>CM054058.1:271427970-272680458 GCA_028641055.1 Alopecurus myosuroides | reverse complement strand
GGGCTGGTAACCCCGAAGCCCTTGTGGGTCCATGACAAGGAGCGCATAACAGTATGTATACCTCTGGGTCTATGGTCTGACATAAGGATCCTCCTAAAATCTTATTCCTTGCAAATTACCAAGTGAGAAGGTGATCCGCTGAAATAATATCTTTTCAACCCACATAAGTCCTTTCCAATAAGGGGAGTTGGTGGGTTTTGTCTCAACCTGAGCTAAAATTTTCCCCTTTATACATTTGTTGTATAACAATTATTGCCAAACTCCTTCCTCGGTTAATAACTTAAACAACCATTTGTTGAGTAGACACTTGTTCTTTATATCTAACAACTCAATCCCAAATCCACCTTGGTCTTTAGGACGACCTATTATATTCCACTTGTTACGACGATTTTTTTTCAATTGGTTACTTTGCCAAAAAAATAAGCGAGACATGTAAGAAAGTAATCCATTCCTCATCCCAATGGGAAGCTCAAATAAAGATATTAAGAACATGGTAAACTTGTCAAACACAATTATCAAGAACAGGACGGTCTCTGTTGGGTTGCGCAACGGGAATTTAAAATTTTGCCATGCATGTTACGCGACAACCAAGACCTTGTTAAACAGATACAATTGAATTTAAATTCCAAGATCTAGTTCCCGAGATAATGTACAAGACACCGTAGTAGCGGAAGAGGTGTCGATGATGATGTCGATGAAGCCTCTAAAACATTCTCACGCACAAACCTGTGGGTAAGGATGTTGCCGACTCCCCGTATATAGCATCATGATCCAGCAGAGTGAGGTTCTCATGTGTTACCCCTCTGAGGGTATACACACATACGTCGGGGCAAATTTTGCAGCGCTTCACCGTCCAAGGCTTGATGCCGCAAGTGTACATGAAGGTGGAGTTCTCAGTATATGAGATAGAGATATATATAGTAATTAGAAGATAGGTCTAATCGGGAGAGGAACACCTCAAACCCCAATTAGAAAAGTTCTAATTCAATTATAGTAAGCTATAATTTAATCAGAGAACACTCTAATTAAATTAGAAATCTCTAATTAGAAGATCTAATTAGTCATCTAATTCTTTTAGAGAGAGAGAGAGACTTGAGAACAAATTGTGTGTTTTTCTTGGAGTCTTGGGGTGCTTTATATAGTGGGAGGAGGGGAGAGACTTTCCAAAAGGAAGGGGAGATGATGTGGGCATCTACTGGTTAGTAAGTCAGGACAATAAATTACGATGTATAATGTCTAAGTCATGCGAGGCACAGTGTTGGCCGAGCCTTCTAACAGGCTGGTTTGTATCGTGTCGAGTCCAACTAGGTTTAGGTTCGAGTCAGTTTCGATTTGGGTTTGTCCAACCAACTAGGGGTTGGCCTCTTATATCAAGAGAGTCAGAGACTAGGGTTTTAGATAGAGTTGAGTTATGTAGAACCAAGAGTTCATGTTACCACCGTCCCTCGGGGATCGGCGTGTAGATAGTGCCTCGAGTTGAGTTATGTAGAACCAAGAGTCCAGGTTACCACACATCCCTCAGGTTATCTTTGAAATTGAGGCATGAGTGTTCTTGGATCTGCCAAGGATTATTGTGCGTTTGCAATAAGGTCCTTGAGCGATGAAGGGTTGTCGAGCTTGGCGTGAGGTGTGGTGTTCGTCACCTTGTTGCTCACCTAAATTTATCCAAGTTCTTCAGGTTGCGTGTATTGCTCATTTAATTGGGAGGATAGTTATCATTGGTGGTTCCTACGGTGAAAGATCGGATAAACATATACATCATGATCAAGGGCAAGGCGTGCAAACTGATGATCGATGGAGGTAGCTATACCGATGGCATAAGAAAGACGATGGTGGCTTCGTTGGGGTTGTCCACATGGCGTATTCCTGAACCTAACCATCTCGAGTGGCTCAATAGCTGTGCTACGCTCAAGGTTACACATAGAGTGCGAGTGTCATTTACAGTTGGTGAGTATGTTGATGTGGTATAGTGTGATGTTTTTCCATTGGAGGTGTGCGGATTGCTACTTGGGCGTCCATGGCAGTATGATCGCAACGCTATGCATGCCGGGAGATCAAACACGTATTTATTTGTGCATGATGGAAAACAAAGGACATTGAAGCCGATGACAGATGAGATGATCCAGTCTGATGTTGTGCTCATTGTGCGTAAGGAGAAAGTGCACAACACGAATTCACAACCGAGGACATTCAAGCTTCAAAACGAGGTGCTAGATGCAGGGTGCATCAAGTCACAAGTTGATTCAGCAATGCAGGTAGATGACACACATGTTGTGCCTGTTAGTGACCAGCCGGTTGAAATCCGGCCTCTTAGTGGCGACAAGAAAGTTGATGCAGCATGCTCTACACATCCAGTTTGTATGGACAAGGGCGTTCAGACCAAAGATATTCGTGGTGTACCTCGTTTGGTGCATGTTTAGGCGTGGGTACTAGAGCGCAAATTTGTTGGAACAACTGTGCAAAACGTTGTAGCAACAGTCCGTATACACACGTGCAAGGATGGACGTGTTCATCAGCTGTGTGGCCCGGGTATTGCACCTATACAGGGTCGTGCGCCGAAGATACATGTGAATGCCAAAGAGGCTCCAACAAGCGTTGAGAAGAAGAAGAAGGAGGAGGAGGCGACACGGCAATTTATTCGTATGTGGAGGAGAAAGGAGTTGCCAATAACCATGTCCAGTTCGGCTAGCAGCGAGGGACGAGCTGATGTGGTAGGTCGGCAAGACTTGAAGATGGAGAAGAATCGTGACCATGTGATGATTCGACGCCACATACGCTGGAGAAGACCTTCCGGCATTGAGGACAACGCCTTCCTAAGAAGGGGAGGATGATGCGGGCACCTGCTGGTTAGCACGCTAGGACAATAAACAACGATGTATAATTTCTAAGACCTGCGAGCGATATGTTTTGGCCGAGCCTTTTAAATGGGCCGGTTTGTATCCAATTTGAGTCCAATTAGGTTAGGAGTCGGTTTGGGCCTGTCCAACCGACTAGGGGTTTACCTCCTATATAAAGGAGCCAACAGCTAGGGTCTAGCGGGTTCAGAATTTTGAGAGTTTAGACACGAGTTGTGTATCGCGTGTGGCATCCCTTTGGGGACGGTGCTGTCGTGTATCCAGTTTGAATAAATTTGCATGAAGGTTTTTATGTGCATCAAGAATTATCGTGCCGTGCTTTGAGGCGTGGTGATCATCACCACGTTGCTTGCTGGATTCGTCCCGCTTCTTCAGGTTGCGTTCATTACGTGATTGGAAGAATTACTTATCTCGTTGAATCGCTGTGAAAGATCGGGCAAAATCTACGGATTATCAGGTTAATCTGTATCATGAGGCCTAGTTGTGGTAGGAGGCCTTGGCCGCATCACCCTCCTAGCCCAACTCGGATTGGTGAGTTGGAGTCAACTCCACCTACCACTCCTTCCCTTTTTCTTTTTCTCCTTTTTCTTTTCTCATTTTCTCTCTGATTAATTCGGGAAAAATACCAGAACGATTAATACCATTTTGTGGAGCCACTAGGGCCCACCTGGTAGCCCCCAAAATCAGGGTTCGGCCATGAGGGGGAAATCTTCCCCCTCCCCGTACTCCCCTCGTATATGGAAAGTGTCGGAAACTTCTCCGGAACCACTTAACCCATATAGATAAAATCATCGATATTGTCTAAAGATGTCAGAAATGTATTTTCGACATCTCGGGACATCTCGTGCCCCCTACATTTGCTCCGTAAAGCATGCAACCTCAATTTTTCTTTCAGAACAACTCTGGAATAAATTCCGGCAGTAATATAAACAGTTTCTATCACTCCGGGACATCCAATGCCCTCGTTATAAATTCTCTCTGATATATACCATATATTAATCACTCAGAAACACCGTTCCGATGATACTCCTAGTTGATCTGGACCTACCGATATACACAAAAATAAGCCCAAACTTAAGTGTATTTCCCCTACAGGTTAGATTGTATGTGGACATGAAACTGGAAACTCTTTCCGTTTGAGTAATCATTAGCGGGGCCGTGGACGCCCATATTGACTCCCACATACTAAGCGAATAAACTTATGAACCCGTTGGTTATTATACAAATCTCCTGTTACTCAGGATACCGAACTTACTTGAGACTTATTGATTCTGATATTGCCTATGAAACAATCTCTGGTTCACTAATACCTTATCCCGTCTTGTTAGCCGGTAAGTTTCCTTCTCATTTCTATATTATGATATCCCACATGATGTATCATCATCATGCATTGTCTGCAGAACTTGGATATCAAGAATACCGAGTGGACCCAGGTAGGTATCTCTCTTTTTACGGAGGAGTAATTCCCATCTCAGAACATTGAGGTAATATACTCCTTTAGAATTAACCAGTAGCTATCTTTATGTTCACCTAGTTTACGGTGTGACTCTTGATAGCACCAAAGTAAAACCTCAAGAATATATTATCCCGTTAACCTCATGGTCAAAGGATTCATTGTAAGATAACCGTGATGTGATATGATTCCGAGGACATAGATGTCTTAGTGAAATCTCTTAGCAGATCAGTATACGTAGGGAATACCCAGTCATATTGTTTCCTTCTAACAATATGTAATGTTCATGACCAGGAAAACATAGTCATCAAACATCCAATTAATTAGTCGTAAAAAGGCAACACTAGAGTTTGATTCTGTGTTCATGTTAATACACGTGAGCGTGACTTTTCCTCTGAATCTCATATTCAGGAACCACGTCAGTTGTAGCATATTAATATGAATCATAATTATGAAATATATGTATAAATATTATTTCCTTTTGAGAATACATCCAACATTTTCTGCAGCATAGCAAGGCATGCATGAAGGGCAGTCCCAACATACTCCCTCTGTCGTAATGCACCTCACGCTCTCGTTTTTCGTGTTTTAACATACAAAAAATTTGACCTAAAACATGTGTCACTAGTTACAAAAATCATAACATTCGAAAAAAATATCGACTGTATTCAATGTAATAACTTTTGTGACATATAATACATGTTTCACCGATGCATTTAGTGGTGTAACTTCAATCGAAAAAGGCGTGGGAGCCACCTAAATAGGAATGGAGGGAGTATATACAACTTAAATTCACAAAAGGTATTAAGTAAGTTTCATTTTTTTTTAATAAAATCCACTGTGGTTCTTAGCTGTACCTCGCCATGGGCCGGGCTAAAAAAACCCACAGCCGAAAACTAAGGCCCAGGCTCGGCCCTGCCATTGGGCCTACTTTTCAAGTTCAAGCCCGACCCATGTGTTGAAAATCCCATCGGTCCACTACTACGGAAAAGCTTACCCGTGACGCACCAATTTTCTTATCCGTGGCGCACCTGGGCGCGTCACGGGTAACACGCCGCGCCTATGGATTTATCCGTGACGCACCTGGATGGTGCGCCACGCCTATTTATACCCGTGACGCACTGGGCCGGTGCGCCGCGACTAGTTCTAGGTGCGTCACGCCTAATCTCCCAGGTGCGTCACGGGTACTCGTTTTGGTGCGTCACGGCTATTCTATGATGTATTTTTTAAAAAAAGGCAGTACCGTATTTATACAGGTATATACGGCTCAAATACAGAAGAATGTCAGTACACAAAATACAGAAGAATATCAGTATCTCAAATACAGGTATGCAATTGAGAGAATAAATTTTCATAGCAGAAATATTACATAGTCTCGAAAACAAACATATATACTACTAATAAATCCAGAAGTTAGTCTCGAAAACAACCATATTACATAGTCTCGATCATCACCACATAATCTATCTAGCGGGCGCGGATGTAGTCGATGACCATCATCATGTCCAAGTTGGCGATGTCACTATTCCTCATGGTGATCAGAATAGCTCGGCCAACCTCCATACCACCTCTTGCGGAATGGAACTGCCTCCATGCTTGAGAGTTGAGGATGACGCGACCATCAGCGTTATCCCTGGTGATCGGAACTGCGGTGACAGGTACTGATTCTCCACGGCGTACTCCAATGGTACCTTGCTCCATGCCAACACTATCCGCTACCGCCATCGGTATTTTCTACAACACACAATTCCAAGAAAGAATAAAAGCACAATGTCAAATACCGGATAAGAAAGTGTTAAGAACATAAGCAACTATACGAATAAGAAAGTGTTAAGAAACATACCATGACATGTCCATTGGAGATGTTAGTGTTAGTGATGCGATGCACGAAAGGGGACCCGATGTAGCTATCTATCTGGGCAAGTTTCTGAAGGACACGGTCCTTCTCAAACTCGCTAAGATTCGCTCTTTGAGCAACCACCACATGTTTCCATGGGTCCTCCTCGTCCATATCATCCTCAGTGTCCATATCCTCGGTGTTCCCAGTTTCCTCCTCACTCCCGCCATCCTCGCTCGCAATCCCGGCCATATACAGAATTTTGATGCGAGGTTGCGGTCCTTCCATAGAGAAGTGAATGTAATCACCTCCGCTTAAATTGTACGTGGCGATGATAGCCTGCAATTGTGGCCCGCAGAAGTAGGTCTTCGTTCTTTCTTTTTTCACTCGAAGAATGTAGGTGGTCCCGTGAACATTGAAATCCACGTTACTGCCAACTAACTCGTTGAACTCTTCGCGAATATTGCATGGTAGAATCTAAAAAAGAAATATAAAGAATCTTTTGTTAATAAACACAAGTCTCAAGCTAGATAGTAAAACGAAAGAACAAGTTAACATAAAAAGAATTGTTAAGTACCAACGAATCAACGTCACCGTCGTGGAGCTGAAGCATAAAAGAAGCCCCAGTGAATCGTCCTTCGGCACATCGAGACCGACATACTTCGCAAGCCATGTTCTATTAAATTAAGAAATGACACATAGAGGTTAGAGGAGCATAGCTATCACAAAATAAAGACAAATGGCAGAACCTACCTATCACAAAACAAATACAGCAAGGCTATTAATGAAATGGTTAAACTAGGATCCAGATTCCCTCTTTGTTTCAATAGGCTAAGATAGATTATCTTTGTTCCTAAATCCCGCAGCTGATTTTACTTCCATTTGAGAAAATGTTCAAACTTGAAAATGTAAGCTATAGTTTCTTAGAGAAAAAGGTAAGTTATTTGGGACCGAATCATGATCAACAATGAATAATGCAGCGGAATAAACATAAGAGCAAATAAACAAGAAAGGATGTAAAAAATATGGATAAGCTGAAAAACAATGAATAATGTGCACGCAGACTGAAAGTCTGAAGCTGCAGCAGTTCAAGACTAAAATCAATTAGTGTAAGGTCAAGTGGCTCGACCAGAGAAATGATGGCTAGAACATCTATCAGGAATATATGGGATCCAGTTGGTATTTGAACACAACTCTGAATATTGTCCTATGAAACAACTATTAATTGATCAAACAAAGGCATATTTATTGCCATAATAATCATGAAAATATAAAGAGAAAATGTGAAACAACTCTGAATACTGTCCTATGATCAGGTCCCACAACTCTGAATGCTGTCAAGTGCAACAACATAAAAGAACAGGTACCACAACTACGAAGGGAGCCGGAGCGACATAATAGAACTCAGGAGCCGCTTTTTCTGTATGGAGATGAATTTCGTGCTACCAGCTACGAAGCAGACGCCAAAACACCTAGCTAAATTAAACCACCTGCACATCCATACAGCAGGCTAGATAGGATCAGCTAAGTGGCTGCAGTGCTGTCCCCTCTTCTCCTAAAACAGAGTGTGGCAGTGGGACGAAATTCATGGACATTTCCAGCAAAACACAACTTGCTACCTTGGCTGGTGAGAATGCTGATGCAAGGCAGCCTGTTCTCCTAGCTATGCATATGCATACCGCTGTGCGTTCGGTGGACAGCGGAATGTCAATGTTCAGTGCAGCCAACCAGACAATTGATGAAAAAACGATGAGAGGGAGGAGGCAACGATCCCACCCACGCGAAGGCAGGCGCCCCTCGCGACCGCAACCGCGCCATTCAGCCTGCCGGCGGCGCCCCAAGCAAGGGGCGTGCGGCACTGCGGCGGCGGCTGCACACACGCCGCAGCCACAAACCGCCGGCTCCCCCCTTTCGCTCATTCTCCTCCTCCTCCTCCTTGATTCCGACGTCGCGGGGTCCTGCCGCTCCCCTTCTCCATTGGCGCGAAGCAGTGCTAGCGCGAGCACCGTTGGAACAGCCGAATCGAACGAACGCAACGACGGAATCGACGATCTACCTCACATCGCGGACGAACTAACACACAGAGAGAGAGAGCATGCAGGAGGGAGGCAGGAGGAAGGGGAGGAGGAGGTCGGCCCCGTAGGTACGTACCTTGCGGTCGCGATGACAGAGGTGGGCAAGGCGATGCTGACGGTCGATCCGGCTCCCTCCTTGCTGGCCCGGTCCGGCTCCCTCCTCGCTGGCTCCTAGTCCTGCTCCGGGTCGTGCTCCTCCTCGAGCAGCAGCGGCGCGGTGGTTCAGATCGAGATGGCGGTGGGCGGCTAGGGGAACGGTGTGGAAGACGACGATGTGGAAGAAGAGGGGAACGGTCCCGCGCGCGTGGCCCTATAGCAGAGGATAGCCGTGACGCACTGCAGCGAGATGCGCCGCGCATAGGTTAGCCGTGACGCACCACCGGAAGGTGCGCCGCGGGTACCCAACATAGTCGTGACGCACCGCTGGCAGGGTGCGTCGCGAGTATGCCTCGGAGGCTCGCCTCCCCGGCCCCACACATACGCGCGACGGGCCTCTAATTTGGTGCGCCGCGGGTATGCCTTTAGGCGCGACGCGCGAAAGCATGGTGCGCCGCGGGTAATAGGCGTGACGTGCCGAATTGGAAGTGCGTCACGGGTATCATCACTCCTATAGCCATTTTCCTAGTAGTGGTCCTAGGGACGTGGGCCGAGCCTCTTCCTTATAATCGTAATATGCCAAGCCCAAGCCTGGCCCGTCCATAGTGGTGGTCTCAAAACTCAGGCCCAAGCCCGTCTTAGGCCTTTGATTTTCGGGCCGGGCCTGCGTGGGCCGGCCAGGCAGGGCCGGAGATAGCCAGGTATATTCTTAGCCTATCACCTTAGAAAACATCGTAGGTTTCTAATCATTTTTCCCACCTCATAACGGAGGTAGTTTTCTAGTCATGTTTTGCCACCTCATAACCGGGGTATTACCTACATATACCGCCACCCATTCGGCTACACCATTTCATAAAAACAATTGGAGTACAAGGAGAATGCTAATCTAATTATGTTTTAACTGCTTAGTTAATTAGTTCATGATGAATGAATTATTTTACATTAGTAAAGGTAACATCAAAGTTTAAAAATATATTAGCATTAAAGTAAAAAATATATATTCATGTACCACTTCTATAATACATTTTTCTTCTCAATAGCATGTACCATGAAGGGCAATCCCAACATGCATGAAGGATCAAACATTTTGCTGCTCCATAGCATCTACTCCCACCGTATCGAAATATAAGATGTTTTAGTGTTTTCTAGACACGTTTTAGTCTATTGAATCTACACAATAAAATCGTGTCTAGATACGTCTTTTATATAAAACGTTAAAACATTTTACACTTCGATACGGATGAGTACCATTTTTTTCTGCTCCATAGCAAGCCATGCACGAAGAAGCGCAATCCCAACATACTTGCTCCGTCGCAATGCACGTGACACTCTCGTTTTTTCTGTTTTAACATACAAAAAAATTGACCTAAAACATATGTCGCTTGTTCTAAAAATCATAACATGAGAAACTGTTTTCGACTATATTCAATGTAATAACTTTTATGACATATAATTAAGGAAAAAAAATAGCGTGCTATAGGAAAGTAGCGTCGGCCTTAAAATACGCTATTAGCATGCTATATTGCGTTATAGTGTGCTATTTACGAAACATTGATATAATACAAGTTTCACTGATGCAACTAATGGTCAAACTTCAATCTGAAAAGGCCTGGGTGCCACCTAAATAGGAATGGAGGGAGTATATACAACTTAAATTCACAAAGGTAGCATCATCTGTAGTCACCATCTTTGCACAGAGCTACGAAAATTTGACATCACGTGACACTAGAACCAAAATGGTCATAGACTTGCAGAGACCAGGGAAGCGTAACAAGAAACGGAGTACACAGATTTCAACCGGAAAGAAGAAGAAAGGATTGTTCCGAGGTAAGAAACCTAGAGAGCTTTAGAACGAAAACAATCAACTAATCATACTATAGTAACCACGAGATGGTGTATTGGTGTATGGTACTAAGTACATCACAACAAAAGATGGCGTATGGTTCATCATAACATAAGGAGATGCTTAGGTCCTGGCGACAAGTCTTTGCTGTCGCAGATGTCGATTCTGCTTTTGCCGCTGAAAATGGCACATAGACGCCTTCTCTTGAGCTCTTGGAACGCGCGCATTGTGTCCACGTCGAAACCGCTTGCAAACTGCGCGAAACAACATGTACAAATTCCTATAAGTAGGCCCTCCTTACTACAGTATGTCTTATGATGTGAAGAATCTATACCAGTATACGTACCTGGTGCACTCTAAAGGCGAATCGTACTCCTTGAAGCATCAACTCCTCTTCGTCTGGGCCGACTTTAGTGGCTTCAAGCTCGGAGGAAACCCGTTCCAGGTATTTCCTGGCCAGCTTCACTGACTGGAATTTTATCTGTTCACCAAATCTAGCATTAGCAAGCATCAAACTTACATGTGTTCTCCAAACAAACGGGCAGAACAAGCGACATACCATAGTGCTAAAATTACTAGATTTAGAAATACAATAGTGTTGTGGACAAAGTAAGAGATTATTCGTTCCGCCCTGGAACGAACATCCACAACTAGTTGCGTCCGCATCTCATTCTGTGTCTCTGAACTATGTGTAAGCAGCAATCCTTAGCAGTTATACTACCAGAGAGGCAGAACTGAAATTTCCATATTGTTTGTCTTCTTACTACTAGTAGAAAAGATACCCAATATGCTAATACTCTAGAACATGTAGACTTTCTACCAATCCATCCATTTTCCGGAAGACTAGTCGGCCCAACCAGATATAAAACTAGCCTCATATGCTAGAACATATGTTATGTTATGCCGATGCAATATAAGTTATTTGGTCAACCGCAGAAGATTTTACTGCGTCTGCTTTATGCAGAATATAGCGCAAACTGATGTGGCAGTGTCCGTTTGTTTGGTCCATTAAGTACACTTACAAATGACAAAGGAGCTAATCCCTTCATTTGTCTTGTTGACGCGCACATGGTCACAACCAAAAATCTCTATGCTGTGATTTGTCTCAGATCGTCTTCAAAGAAAAAGAAAAAAAAAAGGCCGGACTGGATGTGTTTCTCTCCTATGTAGTATGGTTTTGCTGTGAAAATCGACGTTGTGTAGATCGACAAGAGTCACAGTTGACATCGGTGAGCTTCTTTACTTATTCCAGGCCAAGGATAAACCACCACACTGGAAATGTTGTCTCTGCTTTTACCCCGATCACTCCGAGTGTGATGCTGAGAGCACACTATAGGTTTCTGATCACATAGAAATTCAGGCCAAAAAAATTGGTTCATTTGGTTTGCAGACTTCCCTGGATTGGAGGGAGTCGTGTAAGCAGGGGCTCCACATCCTGCTGAAGAACAAAACGATTCTACTACTGTACTGGTCTCGAGAGAATGGGCGAGAACAGCTCCCAGCACTCCACTGGACCGCGTGGCCGGCATGGTGTACCTTTGCTACGCAGAACGACAATGCTCCCGAGGCGTCATTGGCCTGTTCTTTAGCTGTACGGTTGATACAGAGAGAAGGAAAGCATGGTCACGAGATCTGCAGGCTCACGTGCACACCGTCCGTCCCGTTGAGCCCCGTGTGACGCCGAAAGAAAACACCGCAACCTTCCGAGTACCCTATTCTTTTGTTGCCTACTCGCGCGGCCACGTTCGCGTTCTGCCCGTGAATGAACTCAAGAAAAAATGGCGTCGCATCGCATCACGCCGGGCGCGTGTTCTCGCAACTTGCAAGTCTGCAACTAGTGCGCGGACCTGATCCTCAGAGGTCTGCTGCTAAACAAATTCTACAGTAGCTCGACCGGTCAACCGCCGAACCGAAGGTGGCGCGGCAAGCGAATTGATTAGGTTACCTGGCTCACGATGCCGCTGTCCTGCATCCACTCCGACGGGATCTGGAATCGGCTGTACCGGCTGGTGGCGCCGTCGCGGACGCGGGCGAGGTTGTACACGCCGTGCTCCAACCTGCACGGCGGACGGACGGTGTTGGCTACCACATCACAAAAAAACATAGTACTAGTACTACTACTAGTTGGTTTAGTGTGGTTTATTACGTACTTCTCAAAAAGGGCCTGCATCTTCTTGAGCGCTGCGGCGCAGGGCAGCCGGGCGTCGTCGCGGAACGAGGCCGCCTCGCCCTCCAGTTTCTTCAGATCGCAGTAGCCGAACGCCGCCTCCCGGAGCGCGTCCGCCTTCTGCTCCGGCCACGCGAAGTGCTTCAGCACCGCGCGCTCGTCCACCTGCACGCACGCACGCACACTACTGGTTACACCATCACTGGCGGCCAGTCGACCTACTACAAAAATGGTTCTTGTTGGTGCGGATTGGATTCGTACCAGGCGGGAGAGCTGGTCGTCGAGCCACTTGACGAAGCTCACCACGTCCTCGATGCTGCCCAGCGCCGCGGCCTCCACCTCCTTGATCAGGAACCGGATCAAGTCGCCTTGCCTCTCCACGTCCGATCTGATCTGCAGACATCCCACACAACACTCAATTCCATACCACCGCCGTACCAATAACTGCATGCGGCGGCTAACCCATAACGATCCGCCGGACGAGACCGGAGTAATCCGAGGCACATGCCTCTACCGTACCGCACTCAGATGCCATACTGTAGTATGTACTGATTCTGTCTTATACAGGCAACCATTTTTACCCCAGGATGCGATTTTATCATGCTAGAAAATCACGGTGTTTGAAGCACTATCAACGCCTTAATTACTTTGCAGAACTGACGTCTCTGTCCAAATTAATCACTTCGAAATTAATCGTCTTTGCTATCATACGCCTGAACTGAAGGGCTGTTCCAACCAGAAATCACATGTACTCACTGCTATACCAACAACCGGGAACAAAGGCGAGGATATGCCAACTTTCCGGAACTAGGACGAACGTTACGCAACTTTCGTATGAAGCATTCTTCAGTTGTTCACCCGTAGCTGTTCATGTCTTCATGACACGAGCAGTAGTTCAGCTGGGATGTACAACTATGTTCCTACAAGTTACAGTAGGCTGCTAAAAGTTCTCTCCACCGTTTACAGCTTAGTTAGGCAGAAGAAAAAAACCATCAATTTCACCACTACTAGTAATAAACACGCAGACGCAGTACTACCGATCGGGGCAAAAAAAAAAAAAAACGTACCGCGAGGAGGTGAGCAGATCGGTTCTCGATTTCGCCGATCATGTCCCTAGTCGCCGCCGCGCCGCAGCCGTTCGCTGGATCACCACCGCTCCCGCCGTCCCTTTTGGACTCCCTCCGCATCAGCGAGTGGTAGAACTCGACCACTTCTGGCACGCGCCTCACGCACGAACCGGATTTCGCCGGCGAACACGCTCTGAACGTCCTCCTCGACGGCGGGGGCGGAGGCGGGGGAGGCGGGGCGCCCGCACTTCCACACACGCCAACTGACCTGGAGGGTGAAGAGCTCATGCTCACGCAGCTGGCCGCCGACATCGGCGGAGGCCGTGCTGGCGGTGGCGGAGGTATCGGCGGCAGCCTGGACAGCTCCGGCACGCGGGCTCTTGGTACGGGCGACGTGTCTGACGACGAGGAGCCTGAACTCGTGGGCGAAGTCGACGTGGACGAAGACGAAGAGCTCGCAGGCGAGGCGCACAAGTAGGACGACTTGGACGCGAAAGGTGGCAGCAGGTGTCGCGGAACGGATGGCTGGTCAGCTCTCAGTTGTTGAGCTAAACTCGCGGCATTCGCCGCGGCGCTGGAGGAGCTCCCGTAATGCTCCACCGAGACCGAAGCCGACGAGGAGCAGCAGTCGTCAGCGTCCGCCGCCGCGAGCGCTTCCTGCTGCTGCTTCCTCAGGTCCGTCATTTCCTTCTCCATCTGGACAATCCTCTGCTTTCTGCTCGTAACCTCAAGCACGGCGGCGTCGAGCTCGGCGCACAGCCGCATGTTCTCGGACTCGAGCCGGACCGCGGCCGCCCTGTATCTTTCGAGCTCGTTGCTCTTGGCCGCCAGCTCGGCCTCCAAGAAGGGGACAATGGCGACGGTCTCCCTGAGTATCTTCTGCTCCAGCAGCTCGACGCGAAGGCGCGACTCCCTCTCCTGGAGCTGCTCGATGGCGCGCAGCAGCCCGGCGACTTCTGGTGGCGCACGAGCGGGCTGCACCTGCGCCGACGGCGAACGCGGGAAGTAAGCGCCCAAGGACCGCGCGAACGCCGACGCCTTCGACGCCGGGCCGGCCGGCGCGGGCGAGGACGGCGGCGGAAACCGGGCTGGCGTCTGTGTAGGCGATTCAGCGGGGAGCGATTGCGATTTGGGCGCCCTGGGACTGCTGCGGAAGCCCATGGCCGCCTTGACACGCCCGGCCACCATGGCGCACGGGCGAATTAGGATTGTGCCGTGGCGGCCTGACGGGCACTGGGTGTTTCAGTCCAGCGTGCTTGCTGCTGCTCCTCGTTGTCGCTTGCTTTGGGGTTTAAGCGAAAAGAACGGGCACGATTTGCAAGGAACGGTCCGACCTTGGGTTGGAAAGCTGGTGGCGGGGAAATGAGCGAGACACAAGTGCAGCAGCTCAGTGCACCGGCTGATGATGGCGGTAGGGACCGAGCGAGGGACGGAGGGGACGACTGGCCTGGGTCGCGGAGCAAGAACACTGGAGTATTTGAGGTAACCATCCTAGAGCAACTCCAACAGATGCTCTATATTCCGGCATGATAAAACGAAATTGCAGCGCGGCGTAAAGAAGAGGAAATTCAGAAGCGCTGTAAGTGCATCTCCAGCCGTCCCCCAGAGCCCCCAAGCGACGTTTTTCGTCGTTTTTTGCGCCGTTTCGCACCGGTCGCTCTCCGAGGATTCGATTTTGCGCCGCTTTCCGCCGTTTTTTGCGCCGTTTCGCACCGTCGAACCTAGGCTAAACCCAGCGCGCTGGGTTCGGCTTTGGGGGCGAAATGCGTGCGTGGGCCACAACTGTCGGCGACGGAAGACGATTTCCCTCCCTTTTTTCGGCGTTTCCCTCCACTTTCTCCCCTCATGTACCTCTCCCCACACTCCATTCCCGCCATTTGCCACCCAACCCGAGATCCAGACGCCATGGCTCCCGCCCGATTCACAGGACCCCGTGTCGCCGCCGCCATATCCATTCCTGCGACCTCCGATCTCGGCAAGAAACCGCGCAAGCCGAGAGAGCCGAAGGAGAAGCCGCCCAGCATGACCAACAAGTAGTGGATCGCCGAGAGAGCGCGCCTGGCAACAGCCAACGTCAAGCGCTGGGGGAGGGAGGCGGCGCAGCGGCAGAGGCAGTTGATGGCGCAGCTGCAGGCGGAGGAGCAGGCCGCCGCCGAGGAAGAGGAGTTGGAGGATGGGGAGGAGGATGAGGCCGCGCCGGACGAGCCCCCTACTCCGGTCGCAGCCACAGCGCCGCTCGTCAAGCAGAAGACCGGCTACAGCCCCATCTTCGCCGGATGGAAGAACTCGTCGTCGCCGTCGCCACGCCCGTCACCGCACCCGACGCCTGCGTGGTTCGTCGAAGGCGACCCCCTGGGCGGTTTCAACCCCAACCTCACCTTCCCCTACCACCCGCCGGGCTACGCAGCTTCCCCGTCCCACCGCCGTGCGATCATGGCCGGACTGCAGGCCCAGGACATCAGCTACATGGAGGAGATCATCGTGGCCGGCACGATGGCGGCGGCGGCGAGCCCTGGCTTCCTCGAGCGGAGCGGGGAGTTCTTCACGCAGGGAGGTGGTGACTACGGCGAAGGGTGCTCTACCGGCACGCAGGCGACGGAGGTGCAGGGCGACGACGACGAGGTGGACGAGACGCCGGTAGCGCCAGAGGGGCCAGATCCCGCCGGCGAAGGCCGAAAGCGTCGTGGTCCTGGTCGTCCCCGCAAGGAACCCAAGGCACCCCCGCCCCCCGTCGAGCCTCGCATCAAGTGGACGAACATGGAGGATGTCCTCCTCGCCGAGGCGTGGAAGACGATCAGCATGGACCCGATCGTCGGCGCCAACCAGCACGTCGACAACTACTGGAAGCGGGTGAAGACTGCGTACGACGAGCGCCGGATGATCGACCCCTACTTCGCCTCATGCGTCATCGACCGCGGCCAGAAAGCCATGGCGAACCAGTGGGCCAACATCTAGACGTCCTGCAACAAGAAGGGGATGCTCGAGGCGTACAAGAACGACGAGGGCTCCGACTTCAAGTTCCTCCACGTCTTCGTCGTCATCGAGGGGTGCGAGAAGTGGGCGGAGGTGCGGCGGTCGATCGGCAAGGGCAAGGAGTACATCCCCGACGCGGTGGCTGCGTGTGCGTCCGAAGGGCGTCCGCCGATGGGCCACAAGAAGGCTAAGTTGGCAAGAGACGGCGCGCCGGCAGCGGCAAAGCTCCAGGCGTCCATCGAGACCTGCATCGCCGACGCCCAGGCCCAGGCCGGCAAGAGGGAGGAGGTCGCCAAACAGAGATGGGCAGCGCTCATGGCCAACTCGCAGGTGAAGATCGACCTCCTCAGGGCTGGCACCGCGGCGAAGAAGAGGAACAACGACCTCGCCTTCCTCATGGGGGGGGGGGGGGGACCCGGCCGCGATGACCCCCGAGGTGAGAGCTTGGTTCCTGGCGCAGTGCACCCTCATCCTGAGCGACATCAGCACGCCCCCGGCCCCGACCACGTCGTCTGGTGGCACCAGCTACACCACCGCGCCGACGAGCACGCACGTCGACCTGGAGGATGCCGTGACCGTCGTCGACAAGGATGCCGAGCCCATCGTCGACCTGGAGGATGACGCGCCCGTCGTCGACAAGGATGCCGAGCTCGTCGTCGACCTGGAGGATGCAGCGCCCATCATCGACCTCGAGGATGCTGCGCCGAGCTTGCCGCCTGCTCCGACGCCGGCCGACGCCTCTGTCTGATCGCCCACCTTTGCCCACGCCGCGCACGCCCATCTGTGATTCGATCTAGACTCTATTTGATCGCCCACCTGTGGCGTTTTTTGTAATATGATTGCCCAAACTATGGCTGCCGTGATCGCCGAACCCGGGCTCTATTTTTGGGGGCGGGAAGAGGAAGTTTCAAATGATATCGCCGTTCTCTTTTCTGGGTCGCCGAACGGCTGGTAAAATCGCCCCCCCCCCCCCAGGTTTTGGTGCGGGGCGGCGTTATCGCTAGAAAGCGCTGAACTGAAACCTGGGGGGGCGAACGGCTGGAGATGCCCTAACAAAGCGCGTGTGCGAATCCAGAAACACTATACTAGCGTGGTAAAAATTTTGAACAAAATTTTGAACGAAAATTAAACTAAAACGAAACTTAACACAAATTTGAACGAAAATTAAACTAAAACGTTAAAACACAAAGTTCTAGTCATAAACTAATCGGAGAACCCGATATTGTCATCCGATGTGGCGACGTCGGAGGTCGTCCAGATGTCGTCGAGGCGGGAGTCGTCGGAGTCTCAGTCTGGCGCGTTGGGGACGGTGTTGGCGGCTTTGAAGTCCGCCACGGCGCGGTCGTGCCGGCGGCGTTTCTCCTCCCGTCGCTGCTCCCAGAATGCCCGCTCGGCGGCGACTTCCTCAGGAAGTGGTTGCGCCACTCCGCCGTCGCACGCTCGTCTATTTCGGCGACGGCGAGACGGCGATTCCGCAGGCGGTTGCGGCGCTCGTCTTCCTGGGTGACGAGCTGTTGCGGCGGCGCCGGGTCTTGCGCCTACTGGCGCGTCCACACGTCCTGGAAGTTCATTCCGCGTGCGGTCGCCCGAGCCGTCACGCCGCCGTGTCCCACACGCGGGCGGTCTCGTGGGCGGTCCTGAAAGTGTCGAGGCTGATGCGGTTGTCGCTGCTGCGAATCTTGGCATAGTATGTCCCGTTTGGGCGCTCGCGAACGCAGCACCAGCCGCTGCTATTCCGGCGCGGAGGCATGGCAACGCGCTTAAGCGCCGAAGCAGAGGGGCGCATGGAATAGGAGGAGAAGGCGCGAGGGAATCCTCCATGGCGGTTGGACGCGTCGCCAGCCTTCCTTTGTTGAGTGCGCGCCCCGCCAGTCGCCAATCTTCCCGCGTGGCCCCGCGCGCGCCCAAGTTTCCTGCCGCTGGCTTTTCGCGCACCCGCTGGAGCGCGCACGCACCCTCAGACGCGGCAAATTGGCGGTTTTTTTAGCGCGCTCGCTATAGCGCGCCTACTGGAGATGCTCTTACCACTTTATACTGACACGTGCATTGAATAGGAACTCAGTTTATCTTTGTCGTGATATACTAATTGTCATTAAATTGAGATAATTGTAATGTTCTCATCGATTCTTTTATTGAGTTGAAATAGAAGTTGTTTTTGTCAACTATGTTATAAAAGAATATGAAATTGTAAAAAATTTGTCTACTTTTAAAAATAAAAAATAATGACTTGTCTACTTTTTAATCTACCCACTGGGTACCCAATGTATATCGTACGGATAAGTTTAATACCCATGAATATAGGTATGGACAGAATTTTGTACCCACAACTATATGGGTATGCGTATGGTATTGCTCTAGCCGTCCTATAGCCTATGCATTGCCATCTTGAGCAACTCTAGCAACGACGACATCGAAGTCGTTGTCCGCGATGAAGTCCTTTGACCCGATGGGGTCGCTGAACGCGGCAGCGTCTTAGACCACGAGCTGGGCATCCTCCAGTGTCTCCCTTTGCGGCGTGCGCAGCCTCGCGCCAGAGGAGCTGCCCTCGTCACGACGGCGCGCCGCACGCTTGTGGCGGCGGGAGCCCTATGTTTGTTACTTGGTACTTGCGCACCGCACGCTTGTGGGCGCCGTCAGAGGTGGCGAGCTTCTTCCGCTAGTCGTCAGAGTTGCCCCACGCCTAGAGGAGCTGCTTCCGATCCACATGCTCCAGCGGCAGTGCAGGATCTGCGCTTGCGCGTTGTAGAATTCTCGTCGGCGGCGGTGGTGAGCACAGCGGATTTCTTGTCGACGGCAACTACACGGTTAAGGTTTTGAGGTGGAAATACGCCCCCACCCCGTAGAATTAGGGGCCGTGAGGGGCATTCGCGGACCACTGAAGTAGTTTTCAGGCCACCATTACTATATGGGCTCTGCTCTGGCCCCAAAAATCGGGCCAAGACCGTATATTCGCCGGGTTTTTTCAGTTCCGCCTGTTATACATACTTTGCTAGAGATGCTATTAGCAGGAAGAAAGCCAATGCGAGAAGGGAACGGCACCACACCGTGGCAGCCGTTTGTCATGCCCGCCCCGAGTCTGCACTGCGTTGCAAGGTGTATTTTTTTTGAACAGGGAAGTGTCCTGAAGAACCTAGGAGCTCATCATATATAAATAGTGGGAGTACCGACTACAAACAGGTTTAGACTCGAAACAAAAAATGTAAACATGACCATAGCTTTTACAAAAAGACCTCATGTAGAAATTGGAAAAGGTCATCAGGCCCTCCAAGTCTTGTTGCACCCTTGCATGTTGCCAAGCTCCACGGCCAAGGCAGAGACAACGACGCCGGGGATGAACCACTTGGTCCGCAGCCTTTGTGAAACGCCTAGCCGGAGCTCAAGATCCTCCACACCGGAGGAAGAGCGGCCAACAACTCGTGGCAGAAGAGGGTCTCCAACGGACCAAAGATAGCAGGGGCAGGACGGATCTAGCCGTCTTCATGAGTCCTCAGTTTGTGAACACCAAAAAGGTGAGCAGGGGTGAGACCCCGCCGTGCAGATCCTAGCAGCACCACGCCCTGCTCCTCCTCACTCCCATCACTGTGGTGGAAGCACAGAGGAGGAAGGGAGGAGCCGCTAGAACCTCCAAACCGGCCATATGGTGATGCTTATTGACCGAGCCGACCCACAGTACCCCATCTCCAATCTCCCTCCATGGGAGTAGGTTGAGGAATTGCACGAGCATGTTCTTGGTGCAGCACCAAGCCAACGCAGCTCCAGATGGCCTTATTGACGGAGATCTCTATGGCCCAAACTTGTCCGGCAACAACTCCCAGTGGAGCAGCACAAGGAAGAAGAAGAAGAACCATGGCACGAGTTGGATCTGGCCAGATATCCAACTCTATACTTCAATACTCCAAAGAGGACCAAACCCTACCAAACCTCTACTAGATCTACAACTACTGGTACTAGATCATGACAATCGACACTTGTTAACAGAGCAAGGCAAAATGTGAGAGCTAGGGCGGAGGCGCCTGACCCTCGCCCCCGGGTGCCATCGCTCTAGGTGGGGATAGGCTGGCCCTCTCGCCGGGTATGTCGTCGCCGCCGACATCCTTTTTGCCGGCATCATCAACGGTATGTCTCCTCGATGGCAGGATCGCGATTCGCTGAGTTACGAGAAGACGACCCCGGTGATTCGGCGGAGGCGGAAGCGCTAGCACTAGGGGTGGCTAGTGTGATGTTCGACGAGGACCGCCAGGTCTCGCCGGAGTTCGTCCAACGGGAACACAAGTATGATGAGGATCTCGCCAGAGAATTTTGGGAGGATATTGGCTTCCCTACTCCGGCGTCTCGATTCTGGGAGAAATCGTCGGCTAGGATGAAGGTACGTCAGGTGTTTCATTGTGCAGGGACTCATCGTCGAGCTCGATGGAGGGATCCATGGCGTCGTCTAGGACGGGGTTTGAAAAGGAGCGGGCAAGTTCATCGATGACCACGGCGATTCGTATGCCGAAGGTGCGGATGGGGTGGCGCGGCCCAGTTCCTCGGCCACAGATCATGCCAACGCTTTGCTTGGGAGACTTTTTTCCCGGTGAGAAGACGGCGGCTAGCGTTGACTGCCATGTGGAGATGGCTCCCGATCTACGGTTTCCGCCTCTGCGCATTTGAAGGAATTCAAAGTCTGCATTCTCTCAGCAGTGGGCCTAGTTTGCATTGAAGCGTGGACCGTCGATCCCCTTGGGCCTATCTGGCCGAGCGTTCCGAAAGATTGTGGAGAGGGGAGTCGTACCCTAGTCTGTCTCGGGTGAACAAAGACGCGAGTCTACGATCCGTTTGTTCGACGCCTTCCCAGTCGCCTATTTTGACCGTCTTCCTTGATTCGAAGCTAGCCACTGTTTCCTCGCGATCTCCTTCTCCGATGGACCCTCCCTACCCAGGTTCATCACCAACATCCGCCTGGGGATTAGGTAGGTTGCGGGCTGGGTGCTCTTTTGCTGTTGTGGTCGCGGCTCCGCCAAACATGGTTGCGCCACTGCGGCCAACTAGTGCTCCAGGGCTGCGCATGCCGGCTCCTGCTCTGGGAAATATTGAACCTGGGACATCACAGGGGAGATGAACATGCGCTGCTAAAACGTTACAAACGTATCTATAATTTTTGATACTCCGTGCTTGTTTTCTATCCAATGCCTTTATGTTTTCCACATGTCTTTTCTTTGTTTTCCGGATGTTTTCATAGACTAACCTATTTACAAGATGCCCTAGACCGGTTACTGTTTTTTGTTGTTTTTCTATTTCAGAAAAGTTCTTTAAGAAATATTCTCGGAAAGGACTGAAAATCCACAAAGATCATTTTTTACCCGGAACGAAGACATAGTCCAAAAAAGAGCCGGAAGGGAGCTAGGTAGTGTAACATCCCAAGTATGAAATATCCCTTAGAATGTTTGATTTATTGTTTTATTTCAAGCAATGCATCATGTCATCATCTCATTGCATTTGTTTTATCTTGTTTGCATTTATTAGTATTTGTTTTCCATCTATTTATCTTGTTTTTCATAATCAAACTCAAACAAATTCAAATGGTTATTTTCATACTTGATCTGTTACAACTTTTGGAATAAAAATAACAAATAAAAACAACCATTTTATTCCTTGTTTTCACCCATTAAATTGTTGGTTTAATCAAACCATTAATTCAATCAATAATTTCTAAATCATTTCAAATTCAAATCAATTCTCAAAATCAGTACCTTTTTGAATCCATAAAATTCACCACACATTTGTACTCTTTAAATCATTCTAAAAAACCTAGGGGTAACCCTATTCAAATGCTTGTTTTCAATAAGGTTATTTAATATCAAAATTTCCCAAATTTGGTTTCAAATACAAACCCCATTTTAAATTTCAACCTTTTGAAATCCAATCTTGGAAAATGGTTTCTTTTTACCCAAATAGCTTAACTGAATTTTTCTGGAATTTTTCTCAAGCAAAACCTTAACAATTTCTTCCAAAATCTGTTTCAGCAAAAAAAAATATAAACAGAAAAATAAAAAGGAGAGAAACCTGCAGCGCGCGCGGCAGCTAACGCAGCCCAGCCCAACCTAAGCCTAGCGCGCGCCAGCCCAGCCCGCCTAGCTCCCCCGTACCGCTTCGCGATTCGTGCGGATGTTCTAATCGTTGTCGTCAAGCGGTACGGCAAGCATCTCCGCGCGCCACCGCGACCGCGCGCGACTCCAGCGGCCAACCGAGCGTCCAGCGGCCTATAAGTACGAGCCCTAGCCCCTGGAACCTAACCCTAAGCCCTAGGTTCGCTGTCCCATCGCCAGCGCCGCCATTTTCCCTCTCTGTCGCCGCACTCCCCTCTCTGTTTCTTCTCGCCGGCGACAACCTCCTCTGAAGATCACCATGGCGCCGCCACCCTCGCCTCCCACCTAGCCACTAACCTGCTGGAATCAGCTCGCCTCTCTCTCCTCTCGCTGTTGAACACTTGATCGCGTCCGGTAAGTCTCTGTGTCGCCGCCGCGGTCCTCGCCTTCTCTCCGGCCACCGTGCCTCCGTTTCTGAACCCGAGCTTCCCCTCTACGTGACAGAGCCGTTCGCCGTCGATTGATCGCTGGAGTCGACTCACCTCTTCCTCCTCTACGTCGTGGACACCTGCGGGAGCACGGAGGGGCACGGGATCCGCGCCGTCGTCATCGCCGCCGCCGCGGCCACAGCTCGCCGTCGACCACTGCTTCCTCGACACCTGCTGTGAGCACACCCCGTCCATCTCTCCCTCTCTCTGTTGCGCACGCTCCAGTGCACGTTTCTGCACACAGCACACGCACACACCTCACGGCGATCGCTGGCCGTGCCACTCAACTCCGGTGAGGTTCTGTCAGTCGAGCACGCTTTGGTTCGTCAGTTAAAATTTCAGTCTTGCGCGGATCTGAACGATATCCTACCTGCGTCTGCTACTCTGTCGAAACTGACGGAGTAGCGCAGTGGCAATGCCTCTGTGCGCGCAGGGGGTGGTCGCGGGTTCGATTCCGCGCTGCCCCGGGAGAAATCCCACCTTTTTGCTCCCTTTCGCTGACAGGGAGGGCCCCCTGTCAGCCTCTCACGCTGCCACGCACACACACAGTGCCCACGGGGCCCCCTGGCAGCGTGTGGGTAGACCCACTGCACGGTAACAAAAGAATTAAAAACATTTCTGTTTTGTTTTCTGTTCCTTTTAAATAGCAGAATAAGCAATAACCTTTAAAAATCAATAACTTTTAAACCATAAGTCTAATAAATAAAACTTGTATATGTTTATGGCTCCAAATTTCATAATATTTCCAATTATTCCATTTGTGTTCTGTTTTGAGTTTTCAAAATACTTTTAAAATTCAAATTTGAATAATTCAAATGTAATTTGCAATAATTCATAAATAATTCATACTAATTCCAAATAAGGCAAATAAAATATGTTTTTCATACCATTTTGAATATCCTGTTCAAATATAAAATTTGTTTCATTGTTTGAATAATTTAAATTGCCTAAATAATTTAATACTTGTTTAATTCAATTAAATTGGATAAAATCATAACTTGCTTAATATAAAATCATTTTTAACATGCAAATTATGTTTTCAAACCATCAAAGTGTGAACTTTTCAAATGTGAATTTGAATTTATGATTTGAACAAATAAAATTCAAATAATATTTAAGCTTGTTTTAAATTCAATTAAAACTTGTTTAATATTGTTTAATTCATAATAAATTCATCCTAATTCAAATTTCAATATTTGAAACATGTAATCCACTTAAAATTTGATGTTCTTTTCAAATATAAATTTTGTTAATTGTTTTGCACCCTTTAAATTGATGAAAACAATAATTGTTTGTGTGGCATGTTTAAGTAACCAAAATTTTCCAAACTTAATAAATAAGTTCTAAACTTGTTTTATTCCTTTTCCTTTGCATCTATCATTGTTATTTATTGTTATCTGTTGATATCTTGTCATCATCATCATGCATGCATCATGATAACAACTATGACATAATAAATAATTGTAAGTCATTTGTTCCACTTATTTCAATGGATCCTTTTCCATATGCAACCCTTGCATGTGGGTCCATTTAATTTGTGCTATCATGTTAGTCAGTTTATTTTGATGCAACTATTAACTTGTCATGCATCATCTTGATTGTGCACAATGACATGGCAATGATTGTTTACAATTCCTGTTTTGTTTGTTTGCTTCTTCTCGAATAGACGACGACGTTGAGGCAGACGACCTTTACAGCACCCCTTCTGAGGATCTAGCTCAGTACCCGGCTGTTGAGTTTGCAGGCAAGTTATCACTCACATGAACCATTGTGTTCCTTTCAACCCTGGTTACCGATACTTTCCGTTGTCTATCTTGCTAGCCTTAGTGGTAGATGTTTCTGTTACGAACCTATCACATGAATCCTTTAACCCTGATATTGCCTCACCACCCCTCCTACAACTTTATTGATTGAGCCAGTGTCTTACTAGTATGCTTAGGTTGTTTTGCTCGAGTCTGTTACCCGTTACTTTCAGTTACTATATCTTTATTATGTTCTGGGGCTCGATGTTTAATCAATCAATCAATCATGCTAATATTATTACTGTTAATAATAATTTGATGATAAGGCACCGGCAGGAGGCCCTGTGTGGTTTTGAGGCCTGCTAGTGTCGACCCTAATAGGAAAAGGGTCTTGTCTACTGATCCATGATGAGCGCACTACCCGCATGTGGGAAGCGAGTATGGGCGCCCCCCTCAATTTGATTCGATTCGCATCTCGTCCAAATCATCTCATTTAGTTCGTGCTTTCTATTTGCCGCATGCATGTTTTTGCGAGCCCAGCGCAGGGTGGAACTTTTGTAGTCGGCATATAGTGGGACACGGTCTTAGAGTGCTATGAGGGTCCCTTTTCTTCGGGGCTTGATTAGCCGTGCGCCCAAGGTGCTTTGGGCTTGATGCGGAGAAGAGTTGAGTTGTGTTGAGTGCCCCGCTTGGTGGGAGGCATCCCATCTGGCGGGTTATTCATACGTGTACGGCCAAATTGGTGCAACCCTGCAGGGATAATCTTCTCGAGAAGCCGTGTTTTCCGCGGTTATGGATTACTTGGTGAAAGTACTGGCTAACAAGTACTCAGGACAACTTAAACCTAATGATTCACTATCTCACACCCCATGATTAACAATTTGACTAGTAATAGGATTATTGTCACAATAACTTGATTCATCTTAATCCAACTGTGTGAGTTATCCTCGGATTGCTTCTTTGGATAAGGGGCGAGATCCAGGATGGGTTTGTTTGATGTTATCTTTCAGTTGGTTACAACACTCGATCTTATCCCCTTTCTGATAGTTGGAAATGATAGAATCTCTGTAGTTGGTTAGCGCAGCCAGTTGCAGCATCTTATATATCCCCTTCTTTCCGTTGAACCCAAGTCATCTGTGCTTGTGTTGACGGACTATACTTTGGTGAACTGTGAGTCTTGCTTGCCAGTACTTGGATGTACTGACCCCGTTGGGGCTGTGGTTTACGCAGACTACGACTACGGCTACGATGACCACCAGGATGGCTACTTCGTGGAGTTTGACGAGACTGCAGACGAGTAGTTAGCTGGACCAGGGCTGGATCCAGGACCTACGTGGATGGGCTTCGTCTTCTTTATTTTCTCCGGCTTCTTAAGCCTGTTGGATTTGTCTGTACCCAGACACCTTTGATTGCTTCCGCTGATGTAATGAATGCTATGTTGGGACATGTGTCCTCTGGATGATTGTATTTGCTATCTCTGCCTTAGTGAAGGCCATTTGCAACCTTATTTCAATCTTTTGTGTCTTAGAGATAAGTTGTGATCATCATTCGTTCAAAGCTGTTGACGTACCGTGCGTGATTGATATGAAGTACGTCGACAGTAGTGCCTATGACTTCTAGTGGATAGTTTACATCGACGGTGGAATAGCAGGGCTTGTGTTGTCGCGCATAAGCGCAGGCCTACCAGGAAGCTGGGACGTGGGAGTAGTTATGCCCCATAATCCAAGCACCTGCTATCCAGTTCGTACGATGAGTATCCCTTAGAAGCCAGGGTGCGACAAATGGTATCAGAGCCTGTCTGCCTGTAGGATCCCTTTTTACTGGTCGCAGTTGAGTCTAGAAACTATTTTGTAGCTATATAGGAAAAATGAAACGTGAGAGTAGGAATTCTGCCATTTTTCTTCTTTCCCCACCCACCCACCCTTTTCTGGTAAGGAAGTGCAACGATGTTTTCTGTTCTCACCTAAACTTTCAAGTTAGGATTTCACGTGTTTTGGGTCCTCTGTAGTACCTCAGGAGTTTTGGTCTCGAGTTTCCCGATGTTGCTTCAATATCCTGTTCTTTTCAACATCCTTTTCGTCCGTTGAACCTTGTTGTTACTTTCCACATCAGTTCTCTACCGGAGTCTAATCAAAACCTCCCAAATCATCTGCAGATGGATCTCAGGTTCTACCCGCAGGTGGTTCGGATGACTCGCTGTGAGAACACCGCCGGTTATCCGGAGATGCTGAGGGACATGGTTACCTATCTGGGGTTCCATTGGGCACCAGAGTACCAGGTCTACGAGCAGCAACGAGAGTTTGACCAGACCTGCTACCGGGCTATCGTCTACATTCTGGCAGATGATGGCAGGAGCGTTGTCCACCGCTACGAGGCAGTAGGTTCCACAGTGGATATGGCCGTGCAGCAGGCAGCGTACGTGAGTCTCACCGTCCTCCGTGCTGATTACTGGGGGTTTGATGATTCCATCTATCGTCACATCCCCCGTGGTTACATCACGGCAGCGGGAGTTCACTTCACCCTCCACAGCAACCTGGATACCTACGAGTCTGATAGCTCCAGGCTGCACACCACTGCCCAGTTCGTGAGGCACAGTGACGCAGTTGCTTCCGCACTTTCTCAGGAGTTAGCCTCAGTCAGGGAGCAGCTCCACCTTGCTCTCACTCGTCTGGCGACCTACACCATAGACTTTGTTGGAGACGAGAGCTTTGCACGTATCGTTCAGACAGCTGGGTTACCGCTGCCAGATGCTAGAGGTTACAAGCCGATCAGAGGCCCACTTCTCGACCTCGGAGCTGGTTACACAGGGATTCCCCGCTATGGAGCACAGGGAGACGACGCTTTCTACTTCGCCACACCGAGAGTTGCTCTCAGGGCAGTCCCGCTCTACGTGGATCGTCGTCATACCTACTTCCGTGGGATTCCTCCGCACCGTATCTCTCGTCGTACTACTCACCGCCGTCCTGCGTGATGAGCATGGGAGTACCGATGTATCCATTCCTAGCTATGTTTAGTTATCCTTGTCTTTCGAACCATGTATTGGTCTGTTAGATATTCTGATGTGTTTGAACATGTGATGATGTACCTGTTGGTTATCTATTCATGCGTCGGAATAAGCTATCTTTCGGTTACCAAGTCTATCCTTTTCTGTTGTTGTGCTAAAATGAATTTCTGTTCAGGATGCCTCCAACCAGGAACAACCCGCCTCCGCCACCACCAATGGGGGAACTGTTAGCTCAGATGACCCAAGTGGTGACACAGATGGCCCAGATCCAGGCTAACCAGCACACCAACCAGAATGCTCCGCGAGTCAGCATTAAGGAGTTTCTGAGCGTGGGGCCGAGAGCTTTCGTGGCAACACGTGAGCCTCTGGATGCTGATGACTGGATCAGGGAGATCAACAGGGCTCTGGAGATAGCTCATGTTGCTGAGGAAGATAAGGTCAAGTATGCCACCTACCTACTGAAGGGTCAGGCAGCTACTTGGTGGGAGAACTACCAGACCATGAGAGCTGGCTATCCTATCACCTGGGGATGTTTCAAGGATGCCTTCCTGAAGCACCACATCCCGGATGGTCTCATGGAAAGGATGCGTGAGGAATTCTGCTCTCTCAGACAGGGCAAGCTGGACGTTCTCGGCTACCAGAACGAGTTCAATCGTCTCGCTCGGTACGCTGGTGACGAAGTGTCCACTGAAGCCAAGAAGATGGCAAGGTTCCGCCGAGGTTTTAACCCGGAACTGAAGTACGCTCTCACCAACATCAAGTGCAAGGACTTCGTGGAGCTCGTGAACACCGCGCTCAATGAGGAGAATGGGCGCAAGGCGTTCGAAGAGTCGCGCAAGCACTCGCGTGAGGGTGGTTCCTCCTCCAACATGACCACCCCTCCGCAGAAGCGCCGCATCTGGGTGCCAAATGGTGCTGTCACTCGGGCTCCAAATGCCCAAGCTTCTCCAGGCTTTGGTCCCCGCCCACCCAACCCATCTCAGATGCAGGGTCAGAGGATTCCAATGGGGCAGCCAAGGCCAGGTCCTCCTCGTGTCGTCACTTGCTTCAAGTGCAAGGAGACTGGACACTACGCTGATAAGTGCACTCAGAAGCAGCTACCCCTACCTCCTCGCCCCAACACCAACCAGGCAATGGTTCGTGCTCCCCCGGCTAAAGCCTTCAACTCCAACAACAGGCCTGTCGGGAGGAACGCGAGGGTGAACCATATCAAGGCCGACAAAGCTGAGGAAGCTGCTGACGTCGTTCTCGGTATATTACCCGTAAACTCTTTTCCAGCTAAAGTGTTGTTTGATACTGGGGCATCGCATTCGTTCGTGTCGAAGATCTTTGCTACAACGTACAATTTAGCTCTGGTTCCACTAAGCAATCAAATCTATGTGCACTCTCCGGGAACTAAAATGATTACTTCCAAGATAAGCATGGACAATCAGATCCTAATTGGAGGTCGCATATTCCTTGCTTCACTCTTGTTGCTGGGAAATTCTGACATTGATGTCATTCTGGGTATGGATTGGTTGAAGACCCACAAAGCTAAAATTGACTGTGCTCAAAAGTCAATAACTCTCTCCCACAGTTCAGGCCAGATAGTCTATTCTCCATATGGATCAAGTTCTGTTCAGCTGTTCAACCTAGATGCCAAACCCCTTCCTGCAATTGAAAATGTTCCGGTGGTTTGTGAATTCCCTGACGTCTTTCCAGAAGAGTTGCCAGGGATGCCTCCGGACAGAGCAGTTGAGTTCGTGATCGAGCTTGAGCCAGGTACTGCTCCAATCTCTAAGCATCCATACAAGATAGCTCCTCCTGAACTGAAATTGTTGAAGGAGCAAATCGATATGTACATGGAGAAAGGTTACATTCAGCCTATATCCTCCGCTTGGGGTTGCCCAACTCTGTTTGTTGCCAAGAAGGATCAAACAAAAAGACTCGTGGTTGACTATCGTCCTCTCAACGAGAAAACCATCAAGAACAAGTATCCAATTCCTCGTATCGATGATCTTTTTGATCAACTTGCTGGAGCCTCAATATTCTCAAAGTTGGACTTGAGGATGGGGTACCATCAGATAAAGATCAGAAAGGAAGATATTCCTAAGACAGCTTTCACCACTCGTTACGGTCTATATGAATACACAGTCATGTCATTTGGTCTCACCAATGCACCGGCAACGTTCTCAAGACTCATGAATTCTGTCTTCCATGAATACCTCGACAAGTTCGTTGTGGTATATCTCGATGACATTCTAGTCTACTCAAAATCCGAGGAAGAGCATGGAGAACACCTTCGTCTCGCTCTCATGAAACTTCGCGAGCATCGTCTGTATGCCAAGTTTTCCAAATGTGAGTTCTGGATTCCAGAAGTTGCATATCTTGGTCATATTATCTCTGCCAAAGGCATAGCCATTGATCCTGAAAAGGTTAAGGCAATTGTTGATTGGAAACACCCTAAGACGGTGAAGCAAGTCAGAAGTTTTCTTGTCTTGGCTAGCTATTGCCGTCGTTTCGTCCAAAACTTTTCCAAGATTGCTAAACCTCTCACTGATCTCACAAAGAAGGACAAAAAGTTCGTTTGGACTCCACAATGTGATGAGAGTTTCAACCTCCTGAAGACTAAACTCACTTCCACCCCTGTTTTGGTTGGCCCAGATACTACCAAACCTTTCCAGATATTCTGTGATGCATCTCTCCAAGGCCTAGGAGCAGTTCTTATGCAAGAACGTCAAGTTGTGGCTTATGCTTCACGTCAGTTGAACCCACATGAGCAAAACTATCCCACTCATGATCTTGAACTTGCAGCAGTTGTGTTTGCCCTCAAGAAATGGAGACAATACTTGTTGGGTAACAAAACTGAAATCTTTTCCGATCATAAGAGTCTGAAATACATCTTCACTCAGCCAGATCTGAACCTCAGGCAAAGGAGATGGATTGAGAAGATTAAAGACTTTGATCTCACCATTTCTTACACTCCAGGCAAGGCTAATGTTATGGCCGATGCTCTCAGTCGCAAATCCTATTGCAATAATCTCATGATCATGGAAAGCCAACCTCCACTTCATGAAGAATTCCAGAAGCTGAACCTTGGTCTTGTCCCTGAAGGATACCTTGCTAGCTTGACAGCCAGTCCAACTCTCGAGGACAAGATTCGTTCTGAACAACTTCGTGATAATGAAATCAAGAAGATTGTAGAGCACATCAAGGAGGCAATGATAAATTCAAGTCCTTCTCAATTGATGACAAGGGAACTGTGTTCTTCGAAGGACGCATTGCAGTTCCTCAATTCAAAGTCTCAAGGATATCATTCTCAAGGAGGCTCATGAAACTCCTCTATCTATCCACCCTGGAAGTACAAAGATGTACCAGGATCTCAAGACTCTGTATTGGTGGTCTGGCATGAAACGTGAAATTGCTCAATACGTTTCTGAATGCGACGTTTGTCAACGTGTTAAAGCAGTCCATCAGAAAACAGCAGGTCTACTCCAACCTCTGAAAATTCCTGAGTGGAAGTGGGACATGATTGAAATGGACTTCGTTACTGGGTTTCCAAAGTCCAAGAAGGGCAACGATGCAATCTTCGTTGTTATTGATCGTCTCACTAAGGTTGCTCACTTCTTTGCTGTCAAGGAAACTATCTCAGCTAGCCAGTTAGCAGAGCTCTACACAGCAAAGACTGTTCCTCTTCATGGTGTTCCATTGGAAATAAGCTCAGACCGTGGAAGTATCTTCACTTCTCATTTCTGGAAGAGTTTTCAAGAAGCATTGGGCACCAAACTTCTGTTCAGCACAGCTTATCACCCTCAGTCTCAGGGGCAAGTCGAAAGAGTCAATCAGATTCTCGAGGATATGCTCAGAGCATGTGGTCTCTCCTTTGGCATGAAATGGGAGGATTGCCTTCCATATGCTGAATTCTCCTACAACAACAGCTACCAGGCAAGCCTAGGCATGGCACCATTTGAGGCACTGTATGGTCGCAGATGCAGGAGTCCAATCAATTGGTCTGGAGCTGGTGAACGTTCACTCTTAGGCCCTGACATTGTTAAGGAAGCCGAGGAGAAAGTTCGTATCATTCGTGACAATCTCAGGATTGCTCAGTCTCGTCAGAAGAGCTATTATGATAGCAAGCACAGGGATATGATCTATGCACCTGGTGATAAGGCATATCTCCGTGTAACTCCCCTCAGAGGCACTCATCGTTTTGGTGTGAAAGGAAAGCTTGCACCAAGATACATTGGTCCTTTCAACATTCTCTCGAGGCGGGCAGAAAATGCTTATCGTCTTGAACTTCCAGAAAAACTATCCAAAGTGCACGATGTGTTCCACGTGTCACAACTCAAGAAGTGTTTCAAAGATCCAGATCGTGCAGTTGATCATGATTCCATTGAACTGCAAGATGATCTATCTTATGAAGAGCACCCTATTCGTATTCTCGATGAGACCGAGCGTAAGACTCGCAACAAGAGCACCAAGTTCTTGAAAGTGCAATGGTCGCATCATTCCGATAAAGAGGCAACGTGGGAGACCGAAGAGGATCTTCGCAAGAAGTATCCGGACCTTTTCATCTCTCAGTAAGGAATCTCGGGGCGCGATTCCTTCAAGGGGGGGCGTTTTGTAACATCCCAAGTATGAAATATCCCTTAGAATGTTTGATTTATTGTTTTATTTCAAGCAATGCATCATGTCATCATCTCATTGCATTTGTTTTATCTTGTTTGCATTTATTAGTATTTGTTTTCCATCTATTTATCTTGTTTTTCATAATCAAACTCAAACAAATTCAAATGGTTATTTTCATACTTGATCTGTTACAACTTTTGGAATAAAAATAACAAATAAAAACAACCATTTTATTCCTTGTTTTCACCCATTAAATTGTTGGTTTAATCAAACCATTAATTCAATCAATAATTTCTAAATCATTTCAAATTCAAATCAATTCTCAAAATCAGTACCTTTTTGAATCCATAAAATTCACCACACATTTGTACTCTTTAAATCATTCTAAAAACCCTAGGGGTAACCCTATTCAAATGCTTGTTTTCAATAAGGTTATTTAATATCAAAATTTCCCAAATTTGGTTTCAAATACAAACCCCATTTTAAATTTCAACCTTTTGAAATCCAATCTTGGAAAATGGTTTCTTTTTACCCAAATAGCTTAACTGAATTTTTCTGGAATTTTTCTCAAGCAAAACCTTAACAATTTCTTCCAAAATCTGTTTCAGCAAAAAAAAATATAAACAGAAAAATAAAAAGGAGAGAAACCTGCAGCGCGCGCGGCAGCTAACGCAGCCCAGCCCAACCTAAGCCTAGCGCGCGCCAGCCCAGCCCGCCTAGCTCCCCCGTACCGCTTCGCGATTCGTGCGGATGTTCTAATCGTTGTCGTCAAGCGGTACGACAAGCATCTCCGCGCGCCACCGCGACCGCGCGCGACTCCGGCGGCCAACCGAGCGTCCAGCGGCCTATAAGTACGAGCCCTAGCCCCTGGAACCTAACCCTAAGCCCTAGGTTCGCTGTCCCATCGCCAGCGCCGCCATTTTCCCTCTCTGTCGCCGCACTCCCCTCTCTGTTTCTTCTCGCCGGCGACAACCTCCTCTGAAGATCACCATGGCGCCGCCACCCTCGCCTCCCACCTAGCCACTAACCTGCTGGAATCAGCTCGCCTCTCTCTCCTCTCGCTGTTGAACACTTGATCGCGTCCGGTAAGTCTCTGTGTCGCCGCCGCGGTCCTCGCCTTCTCTCCGGCCACCGTGCCTCCGTTTCTGAACCCGAGCTTCCCCTCTACGTGACAGAGCCGTTCGCCGTCGATTGATCGCTGGAGTCGACTCACCTCTTCCTCCTCTACGTCGTGGACACCTGCGGGAGCACGGAGGGGCACGGGATCCGCGCCGTCGTCATCGCCACTGCCGCGGCCACAGCTCGCCGTCGACCACTGCTTCCTCGACACCTGCTGTGAGCACACCCCGTCCATCTCTCCCTCTCTCTGTTGCGCACGCTCCAGTGCACGTTTCTGCACACAGCACACGCACACACCTCACGGCGATCGCTGGCCGTGCCACTCAACTCCGGTGAGGTTCTGTCAGTCGAGCACGCTTTGGTTCGTCAGTTAAAATTTCAGTCTTGCGCGGATCTGAACGATATCCTACCTGCGTCTGCTACTCTGTCGAAACTGACGGAGTAGCGCAGTGGCAATGCCTCTATGCGCGCAGGGGGTGGTCGCGGGTTCGATTCCGCGCTGCCCCGGGAGAAATCCCACCTTTTTGCTCCCTTTCGCTGACAGGGAGGGCCCCCTGTCAGCCTCTCACGCTGCCACGCACACACATAGTGCCCACGGGGCCCCCTGGCAGCGTGTGGGTAGACCCACTGCACGGTAACAAAAGAATTAAAAACATTTCTGTTTTGTTTTCTGTTCCTTTTAAATAGCAGAATAAGCAATAACCTTTAAAAATCAATAACTTTTAAACCATAAGTCTAATAAATAAAACTTGTATATGTTTATGGCTCCAAATTTCATAATCTTTCCAATTATTCCATTTGTGTTCTGTTTTGAGTTTTCAAAATACTTTTAAAATTCAAATTTGAATAATTCAAATGTAATTTGCAATAATTCATAAATAATTCTTACTAATTCCAAATAAGGCAAATAAAATATGTTTTTCATACCATTTTGAATATCCTATTCAAATATAAAATTTGTTTCATTGTTTGAATAATTTAAATTGCCTAAATAATTTAATACTTCTTTAATTCAATTAAATTGGATAAAATCATAACTTGCTTAATATAAAATCATTTTTAACATGCAAATTATGTTTTCAAACCATCAAAGTGTGAACTTTTCAAATGTGAATTTGAATTTATGATTTGAACAAATAAAATTCAAATAATATTTAAGCTTGTTTTAAATTCAATTAAAACTTGTTTAATATTGTTTAATTCATAATAAATTCATCCTAATTCAAATTTCAATATTTGAAACATGTAATCCACTTAAAATTTGATGTTCTTTTCAAATATAAATTTTGTTAATTGTTTTGCACCCTTTAAATTGATGAAAACAATAATTGTTTGTGTGGCATGTTTAAGTAACCAAAATTTTCCAAACTTAATAAATAAGTTCTAAACTTGTTTTATTCCTTTTCCTTTGCATCTATCATTGTTATTATTGTTATCTGTTGATATCTTGTCATCATCATCATGCATGCATCATGATAACAACTATCACATAATAAATAATTGTAAGTCATTTGTTCACTTATTTCAATGGATCCTTTTCCATATGCAACCCTTGCATGTGGGTCCATTTAATTTGTGCTATCATGTTAGTCAGTTTATTTTGATGCAACTATTAACTTGTCATGCATCATCTTGATTGTGCACAATGCCATGGCAATGATTGTTTACAATTCCTGTTTTGTTTGTTTGCTTCTTCTCGAATAGACGACGACGTTGAGGCAGACGACCTTTACAGCACCCCTTCTGAGGATCTAGCTCAGTACCCGGCTGTTGAGTTTGCAGGCAAGTTATCACTCACATGAACCATTGTGTTCCTTTCAACCCTGGTTACCGATACTTTCCGTTGTCTATCTTGCTAGCCTTAGTGGTAGATGTTTCTGTTACGAACCTATCACATGAATCCTTTAACCCTGATATTGCCTCACCACCCCTCCTACAACCTTTATTGATTGAGCCAGTGTCTTACTAGTATGCTTAGGTTGTTTTGCTCGAGTCTGTTACCCGTTACTTTCAGTTACTATATCTTTATTATGTTCTGGGGCTCGATGTTTAATCAATCAATCAATCATGCTAATATTATTACTGCTAATAATAATTTGATGATAAGGCACCGGCAGGAGGCCCTGTGTGGTTTTGAGGCCTGCTAGTGTCGACCCTAATAGGAAAAGGGTCTTGTCTACTGATCCATGATGAGCGCACTACCCGCATGTGGGAAGCGAGTATGGGCGCCCCCCTCAATTTGATTCGATTCGCATCTCGTCCAAATCATCTCATTTAGTTCGTGCTTTCTATTTGCCGCATGCATGTTTTTGCGAGCCCAGCGCAGGGTGGAACTTTTGTAGTCGGCATATAGGGGGACACGGTCTTAGAGTGCTATGAGGGTCCCTTTTCTTCGGGGCTTGATTAGCCGTGCGCCCAAGGTGCTTTGGGCTTGATGCGGAGAAGAGTTGAGTTGTGTTGAGTGCCCCGCTTGGTGGGAGGCATCCCATCTGGCGGGTTATTCATACGTGTACGGCCAAATTGGTGCAACCCTGCAGGGATAATCTTCTCGAGAAGCCGTGTTTTCCGCGGTTATGGATTACTTGGTGAAAGTACTGGCTAACAAGTACTCAGGACAACTTAAACCTAATGATTCACTATCTCACACCCCATGATTAACAATTTGACTAGTAATAGGATTATTGTCACAATAACTTGATTCCTCTTAATCCAACTGTGTGAGTTATCCTCGGATTGCTTCTTTGGATAAGGGGCGAGATCCAGGATGGGTTTGTTTGATGTTATCTTTCAGTTGGTTACAACACTCGATCTTATCCCCTTTCTGATAGTTGGAAATGATAGAATCTCTGTAGTTGGTTAGCGCAGCCAGTTGCAGCATCTTATATATCCCCTTCTTTCCGTTGAACCCAAGTCATCTGTGCTTGTGTTGACGGACTATACTTTGGTGAACTGTGAGTCTTGCTTGCCAGTACTTGGATGTACTGACCCCGTTGGGGCTGTGGTTTACGCAGACTACGGCTACGGCTACGATGACCACCAGGATGGCTACTTCGTGGAGTTTGACGAGACTGCAGACGAGTAGTTAGCTGGACCAGGGCTGGATCCAGGACCTACGTGGATGGGCTTCGTCTTCTTTATTTTCTCCGGCTTCTTAAGCCTGTTGGATTTGTCTGTACCCAGACACCTTTGATTGCTTCTGCTGATGTAATGAATGCTATGTTGGGACATGTGTCCTCTGGATGATTGTATTTGCTATCTCTGCCTTAGTGAAGGCCATTTGCAACCTTATTTCAATCTTTTGTGTCTTAGAGATAAGTTGTGATCATCATTCGTTCAAAGCTGTTGACGTACCGTGCGTGATTGATATGAAGTACGTCGACAGTAGTGCCTATGACTTCTAGTGGATAGTTTACATCGACGGTGGAATAGCAGGGCTTGTGTTGTCGCGCATAAGCGCAGGCCTACCAGGAAGCTGGGACGTGGGAGTAGTTATGCCCCATAATCCAAGCACCTGCTATCCAGTTCGTACGATGAGTATCCCTTAGAAGCCAGGGTGCGACAGGTAGCCCCCAAGGGGGTGCCAGGCGCGGCCCTACCCTAAGCCGCGCCTGGTGGGCCCCTGGGCGCTCCGGCCACCGCTTCTCGTCACTTCTTCGCCTATAAGATGCTCTCAACCCTAATTTTATCGGGGGCAGATTTATTTTCCATGAAACATACAAAGAGGCGTCGTCACCTAGAAAGTCCAATATAGTGCTTCTACAACCCTGTTCCGGCACCCTGGCGGAGGGGGAATCGTCACCGGAGGCCTCTTCATCGCCATGATTTCCTCCACGTTAATGCGTGATTAGTTCATCTCGGGAGTACGGGTCCATAACAGTAGCTAGTTGATAGTTCTCTCCGTTATGCTTCCATGTTTAGAGTCCCGTGAACTGCCTCACATGATCGATACTACCGTTATGTAATTGTGCATGTTGTGTTTGTTGGGATCCGATGAATCATGAGATTATGATTATTTTGTTCATGTCAATCTAAGGTGCTTCACTTATATCTTTAGAGTGTTTAATGTTGTCTTGCAATACTCTGGTGTTTATGATTACCTTGTCCACGTAGTTATTTTCACCTCCAAGAGAGGGTTTATATGCTAGATAGTGGGTTCATACCTCCCTTACATCTCGATTGACAGAAACGTGACAGATGGGGGATATGTTATTGTCGCTAGGGAGAAAACAGCGATGCTCTTGTTTACGGACGAGAACCATTGGTTACAGTACGTGCTTTACTTAATGCAATTTTCTGTTGCACACAAAGCAAAGATTTGCTGGATAGCTTTCTTGAGGTCGAATTTTCGATATGGATGCATGCTGGATAGCGGTCCATATTCCTTGCCGTAATGCCTACGATGTTAGAACCCATGAACTATATCTCGTCATAATACTATTGTTATACGTTCCTGATTTGTCGATTGTCCAGCTGTAATTTGTTGACCCCGCATGTTTGTTTTCTTTGGAGAGACACCACTAGTGAAATTATAGCCCCTGGTCCTATTTTCCTCATCATTGCAAACTTCTTTCAAGAACTTTCATCATTGTTTCCTTATTGTACTGTTTTTTACTTTTCATTACTCTATACGTTTAATTGTCTAATTTTCAGCAAGACGAGAAGACTGACAACCATCTCGGAAAGTTGGGGACAAGCGAGAGTTTGTGTGTTGTGTGCAGATTCCACGCTTGCTAACGCGCCAGACAATAAGAAACCTTCTTCAAGTCTTTGAAGTCCTACTGGTCGATAAACCCTTTGTTCCACAATTGGGGGAAATTTTTGCTAGACTATATCACATCTTCCTCTTGGGGTAACCCAGCGAGCATGTGATCACGTATGAGCAAATTACTAGCTTTGGCGCCACGGTTGGGCCACTGATGTTTGCCCCGGTCCCTATTTGATAGCCAGTACTGTAGGGTGCGCCACCAGCGGGCTTTGCATTGGGGCAGTGACAGTTGTGGCGGGAGTGCAACCGAAGCGGAAGAAGAAGAAAAAGTAAGTTAACCATGCCAATGGACAGGTGTAGCACCCGGCGGTGGCGGTCGTTGTGGAAAATTCTATACCTATGGTTACCGCCCTGGTGCAACCAGTGGCGCAGACTTCTGTGCCTACGGTGGAACATGAGAGTGTGGCGCCTACAACAGTGCAACCGGAGGGGTAAAAATGGTCAAGACAAGATGCTGGAAATGTCAGGTGGAAACACACGCAACTAAGGATTGCGAGGTGCAACACTATTGCTACATATGTGACAACGCCAAACATCCGCTCAAGAAGTGTCCAACTCTGAAACTCCCAAAACCTACCGTGGCTCCTTCTGCTGGTCCTATTACCTTGGTTAAGGCAGAAGATGAAAGCTCATGTCTCCTCTAATGATTTTGGTGATGATAAGAACGTGGGTATGTTTACTAACCATGTGGTTTAAGTGTATACAGCTGGCCTCACATATGATCAACGATAGTATCCTCGAGAAGATACACAAAGGTTTTCCGAAGAAGAAAAATACTGCAGCCAGATTATTCAGGAAACTAGCCCGGAATTTCCGGTGGATACAAGCCGGAAATTCCGGCCCCAGCCCCGGAATATTCCGGCCCTCTCGAGGCTCCAAATGGTGAAGTCATGGCCTCGAACTGCCCGCTCGCAGAAGCTGGGGCGGAAATTTGCCCGGAAATTTCCGGGGCAAATTTCCGGCCCCTTGGTCCTTAGCAGAAATTGGAGGTGTCGCTGCTGCCCGCTCACAGAGTATGGGCGGAAATTTTCCCGGAAATTTCCGGGGCAAATTTCCGGCCCTTGGTCCTTAGCGAAAATTCGGATGCGTCGCTGCTGCCAGCTTGCAGAGATGGGAGCGGAAATTTGGCCGGAAATTTCCGGCCCCGGATTATTCAATAATACGCCCCCCCGGAGATTTCAAATATCCGGCCCAGCTAGCCCGGAAATTTCCGGTCCTACTACCGGAATATTCTGGCCCTAGAGACCAGCAACGATCAGATCTTGGAGGAGGCTATAAATAGCTGTCTTCTTCCTATAGACAGCTAATTCGTCCATTCCTCTCTCTCCTCCATTGTTCAAGAGCTCAAAACGCCCAGATCTCCCTCCTCCTCTGACCAAACTCGATGCCCTTCAAGGATCTGGTGGAGGAGGCCTAGATATACCTTTCTACCAAGCCAAAAATTGTTTTCCCATACCATACCTCTTGGGATCTTATAAATATCTTGGTTTCTTTGTCATCCTAGAAAAACCCTAGCGCTTGTAGCTTCCACCTTGTAGCAAGAAGCTTCAGATCGTTGAGGGCCTCCATCTCACTTGTGGAGTAGCCTCAACCACTTGTAAAGGTTTGGTCAACGCCTTCAAGTCGACCTCATAGTGGAAACGAGAATCTCCCTCTACCGGAGAAGCTCAAGGAGAACAAGGTGTGCACAACCGTGCTATTGAGGAGCGTCTAGGTGGCTCCCCACCTCTCCAACGTAGACGTACTTCTTTTAAGAAAGAACTACGGGAAACATATCCTTGTCTCCGTGTTTTCTCTAGTGGTTATCTTGTGCCTTGCATATTACTTCCGTTGCGTACTTGTTTCTTATCACATAGGGTGTCTACCTAGTTGCACATCTAGATAACCAAGTTGTTTACTTGCTAAAGCCCATCTAAAATGGAAAAAGGATTAAAATTTCTAGGTCACTTATTCACCCCCCCTCTAGTTGACCAGTGTACTTTCAATTGGTATCGGAGCCTCGGCTCTTATATTGGGCTTAACCGCCTAAGAGTATCATGGACAACAGAGATGATCCCGAATCTTCTAAGGAGGAGCTCTCCAAAATGGTCGAGACTATAGCTAACCTAGAGACAACGGTTGTGACCATTCAAACCCAATTGTCAAAGGCTAGCTCTAGTGTTGGTTCGGAGGTTTCCTCCATCAAGAAGATGTTGAAGAACATGATGGGTAAACCTAAGGGTCACGCGAATCTCCCCATGTCTTCGATGCGGATAGTTCGGACGAGGAAACTATTTTGGACGATATCGAAGTCGAAGATAACATTGCGAAAGCCAAGACGAAAGCCACACAAAAGGCTAAGGCAAAGGAGAATTCCGGAGGCTCCAAGTCTCAAGATGCTAATGGTTCGGGGTCCAACTCAAAAGTTCCACCACCTCAAAATTATGAATCCATCCATCCAATAGTTTCAATGCCACACATTCTTAATGTTGGACTTCCTCCCATGCTTAACACTAATGAATTCTCTTCTTGGAAGTTTGAAATGGAGTCACATATTTCCGGCTCGTGCACCGCCTTGTGGAGGAGTGTGATTCATGGGTTCCATCCCCATGACCCAAGAAACTTGACTCCTAGGGAGGATGTGGAATCTCAACTCAACAAGACCACCCTTGTCATCATTCAAAAGTCTCTTCCAAGGGAGCTTCTCACTCACATTCGTGGTTGCAAGACCGCCAAGGAAGCTTGGGACAAGCTTGACACTTTGTTTCAAGGCAATGCTAGCATCCAATCATCCAAGTATGATGTGGCCATTGACAAGTCCGAGAACTTTGTTATGCAAGAGGATGATTCCCCCGAGGAGCTATATAGGAGAGTTGTCACCCTTTCCAATCAACTAAGAGACTTTGGAAAAGAAGAGATCTCCGATGAGTGGATAAAGAGGAAGTTCATCAAAGCAATTACACCCTTCGAGAAGAACCTCAGCATACGGACAAGAGAGGACTACAATTCCCTCAACTCCATTGGTGTTCTTAGCGAGTTCATCGCCATATCCCTATCGCATAAGAGTGCGGATGATGCTCTCGCTCGCTCTAGTGGAATGGGAAAGTCACCCAATCTTGCATTGAAGTCAAAGGCAATGGCTCGAGTTGAAGAAGTTGAAGAGGAGGACGATGATGAGGACACTTACACCGGCGCTCATAAGTGCATCGCCCTTGCTATGCATGGATATTGGAAGAGATGGGAAGCTCACAAGGCCGGCTCTCCAAGACCTCCACGAAACAAGAATTACAAGAAAAGGGGGAGCGACCAAGGACATGCTACAATTGTGGATGTGGAAATCATTTAGTGAAGGAGTGCCCTTTTGAGCCAAGATAAGAAAATAAAGGCAAGCTTGTCCGCAAAAACAAGGCCAAGGCTCCACAAAACAATAACTTCGCTAGAAGAGTGCCAAGGGCTCTTTACGTTCAAGAAAGGGCGGTGTTGGAAACCTATATCTCCGGAGATGAAGGAGAAGATGAAGTGGTAGGTGTGGCCCATGTTTCCATAGCTACCTCCTCATCTCCATCGGTCTCTCTATTTGAATCCCCCAATGAGATTGCGGCTATCCGACCTACATGTCTTATGGCAAAAGTCACTTCGGTATGCTCTCCCAACTCCAAAACCATTGTCACTAACCCTCCTTCATTATTGGATTGTGTTGAAAATGTTTGTGAGGAGGATATTGAGGCAAAGGAGCTAGTCATTTGGTTAGCTAGCTTCAAAGGTGAGACTAAGGAGAAAGTGAATGCCCTTTTGCGGCAACTTGACGATGCTAACTCTCTTGTAGATGAAAATGAGGAAATTATCATGACCTTGGAAATCCATGGAGGTCACTCTTGCAATGATAAAGAGCTTGAAAAGGCTCTTGAAAATGAGCGTTCCATTAGAGCCTCTATTGAGGAGAAATTATCTAGTCTTGAAGAGACTTTTCCTATGAGTGTCTCTAAGCTTAGGGGAGATAATGAACAATCTATTGCTCTTGTTAAAACACTTGAAAATGAAGAGTTGAAGCTAGGAATTGCTCACGAGGAACTTGTTGCTTGTCATGGAAAACTAGAAAAGGAGTTCACGTCTCTTAAAGAAATTCATGACAAGCTAACCAAATCTCGTGACAATCTCCTAGCTCAACAATCAAATAAGCAAGTCATTTCCTCTTCATCTACTAGCATTAGTACTTTGCCTAGCAATTCTTGTGGTGCAACTAATCTTGTAGGAAGTGAGAAGACTCTCAATGAGGTGGTTCCTCGAAGAGTCAAGAATGGAAAGGAGGAACTTGACTATGTAGCTAAGTCAAAGAAGAAGTACAAGAAGAACAATAAGAAGGTCACCTCCTCCTCACAAGGAGTGAAATTTGTGAAAGAGGGAGAGGTGGTCAAACAAAAGGAGACCAACACCATTGTGGGCGGTGAGACCTCTAGGGGGAGCACCACTCACAATGACTTTGCCGGCAAATATAATCCATCTTATGTTCTTATGAAATCTAGAGATGGCCATGTGTATGCTAAATATGTTGTTACTTCTTATGGTGATGACTATCATTGGACTATTTGGGTTCCAAAGACCCTTGTTGCTAACAAAATAGGACCCATTCAACGATGAGTACCTAAATCAAAACAATAATCTATTGTAGGGAAGTGCTTCTGGGTCGGGCAAATGGACGGTGGATAGTGGTGCATCCCAACATATGACCGGAAGCAAGGACACGATGAGTGATCTTAATCCTCCATTACCTCATCTCAATTGCGTCACTATTGGTGATAACTCCAAGCTAAAGGTATTGGGATGAGGCAAGGTAGCTATCTCAAATGATTTATCAATTGAGAATGTTCTCCTAGTCGAGTCCCTTGGTTATAATCTCATTTCGGTTCTTCAACTTGCAAAAAGTGGTTTTACCTTGTTCTTTAATAAAGATAATGTGCTTGTCACTTGGGAGACGACTCTTAAAGTAGCCTTTGTTGTGCATATCGAGAACGGCATGTATGTAGTGGACTTCTTTAAAGGAGACACGTGTGCCGCGACATGCCTAATGGCTAAAGTTGATGTGGGTTGGCCATGGCGTCGCCGGTTAGCTCACACCAATATGAGGACGTTGCATGACCTTCAAAGTGGCAATCATGTTCTAGGACTAACGAATGCTAAGTTTGCCAAAGATCGTGTGTGTATCTCTTGCGTTCTCGGAAAAAACATGGAGAATCTCACCCCACCAAGACCACCATCACCACCTCAAGAATCCTCGAGCTCATTCACTTGGACCTTTTTGGTCCCCTATCATATGATAGTCTTGGAGGCAAGAAGTATTGATTGGTGATTTTGGATGACTATTCAAGATATTGTTGGATGTACTTCTTCAAGAGGAAGAGTGAGACTCAAAAGAGAGTTATCGAGTTCATCACTTTGGTACAGTGCCAACACAATACGAGCATTATGGCGATCCAGAATCATAATGGCTCCGAGTTCAAGAACTACACTGTGGAGGGATTTCTTAGCGAGGAGGGGATTGATCATCAACATTCCACTCCATATAACCCCTCAAAAAAATGGTGTGGCAGAGAGGAAAAACCAGACACTAATGGATGCGGCAAGGACCATGATTGCGGAATTCTCTTCTCCATACAATTTTTGGGCCGAGGTCGTATCCACCGCTTGCCATGCTAGCAACCGGTTGTATCTCCGCAAGATCTTGAACAAGACTCCTTATGAGATCCTCACGGGCAAGAAGCCGGATGTTTCATACTTCAAGGTCTTTGGTTGCAAGTGCTTCATTCGTAAGAGAGGTAAACGCTTGTCAAAATTCTAGACCAAGTCATATGAGGGTATCTTTGTTGGTTATGCCACAAACGCTCACGCCTATAGAATCTACAACAAGTCCACCGGACAAGTTGAAGAAGCTATAGACGTGGTGTTTGATGAGGATAATGGGTCCCAAGGGGGCCGTATAGATCATGGTGTTGTAGGAGATGCAATTCCTACCATCGTCATAAGAAGAATAGGGATTGGTGAAATAATCCCCATTGAGGGTTACCGGATGACGGAGGGAGAAGGACTATGCTCTACTCAAGTGGAGCCATTGACTACACCCATTGATACACAAGCTACCCAACAAGATTCACCAAGCCCTCAAGCTACAAATCAAGGCAAAGATAATGACCAAGATCATTCCATCAATCAAGGCCAAGCTAACACTCAAGGCCAAGCTCATAATCTAGTCCAATCTCATAATAAAGGCCAAGCTCATAATCAAGGCCAAGCTCACAATGAAGGAGAAGGACAAGACACTCATGTTGGTGATAGAACCCAACACATAAGAGATCAATCTCCCATTGAGGAACAAGATCAAGGACGAGATGGACATGACTTTGATGGTGAAGGTGATGATCAAGCCATATCCAAGGAGTCTTTGTAGGAGTTGCTAGCGCGTAGGGCAAAGAGAAGGCTAGAAAATCTTGCGCGTGCCGGTCACACGGAGGACATGATTCTTGGACAAGTTCGTGGAAGGGTAGTCACGAGAAGGCAATTGGCGGATTTTAGCAAGGCACATGATTTCGTCTCTCACATTGAGTCCAATAAGCTATGCATGATCAGCTCAACAACTTCGAGCGCAACAAAGTGTGGAAGTCAGTGCCAAGGACAAATGATTGCAAGAACGTCATCGGCACCAAATGGGTATTCAAGAAAAAGCAAGATAAAGATGGTATCATCATTCGCAACAAGGCAAGATTGGTGGCTCAAGGCTTTTCTCAAGTCAAAGGTGTCGATTTCGGTGAAACTTTCGCTCCCGTAGCTCGTCTTGAATCTATTCATATCTTGCTTTCCTATGCTTCTCATCATAATTTCAAACTACAACAAATGGATGTTAAAAGTGCTCTCCTAAATGGTCCAATTAATTAATTGGTATATGTCAAGCAACCTCCGGGTTTCGAGGATCCCAACCACCCCGATTATGTCTACAAACTCGATAAGGCGCTCTATGGACTTAAACAAGCTCCACATGCGTGGTACGAGCACCTTAAAGAGTTTCTAGTGGATCGTGGGTTCAATGTTGGTTTAATAGATCCTACCCTTTTCACCAAAAAGGTTGGAGGTGACTTGTTCATATTCCAACTCTATGTGGATGATATCATTTTTGGTTCTACTAACACAAAGTTCAATTATGAGTTTTGCAAACTTATGACAGATAAATTTGAGATGTCTATGATGCGCAAGTTGGAGTATTTTCTTGGCTTTGAGATCAAGCAACACCCCGAAGACACTTTCATCAAGCAAGCCAAGTATACACAATATATTCTCAAACAATTCAACATGCATGACGCCAAGCCCATGAAAACCCTCATGTCCACGACTCTTGACTTGAAACCCGACCCGAACGGTAAAGAGGTAGATCAAAAGGTATATCGCTCCATGATTGGCTCTTTGCTCTACCTTTGTGCATCTAGACCCGATATCATGTATAGTGTAGGTAAATGTGCAAGGTTTCAAGCCTCTCCGAGGCAAAGTCATTTTTAAGCGGTTAAACGTATCTTTCGCTATTTAGTTGATACCCCAAATTTTGGTCTTTGGTATCCCAAGGGTTCAAGCTTTCAGCTCATCGGGTACTCGAATGCGGATTATGCGGGAGAAAATACGGATAGGAAGTCTACATTTGGGGGATGCCAATTTCTTGGTAGCTCTTTGGTATGTTGGTCTTCCAAGAAGCAAAATTGTGTCACTCTCTCAACCACCGAGGCCGAGTATATCTTTGCGGCAAGTTGTTGTGTTGCTATGGATGCGGCAAACTTTGCGAGATTACGGTATCGACTTCGACAAGTTCTCCCTCTTGTGCGACAATGAGAGTGCTATCAAGATCGCCTACAATCCCCTTCTTCACTCCAAGACGAAGCACATTGAGATTCGACATCATTTCATTCGGGATCATGTTGAGAAGGGCGATATTGATCTCTCTTATGTGACGACCAAGGATAAACTTGAGGATATCTTCATGAAGGCCCTTGATGAACCAAGGTTTTGGGGTTTGAGGAATGAACTAAATGTCATCGACGCGTCTAACTTCACTTGAACCCTTGCATAGATACCTTCACTACACATGCTATCTAGGTTTGGATGTAGGCATAGTCATAGGGGCAGCGTATTTCAACGCATGAACCAACACTTCTCCTATCATGCGCAAATAAATCAAAACTTCATGCATATCTAGTCATTTTGTGACTTATTGTGCTTTAACGTGAGTCTTGCTTTTGGGCCCAAGATATATCTTCGCGGCTCCTTGGCATACACTCAAACACGGTGGCTCAGGCCACCAACATTTCCCTTTTCGATATGTTGATTGTCTCTTTTGATCTTTTCTTGTTTTTTGTGTTTGCGTTTCCATTGTCGTTGTTTTTGTTTTTCTCGTTTTTGGAGGCTCATATCTTATCTCTTGTTTTGCCAAAACTCTGTGTGTGTGGGGACCCCGGAAATTCCGGCTTAAGGCCCGGAAATTTCCGGCCACATGATACTTGTCTTGAATATTTCCCTTATTTCCTCTATGCCCGCTCTCAGAAGGCACTCCGGAAATTTGAGCGGAAATTTCCGGGACAAATATCCGGGGGGCCGGAATATTCCGTGTCCTGAGCCCGGAAATTTCCGGGGTTCGAGATTTCCCCAGAAACTCAACTCCGATCCTTTGTGCCCCCTCACAGAAGGCACCCCGGATTTTTGGGGCGGAATTTCCAGCCGAAATCTCCGCCCCCCGGAAATTTCCGGCTTTCACACCGGAATATTCCGGGGTAAGCGGCTGGGTCCTATAAATAGGCGACGGGAGGGGATTTCCCAGATCCTTTTCCCCTCTCATCGCCTCCTCTCCTTCCCCAACCGCAGCCGCCGCCTCAGAGCTCCCCGGGAGGCCCCGTCGCCTCCCTTCTTCGTCTTCCGGCTCCCCCTTGCGGTCAAGAGACCGCACATCCGTGCCTATCCATGGATCCCGGTATGTGTCATGTTTTCTCCGCAATCTAGGGTTTCTTGGTAGATTCGATCTCTCACAAGTTTAGGGTTGGAACTTCCCCTTACCAGTCCAGTTTTCACTTTTTGTTCCTCCCATTGCACTCATATCTAGTTTTAGATTCGTTGCAGGCCTGGAGTCGTAACCATAATGCGAATTTTTCAGGGCTGAAAATTTCCAGCCCCAGGCCGGAATTTCCGCCCCCCGGAAATTTCAGCAAGGACCCGAATTTCCGGCCTGCTCTGAATCTTTTACAGAGATCTCATTATTCCACTCCTCAAAGATGTGAGCCCCTATTTGATGTTGTTTTTATTTTCTTTTTGGTTTTCTTTCGCTTTTCTCGTAGATGGTTCAAGCTCTAGGTCCACCAAGGTGACTAGCTCTCGCAAGCGGTGGCGCCACTTTAGGGAGAATGATGATGGTGTGTTTGTTGACGAAGCCGTGACTCGTCAGCGCCAGCGTGATGAACAACAAGAGTATGAGAGTCTGCGCAATGCCGACAGGGCTGCTCGTCGGGCCAACAAGCAACAGGGCAAGGCCGCTCTCAACGTGGCCACCATGTCCGTCGCTGAGTTTAAAGCTTGACGCTCGAAGGCATGGTACACTAAGGGCCCCCAGGATCCCACCATTGATTCTTGCTTCTGGCATGTGGAGCAGGAGACTCTGTACATGCGGGTATACACCATGATGAGCAAACCTGTCCGCCCAATGAAATACATCAATTTTGCACACATAGCTGCCAATTCTACCTATTTTAGCAACTCTGTCAATCTTGTTGAGCTCCTTCGTCTACGCCCTCTCATGGAGACCCAATGCTCCTACAACACCACCTTCATTCAGCAGTTCTTTGCTACCCTGGTCATTGATGATGCTGAAGAGATTGGTATGACCTGGATGTCTAGCCCTCACTTGCTCAGAGCCACGTTCCATGATTTTTCTTCTGAGCTCGGGTATCCCTTTGCTGACCTCCCTCAGGGTGCTCGCATGCACATCCACGGTATGGAGTATGAAAAGAACAAGTTGGTTGAGCTGTATGGTCCTCGTGGTGTTGTGGGTTCTGCCAAGGGCCTCTATGCTATCTATGGCATCCTTCTGCGTATATTTCGGGAGACCATTGCCCCTAGAGGTGGCAACAGTGATGAGATTCGTGGCAGTTTGGTGAACCTCATGCACCATGCCTTCCTGACTTTCACCGAGGGCGATCTTGCGGATACTGAGCGCCACAAGATTGATGTGATGGACTTCATCTTTAATGAGATCCACTACACTCTCTTCCACTCCAAGGTGCCACCTTATGCACCATACATCATGAAGCTCATCAAGTCCAGGTATCTTGCTGATCTTCGTGCAGATCTTGAGTTGGATTGTGAGACTCACAAGGATGTGAAACTGTACAAGAAGAGCTCCCACACTAAGCAAGCTGCACACGATGTTGGTGCCACCGATCAGGACACCATGATCCTCGCATCAGACATGCTCCTCCAGGTACCAAGAAGCGCTCATGGGTTGTTCGTTCCATTGCGAAACTGGTGTGCATGAATATCTGCATCCGCAAGGATACCAACAATGCCTATGTCGAGCGCCGCACCATTCAAGAGAATCAGCGCTCCATCATGACATCCCTGTCATGCCCAATGTTCCTGCTCCTCTTCATGCTCAGATTCCTTACCGCAACTGGAACAACCGTGATGTGGACTAGGATCTCGACCTTCCTGATGATGATGACATCTCCACTTCTAGTGAGGAGGAAGACTCCGCGGAGCATGCCGATGATGATGGTGCCATGGACTAGAGCTTGTTCCTTGGGATGTAGTGCATCCTTCTCTATTTTTGGTATCCTGGTGCCAAAGGGGGAGAATATCTAGAGACCGCGGGGATTTGCTAGGGTGGGCTGCTTTTTTTATCTCTCGTGTTTTTCGAACTTTGTTTTCTTCGTGACCGTTTATTCGTGGATTTCCTATTGGTGAACCTATATTATTGGGAGGCATGTCTCTTAGTTATGATTATCTGTGTTGTTTTAATTCCTATCGCATTGTTGGATTATCACTATGCAAATACCCGTGTTGTCATCACTCATAAAAAAGGAGGAGATTGAAATCTCATGTCTCCTCTAATGATTTTGGTGATGATAAGAACGCGGGTATGTTTACTAACCATGTGGTTTAAGTATCTAAAGCTGGCCTCACTGAAGGGAATATGCCCGAGAGGCAATAATAAAGTGTTTATTATATATTATTCCTTGTTTATGATAGATGTTTATTTCTCATGCTAGAATTGTATTAACCGGAAACGTTGATACATGTGTGATTAATAAACAAACCGACGTTCCTAGTGAAGCCTCTCTTTTAACTAGCTCGTTGATTAAACAGATGATCAAGGTTTCCTGATCATGAACATTGGATGTTGTTAATAACGGGGTCATGTCATTAGGAGAATGACATGATGAACTTAAACCCTAACTAAGTATAACAATATGATCAAGTCATTTAGTTTTTTTGTTATATCTTACATTCGAAGTAACATTATTCCTTAGACCATGAGATCATGTTAATCACTAATACCGAAAGAATACTTTGATGACATCAAACGTCACACCGTAAAAGGGTGACTATAAAGGTGGCATTGGATATTCGGAAAGTGTTGGTTGAAGCTCATGGATCGAGAATGGGATTTTTCCATCCAATATGACGGAGAGATATACTCAGGGCCCTCTCGGTGATATCACATCGACACCTCTTGCAAGCAAGTGATATGATCACAAGGATGTTATATCACGGGAACGGGAAAAGAGTACTTGTCGGATAACGAGATCGAACAAGGTATAATGGATACCGATGAGCGGATCTCGGACAAGTAATATATCGCGAGACAAAGGGAAATCGTTACGACGTTGAAAGGTTCACACGATCACGAGAGTCATCGTTGAATATATAGGAGTCATCACGGTTTTCCAGACCCCGCTGTTGATTATTGATCGGAGAGGAGTCTCGATCATGTCTATAATATTCACGAACCGTAGGGAGACACACTTAAGGTTCGATGAAGCGTTTAGAGAGGATACGGAATGCCGAAGAATATTTTGGGCAGCTCCGGAATTGTTTCGGGGAAAATTGAAATAGTTCAAGGGGTTTTTCGTCGAACGGTTGTTAATAGAATTAACAAATGGTTCGAGGTGCTGCATGCAAATGTTTGTTAATGGAATTAACAAATATAAATAAAGAAATAAAAATGTTTTATTTATTTATTAAAGAAAAACCTTTGGATTTTCCAAGTGGGAAATTCAGGAATTTTGAGTGGGTTTGAGTGGAGCTTCCACTCACATGAAGAGAGGAAGGGGTGGGGCACCCATGGCTGGCCGCACCCCCCCTTTGGGCTGCCTCCCCCTCCCCTATAAAAGGAGGGTGAGGGCTCTCTCTTCTCCACACACTTGCCCACACATTTTCCCTTCCACCCGCTGCTCCATTCCATGGTCTCCGGCTTGGCGAAGCCCTGACCGTGGGATTCTTCACCACCACCACGCCGTCGAGCTGCTGGAATTCTGGAGGGATCCTCTACTTCCGCAACCCGCTGGAACGAGGGAACGGAAGTCTTCATCGAGCTGAACGTGTGACCGATTACGGAGGCACCGCCGGATTGCGGTGCTCTTCTTCTCGCTCGGGATCGGCGTGAGAACGACTACGCCAACCACGAGATCTTTTCTCGTACCACTTTGAGTCTTCGAGGGTATGTTATCTCAAGACTCTCTTTCTCCCCGTTGCCTTTCATCTCATAGATTAGATCTTGGCCATTCGGGTTTATCGCGTGTAGGAAATTTTTTGTTTTCTATGCTACGTTCCCCTTCAGTGGTATCAGAGCCAGGTTTATGCGTAGATGAATTGTACGGGTAGAACACATAGGAGTATGTGGGCGTTGATCATCATGTTTTTGTCTCTTTGAGTATTTTATGATCTTAGTGGCATAGTAGGATGAAGCTGCCCCGGACTAAGTTTACGTGTACTATGTACGCGAGAATTGTCTCACATGTAACTAAGGGGGTGTCCGTTTCTCCTACTATAGTTAAGATCTAATCTACAAAGGGTTGTTAAAAATATGTTTTATCAACGTTGTGGTTCTTGTACGTAGGTATGAGCGGTTCTATCCTCGTAAGCCCAAAGCCACGTAAAACATGCAAAAATAAATTAGAGGCGTCTAACTTGTTTTTGCAGGGCATGTGATGTGATATGGTCAATGTTACAAACGTTATGTATGAGATGATATCTTTTGTAAATTATTGACATACCGGCTGGAGCCATATGGTTGTCTTATTTTATGGCCTGCGTGATGTATGTCATATCCATGTGATATGTTGTAATGGACAATCAAGATGGAGGTGCCACGGACCTTGGTGCCACGCCGTGGAATGATGGAGATCATACCATGATGCACAAGATGGAGATCAAGTGCAAGAAGGACCATCTCATATCACATTATCCATGCATGTGATGTTTATCCTTTTATGCATCTTATTTTGCTTAGATTGCGACGGTAGCATTATAAGATGATCCCTCTCACTTAATATCAAGACAATAATGTGTTCTTCCTTAAGTATGCACCGTTAAGAAAGTTCGTCGTTTCGAGACACCACGTGATGATCGGGTGTGATAGACTCAACGTTCGCATACAACGGGTGTTTTCAAGCCTAGCATGTACATACATGGCCTTGAAACACATACAATACAACGGTTCTACTTGGCGAGCCTAGCATGTACAGACATGGCCTCGGAACACGTAACCGAAAGGTAAAGCATGAGTCATATGAATGATATGATGAACATGTTGATGTTCGCCTTTGCAACTGCACCGTCTCACGTGATGATCGGTTTCGGTGTAGTGAATTTGGTTCGTGTAATCACTAAAGACAACTAAGAGGGATGTTGTTTTTGAGTGGGAGTTCATGGGATAATTTTAGAATTAACTTGAACTTAATTTATCATAAACATAGTCTAAATAGTCTTTGCAAATATGTTGTAGATCATGGCACCACCTACCTTCAATTTCAATATGTTCATGGAGAAAGATAAATTAGCGAACAATGGAAGCAACTTTACCAACTGGGCACTTAACCTGAGGATTCTCCTCACCGCTTGCAAGAAGCTCTATGTGCTTGATGCACCTCTAGGTGACCAGCCCGCTGATGATGCTTCTGATGAGGATAAAAATGTTTATCAGACTCAACAAGAAGACCACAGTATAGTTCACTGCGGCATCCTCTATGGATTAGAGCCAGAGCTGCGAAAACGTTTCGAGAACAACACTGCTTATGCCACAATGGGAGAATTGAAAATGATTTTCGATACCCATGCCGCGGTTGAGAGTTATGACGCTTCAGAAAAGTTCTTTAGCTGCATGATGGAAGAGAACAGCTCCGTGAGTGAGCACGTACTCAAAATGTCTGCGTACGCTGATAAGCTCATAGCCTTGGAATATCGATTCCCATTGAGCTAGGGATACATCGTGTTCTCCAATCTCTGCCACCTAGTTACAAGAACTTCGTGATGAACTATAATATGCAGAGCATGAAGAAGTCTCTTCCTGAGCTTCTCTCGATGCTTAAAACTGCTGAAGTGGAGATCAAGAAAGAACATCAAGTGTTGATGATCAATAAGACCACTAGTTTCAAGAAAGGCAAGAAAGACAACCCAAGGGTAAACTTCAAGAAGGGTGGCAAATCTGTTGCTACTGCTGAGAAGAAAACCAGGCATGGCCCTAAGCCTGAGACTGAGTGTTTCTATTGCAAGGGTACTGGCCACTGGAAGCGCAATTGCCCCAAGTATCTAGCAGATAAGAAGGCCGGCAAAGTGAACAAAGGTATATATGATATACTTGTTATTGATGTGTACCTTACTAGTACTCGCAGTAGCACCTGGGTATTTGATACTGGTTCGGTTGCTCACATATGTAACTCGAAACAGGAGCTGCAGAATAAGCGACCACTAGCAAAGGATGAGGTGACGATGCGCGTCGGCAATGGATCAAGAGTTGACGTGATCGCCGTCGGGACGCTACCTCTACGTCTACCATCGGGATTAGTTATAAACCTCAATAAATGTTATTTGGTGCCCGCATTAAGCATGAATATCGTTTCTGGATCTTGCTTAATGCGGGATGATTATTCCTTTAAGTCCGAGAACAATGGTTGTTCGATTTATATGAATAATATCTTTTATGGTCATGCACCTGAGAAGAATGGTTTATTTCTTTTGAATCTTGATAATGTTGATACACATATTCATAATGTGAATGCCAAAAGAATTAAGTTAAATGATGATATTGCTACTTATATGTGGCATTGCCGCTTAGGTCATATTGGTGTTAAACGCATGAAGAAGCTCCATTCTGATGGACTCTTAGAATCACTTGATTATGAATCATTTGAAACATGTGAACCATGCCTTATGGGTAAGATGACTAGAACCCCGTTTTCTGGATCTATGGAACGGGCGACAGACTTGTTGGAAATCATACATACCGATGTATGTGGACCAATGAGTGTATCGGCGCGCGGTGGATATCGTTATTTTGTCACTTTCATAGATGATTTGAGTAGATATGGGTATATTTACTTAATGAAACACAAATATGAAACGTTTGAAAAGTTCAAAGAATTTCAGTGTGAAGTTGAAAATCATCGTAACAGAAAGATTAAATTTCTACGGTCTGATCGTGGAGGTGAATATCTAAGTTACGAGTTTGGCATGCATATGAAACAATGTGGAATAGTTTCACAACTCACACCTGCCGGAACACCACAGCGTAATGGTGTTTCCGAACGTCGTAATCGTACTTTATTAGACATGGTTCGATCTATGATGTCTCTTACAGATTTGGCACTATCGTTTTGGGGTTATGCACTAGAGACCGCTGCATTCACTTTAAATAGGGCACCATCTAAATCCGTTGAAACGACACCATATGAATTATGGTTTGGAAACAAACTTAAGCTGTCATTTCTAAAAGTTTGGGGATGCGATGTTTATGTGAAGAAGCTCAACCTGATAAACTCGAACCCAAAGCGGAAAAATGCGTCTTCATAGGATACCCTAAAGAAACAATAGGGTACACCTTCTATCACAGATCCGAAGGCAAGATTTTCGTTGCCAAGAATGGATCCTTTTTGGAGAAGGAGTTTCTCTCGAAGGGTGTGAATAGTAGGAAGGTAGAACTCGACGAGGTTATTGAACCTTCTCTTCTTGGAATGGCGAGTAGCGCAGCGCCGGAAGTTGTTCCGGAGCCGACCCCGTCAGTTGAAGAGAGAGATAATGATAAAGATCATGAAACTCCAATAGAGGAAACTACCGCACCTCACAGGTCAACTAGGGAGCGTACAACTCCTGAACTGTACGGAGATCCCATATTAAACTTCATGGTAGATGGAGGTGATGACCCTGCGACATATGAGGAAGCGATGATGAGCCCAGATTCCAACAAATGGCTTGAAGCCATGAAATCCGAAATAGGATCCATGTACGAAAACCAAGTTTGGAGTTTGGTGGATTTACCCAATGACCGCAAGGCCGTTGAGAACAAATGGATCTTTAAAAAGAAAACTGACGCTGATGGTAATGTGACCGTCTATAAAGCTCGACTTGTCGCAAAAGGTTTCCGACAAATTCAAGGAGTTGACTATGATGAGACTTTCTCACCAGTAGCGATGCTTAAGTCAGTTAGGATTATGTTAGCAGTTGCTGCATTTTTCGATTATGAAATATGGCAGATGGATGTCAAAACGGCGTTCCTTAATGGTGACATTGAGGAAGAGTTGTATATGATGCAACCCATAGGTTTTGTTGATCCTAAGGATGCTGACAAGGTGTGTAAGCTTCAACGTTTCATTTATGGACTGAAGCAAGCATCCCGGAGTTGGAACCTCCGTTTTGATAAGGTGATCAAAGGTTTTGGATTTGTCCAAACATACGGAGAAGCTTGTATTTACAAGAAAGTGAGTGGGAGCTCTATAGCATTTCTGGTACTTGTCGCACCCTGATTTCTAGGGGATACTCACCGTACGAAATGGATAGCAGATGCTTGGATTATGGGGCATAACTGCTCCCACGTCCCAGCTTCCTGGTAGGCCTGCGCTTATGCGCGACAACACAAGCCCTGCTATTCCATCGTCGATGTAAACTATCCACTAGAGATCAAAGGCACTTCCGTCGACGTACTTCAAACCATACACACATGGTACGTCAACGGCGTTTAACAAGTGATATCACAACAGATCTCTACGACACAAAAGATTGAAATAAGCTGCAAATGGCTCTCATTAGAGCAGAGATAGCAAATACAATCATTCAGAGGGCACATGCCCCAACAATACATCGTTACCATACAGCGGAAGCATTCAACATGTCTGAGTACAGACAAGAACCAAATAGGCCTAAGAGGCCGGGAACAAACAGACGGAGCCCATCCACGAAGTCTCGGATCCTGCCCGGGTCCGCTATCTACTCGTCAGCAGTCTCGTCAAACTTCACGTAGTAGCCACCATGTAGATCCTCGGAAACGTAGGTCTGCGGAAACCACAGCCCCAAAGGGGTCAGTACATAAACGTACTGGCAAGCAAGACTCACAGTTCACCAAAGTGTAACCCGTCAACACCAAGCACATATGCTTTGGGTTCAACGGAAGGAAGGGGATATAAAAGCTGCTGCAACTGGCTGCGCTAACCAACTACAGAGAACTACAACTTCCAGCTAACAGAAAGAAGATAAGATCGAGTATTGTAACCAACTGAAAGATAACTTCAAACAAACCCATCCTGGATCTTGCCCCTTATCCGAAGAAGCAATCCGAGGATAACTCACACAGTTGGATTAATGATGGTTCAGATTATTGTGTCAATAAGCCTATTACTAGTCAAGTTGTTAATCATTGGGTGTAAAGTTGTTAAACATTAGGTTTAAGTTGTCCTGAGTACTTGTTAGCCAGTACTTTCACCAAGTAATCCATAACCGCGGAAAACACGGCTTCTCGAGAAGATTATCCCTGCAGGGTTGCACCAATTTGGCCGTACACGCAGGAATAACCCGCCAGATGGAAATGCACTTCCACCAAGCGGGGCACTCTACACAACTCGACTCTTCTTCGCATCAAGCCCAAAGCACCTTGGGCGCACGGCTAATCGAGCCCAGAAGAAAATGGACCCTCATAGCACTCTAAGAACGTGTCCCCCTATATGCCGACTACGAAAGTTCCACCCGGGTACCAAGGGCTCGCAAGATCATGCATGCAGCAAATGGAAAACCCGAACTAAATGAGGCGATTTGGACGAGATGCGAATCGAGTCAAATTGAGGGGGGCGCCCATACTCGCTTCCCACATGCGGGTAGTGCGCTCATCATGGATCAGTAGACAAGACCCTTTTCCTATTAGGGTCGACACTAGCAGGCCTCAAAACCACAAAGGGCCTCCTGCCGGTGCCTTATCATCAAATTTATTATTGATAATAACATTAGCATGATTGATTGATTAAACATCGAGCCCCCAGAACATAATAAAAATATAGTAACTGAAAGTAACGGGTAACAGACTCGAGCAAAACAACCTAAGCATGCTAGTAAGACACTGGCTCAATCAAAGGGGTGATAGGAGTGGAGGTGAGGCAATATCAAGGTTAAGGGATTCATGTGATGGGTTCGTAACACAAACAACAACTACTAAGGCTAGTAGAAAAGAACAACGGAAAGTATCGGTAATCAATGTTGAAAGGAACATAGTGGTTCATGTGAGTGATAACTTGCCTGCAAACCCAGTAGCCTGGTACTGAGCTAACTCCTTAGAAGGGGTCTCGTAAGTATCGTCGGTCTCAACGTCGTCGTTTATCCAAGAAGAAGCAAACAAACAAGGAAGAAAGATAAACAATCAATAAGATGGCATTGGTGCACAAACATGGGATGATGCATGATAGTTTAATTGATGCATCCAAAAATAAACTAGTTGACAAGATAGAAACAGGATTAAATGGACCCACATGCAATTGGATTGCATATGAAAAGCCCATGAATTATGGTTGAATTAATTGTTTTACGACTAATCATCATGTGTAAATGAATTAGCATGATGCATGGATGAGGAAAACAGCAAAATAACAACAATAGAGCAAATAGAAATAAGGTTTACCAAGTTTGGAATTTCAGTTATTAAGTTAGGAAATTTTGGTTACTTAAAGGTGTCACAGAAGCATTTGTTGTTTTCATCATGTTAAATTGTTCAAAATAGATAACAAAGCTCATATTTTAAAATAACACACAATTTTAGGTGGAATACATGTTTCACTTGTTGAAAAAGGATTTCAAATAAATTATTTATGAATTAAACAAGGGTAAGCAAGAATTAAATGAATTTAATTCAAACATGAACTTATTTGAATTTTTTATTTGTTCAAAACATTAAACCAAATTCATATTTGAAAATATTATACTTTTAGGGTTGGAAAACATATTTTATATGTCCCAAAAGAATTTGTTTTGATCAAGTTATAAATTTAGCAATATTAAATGATTTAAACAAGGTTTAAATCATTCAACCAATTTTAATTATTCAAAACATGAAACAAATTTTATATTTGGAAAGGTGGTTTAATTTTGCATGGAAAACATATTTCATTTGTGGAAATTGGATTTAAAATGAGCAAGTTATTATTTTGGCAATTTTAAATGCAATAAACAAGAAACAATTGTTTTCAGCAATTTAAATTATTCAAAACAGCAAACAAAATTTATATTTGGAAAGTACATGAAAAATTGATTGGAAAACATATTTGGTTTGTGAAATTTGGAATTTTTATGAACAAGTTATGAATTTTGCAATTTTAAGTGAATTTGACAAGTTTTTAAATATTGCACCAATTTAAAATATTCAAAACAGTAAACAAAATTTATATTTGGATAGATCATTCAATTTGGGACAGAAAACATATCAAAAATGTTGGATTTGGAGTTAAAATGATTTTATTATGCAATTTACAAAATATAGTGCAAATCTGCCATTTTTAACCCATTAGGGACTTAGGAAAAATTATTTCAGGGGTCTAGATTTAATTAACAGGGCCTAGTTGTGATTCTTTGAAAGTGCTGTGACCAAACAATGCAAAATAAAAAAGTTTGTTAATTGTGCAGGGGGTGGGATTTGATCCCTGCACCTCCTGCTGCGCTGGGGGAACAGAACCAGTGGGCTACTGCTTGAGTTGGTGATAGAGGGGGGAGTGCAGGGTGTATGTGCTGCAGTTTGCGGGATTACTCTGAATTTCTAACTGAACCGAACAGGTACCACGACAGGGCCAGCGATGGATACAGCGGCTGCTCGCCGGAGAGAAACTAGGGAGGCGCCGTGGGGGTAGCTGTGGGGCGCGGCCCTAGAGGAGAGGAGGGAGGAGGGCGAGAGGAGGAAGGGGAGCGGAGGTGCGGCCTCACCTTGGTGCCCTCGACGGACAGGAGGGAGGAGGCGTCGGGCAGGAGCAGGTGGCCGGCGGCGGAAACGGCGCTCGCCGGCGTCGACTCGAGGCCCCAGGGCTCCTCCCTGGGAGCAGAATCGGAAGAGGATGGTGCGAGGATCTCATTCCCGCCATGGGGAGCTCCCGACAACTACCCCTGCGACCACGCCAACCTCCTCAACATTCGGCCATGGTGGGGGGTTTCAGGTTCAGTGAATTACAGCGAGGTTCAGAGATGAATGCGTTCGGGTGGGGGAAGGAAAAGGAGAAGTGACGGCGCTAGGGTTCTAGGCTAGCAGCAGAGGGATCAGTGGTGGTTTTTAAGGAGCAGAAGGGCACTGGTACGGCAAGCATCGAGCGGGGAAGAGGTGGATCGTGTGGAGGAGAGGTGATCGTACTGTTGACGTCAGGAAGAAGACAGCGACAGGGAAAAGGGGTACTGGGCCAAGGTGAGGTGGGCTTGGGGTAGGAAAGAAGAGAGATGGGCTGGGTTGCTGGGCTGCTCCCTCTCCTGCGTTTCTTTTTATTTGCTTTCTCCTTTTTTTTTGTAGCAAGTTAGAAAAGGAAGAAAAACATGAGGGTTATGTTAGTAAAAATTCCAGGAAAAATTAGGTTAGTTATTTAGGTTAAAAGAAAACAATTTCCAAGATTTGTTTTCTAAAGTTTTGAGAAATAGATTGCTGTTTGGAAAATAAACCAATACTTGAGTGTTTTGAGTATTAAAAGGATTATTAAAACCCACACTTTAAAAAGGTGACCCAACATGATTTAATTTGATTAAAATTAGTTGAGTGGCTTGTTCATGTTTATAAATTCAAAAATGGTTCTGTTTGAAACACATTTGGTTTGAATTTGAGCAATTTAGAAATTAATAGATTAATATTGAAAACAAGGAGTTTAATAGGGTGAACCCTATTGATTAAATTGATTAAAATGAGTTTGATTGTTTTGGAGATTTGTTATAAACTCAAGTTGATTGATGTTTTAAATATTTGATTTGAATTTGAAATGATTGATTGAATTAATTGTTTGATTAAAACCAACAATTTAAGGGGTGATCAACATGACATAAAATGGAACAAATTGGTTGTTTTTATTTGAAATAACATTTTGGAAATTGTAACATCACAAGGATGAAACAAAAGGTTTGAAATTTGGTTTGAAATTCAAATAGAAAACAAAGGAAAACAAATGGAAAACAAACAAAACAAATGCAATCAACATGATGCCATGATACAAAACATAAAATAACAGAGAGCAAAACATTCTAAAGGCTATTTTTCAGACTTGGGATGTTACAAAACGCCCCCCTTGAAGGAATCGCGCCCCGAGATTCCTACTGAGAAAAGAAAAGGTCCGGAAACTTCTTGGGAAGATCCTCTTGAGCTGTGACACGTGAAACCCATCGTGCACCTTGGATAGACGTCAGGGAATTTGCAACCCACCGGAACATTTTCAAATAGAGGAAGGGATTTTTGTATGGAGGGTGTATAGCTGAAAAGGACTTGATTAATTTGGAGAATAGACTATCTGGAATAAGGGTGGAAAAGAGTTATTGACATCAATGCAACACCAAGAATGACATCAATGTCAGAATCAGCAACATGAGAGAAGCGAGGAATATGTGGCCTCCCATTAGAATTGGATTGTTCTTACTTATGTTGGAAGTCAACATTTGAGATTCCGGAGAGTGAACGATGATTTGATTGCTTAGTGGAACCAGAAATAGGTTGTATGTTGTGGGAAAGATTTTTGACACCAAAGAATGTGATGCTCCGGTATGAAACAACACTTTAGCTGAAACAGAGTTTAGTTGGTGAACGGGGAAACTTTGATTAGACGCCGGTAGAAGAATTGAATTGGAAAACAACAACAAGATTTCAACGGACGAAAAGGATGTTGAGAAGAACAGGATATCAACATCGGGGAAAAACGAGAACAAAACTCCTGAGGTACTACAGAAAAACCCATCCGGGCTTCTAAAGGATCAATATCTACTGCTTAAGGAATAGAGGATCTGCTTCCGGGGCTTACACGCCTCCGTTCTCAATCATGAGTAGGCAACATGATAAATCACGTCACAACCACCTCCATTCCTATGGTCTAGTAGATATAACCATCCTAGAGAAACCAGAATTCGTGAAATCCTAACTTGAAAATTTAGATGAGAAGGGAAAACAACGTTGCACTTCCTTACCAGAAAAGGGAGGGTGGGTGGGGAAAGAAGAAAAGAACAGAATTCCTACTCTCACGTTTCATTTTTCCTATATAGCTACAAAATAGTTTCTAGACTCAACTGCGACCAGTAAAAAGGGATCCTACAGGCAGACAGGCTCTGATACCATTTGTCGCACCCTGATTTCTAGGGGATACTCACCGTACGAACTGGATAGCAGATGCTTGGATTATGGGGCATAACTGCTCCCACGTCCCAGCTTCCTGGTAGGCCTGCGCTTTTGCGCGACAACACAAGCCCTGCTATTCCATCGTTGATGTAAACTATCCACTAGAGATCAAAGGCACTTCCGTCGACGTACTTCAAACCATACACACATGGTACGTCAACGGCGTTTAACAAGTGATATCACAACAGATCTCTACGACACAAAAGATTGAAATAAGCTGCAAATGGCTCTCATTAGAGCAGAGATAGCAAATACAATCATTCAGAGGGCACATGCCCCAACAATACATCGTTACCATACAGCGGAAGCATTCAACATGTCTGAGTACAGACAAGAACCAAATAGGCCTAAGAGGCCGGGAACAAACAGACGGAGCCCATCCACGAAGTCTCGGATCCTGCCCGGGTCCGCTATCTACTCGTCAGCAGTCTCGTCAAACTTTACGTAGTAGCCACCATGTAGATCCTCGGAAACGTAGGTCTGCGGAAACCACAGCCCCAAAGGGGTCAGTACATAAACGTACTGGCAAGCAAGACTCACAGTTCACCAAAGTGTAACCCGTCAACACCAAGCACAGATGCTTTGGGTTCAACGGAAGGAAGGGGATATAAAAGCTGCTGCAACTGGCTGCGCTAACCAACTACAGAGAACTACAACTTCCAGCTAACAGAAAGAAGATAAGATCGAGTATTGTAACCAACTGAAAGATAACTTCAAACAAACCCATCCTGGATCTCGCCCCTTATCCGAAGAAGCAATCCGAGGATAACTCACACAGTTGGATTAATGATGGTTCAGATTATTGTGTCAATAAGCCTATTACTAGTCAAGTTGTTAATCATTGGGTGTAAAGTTGTTAAACATTAGGTTTAAGTTGTCCTGAGTACTTGTTAGCCAGTACTTTCACCAAGTAATCCATAACCGCGGAAAACACGGCTTCTCGAGAAGATTATCCCTGCAGGGTTGCACCAATTTGGCCATACACGCAAGAATAACCCGCCAGATGGAAATGCACTTCCACCAAGCGGGGCACTCTACACAACTCGACTCTTCTTCGCATCAAGCCCAAAGCACCTTGGGCGCACGGCTAATCGAGCCCAGAAGAAAATGGACCCTCATAGCACTCTAAGAACGTGTCCCCCTATATGCCGACTACGAAAGTTCCACCCGGGTACCAAGGGCTCGCAAGATCATGCATGCAGCAAATGGAAAACCCGAACTAAATGAGGCGATTTGGACGAGATGCGAATCGAGTCAAATTGAGGGGGGCGCCCATACTCGCTTCCCACATGCGGGTAGTGCGCTCATCATGGATCAGTAGACAAGACCCTTTTCCTATTAGGGTCGACACTAGCAGGCCTCAAAACCACAAAGGGCCTCCTGCCGGTGCCTTATCATCAAATTTATTATTGATAATAACATTAGCATGATTGATTGATTAAACATCGAGCCCCCAGAACATAATAAAAATATAGTAACTGAAAGTAACGGGTAACAGACTCGAGCAAAACAACCTAAGCATGCTAGTAAGACACTGGCTCAATCAAAGGGGTGATAGGAGTGGAGGTGAGGCAATATCAAGGTTAAGGGATTCATGTGATGGGTTCGTAACAGAAACAACAACTACTAAGGCTAGCAGAAAAGAACAACGGAAAGTATCGGTAATCAATGTTGAAAGGAACACAGTGGTTCATGTGAGTGATAACTTGCCTGCAAACCCAGTAGCCTGGTACTGAGCTAACTCCTTAGAAGGGGTGTCGTAAGTATCGTCGGTCTCAACGTCGTCGTTTATCCAAGAAGAAGCAAACAAACAAGGCAGAAAGATAAACAATCAATAAGATGGCATAGGTGCACAAACATGGGATGATGCATGATAGTTTAATTGATGCATCCAAAAATAAACTAGTTGACAAGATAGAAACAGGATTAAATGGACCCACATGCAATTGGATTGCATATGAAAAGCCCATGAATTATGGTTGAATTAATTGTTTTACAACTAATCATCATGTGTAAATGAATTAGCATGATGCATGGATGAGGAAAACAGCAAAATAACAACAATAGAGCAAATAGAAATAAGGTTTACCAAGTTTGGAATTTCAGTTATTAAGTTAGGAAATTTTGGTTACTTAAAGGTGTCACAGAAGCATTTGTTGTTTTCATCATGTTAAATTGTTCAAAATAGATAACAAAGCTCATATTTGAAAAGAACACACAATTTTAGGTGGAATACATGTTTCACTTGTTGAAAAAGGATTTCAAATAAATTATTTATGAATTAAACAAGTGTAAGCAAGAATTAAATGAATTTAATTCAAACATGAACTTATTTGAATTTTTTTATTTGTTCAAAACATTAAACCAAATTCATATTTGAAAATATTATACTTTTAGGGTTGGAAAACATATTTTATATGTCCCAAAAGAATTTGTTTTGATCAAGTTATAAATTTAGCAATATTAAATGATTTAAACAAGGTTTAAATCATTCAACCAATTTTAATTATTCAAAACATGAAACAAATTTTATATTTGGAAAGGTGGTTTAATTTTGCATGGAAAACATATTTCATTTGTGGAAATTGGATTTAAAATGAGCAAGTTATTATTTTGGCAATTTTAAATGCAATAAACAAGAAACAGTTGTTTTCAGCAATTTAAATTATTCAAAACAGCAAACAAAATTTATATTTGGAAAGTACATGAAAAATTGATTGGAAAACATATTTGGTTTGTGAAATTTGGAATTTTTATGAACAAGTTATGAATTTTGCAATTTTAAGTGAATTTGACAAGTTTTCAAATATTGCACCAATTTAAAATATTCAAAACAGTAAACAAAATTTATATTTGGATAGATCATTCAATTTGGGACAGAAAACATATCAAAAATGTTGGATTTGGAGTTAAAATGATTTTATTATGCAATTTATAAAATATAGTGCAAATCTGCCATTTTTAACCCATTAGGGACTTAGGAAAAATTATTTCAGGGGTCTAGATTTAATTAACAGGGCCTAGTTGTGATTCTTTGAAAGTGCTGTGACCAAACAATGCAAAATAAAAAAGTTTGTTAATTGTGCAGGGGGTGGGATTTGATCCCTGCACCTCCTGCTGCGCTGGGGGAACAGAACCAGTGGGCTACTGCTTGAGTTGGTGATAGAGGGGGGAGTGCAAGGGGTATGTGCTGCAGTTTGCGGGATTACTCTAAATTTCTAACTGAACCGAACAGGTACCACGACAGGGCCAGCGATGGATACAGCGGATGCTCGCCGGAGAGAAACTAGGGAGGCGCCGTGGGGGTAGCTGTGGGGCGCGGCCCTAGAGGAGAGGAGGGAGGAGGGCGAGAGGAGGAAGGGGAGCGGAGGTGCGGCCTCACCTTGGTGCCCTCGACGGACAGGAGGGAGGAGGCGTCGGGCAGGATCAGGTGGCCGGCGGCGGAAACGGCGCTCGCCGGCGTCGACTCGAGGCCCCAGGGCTCCTCCCTGCGAGCAGAATCGGAAGAGGATGGTGCGAGGATCTCATTCCCGCCATGGGGAGCTCCCGACAACTACCCCTGCGACCACGCCAACCTCCTCAACATTCGGCCATGGTGGGGGGTTTCAGGTTCAGTGAATTACAGCGAGGTTCAGAGATGAATGCGTTCGGGTGGGGGAAGGAAAAGGAGAAGTGACGGCGCTAGGGTTCTAGGCTAGCAGCAGAGGGATCGGTGGTGGTTTTTAAGGAGCAGAAGGGCACTGGTACGGCAAGCATCGAGCGGGGAAGAGGTGGATCGTGTGGAGGAGAGGTGATCGTACTGTTGACGTCAGGAAGAAGACAGCGACAGGGAAAAGGGGTACTGGGCCAAGGTGAGGTGGGCTTGGGGTAGGAAAGAAGAGAGATGGGCTGGGTTGCTGGGCTGCTCCCTCTCCTGCGTTTCTTTTTATTTGCTTTCTCCTTTTTTTTTGTAGCAAGTTAGAAAAGGAAGAAAAACATGAGGGTTATGTTAGTAAAAATTCCAGGAAAAATTAGGTTAGTTATTTAGGTTAAAAGAAAACAATTTCCAAGATTTGTTTTCTAAAGTTTTGAGAAATAGATTGTTGTTTGGAAAATAAACCAATACTTGAGTGTTTTGAGTATTAAAAGGATTATTAAAACCCACACTTTAAAAAGGTGACCCAACATGATTTAATTTGATTAAAATTAGTTGAGTGGCTTGTTCATGTTTATAAATTCAAAAATGGTTCTGTTTGAAACACATTTGGTTTGAATTTGAGCAATTTAGAAATTAATAGATTAATATTGAAAACAAGGAGTTTAATAGGGTGAACCCTATTGATTAAATTGATTAAAATGAGTTTGATTGTTTTGGAGATTTGTTATAAACTCAAGTTGATTGATGTTTTAAATATTTGATTTGAATTTGAAATGATTGATTGAATTAATTGTTTGATTAAAACCAACAATTTAAGGGGTGATCAACATGACATAAAATGGAAAAAATTGGTTGTTTTTATTTGAAATAACATTTTGGAAATTGTAACATCACAAGGATGAAACAAAAGGTTTGAAATTTGGTTTGAAATTCAAATAGAAAACAAAGGAAAACAAATGGAAAACAAACAAAACAAATGCAATCAACATGATGCCATGATGCAAAACATAAAATAACAGAGAGCAAAACATTCTAAAGGCTATTTTTCAGACTTGGGATGTTACAGTACTATATGTGGATGACATATTGTTGATTGGAAATGATATAGAACTTTTAAAAAGCGTAAAAGGTTATTTGAACAATAGTTTTTCGATGAAAGACCTCGGTGAAGCATCTTATATATTGGGCATCAAAATCTACAGGGATAGATCAAGACGCTTAATTGGACTTTCACAAAGTACATACCTTGACAAGATTTTGAAGAAGTTCAAAATGGAAGATAGTAGGAAAGGGTTTCTACCTATGTTGCAAGGCAAGACGTTGAGTAAGACTCAATGTCCAGCTACATCAGAAGATAGAGAAAAGATGAATAAGACTCCCTATGCTTCAGCCATAGGTTCTATCATGTATGCTATGCTATGTACAAGACCGGATGTGGCACATGCTATTAGTTTGACTAGTAGGTACCAATCCAATCCAGGTTTGGAACACTGGACTACGGTCAAGAATATCCTAAAGTACTTGAGAAGAACTAAGGATATGTTTCTCGTATATGGCGGTGAAGAAGAGCTCGTCGCAAGATGTTACGTCGATGCTAGCTTCGACACTGATCCGGATGACTCTAAGTCTCAGTCCGGGTACGTATTTATTATGAATGGAGGAGCTGTAAGCTGGAGGAGTTCCAAGCAATCCGTGGTGGCGGGATCATCAACAGAAGCGGAATATGTTGCTGCCTCGGAGGCAACACAGGAAGCAGTTTGGATGAAGGAGTTCATATCCGAACTAGGCGTGGTTCCGAGTGCGTTGGATCCAATGGTTATCTATTGTGACAACAATGGTGCCATAGCCAATGCTAAGGAACCAAGGTCTCACAAGAATTCCAAGCATATCAAGCGCCGTTTTCACTCCATCCGTGAGCATGTCGCAGATGGGGATGTGAAGATTTGCAAAGTACATACGGATCTGAATGTGGCAGATCCGTTGACTCAAACTCTCTCAAGGGCAAAACATGATCAACACCAGAACTCAATGGGTGTTAGATTCATCACTATGTAATATAGATTATTGCCCCTAGTGCAAGTGGGAGACTGAAGGGAATATGCCCGAGAGGCAATAATAAAGTGTTTATTATATATTATTCCTTGTTTATGATAGATGTTTATTTCTCATGCTAGAATTGTATTAACCGGAAACGTTGATACATGTGTGATTAATAAACAAACCGACGTTCCTAGTGAAGCCTCTCTTTTAACTAGCTCGTTGATTAAACAGATGATCAAGGTTTCCTGATCATGAACATTGGATGTTGTTAATAACGGGGTCATGTCATTAGGAGAATGACATGATGAACTTAAACCCTAACTAAGTATAACAATACGATCAAGTCATTTAGTTTTTTTGTTATATCTTACATTCGAAGTAACATTATTCCTTAGACCATGAGATCATGTTAATCACTAATACCGAAAGAATACTTTGATGACATCAAACGTCACACCGTAAAAGGGTGACTATAAAGGTGGCATTGGATATTCAGAAAGTGTTGGTTGAAGCTCATGGATCGAGAACGGGATTTTTCCATCCAATATGACGGAGAGATATACTCAGGGCCCTCTCGGTGATATCACATCGACACCGCTTGCAAGCAAGTGATATGATCACAAGGATGTTATATCACGGGAACGAGAAAAGAGTACTTGTCGGATAACGAGATCGAACAAGGTATAATGGATACCGATGATCGGATCTCGGACAAGTAATATATCGCGAGACAAAGGGAAATCGTTACGACGTTGAAAGGTTCACACGATCACGAGAGTCATCGTTGAATATATAGGAGTCATCACGGTTTTCCAGACCCCGCTGTTGATTATTGATCAGAGAGGAGTCTCGATCATGTCTATAATATTCACGAACTGTAGGGAGACACACTTAAGATTCGATGAAGCGTTTAGAGAGGATACGGAATGCCGAAGAATATTTTGGGCAGCTCCGGAATTGTTTCGGGGAAAATTGAAATAGTTCAAGGGGTTTTTCGTCGAACGGTTGTTAATAGAATTAACAAATGGTTCGAGGTGCTGCATGCAAATGTTTGTTAATGGAATTAACAAATATAAATAAAGAAATAAAAATGTTTTATTTATTTATTAAAGAAAAACCTTTGGATTTTCCAAGTGGGAAATTAAGGAATTTTGAGTGGGTTTGAGTGGAGCTTCCACTCACATGAAGAGAGGAAGGGGTGGGGGCACCCATGGCTGGCCGCACCCCCCCTTTGGGCTGCCTCCCCCTCCCCTATAAAAGGAGGGTGAGGGCTCTCTCTTCTCCACACACTTGCCCACACATTTTCCCTTCCACCCGCTGCTCCATTCCATGGTCTCCGGCTTGGCGAAGCCCTGACCGTGGGATTCTTCACCACCACCACGCCGTCGTGCTGCTGGAATTCCGGAGGGATCCTCTACTTCCGCAACCCGCTGGAACGAGGGAACGGAAGTCTTCATCGAGCTGAACGTGTGACCGATTACGGAGGCACCGCCGGATTGCGGTGCTCTTCTTCTCGCTCGGGATCGGCGTGAGAACGACTACGCCAACCACGAGATCTTTTCTCGTACCACTTTGAGTCTTCGAGGGTATGTTATCTCAAGACTCTCTTTCTCCCCGTTGCCTTTCATCTCATAGATTAGATCTTGGCCATTCGGGTTTATCGCGTGTAGGAAATATTTTGTTTTCTATGCTACGTTCCCCTTCACTCACATATGATCAACGATAATATCCTCGAGAAGATACACAAAGGTTTTCTGAAGAAGCAAAGTACTGCTAGCCGGATTATTCAGGAAACTAGCCCGGAATTTCCGGTGGATACAGGCCGGAAATTCCGGCCTCAGCCCCGAAATATTCCGGCCCTCTCGATGCTCCAAATGGTGAAGTCATGGCCTCCAACTGCCCGCTCACAGAAGCTGGGGCGGAAATTTGCTCGGAAATTTCCGGGAAAATTTCCGGCCCCTTGGTTCTTAGCAGAAATTGGAGGTGTCGCTCCTGCCCGCTCACAGACGCAGGGGCGGAAATTTGACCGGAAATTTTCAAGGCAAATTTCTGGCCCCTGGTCCTTAGCGAAAATTCGGATGCGTCGCTGCTGCCAGCTTGCAAAGATGGGGGCGCAAATTTGGCCAGAAATCGTTGGCCCCGGATTATTCAATAATCCGCCCCCCGGAGATTCAAATATTCGGCCCAGCTACCCCGGAAATTTCTGGTCCTAATACCGGGATATTCCGGCCATGGAGAGCAGCAACGGTCAGATCTTGGAGGAGGCTATAAATAGTTGTCTTATTCCTCTAGACAGCTAATTCGTCCATTCCTCTCTCTCCTCCATTGTTCAAGAGCTCAAAACGCCCAGATCTCCCTCCTCCTCCAACCAAACTTAATGCCCTTCAAGGATCTGATGGAGGAGGCCTAGATCTATCTTTCTACCATGCCAAAAATTATTTTCCCATACCATACCTCTTGGGATCTTGTAAATCTCTTGGTTGCTTTGTCATCCTAGAGAAACCCTAGTGCTTGTAGCTTCCACCTTGTAGCAAGAAGCTTTGGATAGTTGAGAGCCTCCATCTCACTTGTGGAGTAGACTCAACCACTTGTAAAGGTTTGGTCAACGCCTTCAAGTCGACCTCATAGTGGAAACGAGAATCTCCCTCACCGGAGAAGCTCAAGGAGAACAAGGTGTGCACAACTGTGCTATTGAGGAGCTCCTAGGTGGCTCCCCACCTCTCCAACGTAGACGTACTACTTTTAGGAAGGAACTACGGGAAACATATCCTTGTCTCTGTGTTTTCTCTAGTGGTTATCTTGTGCCTTGCATATTACTTCTGTTGTGTACTTGTTTCTTATCACATAGGGTGTCCACCTAGTTGCACATCTAGATAACCAAGTTGTTTACTTGCTAAAGCCCATCTAAAAGTGAAAAAGGATTAAAATTTGCAGGTCACCTATTCACCCCCCTCTAGTTGACCATAGTGTAGTTTCAGAAGGTACTACTACTGCTAAGCAAAGGAGGCTGACATAGAGCGTATGTGCCTGGTGCTTGGATGGGTATGGGAGGCAGTCTGTAATGGGGATGATTCATTCACGATCAATTTTCCATTGAGAGAGGAGCTGATTTGGTTTTATGGGGTGGTGCTTGGGGTCCCAGCTCAGTCTACTAGATTGGTTTTTTCCAGTGGAACACAGATGAGATCGAGCCTAAATTGGAGTTGCACAAGCAATGGGTTCATGTGACTTGTGTTCCTCATCCGATGCGTCATTTTCTGGGGCTGTGGGGTGTTGGCACCCTAATTGGTACTACCATTGATGTTGACATGTTGGCATTACGGCGTAGAGGCGTGGTCCGGATTTTCCTGAGTTTATCCGGGGATGACTGTTTCAAGAAGGTGGACGCACTAGGACCGTACATTCGAACGGATGGTGTGTTGTTGCTTAAAGGGTACCCTTTTACTTTCCGATCAGAGCCGGAGTATTGTATACCGGAGTCGGACTTCGTGCCTCGGATTTGGGATCGTAAAGATAGAGAGGATTCAACTCATTTGGGGCTAGAGGAGGATGATAGTGGGCTGCAGGGGCAAGGAGGCATCATATGGAAAGGGTCTGGTGAGGCTACGAGCAAGTCTATTGATCCTTCTCCGTCTATTAATGGTCCGTCGGTGGCACAGTTGCTAAGGAATATTGTCTTCACTCTCATCAATCCAAATCCTAGGACCCAAAGGGGGATACAAATTGTTGCTTAGATCAGAAAGGATGGTGGTTTGACGATGAGGGTGGACACAGACTCGGAACGGTCACTTTCGGCGGAAAAAATGTTGCAGACTGATTCTGCTGTTGGTTTGCTCGTCATTGGCTCCGGTGAAGCCAGCAAGCAGCCCACCGGGGAGATAGCTGACCCGGCCCAACTGTTGCAGAGCAGAGTGCAGCTTCAGGCCGGCGGCCCGCTCAAGGAGGTGAGCGGCACTGACGACGAGGCGTGTGCATAGCTGGCGGCCCGCACCGCCATCCAGCTCGGTGGCCCAGCTACGGCGGTGGGCGGTAAACAGCTTGGCAACAATTTGTATCACATCCTATTTTAATAGGAGGGGATTTCAACTTGCTAAGATTCCCGCACGAGAAAATTCGGGGAAGATTTAATAATCGTTGGCCTTTCTTGTTTAATGATGTCATTGATAGTTTGGATTTAAGAGAGGTACACATGACGGGAAGGCAATTTAATGGGAAAACAATCTTTTCGAGCCGACATATGAAAATCTAGATCGCGTACTAATAAGCACCGATTGGGAGGATAGGTACCCATTGGTATTACGCGCTCTCGAACGTAGGAGGTGAGCGGCACGGACGACGCCAGCGCTGCGCGTGCATAGCTGGCGGCCCACATCGCGATCCAGCTCGGTGGCCCAGCTACGGCGGTGGGCGGTAAACAGCTTGGCGACGACCGCACGATGCTGAGTCCATGATCTAGCTAATGATAATCCACATCCTATCTTAATAGGAGGAGATTTCAACTTGCTAAGATTCCCGAATGAGAAAAGTCGGGGAAGATTTGATAATCATTGACCTTTCTTGTTCAATGATGTCATTGATAGTCTCAATTTAAGAAAGGTACACATGACGCGAAGACAAATAATCTTTCCGAGCCGACATATGAAAATCTAGATCGCGTACTAATGAGCACCGATTGGGAGGATAGGTACCCATTGGTAACATTGCGCGCTCTCAAACGTATTGAAGCGTCGTATGATCATGCCCCCTAACTTTTATCTACCGGTACACTGAAACCGCACGTGCAAACTCAATTTAAATTCGAGTTGGGATGGTTTGAACGTGAGCGTTTTGATGAGCTGGTTAAAAAGATTTGGTCCAAAACAATGGTGGGTGATACACCTGTTCGAAGATGGAAAAATAAAATGCGTAATGTGTGCAAATATCTTCGTGGTTGGTCTAGACACACGGCCGGCGTGCTCAAATAAGAAAAGGAGCATCTCTGTTCCATTATTGATGAAGTTGACCAGGTGGCAGAAATGTGTGCCCTAACTTCGCAGTTAGGAAGAGTGAAAATGGTACCGGAGATCTAACGCCAAGTTCATTCTTGAAGGAGATTCGAATACACGATATTTCCATAATGTTGCCAATGGATGTCATAGAAAAAAAATCATTATGTAGATCAAGATGAAGGGTTGATTGAAGGTCAAGATCAGCTAAAAGCTTATATAACAGAGTTCTACAAAGGTCTTTTCGGTGCTCCGGAGGAAGGAAACCTTACTATGGATGAGTCACGAACAGATTATATTCCCGAAGTCCCTGATGCGGAGAACACCTTTCTCACTGCTCCCTTTAACGAGGACAAGGTAAAGAAGGTTGTTTCTCAAATGGAACACAATAAGGCACCAAGCCCTGATGGGTGTCCCGCTGAGTTTTGACAGCACTTTTGGGATTTCATTAAGCCTGGTCTTCTAGAATTGTTCGAGTGCCTGCATGCCGGACAACTAGATTTATTGCGCCTTAACTTTCGGGAAGTCATTTTGTTGTCTAAGATTATGGAGGCAGAGAGGATACAACAATATAGACTGATATGCCTACTTAATGTTAGCTTCAAAATCTTTACAAAAGTTGTAATAGTTAGGCTAAATTCGGTGACGGATCATGTGGTTAAACCTACCCAAACGTCTTTCATGCAAGGTAAGAATATCCTTGAGGGAGTTATCGTTTTACACGAAACCATCCATGAGATGCATACTAACAAACTTAATGGTGTAATTTTCAAGATAGAGTTTGAAAAAGCATACGACAAAGTTAATTGGTTGTTCTTACTACAGATGCTGAGAATGAAAGGTTTCTCAGAATAGTGGTGTGCTCTGATCCAAAATTTTGTGAGTGGAAGTAGTATCGTTGTTAAACTCAATGATGACGTTGGCCGCTACTTCCAAACAAAAAAGGGATTGAGGCAAGGTGATCCTCTCTCGCCTATATTTTTTAATATTGTGACTGATATTTTAGCGATCACGATTGAACGAGTAAAAGAAGATGGTCAAATTGAGAGGTAGTCCCACATCTGATGGATGGGGATTATCAATTCTTCAATATGCGGATGATACGGTCCTTTTTATAGAACATGATCTGGATAAAGCTGCCAACCTAAAATTAATTTATCATCGTTTGAGCAATTACGTGGATTGAAGATCAATTTTCATAAAAGTGAATTGTTTTGTTTTGACGAGGCAAAGGATGTAGGTTCTCAGTATACCGAGTTATTCGGATGTGGGCAAGGTCAATTCTCTATTAAGTATTTGGGTATCCTAATACACTATAGGAGACTGACTAATGCAGAATGGAAACACGTTGAAGAACGTCTGCAAAAAAAAACTGGCAATTTGAAAATGCAAACTGCTATCTTTAGAAGGAAAATCGGTAATCATAAACTCTATGTTGACCAACATGGTATTGTATATGATATCATTGTTGCAGCTTCCCAAATGAGTCTTACAAAAATTGGATTATTTTAGATCAAATTTCTTTTGGCAAGGGGATAGTGAAAAAAAAGGAAATATCGACTGGCTAAATAGAATGTTGTTTGTCGACCAAAGGACCAAGGAGAACTGGGTATTCATCACCATAAGGTTAAAAATATAACGATCCTAGGTAAGTGGTTATATAAGCTGCTTACTAAAAATGGTGTTTAGCAAACCCTTCTTAAAAGAAAATATATCAGCACAAAAACGTTATCATAGATTATTTGAAAACCGGGTGATTCTCATTTTTGGGCTGGGCTAATGGCGACTAAGAAACATTTCTTTCGTTTTGGCGTTCTTAACATCAAGGATGAATCTGAGATCAGATTCTGAGAGGACATATGGTTAGGTAATACCACCCTCCGAGAACAATATCCGCTCCTATACAATATTGTGCGTCACAAGGGAGACACACTTGCTACTGTCATGCGAGCCTCTCCTCCAAACGTGACGTTTATGCGGGATTTAATTGATCCCAGACTTGCGTCTTGGCAAGCATTGTTAGATCGGTTGGATTTAGTCAAGTTGATACAAGGGACTGATGAGTTCAGCTGGAATTTATTTAGGAATGGCAAATTCTCGGTCAATTCTATGTATAGAGAATTGGTCCATTCTGAAACGCCAGTTGATAACAATACAAAAATATGGCAAATGAAGGTACCATTAAAAAATAAATTTCACATGATATCTTCATAAAGGTGTCACTTTAACTAAGGATAATCCAGTCAAGCGTAATTGGCACGGAAATACTACGTGTGTCTCCTATTCCCAGGATGAGGCAATAAAACACTCATTTTTCGAGTGCAACTTTGCGCGGTCTATCTGGTCAGCTATCCAAATGGTTTTCAACTTGTATCCACGCACCTCCATTGCAAAAAAAAAATTGTCGATTGGTTGTATGGTCGCTTTGATTTTGTAGAAATGACAAGATTTTTAATGATAAAAACGTCTCTCGTTTGCAGATATTATTCCGATGCACATGTATTCGACATCGGTGGAGTTTCGAGATCTTTTTACGAAGGCTTATGCACGACCGAAAAATGTGACGAACGATATTTTATCCCACATGGATGGCGTAACAATCTTTGGACATAGCTATCATAGGAGACATGAGTTTACGTCTTATGGGTTGTATTTCGACTTGTTGTTACCATATTTTTGTTTTCCAGTTTGCAGTTGTGTGTATCCTAGTTATGCAGAGGCCGGATCTAATGTTTAAACTATTAATTAATAAAAGTCTTTAATATATAAAAATACACCGCACAACTCTCGCATCTCGCTCCCCGCCAGGGAAAGAGGCGGTCGGGCTCAGGCCGGGCACCAGGGTTTGTCACGGGAATCGACTCTCAAGGCTGGTCACCTGCACACTCCTTGTCGCAATGTGTAATAAGGCAAAATTACCCATTTAACGGAGGTCGTAGGTGCAATAAGGTGAAGTTATCACCATTGACCATAGGACATTATTTAGGGTGTGTTTGGTAGCTTGGCTTACCCTAGCATGGCCTTCCCACTTGATACAATCTGAATATATACATGCTTTACGTTGGTTGTTTGGTAGCTTGTGTGAGTTAAGATATGTTGAAGAGAGATGTTGTTTGGTAGGTCGTATGAGTAGGGACATGCTGCATAAATATAAAATTACAAACATGTCCAATATTTAGAAAAAGGACCTTAATTAAATAGAAACAGAAAAACTATCGGGTTCGAGAACTCCTATCAATGGCGTCAGGGAGCAGCTGGCCGGAGATCCTCCTCCTCCACTCTCCGGCGCCAGGGAGAGCTCCCATCGAGGTTTATTCCTCCTCCTCTAAGCGTTGCCGCCAAGGAGAGTTCCCATCTAGGGCGGAAGAGGGCGTACGAGGGAGAGCTTCTCATGGCGTTTAGGAAGCAGTAGGTCGGCGACGACGGTCGCGGCTGAGGGCGGAGCGAGGTCGAGCTCGGCGTGAGGAGCGAGGTCGAGCTCGGCGTGAGGAGGGAGGCCGAGGGATGGTTGACGGCATTGGGCGACGTGCCGAGGTTGAGACGGCGCTTGGGGAGGGGGGGAGGTCGAGCTCGACACTAGGCGACGCTGGGCGAGAGGCAGAGCACGACTCATGGGAGGGGGAAATTACCATGGGTTCCTGCAGGGTTGTGGTTTCGAATCGCGAGTGGGGCCGCACGCAGGATTTTTCAGATGGACTCAGCCTGGCTCACTTGCGAAGCTCGATTCGACCTTCTCAACCGGGCAGGGCTGAGGGGCAGTTTTCGTATGAGGTGGGCACTGCCCAATGGAGCCTAGCCGACCTACCAAACAACCAAACGTGGGGTGAGGAGAGAATATCTGTGTTGACGCGGCCTACCAAACACACCCTTAGCGTACCATCCACATGGGAAGCTAGTGCTGGCCTGAAGTAATTTGAGTCGTTTGGTAGAACATTAAAAATCAGTTGGCATTCTGTATATGCAGTGGTACATGCGGCGCGAGCACCCAATGCTTAGCTTTCCTTCGTAATACTAGCAGCTCAGAGTAATAAGTGCCGCATGGTCTTGTGGTCTCAGCAAAAGTAATTGTCAAAGTATATGCAGTATCAGAAGCATGACACGTCGGATATGATTTCTGTCTTCTTCCTTATTAGACTAGACATAGTGGTGGTATCATAGGTAGTATCATGCAACTTGGTCCCACAAAAAAACTGATGTGGCATGTAATTAAGGAAGAGAGAGGAGATTAGAGTAACATAGGTAGATACCGTATCATGACATACAAAACTAAGAAAATTAATGGCAAACAAATCTTGTACACATATTTGCATTGAGATTCTACAAAATAATAAATAGAAGGTGATTATGATACTCCTATATGATACTATGCATTAGAGATGTAGTATCATATATTAGTATCATATGCATGATACTTTTGTATGATACTCTCCACTATGGCAGTCTTATGGCGTTACCGATCACTATACAAATGGACTTGCGTCGCTTGCACGCATTCCGCCCGCTGGACCACACGGGAATTTCTTCACCGCGCACACGGGAATAGCTAGCGATTCATTCAGGAAATGACAGGATGGTTAGGAGAAACTGTGGGTTAAACGGGACGAGGTGCTCTGCACGGGAGGACCACGGGATCTGCACCAGGTTCGCGCTGTATGTCACCGCGCTCACCGCAACGAGTATAAATGACATCCTCTGGTCACCGGTGACGGTGTAATCTACAGTACATGCCATTCCTTTGAAAGCAAGTTTAGCTTGTTACTTGTAGCCGTGGCGGCTTTGGCCACGGCTAGAGCATCTCCACTCGCTCTCCTTTCAAGGCGTTTTAGGATGCTTTTTCAGCCTTTCGGCGCGCCGATGAACAAAAAATTTCCCGCTCGCCCCTTAGCAGCATAAAAAACGGGTGATTGGACCAAAAATAGAGTCGGCGATTTCAGGCCGAACCCAGCGCGCTGGGGGAGCCGGACGGAAGGAAAAACACCTGCGCCATTTCCCCCCTCCCCCTCCCCCCCCCTCCGTCGGTGGTACCCGGCTGCAGTGGGCGAGCGCGTCGCCTCGTTTCCTATCCCGGCGTAATGGCGGCAGCCGGTCAGTTCCCCGAGACGAGTAATGGCGCCGCCGCGCGTTCCCGCCCCTTTCTTCGCCACCTTTAAAAGCCCCGTAGCCGCACCCCGTCGTTCACACTCTCCTTCTCGCCTCCCCTGTCTCCACCGCAACAAAAGCTATGGCCGAGAGATTTCCCGGTGACGGCGCGGCGGCCAACGGCTTCAGCCGCCGCTGGTTGCAGGAAGACGAGTTGCGCCTGCTGTACGCGGCGGTGTACCTCGTCCCGACTGACACCCGCACCGGTGGCGGGTTGAGGATCAGCTCGGCGGGCTATCCCGTGCCGCTGGTGCCGACTCCGAGCGAGCTGCTGCCGGCGATAGACGTAGCCCGCGCCGACATAGCGCCGACGCAGTTGGCGGAACCAGCGAGGCAACGCCTCAACCTCCCGTGGTGGCGCGCATTCTCCCGCGACCTCCGCGAGGAGCAACTGGTCAACTACGACGTGCCACACCCGGCGCCGGCGAACAAGAACTCAGCTGGCCGGACACAGTGGTGGAGCGGCCAAGGGCGTATGCTTGCCGCCGTTCTCTGCCACATTGAGGCGGGCAACAACCCGCCATTGGACTGGCCGGAAGTCCCCGCTGCCCCTCTCCCATGGCGCGGATCCTCCGTGCCCAGGACAGCGCCAGGTACGTCTTCGTCTTCGTCGGCGCGCCGTTCCACCGCATCATCGCCGCCTGTCTGGGTGAAGACGGAGAGGGACAGCCCCCCACCCCGGGCGCGCCAGGTGGGCATCACCTCGCCGGAGGAGTACGACGCCATGGCCGCCGATCTCGAGGTCGGCCTCGCCTGGTCTAGGGAGCAGAGCGTAGCCCCTAAGGTGGCGCGCCAGAAGGACGTCTGTCGAAGCTCTGGCTCCGCAAATCCCTCAGGTGACCCTATCGGGTTTCGACTAGGAGATGTCATAGGCGCTGGTGGAATCGTCGGCTAGACAGGGAGGCGATATTTACCCAGGTTCGGGGCCCTCGAAGAGGTAAAACCCTTACTCCTGCCTTCTGCTGATCTGTATTAAACGATGAGATCGATTACAGGTGCTCGAATCGAGAGTAGATCTCGAGTTTCAAGGCTTTTGTGGTCGTGCGGTAATACTTGGTCCTCTCCTTTGAGGCTCTCCTGGCTTTATATAGATAGCCAGGTCTCGAGTCCAACCCGGAGAGGATACAAACCCTAGCTTGAGTTGGTTACAATTCCTAACTTAGCCCGCAAGTTGATGCGGGTGGGCTTTTCATGGGCCTTCTAGAGTACTCCAAGGGCGCTTCCTGTTGGGCCTTGGTTAGAAGGTGCGAGAGGGGGTGCCCTTATTCGTAGGGCCCAGGATCCATGCCTTCGTCAGTAGCCCCCGAGCGTATGCTCGACTGGGATTTATTTTCAGTCGGGTAGACGGTCAGACCTTTTCTTTGATCTCCTTCTAGAAGTTCAGCTCGACAGTTGTTGCTTACGAAGGGTGTGTTCCCTGTTTCTTGAATAAAAATACTCGAGTATCGAGCAGCATTAGTGCCAGTTTTTGCGGCTATATTAGCAGAAGGATGTGGCTCAGTGGCTTGGCTCTCCCGAGAGATCAGGGCCAATTAATTGCGACTAGGGCAAAAACACTCCTGGCCTACACAGATTCGAGACCTCCGACTCGAATCCGATGAGGTGATCGTTACGACTGGGCCGTTGTGGACTTATCGAGTCGAACTTAACCTAAGGGGGTACCCGGCGCGTCCGCTAGGATTTTTCTTCGTGTTGTTGACACGGAACTATGCCGGAGGACGCAGCTTTCGAGTGCGATTCCAGGCCCAAAAGAAAGATCTTTTTGGGTCTTACCTTCATATTCGAAGAATATGGCATCCGGATGTGCCTAGTCGGCTGTACAATCCAGGTTTTTGTGATGCGTAAATATCACGCATAAGGTGGGTTCTTTCTACCCGATTAGATTGGTATGAGTTCCGTACGAAAAAAGTTTCGTGTTGGAAATGTTAGCTCCGTATGAAAGAGTTTTCATGTTTTGGAAAATTGTGCCTGTACGAAAGAGTTTTCGTGTGTAAGGCATGTTTCTCTTGTCCGAAGAGGCTTTGATTCATGAATTTTTTCATGGAAAGAATGTGTTCTATCCGAAGGAATAGATATTCGTGCGAAGATAATTTCGCGTTTGGAATTCCATTCGCAAAAAATTTCCTTTCGGAAATTATCTGAGATGTTTGCTCGGAAGAAGGGAGGGTCGACTGCCGCTAGTGGCAGCACCAACGTGGCTTCGTAGACTCTTTTTCCTTTGTTTCTGTTGTTTGGATGTAACGAATTTTGGGATGCATTCCCGTACCTTTGTTGATCTTTAATCGAAGCGTTTTGCATTTGGAATTCGTCCTTGTTGTGTATGCCTTGGCTCCCGATGGGAGTAGCCCCCGAGCGAGTAGTCAAATGTGCGACTAGAAGTAACTCTAGTAGGGCGTCTCATTTCTTTTCCGTGTACTCCTTCCAGGCGACTGTGTCTGCCGCTGAATCTTCGAGTGGACGTGGTAATCCAGTAAATCCACTAGTGGCTGCCGTGGGCACTTTAGCTGGTCTTCGTGATAAGGTGCAGGAAGGCGAGCGTAAGCTGAAAGCACTGCGCGGAGTCGCTGACGTGGCGATTTCCAAGCAGAAATTGGCGGCTGAGCGCGAGCAATTTCTGATTGGTGAATTGTCTTCGATTGCAAGGGACTTACTGTGTAAGTAGTGTAGCCCCCTATGCCTTTTCCTCTGCTGTATTTGTGATCTTACTGAGTGCGTTTGCTTCTTAGTTGTGAGACCAGATGACAGGGAAGAAAAGCAGTGGGTGGAAAACCACATTCACCAAGGGGCTAACAACACAAATCCTCATGCGAGTAACTTCTGGTCTGATCGCAGTCGAGGTTTCGTAATGGCCACCTTGAAGTTTCGAGTCCGCCAGGCGAGAATTCTCGTGGGTTCTTTCCACGAAGCCTTGATTGCGGTGAATGCTGCTTTTTATCCACTCGAGAGAGGTCCCGAAGACTGGAGTTATCTTCTCAGGTTATTTGGGCGAGAAGGAGAGGTTCGCGCGTGCGTTCGCAATCAGATGACCTGCGGCGCGGTTGTTGCTCTCTCATTTGTCCGAATATGGCAACCAGAGATAGACTTGAACTCCGTAGCTCGGCGTCCAGATTATGCAATCGAGGATATTGCGCCGTACTATGATGCTGTCCGTCCTGCGGCCGAGAAGATTATCCAAATGACCTCTGAAGAAGTGGATAGGGTCTTGGCGGCTAAGAATGCCCAGCGTTTTGACTGATTTTGATCGGATGTAAATATCCTGTATGTTTGTCTTGAGTTTGTAGGAACTGTATTTAAGGTGTGCCACCTTGTATTCTGTAATTTTTTCCGTGATGCATATTTGTAGGTGTAGCCCCCGTGTATTTTATGGGGTGTTTGTACCTGTAACTTTTCAGCATGTAGTAAACTGTGAAAGCTGTCGGGTAAATATGATGAGGGGAATCATGTCTTTATTGCTATGACTGAGAAGTCATGTGTTCGAGCTACAAGTTTGGCTAGTATAGCCTTATTGTTGCAAAATAAACCTAGGGGTAGAATTGCGCAGTTGCGCGATATTCCACGGATTGGAGTATATGCCTCCAGTCTCAGGATTCTTCAGTCGATAGGCTCCTCCTGGGATGACTTCGTGTATGATGAAAGGTCCTTCCCAAGGAGGTTCGAGCTTGTGTCCTTCTTTTTGCTTCAGTCGCAACACCAAGTCGCCAACCACAAATGATCTATGGCGTATGCGGCGACTGTGATAATTGCGCAGTGATTGTTGGTAGACTGCGGATCTTGCGAGTGCGATGTCTCGGATTTCGTCGAGTGCATCCATATCTTCTGCGAGAGCTTTGTTGGAGGTTTCTTCGCTGTAGGCTACAACTCGTGGGGCGCTGAATCGAACCTCTTCGGGGAGGACGGCTTCTGCCCCGTATACCATGAAAAATGGTGTATATTGCGTTGACCTATTGGGAGTTGTTCGGAGACTCCAAAGTACGGAGGGTAGCTCCTCTGCCCAATGTCCTGCAGCGGGATGTAGCCGATCCAGCAATCTCTTTTTGATTCCAGCTGAAACTAAGCCGTTGGATCTCTCGACTTGGCCATTAGTTTGCGGTGTGGGCGACGGAAGCGAACTTCAGATTGATTCCTTTCTCCTCGCAGAACTGTTGTGTCTCCTTTGCGGTGAAGTTCGTACCATTGTCTGTGATGATGTCGTGTGGTACCCCGAATCTGCATACTATGGAGTCGAGGAACTTAATTGCGCATTGGGCGCTACCCGAAGTCACTGGCATAGCCTCGATCCATTTGGTAAATTTGTCGACCGCGACCAGCAAATGTGTGTACCCTCCTGGAGTAGATTTGCGCAGTGGGCCAACCATGTCAAGCCCCCATTGGGCAAAGGGCCAGGCGATGGGTATCATGTGCAACTCTGTAGCTGGCGCGTGTGGCTTGGGTGAAAATCGCTGGCAAGCGCCACATCTGTCGACCAGGTTTTTTGCATCGTTGGCTGCCGTTAGCCAGTAGAACCCTGCTCGAAAGGCTTTGCCCAGTATTGCTCTCCAGCTAGCATGATGTCCGCAGTCACCCTGGTGTATATCCCGGAGTAGCTCTTTGCCGTCTTCGGGTGCGATGCACCGCTGAAGGATGCCCGAGATGCTTTGCTTGTACAGTTCTCCGTTGATTACCCGAAAGGATTTGCTACGCCTGATTAGCTGTCGAGCCTCGCGTGGATCGGCTGGGAGCTGTTTATTGAGCAGGTAGTCGAGATATTTCTGCGTCCAGACTGGCTCGACCAGAAAAACCTGTCGTGATATATTATGAATAAGCTCGATAAGCGCGACCTGCGGGCTGACCTCTGTTTCTGGCGCTGCCGGTGTTTCTGCAGCTTTCTTCAATTTGACCGATCGCTTGACCATCCGTTCGAAGTATATTCCTGGCGGTATGGGTGTATTCGTGGAACCCATGTTTGCCAGTCTATCCGCCTCTTCGTTGCTGGATCTTGCGATATGCTTCAACTCGCATCCTTTGAAGCTTCCTTCGAGTATATTATACATGTCGCGGTACGCGATCATGTTTTCAGCAACGGCGTCGCATTCTTTCATTGTTTGTTGCACTATGAGGTTGGAATCGCCATAAATCATCAACCGGGTAGCTCCACAAGCAATCGCCATCTTCATTCCGTGCAACAGTGCTTCATATTCCGCGTCGTTGTTCGATGCTGGGTCGTCAGGTGGAAAGTCTAGTCGCAGGACATAGTGCAGTTTGTCTCCACGAGGCGAGATAAGAACGATTCCAGCTCCTGCCCCTTCGTTTCTTTTGGACCCGTCGAAATACATGATCCAATTGCTTGTGTACTCGGGTGGTCCGGGTGTTTGTAGTTCTGTCCATTCGCTGATGAATTCCACAAGAACCTGAGACTTGACTGCGTTGCGGCCCGCATAGGTGATGTCCCAAGCGCCCAACTCGATGCTCCACTTCGCTATTCTTCCGGATGCCATAGGGTTGTTCATGATTGTCCCGAGTGACGCATCATTAACCACTGTGATGGCGTGTTCCTGGAAGTAATGTTTGAGCTTCCGGGCTGTGAGGACAACTCCATATGCGAGCTTCTGGTAGTGGGGGTATCGCTGCTTGCATGGCGAGAGAACCTCGCTGATGTAATATATTGGGCGTTGGACTCCATATGCCTTGCCATCTTCAGGTCGTTCGACTACAATTGCAGTGCTGATGACCTGGTTTGTGGCGGCTAGGTAAAGAAAGAGTGGCTCCTTTTCTTGCGGTGTTGCGAGGACGCGCCTGCTCTGCAGTGATCGTTTCAAGTCTGCGAACGCTTGTTTGGCTTCAGGTGTCCACTCGAATTTGTCTGTTTTCTTCAGTAACTTGTAGAAGGGTAACGCCTGCTCTCCCAATCGTGCGATGAATCTGCTTAGGGCGGCTAATCGCCCTGCGAGCTGCTGAACTCCGCGTAGATTGGTGGGCTCCTTCATGGTGAGGATAGCTTGTATTTTCTCCGGATTGGCTTCGATGCCTCTGGCAGAAACCAGGTATCCGAGAAGTTTTCCTGCAGGGACGCCGAAAACGCATTTTGTCGGGTTGAGCTTGATCCGGTATGCGTTGAGGGCGTCGAATGTTTCTTTGATGTCCTCAAGGAGTGTGTCCTCTACTCGAGTTTTAATGACGATGTCGTCGACGTATACTTGTACATTCTTGCCAATGAGATTGGCGAGGCATCTCTGCATGCAACGTTGATATGTTGCGCCTGCGTTCTTCAGCCCGAAGGGCATTGTCGTGTAGCAGTATACACCGTGGGGTGTGATGAATGCCGTCTTCTCTTCATCTTCCTTTTTCATTCGGATCTGATTGTATCCCGAGTAGGCGTCTAGGAAGGAGAGACGTTGGCAACCTGCCGTAGAGTCCACTATCTGGTCGATTCGTGGTAGAGGGAAGTTATCCTTGGGGCAGTGCTTATTTAATGACGTGTAGTCGATGCACACCCGAAGGATATCCGTATTCTTCTTGGGGACCAGCACCGGGTTTGCCAACCAGGTTGATATCTTGATCTCCCTAATGAACTTGGCGGCTAGCAGCCTATTTACTTCTTCTCCAAGCGCCTTTTGCTTGGGCTCTGAGAATCTTCGAGTCGTCTGTTTGATGGGTTTAGCGTCGGGAAAAACTTCGAGTGAGTGCTCGGCAAACTCCCTGGGTATACCTGGCATATCTGAAGGCTGCCAGGCAAAAATCTCCCAGTACTCACGGAGGAGCTTGACGAGCGCGCTTTCCTATGCTGGCGAGAGGGTCGAGGAGACCATCGCGGTCTTGGCGGAATCTGTCGGGTGCACTTGATGTTTGCGAGTGTCGCTGTTGGCACTGAATTCCAGCTCAGGTGCATTTTTCTTCGTGAGGGGCATAACGGAGTGGTCCGTTGTTTTTGCCAGCTCCTGAAGTTCTTCCTGCATCCCGAAAGATTTCGCGATTTCGTTGAATTCTATGTCGCACTTGTCTGACTTCTGGAAGTCGCCGTCGATGGTGATAACACCGTATTCGCCAGGTAGCTTGAGCTTCAGGTACGCGTAGTGTGGTACTGCCATGAATCTGGCGAACGCTGTTCGACCAAGAATGGCGTGGTACTGCGAGGGCCAGTCGACGACTTCAAAGTCCAGAAATTCCCTTCTGTAGTTGCGTGGGGAGCCCAGCACAACTTCGAGGTTGATTGTTCCGAGTGGACGTACTGCCTTGCCCGGAACTATCCCGTGGAAGGATGTTTCTGATTCCGTTAGGCCGTCCAGGTTTTTGTTCATTCGACGGAGTGTATCCGCGTAGATGATGTTGATGCCGCTGCCGCCGTCCATGAATACGCGGGCCAGGTCATAATTGCCAATTTGAGCTTGAATGACAAGGGCGGCGTGTCCTGGTCGATAGACTCGTGGCGGGTGGTCTTCCTTCGAGAACGTGATTGGCTGTTCGGCCATCTTCAGGTACTCGGGCTTCGTTGGTGGCGTCTGCACTGCCATGCATATTTGTCTCGAGTTAGTTTTTTGAGCTCTGCGAGAGGGGCATACCTTCTGTATCATCCCGAGGAGTTGTCCGTGCGGAGTCGGGTATGTATTTGCTCCCGTGTTTGGCTGCTGTGGTGCTGGCAGTGCGGCGAGTGCCATGTTTGGGTTGGCTGGTGGAGGTGGTGGCGGTGGTAGCTGGAATTGTTGTCCGCCTCCTGGTAGCGGTGGATAGTTTTGGGTGGAGGCGAATCTTTTCTTGGCTAGCGCGTCCGAGATTCCGATGAACTTTCGGCAATCCTTGAGAAGGTGTGTTGCCTTAGTCTTGCCCGTGCGCTTGTCTGTGAACAGATGTAGCGAGCAGTATCCATCGAGGTCTTCCTCGGGTGACTTTTCTTCTTCCTTTGGCCTCCATTCGCGACTTCCACGACGACCGGAGTCGCGACTTCGCGTGAACTCTGCCGCCACTAGTTCTTCTCTATCGTCGTGGTCGTAGTATTTTCTTCTTTTTCTTCGCCCATGACGGTCTTCGTCATGTGTGGGTGATGATGTTCTTTCATTGCGTACCGCGTCTTCTCCGTTGGCCCATTTTTCGGCTATAACCATGAGCTCCCCTATGGTTTTGGGCGCAGCTCTGCCGAGTTCTTCTCGAAACGCGGTTCTTCTTGCTCCTTTGGCGAAAGCCTCAATCGCCACTTCTTCAGAGATTGTCCCTGCGGTGTTCCTGAGTGTGTTCCACCGTTGGATGTATTCTCGCGTGGATTCGCCACTTTTCTGTTTGCAAGCCCGTAGCTCTTCGATTGTAGCTGGTCTTTTATAGGTCGACTGGAAGTTTTTGCAGAAATCGCGATGCAGGTCGTCCCATGATGCATAGCAAGATCGTGGTCTTCTTTCCAGCCAGCTGCGGGCCGCTCCGGCCAGGTGCAAATTGAGGTATTGCATGGCCGTGTTCTTGTTACCACGTTGGCATTTTACTGCCGTGAGGTAGTCGCTTAACCACTGGGAGGGCTCAAGTGAGCCATCGTATTTTGTCACCTCCGAGCTGAGCTTGAATCTCTTGGGTAGAGGCGCTTCGCGAATACTGCGAGCAAAGCAAAGTGCTCCGCAAGTTTCGTCGTCCGAAGACCCGGATGAGGAGCGTTCGCGGTACCGTGAGGCCCTTGCTTTATCCACTTTCTTCTGGGCGAGATCGGATCGCGCGTCGTACCCGGACCGGTCGCGGTCGCTATCTTTTCTTGGTTCTTTGCTTCTTTTTCTCGAGCGGCTGCTGTGATGCCGCGAATCTTTGTCTCTCGGGCTGTCTTCGCTGCTACTTCGGCTGTCGCCGCGGCGCCGGGCTTCTTTTCCGCGGCCACGACGTGGCGATTTATCCTTTCTTGGAGAGGAGCTCCTATGCCTGCGGGGCGCGTCTTTGTCTTTGTCCTTCTCTTGTCGCGCCTTCTCCAGTTGTTCCTTGCGATCTTGGGAGGCGAGCCTTGCGGCGGCCAGCCCTAAACCTTTGCGGATGTGCTTGTATTGTTCCACCCGAGGATCGCTGTCCGTTGGTTGGTTCATCTGCATGTAGGTGGCCGCGGCTAGAATTGCGGCGGCTGGAGTTTGCGGGTAGACGTTCCCGTCGTCGTCAACCCTCATGAAAGAAGATGTGGTGGACCTGTGGGTCCCAGCCATGGATTCGTGGTCCCTTGTTGATGCTGCGGGTCCTTTTCCCACGGGTCGGGTACCGACCGAAGGGGCAAGGGACAGCTCGGCTCGACGTAGGCTTGACTCATCCGCCGCTCTCTTGCGGCGGGCTAGATCTGCTCGGGCGTCCTTGATGTTTGAGGCCGCTCTCACTAGGTGATAGTGGTAGGCGGTTAGGTCTTCTTGCGTGGCACCTGCTGCGGGTGGTTGACTCTTTCGCATGGATTCCTTTGCTCTTTTCCAGGCTTCCCGCGAGACGCCGATTAGATCGCGCTCGGTTGCGCTATATTCAGTTTCCGAGGGCTGTTCCGATCCTGCCATGCAGACTTGGGCCAGTTGTGGCCCGTGTGTCCTAGGCGTAGATCGGGAGGTTCTTTGCACCCGAGAGGGTTCCTCTGTCGAAAGTGCGTGGTAGTCGATCGCGTTGAAGCGGATGGACTCGCCGCTTTTCTCCACGTGGAAGCGCGAGTTGACGGCTCCAGATTCGGGTTCAGATTCATCCGAGAAGTGGAGGATCCCGTCTCGGTTTGCCATGAAGTTAAAGCTTCCGAACGTCAAGGTGACGCTCTTCTCCAGATCCTCGAATACCGGACGTGATTCCGGCGAGTGAGGCGTGACTATGACGGATCCGATCCGTACAGGATTGTTCGGAGCTGTAGTCGATGGTTTCCAACGGGAGTTGGATGTCGATGAAGCCGAAGATGCCGGTGATCCAGCGCCCGCGTTCCCCACGGTCGGCGCCAATTGTCGAAGCTCTGGCTCCGCAAATCCCTCAGGTGACCCTATCGGGTTTCGACTAGGAGATGTCATAGGCGCTGGTGGAATCGTCGGCTAGACAGGGAGGCGATATTTACCCAGGTTCGGGGCCCTCGAAGAGGTAAAACCCTTACTCCTGCCTTCTGCTGATCTGTATTAAACGATGAGATCGATTACAGGTGCTCGAATCGAGAGTAGATCTCGAGTTTCAAGGCTTTTGTGGTCGTGCGGTAATACTTGGTCCTCTCCTTTGAGGCTCTCCTGGCTTTATATAGATAGCCAGGTCTCGAGTCCAACCCGGAGAGGATACAAACCCTAGCTTGAGTTGGTTACAATTCCTAACTTAGCCCGCAAGTTGATGCGGGTGGGCTTTTCATGGGCCTTCTAGAGTACTCCAAGGGCGCTTCCTGTTGGGCCTTGGTTAGAAGGTGCGAGAGGGGGTGCCCTTATTCGTAGGGCCCAGGATCCATGCCTTCGTCAACGTCCTGGAGGCGTTCAAAACTCGCCGCCGCGGGCGTGACAAGGGTGGCACCATCGTCCTCGACAACAGCGATAACGACGAGCCACCGACGAAGAAACCCTTCCGCTCTGGTGATTTGGGCCAGGGCTCCAGCCGCTTCCCGAAGGACGAGCCGTCCAGCGACGGTGAGGACGGCGACAACGACAAATTGGATGAAGCGATCCTCCGTAGCCTCGACATGTAGTTTTTTTTTTTAGTTTTTAGTTTGGTTTTAAATTCGTATTTTGTAATGAACTGCCCTGCATTCGGCCTTTTATCTACAAAAATAACTTATGTTGAATCTATGTCGAAATTGAGCCAAATTTGGCCGTAAACTGTCCATGTTCGCCAGGTTGCTTCGGCCTAACGATGGGAGGCATCGCCCCCAGGCCGAATTTTACGCCGGCATGCCCCCAGACGGCGATTGTTTTTGGCCGAACGAGTGGAGATGCTCTTAGGCTTATAAGACATCTATAAATCTCTTCTCAATCAATAAAACTAGCAAAAAGTATGACTTTTTTTTTTATGTTTAGCTTCCAAGCCAACCAAGATCGATGCCTGCTAGCAGTTCTTTTAAGGTATTACCATTGCTAGTATAAAAGTTGTCCGGCCAGATCAAATTTATACAAAAACTTGCAGAATGGGACTTAGTGGTACAGAAACTTGCGGTATGGTGCAAAAGTGGTACTAAATAATTCTGGTAATGACACGTGACATCGTTGTGTTTGCAAAAATTATTATTTTTCGGTGATCCAAATTTACTTATACTGATAAAAGACCGAACTTCAGACGAGTATAGCGGAGCGCCACGGAGTCTAAATTTGGCTCATCGCGTTTGCACGAAAAACGATACGAGTTGTTACCGAGTTGAAGTTGCATTCACCCTTGCCGGCCTAGTTAAGTCAGCACCGCCTTTATATACCCCTTGTAAGCCCCCGCACAGAATAAGCTACATATTGTAAATCCCGGCGCGTTTGTAACCTCACCTGTAATAGTAAACTATTGCTGGTTGGCGCCCGTGAGTCTTTCTCTTCCTTGTTGGAAGGGTTTTTCACGTTGAAATCTCGTGTCCCCATTGGTTTGATCTTGGTTAACTTTATCGTTGTTTCGCTATTGCGTGTAACAAGTGGTATCAGATCCCTATTTCAGATTAGGGTATCACGATGGCATCAATGAAGTTTGATTTACCGTTGCTGGACTAAAAGACGAGGTTTTATCTGTGGCAATCGCAAGCTTCAGATCTTGATGGTGCGTTGTATGCGTTCAGGTGTAATGACGCGAGGGAGTGGACTTCTGAAGAGAAGCGCAAATATCGTAAGGCTTTGTCATTAATTCAACTTCATCTATCTAATGATATCTTGCAAGAGGTGCTGCAGGAGAAATCCGCGACAGCGTTGTGGCTCAAGCTGTAATCGATCTGCATTTCAAAAGATTCAACCAGCAAGATGCACGTAAGGATGAAATTGTTCTCGCACAAGATGCAACAAGGTGGTTCTGTGATGAACCACTTGTCGACCTTTAAGGAGATCAATGCCGACCTAGTGTCGATGGAGGTAAAATATGAGGATGGAGATTTAGCTCTTCTGTTGTTATGTTCGATACCTAATTCTTGTACAAACCTGCGAGATACCATATCATTAAGTCGCGATGAATTAACCCCCGAGAAAGTTTTTGAAGCCCCGAAGACTAGGAAATTTTTGAAAGTTATGGTGCAGTCTAACGCATCGTCCTCGAAAGGCGATGCGTTGTAGGTACGAGACAGACCTGAGCAACGAGATAACAACTAAAACAACAACAAAGATAAGAACAGTGACCGTTCAAAATCCAAAGGATGAGACAAGTTTTGCAGGTACTGTAAGAAAACCAATCACACTATTGGTGATGGCTAGAAGGTGCAGAAAAAGAAGAAAAGGAACGGTACTTGCCAACTGAAGAATAAATCTGACGGTAATGGTAAGGCTGTTGTTGTTGGTGACAATAGTTCTGATGATGAATGCTTAGATGTTTTTACTGCCTGTATTACCCGTGATGATGAGTGGATTCTTGATACTTGTTCGTTTCATATTTGTTGTCAGAAATATTAGTTCAGTTCTTATGAGACTGTGCAGACTAGAGATTTTGTGCATGTGAGAACGACAAAAAATGTTACATTGTTGGCGATGATGAAAATGCAATGGAAATAGAGAACACTTCACTCGTGGTTTCTTCGGCTTCTTCTTCTTATTCTTCTTCTTCTTCTTCTTCTTCTTATTCTTCACTATCACCACCGGATGCATACTCTTCTTGAGTCACCAACACAATCCTTGAGGTTGTGTTCTTGTTGGAGGTGCCTTTCTTGAAGAAAGGTTTCTTGCGAGGGAGCTTTGGTTTGTCTTTGAGGACTAGTTTCCCTCCTTGAGTTTCTCTATTCTCGAAAGGGAACTCGGCCACAAAGTGATACTTGTCTTGAAAATTGTAACACAACGTCACTTTTTGACTCCCTCCCTTGGCCTAGCTTGACTTGGTATTTTCCTCAATATAGGCCTTGGTCTTTGCTGGGCTCCTCCAAAACTTTTGGCTTGGAGAGTCATAAAGTGTTTGAGAACCGGATCATACTCTTTAGACTTTAGAGGAGCCAACTCTCCTTCCGATTCAACTTCATCTTCTTTTTTTTCTACCACTTTGGTCACCACCTTGTCCTTCAAAGCAGCGGAGCCCCCTTTGTGCATTCCCATGGCAGTAGCACGACAGTCTTAAGCAAGCTTAGTTTAAACTTGAAAAATGTCATATCTTGCATAACCCCATTTGAAGTCATGAGATGGTAGTTGTGTCTTCCTTGAATGCTCTTCAAGTCAACGAGCTCAAATGCCATGAGGGCACTCACATACTTTCTCTTGATCATCAACATAAGTGGCACCAAGACCACCAAAGGCTTTAGCAAGAGTGTTGAGTCTTCGATACATGTCCTCATGGATTTCACCATCAAGCATAAAGAACCCTTTGGCCCCATTACTCAAGGCATCAAACCTACCCTTCTTCATGCTTTTATTGCCCTCAAACATAGAGATAAGAGCATCCCATGTTTTCTTGGCGGTGGAGAATTGTTGAATGTGTGGTATGATCTTCTCACCCGCGGCTTGTTGGATCGTGTGCAAAGCCACGAAGTTGAGTTGACAATCAACCACTTCTCTTCTTGTCAAGTTATTTGGATCAACGAGTTTGTATCCATCTTCAGTTAATCTCCATAGCTCAATGCAAAAAGAGTTCAAGTGAGTTTTCATGAAATATTGCCATTAGCCAAAAAAAATGTTCATCAAGTTTAGGTGGGTCAGCTCTATTGTTTATATGAGGATGTGGGATAGGAGGATTGGGAGAGTACCAACCGGGAACCTTATGGTAGTCTTCCTTTCCATCCTCTCCCTTAGAAGGTGGAGGTTTCTTAGACGATGAATTTGCACTTTTAGTTGTTTCACCCTCTTTCTCCTCACCTTTCTCCTCTAGAATAGATTCTTCCAGTGACGCCGATGAGAGAGAAGCCGTGTCCTTGATTTTCATGAGTTTCGTTATCATTTCACGCAACGCTTGTATTTGGGTCTCCATGGAGGAGGTCAAGGAATTTTGCAATTTCTTGAGATCATCCATGGTGGATGGAGTAGTGGGCATGGTAGTTTCCTCTCCGATGGCCATACTAACTCTTAGACGGTTAAGCCCGAATTAAGAACCAAGGCTTTGATGCCAATTAAACAAATAGTATGGCCACCTAGAGGGGAGGGGGTGAATATGTGCTACTTCCAAATTTTAATACTTTTTCGAATTAGCCTTGATACAAAGGTAAATTCTCTAGATATGCAAGTACGGTGAATTTACCTATATGGCAAGGGCTACACTATGCAAGATATACAAACATAAAGTAAAGATAAATGATAGAAGGAAACGATAGCGGAAGCACACAGGGACAAGGATTCCCGAGTTCCTCCCTTTGAGGGGAGTACGTCTCGTTGGAGGGGTGTGATTTTTGCCATAAAGGCCAACTCAACGCCACAAAGATCTCATCCTATTGTCCAATTAACCTCGCCACAAAGGCCTAGTTCACCTTCCATTATGGAATCGTTCGATGCGGAATCCGACGTCTTTACAATGAGCTTGCAACACACACCCATAACTGAATTGGAGGCTCTCAAGAACACCAAAAATCTGTTATAAACAACAAGTGAGTAACAATGAAGTCTAGGTTTTCCACAAGGAAATCATAGACATAAATCTCTCAAGTGAATGAGGGGGAAATGGGCTTGGTGAAGCTGTAGATCGAAGCCTTCTTCTGCAATCCTCCGAAGATCAACGAGTTTGGGTGGAGGGATATATCAAGGGTTGGTGAGCTCAATTAATGGTGGGCTTCAATGTTGGACAAGCTAGCTGGAGTTAGGAGAAGGAGAGGGAATTTATAGCCCTCCTCGAAATGTAGCCATTTGACTTGATGAGAGCTGGAATATCCGGGGTAAGTTGGGGGCCGAATATCCCCCCACCCCCTCCCCCACCCCCCATAATATTCGGCCCCTGCCAAATATTCGAGCCCAAAGTTCCGGCTTTTCCAGTAAGCAAACCACTTGAGTCCTTAGTCGATTCTTCGATCTTCAACAGCACCCCGGAATATCCAGCCTCCTGCCAATATTCCGGCCTGAAATTTTCGTGTGGATTCTACGAGAGAACCACCCAGGTCCTTATCCATTTTCTCAACCTGGAATTTCCAACCCGGAATATCCGCCCCCTGGAGCAAATTTTCGGGCCAATATTCCGGGTGGCTTCTTCGAGCATACCACCCGGTCCTTAGCCGATTTCTCTACTAGGAACATGAGACTGGAATATCCGGCCCTGGGCAAATATTCTAGGACAATATTCCGGTTTTACCAAAGAGAATGCCACTCTGGCTCTTAGCCAACAATTTGGCCATGAAAACTTGGCACCGGAACATCCGGCCTAAGCGAAATATTCTAGCCTCAATATTCCAGCCTTATCAGAGAGGTTGTCCTTAGCCAATATTTTGGCCTGAAAAACTTGGCACCGGAATATGCGTCCTAGCCAAATATTTCAGCCCCAATATTCGGGCCTGGACGGTGAGCTTTTCTCTGAGTGGCATGAGCGTGCATGATTTTCTCTGCAAACCTGAACCACTCAACATGATGTTAAAACATCACTAGTGTTGTTATCGAATACATGAAACATAAGAAATGTTCTTTCACGTACGCTCGTAGCAAACCGTCAGCGCTTCACCATACATGACTCGACACCGACGAAGAGAGACAAGTTTTCGGCGTTACTAATCGGTAGAACGGATCGACTGTGATTAGATCTATATGATTGCGAAACTTTCTCAACACACGATCTATAATTGAAAGGGTTTTTCACATTAAAAATTTCATGTCCCCTATCGTGTGCTAGATGTATTGTTCTCGTCGCTTTGCTTACTGTCGTTTATAACATCAAGTGCGTCTTGTGTGCTCCTGTTTACTTTGTCTATATCAGTACAATACTCCCTCCGATCCATATTAATGGTCGCTAAATCGGATGTATCATGTCTAGATACATCCGATTTAGCGACCATTAATATGGATCGGAGGGAGTATCATTTTTATATCATTTTTGTTTGTCACCCTCACATTAACAAAGCTTGAGAAGGTTAGGGCATCTCCAGCCGTTGCGCCCCCCCGGCCCAAAACGCCGCCGTTTTGGGGCCGCCGTGGCGCCAAACGGCGCTATTCTGGAACCTGGGGGCAGCGTTCCCAGTCGCTTCCGAGCCCAAATTCCGGCCCAAACAAACGCAATTTGAAAAACTAGGCGAAATTCATTGATTTAAGCGAATTGCGTACATATTCGACGGAAATTCAAACTAAACATCGACGGAAATTTAAACTAAAACTTATTTATTGATCTACGCGACGACTACCCCTACGCATCGTCGTCTTCAGCGGCGTCCTCGTCGCGGCGCTCCTTCGCCACCAGCTGGTTGGAGGGACCAGCTTCACCCTGCCTCGCCGCGGCGAGCCAGCGTTGCTCCGCCCGCTCCGCTCGGGCTTGCACCCGCAGCCAGTGCAGCTGCGCCTGCTCGGAGGGCGGACGGCTGCGCCGCTCTCTCTAGAGCGCCACCTGTCGCCGGTCGGCCTCGTACAAGGCGATGATGCCCTCCTGCCCGGCCGAGGCAGCGCGCTCGGCCATCTGCCGGCGCACCTCTCGCGCCGTTTCTTCCCTCTGGTGTGTCTCCAGAGAGGCCCGAATGGCGGCCGCCTCCGCCGCCTGCTCGAGGACGCCGCGGACCTTGCGGTGCGCGTCCTCGTTCTGTGCGGTTTCGAAGGAGTACAGCCCGGCGTGCTGCTCGGGCCATACGGGCTGCCTCCTCCGCTCCCTCCTCCGGGCAGCCCGCCGGGCCTCTCGCGCCTCGTCCTGCTCGGGTGGCTGCTCCGGCGCCACTTGCTGCGGCTTCGGCGCCACTTGCTGCGCCGGAAGCTGCTCCGGCGCCACCTGCTGCGCTGGCTGCAGCTCGTCGTCGTCGCTCTCGGGCCACGCGTCCCAGAGATGGTCCATTGCGGCGAGGATGAAGAAGAACGGCAAGGATGGAGAAGAACGGCGAGGAGGAGGCGAGAATGTGCGGACGGAGAGGGGCGGGCACCATTTTTATAGCCTGGCGGGCCAGTCGCCGCGCCGCGCGTGTCAACGCTGCCGCCCCCGCCATTAATCCGGCAGCCTTTGACTGGGGCGCATGCACTGGCCGGCCGCCACGCCATAACTCCGGCAGGCTTTGACGGCGCGGGCGCCGAGAAGAAGGTCACGGGCGGTGGATCCTGTTCGCGCGCTTTCTCGTCGCGTCGCTGACAGAGCTGGCCCGCACGCACGGCCGCGCAGTTTCGTCCCCCCAGGCCGAACCCGGCCCGGGTGCCGCGGCGCCAAATAGCGCCGAAACGGCGCTATTTGGGCCTCTGGGGGGGCCGAGTGGTGAAAAGCGGCGCTATTCGCCGCTTCCGCCGCGAAAAAAGCCCCCTGAGGGGGCTTTGGGGGGACGGCTGGAGATGCCCTTAGGATCGTGGCACCGCTGCTGGTCGTGACAAAGGATCGTGTAAAAAGGACAAATCGAACGGAGCGATCCAGAAGGTAACGCCAGGAGACATCGACGACTTCAATTGCCCAATAAATGGTCATCCGAGATGAGTCAACGTGGTGGTGCCACCCTACCTACATCGCTACTGCTGTACTGCCGCGTACACGTACGCGTCCATGCTGTAGTGCCGCGAGTTCCATACTCCACGGACCAGCTACCCGTCGTTCCATGCTGTATCGTCTTGTTTTCACGCGCATGATGTACTGCTCGGTCCGTGTCTGGTTTGGAGACCATTATGCAACTCGACCTAGACGGGCCAGTGCTCGCTCCTACAACGCTACAACAATGCGACCTGGCAAGCAGGAGACAGCCCTGATCGATGGGCAACTGGATTCTCTCGCTCGTGAACAACTCGGACAAAACAAGCCAACTACACGCGCGCGGCCGTTGGTATATACGCTCCACAGGACGGCTGGCGACTTGGCATAGGCTGCGCTGCACCTGCATGCATGCGAGCGCCGGTACTTTTTCTTAAACCTCTGCAGCAAAATGATGCACACAGCCGATTTTTTATTAATAATAAAAACGTACCACGAACCCTTACAATAAGTTACATGGATCAACCAAAAGTCACCTACCTGACGAATATCGTCACACCTACAAACTCTTGATGAAGGGGTAGTCAGAATCGGGACCGATACCCTGAACTAACACACCAACGTGCATTATCTAATCCGGTTGCTTCCATCAAGTCGTCGGAAGCACAAATCCGGTTCAGTTGAACCGCAGTATACACTGAAGGAAGAACTGAAGCGGCGGATGAAAGGAGCTCGGTGGAGAATCCATGCACTGCACGCCACGGGCATGTGCCGAGATCAACAGGGAACTTATGTGACCGCACCTCACGCGGTTAAGTCCAAAACGGCGACAGCAAAGCATAAGCCGACACGCATTGGCCGATCCACACGTAAGATGGTACAATACAAGGATGCATGTATGTACGGAGTACCCAGTACTGTACGGTGGTGTGCACCCACATCGATCAAGGATCCGTGGCGTGAGCAGTGAGTGATACTGCTACCTGTGCGAGGCCACCACCAAGTATTTGCTCGGACTGTAACAAAGTTAGGGTAAAGTTATTATCCCGGCCGTTAGCTGGATCTGTTTTTTGCAGGTAACTGCAAATCATTGACTGATAAAGTTAGTGTACAGTGAGTATGATACAGTGCAAGGGCTGGGTACACACTGCCGCTGAGCCAGTGCTGATCCATGTAAAGATGAAGAAGCCCACCGAAATTTGGCCCCAGCCTGAAAAACCAGTCCGGCTGCACAAGGCACATAGTTCATTGGTTTAAGAAAATGAGAAATAAATTCGAAATAATGATCCATGGCCCATGCTCAGGCCTGCTCTCGTGCGTGTCAGCGTGTGTTTGACAAGAACTGAAGCTGTTGGGTCGTTTGCCGCACGTAGACCAGGGCCTGTACCTGAACCTGCAGGCGCCAATTTCCACGACGCGGCGACGGCCTGCTAGAAAAATCGGCTGCAAGGCGTCAACCAGAAGGAATGACTTCGACACCACGCTATGGAGCGATCACATCACAACGGAGGATTGGTGGTGTTTCATCGTCGGGGGTCAATGGCGGACACCAGAAGGGCCTCTCTTCTTTGATTATGCTCGGAGCTTTAGAAGTTTGGAGCGAGCCGAATGCTCTTTTTTTTTTTTTGCTTCTATATCCTTCTTTATAATTTTGGATATTAAGCAGAATGCCGTGCTTTGGACCGCGACGGGCAAATCGTTTGAATGATATCGTGCCGTGAAGAGTAGACTAAGGGTTACTTCTTTTGGGCTTCCAACCCGGCTTCGAGGTGGTGTACCGTTGAAACCTAAAAGAAGTCTCGGGCTTCTTCATAGCTTATTTCCACCGTTAAGCTGAGTTGTGTGTATTCCTAGAAACTGCTCGGCACCGGTTTCTGGCCGGCTTCCCGAGCCCCCCACTTGTAAATCGAATCGGTACCAACAGTTACCCCAATTATAGCCTCTAATTACAGCATGCTTGCCACAGCAGGAAAATGATTGCGATGGAAAGAAAAAAAAATGTGTGGCTAGCTCGTATGGCTCGTCCCTCCAGCCCGAGAAGAACCAGGCATCCGTGTCGATCATGTTTCTCCCGCCGCCGCCGCCAGCACCACATCCGGCTCCGTCGCTCCGGACCCGCCCACGCCCCCTCGTCTCCGGCCTCCGCCCCCTCCTCTCCAAACGGCGCCCAGCTCTCAAGTTCGGTCGGACACCCGCCGCTCTGGCAGCAGACCTCGCCATACTTGGGGAGGAGGCAGTATTTGGGTGATGGAGTGGAAAACTCGCGCCGGTTTTACTAGACCACAAGTCCAGGACTGTCACTGAAATATCAGTAAAGCTTCCACCTTTTAGACTGAACTAGGAAGATTCAGCGCGGCGGCACGCCGCGCCCGTGGTGTTACTTTTCGGTTTTCATATTTGGACCGTAATTTTTTAATACATACTTTATCATTCAAATAATGGTTTGTTTGAAATGTGTCGGTTGATTGGATCTGATAGATCAAGTAACTTAGATGCGAGCTAAAATACACATCGTTTAGCAACGCTAATACTGAGTTAGTGAATGAAAGTAAGATGCTTTTTATACTACAGCGTCCAGGCTGCTGGAGGCTATACATAATAGCGGGTAATAACTCGGCTTGACATGTTGACAGTAAACTGATGTGTTTTTCTTGTATGGTATAGTAAAGCCAGGTGTTTTGTTCTCCTGATGTGTGAGTATACCTCGTAGCTTTAATTGTAATTGATACGTATGGATCAGGGTTGAATTGGTCCAACATGATAGCTAAACAGGTGCAGACTTTCTGTTTCACAAGGTCAGGTTGCTTTTTTCGTCTCATGCGATCCACTTCAGGGAATGAATGGACAATGAGCTACGGCTTTTTCTGAAATCTACTGACAAAGATCCAAAATAAGACCAAGTGTATGCAATCTCTATACAAATTGTTCAGGGAAATAGCTGGATAAAAATATTTGATGGAACAACAAAATGTTTAGTACTTCTGAAATTGAGATCCGAACAGTAATAACTTGTCATTGACAGGACCGAACTTAAAAGCTTATACATGTGTGCCTAATGTTTTATCAATCTCTTTTGCCACTTATCCATTCAATACTCTATCTACCTTTTCCCACTGTATAAGCATCATGGTCTCCTCGACATTATTTACTTAGTTTCAGCCCGGCCCTTCTTCCACTGTGTCCGCCTGATCGCCACCCGTTCTCTTTGTTTTAGACACAAATTCACCAAGTATGACACACTGAATTCTCAGCCTTGAGTCTGGAGAGAAAATATGAGGTAGAGGAAGAAATATTTAATGTATGTACCTTCTTTATAGACGCGGTGTGCTGTGAGGTGTCCACGTCCTGAAAACCCCAGCGAGAGACGGGAAAGGTCTAGTCAGGATGAGAGGAAACCGGCAGACTGGAGACGGTATAACACTCAGCGGAAAGAAAAGGAGTGTGCGAGGGAGAGAACAATGGGAACAACCAGAGGCTTAACAGGTAACCTGGATTCCGCGACAAAAAAAGGGGAAAATAAAGTAGGAATTGCTTGCATTAGTACTATCAGACATAGCTGATAGCTTTTAGCTTGCCATCGGTCTGCATCGCTGCCCTCCTCGTTAAAGGAGAGGACACTTCTTTGCCAGCTTTACAGAAAAAAATACTCACAATTAAGAGCCCGTTAAACTGGAACCTACAGCTGTCAAAGATGGCATGCTTAACTGTTTTTACATAATGTTTACAAATTAGTTACAAAACTTGGTTTACTTCTACATATTAACAAATTTTGGGAAACATGTTTCTCTTGAATCAGCCTCCTCTACATAATGTTTACAAATTAGTCAGAAAACTTGGTTTACTTCTACATATTAACAAATTTTTTGAAACATGTTACTCTTGAATCAGCCTCCTCTACTTTTATAAGCCAAATTATACATGTAATTGTTTCAGACCTCGCATCAAGGAGGTACATTTGAAATATCACACTCTGGAGGAAAGTGGATCTGTGAAATGCCACTGATTTCAATTATAAAACTATTAAAAAAATCAGTAAGTAAATTTTGCTAGATTTTGCATTATGCCTACTATGTCGGCAACAGAAACTTAATTTATACACTACAAAACAATGGAGTAAAATCATGCACGGTGTCTGCAATCTGAACCCAAGAAACAATATAATGTTAATTGTCAGTATGCATAGTTGCATTACTTTAAAACAAATGTTGAGAAAAATAGATTAATGATAGATTTCAGAAAATTGAAATGAAAATACCTGGTTGGAATTTAGAACGAATTCCATGTCAAACAACTATATATGAAACCTAACCTGATTCGCTATTGCTATACGGAAGAAGAGATTGTTCAATGAATGCATCAACCCCATAAAGATCCTCAATTATTTTTTACTATATATGTTGATGTATTCACTGTCAATAAAATAAAGATCCGTAAGAAAACAAATTTCTTGTAAGTACAAAGAAGCCAGAACCAAAACAGTAGATATTTGACTGAGATGTAACATTAACTTTAACATATAGCATTGCTGATTCTTTATTTTAAATGCCAAACAAAATAATATTAGTTTGCTTGGTTAGTTTAGTGAAGCTAGGGATATCGGTACTTAGAGATGGCCCACTCATAGGCAATCACCTAATCTAAACCTCCAACAAAATTCTCATGTTTAGACCAATTGTAAACTCAAAAGGCGATTATTATTTTTTCCATTATTCTTCTCCACCATAGCGTGTAAACTGGCGATAGAGAAAAACACCCACCCAAACAAAGCACATAATATAGGCAATTGTGCATGAAAAAAAAAGAATACGTGAAAACTACATGATATAGGTAAACGCATTGCCTTCCAGAAAATATATGCAGTCACGTATTTTTTTAGGGGAAGGGGGAGGGGGGCTATAACACTCATCAATTTATCTCTAGAGTTGTGTAATGTAAAAAAAGAATGGAGGTGCCTTTTAGTCCAGCGCTGGTATGAAATATTGGGGAATGGAAAGTCACTCACGGCATGATCTTAAGGCTTGTTTTCAATTGTAAAAACTTACAAACTTTCCTTTAGTTCAAGCATCTTCTTCGATTTGAAGCTATCAACACGGTGCCAATTGGTGAAACAGTGAACACTTCATGAAATTGAGGTTACGGTCATAATAAAAAAAAACTATGAAAGAAAAGTGAGAAGTGTCGAGCAACAGGAGCATGACCTTACCTAAAAATTGCCATACCTACATGATCATGAAGAAAATGAACACCGTCCTCTTGTGGCAGGTGGTGCAGAATCAATTATGTGCAAGCAACATCAACAAAGATCATACATAAACACACAGCCGAAACGTTGATCTGATGTGCAATATGAAGTGTCAATACAAATATTTTTCAAGGATTTGTAGCAAGGTAAGTTCACATATAGCAGAGGTTAATCAATAAAAAGTATGAACACTAAAAGGGAAGTGTGAGTTGTTAAATAACAGGAGCATGGCCTTACCTAGAAATGGCCACACACCATCGCGAAATCGAACATCACCCGCTTGTGGCAGGAACTACATAATTGTATATGGGCAAGCAACCTCAACAAATATCATATATATGTACGCAACCGGAATGGTGCTCTGATGTGCAACAAAATAATGTCAATACAAATATTTTGTAAGGATTTGTAGCAGGATAAGTTCATATATAGATACAGCAGAGAAACCCAATTTTTTTAGCAAACTCATCCAAACCACATGTACCTGGATTAGTGTACGCAACCGGAATGGTGCTCTGATGTGCAACAAAATAATGTCAATACAAATATTTTGTAAGGATTTGTAGCAGGATAAGTTCATATATAGCAGAGGGTGAAGTCATCTACGCGATACAGCAGAGAAACCCAAATTTTTGTAGCAAACTCATCCAAACCACATGGACCTGGATTAGCACTTCAGCAGACCTTTAATCTATTTTTCATGATTCTCTTGGTACATAATTGAGGCGTTGAATCAAAATCATCGGGCACACATGAGACATCTTGCACAAACCCCTGCATTCTGTTCAAATCGACCTGCACATGAAGCCCAAATGTATTTTCTTCTCCATGAAGTCAGGAACTCAACAATTGATAGCAGCAAATAAAAATAACAATAGGAAATAGAAAAGAAAAACAATTTCATGCACTTTGGAAAAGGAGAACAGGAACCACGGTTGTAAATCTGTTTAGTGAAAGAAATTCAGTTTACGATTTTGGGAAAACAGAGTGCATGAAGAAAAATCAAAGGAAAACACTTTCACCAACCAATCGGCAAGAACTCACCACGGTAAAACATTCTCGGATGTCTCAGCGGTGGCGGTCGTGCTTCTCATGTTTAACACTAATGGTGCTTGCCCTTTTGTGCACCCATAGAAGGGAAACATTTTATATATTCTACCCATCTGCTTAAAAGAAAGAAAGCTTCTGAATTAGATCCCCACGTAAAGTTGTATGCCTGATAGGCTGATACTCCAAAGTGCAAGTCTATGAATGATGTCTTAATTTCTAATGATAATGAAATGTAGAATTAGCATTATACACTATATTAAGTACTACCAATGATTGAAGAAAATCTTAAAGCCAACGTATATTTGCACCCTTCTTTGCTGCCACAGTGTGTAAGCAGTATTGCTGCAAACCAGTTAGTAGTAAGCCGTGTAAATTTAGAACCTCTTCTTCCCTTGGACTGTAAGTAAGAAATCACAACACTGGGAGGTTCCTTCAGGCTTCAAAGATACGTCATCGTTCCATGGCACTTGAAATCTGCGGTGCAGGGATGCAGTGCGGAGGCAGCTTCCCGTACAGCAGACTGGCGGGGCACAGGCAGCGGAGGGCGACGCGGCCTCCCGTACAGCAGACTGGCGGGGCACAGGCAGCGGAGGGCGACGCGGCCTTGGCAGGTACTACTTCTGTTGGGCGCAAGAAGAGACGTTAGGAAACACAACATGGACGCAAGCTAAGCATCGGCGAGGGAACCGCCGGGGAAGAAGGTCTGGGCTGGAAGCTAGCAGAGGGCGAATCAACGGCGTCTCACATCAGGTTGGCGTCACCGTCGGCCCGGAAGGGGATGCATAACGCATTCCGATTTCCGAAGCATCCGCCGTCTGCCACAGATCCCGGCGATGGCGATGGCGCAAGCGCCAGTCTGTGCTACTGTAGTCGAGGACGGCGATGCAATCCGGAAGGATTAGTGGCGACGGAAAATAATCTTAGGCTGGTGCCAATGCACCGCCCCACTCTCGCCTCGCCACGTCATCTTTACTCTCACTCTCACCCCCACTCTCACCTCACTCTCGCCCCACGGTGCCAGTGCACGGACTGTAACTTCTCTCTCCTCCACTCTCGCCTCCACTATCGCCCGGCCTATCGCCCCCATTGGCACTGTGTCGCCCCGCTATCGCCCGCCCTCTCGCCCCGGGCCGCCGCTATCGCCCCGCCAACGCGGGCGGTAGGCCGGGCGGTAGCGCCCTATCGCCGGGCGACCCGGCCACCGCCCGGCGCCTCCCTCTCGCCTCCCGTATCGCCTCCTCTCGCCCCGCCACGGGCGGTAAGCCCCCTCCCGCCCCTCCCTATCGGTTGCGTTGGCACCAGCCTTATACGACCTCTGGTGGTACTACCCTTCCTGGACCCAATCCAAGTGCGTACACGTTGCAAAAAACCTCCTAGCGCATGTTCGTCAGCAGTTTTCGTTTGAGAATTAATACCTGATTTGCCACGTGTCTGATGGTAGACGTGGTCCACAGATTAGATCGTACAAAGCTGGGTCGTATAGGATTATTTTCCCCGTCGTCCGTGCGGTGGCGGGCGAGCAGGTGGCAACAAACGGCGGGGAACCACAGCGTGGGACCGTTGGAGCTCCTGAGCGACGGCAGGACGCCGGAGGAGCACCCGAACCAGGGCACGGCCCCTGCTGACTGAGATGGTGGAACGGTGGCAGTGGAGAGCTCGGTCAAGAAAGGCGGCGGCTCGGCAAAAGCGGCGCAGGTGAATTGAAGAGATATGGATGGAGGGAACCGTGGAGAAAGCGGTGGGAGATTTTGTCGCAAATAAAGGGTGGGAGTAGCGACCGGGAAACCGGGATGTAGCGACAACATCACAGCATCGAAAAAGGATCTGAGACGGTAGACCGGTTGCACAACCGGTAAGCACGCGCGGACGCCGCGGGGAAAAAAAAGAAACACATCTATTTCACCCGCGTGTACAGGGCTGGTACAGCGATTTCGCGCGTCAAAAAGGCCACGCGTAAAGCAGCCAGTGATTGGAAAGTTACGTGAACGGTCACGCAAACGCTGAGATCACGAGAAGATGTTCTTCCTTAATATAGTGTATAATATGTGTTTTCTACAATGAAATGAGTAAGCGTTGTGTATTAGAGCTACTAATTAACAAGTTGCTGCATTTTTATGACTCCACAACTGCTGTTTGTTCTGCCCGCAACATTCAGAACTATTTTTAGCTTGGACACCTATGTTTGTACTCTCTTTATTAGGACTCAAACCAAGACCTGCACGCAAGAATTGCAAATTTAGTCAATATGTACTAGCTGGGTCGTGCCGGTGAGTGATTATGTCCGAAATTGCTCTTTGTCATCCATAATTTAATTATTGCCGTCAATAGATTAGTAAGTACCTAACAGTTTAGGGCATGAAACCACCTCTGCCGTTACTAGATAGCAATATGTTCACCATCGATTCAATATCATACACATGAATCTTTGTGATACATACAGTCATACATGCCTTGCGGCGATCAGAAAAGCACTTTTTTTTCTCCTTTTTCCTTGTATTCTTTTACTCGGATCTGGTCATGTAAAACTGTGAGCAAACATGTTTGACATCATGTTGACAATTTTGTCCATTCAAATTTATTCATGCTGGTTACAACTTGTCTTCACTAAATTTTTGAATTTCTGAATACTAGTAGCATTGCATATATAGGCAGCATAACATTGCATGTATAAGCAGCAAGTTTACCCATTTATAGGCATTGCTACTATGGCCAGCTATTTTTCCTTCCAAATTACATGCCTTCAAATTTTCTAGGCTACTTAAGCAAGTTTTACTAGGTGTTTGAAATTAAATTTCTTAAATATTATGAATATTGCATCGGCGCCACTAGTGGCTTTCTAAGAGTTCCGTCAATTTCGATGAGATGTTCATCCAGCCATATATGCCTTAATTTCTCTCCATTTTCTCAGTATTTTCTTGGCCAACTAGGAAGAGAGGTATATGTGGCTTGTGCTCCACACTAACATACATCATTTTCATTTTGGTGCATAATACAACTTACTATTAAAACCAAGCATGAAAATAGTTTTAGATAATAGGAAATTGTTTCATGGAGAGTTAGCTTGTTTAATTAAGCTAGTGACCATGTTAAGCAAGATTTCTTTTTCTCCCAGATTGTTTTAGAGTCTTGAGTTTGGTCAAAAAACTATTATGCTTTCAAACATAGTAATACTTGTTATGATGAATCTCATATGTTCTTGAAAATTTGGAAGCACATGAGACATCTACTTGTTAATGGCAATTTTCTTTTTTACTTTCTGGTGTTGGAAAGTTGGATTATAACCCATGTTTTACCGTGGATCACGAGTGTACTTGGAGCATTGCCCCGTAATTATTAAATTTTTTTTCAAACTGAAGCATCAAGGTGAGGACCGGTAACTTTAAACTTGATATGCAACTGTACTGTGACATATCCAAACATGACAGATTGGGTTCTAGTTGCATATGCATTTGAAACCTTATTGCACTCTTGCTATATCATGGTTATACTTAATGTGAGCTTCTCGGTGCTAACATATTAGCGTGATATGGGGTGCTGTAGATATCAATGGTGACTCACTGCACGCCAGCCTGGCTCTGCCTCTGGCACTCACCGTTGAACGAGCACGAGTCAGCAAGCTCACGGTAAAGGCGCCACCTTTGACTCTTGTCACTTCTGTTTATTCCTTAGTGTGCCTTTTGTTTATTCCTGAGGGCTTAAATGACAAGGAGCACATTGTGGTGAATTGCTCTTTATATTTCTGTCAATTTGTGCCTCTGATGCTTGTCGGTAGTAGAAATTGTAGTAAAGCCGTGTTTAACTGTCATTGTCCTGAAATCTAGCCACGGTTTGGAAATTTAGACTAGACATTCATTGGTATGGTTGACCGATTATTCGGAAGTAATATCTATTCTTAGCTTGCCATTTGTATGACACATTTTGCTGCTTTCCATATAGAATTTTGTTATGTTGCGCAATCTTTTGCTGAATGGTTTATGATAAATCAAGTGTGTGTGGTCTGTAGTATGAATGGCTTCAGCTAGACATATAATGTTGTCCTAGACCTGGGAACATTCACTTCATATGGAGCTTCGATCTATTTTGTCTTTGTCTTTCACCTGGGCATCCTATCTAGCTAGCTATCTATACCGATGGAACTGGCTACCTGCCTACCTTATACATGAACATAGCTGTTTAAAGTTTCTAGTCTGTCTTGTCTTTCACCTGGGCATCATATGTGTGACAATTTATTATTGTTTGCAAGCGTGATGTGTGTTAATACTGTGCATGCATCAATCTTTTTCCCTGGGATACTAGCTATATTTGTCATCCGTGAGCTGCTCCTTAATTGGAACGCCAACCATCTTCTTCTTTTTCTATTTACTTATGTATTAAGCATTTGTTGGGGATGCTTTCGAGGTAGCAATTTTCTCAGCAGGTTGCCATCACGCCGGAAGCCTCCTCGTGGGTCGTCGGATGTGCTGTGATGGTGGAGCTGGTGAGGCTCTACAGAGCACCCTATCTTGGCAGGATGCTCTCGGCTTACAAGGGCCAGAAGATCATGTACACGGCAGGCGTGCTGTTGCTCACCTCCAAGGAGTTCCACATCACCCTACTACACAAGGATGGCAGTTCTGTCCAGGAGATGTTGGTGATGATATTCAAGGTAGTGATCTGATTCAAGGCAAGGGCCGACCTTTGCCGGCTCGAGCAGTACATCACAGGGAGGCAGGCAGCGGCTGCAGGTTCTTGACATTGTCCTGCCTACCAATTGCTTAGTAGGTAGACGGATTGACCTCTTCAAAGTTCTTGGTATAATTGGAGATGTCAATGAGATTTTTTTTAAATGATGCATTTCACAACCCCATTGATTGTTCCGTAGGTACAAACCGTGTGCTTCTTCTCGCCGGACCTGGGGAGGTGGTAGTCTCTTGGAGACAGAGTGGAGAGCTGGCGCTTATTTTACCAGACCAGACTGTCACTAAATATTGGTAAAGCTCTCACCTTTTCGAGTGAATGTGTTTGCTACAATGAAGTGAGATTTGTCATGTGTTGGGACACTATGAGCCACTAAGGAAAATTGCTTCATTTTTATGTCTCCACAAGTGTTGTTTGTTCTGTCCGTTACATTCAGAACTATACCCTTCTAATACATATGTATACTTTTCGGTGAGTATTAATTCTGAAAGTTTGTGTTATCTCGTACACTGTAAAGCCACTGATTAGCAATTAAAATTGCTGCATTTTTATGTCTCCACAATGGTTGTTTCTTCTGGCCATAACATTCAAAACAGAACCCTTCTGATAGATATGTACTATATTATTGAGGTTTGGATATCTAGTGAATGGATATCATCTGTAGACATTTTTTGACAAGTTGTAAGTTGTAGTATGGTACCCTCTTGCAACTTTATGTTATTTCACTTGGTGTCAGCCAAGATTATGGCCCTGTATGGATGGAACAAAACTGATCTTCTTGTTTTGGCTACACAATTTTGTACTCAATAGTTACTGATGTTTCAGGATCCTCCATATGTCTCCTACTAGCTCCTTCACGACACCGTGCGGTGGCCGTAGATGTCGCCCTGATGTCAAAAGTTTGTGTTCTAGCGCTTCTGCGTGGCTCCCACTTTGGCTAGGCGGTTCTTCTTCTTTGCACTTACCTGTGAGTAACTACCCAAATCGAGCTTGCCGTCCCAGGCCTAGAAGTAAATACCTAACTCCTGTTGCATGTTTACTTTTTTGCACTTACTTTGACTTGTGAGTAACTACCTATCTGTGGTGCCGACTTGTGAGTAACTACCTATCTGTGGCTCATCATGTCACTAGTAACTGGCTTAGTGTTTCGTATCCATTCGTAAAGAATACATGAGCCTTCACTTTCTCAGTTTCTTTTTATGATCCCCACCCATGAGTAGTCAATGTGCGTCATAAATGAAATCCATATAGAATTTTATTATGTTCCGCAATTTTTTTGCCAAATGGTTTATGATAAATCAAGTGTGCTTGGTCCATAGCATGAATGGCTTCAGCTAATACATGTATTAGTGTCCTAGACCTGGGAGCATTTGCTGTTTATGGAGCACTGATCTATTTTTCTTTGTCTTTCACCTGGGCATCATATCTAGATAGCTATCTATGTCGATGGAACTAGCTACCTGCCTACCTTCTATATGGAAATAGTTATTTAATTTTTCCAATTTGTTTTGTCTTTCATCTAGGCATTATATGTTGACATGGGCATCAGTGAGCTGCTCCTTAATTGTAGGCAAGCATCTTCTCCTTATTTGTATTAAGCATTTCTTGGGATGCTTTCCAGGTTGTGAGTTTCTTGGCAGGTCGCCATCACCCCGGAGAGTCGGCCGTGATGTGATGGAGGTGCTTGTGAGGCTGCACAGGGCGCCCTACCTTGGCGGGCTGCTCCCTGCCTACGACGGCTGAATGAGCATTAACATGGCAGGCTCACTGCCGTTCACCTCCAAGGAGGATGACAGGTACGTCCAGGAGAGGACGTTCAAGGCGAGGTGGAGAAGGTTGCTATGGCGCTGGTAAGTTGTAGTTGGCTTGCTGCAGTGGGTTTGTATGTAGTGCAGACTGAAGGAAGTCATGGCAGAATTTGAGAAGCACCGCGAGCTAAGAAGTGCCCTCTCCTATTTTTTGTTTGCACCAGGTCGTCGTTTGTCTGGCCTGGAGCATATTCAGCTGTTGTGATTTTTTGCATCCACTGCTAGACCAATGGGATGGATTTGTAATAAATCGAGTCATCTGTTTATACATGTTTTCCTCGAGACGAATGCTGATTTGGTTACTGTACTAATATGGAGACGAGGAGCTTATTGGTTATATTTGGTGGTGTATGAAGCTTCTTATTGATTTTATCATTTGAACTGTCCAAATCCTGTTGAGGTGTTGTGGTACACATAAACTGCATTTTGGTACAGAATTTTGAACGGGCACGATATACAATACATACTTGGATGGCATGGACCTGAATCAATTTGGTACTAGAGAATTCTACATCAATTTGGTACTTGCTTGATGCCTGTTGGCATGTGACGTGTTTCCTCGTGCTTCGCTTCCTTTAAAAAAACATGCACGATTGCATCCATCGCTAGAAAATGCGCCTCTTTTTAATCTCTATGTAAGACCAAACATAATAGATCTTGTAAAATCTTCAGGGTAGTATCGTTGTTACGTAGTATTAGCTAGCTAGGTCGTTCCGGTGCCCAAACTGGCCGTGAAAAACAACATGATTTTAGAAATCCGGGATTGATTTAATTAAAGCACAGGCTATCACATGATGGAAAGTAAAAAGGTAGACAGTGGCACCTCGTTATCTGTGGCCATTTAACTGCTAGGTTAGGCCATTACCCACCCTTATTCGGTACCCTTGGTCCTTTGGTGGTGCCATGTCATCAATCCATACAATACACACATAACTATGCATGCATGTATATGTATCTGAGCCGTCCATCATCAAGCAAAGCAGCAGGAAGTCAGCGACAGCCCTCATCCAACCTCTCTAGTTTTCCTCTATAAGTACAAGGCCACCGTCACAAGCCGCGTGTGGGATGCGCGTGACTTGTGACTTTGGACTTTGGCGAGGCGAACGAGCTAGCTTGCTTCTCCGAATGTTTGCATCCATGAGGTACGTGGCTTCTTCTCATTTGGATTCTGGTCCTCCGATGTTTTAGTTCTGTTCCTTTTTCTTCTTCTTCTTCTTCCTAATGAAAAAAGAAGAGATCTGTCAGGTGTTCGGCGACCGAACAACGCGTGTATTGCTGTCGTTGTATTATTAGTCCACGGAAACTTCTTTTTGTCCATACATCTTTTCCGCTAGCTAGCCTGCGCGCGCGCACACGCCATAGAAGAATGGTCAGTACAGGCTCAGCACTTGCACATAAATAAAGCAAATCAATTTGGATTTTTTATAACGTACTAGTAGTAATTAACAAGGCAAGGCAAAGGCAGCCAGTTTTTTTTTGTTTGTTTTTTCCGTCGTCTCGATCGATCGTTGGCCCTCGCGGCAGGAAAAAGATGAAGAAGCCCACCGAAATTTGACCCCAGCCTGAAAAACCAGTCCGGCTGCACAAGGCACATAGTTCATTGATTTGAGAAAATGAGAACTAAATTCGAAATAATGATCCACGGCCCATGATCAGGCCTGCTCGATCTCTTGCGTGTGTTTGACAAGAACTGAGGCTGTTGGGTCGTTTGCCGCACGTAGACCAGGGGCTGTACCTGAACCTGCAGGCGCCAATTTCCACGACGTGGCGACGGCCTGCTAGAAAAATCGGCCGCTCAAGGATGAGCTGATTGGCCGGCCCATTTTTTTCTTACACGCAGTACTCTTTCCTTCCTACGTCTCTCTGCGGATGGGTCCCGCTCTGCGTGGGCCCAGGTTGTCAGACAGCTGTGTCTACTCCTCTTCTGATTGTTGTACACCGGTTGGGATGTCCCCCTATTTAAGGTGATGTACAGCTCGGTGAACTTTCGAGATGGGACTAAAAAAGCAGCCGACCCGCGTCAGTTCGTGGGTTTCACACAGGAATCTGGACGCTTGCGCTGCTCTGCTTGCTATATATCAGGCAATCGGGTCGGGTTTAGCCGGGTCAACCTCTTCCAGACCCATGCCCGATTAACAAATGGGTGAGAGTCTCTGCCCATGACCCTGCCCATGGGTCAGAACTTAGACCCATGCCCGAACCCGACGGGTCGCCCGACCCGACGGGTCGCCCATCGGATCTGCATACAGCAGCTCAAACTGAGCTTTTGAAAAACAGCAAAGTGAACAAATGGCATATTGTAAATGTTCAAAAGCACCAGTACATCAATATCAGCAAATTACCAATCATATTCAGGCAAATAAGTGGTCTAATCTCACATTCATGCACATAGCTAGATAAGTCTCACGCTCACACAAATCTGACTTACACACGACGGATCAACAGCACAGTCTGATGTTCTCAGTCTCACAGAATTAGATGTCCAACTTTACCACAAGAAGCTCCCAGGAATTTCACAAGCAACCGAACAAGCAAACACATTACAGGAACAATGAACATCACCGAGAAAAACAACCAGAAAGAGTAGATAGCATAGCAGCAGAAAGGCAACGAGCAGCGGGCCAGCAGCAATCAACAAAGGGTCGAGCGCCCAGGTAGGCGATCAGCTTGCAGCAGCCAACGCCTAGCTTCTCGCCTTCTCCTCGTTTCTTTATTCTTCGGTTAAGATCGCCACATCTTCCTCCTGAAAAATTACAAGAAACAATATATGAGAGCAATTTACAAGCATGCCATGTAGAAGAATAAGAAGCATGCAGAAATGATGTATGAGTATATAATTACCATTGGTTCCTCTTCATCGGCAAGAACAGTTTGGAACTTCGCAAAGAGAGTAGAATTCCAATCCCCTAATAGACATACAGAAAGTAACAGACAATAAGAAAATAACTAGGATGCATGGACAACAAATAGACAACTTATGTAGATGATTACCTAACATGTCAGCACGAGACCAAGCTTGCATGCACATAAGGGCTTCAGCCATATTTGGAGCAAGCGAGCTACGATGCGCACTAAGTACTCTACCACTAGTGCTGAAGGCAGATTCTGATGCCACAGTTGTTACAGGGATAGATAATATATCATGAGCCATTCTTTGCAAAGTTGGATACTTGATACCCCCAAATTTCCACCAACCAATGATGTCCAGCTCTTCACCTGTTACTGGGATAGTTGGCTCTTCTAAATATAAGTCCAGTCCAGTCCGCACACGAGAAGCACTTACAACAGGCTGCGAAGACATATATTGAGAAAATATCTTCAATGCTTCATCTTCTCCAACTCCACCTTGCTGATCAGCAGCCCTACCATTTTGTGATGCACCACCACCATCTGCACCAGCCTGGTTTTGTTCCAACAAATCGACCATCAACTTCTACTTCCCTAGTTGCATGTTCATACCCATACAGAGAGCCAAACAAAGCCTGCATCATATGTAGCTTATATCTTGGATCAAGGACCGTTGCAACAGACATAAGTCCATGAACATCTTTCCAATATTTCTCAAACTTCTCTTTCATTTCCTAGGCCATTTCTTTAATGATAGGATCATCACTAGTAGACCATGCTCGTATTGATAAACGAATGGTGGATATTTTGGGGAAGAAGTGATTGGCTGTGACATATTTGGTCCCGAAGAATAGCTCGGTGATGTCAAAGAATACTTTCAGCTTAGCACAAAGTTCTTTTGCAAATGTCCAATCATCACTAGTTGGACAACAATCAAATAGTTTTTCCCTTGTGCTTAGCTTCTCAAAAATCAGTGGGTATTCTAATGAAATGGACAACATAATATATGTAGAATTCCACCTAGTTTTACAATCCAAATTTATCCTTTTACTATATTGAATGTTCAGAGTCTTAGCCATTTTCTCAAACTTCTCATGCCTTTTGGGTGTGGCTGACCAAAAGGCAACACTGTCACGGACTCTAACAATACCCACTCCATTACATCCATTCCATCTTTCACAATCAGGTTTAGGATGTGTGCACAACAACGCATATGCAAATATTTTCCACTCAACATAAGAGAGCTACCATCCAACTTATCTATCAAATCACCAACAGCCTTGTCATTAGTTGTGCAATTGTCCAAGGTAATTGTGGATACCTTGTTCTCGAGATGCCAATCAACGAGACATTCATACAAAGCTTGACATATAACCTCAGCTTTATGTGGACATGGAACATAAGCAAACCTAAAACACAAGATAATAAAATGTGCAAGATTTAGAATGATTGAACAAACAATTCAGATGCACAATAACTTAGAAAAGGTTCATTTTCTTTTGATTACCTTATAATGAAACTCTTCAAGGTCCAAGATTCATCAATAAAATGTGTTGTAACAACCATGTATCCTTTCTTTTGATGGCCTGCAGTCCACATGTCCGAGGTGATTGCTCGATTCTTGAAATTTGCAAAGTATTTAACCATCTTTTCCTTTTGGGAAGCATGCATAAGCAAAATATCCTTCCTGGTGCAAACATAGAAAGTAACACATAATAAGAATTAAGAAAGCAGGAGCAGCTACTATGCATGGACAGCAAATAAACACGCATGATCAGCCATGGATAAAAGAGAAATTTAGTTACATGATTACCTAATGGTATTCCTTGAGACCATCTTGAACAAGGGTTGTAAAGACTTGCAAAAATTCCGAAATAAAGCGTGATCAACCATTGATAACGGATATTCATGAACACAGATCATCAATGCAAGATCCTTCCTAGCAACTTCTTGATTAAAAACTCCATTGTTGTCTAAATTAACACTCCCATTAGCACCCTCCGACAACCTTAATTTCTGTTGCTTTAGGCCAACAGGAGCACTTTTAGCAGAACAAGATAACAAGTGATTGGCCAGATGTTTTGTACCACCAGTACTTGCTGCACTAAGCCATTTTTTACAATACATACATTGAGCTTGCCACACCCCTCCACGTAATTCTTTAGTGAACTCACTCCACACTTCAGATGTCAGCTTCCGCTTCTTCTTAACTCTAACAGATGCACTAGCACTAGGTCCTGCACTAGTATCTTGAGTAGAGTCAACCTGATCACTGCCAGGCACAGCCGAGCTATCGACTGCTGGCTGTGAGGAATTCTCCCCTGGTGAAGCCATTCCTGGAACAATAACAAATACTACTATCAGTGAACCAATTTACTTGATTTGTTGTAATATGCTATACAAAACCGGTTACTAGACAAATCTGTAATATGCTATACTTCTTGATTTAGTGCTGCAACATGCTATACAAGACCAGGGAGGCAGGGACAAATCCCCCACGAAATATTGGATGCAGTGTCAAGATCTAGTGCTGCAACATGCTATACAAGATCAGGGAAGCAGGAACAAATCCCCCACGAAATATTGGATGCAGTGTCAAGATCTAGTGCTGCAACATGCTATACAAGATCTAGTGCTCGTGCCATACCTGTTTGGTGCAGTCGAGGACGGCAGCAGGTCGAGGAGATGGAGGACGGCGTCGGCTTGGTGGTTCCGTGTTGGGGGAGATGGGGCGACGGCAGCAGGTCGAGGACGGCGCCTCCGTGTTGGGGGAGATGGAGGAGGAGAGCTCGAGCTTGAGCCCTCAGGCCGAGAGGGGAGACCGGGGGAGGAGAGCTCGAGCTTGAGCCCTCAGGCCGGGAGGGTCAGGGGGATTGGGGATTTGGGGGGTGGATGCGGCGGGTGGCGGCTGTGTGTGAGGTAACGAGGTTTGGGGGTGGATGCGGGTGCGGCAGGGAGAGGCTGAGGAGTGAGGAGTTGAGGACTTGAGGACACTAGGGTTTCTTCCGTGTTGGATTAATGGGCTGGGCTGGGGTGTTGGGCCAATACTCTGCATGTGATGATTGGTGTCGGGGGGTTACCCCCGAGTAGGGTAAAGGCAAGTGCTAAAGGCAAGATCAGAAGGAGTGTTTGGCCGAGTAGCCGGCTACCCGGTACTTGCTACCCGGTCGACTGCTACCCGGTCCTACACATAAATGGCCAGAAGGACAAATCAAGAGAATCATGTTCCTCCGAATAGAAGAGTTGGCCCGAGTAGAAATGGCGGGATCCTACTCGGGCCAGAAGTCAAAGGAGCCGTTCTGACACCGGATCCCGCGTATCCCGGGTCCGTACTTTGGCACTGTTCACGGCACTGTTCATCTGAGGACGGCGTGCCTGACAGCGACAGTGTGTCAGCAGGGCGTCGCAGGATAGGGGGACCTACTCTGTGTTCGCCGCAGTGATAACAGATCAGTTGCTTGGTTTTGCCCAACGACTTTCAGCACCAGGACAAACCTAGAAGCCAAAGCTGTCAGCGGGAACTCGGAAGAAGGACGGTGTGCACACAATGTCGACATCTGTTTGTATTTGGCTGTATCCGGCTGGGCACCGAGTATATAAGGTGTCCTGCCCCCTCCTGCGCGAGGGATCACACTCTGGGTTGAGATTCTTGACCTAGTTCATCACGTAGAGAGAAGGGTGGCTACTCGGTAGCAAGAACAATTGTACTGTGGCTACTCGGAGAGACATTAATACACCGAGAGAAAGGCAGGAGTAGGGGTTTTACCTCCTCACGAGGGCCCTGAACCTGGGTAGATCATGTTGTTTGCAGTGTTTGTTTCATACTTCACGCGGCTACTTGTCGCGTGATCCCTCCCCGAGCGCCTCCAGCGTCCTTCGTCCCCACATCTTTAGCCATCCTATGGCATCTGCCGTGACACCACCACGACAGTTGGCGCCCACCGTGGGGCAACCAGCGGCGCTGGCTGGAGTTTCCGTTCGGACGGGATCGATTTCTGCTACCGGAGAGCGCGTGGTCTGCGGCCTCGTCCACAGATTCGACTCCTTCGACTTCGTCACCGACAACGCCGGCGATTTCGGCGGCAGGGCCATGCCGGAGGGCGGCACGGTGCTTTCTTTCGGCGCGCACCTCGTCTACATTGCCACCATCATCGACCGCGAGTACCCTGAGCTGATGCATGTCGCGGAAGATCCACCTGCTGTCATCGCCGCGCGCGGGAGGCCGTTGAGCCGCTCTGCGAACGTCGCGGAGGTGATGATGACCGGCCCTGCTGCTGACGCCGGGAAGGGCGCGGCTGCAACCGCGGCGGCCGTCGTCGAGGATCTCGCTGGCTCGAGTGCTGGCGGGAAGACGCACAAGCCTTACGAGAAGGAGTGCAACCTTCCGCTCTCCACTACTCCGACAATCCCTGCGTCTGCTGCGCGGACGGGTATGCCACCTCCCACTAATCTCGAGCTCCTGACCATGAAGGCGCAGCTCGACCGGCAGCGCCAGGAGCTGCTCGCTGAGCAGGCGGAGTTGGAGAAGATTAGGCTAGAGCTTAGCTTAGATCAGCTTGAGTACAACAAGGCTCACGGCTTCACACCGGTTGTTAGGAGAGCTAGCAAAGTAGGTGCTACGCGTCGCAACCTAGGCGCCGAGATGGCAACGGTTGTAGAGGCTCCCAGTCAGTCCGCCACTGCAGACACCTCCACTAGACCCAGATACAGCACACCCGCCAAAACACTTAGAGCTGCTGAGGCTGTAGCTGTCGAGTTGCCGCATCTAGCTGGCGACGCGCGCGTTAGGCAGCAGGAGAGGCTGAACGAGTTGGTGCTAGAGGCTGCTAGGAAGAATGAGGAGTTCCGGAAAGCCAACCCGGGTGCTGGAGCTTCTCAGGTGGTGCACTCGCACGTGGCTAGATCTAATGATCAGGCTTCATCACCACATCCTAGCCGTGAGAGAAGCCGGAGTGGGCATTCCAAGAAGGGTAGGCAGATGCAGGTGTACGACCCGGCTGTCGCCGCGAAACAGCTCGCTGTGCCGCGACAGTCCGGTCAGAAACACAACGCTGCAGGAGCAGTCTTTCAAGCCCATAAAGCTCAAAGCCAGGCCCGAGATGGAGAGCGCCCAGGCCCTTCTCAGCATCCAGTTGATCAGCCTACTCGGTAGAGGCAGCAGCCGCGTGCGGTGGCGCCAGCCGCCAACCCGGTGGAGCAGCCTGCAGCTGTGCAGGTGGACAGATATGATGATGGCTACTCGGCCATGGGATTGGCTGGCTATGACATTCTGGATCGTGTGGGCGAGCGTGTGTTGGCGCCTGGAGATGCAAGGCACCAGCTGGACCGGATCAGCTTGTCGGCGCGGCTCGAGAACACGGGACCTCCCGGCCCCGAGTGCTTTGGCCCGCGCATCATGAACGAGCCCTCCGTGAAGAACTTCCAGCTCGCAAGGGGCACCAAGAGCTACAATGGTAGCACCAAGCCGGAAGATTGGCTCAATGACTATGTCACCGCGGTTCATATCGCGAACGGCAACCGGAGATGGGCAGTGCGGTACGTTCCCCAGATGCTAGAGGGTCCAACTCGCACTTGGCTCAACAACTTGCCCAAGAACAGCATCAATTGCTGGCTGGACTTCTCGGAAGCCTTCATCAGCAACTTCACCAGCACTTACAAGAGGCCGAATAGGCCACAACAGCTGTCCGCTTGCAGGCAGCGGGAAGACGAGACGGACCGCGAGTATCTTACTCGGTGGAGCACATTGCGGAACACCTGCGAAGGTGTGAATGAAGCCCAGGCCATCACTTGGTTTGCGCAGGGTTGCAGACATGGCAGTATGCTGTGGCAAAGGTTGCAGAGGGAGATGCCAAACACTCTGGCGGAGACCATCAAGATTGCGGATCAGTACGCACTTGGTGACCCTACTCAGCCCCTGATGGATTCCTCTGAGCCGAGAAGAAACTTCAACAGCAACCAGCACAACGAGTTCCGCAACAAGCGCAGGGGTGACCGAATAGATACTCGGTACGACCCTGAGGAAGTGAATGCAGTGGCTGTTGGAGCTGGGGGCAGCCAAAGACAAAAACCTGCTGGAGCCTTCGGGCAGAACCAGAACCAGGGCCAAGGCAACAAGAAACCATTCCGCGCTCCTCAGTCGGGTAGCGGCAACTCGGAGCAGACAAGGAAGTTCGTCTTCGATGACATGAGGGATAGCCCATGCAGTTTCCATACTCAGCACCCCTCGAGGCCTGCTAACCACACTACCTGACAGTGCGAGTGGTGGGATCTGATCAGGAATGAAGGCTTGCCTCCTCCTCCTCCTCTGCCAGCTGCAAATGCCAATGTGCAGCCTGCTCGCGCACCCGCAGCTCGGCCTCCAGTGTTTCCGAGAAGAGAAAACGTGAACCAAGTGGCTTTAGGAGCCAACCGTCACTTCAACAATGAGGGCTACCGCAACAACAACAACAACCACAACCGCAACAACAACAGAGGCAACAACGACTACCAGGGCAACAACAACGGCAACAATGAGGGCGGAGGCCGCAACCAGTACCAAGAACACCATGAGAGCTACATGATCTTCACTTCTGAGCCCGTCGACAAGCAGTCACAGCACAGGCGTGCCATGGAGGTCAATGCCGTGATCCCTGTTGTTCCTCACTATATGCATTGGTGCAACCAAGAAATCATGTGGTCCCGAGTAGATCATCCCAAGGTGATGCCCAAGCTGGGTAGCTACGCTTTGGTACTAGATCCTACCTTCTTGGGTCCCGAGAAGAATGTGAGGTTCAGCAAGGTGCTGATCGACAACGGCAGCAGCATCAACATTGTGTACAGAGACACACTCGAGAAGCTTGGGCTGGCCGAGAACATGCTGCTACCTAGTAAGACCACTTTCCATGGCATTGTGCCGGGAGTCTCGTGCAACCCGATTGGCCGAGTGTGGATAGATGTGCTATTCGGCACCAGGGAGAACTGCCGCACAGAGAGCCTGCAGTTCGAGGTGGTTGATCACCAGAGCCCTTACCATGCCCTACTCGGCAGGCCTGCGCTGAGCAAGTTCATGGCCTCTACCCACACGGCATATCTGAAGATGAAGATCCCTGGTCCCAATGGCGTGATTACCATCTCTGGTGATTACAAGAAGTCCATGGAGTGTGCCTCTGCTGGTTCCCAGTTGGCGGAGTCCATGGTGATTGCTGCCGAGAAGAAAAAATGTACGAGGTGGTGGCTATGGCGCAATCCGCGCAAGCTGGTGCGCAGGGCATGCCGAGTACCCAGCACGGGACCGCGTTCCAGGCATCTCAAGAAACAAAGAAGGTCCAGGTCGACCCTGAGTTCCCCGACCGCGTAGCCATCATTGGCTCCGGGTTGGCGGAGAAATAGGAAGGCGAGCTCATCCACTTCCTCCGTGAGAATCGGGACGTGTTCGCCTGGTCCAATGAGGATTTGCCAGGTGTCCCGAGGGAGTTGGTTGAGCACTCACTACATGTGCGTCCTGACGCCAAACCAGTGAAACAGGCTATGCGCCGTTTCGGAGATGAGAGAAGGAAAGCTATAGGTGACCAGATCACCAAGTTGCTGATAAGAAATTTCATCATGGAGGTGCTGCATCCGGATTGGCTAGCCAACCCGGTCATGGTCGAGAAGAAGAAGGGGGATCCCAAGGCTGCTACTGCATGGCACATGTGTGTCGACTACACCGACTTGAACAAAGCATGCCCCAAGGATCCTTTTCCGCTACCTCGCATCGATCAGGTGATCGATTCCACTGCTGGTTGTGAACTGCTGTTTTTCATAGATGCCTACTCTGGTTTTCACCAGATAGCTCTCAATCCTGCTGATCAAATAAAGACTGCCTTCATTACCCCGTACGGGGCTTATTGCTATCGTGTCATGTGTTTCGGGTTGCGGAATGCGGGTGCTACTTATCAGCGGTGCATGCAGAAATGCTTGCACAATCAGCTCGGCAAGAATGTGCAGGTGTACGTAGATGACATTGTCATCAAAACGAATAAAACACAAACTCTGCTTGCCGATCTTGAAGAAACCTTCGCTAACCTGCGCAAGTATAAAATGAAGCTGAACCCGAGTAAATGCACCTTTGGCGTCCCGACTGGCAAGCTACTCGGCTTCCTGGTGTCTAGTCGGGGCATTGAAGCCAATCCTTCAAAGATAAAAGCTATTGAGAGCATGTCTTTGCCGAGATCCCTGAAGGATGTGCAAAAATTCACTGGTTGCTTGGCATCTCTAAGCCGTTTCCTGGGCCGAATGGGCGAGAAGGCCCTGCCTCTGTACCAGCTGATGAAGAAAAGTGACAAGTTTGTCTGGACTCCGCAAGCGGACGTGGCATTCAACGAGCTGAAGGCAATGCTGGCTAGCGCTCCTATCTTGGCTAGTCCGCTACCCAAGGAGCCAATGCTGTTGTACATTGCTGCTACCAACCGAGTGGTCAGCGTGGTGATTGTGGTGGAACAAGAAGAAGAAGGCAAAAGTGTGCAGCGCCCAGTATACTACCTCAGTGAAGTGCTGTCCAGCTCCAAGCAGAACTACCCGCATTACCAGAAGATGACCTACGGCGTGTACCTGGGCGCCAAGAAACTGAAGCATTATTTCCAAGAGCATCCTATCACTGTTGTGAGCTCTGCTCCCATCTCGGATATCATGGGCAACAAGGAGGCGAGTGGCAGAGTAGCCAAGTGGGCAATCGAGCTGGCCGCGTACGCTCCCGCGTATGCGAGAAGGGAAGCCATCAAGTCTCAAATCCTGACAGAATTTCTGGTGGACTGGGCTGAGGTGCAATACGAACCTCCTGCTCCAGTTTCCAATTACTGGAAGATGCACTTTGATGGCTCGAAGGTGAAGGAAGGCCTGGGTGCTGGCGTAGTGCTTACGTCACCCAAACGAGATCAGCTCAAGTACGTGCTGCAGATTCATTTCAAGGCGTCCAACAATGTTGCAGAGTACGAGGCCGTGGTGCCCGGCTTGCGAGTAGCCAAGGAGGTTGGCGTGCAGCGCATTATATGCTATGGCGATTCAGATCTGGTGGTGCAGCAAGTCTCTGGCACTTGGGATGCTCTGGATGCCAACATGGCATCATACCGCTTCCTGGTACAGTCTATGAATGGATTCTTCGAAGGCTGCGAGTTCCAGCACATTCACCGGGCAGAGAATGAAGCAGCAGACGAGCTGTCCAAGTTGGGATCTTCTCGGCAGTCCATCCCGGCGGGGATTGCCTTAGAGCATTTGAGGAAGCCATCCATCAAGCCATCTCCCAACTCGGAATCCATATTTGTTCCTTCTCTGCCAAGTGAAGAATCCGTTCCAATGGAGATTGACTGGGAGAATGCAACAGAGAACCCGGGGACTGCCACTCCCTACCCGGGGACTGCCACTCCTTACTCGGGGACTGCCGCTCCTTACTCGGGGACTGCCGCTCCTTACTCGGGGACTGCCACTCCATACTCGGGGACTGCTGTCCTTAACCCGGGGACCGTCGCATTCATTGAGGAGGTTCTTGCAAATCGTTCAGGGCTCTAGAGAAGCGCTTCCAACCCTAAAGAGCAGCCAGAGGTGCCTGTCCCGATGGAAGTGGACAAACCAGTGTTTCCTACACGGGAGACACCGAGTTGGGCCATGCCCATATTATCCTTTCTAAAGGACGGCACTCTGCCAGAAGATGAGGTGATCGCAAGGCAGATTCAGAGAAGATCCAAGGGCTACACTATATTCAGAGATGTGCTGCACAAGAGAAGTACCACCGGCGTGCTGCAACGCTGTGTGGACCCAGAAGAAGGAGGGGAAATTCTGTTGGAGATACACCAAGGAGAATGCGGGCACCATGCCTCTTCTCGGGCATTGCTCAAGAAAGCTTTTCGGCATGGCTTCTACTGGCTCACAGCTCTGCAGCAAGCTGAAGACATTGCGAGGAAATGCAACGGCTGCCAGATGTTCGCGAGTAAGATCCACACGCCTGCTTCCGAGCTGAAAACCATTCCCATCACTTGCCCGTTTGCTGTATGGTGCTTGGATATGGTTGGCCCCTTCAAGCCGGCTAAAGGCAACATGACGCACGTCTTAGTCATGGTAGACAAGTTCACCAAATGGATTGAAGTGAAGCCTATTCGGAAGTGCGATGGAGCCACAGCCGTGAAATTCTTGAAGGATGTGATCCTGAGATACGGCTATCCGCACAGCATCATCACGGATAACGGTACAAACTTTGCTGAGGGGGAAATGGTGCGGTTCTGCAGAGATAAGAACATCCGGCTAGATGTTGCATCTGTTGCGCATCCCGCCTCCAATGGGAAAGTGGAAAGAGCAAACGGCATGGTGCTGGCAGGCATAAAGCCAAGGCTGATTGAGCCATTGCTGAAAACACCTGGGTGTTGGCTAGACGAGTTGCCAGCGGTGTTGTGGAGTCTAAGGACTACCCCTAACCGGTCAACCGGCTACACGCCATTCTTCTTGGTATACGGGGCTGAGGCCGTGTTGCCAATAGACTTAGAGCATGACTCCCCCCAAGTAACCCTCTATACTGAGGTGGAGGCGAGAGAAGCTCGAGAAGATGATGTTGACCTGCTCGAAGAAGCAAGAGAGCTTACTCTGTCACGTTCAGCTATCTACCAGCAAAACCTGCGGCATTATCATAGCCGAAAGGTGAACCCAAGGGTTTTCCGAGAAGGAGACATGGTCCTCAGGCTTGTGCAGCGCACAGCCGGGATGCACAAGTTGTCTCCTCCATGGGAAGGGCCCTTCATTGTGAGCAAAGTGCTGCACAATGATGCATATTATCTCGTGGACGTGCGTCCATCACAGGAGAACAGGGCAGATAAAGCTGGAGAGGAATCTAAGCGCCCCTGGAATGTAGCCCTACTTCGTTGCTTTCATTCGTGAGCAAAGATGTGTATGTACTCTCTTATCCGAGTTAAAATTCTACCCTGCAATCTGAAATCGAGCTCGGGGACTGCCCTCGTCCAAACTTGCTCTGTGTGTTTCTACCCGGTTTCACCTTTGTCTACTCGGTTGCTCTGCTTAAAATTTCACGAGTACATCTAGTACTGTGTTTAAACCTACATGCCAACTCTTCGACTCTGCTGCTGTCCGAAACCCGGCTTCATGGCAAGCAAGAGAACAAGCAAAAAGGTCAATGAGCACAAGAAAAATTACTAAGGAAAGAAAGAGTGCAGGAGCCGAGTAGGCTGTCTTTTACTAGTGTTTTTCGTTAACTTCTTTTCGGCTAAGTGGTGGGCTGCGTTACTATGAATGTTTCTAAGTGGCTAAGTATTTGCAACTCCAACTTTGAATTCATGTGACTCGAATACCAAAAAAGCAACAAGTTGTGGGTAAGAGCTGAGATAAAAAGGAAGAGCGAATAAGAAATGCAACTCGGGGACTTGCATGATAACGCAACCCGGCATCGAGCCACGGCTGCTCAAATTGACTAAGTTAAATATCAAACGTGAATAAAACTGAGTAGCAAACGACAAATATGATTGTTTCGATACATCTGCACCCGGCATCCCGGGGATCTGATAAAAGTTTCGAGGATAAAGTTGCAGGAAATAATCAAGTAGAGGCAGCAGTGTTCTCGGCGTTGGCCTTGGTGGCTTCAGCATCAGCGTTGGCCTTGGCAGCATCAGCTTCCGAGCTGGCGATATCAGTCGTAGCAGTTTCAGCTTCTGGATTGGTGGCAGCCTGTTCAGAGGTGGCCGTGGCCACCGAGGTGGCGTCCGTAGCCGAGGTGGAGGCCGCAGTCTGAGCGCGGAATCGCGCCGTGTCGTCGAGAGCCGCACCTGATGAAGTGCCGAACTCGAGGGCCGCGGTCTCGATGGTCATCTCCACACTCTCGGCCTCCTCTTCGCTGTCCGCGACGACCGCGGCCTTCCCCTTCCCGGTCTTGTTGCTCTCACTTTCAAAGCAGCTCAGGCCTTCATCCTCGTCATCATCCTCGTCTTCATCTTCGACGTCATCCTCGCCCTCCACATCCGTGTCGGGCTCGGTGACGCCGTCAATGAAGCGCGCGGTATCCGCGTACTGGGCGACCTCGTATGCGACCCGCTGACGGCGAGCCACGCAGTCGGGATCCGTCTCCCACTTCGATTTCTGCCTCATCTCGAGAATGACGTTAAGGTCAAGATTTTAATACCAGCTGCAGATGAACAGCAGCAGCATGTGAGCACCGGCCCGAGCTCCAGACGCCCGCCATTTCTTCAGCTCGGCCTTCACGCCAGTCAGCTTCTCGGCAAGCCCGCGGATGGTTGTTGGCGCAGATTCTCAAGGCCAAAACAGGTCATGGAGTTGGAAGGCAGTGCGCACCAGATCGGTGCCCACGCCCCTTAGGCGCTGGAGCGGGACCTGCATGGTTGTGATGCTGTCTTCAATTGAAGCTTTGGTATCCATAGGCTCGCCCTTCTCGGTGCGAGCAGCTTGGGCCTTTGCCAGAGCAGGCTTGCAAGACGAGTTGAGGTCGGGGAAGATTTCTGAAAAAGCTATCAAAAAGATTAGAGACAGGGGCAGAATAGAGAAATGAGTCGAGCAGAAGAGAAACAAAAGGGAAAAGGGAAGTGCAAAGAAGTGGGCACTTACTATTCAGGTCGTAGAGTAGCGCCTGCAGCTTGTTCTTCCATGACTCTTCGTCAGCAACATGCTTTTGTTCTACCCTCCGGAACCGCGCCAGCTGGAGCATGAGATCCGAGTTGCTCTCCCTCAGCGTCTCGCATTCCAGCTCGAGAGCCCTTTGCTTGGCCTTGGCTGCTGCTTCGATCTTTTTCTTCTCGGCCACTACTTTATCTCTCTCGGCAGCTAGATCAACGGCTTTTTGGAGAGCAGTTCGCAGCTGGACCTGCAACGGCTCCATCTCGGAGAGGTGCCTCTTCTTGAATTCCACCTCAAGGCTTTCAATCTGCTGCCGCACCTCAGCAGGCTTGAGGCAGTCGAGATGCTCCTCGACAAACTTCTTATGGTCTTCTGTGAAAAGCAAAGCACGGTCAGCAGAGTAGCTAGGATGAAAGCAAGAAAGCAAGCCGAGAAGACATCAACTCACCTTCCAGCTTCTTGATCGTGGCTTGGCCGCTCTCAACAAAGATGCGGCAGTTCGCATGCTCCTCTGCCAAGGTCTTGAACTTGCCTGCAGAAAGGAATCGATTAGAGCAGAAAGCGAAAGCGGGCGTAAACACAAAACGCAGGAACCGCGTAGCTAAAAGCTTACTCTCGATCTCGGAGATCTAGAGGGTGCGATTCATGACCTCCTTCTCCGTCGCCTCATCGGTCTTGCGCTCAATTTCGAGGGCCTCGAGGCGCCTCCTAGCGATGCTGTGGTTCCAGAGCAATCGCCGGAACAAGTTTGTTCTCTTCAGGAGGCTATTCTGAGAAGCAGAAAGAGAACGAATCAGACACAGATCAAGAAGATTCAACCCGAGAAGACGGCAACTCGGTTGAGTATCCGTCTACTCGGCCAGAATCTCGGGGACTGGGTGATGGATAAGAAGAAAAAGGCAACTCGAATTGGGTGAGCGAAACTTACTGCAAAAGCTTGTTCGATGTCCTCTGCGGCCTTCCGGTGGACGAACAGCTTGGCGGCAAGCGTGCTGGTCTTGGACGAGATAGTCATGGGATTGTACCCCATGTCCGCCTTGTTCCGGTCGACGCACATATGATCCAAATCGCCCAAAGCCAAGCCGTGCCAGTTCTTGTTGCCGAGGATGTCGCTGTTCCATTCGGCGTCGATGAAGCCCACTCGATCAATCATCTCCTCGAGTCCCCTGGACGTCACCTCGGCCTCCTGGACCTCGCGCGAATAGATGGAGAGGGATCTGTCCTTGTTCCTGGCCGGCGGCTTGGAGTCCACAGCCGTGGCTTGCTTGCCTTTCCTGATGGCAAGTTTCTTCTCGGCCGCGGTGAGCAGAATGCTGTGCTGCTTGCTTATCTTCACCAAGTAAGGTGGATAGGATGGCGGGTCTGGCAAACTTGATCCAGCGGTTGCGTCAGCAGCCGCGCCGGAACCACCGATGGTAAGCTGCCGGCCTTGAGGCGGCGGCATCGTGGCAGCATCCTGCGCACCGCCACGCGAGGGATTCCTGCGGACGCGGGCATCTGACTGGCCGACTTGCTTCTCGGCGACTCGCTTCTCGGCGGCCTTCTTCTCAGCAGTTATGTTTTCGGCGGCCTTCTAATCAGCGGCTTTCTTCTCGACAGCTTCCTGCTTGATCTTCGTCACAACCGGCTTGGCCTGAGGGCTGGCTGCAGTTTTGGTCTTCTTCACCGGTGGGGAGTTTGGTGCGGTGGAGGAAGTGCCCTGCTGGGTAGGCGGCGCCAAGGGCGCGCTACCCGGCGCAGCATCCGGCTGCGCGCCGCTCGGAGGGTCCTGCTCCATCTCATTGACGGTCTCAACCCGCTGCTCGCCAGCGGGATCTCGCTGTGTGGCGTCTTGTCTGTCTACCCGCGGCTGGGCCGCGGGGTCGTCTTGTTCAGCATCCCTTGTTGCCGGCTGCTCTTGGTCTTCTTCCTGCCGCTCAAGGGCGGTGTCATCATGCTGCTCGGGGTTTTGTTCTAAGTTCTCCTCGGCCGTGGTGGCTGGAGGAGAAAGCGGCCTCTCGTTGCGAGCAGTATCCTGCGCTTGTTGTTCGGCGCGGGCCTGCTGCCCCTGCTCGGCATCATGGGCATCAGTGTCCATGTACAGGGCGTCGTCCGAGTCTTCTCCTTTCACGAGAGAGGACGCACGTGCCCTGTCCCGTGCAGTGTCCTCCTCCTCCTCAGAGAGCTCGATGAGGTTGTCAACATCGATGGCGGTCTTCTTCTTGGGTTTGGTGGATGCGACGGCAGCACTAGCATCCAAGGGGGCGCTGAGGAGAAGAAAGAAGTTTAGAAAAGGAAAAAAGACAGAAGAAATCGAGAAGCGGTCTCGGAACAAGGAGTTCAGAAAAAGCGGCAACAACAGTGCGCAACTCGGAAGAGAAGTACATACCCTGCACGGGAAGGGGGTAGCCGTCTCCCCTGCTTAATCTTCTTCACGGCTCTTTTGGTCTTCTTGGCGGCGGGTTCCTGAGCACCGCTGCCCGTCCTCTTCCGAGTATTGGGAGCGGCTACGCCGACTGGGTCGACGTCGAGGACGTCCTCGTCCTCGTCCTCCTCCTCCTCAGCATCAGCGTCAGCATCAGCATCGGCATCCTCTATAAAATTGAGAAAGAGAAACCAGTTGAGAAACAGGAAGAGATTGGGTTGCGCTACTCGCAACCATAAAGGTGAACTCAATCACCTTCGTCGTCGTCCTCGGACCAGTCGCGGACGGACGCGTCAACGTGGTGCTTATCCGTCTGGGCGGCATGAGGGATGTTGAGCTTGTCTGCGGTGTCGTAGGAGACCTCATCGTCCTCCTCTCGATCCCCTTCCCAGTTGTCCTCGAAGCGTTCCATGCTTTCTGCGAGCTGGCGAGCAAGGACCTGGAACATAGACAAGCACCACAAATCAGTCGAGTAGCATAACGACATCTTACTCAGCGAGGCATGCAAACATAAAGCATATGAAGTCTACCGCTAAGTATGCTACTCGACAGGGCGTGCAAACACAAAGCAAATTAAGCCTAGAGGATACTGCTAAGTGTGTTACTCGGCAGGGCGTGTAAACACATAGCACATTAAGCCTAAGCAACTCTGCTAAGTGCCCTACTCGGCGCAGAATACAGATACTAGGCACAGCAAGTTAAGAAGGCTATCTACTCGGAGTCTGTATACAGGAAACGGGATGAGAAGTACTAACCCGCTTGATTGGTTTGGTGCGGCTGAACGGCACGAAGCCGTACTGCCAGTTGTCCTTGAGGCCAGTGCTCATGATGGAGCGCGCCCAAGTGGCAACATCCGCGTTGCTGAGCTCGAACGTTGTTGTCCGAGTGCACTCGCGGGGGCCTCCCATGTAGCACATGAGATGGGCGCGGCGCTGGAGCGGCAGCACTCGCCTGGAGATCCAGCAGGCGATCGGGTCGTCGCTCTTGAGCCCTCTCGAGATCAGCTTGGCGAGGCGCTCGTCCATCTGCTTCAGGTCGTTGTCGAGGGACGGCTTGGTCCGCCAGTTCTGCCCGATGGGAGCTGCGTTGGTCCAGCTGGGTAGATTAATCCGGTCCTCCACCTTGGCTTCCTTCTCGGCGGGAATATTCTTCATGTAGAGGAAGGTCCTCTGCCACTTGCGGACAGAGTCCAACCCCTTGACGCGCGGGTGATTGGTTCCCCCGCGCTGCACCATCATGGCGCTGCCTGTCTCCGTCATCCCGCGGCTGCTCTCCGCGCCATCTTTCCTGGCCTTGCTCTGCTTCCTAAAGAAGAAGTAGCGGGACCAGGTCGCCGAAGTGGGCCGTACGCCAAGGAATGCCTCGCACACCACGGCGTGGTAGGAGAGCATGACGACGGCGTTCGGCGGGAGGTGGTGTGGCTGGAGGCCATAGAGGTCGAGGAACGTCCGGAAGAAATTCGAAACCGGGAGCCCGAATCCTCGCGCGAAGTGCGCGAGGAAGACGACGTGCTCGCCCTCCTGCGGAGCCGGAACGAGCTCGCCGTCAGGTTGCCGACAGCGAACACCGGGAGGAACTCTCCGGGTGTTCACGAGCCACTGGCAGTCCTCGGCGGTGACCTCAGATCCAGCCCAGCCGGCGCGAGCGTCGTCGTCACGAGCCATCGCGGCGGAGGAAAGCTTGGCTTAAAGGTTGAAGGAATTTGGGTGGAGAAGCTCGCAGCGGCGCGGTGAGATGCGCGGCGGCGAGATGCTCTGCGGCGGCGGAGAAACGAGGAGACGAGGGGAAAGTGGGAGCGGAAGAAGAAGAAGGAGTTACCGAGGGGGTATTTATACCGCTCCTCGAGTTTCCGTTACGAGTTGAGGTAGTGGGATCGATCGTGGCAGAAACCGTGCGGCGTGGGATCTGTGGGCCGGTTAGAAACGCACACAGCGCGGAACGCGCGCGTAACGGCCGCATTAGATCCCACGAAGAGATCGTGGGCGATTACTGCGCTTGATGGGACATAACGGGCTGGTGGGCCCACTCCGTGAAAACTGGGCGCGTGGCCTGTCAGTTCCCGGGCACCGAGGCGTCGGGGTCGTGTCCGCGTGACACGTGCCCAGTTGCAGTGCGGAAAGCCGGATTGTGCTCTGCCACGCAGAGATTTCGATTCGAGATTTCACCAAGTCCTTTTACTCGGCTACAGAGAAGAGAAGAGGCTTTATTCGGAAGAAGCTTAAGACAAAATCAAGGGCTACTCGGAGGTTTTACTCGGTATCTCAAGGTTCAAGGGCAAGACTGTCAAGGTTGGTTTTTAAGCTGGCAGGGCCCAGTGAACGAGTTCGCAGGACTCTACCAGCTTCGGGGACTGCTGTCGGGGGGTTACCCTCGAGTAGGGTAAAGGTAAGTGCTAAAGGCAAGATCAGAAGGGGTGTTTGGCCGAGTAGCCGGCTACCCGGTACTTGCTACCCGGTCGACTGCTACCCGGTCCTACACATAAATGGCTAGAAGGACAAATCAAGAGAATCATGTTCCTCCGAATAGAAAAGTTGGCCCGAGTAGAAATGGCGGGATCCTACTCGGGCCAGAAGTCAAAGGAGCCGTTCTGACACTGGATCCCGCGTATCCCGGGTCCGTACTTTGGCACTGTTCACGGCACTGTTCATCTGAGGACGGCGTGCCTGACAGCGACAGTGTGTCAGCAGGGCGTCGCAGGATAGGGGGGACCTACTCTGTGTTCGCCGCAGTGATAACAGATCGGTTGCTTGGTTTTGCCCAACGACTTTCAGCACCAGGACAAACCTAGAAGCCAAAGCTGTCAGCGGGAACTCGGAAGAAGGACGGTGTGCACACAATGTCGACATCTGTTTGTATTTGGCTGTATCCGGCTGGGCACCGAGTATATAAGGTGCGCTGCCCCCTCCTGCGCGAGGGATCACACTCTGGGTTGAGATTCTTGACCTAGTTCATCACGTAGAGAGAAGGGTGGCTACTCGGTAGCAAGAACAATTGTACTGTGGCTACTCGGAGAGACATTAATACACCGAGAGAAAGGCAGGAGTAGGGGTTTTACCTCCTCACGAGGGCCCTGAACCTAGGTAGATCGTGTTGTTTGCAGTGTTTGTTTCATACTTCACGCGGCTACTCGTCGCGTGATCCCTCCCGAGCGCCTCCAGCGTCCTTCGTCCCCACATATTTAGCCATCCTATGGCATCTGCCGTGAAACCACCACGACAATTGGTATATTGGGTTACCTATCTTTTCTACCAAGGGTCCACATGTCAGCTAATCGGGTCACCCATCGAGTCGCCCATGGGTGAACATCTATGCCCGTACCCTGCCCGCGACTAATCGGGTCGCCCATGGGCAAGACCCGTGGGCGAAGAAAGCGACCCATACCCTACCCCTTAGGGTCGGGTGCCCATGGGCGGACGTGCCCATGGGTCAAATTGCCGGATATAGCTTGCTACAGCTGGTCACGCACGTGACAGCGTAGTGACGGATATAGGCTCCGATCTCAGGGCCCCACGTGCATGTGGATAGCCATGCATGCGGATATTCCCTCATGCTGGTACACCCTCTATGATTGTAGTCTAGCCATGCATGCATCCATGTAACTTCAAGGCCCCACATGCATGTGGATTAGTTAGTCCAGTTAATTAGTAGATAGATATTTATTTAATTAGCTGGCTATTACCGCATAAATTAGTATGTCCATAGATGCACGCATATAATCCTAAAAAATGTAAAAAGGAAATTCAAAACAAATCCTTCTACAGTTGAAATCGTGGCGGAAAGAAGGCAGGAGAGGGTAATTGAAGAATTAAAAAAATAATTTTATTGATGAACTCAAATTTTTGGAGCGACATACTCTATGCTAAAATCCTAGGTCCGCCACTACACACGGCCATGCTCTACATGCACAACACAACATCAAGCATGTGACAACACTGATGGCCAGCACATGGCCCATGCTATACATGCATGACACGTCGTCTAATTTCTAGGCGAAAAATATGGGAACAAAAGCGTCAAAATAAATACACTTTGACGAATAGTTCTTTCTTAATAATGAAGAAACAAACAATAGTACAGAAAACGACAAAATGAGTGTTTCTAGTAACAAACATTTGTCAAACTAATTTTGTAAAGTATGTGACCAAAACTTTTTAAACAGATGAACACATCATTCATGGCAAGAAAAATAAAAGAGAGAAACATGAGAGGGGGATAAAGGTACAAATAAAAAATTGTGGAGCTAATTTTGAAGATTAAGTGAACACTTTCTAAATGAACGAACAAATTCTTATACAATAGAAACAAAAATAAACATCACATGACGTCGAGGAATAAAAAATTGAAATTAATTTTCTGTTAAAATAGAAATAAAAAAATCTGCACTAATTTTTTGCTAAAATATAAACAAATCTTTATGAACAAATAAAACATCGTAATACGTCAAGGACCAATTTTTTATGGAACTAATCTTCTATAAAAAGAAAAACATATATTTATGAAAGAAGGAACAAATAATTATACACTGAAGGAACAAAAGGCACATAGAAGGAGGAACAACCAAGCGGAACAAAGTTTTCAAAGGCGAGGAACAAAAAATTTACAAAAACTAAGGGAACAAAATTTTGATCCTTGGAACAAAAATTTGGTTGCCATGGAACAAAAACAAAAATAAGGAGGAACAACATTTTATGCTTAGCGGAACAAAAAGAAAACAACATGGAACAAAAAAAACTAGGAACAAAAATCTTAACAGAGATAGGAATCTAGGAACAAAGCTCGGGACACAGATAGAAAACAAAGCTCCACATATATAGGAACAACAAACACTATAGATAGAGAGAGAGAGGAACAAAGTTCCATCGACAAAGGAACAAAATCTTGGAATAAATGGTAGGAACAAAAATATCCATTGACCTAGGAACACCAATCTTGGAACAAAAGAGACGAACAAATCTAGGAACAAAAAGCTCCATTGAGATAGGGACCTAAAAGTCTATAGAGGAACAAAGTTTCATGAAGATAGGAACAAAAACTAGGAACATAGCTCGGAACAAAGTTGGAAACAGAAGCTACACATATATAGGAACAACAAACTCTACAAAGAGAGGAACAAAGTTCCATCGAGAGAGGAATAACATTCTTGGAATAAAAGGTAGGAACAAAAATCTCCATTGACCTATAGGAACAAAAAATCTTGAAACAAAAGAGAGGAATAAAAAGCTCCATTGAGATAGGTACCGAAAAGTCTATAGAGGAACAAAGTTCCAGGGAGATAAGAACAAAAACTCGGAACAAAAGTTCGGGACAAAGTTAGAAACAAAGCTCCACATATATACGAACAACAAACTCTACATAGAGAGGAACAAAGTTCCATAGACATAGGAACAAAATTCTCGGAATAAAATGTTGGAACAAAAAGGTTCATTGACATAGGAACACAAATCTTGGAACAAGAAGTGAGGAACAACGCAAGGAACAAAAAACTCAATGGAGCTACGAACAAAAATGTCCATAGAGGAACAAAGTTCCATGGAGATAGTAACAAAATTAGAAACAAAAGTAACAAACAACGATAGGAAAAAATGTTCAATGGAGCTACGAACAAAATCTTTACTATTAATGTTACTGTGGTGGTATGGTGTCACACTTCAACATAATTACGCTTTAAATGCCATCACACTTATCTTTTTTTTTGCCAACTATAACGGTTGCATGCAGCCTTATCTTATCAAATTTGTTAGGTTTGTTAGCTACGTTGATGCATACAATCTTATCTTCTCCTATCATTTCTCTGCTATCTCTTCTATCTTATCTCTATATACTATCTAAAAAGAACCAACCGTTTCACTCCATGTTCGGTCCAACTCTATCTACATCCTCCGGCATTGATTTTTTTTTGGCAGGTCAATTTGCGCCTATTTTTTAGCTGATTTTTTCGCCGATCAATCAATACCAATTACATGCTCATGTTTCGTGGCACATTTGTTCCTTCCGGCCGATTCTCTCTCCTCGATCTAAAAATCCTTCCACGTCGCTGGGATTCCGCTAGCATTCCACATATAACTGTATACCAAGCAAGTCCCAGCATAGACGCATGCGGTGGCTGCACCTGCAAGGTGCCAAAAAGGGCGCCCCGTCGATGGAAGCTACGGACTGGGTTGACGCGCCCAAACCATCCAGGAAACGCCACAGCCCGCACTCGACGGGGACCGATACGCTGCCGAAACCGCCCTTCCACGGTATCCTCTCCGGGTACATCGCTACCGTCTCTTCGTCGCCTCCCATCAGTGACGTTCCCGCCTTCAGCTGGCCGCGTCAACACAGAGTAGGCGCGGCTGCCTAAATCTATCAGGCCACCGGCCGCTGTCCGCTGCTCATAGGAGACCCGTGCACTTACTTTGTGCGCCGTCGACGCTCATGCACGGTCTCCACCAAGGCCAGAGACGGAGCCTTCTGCGCCCAGTCAAATGCGCCTGCCAAGAAGATGGAATTCCATCGTTGCCGACGTGTTTCGAGCGGCTTACCCTGCAAATTTTTGGGATGCCTTCCGTTTTATTCAGCGGCAGCCTGGTAAGTTACGTGACGCGATCTTCGTGCTTTCATGCTCGCCATACTAATCATTTTCTTGTCTTATAGTACTATCTTAATTCTTACAATCCATTGACAGTCCCTCATAGTTTGCAAAGTTTGACTATAACTACAATTCTCAAAGGTGAGGAGAGGATACGGACCATATTATTTTGTCCAGCTACCATACATGCATGCCTTTTCTTATGCAGGTGACGCGAACTGCATTACTTTCGCTTGGACTTTCACTAATGCCTGAATGTCTGTGTGATTCACTTATAAAATTACATTCCATTGACCTCTGATTATCCGAGCTGCGGAATGCTCCAACCAGATATCATATCAACACGGGACGATGCGGCGACATGGAATTGAGGACTGGATGAGAAAGGCCGATGTAAGATATTGCAGTGTTCTTGCTCATGCAGATGATCTTCACAAGTAAGTAACCTGCTAAAAGTTGGTTTAATTTCTTTATATCAAAGGTGTTTGGAAGTTACCAGCAGTAAACGATATACTCAAAACGGTCTGTTTGTTTCAGTGCAAGTCAATGCAGTGTAGGAGTTTAACCAACCCTTTGTGGACATTACAGCATGTTGCCTCTGGCTTCTTCCCCGACTAGCCTACTCCGCCTCTATCGTCTTGTCGCGTTATTGTTCCACTTTAGTAGCTTACTCATGTCGTCTTTTCTGACACTTGGTAAGTCCAAAAAAAAGTCCAAGATTTCATATTGCTATCTTTTTTTTCCAATGTAACATGCTTACCTAAAATCTATGATTAGTTTTTTTTTGCTTTTGGTTTATATCTAATAACTGTTAGGAGAACCATTGTGATACAATGGTCCAACCAATAAATTCATTAGTTGTTTAGTGGCAGGTTCATGATCCACCAAAGTTCAAATAATACTTCAATTGTTCATTTAGTACAACGACATGTACTGAGCACATGTATGTCTTGATAAATATGTAGTTTTTACTCGGTATATTTTTACTCTCTACCTTGTTCTCACAATATTCATCCATGTAGCATCGTTTTCACGCTCAAAGTGGAGTTGATACAACTGTCTCGCTATCATTACGGCCTAAAGAAATCTGTATATGTGCATGTATTGTTCGTTTCAAGACATATGAGGACACCAACTAGAGTAGGAGGAAATAGATGCCGCTGTCTTAGGAGCAGAGCAGTGGTGCCGGAAGCAGATGGAGAGGCAGGCAGCACTTCCCGAACACCACATAAATAAGACGATTAAGTATATTGATGCATTAGCATATTAACCAGGTCCAGTATTTCAAAGAGGAAGATGAACATCAGACAACCTGAATGAGTACATTTGTGAGTTAATGGGATTAAGAGTTCCCCAGTTCTCTAGACAAGTTTCTTCAATTTGTGTCATTAAAGTCCCTTGGCTGAACCGATCAAGAGGATGTGAGAAAAATGTCCACACTGCAAAAGGACCTGGGTTTCTAAACTTGGTTTGAAACACGGACATATAGATCTAGCTAGCTTGCTACTACTATGGAATAAGGAGGAGGATTTATTTTATGTAAGTTCCATTGATTTGCATGCACTATGGAGAATTAATAGCTCCGCATAAGCAATGTGTAGAACCATGACATGATATATGAAATGAACAGAGCAAATATATGTGCAATTCCTTCTACTTCATGTCAGGTGCTAAACCATGGGACTATGGAAGTAGCAATTCTTATTATGTGTAGAGATTTACTTAGTTCAATACATGAATCTTCTACAGATGTTTCGTTTAGTGTTTAACTGTGGGTTCCGGAAGGCTCCGCCAGCAAACTCTCATGGACGTGTTATACCTGGAGATTGCTGGATCTGATGGAATTCGGTCGTGCCCATTAGTTCTTTGTTAAGGAGAAAGCGGCGCGAAGCTCCGCTATCTGTTGCCATCAGGAGATATTTTACTCCATGGTGAAGTCATATGCAGAGAATGTCATGGAAGCCAAGATTGAAGGACTACCAATGGTGATTGGAGACTACGGCGTTGAGGAATTTGCTTGGAGTTTCGGATTTCATAGGAGGAGTATGTACGTGGGGGCGATAACACATGTGAAGTTCAAGATTTTATCTTTCAGGGTAAAAATTCAAGGTTTAGCCTTAATTGGTTGTGCCTGGAAAGTGGCAATGGACTTTTGAAGTCATTGTTTTGAGAATGGAGATTATCTCCAGGATGAAAATCCAAGATCTACGATCGGGCGATGATGGTGTTGACACATTGATTCCTTCTTGGAGGTTGTGTTGTTGCTGCAAGGACTGGAATTCTGTTGCGGGATTTCCTTTTTTAGTTTTTTCTTTTTTTGGTTGTGTGCATCCGTAGTACCATTAGGGCGTTGCGTTGTTGCAGAGGCTGGGTGTAATTGGTATATTCGCGACACTAATAAACACTCTTTATCGGAAAAAACCGTTATTTGATCACCTCTATGTTCCGATGGAAACAAGCACCTTTATGTTTGTGCTCCAACGACTGGAGTCTTCATTGTCGGATATATATCAAATAGGGGTATATCAGATGGTAGTCAAAAGTGCCGGATTACCAGGGTGGCCCAACTGGTAGTGGGCTATGGTCCATTGGGCGGCCCAGTAAGCTGATGCACAGAAGCCGGATTCTAGAAGGACCCGGATCACGGCCCACGTGATCTGACTTGGAGGAGAAGACGGATTCCTTACTTTCCAAGTTAATGGCTACCGTAGTCTTCTAGGTTTCCTACTCTGTATGCCCTAACCCGGCTATTATATAAAGTCGGGCGGGAGATAAGATAACAAGACACGAAGCTATAGGCTAACTCGCCGGGAAGTTGATCCTCATCGAATAGCTAAACAGAACCTCACATTGTAATTGTATACACAGGCTTTAGTCCTGATTAGTGAGATTACAGGAGTAGCAACGCCGTATTATTACGACGTACCGAACCTGGGTAAATCCTGTATCTTTGTCCTCAACGCGATCCCGTTTCCCCACGTCTCTACCCGTAGTCTCATGGCACCCCCGTCTATGAAAACTACTACGATGTCTCGACAGTTGGCGCCCACCGTGGGGCAAACGACGTCAGGCGTTAAGTTCTGATCTGGGATACTCGGCGGGATCGGCAGTTCCATAACTGTCGGAAGCCTGGAGTTCGACGATAACGTCGGACGCTTCCTCGACAATGGATCCTACATACCGACGCAAAATCATCTCGTAAGTGCCTGCGTGTTACCGATCGGATCTGCTAATATCTTTATCGGACTAACTGCAGAGGCCATGGGGTTTTGCGGTGGAAGCAAATTTATCCCACCCGCCATACTCGTGTTTGGTGTTGCATATAATTGTTTCTCCACACTCATGGTTGTAAAGTAACCAGCTTTTGAATAATGTGTCTCTCCATATAATTTGCCCCCCTAGCTTTTGGTCTCTTGAAGTGGTTTTGACCGGCCCTACATCACATATTAGTTGCATCAAAATAGGGATAATACAAAAAACAAGAGAGAATATCAGAAAACATGTTGAGAAGCTACGAAAAAAGTAGATATCAAAATTTTCAACTGTATCATTTACTAAAAAATCCGAAAAAATAATCAAGAGAATAACAAGGAATAAATAGAAATACACGGAAATTACAAAGTAATGCATTTTTCATGTAGTTGTTTCACTTAGGTAAAACTTAAATTCAATGTGAAATAGAAGTATGTAAAACTTGCATATTTTAACATGCCCCAGTAGTTTGAGTAACTCAAACAACATCCTCAATTTGATGGGGTAGTCGTTTAAGTGTTGATGAGAATGGTGTCTTTCTTTGTATGTTTGTTGCGCCACCAAACTTTTCACGTGGAAAGTGTAGATATATGCGACGCGATAAGAAATTTGATGGCCCGTGGCAACGCACGGGCATTCAACTAGTTTTCCATAAAGGAACAAAGTTCCATGGATACATGAACAAAAACTAACAAAAGATGAGGAACAACACTAGAAACAAAAAGCACAATGAAGCTAGGAACAAAAATGTCCATAGAAAAACAAAGTTCCATGAAAATAGGAACAAAAAATAGAGACAAAAGTGAGGAACAACGCCAGGAACAAAAAGAACAATGGAGTTAGGAACAAAAATGTCTATAGAGGAATAAAGTTCCATGGAGATAGGAACAAAAAAACTAAGAACAAAAGTTAGGCACAATGGAGCTAGGAAAAAAATCTCTATAGGGGAACAAAGTTCTATGGTGATAGAAACAAAAACTATGATCAAGAGTGAGGAACAAAGCTAGGAACAAAAAGCACAATGGAGCTAGGAATAAAAATGTCTATAGAGGAACAAATTTCCATGGAGATAGGAACAAAAACTAGGAACAAAAGTGAGGAACGACGATAGGAACAAAAAGCACAATGAAGCTAGGAACAAAAATGTCCATAGCGAAACAAAGTTACATGAAGATATGAACGAAAACTAAAAACAAAAACTAGAAACAAAGGTGCAGAACAACGCTAGGAACAAAACGCACAATGGAGCTAGGAAAGAAAATGTCTATAGAGAAACAAAGTTCCATAGAGATAGGAACAAAAACTAAGAATAAAACCGAGGAACAACGCTAGGAACAAAACGCACAATGGAGCTAGGGACAAAATGTCAATAGAGGAACAAAGTTCCACGGAGATAGGAACAAAAACTAGAAACAAAAATAGAGGAACAACACTAGGAACAAAAAGTTCAATGGATCTATAAAAAAAAATTCAGAGAAACAAAGTTCCATGGAGATAGGAACAAAACTGAGCAACGAAGATAGTAACAAAAAGCACAATGGATCTAGAAACAACAATATATATAGAGGAACAAAGTTCCTTTGTGATGGGAACAAACGGTCAGGCAACAAAGTTATGAACAAAATTTTGACAAATATTGGAACACAAAACTCTGTAGAGAGAGGAACAAAAGTTTTATGGATATAGGAACAAAATCTCGAAACAAAAGGTAGAAAAAATATACAACGAAGGATCGATAGAAACATCATAGCAAAAGATAGAACTAATTTTCTAGAAATAAGAGGCACACCGTTTTATAAAATAAACTAATAATAGTTCTATGTCGGCCGGGAACAGAAAAAGTACATCACTAAGACCAAAAAAATTTAAAAAATTCAACAGATGAAAAATAATCTCGAGGAAAAAATAGAATAAAAAATATGAAAGAAATATAAGAAAGAAATGAAGAAAATAAGAGAATAAAGCATTCATGGAAAAAATGTGAACAACATCGTCACTTGGTATGTACGGAAACAAAAACAAAATGAAAAATTAACGACAGAAAAACAAGAGTGAAAGGAGGAATAGAAAGAAAGAAAAACTTTAATAAAACGGAAAAAGGAAATTAAGAGAAATATAGAAGAAAAAGAAAATAGAGCATAGGAAGAATAAACACGCCATCGTTTTCTTGCATGTGGTTGTTGAATGAGATGGGCACATACGTGGCTGCTTTGCTCGTAGACTAGGAGTCCGAACATGCACCTACGGTCAAATAATCCAACGTATCCAGAACGTAGCTTAGTTGGGCCGAGCCCATGACGGAACCCTTCAGCAAAACGATGCAAACCAATCGCCCGAGCGATGGCGAGCGTTTCCCGTCAACCAGCCAACTAACGGCAGCAGAAGGAATGGATCGGGCTACATGACTTCGACACCACGCTATGGAGCAATCACATCACAACGGAGGATTGGTGGTGTTTCATCGTCGGGGGTCAATGGCGGACACCAGAAGGGCCTCTCTTCCTTGATTATGCTCGGAGCATTAGAAATTTGGAGCGAGCGAAATGCTCGGGTTTTAAAATCTTTTGCTTCTATGTCCTCTATAATTTTGGCTATTAAGCAGAATGCCGTGCTTTGGACCACAGCGGGCACATCGTTTGGATAATATCGTGCCGTGAAGAGTAGACTATTTCTTCAGTAGTCCTCCTCCGGGATGTACTAGCAATCATGTCCTCCTAAATTTAATTTAGTTTTCTTGATTTTTCTAGTCATGGGTCTATGTGTGTAGAAAATAAAACGATCATATGGTGTTGTCGAGACGCCAGCAATTGCGCAAGAAAATGCATCAAATTGTGCTAATCATCGCTACTTATAAAAAAGCAACCTTGGTAGAAAATTTTGATCTCCCCCGTCCAAATACACTCATCAAACGGCCTAAATACGCCCGCTCTTTAATTACCCTCACATCAGGCCTGCCATATGTATCCACATTATTTATGAAAAAGCAAACTTGGCAGGAAAATTTGATATCCACCATCTGTGCAAGCTCATCAAATGGCCCTCACATTAATCCCGGCATATATTCACCGAAGGAAAAAAATGCCCACGTGATTGACACCTGCTATATATACACAAAAGAAAAAAATGCCCACGTGCTTGACACTTGCCATTATAGACAGAAGGAAAAGAAAAATGACGCTTGTCCATTTATATTTTGAAATGTGCGTGCACGTACACAACTACTAGTCTCACCAAAGAGATTAACTTGGATGCATTGTTTTTTATGTTGATCGAATGAATTTACTTTGCACAAAGAATCCTAAAAAACAATATGAGATAAGGCTAATTTTGACGGTTGTCACGGCATTAGTGGAGAGATGCTTTTCAACAATGAATAGTGTCAAGAATATGCTCGAAAAAAAAAGGAGAGAGTAGTTCATGCGTGATTGTATAATTTGATTAGTAGTGAAAGACACATTTTCTACTACTATGGATGGCGTGATTGATCGCTTTAACAAATTGAACAAAAAAGAGCAGTAGACTTCTAAAATGTGAGTCTCATCACCTATTTATCTTCTCATAACTTCTCTCATCGATTATAATATATTTTGCTTCTATCTCCAAATCAAACGAATCTACAGATGGAGGCATGGAATCATCTTTTCCTATTATTTTTATTTAAGCATTATTTTTATTTAAGCAAGGGGATTTACACGCCATCCAACTAGTATGTCTTGCAATATATCATTGTACATTGTCAATGCTCACATTGTCTTTAGTGTTGTATTCTGGTATGCGGATGATGTGGTACAATAGTCTCTTATTTCTATTTGATGTACATAGCTTTGTAGTAGCTGACCCCATCCACAATATTTCCAGTAATAGTTCAACGAGTATATCCTCGAGCAATTCTCCATGATGCCAAAACCTTTCAATTAACCATGAACCATGGTACCTCGTGAAAACATACGAGTGCATCTGGGAAATCTAGGGCGTGTTTGGTAGCGTGTAGCCAATTCTTGACTCGATGCGGGTAGGCCCTCGCGGGTATGTTCACGCTCATACAGAACTTAGCCATGTTTTTTTTTTTGAAACATTTTCTACTGCAGGGGAGACCCCCACAGCCCTTTATTGCCATCACAAGAGTTTACAAATATTTACAAATGTACATAGCAGGATAGACTAAGATAATCTATCACACACTAATGTAGGGTATTAAGCCATGATGATAAATCCGCAGCCAAAGAAGCACTCAACCTATGCTTAAGCATAAGGAGGTCTAACATGAATCCAACTTTCCAGCCCTTGAAGGAATGCCTCTCAGACTTGAAAATAACTCCATTCCTCTGTTTCCAGATGTTCCAACAGGCAAGAATCACAATCTCAGTGAAACAAGGACCTTTGAAGTTCTTTTTGGCAATAGAAAGATTAGTCAGAACTGTGTTATCACTCCAGGATATTTGCAGATAGTTCCAAATCCTGGAGCTGAAAATACACTGGAAGAACAAATATGTCCAATCCTCAAGACAAAGTTTGCTGCAGGGGACACAAAATACAGTCCCATCAATCTTCCAATTCCTTCTTTTAATCATATCCTTGGTATTAATCCTATCTTCCAATTGTGGCGTTTGTCAACTTTGCAAGAGGGAACCGGAGAACGCGACACATTTTGCGTTCAAATGTCGATACCCCTCCCACATTTGTAACGGTCTCAAGGAGTGGCTTGTCTTGGTGGGTTTCAACACCGCACAATGGGGTACCTTGACACCGGTGGAGGTGTGGTGGTGTTGTATCGTCGGGCCCAACGTGGGGAGGCGTAAAGGCTTTCTTCCTTGGTCCTTCCCGTCGCTTGGGAGATTTGGAATAAGCGCAATGCTACATTTAAAAAAAATGTCGCCACTATGTCGCATATAATCACCATGTCGACCCATCCATTTGGGCGCAGCCTAGGGCAAAGAATTTGAGTTTGAGTAATATCCTATGGGGAGAGGAGGCTTGTGATAATTGGGTCATTTTGGCTCGGTGTTCCATTTCTAGACTCCTTTCTTAATCAATGAAATAGGCAAAACTTTTTCCTTGTTTAAAAAACAAATACAAAACAAGAGTTACTAAAATATAAAACAATTAGGGGTAAATTAGGAAAAATGTTTCTTTGTAGACTCTCAAATATAGAAAAGTTCCATTGGAAGAATTTCCAAAAACCTTTACATTTTGAATCAGAGGCGGTATTAATTACTTTCATAAGAGGTCTTTCAACACGATACATTCCACGACGTTAGCCCTATGGACGTTTCAAGGCAAAAGGTTTACTTGTGATGACTTTAATTGAGGAGTTGATGATATCTATGATTATTGTACGGTATTTCGTCTCAAGGTGGAGTGTTATTTTATTGTGTTCCGAATCCCATACAAGTGTTGTACTATAGATGGAGTCCTACCAGACTAAGGCAAGATAACTGTGCTAAACATAGCATGTATACAACTTTATTTCGTGTCCGCCAAGAAAGAGAGTTGTTTGCCCCAATATATAGTACGATGTAGTCATAAAATAGATTGAGAGAGAGATCAAGAGAGATAGATCCATCAGATTAGCACGTAGAGCGTTTGTCCTCTCGTGCAATGTAATACACCTCCCAATTATAGTGATGCGCCTTCGTGCGTTCCGTGGTTTTTCCCGCAAGAGTTTTCCACGTAAAATCTGTGTTCTTATTGTTGATTGATCCGCTTTTCGTTGCGTCGTTTATAATAGTTTAAAAAATACAAAACAAGAGTTGCTATAATATAAAACAGTTAGCTGTAAATTAGGAAAAATGTTTCTTTATAGACTCTCAAATATAGAAAAAGTTCCATTGGAAGAATTTCCAAAGACCTTACATTTTGAATGAGAGGCGGTATTAATTACTTTCATAAGAGCTCTTTCAACACGATACATTCCACGACCTTAGGGCATCTCCAGTCGTTCGACCCCCCCAGGTTTCAGATCGGCGCTTTTTAGCGATAGCGCCGGCCCGCACCAAAACCTGGGGGGGGCGATTTCACCAGCCGTTCGGCGTCCCAGAAAATAAAGCACCGATATCATTCGAAAAGTTTCTTCCCGCCCCCAAAAAACAGAGCCCTAGTTCGGCGATCGGCAGCCATAGTTTCGGGCGATCATATTACAAAAAACGCCACAGGTGGGCGATCAAATATAGTTCAGATCGAATCACACAGATGGGCGCGCGCGGCGGTGGCAGACGTAGGCGATCAGACAGACGCGTCGGCCGGCGTCGGAGCAGGCGGCGAGCTCGGCGCAGCATCCAGGTCGATGACGGCATCGGAGCGGACAGCGGGCTCGCCATTCTCCAGGTCGACGACGGGCTGGGCATCCTTGTCGACGGCGGCATCCTCCTGGGCGGCGGGCGGGCTTGTCGGCGCGGTGGTGTAGCTGGCGCCGCCAGACGATGTCGGGGCCGGGGGCGCGCTGATGTCGGTCAGGATGAGGTTGCACTGCGCCAGGAACCAAGCTCTCACCTCGGGGGTCATCGCGGCCGGGTCGCCGCCCGTGAGGAAGGCGAGGTCGTTGTTCCTCTTCTTCGCGGCGGTGCCAGTCCGGAGGAGGTCGATCTTGACCTGCGAGTTGGCCATGAGCGCCGCCCATCGCTGTTTGGAGACCTCCTCCCTCTTGCCGGCCTGGACCTGAGCGTCGGCGATGCAGGTCTCGATGGATGCCTGGAGTTTTGCCGCTGCAGGCACGCCGTCCCTAGCCAGCTTGGCTTTCTTGTGGCCCATCGGCGGACGCCCTTCGGATGCGCACGCAGCCACCGCGTCGGGGACGTACTCCTTGCCCTTGCCGATGGAGCGACGCACCTCCGCCCACTTCTCGCAATCCTCGATGAGAACAAACACGTGGAGGAACTTGAAGTCGGTTCCCTCGTCGTTCTTGTACGCCTCGAGCATGCGGACGATCTCCATCTCGCGGTTGGCGCCGCTCTGCGGCCTCGCCGAGATCTCCTCCTGGATGCCGTGCCACTTGTTGCACGACGCCTGGATGTTGGCCCAATGGTTCGCCATGGCTTTCTGGCCGCGGTCGAGGACGCATGGGGCGTAGTAGGGATCGATCATGCGGCGCTCGTCGTAGGCCGTCTTCACCCGCTTCCAGTAGTTGTCGGCGTGCTGGTTCGCGCCGATGATCGGGTCCAAGCTGACCGTCTTCCACGCCTCGGCGAGGAGCGAGTCCTCCCTGTTCAGCCACTTGATGCGAGGCTCGGCGGGCGGCACGGGCACCTTGGGCTCCTTGCGGGGGCGGCCAGGGCCACGACGCTTCCGTCCTTCGCCGGCCGGATCTGTACTCTCTGGCACCACGGGCGTCTCGTCCACGTCGTCGTCTTCGCCCTGCTCCTCTGTCGCCTGCGTGCCGGAACCGCCTTCGCCGTAGTCGCCACCGACCTGCGTGAAGAACTCGCCGCTGGCATCGAGGAAGCCCGGGCTCGCCGCCGCCGCCATCGAGCCGGACGCGATGATCTCCTCCATGTAGCTGTCCTGGGGCTGCAGCCCGGCCAGAATCGCGCGGCGGTGGGATGGGGAAGCTGCGTAGCCCGGCGCGTTGCCATACATCATCGGCGGGTGGTAGGGGAAGGTGAGGTTGGGGTTGAAGCCTCCCAGCGAATCACCTTCGACGAACCATGCTGGCGGCGGGTGCGGCGACATGCGGGGCGACGGTGACGGCGACTGCTTCCAGCCGGCGAAACGTGGGCCGAAAGGGCCCTTCTTCTTGACGAGAGGCGCCGCGGCCGGCGTAGGTGGCTCGTCTGGGACCTCCTCCTCCTCCTCCAGCTCGTCTTCCTCGGCGGCTGCCTGCTCCTCCGCTTGCAGCTGCGCCATGAGCTGCCTCTGCCGCTGCGCCGCCTCCCTACCCCGGCGCTTGATGTTGGCTGTCTCCAGCCGCGACCTCTCGGCGATCCACTCCTTGTTCGACATGCCGGGTGGTCGCTCCTTCGGTGCTCTTGGCTTGCGGGGTTTCTTGGCCGGTTCGGAGGCCGCGGGAATGGAGACGGCGGCGGCGGCGCGGGGTCCTGTAAATCGAGCGGGAGCCATGGCGCGTAGATCTCGGGTGCGGGGGGAAATGGCGGGAATGAACCGGGGGGAGAGGTACATGTGGGGGGAAAGTGGAGGGAAGCGCCGAAAAAAGAGAGGGAAATCGTCTTCCCTCGCCGACAAGCGTGGCCCACGCGAGCATTTTGCCCCCCCAGGCCGAACCCAGCGCGCTGGGTTTGGCCTGGGTTCGGCGGCGCCAAACGGCGCGAAAAACGGCGGAAAGCGGCGCTAAATCGATTCCTGGGGGGGCGACTGTTGCGAAACGGCGCGAAACGGCGCCAAAAACGCCGCTTGGGGGGCTCTGGGGGACGGCTGGAGATGCCCTTAGCCACACAAAATCATCAAAAAAAAAAAAAATTCATCACAAGGCAAGGTTACCCTCCTCGTGATCGTCCAACACCCAGTATCCAGTGGCGTTCTTCACCATGCCCTTCTTATTCTCCGCCCACCAGTTGGCCGGCACGGGGTACTGGTCCTTGAGCGCGTCCTCTTCCTTGTTCACGAGCGCCACGTCGCGTTCGACCTCTAGGCTGAACCCCGCGCCGTCGCCCGCGCCTTGCGTTCCCGCGACGGCGTGCAAGTAACACTCGAGGTTGTGCCACTGCGCGGGGCCCGCCGGATTCTTGAGGTACGGCGACTTGCGCGTGTCAACGAGCAGCTCCACGCCGACGTCGCTGTAGAAGACGGACGGCAGGATGGTGGGCACGATGTCGAGGGCGTTGCGGACGCGGAGCAGGCTTAGGCCAGCCATCGAGCGAAAGGCCTTCTTGAACTGCTCGTCGCCGACGCGGGGGCCGCCGAAGAGGATTGCCGTGACGGGCACGGGGGACTGGGACGAACCTTGGACGTTGAACCCATTGGCGACGAGGTCGACGGCGTTGAGCGTGGACAGTGCGGCTCCGAGGCTGTGGCCGGTTAAGGTGATGCTGCAGTTCTCGTTCTTGTATGTGTCCAGTAGCCTTCTCACTTCAGCCAGCACCTGTGTAAAATTTGGAGCAATGTGAATTTTCTTTTCTTTCTGTTGAGCTTTGAGGTGTATGTAATGCAGATGTTCAAGATTAATAGAGGTCCCCTTGCTCTCCTGCTCTGCTAGACTGTCGCTCCAGAGAAAACCAGCAACCCCTGTCAACGACACCATGTGCAGTTCAGAGAAAAGGGGTTGTCGGATTGCGCATGAATTCAACAGAAGGAGTGTGAAACGTGCCGCTTCGCACAGTGCAATTTCCTACGTCGTCTTTCGTGAGCTGTGTCGGCAGTGTCGTTATCTAACTTCAGTCGGATATTCAGATGACACAACAACGCGTCCCAGTCTTGACCATGACCCATGCAGAAGTGTGGACGAATTTATGTGCTACAGAAGAACACCGACTACTCTCGCTGGGGGACTACCAGTACCAAAGGAAATATTCCAATTCTAGGACACAATAAACCCCATGCAGAAGTGTGGACGGATTTATTCGCCACTAGAAGAACAGCGAACCACTCCAGCTGGGACTACCAGTACCAAAATATTCCAGTTCTGGAATTGTAAGGCACATGCAAAAGTGTGGACGGATTTATGCGCTACAGAAGAACAGCGAACTACTCCAGCTGGGACTACCGTCTACCGGTACCAAGATACTATTAGATATTCCAGTTCTTGGACACAGAGAATTATTAAGACGATTCAGAACTGTACATAGTAATATCAGAGTGTTAATAACGTGAGACGTCGCAATGGAACTAATTTACCTGCTCGCGTGCGCTCTGTTTGTTGAACCGCGACGTGGAATTCTTGGACATGTACACGGACAGGAACCCCCTGTGCACCGACGGCTGCGACCATCCTCTCCCCGGTCCGACGACGCCGGCCGCCGGCACGAGCAGGAAGTCTAGGTCGCTGACCCACTCAACCGTCCGCTTCGTCGCCCGCCATGCCACCACGATGTCCCGCCCATAGTAGCCGGGAACGGGGAACGATGCCACGTCCCCTGTCCCGGGATCGTCGTCCCGGATTCGGGGTCGGGGTCGAGGTGCGGAACGACGCGATTCGGTGGCCGGAACGCGACCCGAGACACAAAGGAACGAGAAGCTTGGTTCATGAGAGTCTGGGGACTTACCAGTTGTCTGTGATGTACGACGTACGCCGTCGACCAAAGCAAGGATAAGAATGAAGTACTCCGGCGGCTTCAGCTGCTTGCAGAATTAACCAAGCGCGGATGTGACCGTGCGACGGTGGCGCTACGACGACCTCCACAGTCTGCATCTTAGCCTGGCGTCGACGCTGTGGATGGGGCTTGGCCGCCCATACAGCGGCGAGCCGGAGACTGCCTCTCGCCTTCCAATTTGTCTGGCGGCGGCAGCGCCTATTCGTCCATTCTGTAGGTTTTCGTGGTTAATTAGGGATCGAGTCAACGTAGTAAACCGCTGATGCCCCCGTGGCAAGAAGGGTCCATAAAGGTTCAGCCAAAACTAACTCCATACGTCCTATAAAGCCCATAAGAGCATCTCCAGTGGATCCTCTAAATTCGGTCATCTATATCTCCATATAGAGGATCATCTAAAAAGATTCTTTTTTAGAGGTTCCTAGTTTTCCAGTGGAACATCTATATTCAGAACGTCTATATTCTCTCTCATATTTTTTTAATAATATCTTATAACTACCGTTGAACAGTTTTTTTTCAACGGCTCTATTTTCGTCGTCGTCGTCTTCCTCTGGCGACGATGAGCTCATTCGGGTTGCATTCGCCGAGCGTGATGATGAAGATCTGAGAAATGCTCGACGCCATGGCGGTTCCAAGCCTGGACGTTAAAAAATCAAATGAAGCGTTGTTGTCCACCTGGGAGTCATCCATCTGTAGGAGAAATCAACAAAATAATGGCAGCATGTATCATTGCAAGTAACATCTAAACAAAATTTAGCTAGCTACTACATCTAGCACATTCGGTGCAAATTAAGCCGGCTACTACATCTAGCACATTCGGTGCAAATTAAGCAGGGGCGGAATCGAGCGAAGGCCCTGGCCTCTGCGCCACGGAGCCATCTCCCGCACCGAGTCAACCGCCGCCCTCCCAACCCCGAGCTGCGCCCCAGCCACAGATCGACGCCGCCGGCCGCCTCCCATCCCCGAGCTCCCATCCCAGCCACAGATCGACGCCGCCGGCCGGATCCCAGCCCAAGATCGACCGCCGCCGGCCGCATCCCAGCCCAAGCTCGACCGCCGCCGGCCGCCTCCCACCACCGCGTTCCCACCCCTGTCGGCCACCTCCCACCACCGCGTTCCCACCCCAAGCTCATTCCAGCGGCCAAAATGACGCGTTGGCGGCCGGATGCGCCACGAGCCACGGTGCCCCCGATCAAATCCCCACTCTGAACTCGCAATTTCTCTCGGGAGGGTGCACATACCTTGCAGCGCGGGGAGGAGGACGAGGAGGGAGCTCCGGACGGGCGCGGGAGCGAATCCTTGGGCGAGCAGTTGGGCGCGGGAGCGATGGAGGATCGTCTATTGATCCTCCAGGGATGGAGGAGACGAGCTGGTCCTCTAGGGCGTCCAAATTATCGACGACCCTTTGGAGGAGCCGCTGCGAGGAGTTTTTGGCTCCATGGTCCTCTAAATCGCTGTGGACGACCTGGTAGAGGATCCACTGGAGATGCTCTAAAGGGTACAGCCCAGAACTAACTACATCTACGCAAAAAACAATCCTAATTTTCTTTGACCCAACCTGTCGTTCCGTGTTATCGTCCCCAAACTATCTGGGTTCGCGTCCCCGCTATCGATTGGTCGATGGAGAGATGTATACCCAAGTCGTTCCGTGTCACTGGCCACTCAACGATTCCCGTACCCCGTTCCCGACCCTCGTTCCCACCGAACCGGGAACTTGGCAACTATGGTCCCGCCTCCCGAGTGCCGCGGCGCCAGCATCGGTGGCCACCGCGACGTACCCCATCCAGTTGGACTCCCTGCTCCACGCGCCCTCCGGTGCCGGCCTCGTCATGAACCCGTCGGGCAGGCGATCGCCCGACGTTGCGTAGATGAACCTCGTGACGCGGTACGCGCCCGGGTTGGATGCCTGAACCTTGTAGAAGAAGGAGGACGGACCATACCGGGAAGAACCAGCGTAGGGCGACGCCGGGTCACCGATGAAGGCGTCCGACGTCGCCTGCGCCAGCTCGCCGTAGCGGATGATGGCGCGTCGGACTTCGATGTCGAGGGGGTCTAGGAGGCCAGTCCATTGGTTGCTGCCGCTGATCTCCCTCCATCTGTCAGCAGTTGCGACGCCCGAGAGAATGGTGACGAACAGTACACAGAGCTGCAGGCACGGGTACATTTGGGACACTTTGATTGTGGGCATGCAACTGAAAGGAGAAGATTTTTGATGGCACAAGCTGCCTGCAAGTAACTATGGATGGCACAAGCTGCCTGCAAGTAACTATGGATGCCACTGGCTCCCCCACAAGCGAAGAACGTGCAGAGAAAGGCCGAAAGCAAAAAAGGATGAGAGAACGAAATGGGGTAACTTGGAGAGGGAAGAGAAGGAATCAAGGAAGGAATATATAGACAACCGAGAAGGAATGGTCAACATCCTTTCGCTTCAGAGGATTCCAGAAGCGTATGAATACAGAAAATATGGGAATTACTATATCTTGACCAAGTTACACATCATCATCTATCTTTTTTTGAACAGGCATCATCATCTATCTTGAGCTCTTAAAAAAAAAATATAAGTCCCAACCTCTTGAGAGGGAGTGTTGACTCCAAACCTCATATTGCTATTGATATATTAAAAATTCGAAAAATACAGTAAAATAACTCAAACAATTCTGAAAACAATTACAGACAAACATATACAAGTGTTTTACATACGTGCAAATTCTCGTAAGGAAATAACATTTTGTGTGCTCTGTGAAAAAAAAGTGCTCAAAAAGACATTTTAAATGCTATGTTGGAGCACTCATTTTGTCTTTTCGCACAGAGTACAAAAACTATCATTTCTTTACGAATAATGCATGTATGTAAAAACCTTGTACATGCTTGCTTCTGATTGTTTTCGGAAATTTTTGAGTTATTTTACCTTTTTTTTCAAATATAATATAACATGAGCATATGAGTTCGGGAGCCAAAGTGAATTTTTGCATCCTCTCCATCTATTGATGCATACACCATATATTATTAGAAGTATAAATGATGCAGCTCAACTCATTCCACCAAGCACCTCTACTAGACCTAATGGACCAATGACGAGAGCACGAGCCAAAGTCATGCAACCGAAGGTGAACTCACTCTTGGCTCTCTATGATCCCGATGACTTGGTGAATGACTCGCTACCTCATGCAGATGGGCTATATGTGGTCAGGTACGACCTCCAAGACAATGCCAAAGACACTCAAGAATATGCCATGGAAGATGGGCAAGAAGCAAGAGCTGACGCCGAAGAAGGAGGAAGATCATTGGAAAGTCGGCTCCAGCACCGGCCGCAACCGGCCCAGACCGGCCCCAGCACCAGCCAGACCGGCGTCCCAACCGGCCTCCAGCCGAACCCGCCCGGTTCCAACCAGAAGGGGTTACCGGTCTATGGCCCAGTTTTGGCCCGGTGCGACCGGCCCCTAGGCCGGACCCCAACCGACGCCACCCGGCAGAACATAAGGGGTTTCTGGCTCTAGGCCCGGTCCCAACTGGCCCAGACCGGTCCTAGCGCCGGTTCAACCAACTTACAAACCGGAGTGCATGTTTGACCACCTTCGACCTACGTGTGTTTTGGGGCTTTTGACCCTTGTACCCCTCTACCAACCCCCTAGCCTATAAATAGACCCCCTCCTGCAACTTCCTAGGGTTAGAGATGAATTGAGATATTGAGATTTGTCGGACCCACGGATACCAGGGTATCCTGGACCGTCTGCTGCTGGCCCAGCCCATCCGGTACGGAAGGAGTCCGTACCAGTCCATCAAGATAGGGAGAACCCCCTAACAGTTCTCCGCTAAAGCCGGCCCCTTGAAGAGGGGATCTCCACCGCGCATCGTGGGGGGGGGGGGGGGAGTCCTGCTCCGACCCCGCTCCTTCCCGGAAGGAGCCTCGCATGTTGGGAGACAACCCAGGTGAGGGTGACGCTCCGACTTCTGCACGGATGACGAAGACGCCGCAGGAGACAGAATGGCTTTGGCAGTTGCCATTCTCGTGTATAAAGTGCAGAGCTTCGCTGCGCGCACCAAATCCTCCAATATGTGGCTTTCCTATTTGGTGCAAGAAGACTGAGTCCGTGATAGAAGACAAGGGCGGCGTCACCAGGCTCCCCCACCATGATGACATAGACGGTGCAGCTGTCCGCCCGGCGACCAGGACCGCGCAGGAGGCGCAGTGTACGGGACGCTCCATCCTTTGGCATCTTGTGGTATCCGTTTCCCGCCAAGTGAGCGGGAAACAGGATCAATAGCCAGCATAAGTAGACCACCTCCACCTCCACAAGAGGGGACGAAGAAACACGAAAGAAGAAAGAAGACATGAAGTAGATAGGTCAACAGAATCCCCCGTTGTACGGTAACCTCCACAGTGAAATCAACCAGACAAGCAGGAGTAGGTTTTTACACCATCATGGTGACCTGAACCTGGGTAAACTCCTCGTGTTGTTACTGTTTTCCTTCAAGAGCTCCCCTCTTCTGGAGGTGCGATTGAACGTGGTTAGCCCCCAGTGTTCGAACCTTTGAGTGCTACCCTGTCACTACAGAACAGCAACTCGGACAAGATTTGCTTCTTTGCTCCTCCTTAGAGGCTACTTATAGTGTGTACATAGAACCGTACCAGGGCTACTCCAATTATCCTTGTGATTTGGACCATATCAAGAGTTTACTTGAGTTAGCTAGTCTTTCGAATCTTTCTCAACTGACCCTTGAGATTATATTGCCTCGGCGGACCCACTGTGAAGGTGAAGTGATTTCAATCAGAGTAAGTTCGAGTTGATCTGACAAATCCGTAGGCTACCCTCGGGGTTTGTTGCCGGGTTCTTTGATCGGTGTGGTTTGCTATTTATTGGTTACCTGCGTTCCCCCTTGATTTTCCCTCGTGATGTTCCTTGTGTTCTTCGTGTTCTTGGCCGATTCGTGAACATCGGGATCCCCTCGTGGAAGTAACCCACATCATCTGGTATCCAGAGCCACATTGCCACAAATCCACCACTTTTACCTCCCAATTTTTCTTATCCCCACAAATTTAGAAAATCCCAAAAGTAGCAAAAAAAAAAAGGATTTGGATGGATCTCTTGATTTTCTGAGTTTTTGATAGTTTTGATATGTGGATCTGTTACACAAGGACCCTAGTACCCTCCAATTGTGTTCACATAACCTAATTTGGTCAAAATCCCACACATTTGAAGATTTTTACAGGAAATTTCCGATGTCAAGAATCGGTTGAGAATCCAGTTGAAACTGGAAATTTCCGGTCTGAGGGCCGGTTGACCAGACCCAAACTGGAATTCCTGCTAGCCGCCTAGACTTTTCCATTTCGAAATTTCCACCCCATTTTTTTTGACCATATCCATTGTTGCTTGAGTTTCATTTTAGGTGCTCCTCGTCGAAAACAACAAGCTTCCGCAACCACGCCAACTCGTCATCGACGGCGACGACGACACCATGTACTTCAATCATTGTGGTCCATATCCGTTGTGAGCCATTCTTATTTTGGGTGTACCTTACCCTATTGGACTAACTCACTTACTGCGAGCATTGCACTTTTGGAATCAAGTGAGTCGCTTGTAATCGACGGGTTGTGTTCGAGTAGTGGTCTTGGCATCCGCAAAATAAGAAAGGTTTCATCCTTGTATAAGAAAAAGAGAAAAAGAAAAAATATCATAGCGGTGCCGACCTTTCTTTTGTAGGTTTGTCAAACTCCAAAGCCGGAAGCAAGAGTGAGGATTCCGCACAAGTGCAAATCTAGTGCTCTAACATAAAGCAATAGAGTCAGCGTCCCTCTAGCGTTAGTGTGAAACCAAGCATTAGTCTTCGTTAGGACCATTTCGACTTTGCTCTCCCTTTGGTCGCACTAACCACATTACATCATTTGCATATGTTTGTCCATTGTTTTCCGTCAATTTTGTGATTTGTTCTTTTGTGTTTGATCTTTGGTTATTCTCTATCATCAACAATAGGAATTTCACTTGGTCTTTTCCATTTGCATCACCACTTTCCTATCCCATTTTAGCTCCTCACATAGTGTGTGTGTCGGTTGTTATTCGGGTCTCTTTTGTCAAGTCTTATGCTCTTATTATAAACCCTTCGCCTTCACCAAGCCACTTGACCCAATACGATAAATAATGGTAAGAGTTGGTAAGTGATAGCCACATTTGTTACCTCACTTGATTCTTTGAGATAGCTAGGGAATATGCTTTCATGAGTGCGAGCTTGGATGATGACGAGAACCCTTTTTTCAACGACCTCAATCACAATTTCGTGATGCACAATGAGCATGTGCAATTACGCCAAATTGTGCGTGATGGCTTGGAACGCTATGAGCGTCCTTACAAGCTCAAGATGAAAGGTTCAATGATCAAATGGCGATAATAAACATCAACTTCGCAAATCTTTCTAACCGCCACCGATCATCTTCATCTGCACACCAAATAAGGAGGTCATCAAGGTCAAGCCGCATCCATAGGACCAACCTCATGCCCCTCACCAAGCTCGTCGCCATTATCGTCATCATCACATGGAAGAGGGTGGACTTTACCACCAAGATAATGAACCCCCACCATCACCACAAGTACATCTTCGCAATTGATTTAGGATAATTTGTCTCCTTCACCACCTCCTCGACATCTACAAGGACGTGAGGAACCACCTCAACCTCCTCCCCGATGACAAGATCTTCGACACCACCCTCCACAACCTCCTATAAGCTCCTCAAATGACTATGGTGAAGATGACTACGTGGAAGGTTCTCAACCACATAGAACACACCCAAGGCAACACCGCTGCCACCATCCTCAACAAGCAAATGGGTGTCACAACCATAATGAACACCGTGAGAAAGAGTGTCCTCAACATCATCCCCAACAAGCCAATGAAGCTCAAGAAAATGTGTGTCATCACCATAATGACCGCCATGAACAAGAGCGTCCTCAACACAATCACCATGAAGATAGTGAGCATCATAAAGCTAGACTACGTCATCATCAAGAACATCCTCGACATGAAGCTCAAAATGATCGCCAACCCATCTATGATGAAGATCCTAATGAGAAACGCCATTGACAACATGAAGACAATAACATGAGCGTCATTCAATTTCATGTTTTCTAAATTTGTTGGTAAAATGATCTAAAAGCATTTCTCTCATGGTCTCTCAAAGTTGACAAGATTTTCCGCATTCACAACTATAGTGACGAGAAAAGGGTTGCTATGGCTTCTCTTGAATTCGATGGATACGCCCTATTGTGGTGGGATCAAGTACAAGTTTCAAGGATAGAGAATCGGATGCCTCCAATCAACACTTGGAATTAAATGAGAGAATTCATGCATGCAAGATTCGTGCCTCCTCACTAAAAGCAACACCTCTTAAAAAAGCTACAAGATCTTAAGCAAGGAATGAGAACGGTTGATGAGTACTTCAAGTAAATGGAGATATCCATGATACGAGCACATTTGATTGAGTCTCAAGAGAAAACAATGGCTGGCTTCTTCATTGGCCTAAATTAACCCATCAAGAAGATAGTTGAGTTTCAACCATATGACAATATTGTTGGCCTGGTCCATCAAGCCCTCAAGGCCGAACGCCAAATAGCATAAGAATTCAAGTACTCAAAGCAGAAGATATTTTTTGCTTCTAAGTACTCTACCTCGATACCTCCAATGGCCCAAGCATCTACACCAAGTGCCTCCAAAGGAAATCCTAGATCTCCAAATGCCACAACCAAGTCTCCTCAACAATTCAAGAAACAAGTGTCTACAAACGCCAACACAAATGCTCCTAAGGCAGCGCAATCACTTGCTTCAAGTGTGGTGGTAATTGACACAAGTCTTTCGAGTGCTCCAATAACAAGATAATGATTATCAGCCAAGATGGTGAACATGAATCCATGAGCGGAGAAGAATACTATGATTTGCACCATATTGTTATGAACCCCTTGAATGAAGAACATAATGACGAAGAAAGCGTCTATTGTGATGTGTACAAGAGCCAATACTTGGTGGTTACAAGTGTGCTAACAACATCTCCACGAGAAGAGCAAGATCAAAGATGCAACCTCTTTCGAACAAGATCCGGAATAAATGGCAAGTCCATCAAGGTCATCATCGATGGTGGAAGCTGTCCTAACTTTGCTAGGAAATATCTCCGCTACAAGTTCAACTTGCAATACAAGAAGCACCCTCAACCCTATCGCGTGCAATGGATTAGTGACTCTGGCACATTCAAGATTCAACATATGGTCAACGTCTACTTCAAGATTGGTCCATACGAAGACACCGTCGAGTGTGATGTCGTGCCTATGACTGTGTGTCACCTTCTACTTGGTAGACTTTGGCAATTTGGCAAAGCTGCAATACATGATAGAGGCACTAACCACTATATCTTCAAGTGGAACAACAAATTTTTTGTGCTCCGTCGTATGACTCCAAGTCAAGTAATTACCTAGAGGGGGGGTGAATAGGTGCTACGACCAATTTTAATTTTTCTTCAAGTTTAGGCTTGACATAAAGGTAAATTCTCTAGATAATGCAACTAAGGTCAATTTACCTATATGACAACCACAAGCACAAATACGATACAAGCACAAGTAAATGGGAAGGGAACGAGGTAACCGATATGAAGCACACGGAGACACGATGTAATCCTGAGTTCCTCCTTGTTAAGGGAGTACGTCTCGTTGGAGGGGTGTGAGCTCGCCACGAAGGCCTACTCGATGCCACAAAGGTCTCACCCTATTCTCCGATAAACCCCGCCACAAAGGCCTAGTCCACCTTCCACTATTGATCCCCTTTGAGGCAGGAATCGAATACTTTACAAACAACTTGGGGCACACACCCACAACCAAATTGGGGGCTCCCAACACCAAGAATCACCAAGAGTAGCAAGAGGTCTAGGTTCTCCACAAATGGAAACCCTAGACTCGAAACCCTCAAGTGAATGAGGGGGAAATGAAGAACGGCTTAGTGAAGATGTTGATCAGGGCCTTCTCCTTCAATCCTCCAAAGATCAACAAGTTAGTTGGGAGGTATTGGGAGTAATTGCGGATTTGGTGAGCTCAATAAATGCTATTGAATGCTAACGGACGAACTAGAGCTCAAGAAGGAAGAGGAGGGGTATTTATACCCCCTCCTCAGTTCTAGCCGTTTGAGCTAGAAAAGAGGTACCGGAATATCCGGTCCAAGTTTGGACCGAAATATCCGGTCGGGATATTTCTTAAGATCTGAACGAACTCGTTGACTTCAACCAGATATTCCGAATGGGACTGAATAATCCGGTATGAATAATCCGGTTGACTTCTGTCCTGCGCAGGAACCTGAACCGGATATTCCGGTTGGCTTCTGTGAGTTGAGGCTTCAGTCCTTAGTCGATTTTGAGCAAAACTTCCTCAACCGGAATATCCGGTATGGTATGAATAATCCAGTTCCAATATTCCAACTCTTCTCTGTCTCGAACTGGACAGAAACAATCCTAACCAGAATATCCGGTTTCCCAGAATAATCCGGTTAGAATAATCCGGCTCCTCAATGTCCAAAATCTCTTAGCCCAATCTTCACCGGTATTTTTGGTGATCGATGCCGATGTTAAAGATAACACCTGCACACTTAACACCTCGATAAATAATGTACTTAGTATTGTTAACTAACACACAAAACACCGGGAAAACAAAATGCACTTTCAATCTCCCCCTTTTTGGTCTTAGATGGCAATACTAAGATTTGCAATAAACCTTGATGAGTAAATGTTTGAAACAAAATGGAAATGTATCCCCCTATATATATGCACATCTTTTGTTTGCCTCAAATGCAAAAATGAAATAATAGAAGGGGAGCAATTTCCAACAAGTAGCAAACATGCCAAAGTAGCCAATATGTTGAGGAAGTGAGAAATATATACCTTGTGCATAGAGATGAGAACAAGAATACCCAAGCACAATAATAGATAATATCCTCAACATATATAATAGATGATCATAGTAACCATAGATAACCAAATACCCATAGTAGATAACCATAGTCACCATAGTCTCACAACACACAGCACATAGTTTTAAACGAGACAATAACAAGAAAATAGTTCACGAATAAGATTAAATGGACACAAGCCCTCAAGAAATGGTAAAACCATATGATTGTTTCTGAAACCCATGCAAATCCCGTAGGCCTAATACTACTTCTCCCCCTTTGGCATTGAGACACCAAAAAGGAGATATGTAGTGGTGCTAGCGTCCTAACAACGATCTAAGCATCTGAATGCTCAGACGACTCTCCAGCTGACGCATCAGAAGCACCCTCAGCAACCCTCTCCAAATCCTCGTCTGCATCCTCATCTTCCTCATCGAAATCATCTCCAACATGAGTACTGAAAGAAGCAGTTGTGGCACGAAGAGCATCCTCAATCTGCTTCCAAGGGGTACGGTCTCTGGATGACCACTGGTTATAGGACTGAGGGACAAGAGCCGCAAGAAGATCACCAGTAGCACCACTCACATGGTGAAAAATCTGACGCTAAGAGCTGGACAAGGCAGTGTCCCTACGGTAGGCATGGTACTACTCCTTGTAGATATCCACCTTCATGCACAACACATTGCGCTGAAACCAGGAGAGCTTCCTCACATTGCGCAGAGTGGTGGAAGAATCAGACATGCGGGCACTAGAAGGGGCCACACCTTCCATAGAGGAACCACCCTCAGGAGGAGGAACAGGAGCACGTACAGCCTTCTTCCTCTTGACATGCAACTTCTTGAAGGCATGTTCTTCCAATGGCAGCTCATGGAAATCCCTCTTCATGGTATCCTTGGTCAGCATCATAATATACGATCCATAAGGTATGGTTTTCCCACCAATCATAGCATTGCGCAACTCATGGAAGATAATGTCCATGACATCCACGGTATAGGAAGCAGTAGGATCCTCATCCTCCATACACTGCTTAGCCAAAATGAGAAGATTTCACAATGGACTGGTGAGAGCATCATTGTTACCTCCACTAGGCACCAAGAAGGACCAGAAGAGGCGCACAAGCTGATCATAGAAAGGGAGGAGCCCTTCCAGCTTCCCAACAGTGAAACATGGAGCATACATCTCAGCCGTGGACCTCTCTCGCTGTGGTCTCTCCACATCATGCATACGGTGACCAAGTGGAGGATGAGAGGTGTGCTGGTAACCAAGCAGACGACCCAGCCTGTGGAATGGGGCCTCACAAGGAGTAGACTGGGTCATCCACTTCAGACCACATGGAAAACTGGAATCAAACACCAGAGTGTACATGAACTGAACAATGAGCTTGGTGTTGTAGGGGCAACAGGTCTCCAGAAGCCTCACAAGACCAAACCTCTCAATGATACTAGCAGCATAAGCAAACTCTTCCTTGTCCCTAATCAACTGAAACCTGGTGGGATGCATCTGACGGATAAGGAACTTGTAGTCAGAATAGATGTCCGCATAGATGTAGGACTGCTCCATGCACCAGAACCGAGCATCCTCACAATCAACATCACATGGAGTGTTGTACCAGTCCTTCTAACAGAGCTGAGCATATTCTTGAGTGGTGACTTCCAGCTTGTAATTCTTCCTTGCTGCCTTACCTTTCTTCTTCCTTGATGGCTTCGAAGCGAGAGACTTGCTCTTGGAAATAGATTTCCTTGGGGGACGAGAGTCACCGGGATCCTCATCACTAGTGTCCTTGTACGAAGGACGCTTGCAAGGGCCGAACTTGTCAGCGTGAGAGCTACGTGTGAAGGAGAATCATAGAGGAAGCAATGGGGGTAACTGCACACATGTCAAACAATGGAGGAATCATACGTCAAAACAATAGGGAATAGTCCACGATACGATCGAGAATAAATTCTAGTTAGGATCAAACCAGTACTGGTGAAATTCGGGACAGAACTCAACCGGATATTCTGGTTCAGTTCTGTACCGAATATTCCGATTTCATGACAGAACATGTCGTATATTCTGGTTCAATACTGAACCGTATATTATGATTGCACGACAGAACACAACCGTATGTTCCGGTTCAATACTGAACCGGATATTCCGAGTGCACGAAACCAGCAAAAGATTGATCCTTACCTAGATTTGAAAACTAGATCGGTGATATGGGAATCTAACCTATTGTCTCTAGCATGCATAAGATACCTTAAGGAGCAATCACTACCAAGAATTTACAAGAAAAAGCACAAATCCATGGAGAGGTAGGGTTATGGCACCAAGATTCAAAAGATTTAAACTTTAACGACGTCCATGGATGAAGATGCTTGGATGGAAGTGATCCCAGGGTGATGGAGAACAAGATCCGGGCAAGAACTCGCAGATCCCGTGGAGGAAGTGGCCCGGGAGGCCAAGAATCGGAGAGGCGGCGCTGTGGTGAAGGAGAGGAGTTGGGGGAGAAAAGGCAAGAACTGCCTCCCCCCATGCCCCTCCGAATATGTGTAGATGCGCCGTACCAGATATTCCGGTTCAAGTATGAACCAGATATTCCGGTAACACCCGTATATTCCGGTTCAAAACTGAACCGGATTTTCCGGCTGCCTTCTGATTCGAAACTTTATAGTTTCCATGGAATGAGAAGTGTGCTAGATAGAGTTTGGTTTTTGGGTAGAAAGGCTTAGGATAGAAACACCAAACTGGGAGTAGTACTTATCCCGCTCAATTGCAAGAATCAAACAATCAAAAAAGACCAATTGAGTGAGATTTGACACTTAGCAAGGGAAAACAAGAGAAATGCAATGAAATATCGAATAAACCCCAACTAAGATCCAACTCTTCACAAAGAAGAGGTTGGTGGCCTAAGCCGCCATGTAAGAGATCATGGTATGACACCGCGAAGATATATCCTGGGTGCATGGACAATACTCGACATTGAAGCTCACAATTAAACATTAGAAAAAGAGAGATAACAATGATTTTTTGCTTTGGGAATAATGGGAGGAGGGAGAACCCAATGTGTCAGGATAACACTCCCCCTATGTCCATGCCTACACCTAAACCCAAACACGTCACAACTATAGGGGTGTGTGCAAGATCTTCAAGTCAAACTCCTAGAATCAATGATATTTAGCTCATTCCTCATGAACATGAATCTTGCATCATCGAGAGGCTTCGTGAAGATATCCGCGATATTATCCTTGGTGGGGGCATATGCTAGCTCAATATCACCTCTTGCCACATGATCCTAGATGAAATGATGATGAATCTCAATATGCTTCGTCCTTGTGTGTTGCACGGGGTTGTAGGAGATCTTGATGGCACTTTCATTGTCACACATGAGGGGTACCTTCTACAAGTGAACATCATACTCTTTGAGGGTTTGCCTCATCCATAGAAATTGGGTGCAAGCACTAGCGGCCACCACATACTCGGCTTCGATGATGGAGAGAGATATCAAATTTTGCTTCTTGGAAGACCAACTCACCAAGGACCTACCAAGAAATTGGCAAGCCCCGAAAGTAGACATCCTATCATCTTGATCACCGACCCAATCCGAGTCCATGTAGCCCTTGAGAGAGAATTGTGCCCCCTTTGGGTACCACAAACCAAACCTTGAGGTATCAACCAAATAACGAAAGATCCTATGGACCGCCACTAAGTGGCTTTCCTTAGGAGCCGCTTGATACCTTGCACACACACCTACACTCAAAACGATATCGGGCCTAGATGCACAAAGGTAAAGAAAAGAACCAATCATAGAACGATACAACTTTTGGTCCACATCTTTACCATCCGGATTGCACTTGAGGGGGCATTTGACTTGCATAGGTGATGGCTTCATATTTGCACCTTGGAAATTAAACCTCTTGAGCATGTCTTGGGTGTACTTGGCTTGAGAAATGAAAGTCCCACGAGCCAATTGCTTGATCTCAAATCCAAGAAAGAATTTAAGCTCTCCCATCATGGACATCTCAAACCTGTCAGTCATAAGCTTAGAGAACTCATTATTAAAAGCTTGGTTAGTTGAGCCAAAGATAATATCGTCCACATAGAGTTGGCATATGAAAACCTCTCCCTTTACCCTCTTTGTGAAAAGGGTGGGCTTCAAAACCACGGTCTTCCAACAACTCTCTAAGGTGCTCATACCATGCTCGTGGTGTTTGTTTAAGTCCATAAAGCGCCTTATCAAGTTTGTAGACATGGTTAGGAAAGTTGAGGTTCTCGAACCCCGGAGGTTGCTTAACATATACCTCCTCTTTTAGTGGACCATTCAAGAAAGCACTTTTGACATCCATTTGTTGCAACTTGAAATTATGCGAAGATGCATATGCAAGGAGGATACAGATGGACTCAAGGCGAGCCACGTGAGCATAGGTATCATCAAAGTCAATGCCTTGCACTTGAGTGTAGCCTTGAACCACCAATCTTTCCTTGTTTCTTATGACAATGCCATGCTAATCTTGATTGTTCCTGAATATCCACTTAGTGCGAATAACATTGTGGCAATCTTTGGGCTTCTCAACTAGCTTCCAAACTTTATTGCGCTGAAAGTTATTGAGCTCATCATGCATATCTTCAACCCAGTCGCAGTCCTCAAGAGCTTCGAACACTTTCTTTGGTTCACCATAGATATGTGAGCTTGATGCTCACTAAAATGTGCCAATTGCCTTCTTGTGGATCTTCGAGCTTGAACATCTTCCAACACTTTGTTGTCTTGAGCATCAATATGCTTTAAAGCTCTTCTTATCCTTCTAGCACGACGGGCTTTGATCTTCTCATTATTGCGAGGAGGAATCACTTGATCATCTTGATCATTTGGTTCCCCGTCTTGACCAACTTGGCCTTGATCATCATCATCAACAACATATTCAACACTAGCTTCAACTTGAGAAGAGGAGGATGGGGATGGTTGATCTTGGCCTTGAATTTGACTAGCATGAATGATAGGAGTGGTTGCATCTTGCGTAGCAACTTGGTCAATGAGAGGAGGGTCTTCAACATGTTCTTGGTTAGGTGAATCACTTGGCTCTTTGGCTTGTTCTTCTATTGTAGAGGAGGGCTCCACTTGAGTAGAGCATAGTCCTTCTCGAGTTGCCATAAGGTGTCCCTCAATGGGGCGGAAAAATCGCACACCCATCCTTCCTATGGATTCTTGAGGCATTTCAACATCTACATTAGAAACATGAAATTGTGCCACTTGGGAGCCATCATTTTCCTCGAAAACCGCACTACAAGATTCTATGACAATCTGTGAGGCTTTGTAAAATACTCTATAAGTGTGGGATTCGGCACCGTAACCAACAAATATACCCGCAATAGTCTTGGATTTAAATTTAGACAACCTAACACCCTTGATAAAATAGTAGAAATTAAAACCGAATACACGGAAGTAGGAGATGTTGGGCTTGTTGCCAGTGAGGATCTCATATGGAGTCTTGTACAAGCCCTTGTGGATGTAGAGGCGGTTGGAGGAGTGGCATGCGGTAGAAATAGCCTCCGCCCAAAGATATTGGGGAGAAGAATACTCCGCCAACATTGTCCTTGCCATATCCAATAGATTTCTATTCTTCCGCTCGGCTACACCATTTTGTTGAGGGGTGTAGGTGGCAGAATATTGATGACGAATACCCTCATCACTAAGGAATTCATTCAAAGTGTAGTTCTTGAACTCGGAGCCATTATCACTCCTAATGGCCATGATTTGGACACTATGTTGACGTTGCACTTGGTTGGTGAAGTCGATGATAGTTTGTTGGGTCTCACTCTTGCACTTGAAGAAATAGACCCAAGTGTATCTGGAATAGTCATCGACAATCACCAAGCAATACTTCTTGCCTCCAAGACTTGCCTCGGGCACGACACCAAAGAGATCAACATGGAGAAGCTCCAAGATCCTCTTTGATGAGATAATAATAATATTGGCCTTGTGGGCGGCATCATGCATCTTTCCTTCAACACACGACCTACAAACGTGATATTTGGAAAAGGAAACATTTTCTTTTAGTCCGAGGACAAGGCCACCTTTGTGAAGACTTTGCAAAGTTCTCATGTTGACATGGGATAAGCAGCCATGCAACAACTACCCCACGTCCGCCTTTCCAAAAAGACACAATGATTGAGAGTTGGTAGGCTTTGAAAAGTCCACCACGAACAACTCATTTTCAACATGTCCCACGTATGCGGCGTCAATAGTCTTGCTCCTCAAAAGGACCACAATGTTTTCATCAAAGAAGACGGAGAAACCCATCTTCCCAAGAGAACGAACCGAAAGTAAATTGGAACCAAGGGATTCAACAAGCATGACGTCCACGATAGTAATATCGGGAGCATTCACAACCTTGCCAAACCCCGATACCTTAGACGAGGACGTGTCTCCATAAGGGACGGTTGCATTAATATTATTTGGGTGCAACTCCGTCACAAGTTATTTTCTTCTGGTCATATGACTAGTGCATCCACTATTAATTATCCATTTAGACCCACCGGAAGCATAGTCCTGCAAGAGATCATTGACTAGAGCTAGGACCCAAGGAGGGTCCCTTCATGTTAGCATCAAGGGTCTTTGGAACCCAAATGATATAGTTAATGTAACCCTCGATAGGACCAACATATTTAGCTTGCACAACACCATAATAATCAACATATAAGAAATGGTGTGGATTGTTAGTTCCCGCGTAAATTCTACGTGTAGTGTTGTCCCTCATGACACCACTACTTGAACTAACATTTTTATCTTGTGCGGGAGTGCCACGAGTAGTTTTGTCCCTAATGACAATACCACCCGAAACACCATTGTTGGCCTTCTTCTTGCTCTTCTTCTTCTTGTTCTTCTTCTTGGCAACATAGCCAAGACCTTGCTTGCCCACTTTTTGCCTTGGAGCACTCATTTGTGGTCTAGAAATAACCACATGAGCGCTAGGGGCAACCACTTGTGGGTTATAGGCCACAACCTTCTCAACTTGAGGGCTCTTGCCCTTGAGCTTTGCTAGCTCATCCTTCAACCTAGCATTTTCCTCAATAATATTTGCATGATCACAAGAATAAGTGGAGGTGCTAGGGTTGTTAAGTTGATTAAGTTGAGTTTGAAGTTGTTCATGCAACTCTTTGAGGGAAGAATGTTGACTCTCCAAGGCCTTGTGAGCCTTGGTTAGCTTTTCAGACTCCTCGGTTAGTTTACCATGACCAACACCAAACTCAACCTTATCCTTTTTAGCCTTTTTACATTTAGCAATTGCAAGGTCACATTCCTTAGTGATATTAGAAACAAGTTCATTATGTGACTCTCCAATAGATTCCAGTACCTTCTCAAGAGAAACTCTACCATCATGATCTTCCTCAAGAGTCATAGAGAGGGATGATATCTCATCTGCATCCCTTGTTTCAATCTCACCTTTATTCTCAAGAGCTTCATGGGACTCTCCCAATTGGCTCATGAGATGATCAAAGTACTTCTTGGTCTCCCCTTGTATGTTAGACATAAAACGTTCCAAAGAGAGAATTTCATCTTCTACTCTAAGACTAGCATGATTTTCACTTGGGGTCTTAGAGTTGGGAGAAGGTCATACCTCTAAGGCCTTAGCCATGAAGCACTTGTCATTTGGGTGAGTATGATTCTCATTGGGGGATTCAAAGAGAGATGAAGATGATGGAGTAGAAGCAATAGCAAAAGCGGCCATTTCACTTGTGGTTTCTTCTTCTTCACCACTTCCAGAATCATACTCCTCTTGAGTCACAAGCACAAACTTGGTGGGGGACTTCTTGTTGAATGGTTTCTTCTTGAAGTGAGGTTTCTTGTCAGCAACCTTGGACTTGTCCTTGCGAATGAGCTTGCCACCATGGAGTTCTCTATTTTCATAGGGACACTCCGCAATGAAATGGTGCTTATCTTGACAATTGAAGCAAGACCTCACTCGTTGAGTCCCATCATTGACATAGCGATACTTGGTCTTCTCCTCAACATATGCCTTGGCCTTGGGGGGGATTCTTCCAAAACTTCTGCACGGTAAGGGAAATGATATCTTTGAGCACGGGTTCATATTCTTGATCCTTCAATGGAGCCAACTCCTTATGGCACTCGTCTTCATACTCAACCTACCTTGACACAACCTTGGCCTTCAAAGCAATCGATGCCCCTTTGTGCATTCCTATGGCCCTAGCACGGTTTTCAAGAGCATTCTTGGTTTAAACTTGATAGGATCACACCTCTTGCATAAGTTGAGTTGAGGTCAACAAAGCAAAGTCATGTCTTCCTTGAATGCTCTTCAAGTCCAAGGGCTCAAATGGCATGAGAGAAATCATGTACTTCCTCTTGATCCAAGCATCATCAATGTACTTGGCACCAACATTGTGGAATGCGGTGGCAAGAGTCTTGAGCCTTCGGTACATGTCTTCATGGATCTATCCATCACGCATATAGAACCCTTCGGCCTCATTGCTCAAGGCATCATATCTATTTTGTTGCATGCTTTCATTGCCCACAAACATGACGACAAGAGCATCCCATGTTTCCTTGGCGGTGGAATATTGTTGAAGATGAGTCATGTTGTTAGGACCCACGGCTTGTTGAAGAATTGACAATGCGGTGTAGTTGAGTTGACAATCTATGGCTTCTCTTCTTGTCAATTTCTTGGGATCATGAGGCTTCTATCCATCATGAGTGACCCTCCAAAGTTCTATACAAGAAGAGTTCAAGTGATTTTCCATGTAATATTGCTATTCACAGAAAGAAAATGCATCAATTTTAAGTGGATCTCCCCTAGGGATTATATGAGGATGTGGGACGGGAGGATCGGGAGAATAATGTCCTTTGACAGAGTGATATTCTCCATCTCCTTCTGTACCCTTATCGGTGGAGTTCTTAGCGGAAGCATATTTAGATGGATCACCATTATCCCCTTTGTCGGCGCCCTCTGGGACTTTGTCCGGAGGAGGTGAGGTAGAGACTTCCGGTTCCTTGGGTTTCATGAATTGTAACATGAGTTTTCGCAATTCATCGATTTTGTTCTCCATGGATGAGGTCAATGAATTTTTTAACTCATTGAGATCATCCATAGAGACATGCACCACGGAACCGGCGGTCTCCGACTCATCGACCGTACTTAACTCTTAGGCGGTTAAGCCCGATAAAAGAGCCGAGGCTCTTATACCAATTGAAAGTAATGTATGGGCACCTAGAGGAGGGTGAATAGGTGCTACGACCAATTTTAATTTTTATTCAAGTTTAGGCTTGACATAAAGGTAAGTTCTCTAGATAATGCAACTAAGGTGAATTTACCTATATGACAACCACAAGCACAAATACAATACAAGCACAAGTAAAGGGGAAGGGAACGAGGTAACCGATATGAAGCACACGGAGACACGATGTAATCCTGAGTTCCTTCTTGTTAAGGGATTACGTCTCGTTGGAGGGGTGTGAGCTCGCCACGAAGGCCTACTAAACTCCACAAAGGCCTCACCCTATTCTCTGATGAACCCCGCCACAAAGGCCTAGTCCACTTTCCACTATTGATCCCCTTTGAGGCGGGAATGGAATCCTTTACAAACAACTTGGGGCACACACCCACAACCAAATTGGGTCCTCCCAACACCAATAATCACAAAGAGTAGCAAGAGGTCTAGGTTCTCCACAAATGGAAACCCTAGACTCGAATCCCTCAAGTGAATGAGGGGGAAATGAAGAACGACTCGGTGAATATGTAGATCGGGGCCTTCTCCTTGAATCCTCCAAAGATCAACAAGTTTGGTGGGAGGGATTGGGAGTAATTGCAGATTTAGTGAGCTCAATAAATGCTATTGAATGCTAATGGACGAACTAGAGCTCAAGGAGGAAGAGGAGGGGTATTTATACCCCCTCCTCAATTCTAGCCGTTTGAGCTGGAAAAGAGGTACCGGAATATCCGGTCGGGATATTTCTTCAGATCTGAACGAACTCGTTGACTTCAACTGGATATTCCGACTAGGGCTGAATAATCCGGTATGAATAATCCGGTTGGCTTCATTCCCGCGCAGGCACCTGAACCGGATATTCCGATTGGCATGGAATAATCCGGTTCAAATAATCCGGTTGGCTTATGTGAGTTGAGGCTTCATTCCTTAGTTGATTTTGAGCAAAACTTCCTCAACCGGAATATCCGGTATGGTATGAATAATCCGGTTCCAATATTCCGGCACTTCTCTGTCTCGAACTGGATAGAAACCATCCTAACCAGAATATCCGGTTTCCCAGAATAGTCCGATTAGAATAATCCGGCTCCTCACTGTCCCAAATCTCTTAGACCTATCTTCACCGATCTTTTTGGTGATTGATGCCGATGTTAAAGATAACACCTGCACACTTAACACCTCGATAAATAATGTACTTAGTATCGTTAACTAACACACAAAACACCGAGAAAACAAAATGCACTTTCAACTTTGTTTCAAGGAAACGAAAGCATCCAATCCTCCAAGTATGATGTTTCTCTTGACAAGGCCGAGAACTTTGTCGTGCAAGAGGATGAGACTCCCGAAGAACTCTATAGAAGAACTGTCACCCTCGCAAATCAACTGAGGGATTTCAGAAAAGAGGAGATCACCGATGAGTGGATCAAGAGGAAGTTTATTAAGGCCATCACTCCTTTCGAGAAGAACCTCCCCACGAGCATTCATACAAGAGCAGATTAAAACTCTCTCAATTCCATTGGTGTTCTTAGTGAGTTCATTGCCATATCTATATCTCACAAGAGTGCCGATGATGCCCTTTCCCTCTCAAGAGGAACGGGAAAGTCTCCCAACCTAGATTTCAAGTCAAAAGAGGTTGCCCGAGTAGAAGAGGTTGAAGAGTATGATGATGAGGAGGAGGACTACGAGGACACATACAAGGGTGCTCACAAGTTCATTGCTCATGCTATGCATTGCTGTTGGAAGAGATGGGAAGCTCATATGGCTATTGAAGTCAAAAGAAGTTGCCCGAGTAGAAGAGGTTGAAGAGTATGATGATGATGAGGAGGACTATGAGGACACATACAAGGGTTCTCACAAGTGCATTTATCATGCTATGCATGGCTATTGGAAGAGATGGGAAGCTCATAAGGCCGATGCTCCTAGACCCCCAAGAAACAAGAACTATAAGAAGAAGGGGAGTGGCCAAGGACATGCTACAATTGTGGAAGTGCAAATCACTTCGTCAAAGAGTGTCCTTTCGAGCCAAGAGAAGAAAATGAAGGAAAGATTGTTAGTAAAGACAAGACCAAAGCTCCACAAAACAAGAACTTCGCTAGAAGAGTTCCAAGGGATCTATATGTTCAAGAAGGGGTCATGTAGAAACATATGTCTCCGAAGATGAAGGAGAATATAAAGTTGTAGGTGTGGCCCACGTCTCCATAGCTACATCTTCCTCTTCATCGGTCTCTCTATTTGAATCCCCCAATGAGAATGCGCCTATCCAACCTACATGTCTCATGGCAAAAGCCACTTCGGTAATTTCTTCCACCTCCCAAACTATCGTCACTAATCCTCCCTCTCTATTGGATTGTGTTGGAAATGTTGGTGAGGAGGATGATGAGTCTAAAGAGCTAGTCTCTTGGTTGGCTAGCCTTGAAGGTGAAACCAAAGAAAAGGTGAATGCCCTTTTGAGGCAACTTGATGATGCTAATGCTCTAATAGATGAAAATGAAGAAGTCATCATGACTTTGGAGAGTTATGGTGGAGGTCATTCTAGTAATGGAAAATATCTTTAAGATGCTCTTGAGAAAGAGCGTTCCATGAGATATTCTCTTGAGGAGAAACTATCTATTCTTGAAGAGACTTATGATCTTTGTATTTCTAAGCTTAGGAAGGATAATGAACTATCTCTTACTCTTGCTAAAACTTGTGAAAATGAAAAAATTGAGCTAGGAATTGCTCATGATATACTTGTTGATAGTCATGAAAAACTAGAAAAAGAGTTCATGTCTCTTAAAGGAATTCATGACAAACTTACCAAGTCTCATGATAAACTTCTAGCTCAATGCTCTAATAAGCAAGTTGTACCTTCCTCCTCAAATGGTATTGTTATCTCCTCTAGTGACTCTTGTGATACAACTAACATTGTAGGAGGTGAGAAAGTTCTCAATGATGCTATCAACTCTCAAAGGGTTGCTAATGGAAAAGAGGGACTTGACTTTGTTGCTAGGTCAAAGAATAAGAACAACAAGAAGAAGAAGGTCACTTCTCCTTAACAAAATATTATCTTTGTGAAAGAAGGAGAGTTGATCAAGGATAAGGAGACCAACACCATTGTGGGTGGTGATGCGTGTGAACACACGTTCGTTGGGATACCCAAAGAGGAAGGTATGAAGAGTGCAACAGTAAGTTTCCCTCAGGAAGAAACCAAGGTTGAATCGACCAGTAGGAGGAAGAAGTAACTTCAGAAGGTTGATGCAGCGGAGATGGCAGGGCGCACTACCGGTTCAGCAGCAACGTGGAACCTACACAACACAATCAAATCACTTTTCCCCAATGAAGCAGTGAGGTTGTCGATCTCACTGGTTTTGCTGAACACAAAGAGGTTTGACGTATGGTGTGGAAAACAGTAGGAACAATATGAAAGCAGTAGGTGTTTTATCAGTATGAGGAAAATGGACAGGGGTCCATAGTTCAGTAGTGGTGTCTGTAACGACCCAATTTTTGGAAGACAGGAAAACTTGTTTTCAATAACCCAAAAATCAGGGCCAACAAAAACTTTTTAATATGTTTGACTTGTGCTTGTGTTTCTTTTCTATTTGCTGGTTGATTGTGTATTTGTTTGAGTTTGTAACAACTAACATTACAACCTTTGATCATAACTTTCTTCAAACACAAACCTTGTGATCAAGTCATGACAAGAAAAACTTATCATCTTCTTCCATCACCCTGTTTTGGCAAAAACCTTTTGAAAATGTTTTGATTTTAAAAGAAACCCAAAGACCAAGTTTTGAGAAAAACAAAAGACAATTTCCAAAACTATATGAAGAGTATTTTGGAGCTAATCATCTCCAACCTGTTTTCAACCAAGATGTTTTTGCAAGTATTCCAAGAACTCTTTATCATTTTCTTCTTTTGCAAAAACAATAAAAGGGGACTATGTTACCCATGTGTTTTTACCTCAATTATATTCTTTTGGAAATAACAACTTTTGAGCTGACCCTCTTTATAAAATCCTCTTGTCATGGTATGTCTTGATCACTACCTAAAATCAACACTTGAGAGAAACACCTGGAAACTAATTTGAAGAACTCAGTTGTTTGAGTGAACTTGTGTGTCTTGTTATTTTATCTGCTTGTGGTGTGATCCTTTCTTGTGTGTGCTTTGAAGTATTTATTTCTGTTTGTTGATAAGTGTGTGATGTTTTAAAGATAATAAAACTTAGTAATAACAAGATCAAGCATCTATATCATATTCCACCACATGTCCATATCATCTTCTGTTTTCTTAAAAACTTCCAACCTTGGAGACATGCCTTTATGTCAAATGTTGTTCTATTCATCAATGTTCCCTCATCTATATCATGTTTAACATCTATGCTATCTATCCAAGTTGTTATCTTGGATGTTGAAACCCTTTTGTATCATCTATCAAAGTCCTATTGAAGGCATTCCCAAAATAATGACCATATCACCTTTATTATGAAGCACTTTGTCTATGTTACTCCAAATCACTCCTTATTGTTTTCAGGCCCAATGAACCTTCCCTTGTCATACCCATTACCTATACATCACTCCATGTGGTCCATTTATTTTCCAATTATTCTTCTCTCATGGTTTTTATTCTATTAAATGAACTCCTGTTTTCACCCTTTTTCCACTTGGTGTCTCAAATATTTCCAAAAGAGTTGTTCATTAAAAATCACTTTTGAGACCTATATTATGTACTATCTCATCCCAACTCAAAAATATTAGTTTTCAAAGCATTTTACTATTTATTATTTTCCATTTTCCAAAAGGCCAGAAATGAAATTTAAAATATTTTGTGAAGAAAAGTATTTCCTAAAATCTTGGAAAAATTACCCAACATGCCTATGGTCATGTGGGACTTACTTATACAAAAACATTTGCAAGTTGTTTTGAAAATTTTGGAGAAAACATTTAAAAACTGTTTCTGCCATTTTTGAATTTCCAAAATTTTGTGAGAGAAATGTTTTCATAAAATCTTGAGGCTACCACCCCTAGACTCCATTTTCCATGCTCTATCCAATGAACACAATCTTTCACATATGTTCTATTCAAAATTTTGGTGAAAACAATCAAAAACTACCTCTGGTTACTCTGGTCACTATTGAGTTCATCCATGTGTTGATCAATCATTGCATTCTCTCCATCTCTCTCTTCATCCCTGGCATTGTAAACATCCTTATTGCACTCCTAGACATGGTCTACCAACCTCTAGCTCTCTCCCTCTCCCTTTCTCTCAGCCTATAGCATGTGGACAAAGATGGTGATCACCCTCCTCTTCTTAGTCCACCTCCACAGTGCATCCCTGAAGAAACCCTCGCGCCATCACACTGCTCTAACCCCCGTGAACTCTCTGGAACGATCTCTTGCTCTCTCCTTGTCTCCATCTCCCTTGCTCGTGAGCTGTCCATGGCGCCCAGGATACGCTCGCCACGTCGCGCGCGTTCCGACATCTGTGTCGCATGCCCGAGCTCCAAACCTTGTCAACCAGCTCCGTGAGGCTCCCAAGAGCACGCCCGTGCTCATCGTTGGTCTCATTTGCCCTCCTATCTCCTCCTCATCTCCGTCGAACACCTGCGGATGAGAGTCGAACTCTCTGGTTCCTCCTCGCCTCAAAGCTACTCCTAGCTTAACATATGTTCCAGTAGGGTTCCCTTGTCATGATTCACCTCCCTGGAAAGGCCCCTCCCGAAGAAATCCCCTCTGGCCATCTTGGTCGAGCCACCGTGGCCGCCATGGACGCCGGGCGCCCAACTCTGCGGCCAGATCTCCCCAAGCCACCTCGTGGCTTTATACCTTGCTGAACCACCTCTACCACTCCCTAATCGATCCCTGACATCGAAACCCCTCTCCATTTCTTGCCCCATCACCGGAATCGAGCTCGAGCTGCTGCGGATGAGCACCCGTCGAGCCGCCTATTTGGGCTATCTCAGGCCGTGCTGTTTCTTCCTCCACGCTCCTTGAGTTTCAGCAAAGATCATGCCGCTTTTAATTTGTACTTTTATTCCGTGCAGGGGCGTCGCCATCCATGGCATGGCCGGGCGCCGCGGGTCCCCGCCGAACTCCGGCTGGGAGTCCTTCCCTAGAAGCGCGAGCGGGCGCATCGGATTCGCGCCATCATCCGGGTCCTCCTAGACCTTTTCTCGTTCCCAGGCGATGCCGGTAGCCCATTCCGGCGAGATTCCGGCGAGGCTCCGCCCCTGGCCGCCGTCCCCTGTTCTTTCCGCCGCTCCTTTCTGGTCATCGCCGGTGCGGGACGACGCGGCGACTCGTCGCGCGTCGGATCGTAATCCAACGGTAGGGTACCGTTTCATCCATCCAGGCCACTGACGGACAGGCCCAGACGCGGCCCAAAGTCGTGTTTCAATCCTTCCCGCGCGGACGAGCGCCTAGCAGGCCTGCCCATCCTGCAGATCTGGCCTGTTTCTTCTCTGGAGGTTTTTTTTTCTTTTTCCTTGCAGATCCAGATCTGATGCATTGGTTTAATTCAAAATGAAAATGCAAATGAGTAAATCTTGACAAAATAAAAATCACTGAGATAGATCTGATATTTCTTAACCACCTCCAACTTGTAGATCTGCATTTTGTGGTATATTTTAGGAGAAATAAAATAAATGGCAGAGACACTCATGAACACCATTTCTTTAATAACATGAGTTTTAGGTATCCAAAACATGCAAACTCAACTGTTCTGAGTATCCCTTGATAATATCTACCTGTTGCAGTTGGCCTTGTGTTGACTTGAGTTGTTATGTGAAGATGACCTGCATGTTAGTTTTTAGGCCAGAGAGCACTTCTGTGAATTGTTTAATTTTATTGGTGATGATTTTTGAAGTGAATCCAATTGGGTTGGTTTGCTAGTGACTAGGAGCACCTTATACTAGATTTTCATGATGTTAGGAGTTACAGAATAAGATTGGTGCAATATTTAGTGTTTAGCCATTTTCTGCATACTATTGCTATGCCTTTATTAAATTGTGTGTTATATGGTTTTTGTTATAAAAGTGATTCCTAGCATGTGTAAGGTATTAATACATTATTGGTATGTGTTTTGAGTGTTTCACTAGCATGATATGGTTTGTGTGTGAAAACCATGGTTGTTATAGTTTTATTTCTCTTAGGGTGTTTTCCCTAGTAAAAATAGGTTAAAACTGTGTTATTCTTCATGTTGGTATGATGAATTGAATAACTGCTTTAGTATTGTTTTCCATAGCATGGCTACTGTTATTTTTGCATGTTATACTTGCTTGCTTGATTGATTAAGTTCTAGATCATGTTGGCATGCCATGCTAGTTTTAGGTGATTTCTGCCATAGTAGTTATTTGCATGCTTAGTTTTTGATAAATTGTTTAGATTGTTATTTTGATATTAATAGCATGTCTAGGTGTTGTTTTCTCTGTTATGTGGATGTCATCTTACAGATCCATCATGTTAGAATAAATCATGTTTAATGATCTCTTATGGTTATGCATGTATGCTTGTCTAAATAGCCCCTTTTCATGTCTAGTTTTAATAGTTGTTTTGCTCCATGATTATTTTCATGCATTGAGTGATGCCATGGTATTTTTAGTATTGGTTTCTCTCTGTTATTAGGTTGTTTAGGTACTGGTTATATTGTTTCTCCGTGTTTAGAAAGGCATGTGATACTATGGGCTTGTAGTATTGCTTGATAATATTTTCCTATGCATGTGTATGTGTTCCTAGGTAGTTTTCTTGTTATTTTGCTCATCCTCATGAATGACCAGAGAGTCATTTAACCTTATTTGAGCATTATACGAGAGTGGCACACCCACTGAACTCATGCCATTTTGGTTGAGGATCCATATCACCTATTCTAGTGTTATTCATGTGTGTTGTCTATGCATGCTTTGCTTGTTGGTGTGCACCCTAGTAATTTTGTTTGTGAGTGTACTTATTTGATTAAATGCTTGCTGTATGTTTACATTTTAGCAAGTGCTTGCCTTTGTTTGGTTCTGATTGGGTGTTTTCCTTTTTATGTTTACGACGTTAGATAACGAAGACGGTATTATTTCCCGGAGAGGTTTTTATTGCAACTCTTGTTTATTTCAAGAGCAAGACCAAGACCAGTGCCAAGGCAAGCCATTCTAAATGCTTGCTGTTGTTTTACTTATCATTATCTATCATGCATGTTTTACTTCTGAAGTTTTACAAAAGTTTGATTCAAAAACTATTCTTTTAAGTGGACTATACCACTATCGGTTTTATGTATCTAATATGTTATATCCACTATATAATCTTGGTGTTACCAAGCCCTTTAGATATTTTACTATCATAACTTAACCAACTTAAGTCCCCTAGTGGACATTTTAACTTGATGTTTTTGGAAAACAAAATCTTGGAAAAACCACGAGGAAAGGTGGGACCTTGTCCGAGGGAGGTTTGAGAAGAAGGAAATGTTTTCGACTTGTTTTCCAAAAATGACACATAACCTAGTCTTCGCCGGACAACCAAGCCGTGCTGCCACATTACCTCAATATGGGAACGGGGTCTAGCTAATTGCTTGTTGGTGTTAGTCCGTGTCTACCTCAATGTGCTATAGGGGTTAGAGTCCCCCGAACCGAATTGTCGCCAGGAGGGAGGATGGGACATTCAGAGTGTGGGGATTAAGTTCGCCACAGGTTGCAGCAATTGGGTCTCCTGTCATGGCGGTGTGTTGTCAGGGGAAATCGGATCGATACGGCTGACTCACTCGGTGCCGGGGAGAACAAACCCAGTTGAAGAGGTAGTCATTTACTAGCACTGACATAGTGGATGGTTAGGACCAGTTATCCGATGTTTGCATACTGTCTCGGACAGTCCGTGGTTGTTCACGGCGGATGTACTGGATCTTGTGGATTGTGTACACCTCTGCAGAGTAAAACTATTCAGAATAGCCGCGTCCTCGGATATGGACAGTTGAATGGCCATGTAGCTAGCATTGTGTCAATGTTTTCGAAAAGCTGGAAAAGTGTTTTGGAACTTGTACCTGGGAGGTACGTTGAAAGGGAATGATTGTACCTTTGAGGTACCAGATAAATGATGATCTTAAAGATGTGTTTTTCCAAGAAGTTTTGCAAAGAGAAATGTTTTATCTATTTAGAATGCTTTATCAAAACCTTGTGGACATGCTATATCTACAAGAGAAATGAAATATCTTTTGAAGTATCTTCTTCAACAAAGAAAAATAAAACTTGTGCAACTATGATGAGTCCTAAATTCATCATTGCTAGTTGAACCCTAATTAAAGCCTTCCTACCACCTATATATGTATTGACATACTTGCATGTTTAGCTTTCATTTGGGGTGTCTTGCAGAGTACATTCAAACGTACTCATATTGGTTTCGTCCCTGGCTATTGTCTTAGTCATACTTTGAGCAGAAGCCCGGAGAACCTGAAGAAGATGGTGTCGCTGACGGCTATGCGAACTAGGAACATCTCCGAGTCAGTAGCCTGTAGGTAGTCAAGGCGTGACTTGGGTTTACCACGAGTGTGTTTTGCAGTCTTCCGCTGTTTTCAGTGTGTGTTCCTTCCCTGCGTGGCAGTTGTTTTTCAACTGAGTCAAGTGACCAGTTGTGTAAGCCGTGTATTCATGTAGTGGATGTTGTAATCCGCAATGCCAACTCGAGTATGTTGTTCACTACTAACTGATCATGGGATCGTGAATGTATGCATACTGGAGGTCTCGGACTGCTAGTCTGGGGTCCCCACAGTGTCTCTCCGTGAAAGATAAATAACATGTGTGGTGAACAAATTACAGCTGGGCAATTGACAGAAATGAAGGCTGCACCGTAGTGCATATGCAAGACATAAAGATTACTATGTGATTCATGCGGGCATTACAACAAAATAGATAGACCGTCATCCAACTGCATCTATGACTAATAATCCACCATCCGAATATCATCCGAACAAACGTTGGGTATTAAGTTGCAAGCAACAAATTATCGCCGTAAGCAAAGTATGTAATTTAAACAATGTAAACTAGGCAAATACCGTTGTTTTCTCCCTAATGGCAACAACACATCCTCCATCCGTCACATTTCTGTCACTCGAGCACAGATGCAATGGAGGCATGAACCCACTATCGAGCATAAATACTCCCTCTTGGAGTTACTAGCATCTACTTGGCCAGAGCATCTATTAATAACGGAGAGCATGCAAGATCATAAATAACATATGCATGAAGATAACATGATAGATTGATAATTAGAAGACATAGCATTAAACATTCATCAGATCCCAGCAAACACAACATGTAGCATTACATAAACATGATCTTGATCATGTTAGGCAGCTCACAAGATTTAAACATGAGGTACAAAGTGGAGAGAACAACCATCTAGCTACCGCTATGGACCTGTAGTACAGGGATGAACTACTCACGCATCACTTCGGAGGAGGGCATGGTGGTGTAGACCCCTTCGGTGATGAATTCACCTCCCGGCAGGGTGCCGGGGAGAGCTCCAGAACCTTCCCGATCTTGGGATGACGATGCCGGCGGCCTCGGGTGTTTTTCGGGACGAAGTGGTATATCTTTAGGGTTTACGTCTCGGGAGGTATAAGATAGGCGAAAGGGCAAAGGCGGTGGAGGCCAGGGGGCCCCACACCACCCTATGGTGCGGCTACGGGGTGCGCCGCCCTATGGTGTGGGCCTCCTGAGGCCCCCTCCGGTTCTCTTCGGGACTCCGTGGAACCTTAGGGAATTCTAAGACTTCGGGCTTCGAATTTTCCAATTCCGAGAATATTTCTAGAACAACTTTTCTGAAACTAAAAATAGCAGAAAACAGGTAACTGTCTCTATGGCATCTTGTCAATAGGTTAGTCCAAAAAATTGATAAAAATGACATAAAGTGTATAGCAAACATGTGGAAAACAATAAGAAAACAATATGGAACATCAAAAAATAAGGATACGTTTATGACATATCAGGTGGTGAGACCTCTAGGAAGATCACCACTCACAATGACTTTGTCGGAAAATATAACCCCTCTTATGTTCTTACAAAATCTAGAGATGGTCATGTTTATGCTAAATATGTTGGTACTTCTTATGGCGATGATTATCATTGGACTATTTTGGTTCCTAAGACTCTTGTTGCTAACAGAAGAGGACCCATTGAAGGATGGGTACCTAAATCAAGAAATTGATCTCTTGTAGGGAAGTGCTTCCGGGTCGGGCAAATGGACGGTGGATAGTGGTGCATCCCAACATATGATTAAAAGCAAAGACGCGGTGAGTGATCTTAATCCTCCTTCACCATATCACAATTGTGTCACTATTGGTGATAACTCCGAGCTAAAGGTATTAGGACGAGACAAGGTGGCTACCTCAAATGATTTATCAATTGAGAATGCTCTCCTTGTTGAGTCCCTTGGCTATAATATTATGTTGGTCCTTCAACTTGCAAAATGTGGTTTTACCTCTTTCTTTAAAAAAGAGAACCTGATTGTCACTTGGTAAACGACTCTGAAAGTAGCCTTTGTTGGGCATGCCGAGAACGGCATGTATGTAGTGGACTTCTTTGAAGGAGACACGTGTGCCGCAACATGCCTAATGGCTAAAGTTGATGTGGGTTGGCTTTGGCATCGCCGGTTAGCCCACACCAATATGAGAACGCTGCATGACCTTCAAAGTGGCAATCATGTTCTAGGACTAATGAATAATAAGTTTGCCAAAGATCGTGTGTGTAACTCTTGCATACTTGGAAAGCAACATGGGGAACCCCATCCTAGAAAGGCCACCATCACCACCTCAAGAATTCTCGAGCTCATTCATTTGGACCTTTTTGGTCCATTATCTTATGATAGTCTTGGAGGCAATAAGTATTGCGTGGTGATTGTGGATGATTATTCAAGATATTGTTGGTTGTATTTCTTCAAAAGGAAGAGTGAGACTCAAAAGAGAGTCATTGGGTTTATCACTTTGGTTGAGCGCCAACATAATGCAAGCATCATGGCCATCCGAAGTGATAATGGTTCTGAGTTCAAGAACTACACTGTAGAGGGATTTCTTAGTGAAGAGGGGATTTATCATCAATATTACACTCTCTGTCATGGGATAATCACGGCAGACGTTACCAGGGGTAACTTACTTTGGGGCAAATCGACTCTGGTGTTTGGGAGAGGGTTTATCTCAGGGGAAATCATGTTATCAATCGATCTGGTAGCTCTGGGAATAATGTCGCCGAGTCTCCGATCAAGGGTTTCTACTATCAACTCTCGTATTACAGGATACTCGAATATCTGGTGAAGCTCTATTTTTTTTAACCCTAGGAGCCGGCTTATATCTTACCAGGCTCCTTGGCTTCCTATACAAGGCACACTCGGAATCCTACCCGGAAACCGCACACAACCCTAAGTTTCCTAATAGTAACCCCAAAGGCCGGATTACAAGGCTTATGCTCCTTCTTGGGCCTTCTAGAAACTCCTCTTTCTTGAGCCGGGTCTTGCGCGATCCCCTTTGGGCCGGGTTTCACCTTGGCGTTAGCCTACCGGGTTATCATCCCTCCATCAGTAGTCCCCAGAATAGCTTGTGCTTCTCGGGATCAACCATGAAGCGCACACTATTCCCTGCAAAACAATAAACATTCAAATTCACAAAATACCGGGTTAGGGCTCTTTGATAATAGCTAGGCCTTGCTCCATTGGCGGTCCATATAATAACCCGGTTTTTTCCGAGTAAAACATCACTTTTCCCGGGTCAACACTCCGAGGAAAACGCGACAAGACCCAGATTCGTACCGTTGTCAATCAATCCGAATATCACGCTCGCAATCTCTTTTCGGATATCTCGCAACGGGTATTTTGTTACTTATCCAAAATATCCGGGCCGAATAACTTTTTTCCGAAAATTTGGCACTTGCCGCCTAAACCTAGGGCACTTTCCCCCGCACCTATAAATAGGCACCCAAGGGGTAACCCTAGATCCATTAGCCATTTCTCATCTTCCTCCTTTCTCTCCACTCCATTCTTGCGCCCACGAGCCCGAGCTCGAGCCTGCACCAGCGGCACCACACCGCCACCCGCAAGGCCACCACCGGAATCGCACCGCCGCCGCCTGGTCGCCACCACCTGCGCCCGCGACGCCGCCTTCGATTCCCGCCGCTGCGCCCTCGAGCAAGCCGCCGGAGATCCCAAGGGGCTGCCGCCGTGGAGCCACCCGCCGCCGCCGCGCTTCACCTCTCAATCCATCCGGTAAGTTTCTTCCACCTCTTAGATCTAGATTTCTACTTCTTGCAGATAGATTAGATCTAAGTTTATCCCCTAGTTCTCCGCTATTTCTCATTAGCTCGTCACGTTTTCGTAATCTCACACTTTTCACGGCTCACACTCAGTTAGATCCGCGTGTATGCCTTTCAACACACTTTCACCATTTGCAATCGCGTACTTCCCCTCTATATGTTCTTGACTAGATCCAATCTGCCGATTTTTGCAAGTGCTTCTCATTAAGTCGGATAGCCGTAATTTCCGGGTCTCTCGTTATTCATACTTTGCGTTTGCCTCTTTTTTAGATCTACACACATGGCACCTAAGGCCAGCGCTAAGTTGAAGGGAGAACACCCGGCCGGCAAGCAAAAACCGAGTCAGTCGATCTCCGCCAACTGGGCGAGATCGACTGTAACAAAGGCTAAGCTTGACGAGCTTACTGAGTCGGGTGTTCTGCCCGCCCGGGAGGAGATCCACTGGAGGATACCCGGCGAGGAGACTCGGCCCGCTCCGGGTCTAGATGAGGTGGTGATCTTTGTCGAGCACGTGATCCGGGGTTTCCGCCCCCCGGGTCACCCTTTCTTCCGTGAGCTCCTAGACCACTACAAGCTCCGGGTATTTGACATCGGCCCCAACTCCATGCTTAATATCACTCATTCCATAGTTTTATGTGAGTCGTATCTATGCGTTCCTCCCAACCTATCTTTGTTTCTCGAACTCTTCCAATGCAAGCCATGCCGAGAGAGCGGCGATGGGGCCCTCCTAGTCTGTGGAGGAGTCTCGATCCAGAGGCGAAAAAACTCCCTAATGCCGACTCTGAGTCTCCATTCCCACGTCAAACACTGGCAAAAAACCTTTTTTTACTGCCAAGATACTTTTTCACCCGACGAAAAGCCATTGTCGGGTTTCTCCAATGATACCCTCACCTTGTCAGATAACCTCAATTCCTTTGCCTCCGAGGCCGAGAGGCAGTCTATCCAGCCTCTCCTCCATAAACTCGCTGTGCTCTCGGCCCAAGGTCTCCTTGGGCTCAATCTGATTAAACTTGGGTAAGCTGCCGGATTCAACCTAACAACACCCGGACGAAACTCACGTGCCACTACTCTGGGCACCTTACCGACTCTCTCCGATACTCGGAGAAAAATTACCCGGCTGGTGACATAAACAAGCTCATGAAGACCTTCTTAGCCGAGAAACTTGACGCTATCAAGAATATAGCCGGGCTTAACCCCTTCACCCGCTCTAACCCGGCTCCTCCAGTAAGAACCGGTTTACTGTCTTTATCCGACTGATATTTCTCATGCATATATACTAACCCTTGCTTCTATATTACATACACAGGAAGACGACGCGTTCTGGAAGATAGTCACCCCTCCTCCTTCAGAAAACTCGGAAGAAGACGAGGAGCCGGTTGATTCCGATGAAGGTAAAATCCGAATCTTTCTCATTAACTTATTTAGACCAACTTTTTCCCCTTTTCCGGCAATGCATCTTGTTTGCCAGAGCTAGAGGATAAGGAGGACACACAGTCGGACGAAAGCGAGGCTGAGCCGGAGGTGGAGGTTGGAGCAAAGAGGAGGACCCGGGGAGTTGTCTTCAAGGTGCCTTATTCCTCCATTGCCTCCGAACCATACTCGTACGCTAACATGTGCAAACTTAACCAACGCTTAATCGATTCATAGCACTTGAAGGAATCTGCCCCGACCAAACGTAGGGTAACCCGGAACTCTCCGGGCGATGATCCTCTTCACCCGGGCATCCCTTCATCGCCCGCTCGCCGAGCGGGTACTTCCCAAACTCATACATCTTATGTTCCTCGGAAATTTCCATCTCCAAACCATCCATTAGCCGGCCAACTTAGGGTCTCACTTTCCGACTCTTTATCAGCTTCTTCCGGGTCTAGCAACGATCTCCCGCCAGATTTCGTCGTGAACACCGGGTAACTTACCTTTCTTGCTATTCGATACACTAATTTTTTCCATATCTTTCATTCATCATCTACTGATTGTTTCTTTCTCTTTCCCAGGGCCAAAGTCACGATTAGTGCTGAGGACATGGATGTGGATAACCCGGCAATGGAAGAGCCGGAGGTTGTTGTGCAGCCCGCGGCTGGCGGTGCAGAAGAAGAACAAGAAGATTTGCTGAGAGATCCGGTGGAGCAGGAAGCCGAGTTTCCGCTGCCGGGAGACGAGGACATCGAGTTCCTGGGATCACGGATGGGTGACCCCACTCCTAACACCCAGGAAACCCGGGTCCACTCCCCCAAGCAGGAAAGGACGCCGCCTCCGGGTAACCAGAACCCCAGCTCCTCCAGGCCCAAACTTGATGATCTCGACTTTGAGGGGAAGCTAACTGAGATCTTCTCTCTGAAGACCACTGAAAGGGATATCCTTGAATCCCTAGCAGCTGAGCACCAGGTAACTTTAATCAATGTTGCTTGTATATTCATCTAGTCCCCAAGTTCCGGGTTAACTATGTAAAGTTTACTCGGTACTTTCATAACTGTATAATTTGTCATACCCGGTTTTATCTTACATCCGACTGACTTTTCCTTGTCTACTTACGCAGGCGCACGTGACCCGGTCTGAGGAGATTTTGGCGAAAATCAATGAGCTCCTCCAGGCCGAGATCAAGCTGCGGGAAGGGCTGGAAGCCGAGGTGGAGGACCTTGCCAAGGATGTGAAAAAGTACAAGAAGCGATCCCAGAACGTTGAGGGTGTGCTGAAGAAAATTTCAGCTCAGATTGCCGATACTTACCGCTCTTTACTTGGTAAAAATTTCTAACTTACTTATTATAACCCGGATCTTCCTGTAAGGTTTATAACCCGAATCTTATTGCTTTAATTTTGCTGGTATCCTGTAGCTTCGGGTGAACAGGCTATGGATGACGATGATGTTGAGAAGATAAAGACGATGAAGGCCGTGATCCGGCAATTCTCAGTGGGGACCAAATGGACCCTAGAGGCTTTGAAGTGGCCTGGGACTCCTGGCGGCGCGGACAAGATGCTCGAGGCGTGCTCAACTATCCCCGCCTGGATCGAGCACTGGAAACGCTCAGCCTGCCGAGTGGGAGTAACCCGCGGCCTTGCCTTGGCCAAAGCTTATTTTCCTAAGCTTGAGCCGGCAACGCTCGTGGGCGGGTTCCCCGAGTTTAACAACGACGGGTCAAGGTTCAATAGCAAGGATTATAAGTTCATCCACACTCAGGTGCGTCACTCGGCAAGCTTGATAGCCGACAGTCTGGATGTGAGCAAGATCACCCCGCCCTACAATGCTGATGACAAGCCGGTTCCATCTGAACTCCCCAAGCCCTTCGACATGCTGGCACGGTGGAAGGAGGAAGCTGCCAAGAGGAAGGCCGAGGCCGAGAATGCGCCATCCACATCTACTCCGGCTGTTCCTCCTCCAGTTCGCGCCGATACTGCGTCTAACCCGGACATGGGGGCAGGGCAGGCCACCGATGAGCATGCTGAAGACTCGGCCGCCAAGGACAATGTTGATGACTCGGCTATGGCTGCCGAGTAAAGTTTCATTATTTCTCGCCTCAAACACTTGTTCGGCCAATAGGCATTTATGTAATATGCCTGATACCATTATTCTTTTGATAGTGCGCCTGTGCACTTCTCGATACAATTTCCCCGGTTTGTAATACGTTTGAACTTTAATAGCTATGGTGGCCCTTCTGGCCCCTCACCTTGATATGTTGTTTCCTAGTTTTGAACTTTTTTGCTGCTTTTCTGATTTTAACTCTTTTCCCTCCTGTGAGACTCGGTTTCCGGGTCTTGGGATTTTTTACCAAGTGGACTTTATTTCTTAAGTCCCCAAGTCCCCAAGACTTGGATTTTTGGGTTTTAAGCTCGCTAGCTAGACAATTTGTTGCTTTTCTCAAATTCCCAAGTCCCCAAGACTCGGATTCCCGAGGCTAGGGAGTTGTAGTTTTCAAAAAGAAAATTGTTTTTGCTAAGGCCCCAAAACATAGAGTTACTCACGTAGATTTGAAGTTATGCTTAATACATTGTGAGTTTCTGGCTGTTAACCTTGTACTCTGCATAACTTGTGGTTTGGATGACCCTTTTGATCTACTTTGTTGTAAGCCGGCTTTCGCGTGGATATTCAGTGCTGCTATAACTTTATAAAAACAGGGTCAGGCAAGTCCCATTGGGCATCATGACTGATTGTGATTATATGTTAGCAAAGCACGCCACATTATTGCGAGTCACATCAAGCTTAAACAAGAGAAACCAAGAAAATTTGGCTCTATTGTCCGGTTATAAGATTGTAACCGCACTTATTGCAAGTAATCGGTCCTTATAACTTAATGGCATCGTGGTCGGGTCTTTGAGTTTGTAACTGTGCTATTCAAGCAATCAGCCCCCAAGACCTATATATACAATTTTAGGAAAAATACAAAACTAATGTACTATAAGCAAACAAATAATACTTACCTGATAAAGTAAAAACAGAAGGTAAAAAACAGAAAGATAAAAAACTTAACAGAAATAAACAAGAAAGAAGCAAAATCATAGTTCAACCATCTCTTTATTGATATGAGAAATTTAGGTCAGCAAGCCGCCTCATTAAAAACCCTCTAGTCCCCTTAGGTACCCTGGATAGGAAAAGAGTGCGTCTGAAACCTGCTGCCTGTTACATCGTGTAATTCAACTTGTAAACCTAGCCTATGCTAAGTGTAGTAGGGACGTAACTGAGCCATGTTCCATGGTCTCTCCCGCTCTTGCATAGATGAAGTGGTATGGGCGGTGTCATTGACAGTGTCCGACTCTTCCCTTGCATCTATCAAGTAGTATGATCCGTTGTGCAAATTCCGGCTTATGATGAACGGGCCTTCCCATGGTGGAGATAACTTGTGCTTTCCCTCCTTTGATTGTACTAAGTGCAATACCAGGTCCCCTTCCTGAAAGACCCGGGTTTTGACTCGCCGACTATGGTATCTCCTCAAATCCTGCTGATATATGGCTGATCTCTCCAAGGCTTGCTCTCTGTGTTCTTCTAGCATATCCACGGCATCCTGCCGGGTCTTCTCATTTTCCACCTCGACATAAGCCGATACTCGGGGCGAGTCATGAATAATGTCACTCGGCAACACTGCCTCTGCACCATAAACCATGAAAAACGGGGTCATCTGAGTAGATCTCTTGGGTGTAGTGTTAATTCCCCAAACTACTGACGGTAACTCCTCAACCCATGCTCCAGCAGCTCTAAGACATGGGACTCTCAGCCGTGGTTTCAATCCACGAAGTAACTCCTGGTTTGCCCTCTCCACCTGTCCATTAGCTTGTGGATGGGCTACCGAGGCTTTGTCAAGGCGGATACCATTGTTCCCGCAAAATTTCTCCATCTCACCTAAGGACATGTTGGTTCCATTGTCTGTTATTATGCTGTGGGGGTATCCAAACCGGTAGATAATCCTTTTTAGGAACTTGACTGCTGTGATTGCTTCACAATTGGTAACTGGCATAACTTCAACCCACTTAGTAAACTTATCAATAGCTACCAAAAGATGAGTCTTTTTGCAAGGTGACATGTGGAAGGGGCCCACCATATCCATACCCCAAACAGCAAACGGCCAGGTCAGCGGGATTGTTTGCAACTCCATAGCCGGCACATGGGTTTGGCGAGCGTACCTTTGACATCCATCACACCTTGCCACCAAGCGCTCCGCGTCTGCTAAGGCCGTGAGCCAGAAGAAACCGTGTCGATATGCTTTGGCCACAAGGGATCTTCTGGAGGCATGATGCCCACAATCACCTTCATGGATCTCCTTCAAAATCTGTCGGCCTTCTTCTGGTGCTACACAACGCAAAAAGACTCCTGTTGCACTTCTTTTATACAACTCTCCATTGATAATAGAATAGCCCTTTGCTCGTCTCAGGATTTGCCTTGCTAAAACTTCCTGTGGTGGTAACTCGCCCCGTGATAGGTATGCCAAAAACGGCTCTGTCCACTCGGGAACAGCACGTACTACGGCCACGAGCTCCAAATCCGGGTCTTGGTTAGCCACCTCTTCCTCAGATTCGGTTTTGACAGATGGCCAGGAAAACATTGGGTGGAACCGGCTCTCTGCGCGAGCCGAGTCTTGCGAGCGCATCTGCTGCCTCGTTCTTTCGCCTGTCAATATGTTCCACCTCATACCCGGAAAAAGACCCGGCCACCCTGTCCACCTCTCTGCGATATGCTGCCATTGTTGCATCCTTTCTATCCCAAGTTCCTGAGACCTGCTGTATCACAAGATCCGAGTCTCCATAGCACCGTATTCGCCTGATGTTCATCTCCTTTGCTATTCTCAATCCGTGTAATAACGCCTCATACTCGGCCACATTGTTGGAGCAATCGAAGTGAATCTGCAACACGTAGCTCAATTTGTCTCCTTTGGGTGATGTGAGTACCACCCCAGCTCCTGACCCCTCATACTGCTTAGAACCATCAAAGTGCATCACCCAAGACTCGGAACTTGGCATCATTGTGGGCATGCTTGTGTGAGTCCAATCATTGATAAAATCAGCTAAAGCTTGAGATTTGATTGCGGACCTGGGCTCGTAGTTGATGTGATAATCTCCCATCTCAATGGCCCACTTGGCTATTCTGCCTGTCGCGTCTGAATTTCTGATAATATCTTCCATTGGTATAGAGCTAACCACTGTTATGGGGTGTTCCCGAAAATATGGTTTCAATTTCCGGCTGGACATGAAGACCCCGAAAACTAACTTTTGCCAATGTGGGTAATGCTGCTTTGCTTCCGATAGTACCTCACTCACATAATAAACCGGCCTCTGCACCGGGTGATCATTTCCATCCTCTTTGCGCTCAACAACAACCACGGCGCTAACCGCCCGGGCCCGGCCGCCACGTATAACAACATGGGCTCTTTAGGACCCGGAGCCGCCAGAATCGATGCCTCAGATAATTGCTTTTTCAGAGCTTCAAACGCCTCGTCCGCCTCTTGGTCCCAAACAAATTTGTCGGTTTTCCTCGAGAGCCGGTATAAAGGTATTGCCTTTTCTCCGAGCCTGGATATAAACCGACTTAATGCTGCTACACATCCTGTAAGCTTTTGAACGTGCTTCAGGCCTTCCGGCTTTTTCAGACTCTAAATAGCTTTAATCTTGTCCAGGTTTGCCTCAATACCTCTCTCGGAAACAATGAAACCGAGTAACTTTCCTGCTGGAACTCCAAACACACACTTTGTGGGGTTAAGCTTCATCTGATATCTTCTCAAATTCCTGAACGTTTCCTTTAGGTCATCAATGAATATATCTGCCTTCCTGGTTTTAAACACCACATCATCGACATAAGCATGGACGTTGCGTCCAATCTGATCCTCAAAACACTTATGAATGCACCGTTGGTACGTTGCACCAGCGTTATTTAGCCCAAAAGTCATGGTTTTGTAACAGAAAGCTCCAAAGGGGGTTATGAACGATGTTTTCTCCCAATCTTCCTTCTTGAGCTTGATCTGGTGATACCCGGAATAGGCATCCAGGAAACACAATAGATCACTTCCAGCCACCGCATCTATAATCAGATCTATCCTTGGAAGGGCAAACGGATCCTTTGGGCAATGTTTTTTGAGACTCGTGTAATCTATGCACATCCTCCACTCGTTGCTCTTTTTCATCACCAGAACCGGATTTGCCAACCAATCCGGGTGAAAGACCTCCATGATAAAGCCGGCTGCAAGGAGCCGAGCTATCTCCGCTCCTATAGCCTTTCTTCTTTACTCGTTCATTTTTCTAAGGCCCTGCTTCACAGGCCGAGACTTGGGATCAACATGCAAACTATGCTCAGCTAACTCGGTCGGGATACCCGGCAATATCGCTAGGCGTCCAAGCGAAAACATCTTGGTTTCCACGAATAAACTCAATGAGTGCCTCTTCCTGCTTACTGTCTAGGTTAGATCCTATAGCAAACTGCTTGGAGGGATCGCCTTCGACAAAAGCCACCATCTTGGTGTCCTGTGCTGCTTTGAATTTTGCTCTCTCGTCTTCCGTATTCGGTCTTTTCAATGCTGTTCTATCTTCCGGGTCTACCTGAGACCGGTAATACTTGAGCTCTTCCTTCCTGTAGGCCTGTTCTGCCATTGCCGCGTCTCCTTCGTCGCACTCAGCTGCGATAACCCGGTTACCATGTATAGTAATGGTTTGCTTGGGACCCGGGATCTTTAGCTGTAGGTATACGTAACACGGCCTGGCCATGAACTTGGCGTAAGCCGGCCTTCCGAACAGCGCGTGATAAGGACTGCGCAATTTTACCACCTCGAACGTGAGCCACTCCACTCGGAAATTGGCCTTCGATTCTCCAAAAGCAACCTCTAGTGTTATCTTTCCTTCTGGGCACGCCAAGTGACCCGGCACGATCCCGTGAAAAACTGTAGAAATTTTCTGCAACTGAGACTCCTTGAGCCCCATGCGTAGGAAAGTTTCCCAGTATAAGATATTGATGCTACTCCCGCCATCCATCAAAACCTTTTTCAGCTCATATCCATTGACCTGTGGTGCAACTACCAAAGCCAACACACCCGGATGTTCTATTGTTTCCGGGTGATCCCTCCTGCTCCATGTTACCTCTTGATCTGACCATCTCAAATATCTCGGAACAGCTGAGGAAACTGAGTTTACGGCCCTTTTGAGTATCTTTCTATCTTTATTGGAAGTCCCCGTAGTATGAACGTGGTACTGCCCTAGCTGCTTTGGGTTGGCTTGGAAACCTCCAGCACCTCCTTGATTGTTACCCGGATTACCATCTCCTGCGTTGCCAGCCGGGGGTGGGCCATTGCCCGGGTTTCCGCCCGGACCCGGTCCTGCTCCCCGGCCCGCGCCTCGCATGGCCTTTTGTATTTCCTCGTTCTTCCATCTCTGTAAATCTACGCACTGCTCCAATGAATGATTAGCCGGCCTGCCGTTCCTTCTATGACGCGGACAGGGCATCCTGAGGGCCTCTATATGGTTAGCCGGCCTTGGTGGTCCTTGGTAATTTCCTCCATTGAAGTTTCCTCCATTGAAATTTCCCTCAGCCATGGGTCTCGCAAACCCGGCTTCTGTATTGGCGACAAACTCGGAGTTTCCTTCATATGGGCGCTTGTGCTGGTTGTTTCCATTATTTCCTCCATTATTACCCGGTGCAGCTCCATTGCCGGGTCTTCCATTATTGTCTGCGTTGGCCTTTGCTTTTTTTATCATCAACATCCTCCTCTGTGGTATCTGTGGCGGCGTGCTTATTGCACGCGTCCATCAACTCTCCCATCGTAACCTCTGAAGCGTGCCGACTGGACTTCATGCGTGTCAGCTTTTGCACTAAGGGTATGTATTTGCATGTTTTCGCCATAGCTTGTAATGCATCCTTTGGCTGGATATTAGTGGACGAGTGGAGAATTTCCATAACCCGGTGCACCCAACTGCGTGCCGACTCTCCCTTCTTCTGGACCCATCGCTCTAGATCATCGATCGTAAATAACTTCCTGCACGTTCCGTGAAAGTGCTTGATAAATGCAGTTTTCAGCTCACCCCATGAATTGACGGATTTTTCGGGTAGGTTATTGAACCATAACTTTGCTGCTCCCTCTGACATCATTAGGTACATAAATTTGGCTTGAAGGTTCTCAGATGTGTTGCGAATTGACATGGCCATCTCATAACTGCTCAACCAGGTTTCCGGATCCATGGTCGGCTCATAATTAAAAAGTTTACCCGGTTCCTTGAACTTATCCGGGTAAGGCTCGGCCCTAATTGCGTCCGACAAACACTTAGGCCCGGCTAGATTTGCCGGTACTGGCCTCACCCGGGAAGCATGCGATCCCGCGGCAGGTACGGCTGGGGGTGCAACTGCTACCGGTCCTCGTACCGCAGACCCGGCCGCTGCACGCCTGGCTCGAGAACTGTCCACAATAGCTTGTGCCGCCGATGCTGCAGGCGTTGTCGGCCTACGGGGAGGAGGCGGCATTTGCTGCTGCTCTGCCCTCCGTCGTGCCGAACTCGACTGGATATAGCCAGTATTCGCGTTCTGCCGGCTAACATATGGTGTTCCGTGCATTCCACTCCTGTTATCCGGGTAATTGGCCTGCTGAGCCACTGCTGTGCGCAGCAAATCTATCGCCCGCCGGGTCTCCACTGCATGGGGTGACTCTCCTACGGGGATTTGATCAAGTGCCAACATTGCTACATATACGTTATCCATGGGATTATTGAAGTGACCTGATGGAGTATGAAATCATGGTGGTGGTGGTGGGGCTGCATTGCCAGTGGCAATCCCTGTTTGCAACGTGGGTAACCGGTCTGCACGTTTGCCGGCTGTCCTCCCAGGGTTGCAGCTTGATGTCCGGTTTCCTGATTCACAGCCGGGATTGGTTGATCCCGAGGGGTAATGAACAGTGCAACAGGATGCAAAACTCCGCCAGTTGCCGGTAATCTCGTTTGGTGCCTCTGATTGTAAATCCTAGTCGACTAAACCTGCAGCCGGTTCTCCAATTCTTCCACCTCGCGCTGGCACGCGGCTATCCCTTGTTTCTCAGCTTCAACATCTCTCCTTTGCTGATCCAATGCACGGCGAGCTACATCCAGATCTCGGGCGCGCTCCGCCGCGTTTTCTGGGGTTATCACCGTTGCTAGCACCGTGGGATCTAAGATCAGGTTGTTGTTGAACAGAGCCGGGTTTCGCGGATTCGAAGGTCCCGCTCCTGGTGTTCTGTTCGCCATAAACCCAAACATGTTTCTCTGCCACTCACTTTCCCCGGAACGGCTGGTGACTGAAGCCGACTCTCCGTCAACCCGGGCTATAACCGGGTTTCCATCAGCCGGAACTTGCTGCTGGGCCAGCGCTCGCGCCGCTCCGACCGCGGCCGTCGTCACATCTCCCTGATTGAGATTGGTTGCATGGGCTGTGTAGACCGCGACCTGGCGCGCGATGCCTGCGAAGACTCGTATTCTTCCTCATCACAGATATCCTCCTCGTATCGATCTTCTAGCAGGTGCGGGATAGATTCGGTGTCATCTTCTCTCATGACCCGGCCACGCGGGGTCCATACCGGCTCCTCCGGCTGTTCCCTCTTCGTGGTGGGCTCTTCTATCGGATCGGCTGTCCCGACCGATTCTTCTCCGTCTGACTGAACGCAGGTCGCTTCTCCTGACACAGAACCATATTCAATATGGTCAGGAATAGAACCGGACGTACGTACCATGCCGACGAAGACGTTGACCCGGCCGATCGTGACGATAGATCCGGTTTCTAGCAGGTCCGACTCTGGTCCCCAACCAAAGTCGCCTACCATCTTCTCTCCTTCGGGGTTGGTGTAGATCTCGCCGACGACGAGGTTCTTCATGCTTTCCCGAGCTTCTCCCGTGATGTAAACACCCTTGGACGTAGGCCCCACGGTGGGCGCCAACTGTCATGGGATAATCACGGCAGACGTCCAGGGGTAACTTACTTTGGGGCAAATCGACTCTAGTGTTTGGGAGAGGGTTTAGCTCAGGGGAAATCATGCTATCAATCGATCTGGCAGCTCGGGCAATCAAGTCGCCGAGTCTCCGATATAGGGTTACAATATCAACTCTCGTATTACAAGATACTCGAATATCTGGTGAAGCTCTCTTTTTTTAACCCTAGAAGCCGGCTTATATCTTACCCGGCTCCTTGGCTTCCTATACAAGGCACACTCGGAATCCTACCCGGAAACCGCACACAACCCTAAGTTTCCTAATAGTAACCCCAAAGGCCGGATTACAAGGCTTATGCTCCTTCTTGGGCCTTCTAGAAACTCCTCTTTCTTGAGCCGGGTCTTGCGCGATCCCCTTTGGGCCGGGTTTCACCTTGGCGTTAGCCTACCGGGTTATCATCCCTCCATCACTCCCTATACCCCTAAAAAAATGGTGTAGCGGAGAGGAATAATTGGACACTAATGGATGCGGCAAGGACAATGATTGTGGAGTTTTCTTCTCCTTATAATTTTGGGGCCAAAGCCGCCTCCACCGCTTGTCCTGCTAGCAACCGGCTGTATATCCGCAAGAACTTGAACAATACTCCCTATGAGATTCTCACGGGCAAGAAGCCGGATGTATCTTACTTCAAGGTCTTTGGTTGTAAATGCTTCATTCGTAAGAAAGGTAAACGCTTGTCAAAATTCGAGACCAAATCTTATGAGGGTAACTTTGTTGGATTAGCCACAAATGCTCACGCCTATAGAGTCTACAACAAGTCCACCGGACAAGTTGAAGAAGTTATAGACATGGTGTTTGATGAGGATAATAGCTCCCAAGGGGGCGCATAGATCATGGTGTTGTAGGATATGCAATTCCTCCCATCGTCATAACAAGAATTGGTATTGGTGAAATAATCTTCTTTGAGGGTTACCGGATGACGGGGGGAGACTTCCGGGTCTTTTTGGGACTCCGTGGAACCTTCAGGAATTCTAAGACTTCCGGGCATTGAATTTTCCAATTCCAAGAATATTTCCAGAACAACTTTTCTGAAACTAAAAACAACAGAAAACAGGGAACGGGCTATGTGGCATCTTGTCAATAGACGGGGGAAGAAGGACTATGCTCTACTCAAGTGGATCCTTTGACTACACCCATTGATACACAAGCTATCCAAGAAGATGCACCAAGCCCACAAGCTAATGAACAAGGCCAAGCTCAAGATCCTCCCATTGTTGAGAGAGCTCAACCAAGTGGTGATCCTTCACCCATTGATGATCAAGGCCAAGTTCAAGATGGACACGACTCAGATGAAGAAGGTGATGCTCAAGATATATCCAAGGAAACTTTGGAGGAGATGCTATCTCATAGAGAAAAGAGAAAGCTAGAAAATCCTGAGCGTGCAGGTCACACGAAGTACAAGATTCTTGGTCAAGTTCTAGGAAGGGTTGTCACTAGGAGGCAATTGGCCGATTTTAGCAAAGCTCATGCTTTTATCTCTTTCATTGAGCCCAAGAAAGTATGTGAAGCTCTTGAAGTTCAAGATTGGTTTGAATCCATGCATGATGAACTCAACAACTTCGAGCGTAACAAAGTGTGGAAGTTAGTTCCATGACCCAAGGATTGCAAGAAGGTTATTGGCACCAAGTGGATGTTCAAGAACAAGAAAGGCAAAGATAGCATCGTCATTCGCAACAAGGACAGATTGGTGGCTCAAGGATTTTCTCAAGACGAAGGTGTTGATTTCGGTGAAACCTTTGTCCATGTAGCTCGTATTGAATCCATTCATATCTTGCTTGCATATGCACCCCATCACAATTTTAAGTTACAAGAAATGGATATTAAAAAGTGCTTTCCTAAATGGTCCCATTAAAGAGTTAGTATATGTCAAAAAATCTCCGGGTTCGAAGATCTGAACCACCCCGATCACGTCTATAACCTTGATAAGGCTCTCTATGAGGTTAAAAAAGGTCCACGTGTGTGGTAAGAGCACCTTAAAGAGTTTCTAGTAGATCGTGGGCTTAATGTTGGTTTAATCGACCCCACCCTCTTTACTAAGATGGTTGGAGGTGACTTGTTCATATACCAACTCTATGTGGATGACATCATATTTGGGTCTTGTTGGGGGAGTTACCCATGGTCCCAAAGCTCACAGGATGAGACCCGACATGGACAGAAGGCCCAAAGCCGTTTTTTCCTTAAGGCAGAACTGGTTGAGATTCTAGGTCTGGACGAGAACTCGCCGAAGACCAGAACTAGTTCAGAATCTGGGTCCGGAAGAGACCTTGCCGAAGACCAGACCTGGTTGAGAATCTGGGTCTAAAGATCTCGCCAAAGACCATACCCGGCTGGGAATCTGGGTCTGAATGAGACCTCGCCCAAGACCCGTCCCCACGAAATAGTTTATTCTCAGAATCGACTAAAACCGAGTTCACGTGTAAACCTGGGGAGAAGGTCCAGGTTACAGTTTATGCAACAGAAGATCCAAGACTTGTCCTAGGAACTGGTTTATTCTCAGAACTAGCTAAAAGTGAGTTCACCTGTAAACCTGGGTGAAGGCACAGGTTACAGTTTATGCAGCGGAGGATCCAAGACATGTCCCAGGAACTGGTTTATTCTTAGAACCGACTAAAAGCGAGTTCACCTGTAAACCCGGGGGAAGGCACAGGTTACAACTTTATGCAGCAGAGGGACCAAGACCTTTCCCAGGAACTGGTTTATTCTCAGAACCGGCTAAAAGCGAGTTCACTTGTAAATAAGGGGCGAAGGCTCAGGTTACAATACATATAATGGAGGATCCGAGACCCGGCCCAATAATACGGCCTATGGCCCAAAGACGGAGCAAGGTGCAAGCACTTAAGGCCTAAAGAAGATTCTAGAAGCGACCAGGTAGTGAAGCCCAGTTCTCATCATATACCAGCAAAGTTTCTCTTGTCGGGTTAGGCTAGGAATCCGACTTTGGGCGTGACCCGGATTTATTTCTAAGACGAGGAACTCATCTACTATATAAAGCGAGTTCCCGGGACGTAGAAAACAAGTTCTAGTTTCATAGAAATATCTCTCGAGACATCGGAAGCCAGAATTGCTCCTTATAACCAAGACCTCGAATCATCAATAGTCAAGAAGCAGGAGTAGGTTTTACCCTCAATAGAGGGGACGGACCTGGGTAAACTTGCTTTTCTTGTTCCCACCATAACACTTTCGATACTTCGCTTAGAAGCTATAGCCTTACAATCTATTTCATGCATAAGGACACTTTCCGTGACAACACCACCACAGGTCTACTAGCACCAAATTCAATGAAGAGATTTGCAAACTTATGACCGATAGGTTTGAGATGTCCATGATGGGAGAATAATAGTATTTCCTTGGCTTTGAGATCAAGCAATATCCCGAAGGAACCTTCATCAAGCAAGCTAAATAAACCCAATACATGCTCAAGCGGTTCAATATGCATGATGCCAAGCCTATGAAGACTCCAATGTCCACAACCCTCGACTTGAAACCCGATCCGGATGGTAAAGAGGTAGATCAAAAGGTATACCGATCCGTGATTGGATCTTTTATTTACCTTTGTGCATTGATGGAGCAGGGCTTGGACTCGTTGGGATACCCCAAGAGGAAGGTATGAAGAGCACAACAACAATTTTACCTCAGAAAGAAACCAAGGTTGAATCGACCAGTAGGAGAAAGAAATCACTTCCGAAGGTTGATGCATCTGCTGTGGTAGGGCGCACTACCGGTTCAGAAGCAACGCGGAACCTACACAACGCAATCAAATCACTTTGCCCCAATGAAGCAGTGAGGTTGTCAATCTCACCGGTTTTGCTGAAAACAAAGAGGTTAAACGTATGGTGTGGAAAAAAATACTTGTTTGCAGTAGATGAAAATAGAACAGTGATGGCAGTAGGAAAATAGTAGGAACATTATGAAAACAGTGATTGCAGTAGTTGTATTATCAGTATAATGGAAATGGATCGAGGTCCATAGTTCACTAGTGGTGTCTCTCGAAAACAGATAAATAGCATGTTGGGTAAACAAATTACAGCTAGGCAATTGACAGAGATAAAGGTTGCACCGTAGTGCATATGCATGACATGATGATTACTATGTGATTCATGCGGTCATTACAAAAAGATACATATACCGTTATCCAACTGCATCTATGACTAATAATAGTCCACCCTCAGAATGTCATCCAAGCAAACATTGGGTATTAAGTTGGAAGCAACATATAATTGCATTAAAAAAAGTGTGTATTGTAAACAATGTAAACATCATTGTTTTCGCCAGAATGGCAACAACACATCCCCACCCGTTACGTTTCTGTCACTGGAGCATGAGTAAAAGGGAGGCATGCACCTACTATCGAGAATAAATACTCTCTCTTGGAGTTACAGGCATCTACTTGGCCAGAGCTTCTACAAGCAACATAGAGCATGCAAGATCATAAATAACATACACATGAATAGAACATGATAGTTTGATAATCATCGGACATATCATTCAATATTCATCGGATCTCAGCAAACACAACATGTAGCATTACAATAAGATGATTTTGATCATGTTAGGCAGCTCAGAAGATCTAACCATGAGGCATAAGGAAGAGAGAACAACCATTTAGCTAATGCTATGGACCCGTAGTCCAAGGATGAAGTACTCACGCATCACTCCGAAGGCGGGCATGGTGGTGCAGAGCCCTCCGATGATAATTCCCCCCTCCCGGCAGGGTGCCGGGGAGCCCTCCTGAACTAGGGTTGATGATGACGGCAGCTACAGATGTTTTTGGTGCAAAAGTCTCGGGTATATAGGGTTAACCTCCCGAGAGGTATAAATAGGCGAGAGGGCAACTTTGGTGGGTGGCTAGGGGGGCCACACCACCCTTGGGCGCGGTCAGAGGGGGGCACGCCATCCTATGGGTTGGGGCCCATGTGGCCCCCCTCTGGGTCCCCTCTGGACTCCGTTTGCGCGACGAATTTCTAAGACTTCTAGGTTTTGTTTCGTTAAATTCCGAGAATATTTTCAGAACAACTTTTTGAAACAGAAAACAGCAAAAAGCAGGAACTGGCTCTATGGCATCTTGTCAATAGGTTAGTCCCAGAAAATTGATAAAAAAGGCATAAAGTGTAAAGGAAACATGTAGCATATAGCATGAAAACAACATGGAACATGAGAAATTATGGATACGTTTATGACATATCAACATCCCCAAGCTTAGTTCCTACTCGTCCTCGAGTAGATAAACGATAAAAACAAATAATTTCTGAGGTGACATGCTACCAACATAAACTTGATCATCATAAAGTAAAAGCGTATGTACGCTGAGATCATAGTACTTTAAACACATGCATGATAGATATAATTTTAACAATGAAACTTAGCAATCACCTTGCATCATCAAAAGTAACACAAATAAAAGATTATGAATAATAATGCACTTGAAAGTTATACGTTTGTTTCGAGCATAAATAAAACATATCAAAGTGATACTTCGCTTGTCCTTAAGAGTGGGGTAAAAAATAAATGTAAGGACACATTCAAAGTTCAAGTGGATGACTAGAACAAATAATTTGAGAGCAAGTAATAACACATCATGAATCTATTAATAATAATCTATGGGTCCGATGCACATTAAACTCAGAATGGCAACTACGCTCTCTCAACTGTGCATAAAGATAGAAGATGGAGGCTCAACATAAAAGTAAAAGAAAGGCCCTTTGCTGAGAAAAGCAGGGATTAACTCATGTGCTAGAGCTTTTTATTTTATTAAACAAAGGTATTGAAAACATTTTTTTAGAGAGGTGTATGCTTATGTCAACGAATGGTAAATAGATAATACAGTATGTCACAAGTGAACTAGACTTCACAAGAGAGGCTCCCATTGAAGGACGCAACTGGGTTCAGAAGGTCATCCCTCTTTCTCTTTTGTTTACACAATTATGCTTTGACTGATAAATGAGGGGCAAAAATAGTGAAGAGAATTTTATAGTAACCAATTTTGGGGTTGGGCACCCCGCTGCCAGCTCTTCTATCATTTGGATAAGCAGTTGAAGCCACTAGTATATGTGTGTAAAGTCCAATCAACAAGTGAGATAAATATTATCTGTTCACGTCCTCATGAGCTAAAACAAGGGCACAAAACAGGAATAATTTTAGAAGTTTTAAAGGTAGCACATGTGAAATTTACTTGGAGTGGCGGTTAAATACCACATATAGGTAAGTATGGCAGACACATTTGGCAAACTTTGGTTTTTTGGTAGTTGGATGCACGACTATAACTCATACTCAGTACAGGTGGAGGCTAGCAAAAGACTGGGAGCGACAAATCAAGAGAGAAATAATGGCCATAATCATGCATAGCGACAAAAACATTATTAATCAAAGCATAAACGGTATTACAAGTAAAAATAAGTAAATGATCATAGAGGCTATACATGACTGGTTTGTAGTCATAAAATGGTGTAAGCATGCGCTAAGTCAACCAAATAAAGCATTCGAAGGAGAACACCACAAATTCATGCTTCAATATGATAAAAAACAACTCATGAGTCTTTCAATGGCACATTAGACACTCTAAGCTATTTGAGACAAGTAATTCTACAATAACAATTACTAAGAATAGAATTAGAATAACATCTAGCATGACATGAAAAAGTCTAGCCACGGTGTATACAAGCTTCTATTTGCACTGTTATAAGCACGAAAATTGTACTACTGCTTTCCAACACCAATCATTTTATACTAAACAAAAGTATCCAAGAGATATAGCAATGAAACGAGAGAGTACTAACATAACTCTACTAGAAATAACAGCTCTGAATAAGAGATGCATGAAAAACAGGAGCTAAAAGGATTTATAGCAGCTAGAAGAAAAACTAAGAATACGGGCATGGGAGAAAACGAGTATTCATATGAAAAAGCGGAGAGTGTCTCTCTCCCACACAAAGAATGCTGGGTTCCAAACATATTTATTGCAACAACGAAAACAAAAGAAAACAAGACAAAAACAAACATATGCTCCAGGTAAAATGCATATGATGTGACCGAATAAAAATATAGTTTCACTAGAAGTGACCTGATAAATTGTTGATGAAGAAGGGGGTGTCTTGGGCATCCCTGATACGTCAAAAACGTATCTCCTAATCCGAACACTTTTCTTATTGTTTTCCTCTAAACTTGTGTGTTTTGAATGCAACTAACGCGGACTAACGCTGTTTTTAGCATAATTACATTGGTGTGTCGTTTTTGTGCAGAAAAATCAACTTTCGGGAAATTGCCCAGAAAAGACCCCATTGGTCTTAAAACACCGGAAGACCCCGGGAGCCAGAAGGGGCCAGGAGAGGGACCAGAGGGGGGCACACCACCCCATGGCTCCCCGCCCCCCCTTGGCCGCGCCACCTGGTGGTGTGGGCCACCCAGGGCCCCACTCGGTCTCCCCTTTTGACTACAAATAGCCTTCAACCCTAAAACCCGAGGGGGTTCGATAGTTTTCCAGAAATAAGTTCGTAGCTCCACCGCCACCCCGAACCTCAATTCGAGGATCAAAAGTTCCTGTTCTGGCACCCTGCCGGTACGGGGAATTGGAGGAGATCATCGCCATCGTCATCACCAACGCCTCTCCATCGACCATCCATGTTTCCCCATCCATGTGTGAGTAATTCCCTCGCTGTACGCTGAAGGGGATGGTAGGGATTGGATGAGATTGTTCATGGAATAATGCCGTGATTGTTAGAGCATAGTTCCTAGTATCTTCTATTAGTGCTATTGACATTGTTGCAACTTGTTATGCTTAATGCTTGCCACTTTGGGCCCGAGTGCCATGATCTCATATCTGAACATGTTATTGAATCACGATGATAATTATTGTTTCTTGGTCATACCTGCAAGTTGTTTACACATATCGTTGTCCGGAACCCGAGGCCCCGAAGTGACATAAATTGGGACAACCGGAGGGGATGGCTGTGATGTGAGGATCACATGTGTTCACGGAGTGTTAATGCTTTGCTCCGGTGTTCTATTAAAAGGAACACCTTAATTACCAGTAGTTCCCTTGAGGCCCCGCTGAAAACGGGCTGGTAGGACAAAAGATGTTGTGCAAGTTCTCATTGCGAGCACGTACGGCTATTTACGGAACACATGCCTATGGTTACTTAGTGCTTGGATGCTTTATCTTATTTATCTGCAATGCCCATGTCTTGATTATTATATGAACTATCTTATCCATGCAACGCCATTTCATCTATCCCTATGCCTACATTATTTAATCCCGTTGTTTACTTCAAACACTACTGTTGCTGTTTTCATCTCACTGCTACTATTATTTCACTACTGCTACTACTATAAAACTGTTACTACTGATAAACCACTGCGAACAAAAGTACTTTCAGCTGCAGGTGAATTGAAAAATCACTTGTTAAGGCTCACAAATATTCTTTGGCCCCCCTTGTGTCGAATCAATAAATTTGGGTATTACTTCCCTCGAAGACTGTTGCGATCCCCTATACTTGTGGGTCATCAATCCCCAAGCTTAGACGCTTTAGTATTCTTAGAATTTGCTGGGATGTGATACGTCATAAACGTATCCTTAATTTCTGATGCTCCATGATCATATTTTGTCAATTGCTACTTTTTTCTCCTTTATTTATAGCATTTTTATACGTTTTCCGGGTCTAACCTATTAACAAGATGCCAAGTGCCAGTTCCCTGTTTTCTGCTGTTTTTGGTTTCAGAAAAGTTGTTCTACAAACATTCTCGGAATTGGACCCCATTAAGCCCGAAGTTCCTATTTTCCTCGGAAGCATCCAGAACACCGAAGAGGAGTCGAAGACAGGCAACAGGGGGGTCACACCATAGGGTGGCACGGGTCCCCCCGACCGCGCCACCTATGGGTGTGGGGTCCCTGGAGCTCCACCGCCTTTGCCCTTTCGCCTATTTAAGCCCCCCCGGATGGAAAACCCTAAGTACCTGATCAAAAATCCCAAAAAAGTTCTGCAGCCGCCGTCGTCGTCAACCCTAGATCAAGGGGGTTCTGAAGCTGTTTTTCGGCACCCTGCCGGAGAGGAAATCATCACCGGAGGCTTCTACATCACCATGCCTGCCTCCGGAGTGATGCGTGAGTAGTTCATCCCTAGACTACGGGTTCATAGCTATAGCTAGATGGTTGTCTCTTCCTCTTATGCCTCCATGTTTAGATCTCGTGAGCTGCCTATCATGATCGAGATTGATCTTATGTAATTCTATATGTTGTGTTTGCTGGGATCCGATGAATATTGACCTTATGCCAAGTTGATTATAGTCTTTATTGCATATGTTATTTGTGACCTTGCATGCTTTCCGTTGCTAGTGGTTGCTCTGGCCAAGTAGTTGCTAGTGACTCCAAGAGGGAGTATTTATGCTTGATACTGGGTTCATGCCTCCTTGTTGCCTTGCTCGAGTCACAGAAACGTGAAGGGGGAGGATGTGATGTTGCCATTAGGGAGAAAACAACGGTGAGAGTGCCCGCATGCGTAATAATTGCTTACATTACACTATTTTTAATGCAATTATCTGTTGCTTGCAACTTAATACCTAAGGGGGTTCGGATGATAACCTGAGGTTGGATTATTAGTCATAGATGCAGATGGATGTCGGTCTATGTATATTGTTTTAATGCCCGCACTAAATACCAGAGTAATCTTCATGTTATATTGTGCACTACGGTGCAACCTCTATTTGTCAATTGCCTAGCTGTAATTTCTTAACCCAGCATGCTATCTTTTATGGAGAGACACCACTAGTCAAACTATGAACCCCGGTCCATTTTCCACACTGTTAAACAAACTACCAAATTTTCCTGCTTTCTTTACTTACTGCAAGCATACACTATTTTCCACACTATACTTCTAGTCTTTGTTTTCAGCAAGACCGGTGAGATTGACAACCTCACTCTACCGTTGGGGAAAAGTATTTTGGTTGTGTTGTGTGCAGGTTCCACGTTGTTGCTGACACCGGTGAAGCGCCAGCACCACCGTTAGTGGCATCAACCTTCTGAAGATTCTCTTTCTCCTACTGGATTGATAACCCTGGTTCTTAACTAAGGGGAAAACTCCTACCGCTGTGCTCATCACACCCTCCTCTTTGGGTTCCCAACAACACATAGCAAGGATTTTTCTGGCGCTGTTGCCGGGGAGGAAGAAGTCTTCTGGCAAGGGGAGTCTCTCAGTCTCAACGTCTTTATTTTGTTTATTGTCTTGTTTTTATTTTTGTCTTGTTTTTCTTCTCTATATCAAAAAAACACAAAAAAATAGTTTACTTTATGGCATAAAAGGGCAACTCAAGTATTTTCAAGTGAAGCATTCACTTGCTATTTTTTCTTTATCCTGCTTGCTATCAATATTTGATGTCTTTGAAACTAGATCTTTTAGGCAAGGTGGGTTCACGGATGAATAACAAAAACATTATAAGGAACACCGCTTGTCACAAAAAGGGATAGAATTATGGGAGCAAATTAATAAATTGCATGACTAATCTAAAAACTTGTGCTCCACCTATAATGTTACTTATTGATTTGATAAATCTTGCCGCTGTAGGAGGTATAAACATCTCCCTTTTCAATGTGGGTATAATGATAATCTTACCATATCTTCTTATGTTAAGGGAAATTATGAATTATATGATGTGGAACAAATTTATTTATTGCTTGGAAGGGTGCATTCGAAATTGCCTATTTGCTTGAAAGTATTGATGATGCACCTTATAAATATGAGATTTATGTTATACTTGAATATTGCTTTGATAATTACAAGGATTCTAATTACTACATAATGGAATATCTTAATAAATGCTCTCAACCTAAGGAAGAGACTAATGCCTTGCAGGAACCTATGGAAGAAGAAACTGCTGAATCTGGAAGCTCATTGGATGAAAAAGAGGAGGAGAGTGATGATCAAGAGGAGGAAGAATGGAGCTACCCATGTCTACCTCCCAATGATAGTAACTCTTTAACTCATAAATTATTTGATGAAATTGATACTTGCTATACTTGTGACCCTAACACTACTATGAATGAAACTTGTGAGAATGATATTGCTACTATTATGTGTGATAATCCATTCTACTTGGATAAACCTTATGATAATGCTTTTGATGATGGTCCTATGTTACTTGATGTTATAAATTATAATGCTACTGAAAATAGGATTGCTATAATGTCTCATATACCTTTTAAGAGTGATCAAACATCTTGTTTTTCTATTGCTAAAATTGGGAAAAGAGAAGAGCTGTTTTTAAATTTTGATCCCACTATTTTTGAGCTTGATATGAACTGTGTGCTTTTAGACCATGACAAACATGATTTATGTGATATTGTTGAGTTTGTTCATGATGCTACTGAATATTATTATGAGAGAGGAAAATATGGTTGTAGGAATTTTCATATTACTAAAACACCTCTCTTTTTGTTGAAAGTTTTGAAGTTGCTCTTGTTCTACGTTCCCATGATTTCTCGTTTGAGCTTCTTTGATTTATTTCTTTACAAGATTCCTATGCATAGGAAGTGGGTGACTACAATTTGTTTTATTATTGATTCTTGATGCTCTCTTTTGCTTCAATTCATACATCTTATGTGAGCATCTACTTGATTGCCCCTTTTATGCCTAGATGATAGGAGTTAAAGAAAAGCGCTACTGGGAGACAACCCGTTTTATTTCTACGTTTTCATTAAGTTTTCCTTTGTTTACTTTGGTGTGCTGTGCACCTGGGTGTTGTCTATTTCCTTAGCAACCCCGATGTATCTTTTCTTTTGAGTTTTTGTTGAGCCAAGTAAAGCCTCTAGTGGAAAGTTGACACTATATTTTCGATTTCTGCGCAGGAAATAGATTTTTGTTGTCCACTGTTAATTCTGTTAAAAATCACAGAAAATTCACTTTGTGATTAATCCTGAGTGATGTACGCAACTTTTCTTAGAATACCACTTTTTGATTTTAGCAATGGAAGATGTTTGAAAAAAAACGATCTTTACCTGCTGTTTCGACAGATTTCTGCCATTTATCGCATTTGCATCTTTATCTCTTTCTTTTGGTGTTCTTTTGAGAAAAAGAGTTTTGAAATAAGTTTTGATAGTATCTAATGTGTTTTTGAGTGTTATACTTGTGTTGAAACTGAACCATGTGAATTTATTATTTCAATTGCAAGATTGTGAGAATTTTGATGTGAAGGAAGTTTTCAAGGGTCAAGAGAATAGGATGATATGATGTGATCAAGAAGAGTGAAAAGCTGGTATGTGTTGTTGGGAACCCCAAGAGGAGGGTGTGATGAGCACATCGGTAGGAGTTTTCCCCTTAGTTAAGAACCAGGGTTATCAATCCAGTAGGAGAAAGAGAATCTTTGGAAGGTTGATGCCACTAACGGTGGTGCTGGCGATTCACCAGTGTCAGCAACAACGTGGAACCTGTACACAACACAACCAAAATACTTTGCCCCAACAGTACAGTGAGGTTGTCAATCTCACCGGTCTTGCTGAAAACAAAGATTAGACGTATAGTGTGGAAAAACAGTGTATGCTTGCAGTAAGTAAATAAAGCAGGAAATTGCTGTGGTTTGTTTAACAGTGTGGAAAAAATGGACCGAGTTTCATAGTTTCACTAGTGGTGTCTCTCCATAAAAGATAGCATGTTGGGTGAACAAATTACAGCTGGGCAATTGACAAATAGAGGTTGCACCGTAGTGCACAATATGACATGAAGATTACTATGATATTTAGTGCGGGCATTACAACAAGATACATAGACCGACATCCATCTGCATCTATGACTAATAATCCACCCTCAGGTTATCATCCGACCCCTCTCAGGTATTAAGTTGCAAGCAACAGATAATTGCATTAAACAAAGTGTGTAATGTAAGCAATGATTATGCACGCGAGAACTCTCACCACTGTTTTCTCCCTAATGGCAACATCACGTCCTCCCCCTTCATGTTTCTGTCACTCGAGCAAGGCAACAAGGAGGCATGAACCCACAATCGAGCATAAATACTCCCTCTTGGAGTTAGTAGCAACTACTTGACCAGAATAACCATTAGCAATGGAGAGCATGCAAGATCACAAATAACATATGAAAATAAAGACTATAATCAACTTGGCATCAGGTCAATATTCATCGGATCCCAGCAAACACAACACAGAGAATTACATAAGATCAATCTCGATCATGATAGGCAGCTCACGAGATCTAAACATGGAGGCATAAGAGGAGAAGACAACCATCTAGCTACAGCTACGAACCCGTAGTCCAAGGATGAACTACTCACGCATCACTCCGGACGCAGGCATGGTGATGTAGAAGCCTCTGGTGATGATCTCCTCTCCGGCAGGGTGCCGGAAACAGCTTCAGAACCCCCCTGATCTGGGGTTGACGGTGACGGCGGCTGCGGAAATTTTTCAGGAATTTTGATCAGGTGCTTAGGGTTTTCCATCCAGGGGGCTTAAATAGGCGAAAGGGCAAAGGCGGTGGAGGCCGGGGGGCCCACACCCATAGCTGGCGCGGCCAGGGGGTCCGCGCCACCCTATGGTGTGGCCCCCTGCTGCCCCTCTTCGGCTCCTCTTCGGTTTTCTGGATGCTTCCGGGGAAAATAGAACTTCCGGGCTTCGAATTTTCCTATTCCGAGAATATTTCCAGAACAACTTTTCTGAAACTAAAAATAGCAGAAAACATGGAACTGGCTCTGTTGCATCTTGTTAATAGGTTAGTCCGGAAAATCGATAAAAATGACATAAATAAGGAGAAAACATGTAGCAATTGGCATAATATCATCATGGAACATCAGAAATTAGGGATACGTTTATGACGTATCAAGCATCCCCAAGCTTAGTTCCTACTCGTACTCGAGTAGGTAAACGATAAAACAATAATTTCTGAGGTGACATGGTACTAACACAAACTTGATCAATATAATGTAAAAGCATATGCACGCTAAGATCATAAAACTTTAAACACATGCATGATAAATAAAACTTTAATAAGAAAGCATAGCAATTACTTTGCATCACGAAGAGTAACTCAAATAAAGGATCATGAATAATAATGAAAGAAAGGTAAACGTTTGTTTCAGGTATACAGAAACCATGGCAAAGTGATATTTCGATAGTCCTTAAGAGTGGGGCAAAACATAAATGCCAGGTTACCTTCAAAGTTCAAGAGGAAGACTAGAACAAATAATTTAAGAACAACTAATAACACATCATGAAGTAATTATTGATGCTCATGTGACAAATGCACATAGAACTCAGAATGGCAAAAATACTCTCTCAACTGTGCATAAAGTTAGAAGATGGAGACTCAACATAAAAGTAAAAGAAAGGCCCTTCGCAGAGGAAAGCATGGATCACTCATGTGCTGGAGCTTTTATTTTATTAAACAGAGGTATTAAAAGTTTGACATTTGTGGAGGAATGTCTATATTTTGGGAGATGTATGCTAATGTCAACGAATGGTAAACAGAAAATACATTACGTCACAAGTCAACTGGATTCACAAGAGCGGATCTCATGGTGAAGGACGCAACTGGTGTAGATGGTCATCCTGTTTCTCTTTGTTTACACAATTATGCTTTGACTGATAACTCATGGTAAAAAATAGTAAAGAGAATTTGTTTGTATTAATTTGGGGCTTGGCACCCCATTGCCACCTCTTCTATCATTTGGATAAGAGGATGAATCCACTAGTCCAGGTGTGAAATCCAATAAACAAGTGAGATAAAGATTCTCTATTTACGTCCTCATGAGCAAAAACAGGAACATAAAGCAGGAGTAATTTTGAAGGTTTTAAAGGTAACACATGAGCAATTTACTTGGAATGGGAGTTAAATACCACATGTAGGTAGGTATGGTGTATACAATGGGAAAAACTTTGGTTTCAGGAAGTTTGGATGCATGAGTAGATCTCATACTCAGTACAGGTGGAGGCTAGCAAAAGACTGGGAGCGACAAATAAAGAGAGCATAAGAGCCATAATCATGCATAGCGACATAAGCATCATTAATTAAAACATAAGTAGTATCACAAGTTTGAAAACTAAGTGGTCATCGAGGCTATTCATGACTAGTTTGTAGTCATAAAAATGGTGTGAGCATGCGCCAAGTCAACCAAATAAAATATACGAAAGAGAATACCATATATTGATGCTTTACTATGACAAGAAAAACTCATGAATCTTTCAATACATATTAAACACTCTCAGCTATTTAAGGCTAATCATGCTAATCAATAACCACAAGTCTTTAAAACTAAAATAACATTTAGCATGGCACGAAAATGTCCTAGCCCCAGTCTATAAAAGCTTCTACTAGTACTGTTATAAATTCTACTTAAAGCAGCAGTTTTGGTTTCTCCCAACAAACACCACACAAAACATGCTTTAACAAAAATACTCTTTATGATACAGCAAGCAAACATGATAGTACTCAAATAATACTACTAAAACTAACATCTCTAATAATATATGCATGCAAAACAGGAGCTGAATAAATGCAGCAGCCAAAGAGAGACTAAGAATACAACGTATTCTCAAGAAAAAGCGGAGCGTGTCACTCTCCAATAAAAGAATGCTGGGGTACAACCAAACTTATTATGAAAGTAAAAAAACTTAAAGCAAAAGCAAAAGCAAACTGAAAAAAGACGCTCCCAGTAAAGCTCATAAGATGCGACCGAATAAAAATATAATTTCACTAGAAGTGACCTGATAATTTGTTGATGAAGAAGGGGATGCCTTGGCCATCCCCAAGATTAGACGCTTGAGTCTTCTTGTAATTTTATTGGATGTACCACCGGGGCATCCCCAAGCTTAGGCTTTTCAGTCCTCTTGATCACATCATATCATCCTCTTCTCTTGACCCTTGAAAACTTCCTTCACATCAAAATTCACACAATCTTCATTAGCAACGTTAGTGCAATTGAAATAATAAATTCACATGGTTCAGTTTCAACACAAGTATAACACTCAAAAACACATTAGCTACTCTCAAAACTCTTTTTCTCAAAAGAACAATAAAAGAAAGAGATTAAGATCCAAATGCGATAAATGGCAGAATTCTGTCAAAAACTGAACACCATGTAAAGATCGATTTTTAGAAAAATATTCTATTTATCAAATCAAAAATTGGTCTTCTAAGAAACGTTGTGTATATAACTCATAATTAAGCACAAAAAAGATCAGGTCATTTTGAATTTTGTGTGATTTATAACGGAATTAACATTGGACAGTAGAAATCTGTTTCCTGCGCAGAAATCCGAAATATAGGCTCAACTTTCCGCTAGAGGCTTTACTTGGCTCAACAAAAACTCAAAATAAAAGAGTTAGAGGGGTTTCTAAGGGAATAGAAAACACCCAGGTGCAAAGCAAACCAAAGAAAACGGGTAAAAAAACAGCGAAATAAAACAGGTTGTCTCCCGGTAGCGCTTTTCTTTAACGCCTTTCAGCTAGTCATAAAAAAATCAACTCAAGTATTTTAAAGTGAAGAAGCATCAACATAATATTTTGCTCTAATAATAAATTCAAAGGGTAGCTTCTTCTTCTTTCTAGGGAAGTGTTCTAAACCTTTCTTGAGGGGAAGTTGATATTTAATACTCCCCTCTTTCATGTAAATAATAGCACCAACAGTTCTAAGAAAAGGTCTTCCCAAAACAATAGGACAAGAAGAATTGCATTAAATGTTAATAACAACAAAATCAACAGGGGCAAGGTTATTATTAACCATAATAATAACATCATCAATTCTACCAAGAGGTTTCTTCTTAGCATTATCAGCAAGATGAACATCCAAATAACAGTGTTCCAACGGTGGTAAATCAAGCATATCATAAAGCTTTTGAGGCATAACAGAGATACTAGCACCAAGATCACACAAAGCATTGAAATCAAAATCATTTACTTTTATATTAATGATAGGCTACCAGCCATCATCTAATTTACTAGGGATAGATGTCTCAAGTTTCAACTTTTCTTCCCTAACTTTCATGACAACATTGGTAATATGTTTAGTAAAGGCCATATTCATGGCACTAGCATTGAGACTTCTAGAAAGCTTTTGTAGAAAGATAATAACTTCAGATATATTGCAATCATCAAAGTAAATATTATTATCATCAAAAGTAATGGAACCATTATCTCCCACATCTCTAAAAATTTTAGCACTTTTACAAGAAACAATTTCAGCAGTTTGAGGCAATTTAGCACGTTTCACCAAAGGAGTAGGGACTTTATTAACACCAACTACTTTACGATTGATAGTAGGAGGTTTACTAGCACTTGGAGCTTCATTTTTTACTAGTGGTTGTGATAGTGCAAACTCTAGCAATATTATTCTTTTTAGCCAGTTCATCTTCTCTTTCCCACCTAGCACGTAATTCAGCCATCAATCTAACATTATTGTCTATTTGAAAATTGGATGGCATTCAAAGTTTTATTTTGTTTAACATCTTATGGCAAAACCTTAAGTTTTATAAAATCAACATCAATAGCAAGGCTATCTACTTTAGAGGCAAGAACATCTATTTTACCAAACTTTTCCTCAACAAATTTATTAAAAGCAGTTTGTGTGCTAATAAATTCTTTAAGCATGTTTTCAAGATCAGATGTAGAGATTTTATTACTATTGTAGGAGTTGCCATAAGAACTACCATAACCATTATTAGGAGTATAGGGTTTATAATTGTTTCCACCAAAATTATTTCTATAAGCATTGTTGTTAAAATTATTATTTCTAATAAAGTTTACATCAAGAGGCTCTTCTTGAGCAACCAAAGAGGCTAAAGGAACATTATTAGGATCAACTTGAGCTTTACCATTAACAAGCATGGACATAATAGCATCAAGCCTTTCACTTAATGAGGAGGTTTCCTCAACAAAATTTACCTTCTTACCTTGTGGAGCTCTCTCAGTGTGCCACTCTGAATAATTTATCATCATATCATATGGAAGCTTTGTTCCATTGCCCAAAGTGATGGACATAAAGGTACCTCCAGCAGCTGAATCCAATAGGTTCCTTGAGGAGAAATTCAGTTGTGCATAAAAGGTTTGTATAATCATCCAAGTAGTCAGTCCATGAGTGGGACAATTCTTCACCATAGTTTTCATTCTTTCCCAGGCTTTAGCAACATGTTGATTATAAAATTGTTTCAAACTCATTATGTCACTTCTCAGGGATATAATCTTAGCAGGAGGATAATATTTTCCAATGAAAGCATCTTTACACTTAGTCCATGAATCAATACTCCATCCACATCTTTATATTTTTTGCATCTCACATACTTCAACAAAATTATTAAGGTGGGCAGCAGCATCATCAATACTAATACCAGAAAATTGTTCTTTCATCACAAGATTTAATAAAGTAGGTTTAATCTCATAGAAAGCAGCAGTAGGAGTAGGTGGATTAATAGGTGTGCAATTAAAATCATTGTTGTTTGTGCTAGTGAAGTCACACAACTTGGAATTCTTAGAGGAACTCATTTTATCAGAATAAAAGCAAGCAAGTAAATAACAGCTATCATGTAAACTAATTTTTTTTTGTGTTTTCAATATAGAGAAATAAAAACAAGACAAAAATAAAAACAAGACAATAAACAAAATAAAGAGATTGAGAGTGAGATACTCCCCTTGCCAGAAGACTTCCTTCTCCCTGGCAACAGCGCCAGAAAAATCATTGCTATGTGTTGTTGGGAACCCCAAGAGGAGGGTGTGATGAGCACAACGGTAGGAGTTTTCCCCTTAGTTAAGAACCAGGGTTATCGATCCAGTAGGAGAAAGAGAATCTTTGGAAGGTTGATGCCACTGACGGTGGTGCTGACGCTTCACCAGTGTCAGCAACAACGTGGAACCTACACACAACACAACCAAAAAAGTTTTCCCCAACGGTACAGTGAGGTTGTCAATCTCACCGGTCTTGCAAAAAACAAAGATTAGACGTATAGTGTGGAAAAACAGTCTATGCTTGCAGTAAGTAAAGAAAGCAGGAAATTGTTGTGGTTTGTTTAACAAAGTGGAAAAATGGACTGGGGTTCATAGTTTCACTAGTGGTGTCTCTCCATAAAAGATAGCATGATGGGTGAACAAATTACAGCTGGGAAATTGACAAATAGAGGTTGCACCGTAGTGCACAATATGACATGAAGATTACTATGATATTTAGTGCGGGCATTACAACAAGATACATAGACCGACATCCATCTGCATCTATGACTAAGAATCCACCCTCAGGTTATCATCTGAAACCCCTCAGGTATTAAGTTGCAAGCAACAGATAATTGCAATAAACAAAGTGTGTAATGTAAGCAATGATTATGCACGCGTGAACTCTCACCGCTGTTTTCTCCCTAATGGCAACATCACATCCTCCCCCTTCACGTTTCTGTCATTCGAGCAAGGCAACAAGGAGGCATGAACCCACTATCGAGCATAAATACTCCCTCTTGGAGTCACTAGCAACTAGTTGGCCAGAATAACAACTAGCAATGGAGAGCATGCAAGATCACAAATAACATATGCAAATATAGACTATAATCAACTTGGCATAAGGTCAATATTCATCGGATCCCAGTAAATACAGCACAGAGAATTACATAAGATCAATCTCGATCATGATAGGCAGCTCACGAGATCTAAACATGTAGGCATAAGAGGAGAAGACAACCATCTAGCTACAGATACAAACCCGTAGTCCAGGGATGAACTACTCACGCATCACTCCGGACGCTGGCATGGTGATGTAGAAGCCTCTGGTGATGATCTCCTCTCCGGTAGGGTGCCGGAAACAGCTTCAGAACCCCCCTGACCTGGGGTTGACGGTGATGGCGGCTGCGGAACTTTTTCGGGAATTTTGAGCAGGTGCTTAGGGTTTTCCATCCGGGGGGCTTAAATAGGCGAAAGGGCAAAGGCGGTGGAGGCCTGGGGGCCCCACACCCATAACTGGCATGGCCAGGGGGTCCGCGCCACTCTATGGTGTGGCCCCCTGCTGCCCCTCTTCGGCTCCTCTTCGGTCTTCTGGATGCTTCTGGGGAAAATAGGACTTCCAGGCTTCAAATTTTCCAATTCCGAGAATATTTCCAGAACAGCTTTTCTAAAACTAAAAACAGCAGAAAACATGGAACTGGCTCTATGGCATCTTGTTAATAGGTTAGTCCGGAAAATCGATAAAAATGACATAAATAAGGGAGAAAACATGTAGCAATTGGCATAATATCATCATGGAACATCAAAAATTAGGGATACGTTTATGACGTAAGCATCCCCAAGCTTAGTTCCTACTCGTCCTCGAGTAGGTAAACGGTAAAACAATAATTTCTGAGGTGACATGCTACTAACACAAACTTGATCAATCTAATGTAAAAGCATATGCACGCTAAGATCATAAAACTTTAAACACATGGATGATAAATAAAACTTTAATAAGAAAGCATAGAAATTACTTTGCATCACGAAGAGTAACTCAAATGAAGGATCATGAATAATAATGCAAAGAAAGGTAAACATTTGTTTCAGGTATAGAGAAACTATGACAAAGTGATATTTCGATAGTCCTTAAGAGTGGGGCAAAACATAAATGCTAGGACACCTTCAAAGTTCAAGAGAAAGACGAGAACAAATAATTTAAGAACAACTAATAACACATCATGAAGTAATTATTGATGCTCATGGGACAAATGCACATAGAACTCAGAATGGCAAAAATGCTCTCTCAACTATGCATAAAGTTAGAAGATGGAGACTCAACATAAAAGTAAAAGAAAGGCCCTTCGCAGAGGAAAGCAGGGATCACTCATGTGCTAGAGCTTTTATTTTATTAAAAAGAGGTATTAAAAGTTTGACATTTGTGGAGGAATGTCTATATTTTGGGAGATGTATGATAATGTCAACGAATGGTAAACAGAAAATACAGTACGTCACAAGTCGACTTGATTCACAAGAGCGTCTCCCATGGTGAAGGACGCAACTGGTGTAGAAGGTCATCCCTCTTTCTCTTTGTTTACACAATTATGCTTTGACTGATAAATCATGGACAAAAATAGTGAAGAGAATTTGTTTGTATTAATTTGGGGCTTGGCACCCTGTTGCCAGCTCTTCTATCATTTGGATAAGCGGATAAAGCCACTAGTCCAGGGTGTGAAATCCAATCAACAAGTGAGATAAAGATTCTCTATTTACGTCCTCATGAGCAAAAACAGGAACATAAAGCAGGAGTAATTTTGAAGGTTTTAAAGGTAACACATGAGCAATTTACTTGGAATGGGAGTTAAATACCACATGTAGGTAGGTATGGTGTACACAATGGGAAAAACTTTGGTTTAAGGGAGTTTGGATGCATGAGTAGATCTCATACTCAGTACGGGTGGAGGCTAGCAAAAGACTGGGAGCGACAAATCAAGAGAGCATAAGAGCCATAATCATGCATAGAGACATAAGCATCATTAGTTAAAACATAAGCAGTATCACAAGTTCGAAATCTAAGTGGTCATGGAGGATATTCGTGGCTGTTTTGTAGTCATAAAAATGGTGTGAGCATGCACCAAGTCAACCAAATAAAACATTCAAAAGAGAATACCATATATTGATGCTTTACTATGACAAGAACAACTCATGAATCTTTCAATACAGATTAAACACTCTCAGCTATTTGAGGCCAATCATGGTACTCAATAACCACAAGGATTTAAAACTAAAATAACATTTAGCATGGCATTAAAAAGTCCTAGCCCCAGTCTATACAAACTTCTACTAGTACTGTTATAAATTCTACTTAAAGCAGCAGTTTTTGTTTCTCCCAACAAACACCACAAAAAACATGATTTAAAAAAATACTCTTTATGATGCAACAATAAAACATGAGAGTAATCAAATAATACTACTAAAACTAACATCTCTAATAATAGATGCATGCAAAACAGGAGCTGAATAAATGCAGTAGCCAAACAGAGACTAAGAATACAACGTATTCTCAAGAAAAAGCGGAGCGTGTCACTCTCCTATAAAAGAATGCTGGGGGTCCAACCAAGATTATTATGAAAGTAAAAAAAAACTTAAAGCAAAAGCAAAAGAAAACTGAAAAAAATACGCTCCCAGTAAAGCACATAAGATGCGACCGAAATAAAAATATAATTTCACTAGAAGTGACCTGATAATTTGTTGATGAAGAAGGGGATGCCTTGGGCATCCCCAAGCTTAGACGATTGATTCTTCTTGGAATTTGCTTGGATGTACCACCGGGGCATCCCCAAGCTTAGGATTTTCACTCTTCTTGATCACATCATACCATCCTCTTCTCTTGACCCTTCAAAAACTTCCTTCACATCAAAATTCTCACAATCTTCCTTAGCAACGTTAGTGCAATTGAAATAATAAATTCACATGGTTAAGTTTCAAAAAAAGTATAACACTAAAAAAAACATTAGCTACTCTCAAAACTTCTTTCAAAACTCTTTTTCTCAAAAGAACAATAAAAGAAAGAGATTAAGATGCAAATGTGATAAATGGCAGAATTCTGTCAAAAACAGAACAGCAGGTAAAGATCGATTTTTAAAAAAATATTCTCTTGCACAAATCGAAAATTGGTCTTCTAAGAAAAGTTGTGTATATAACTCAGAATTAAGCACAAAAAAGATCAGGTCATTTTGAATTTTCTGTGATTTATAACGGAATTAACAGTGGACAGAAGAAATTTGTTTCCTGCGCAGAAATCTGAAATATAGGCTCAACTTTCCGCTAGAGGCTTTACTTGGCTAAAAACAACTCAAAATAAAAGATATAGAGGGGTTTCTAAGGAAATAGAAAACACCCAGGTGCAAAGCAAACCAAAGAAAACGAAAGAAAACGGGTTGAAAAACAGCGAAATAAAACGGGTTGTCTCCCGGTAGCGCTTTTCTTTAACGCCTTTCAGCTAGGCATAAAAAAATCAACTCAAGTATTTTCAAGTGAAGAAGCATCAACATCATATTTTGCTCTAATAATAAATTCAAAGGGTAGCTTCTTCTTCTTTATAGGAAAGTTTTCTAAACCGTTCTTGAGGGGAAGTTTATATTTAATACTCCCCTCTTTCAAGTCAATAATAGTACCAACAGTTCTAAGAAAAGGTCTTCCCAAAACAATAGGACAAGAAGCATTGCATTCAATGTTAATAACAACACAATCAACAGGGGCAAGGTTATTATTAACCATAATAAGAACATCATCAATTCTACCAAGAGGTTTCTTCTTAGCATTATCAGCAAGATAAACATCCAAATAACAGTGTTACAACGGTGGTAAATTAAGTATATCATAAAGCTTTTGAGGCATAACATAGATACTAGAACCAAGATCACACAAAGCATTGAAATAAAAATCATTTACTTTTATATTAATGATAGGCTCCCTGCCATCATCTAATTTTCTAGGCATATATGTCTCAAGTTTCAACTTTTCTTCCCTAACTTTCATGACAACATTGTTTACTAAAGGCCATATTCATGGCACTAGCATTGAGACTTATAGAAAGCTATTGCAATCATCAAAATCAATATTATTATCATGAAAAGTAATGGAACCATTATCTCCCACATCTCTAAAAATTTCAGCACTTTTATCAGAAACAATTTTAGCAGTTTGAGGCAATTTAACATGTTTCACCAAAGGAGTAGGGACTTTATTAACACCAACTACTTTACCATTGATAGTAGGAGGTTTACTAGCACTTGGAGCTTCATTTTTTCTAGTGGTTGTGATAGTGAAAACTCTAGCAATATTATTCTTTTTAGCCAGTTCATCTTCTCTTTCCCACCTAGCACGTAATTCAGCCATCAATCTAATGTCTATTTGAACTTGGATGGCATTCAAAGTTTTATTTTGTTTAACATCTTGTGGCAAAATCTTCAGTTTTAGAAAATCAACATCAATAGCAAGGCTATCTACTTTAGAGGCAAGAACATCTATTTTACCAAGCTTTTCCTCAACAAATTGATTAAAAGCAGTTTGTGTGCTAATAAATTCTTTAAGCATGTTTTCAAGATCATAGGTAGAGATTTTATTACTATTGTAGGAGTTGCCATAAGAATTACCATAACCATTATTAGGAGGATAGGGTCTATAATTGTTTTCACCAAAATTATTTCTATAAGCATTGTTGTTAAAATTATTGTTTCTAATAAAGTTTACATCAACATGCTCTTCTTGAGCAACCAAAGAGGCTAAAGGAACATTATTAGGATCAACTTGAGCTTTACCATTAACAAGCATGGACATAATAGCATCAAGCCTTTCACTTAATGAGGAGGTTTCCTCAACAGAATTTACCTTGTTACATTGTGGAGCTCTCTCAGTGCGCCACTCTGAATAATTTATCATCATATCATATGGAAGCTTTGTTCCATTGCCCAAAGTTATGGACATAAAGGTACCTCCAGCAGCTGAATCCAATAGGTTCCTCGAGGAGAAATTCAGTCGTGCATAAAAGGTTTGTATAATCATCCAAGTAGTCAGTCCATGAGTGGGACAATTCTTCAGCATAGTTTTCATTATTTCCCAAGCTTTAGCAACATGTTGATTATCAAATTGTTTCCAATTCATTATGTCACTTCTCAGGATATAATCTTAGCAGGAGGATAATATTTTCCAATGAAAGCATCTTTACACTTAGTCCATGAATCAATACTCTATTTCCAGGCAAAGATAGCAACCATTCTTTATCTCTTCCTCTCAAAGAGAAAGGAAATAATTTCAGTTTAATAATATCTCCATCCACATCTTTATATTTTTGCATCTCACATAGCTCAACAAAATTATTAAGGTGGGCAGCAGCATCATCAATACTAATACCAGAATATTGTTCTTTCATCACAAGATTTAATAAAGCAGGTTTAATCTCATAGAAAGCAGCAGTAGGAGTAGGTGGAGCAATAGGTGTGCAAATAAAATCATTGTTGTATGTGCTAGTGTAGTCACACAACTTGGTATTCTCAGAGGAACTCATTTTATCGGAATAAAAGCAAGCAAGTAAATAACACCTATGAAGTAAACTAATTTTTTTGTGTTTTCAATATAGAGAAATAAAAACAAGACAAACATAAAAACAAGACAATAAACAAAATAAAGAGATTGAGAGTGAGAGACTCCCCTTGCCAGAAGACTTCCTTCTCCCTGGCAACGACGCCAGAAAAATCATTGCTATGTGTTCTTGGGAACCCCAAGAGGAGGGTGTGATGAGCACAACGGTAGGAGTTTTTCCCTTAGTTAAGAACCAGGGTTATCGATCCAGTAGGAGAAAGAGAATCTTCGGAAGGTTGATGCCACTGATGGTGGTGCTGGCGCTTCACCGGTGTCAGCAACAACGTGGAACCTACACACAACACAACCAAAATACTTTTCCCCAACGGTACAGTGAGGTTGTCAATCTCACCGGTCTTGCTAAAAAAACGATTAGACGTATAGTTTGGAAAAACAGTGTATGCTTGTAGTAACTAAAGAAAGAAGGAAATTGTTGTGGTTTTTTTAACAGTGTGGAAAAATGGACCGGGGTTCATAGTTTCACTAGTGGCGTCTCTCCATAAAAGATAGCATGCTGGGTGAACAAATTACAGCTGGGCAATTGACAAATAGAGGTTGCACCGTAGTGCACAATATTACATGAAGATTACTATGATATTTAGTGCGGGCATTACAACAAGATAAATAGACCGACATCCATCTGCATCTATGACTAATAATCCACCCTCAGGTTATCATCCGAACCCCCTTAGGTATTAAGTTGCAAGCAACAGATAATTGCATTAAACAAAGTGTGTAATGTAAGCAATGATTATGCACGTGTGCACTCTCACCGCTGTTTTCTCCCTAATGGCAACAACACATCCTCCCCCTTCACATTTCTGTCACTCGAGCAAGGCAACAAGGAGGCATGAACCCACTATCGAGCATAAATACTCCCTCTTGGAGTCGCTAGCAACTACTTGGCCAGAATAACCACTAGCAACGGAGAGCATGCAAGATCACAAATAACATATGCAAATAAAGACTATAATCAACTTGGCATCAGGTCAATATTCATGAGATCCCAGCAAAGACAACATAGAGAATTACATAAGATCAATCTCAATCATGATAGGAAGCTCACGAGATCTAACACATGGAGGCATAAGAGGAGAACACAACCATCTAGCTACAGCTACAAACCCGTAGTCCAGGGATGAACTACTCACGCATCACTCCGGAGGCAGGAATGGTGGTGTAGAAGCCTTCGGTGATAATCTCCTCTCCGGTAGGGTGCCGGAAATAGCTTCAGAACCCCATGATCTGGGGTTGACGGTGACGGCGGTTGCGGAACTTTTTTGGGGATTTTTATCAGGTGCTTAGGGTTTTCCATCCGGGGGGCTTAAATATGCGAAATGGCAAAGGCGGTGGAGGCCGGGGGGGCCACACCCATAGCTGGCGCGGCCAGGGGCGCGCCACCCTATGGTGTGGCCCCCTGCTGCCCCTCTTTGGCTCCTCTTCGGTCTTCTGGATGCTTCCGGGGGAAATAGGACTTCCGGGCTTCGAATTTTCCAATTCCGAGAATATTTCCAGAAAACCTTTTCTTAAACTAAAAACAACAGAAAACAGGGAACTGGATCTCTAGCATCTTGTTGATAGGTTAGTCCGAAAAATCGATAAAAATGACATAAGTAAGGGAGAAAACATGTAGCAATTGGCATAATATCATCTTGGAGCATCAGAAATTAGGGATACGTTTATGAGTTATCAAAAGCCTAAGCTTGGGGATGCCCCGGTGGTACATCCAAGCAAATTCCAAGAATACTCAAGCTCTAAGCTTGGGGATGCCCAAGACATCCCCTTCTTCCTCAACAACTTATCCGGTCACTTCTAGTGAAACTATATTTTTATTCGGTCGCATCTTATGTGCTTTACTTGGATCATCTTTTAATTTTGTTTTTCAGTTTTGCTTTGTTTTTTCTTTCAGGTTATTTTTATTTTTTCAATAAGCTTGGTTGGACCCCAGCATTCTTTTATTGGAGAGTGACACGCTACGCTTTTTCATGAGAATACGTTGTATTCTTAGTCTCTGTTTGGCTGCTGCATTTATTCAGCTCCTGTTTTGCATGCATGTCTTATCAGAGCTGTTAATTTTAGAAGTATTATTTGAGTACTCTCATGTTTGCTTGTTGTATCATAAATAGTATTTTGTTAAAGCATGTTTTGTATGGTGCTTGTTGGGAGAAAGAAAACTGCTGCTTGAAGTAGAATTTATAACAGTAGTAGTAGAAGCTTGTATAGAATGTGGCTAGAACTTTTTCATGCCATGCCAAATGTTATTTTAGTTTTACAGCCTTGTGGTTATTGAGTAGCATGATTAGCCTTAAATAGATGATAGTGTTTAATTTGTATTGAAAGATTCATGAGTTGTTCTTGTCATAGCAAAGCGTCAATATATGGTATTCTCTTTCGAATGATTTATTTGGTTGACTTGGCGCATGCTTACACCATGTTTATGACTACAAACCAGTCACGAATAGCCTCCATGACCACTTAGTTTTTTAACTTGTGATGCTTCTTATGTTTTAATTAATGATGGTTATGTCGCTATGCATGATTATGGCTCTTATACTCTCTTGATTTGTCGCTCCTAGTCTTTTGCTAGCCTCCACCCGTACTGAGTATGAGCTCTACTCGTGCATCCAAACTACCTTAAACCAAAAAATTTCCCATTGTGTCCACCATACCTACCTACATGTGGTATTTAACTGCCACTCCAAAGTAAATTGCTCATGTGTTACCTTTAAAACCTTCAAAATTACTCCTGCTTTATGTTCCTGTTTTTGCTCATGAGGACGTAAATAGAGAATCTTTATCTCACTTGTTGATTGGATTTCACACCCTGGACTAGTGGCTTCATCCGCTTATCCAAATGATAGAAGAGCTGGAAACAGGGTGACCAGCCCCAAATTAATACAAACAAATTATCTTCACTATTTTTGCCCATGATTTATCAGTCAAAGCATAATTGTGTAAACAAAAGAGAAACAGGGATGACCTTCTACACCAGTTGCGTCCTTCACCATGGGAGCCGCTCTTGTGAATCCAGTTGGCTTGTGACGTACTGTATTTTCTGTTTACCATTCGTTGACATAAGCATACATATCCCAAAATATAGAAACTCCTCCAAGGTATGTGATTGTTGGCAGACACCCGAGGATTCGGTTAGCCATGGTTTGTGAAAGATGGATGGGAGGAGTGTCAAACTTTTAATACCTCTGTTTAATAAAATAAATCTCTAGCACATGAGTGATTCCTGCTACCCTCTGCGAAGAGCCTTTCTTTTACTTTTATGTTGAGTCTCCATTTTCTAACTTTATGCATAGTTGAGAGAGCATTTTTGCCATTCTGAGTTCTATGTGCATTTGTCCCATGAGCATCAATAATTACTTCATGATGTGATATCATTTGTTCTAGTCTTCCTCTTGAACTTTGAAGGTGTCATGTTATTTATGTTTTGCCCCCACTCTTAAGGACTATCGAAATATCACTTTGCCATGTTTTCTCTATACCTGAAACAAACGTTTACCTTTCTTTGCATTATTATTCATGATCCTTTATTTGAGTTACTCTTCGTGATACAAAGTAATTGCTATGCTTTATTATTAAAGTTTTATTTATCATGCCTGTGTTTAAAGTTTTATGATCTCAGCGTGCATATGCTTTTACATTAGATTGATCAAGTTTATGTTAGTAGCATGTCACCTCAGAAATTATTGTTTTATAGTTTACCTACTCGAGGACGAGTAGGAACTAAGCTTGGGGATGCTTGATACGTCATAAACGTATCCCTAATTTCTGATGCTCCATGATCATATTTTGTCAATTGCTATTTGTTTTCTCCTTTATTTATGGCATTTTTTATAAGTTTTCCGGGACTAACCTATCAACAAGATGCCATGTGCCAGTTCCCTGTTTTCTGCTGTTTTTGGTTTCAGAAAAGTTGTTCTGCAAACATTCTCGGAATTGGACCCAACAAAGCCCAAAGTTCCTATTTTCCCCGGAAGCATCTAGAACACCGAAGAGGAGTCGAAGACGGGCAACAGGGGGGCCACACCATAGGGTGGCGCGGGTCCCCCTAGCCGCGCCACCTATGGGTGTGGGGCCCCTGGAGCACCACCGCCTTTGCCCTTTCTCCTATTTAAGCCCCCTAGATGGAAAACTATAAGTACCTAATAACAAATGCCGAAAAAGTTCCGTAGCCGCCGTCGTTGTCAACCCTAGATCACGGGGGTTCTGAAGTTGTTTTCCAGCACCCTGCCGGAGAGGAAATCATCACCAGAGGCTTCTACATCACCATGCCTGCCTCCGGAGTGATGCGTGAGTAGTTCATCCCTGGACTACGGGTTCATAGCTGTATCTAGATGGTTGTCTCCTCCTCTTATGCCTCCATGCTAATATCTAGTGACATGTCTATCATGATCGATATTGATGTTATGTAATTCTATATGCTGTGTTTGCTGGGGTCCGATCAATATTGACCTTATGCCAAGTTGATTATAGTCTTTATTGCATATGTTATTTGTGACCTTGCATGCTTTTCCTTGCTAGTGGTTGCTCTGGCCAAGTAGTTGCTAGTGACTACAAGAGGGAGTATTTATGCTTGATAGTGGGTTCATGCCTCCTTGTTGCCTTGCTCGAGTGACAGAAACGTGAAGGGGGAGGATGTGGTGTTTCCATTAGGGAGAAAACAGCGATGAGAGTGCCCGCGTGCATAATCATTGCTTACATTACACACTTTGTTTAATGCAATTATCTGTTGCTTGCAACTTAATACCTAAGGGGTTCGGATGATAACCTGAGGGTGGATTATTAGTCATAGATGCAGATGGATGTCGGTCTATGTATCTTGTTGTAATGCCCACACTAAATACCATAGTAATCTTCATGTTATATTGTGCACTACGGTGCAACCTCTATTTGTCAATTTCCCAGCTGTAATTTGTTCACCCAACATGCTATCTTTTATGGAGACACACCACTAGTGAAACTATGAACCCCGGTCCATTTTTTCACACTATTAAACAAACCACCACATTTTCCTGCTTTCTTTACTTACTACAAGCATACACTGTTTTCCACACTATACAACTAGTCTTTGTTTTCAGCAAGACCGGTGAGATTGACAACCTCACTGTACCGTTGGGGCAAAGTATTTTGGTTGTGTTGTGTGCAGGTTCCACATTGTTGCTGACACTGGTGAAGCACCGACACCACCATCAGTGGCATCAACCTTCCTGCCGGATATATTCCAACTAGGGGTATATCAGATGGTAGTCTAAAGTTCCGGATTATCAGGGTGGCCTAAATGGTGATGGGCTATGGTCCATTAGGCGGCCCAGTAAGCTGATGCACAGAAGCCGGATTCTAGAAGAACCCGGATCACGGCCCACGTGATCTGGCTTGGAGTAGAAGGCGGATTCCTTACTTTCCAAGTTAAAGAGTTACCGTAGTCTTCTAGGTTTCCTATTCTGTATGCCCTAATCCGGCTATTATATAAAGCCGGACGGGAGATAAGATAGATAGACAAGAAGCTAAAGGCTAACTCGCCGAGAGGTTGATCCTTGACGAGCAGCCAATAGAACCTCACGTTGTACTCTGTATTTCCAGGCTTTAGTCCTGAATAGTGAGATTGCAGGAGTAGGAACGTCGCATTACTGCGCCGTACCGAACCTGGGTAAAAACCTTGTGTCATTGTCCTTCGCACAACCACGTCCCCCCACGTCTCTATCGGTAGTCTCATGGCACCCCCGTCTATGAATTCTACTACGATGTCTCGATAGTTGGCGCCCACCGTGGGGCTAGCGACGTGAGGCGTTAAGTTTCGATCTGGGATACTCGGCGGGATCGGCAGTTCCATAACTGTCGGAAGCTTGGAGTTCGACAACGGCGTTGGACGCTTCCTCGACAACGGATCTTACATACCGGCGCAAAATCATCTGGTAAGTGCCTACGTGTTACCGATTGGATCTGCAAATATTTTTATCGGATTAACTGCAGAGGCCATGGGGTTTTGCGGTGGAAGTAAATTTATCCCACCCGCCCTATACCCAGTCGAAGATGACTACGATACCGGGTTTTGCTCAGATCGTCGACATACAAGTGAATCACACTTTTTTGGCATGGTGCAATCCGAGATCGCCGAAAACACGGATGAAAGTAATCCCGTGCAAGAGGCAGAAAACAACACTCCCACAACAGAGGTGGAAGACCCGACATCCGTCAATATCACGACACGCTCGGAAGCTGACTCTGTACTAGCCGCCATTGAGGCGAGATTAGAGTCGGAAACCGGATCGGATCACTTCGATACCGAAGACGAAGACGAAGACGCTTTCGAAAGAAAGGTCAAATCCTTCCAAGAGGGATTCCATGAAGTACTGATGGCAAAACCGGCTGAAAACACGGATGCCGACAGTCAGGAAAGCCCTAGAACGCCTCCGCCAGTGGAAGAGAGAGAAGAAGGAGAAACCTCTCCAAAATTCCCCGATGTCAAAGAATTGACAGTGGAAGAACCCTGCAGGAAACCTCCCTCTTCCAAGAAGAAACACAAAACTGCTAAAAAGCTCCAATATAAACTCCGGAAGAAGAAATTGGCTGATCTAGCCCATGAAAACCCAGAAGTTGGAGACGCAAGCGGTGTGAAACCTTCGGAGAAGAAAACAAAAGAAATCCTTGTTCCGCCAATGACAGAACAAGAAGAACAGGAGTTACTGCAAACACCAGTGGGATTGCATGAACCCCCTGAAGTGCTAGAAGCCAGGAGACAAGATCTCCAAAGGCAGCAGCAACATCTATTCAGAACTCGTGAACACCTCCAAAAAACCCAGGATGACATCAAGCTCATGAAGGAAGAAATCGAGGAATACGAGATAAAGAATAGATCTGGAATTAAACCTACAAGGTTACCCGGAATTGTAAGACCGGAAGTACTGCCGCCAAAAGAAAGGTTTCACAACCCATCTTGGCAAAAGCAGGTAAATGGCAAAGATGCCAGAGGCGAACCAATCTACAAAACCGCAGCAGAGAATGCGGAAGCAGCGTTCGCCATCCTCAACAATGATTTGTACTCCAATGGTGAAAAACTTCAAGGGGTGTATGCTTTCTTAGGAAAAGCATTGCAACAACAACAGCGAGGGCGGCAGCGATCAGGGAAGTTGCATGACAACTCAGCCCTATGTAAAACAGCTACATGCGCCGCTGGAGCACCCGGACCGGAAGAACCTGGAGATTCAAGCAATTCAAAAGAGAAGAAAGCAGATCCGAGAAAAGACAAGAAAAATCCCGACAACAAGGATGAAGCGTCTAGAACCGGATCCCATCTCCCGAAAGACGGACTTAACCCTCGCGATCGGGAAGAAAAGCACCGGAATGACGGAAAAGCAATGCCGCCTCCGAGACGCCCAGCTGAAAAAGCTGGAAGGCAGGATATACCTCACAGACGTGAGAGATCCCGGACACCCCCCAGAAGTAAGGAAAGAAACAGGAGTAGAACTCCACCTTATCCAAAGGGGCAAGATCTCGGAAGAAACAGAGAGAATCCCGGAAAAGCGCGTTCGCGCCACAATGGAAAAGAAAGGAGCAGATCCCCTTCTATCCATTCAGCCGGCAGGTACTCCGCACACATGGATAGAGCGGAAAGAGACGATCTATACTTTGGACCTAAGTGTTTCACAGATAGGATCCGAAGGATAACCCTGCATGCTGGCTTTGCCAAAGTTGGTCCAACATACCGGAAATATACCGGTAGTACAAACCCGGATACCTGGCTCTCAGACTATCATACAGCCGTCCAGATCAACAATGGGACAGACTTGGAAGCTGTAAAGTTTCTTTCCCCTAATGTTACTGGATGGAGCCAGAGATTGGATCAATGGATTACCCTCCAGAACTGTCGACAGCTGGGATGATATGGCTCGAGTATTTACTCAGCATTTCTGGGGAACCTACAAATGCCCGAATAGCATCAACCAGCTAAACCGTTGCACCCAATTTGAGGACGAACCATACATGGATTTCATCTCAAGATGGATGGCAATGAAGAATAGTTGCTCTGGAGTAACTGACGTTCAAGCAATGCATGCTTTCGTCAATGCCCTAAAACCCGGACTTGTACCGTTCACGATTGGCTCCAAAAAGCACAAAGATCTCGGATCTATGCTTACAACCGCCAACGAACACGCTGCAGCCGAGGACGACATCAGGGCAAGAGGAGGCAACATCGATACATTGATACAGGCCAAAAAGAACCCTCGCCCTGAGAAAAAAGGAACTCCAGATGCAACACAGAAGCCCAAAGAGGTCAACATAGCCTTTGGAAGGGAAAATGGAAATAGGTGGAAAGGACGCAGTACCGAGCCGATAAACTACACCAAAGAAGAGTGGGAGAAAATAAAGTCGGAAAACTGTGTCCACCATTCGCAATTTGGGAATCCTACCCATACTAACGCACAATGCCGCTTGAACAAGCATATGAAAGGCAGTGCAGGATCCGGAAACAAAGGGAAGAATTCCAAGAGGAAGTTTTCCAAGCAAAAGCCAGAAGCTGAAAAAGAAGACAGTGAATCGGACACTGATGAAAAAATCCAGGAACAGCAGTGAAAAGGCGAGCCCAAGTTTCCGAGAGTTGATGGAGAATGCAACCTAACTTTCCTGGCAACTCCCTCAGCAAAGGTGGCAAAGAGAACGCTTCGAGAAATAAACGCGGTTGTCCCTGCAACCCCGAAATTCTTGACGTACTCAAATACACCAATTACCTGGGATCAGTCTGATCATCCCGGGAATATCCCTGAACCCGGCACACAAGCTCTAATCGTAAGTCCTATTGTTCAAAACATTAGGCTAAAAAGAGTGCTGATGGATGGAGGATCCAGCATTAACATAATGTACCTGGATACACTGAAACATCTGAAAATTTCCGAGACCCAGCTCAACCACAGCAATATACGTTTTCACGGCATCGTCCCTGGAAGACAAGCACGATCCCTAGGAGAAATTTCCCTAGATGTAACCTTTGGAGACAAAGATCACTTCCGGCAGGAAAAAGTATCCTTCGAGGTTGTGCCGTCCGAAAGCGTGTATCACGCGATACTCGGACGTCCAGCTTTCGCCAAATTCATGGCAAGATCATTTTATATCTATAACAAGCTGAAGATGCCAGGACCCAAAGGAGGAGTAATCACCATATCTGGAGACTTCAAATTGGCAAACGAGCTGAAAAAACGCCCTTTGCGCTGAGAAAGTCATAGAAAAGGAAGAGTTGAAGGAGCTGGCCAAAGAGGTATCGCCGACAGAAATGCCGGCAGGCAAAGAAAGCCGGAAGCCCGCAGACAGCTTCAAGGCTTCCGAGAATACAAGACAGGTAATCCTAGATCCCAAAGATCTGACAAAATTTGTCGTAGTGGGAACTGGGATGACCGACAAATAGGAAAGCGAGCTCATCAAGTTCCTCCGTGAGAACTGGGATATTTTCGCTTGGTGTCCAGCGGACATGCCAGGCGTACCCATGGAACTTGCTGAGCATCAACTCAAGGTGATTCCAGGATCGAAACCCGTCAAACAAGGTCTCCGTCGATTTGACGGAAGAAGACGGAAGGCTATTGGCAAGGAGATTATCCGGCTTTTGGCAGCAGATTTTATCCGGGAAGTTATACATACTGAAGGGTCTGCAAATCCAGTATTAGTCCCGAAGAAAGATACTAATGCCCTTAGAATGTGTATAGATTACACCGTCCTGAACAAACTGTGTCCAAAAGATAGGTTTGCGTTACCGCGAATCGACCAAATAATAGATGCCACTGCAGGCTCTGAGCTTTTATGCTTTTTGGATGCATATTCCGGGTATCATCAAATATGCATGAAAAAGGAAGATCAAATCAAAACTTCATTTATAACCCCTTATGGGACGTACTATTACATAACCATGCCATTTGGCCTGAAGAACGCAGGTGCAACCTACCAGCGTTGCATGCAATGGTGTTTGCATAGTCAGATTGGCAAAAATGTCCACGTTTACGTGGACGACATTGCTGTCGTTACGAAGGAAAAAAGAAACACTCCTTGAGGATTTGCGGGAAACCTTCGAAAATTTGCGCGCTTATAAAATGAAGTTAAATCCATTAAAGTGCGTATTCGGGGTTCCCTCAGGAAAACTTCTGGGTTTCATCGTTTCTCATAGAGGAATAGAAGTAAACCAGGAAAAGATCAAAGCAATCTTAAACATCTCCAAGCCTACGTGCGTAAAAGATGTGCAAAGATTGACGGGTTCCGCTGCAGCAGTCAGAAGGTTTATTAGCCGGCTGGGGGATAAAGCCTTGCCACTTGTTGAAGAAATCCGACAAATTTGAATGGACAGAGGAGGCAGATGCAGCTCTAACCCAGTTGAAGGAAACTTTGATGAAAGCTCCGATTTTGGCATCCCCAAAAGACGAAGAACCTATGTTATTGTACCTTACGGCTACAAATCAGGTTATTAGTGCTGTAATTGTTGTGGAGAGGAAGAAAGACGAACAAAGCATACCAGACCAGCATCCGGTATGTTACATAAGTGAAGTTTTCTCCGAGTCCAAACAAAGGTATCCACACTATCAAAAACTGGCATATGGCGTATTTTTCGCATCTCGGAAACTTCGTCATTACTTCCAAGGACATTCCATAACAGTGGTATGTAAAGCACCGCTAGGGGATATAATAAACAATGCGGAAGCAACTGGCCGAGTGGCCAAGTGGGGCATCGAGCTAGCAGCATTCGACATTAAGTAACAGCCTAGGACGGCAATAAAATCCCAGGTTCTGGCAGATTTTGTCGCCGACTGGACGGAAGCAATGGAAAAAAACACCAATGCCGGAGTCCGAGTACTGGATCATGCACTTTGACGGATCCAAGATGAAGGAGGGCGCTGGAGCTGGTGTAGTTCTAAAATCCCCTAAAGGAGATACAATGGAGTATGTACTACAAATACACTTCAAAGACAGTAATAATGTGGCAGAATATGAAGCTTTGCTTCACGGCTTGCATATCGCAAAGGAAATAGGTGTCAAACGCATCCTATGCTACGGCGACTCAGATTTGGTATAGCACCAGCTCAACCAAACTTGGGACGCCAAAAGCCCTATAATGGCCGAATACCGGAGAACGGTGGATGAGTTCGCCATCTGTTTCTTTGGATTCGAAGTGCTCCATGTTAAAAGGGAGGAAAATTGGAACGCGGATGCTTTAGCCCGCATGGGGTCAGAAAGGGTCAAAACCCTACCACCAGGGGTTTCGTACAACATTTGTACGAACCATCGATAAAAGTTGGAGATGTTGATTATCCTCTGGCTTCTGATTCAATTGAAGTCATGGTCGTCAACCCGGATTGGACAATCCCATATTTAAAATTCTTAGTTGATCAGAAGTACCCGGATGGAGCAGACGAAGTCTTGCAAAGACAGATTCAGCGTCGATGCAAAGGATACACGAAAATTGATAATTGCCTATATAAACGCAGCACTACCGGAATTTTTCTGCAATGTATTTCACCAGAAGAAGGACGAGAAATCCTGCAAGAAATCCATGCCGGAGATTGCGGACATCATGCTCAATCAAAAAGCATAGTCAAAAAAGCATTCCGAGCAGGGTTTTTCTGGCTAACAGCCAAGACAGACGCTGAGCACATAGTAAACACATGTGCAGGGTGTCAATATTACGCCAAGCAGACAAATATGTCAGCCCAAGCACTCAAAACTATCCCCATTACATGGCCGTTCACGGTCTGGGGGCTAGATATGATGGGACCATTCAAAACTGCCGGAGGCGGACTTACGTATCTACTCGTTGCAGTGGATAAATATACCAAGTGGATGGAGGCCAAACCCATCAAAAAACTTGACGGTGTAACTGCCAGAAATTTCATTATTGACATAGTCATGAGATACGGCGTTCCACACAGCATAATAACCGACAACGGGACAAATTTCTCTATTGGAGAGTTGGCAAAATATTGCCGACAAACGGAAATTCGCCTAGATCTCGCATATGTGGCATACCCGCAATCCAATGGTCAGGTTGAAAGAATGAATAGCTCAATCTTACAAGGAATACACCCAAGACTCGAATCTCCTCTTCATAGAGCAGCTGGAGCATGGGTAGAAGAGTTACCTTCCATGCTTTGGAGCATCCGAAAAACACCAAACAGGTCAACTGGGCAAACCCCGTTTTTCCTAGTTTACGGTGCGGAAGCAATTCTCCCAACGGACATGATCCATGACAGCCCAAGAGTGCAAGATTTCGATGAATTAGATGCCGAAAATGCATGACAGGATGCCGTCGATCTCTTATAAGAAGAACGAGAACTTGTGCTTCAAAGATCCGCCATCTATCAGCAAGGTTTACGGCGTTATCATAGTTGGAAAATCAGGCATCGTTCTTTTAAAGAAGGTGACCTAGTGCTAAGATTGTTGCAGCAAAGAAAGCACAAACTAGCCCCAGTATGGGAAGGACCATTTGTCATCAGTAAAGCCATGAAGAATGAATCATATTATCTTGTAGACATTTGCGGAAGATGATCCCGAGAAGCCGAATCGCAAAAGAAAGAGAAAGATAGATGATGAACTAGGAGAGACAAACAGGCCCTGGAGTATCCAGCAGTTACGTCCCTTCTATACTTAGTTCAATTTCTATGTAAACATCTTTGAGATCATGAAATAAAGTTGTCAGAATTCTTACATCCATGTTTTTACAAGTTTATTATAGTACAAAGCATGATTCCGTCTTATCTATTTCCCAATGATCTTACAAAATACTCAATGTTAACCCGAATTGTGCCTGCGTGCTCGGCGTTTAAAAACTGAATGATTTTCAGCCTATTAAAGGTTAAAGGAAACTTGGATTGTGCCTGCGTGCCCGAGCTTCATTCAAAAAGTTCCTTACTTTTCTCTAAGCATTATCTGATTGTTTATGTGCTGGGTCACTTGAGCTAGTAAGTAAAAATGCCTTTAGTATGATCCATGTTTCCAAGTTTAAACTGATCGGTTTTACCCAGTAACTTGGCGTGAAGATTAAAGTACCACTGAGCCATTTCAAACGCTAAAGACAGTTAAGGCACACAAACCAGAGAACTTGGAAGATAAAGGAATATAAAACCCGGAAAACTTGCAAAGGATTTCATAAAAGTTAAACTGCAAAAGGCGGAGTACTTGTTTATAAAAAAGAATAGAAGCATTACAATATAAAATTACATTGTAAAGTGCAGTAATGCTCCTATTTCCTATTTCTCCTATCCAGGGTAGGGAGAATTCTTCAAGCATCCGGGTCTTCTTCACTGCTGTCATCCTCGGGGGCTTCTGGAATCTCCTCTTCCGGATAGGTGATGGAGATATTCACCATAGAGGCGATCTTGGTGGCGTTGCCCTTGATTTCATCAAAGATGGTGGTCCGCTGGGTCTCCGAGTATCCAAGAGGGATACCGGACGCCACGCGCCAAGATTTGGCACTGGGGTAATGCATACGCATAAGGCCTAAAGCCATGCGTGCACCACCCCGTGCTGCGGAGCGCAAGGTGGATTCCTTCGAGTCCGCCACCTCCAGGATAGCTTCCGGAAGCTTCTCAACTTCCGAGAATTCCCCAGTTCTTGCGGTAAGGTACTTGTTAACCAGCTGCATGCCTGCAGCTCGGATCACAGTGAATACCTTCCCGAAAGCTCGGATTTTCTCAATCCGAGTAAGATCTGGGTTGTCTCCTGTTTTTTCAAGACAAAACAACCAAAGGGTTAGCGGAAAAGCAGAGAAAGAAGTTAAGACATGGAAAATCCGGTAAAGGTTGGTAACTTACCGAGGATCTTGTCCATCTCGGAGCCTTCCTCCAGGCGCACGGGTTAAGGCGTTCTCCAAATCTTGGATAGTGGCCTTGTCCTTGTCCGCTTGTTGGGAGGCCTTGGATTGAGCAATTCCAAGAGCCAGATTGCTGGCCTCCAGATCTTTTTGAACCTTCATAAGTTCCTTATGAAGGTCCAAGTTCTCCCGGCGGAGATTCTCGGCATTGCCGGCATCGTCAGCTATTTGCTTGGCTTTCGCCAAAGCAGCTCGAAAGCAAGGAAAAAATTCCGGGATAAGAAAACTCGGAAAAGTACTTAGAAAAAATTATAGACAAGGGACTACAGAGAAATAAAAGTATACCTGTTGTTTCCTCCAGCTGTAGCTGAGATGATGCCATCTCTGTCTCCTGAACTTCAAGAATAGAGAAAAGGCTTCTAACCTCCTTATTCTTGACAGTTAGCTTGTTGAAAACTTCCATGTTTATGGTTTCAGCGGTTTGCTGAAATAAGGAAACGAACCAGAACGCTTAAGTTAGAAACAAGCATGATAAAGATAAAAGCATTAAGTGAAAAGCATGCATTTGACTTATTGCTTGGGGGCTGGAGATAATACCTGGATCATCCGCTGTAAACCTGCCAAGTTTTCAGTGAACTCCTTTACGTAGTCAGCAAAAAGAGTCCCAACTGTGCTAAGGCCCTCGTTGATATTTTTGAATTCCTTATCAAAGGTGGGAATTTCCTCCTCACTTATCCGAGAAGTACCTCCCACCTCAGGGACCGCCCTTTCCCTCGTGCCCGTTTCCGGCACAATGGGCTGGCTGGTCTGCAGGGACTCGGTGTTGGGGGCTGCAGCGTGCTCTTCCGTTGCTGCGATCGGTGTATTTGGAGCGGTAGCAGGAGAAGGATGTGAGCCTCTGCTGGCCACAGCCTTGTGCATCTTCAGCTTTTTCGGCTTCAGAGTAGAGGGAGGCAGGCTAGAAAGAGTAAAAGCCGGAAAATTAAACTCCGAGATAAAGGAAGAAAATCCCGACAAAAATAAAACAACCCAGATGTTCGAACCTGGAGGTGACGACGGGGACCCCGTTGTAACATCCCAAGTATGAAAAATAGCCATTAGAATGTTTGCTATCTGTTATTTTATGTTTTGCATCATGACATCATGTTCATTGCATTTGTTTTGCTTGTTTTCCATTTGTTTTCCTCTGTTTTGCTTTGTTTTCCAACTGTTTTCATTTGTTTTCCTTTGTTTTCTATTTGAATTTCAAACCAAAATTTCAAACCTTTTGTTTCATACTTGTGATGTTACAATTTCCAAAATGATATTTCAAATCAAAACAATGAATTGTTTCCATTAAAGTTGTGATTCCAAAACTGTTGTTTTGTTTCTAACAAAAATTCATTTAATACCACACCCTTTGCAAATTCCATTAATTTCCAAAACATCAACCCCTTTTGAAAATTATGAAAATGACAAAACACTTCCATCATTTGTTTCCATTAAACCTTAAGGTTCAAACTATTTAATTATGGCTTTTAATAATTCACTTAATTCAAATGATTTTCAAATTCAATTGCAATTACAAACAGCAACCATTTTTGAAATTATGAAAATTGCAAAACAAAGCAATCACTTGTTTCACAATAAAATTGAATTTAAAACTTCTAAGTGGCTTAAGTCAAAATCATTCCATTAATATTGATTTCAATCAAATTTCAAACAAATTTAAAACCAGCAACATATTTAAAATATTTTTGGAAAACCAAAGTGTGTAATTGTTGCTATTACAATACTTAATCATACAAATTATCCCAAAAATTTGCTAACCCCTAAAACCATCTGTTTTTCCCTCCTTTTCCCAAATCTGCAAAAAAAAAAACAGAAAAAGAATAAAGAAAAGGAGAGGGGGGAAAGGGCAGCCAGCCCTTTGGGCCAGCCCACCTAGCCCTGGCCTGCTACCCCCTGCTCACCCCTAACCTCTGTACGGCTGACCATCGGTGGCATACACGTCGACAGTTGCAGAGAAGGACGGCCACGAGCTCTCCCCCTCCCCCCTTATAGCTACCCTAACCCTAGGGTTTCCCCTCTACCCATCTTCTCCCTCCTTCCTCTCTCCCCCGCCTCCATCTCTCCTTCCACCTCCATCTCTTTCTTCTCTGTATCTCCACATCTCTGTAACCTCGCTGTAACTGAACCTTCCTCACCGAAATCCCCCACTTCCTCCGGTGATCGCCGCCGATGGGGTTCCCCTCCGGCCAGGCTAGGGCCGGGAATGGGTTCCCCCGGCCACCCTCTTCCTTCTCGGCCACTCGGCGCGGGCCGGGAGGCCCCACAGCGCCGCCGCCGTCTCCACCTGTCGCCGGCCAACCACTACACCGCCTCCTTCTGCCACCGTTCCCTCGAGGTGATCTCCTCTCCCCTCGCCTCTCGCTCCCTTCCCCTCCTCCCTCTCACAGCATGCAGCAGCAGCACACCCTCTGCACGCACGCGGCACCCCATGGCCCGCTCGCCTCCACCCTCCGATCGCCGCCGGCGCCCTAGAAATTTCAGGCGAACTGAACTGTTCGCAGTTCAGTTATAAACCACGGCGAATCTGCACCTTATACCCCCCCCCCCCGACCCTTCCTGTCAACAAGCAATCACTCTACCGCAGTGGCAGTGGCCCTTGTGCGCACGCCCCAGGTCCAGGGTTCGATTCCCCCCCCCCCCAGGCAGAAAAGCCACCCCTTTTATTTTTCTGTTTTTTCTTTTCTGCCAGACTTTCAGAAACCTAGATCTGCCCCTTTAGTTCTAAAATCGATATAAAATTGAATTTTTCTCCAAATTGAATGATTCAAATTCCTGTGGATCTAAAATCTTGTGCCCTTTCCATTAGTAACAAAATTGCAACATGTTTCTGTGATACTTTTTGCACTAAATAATTAATTACTGAAAATGCAATAAAAATTGGAAACTTTGGAATTTCATAACTTGAGTTTGGTTCATCCAATTTAAGCAAACTTGGGCTCTAAAAATTTTTCTTAACAAACTCTACACATTGGTATTTTATTTGGTCACAATTGAATTAATTTTGAGCATGTTTCCCTCTGTTTACTAAAAATGGCAGAATAAGAATGATTATGGAAAATTGCATAATAAATTCAATAATAACCCAAAAATTATGTTTAATAGCTCAAAATGTTCAGTGAAACATTTGCTACATGTTTTCAACCTTTTCAATGCAATTTGTTTACTGTTTTGAATATTTTAAATTGGTGCAATATTTGAATCCTTGTCTAATTCACTTAATTTTGCAAAATTCATAACTTGGGCATAAAAATTCCAAATGCAACAAACTAAATATGTTTTCCATTCAATTTTTCATGTACTTTCCAAATATCAACTTTGTTTGCTGTTTTGAATAATTTAAATTGCTGAAAACAACTGTTTCTTGTTTAATGCATTTAAAATTGCCAAAATAATAACTTGCTCATTTTAAATCCAATTTCAACAAATAAAATATGTTTTCCATGCTAAATTAAACCCTCTTTCCAAATATAAAATTTGTTTCATGTTTTGAATAATTAAAATTGGTTAACTAATTTAAACCTTGTTTAATCATTTAATATTGTTAAGTTCATAACTTGATCAAATTAAATTATTTTTGAACTTATAAAATATGTTTTCAAACCATAAAAGTATAAGATTTTCAATTATGAATCTCACTTAATGTTTTGCACAAATAAAAATTCAAATAAGTTCATGTTTGAATTAAATTCATTTAATTCTTGCTTAAACTTGTTTAATTCATAAGTAATTTATTTGAAATCCTTTTTCAACAAGTGAAACATGTATTCGAACTAAAATCTTGTGTTCTTTTCAAATATGAATTTTGTTATCTATTTTGAACCACTAAAATTGGTGAAAACAACAAATGCCTGTGTGACACCTTTAAGGCACCAAAATTCCAAAACTTAATAAACAAATTCCCAAACTTGTTAAACCTTATTTCAATTGATTCTATTGTTGTTATTTTTCTGTTTTCCTCATCCATGCATCATACTAATCCACTTTCACCTATTGGCTAGTTGTAAAACAATTGTTTCAACCATAATTCATGGGATTTTCATATGCAACTCAAATTGCATATGGGTCCATTTAAACATGTTATCTTGTCAACTAGTTTATTTCTATGCATCAATTAAATGGTCATGCATCATCCCATGTTTGTGCATTATGCCATGTTATTGATTGTTTATCCCTCTGCGTTGTTTGTTTGCTTCTTCTCGGATATACGACGATGTTGAGACCGACGATACTTACGACACCCCTTCTGTGGATCTAGCTCAGTACCAGGCTGCTGAGTTTGCAGGCAAGTATTCACTCCCATGAACCATTGTGTTCTTTTCAACATTGGATACCGATACTTTCCGTTGTCTATTCTGCTAGCCCTATGTATCGCTTCTTGTTCTCCGAACCTATCACATGATATCCTGAACCCTGATATTGCCTCACCTCCACACCTATAACCCCTTTGATTGTTGCCCGTGTCTTACTAGCATGCTTAGGGTTGTTTTGCTCGAGTCTGTTACCCGTTACTTTCTGTTACTATAGTTCTATTATGTTCTGGGGCTCGATGTTAAACAACAATCTGTTAATGAATGAGGTAATAATAATTTGCTGATAAGGCACCGGCAGGAGGCCCGGCGTGGTTTTGAGGCATGCTAGTGTCGACCCTAATTAGGAAAAGGGTCTTGTCTACTGATCCATGATGAGCGCACTAACCGCATGTGGGAAGCGTGTATGGGCGCCCCCTCAATTTGATTCGATTCGCATCTCGTCCAAATCGCCACACTTAGTTCGGGCTTTCCATTTGATGCATGCATGTGCAGGTGCAAACCCTTGGCGCCAGGGTGGAACTTTTGTAGTCGGCATTTAGGGCGCCGTGGTCTTAGAGTGCTATGAGGGTCCCCTTTTCTTCGTGGGGCTCGATTAGCTGCTCACGCACAGCATGTGGTTCTTTGGGCTTGATGCGAAGAAGAGTTGAGTTGTGTTGAGTGCCCCGCTTGGTGGGAAAGGCCTTCCCATCTGGCGGGTTATTCTTACGTGTACAGCCAAATTGGTGCACCCCTGCAGGGATAAATCTTCTCGAGAAGCCGTGTTTTCCGCGGTTATGGATTACTTGGTGAAAGTACTGGCTAACAAGTACTCAGAACAACTTACACCTAACTAATGATAACTTGACTAGTAATAGCCTTATTGACACAATAACTTGAACCATCATTAATCCAACTGTGTGAGTTATCCTCGGATTGCTTCTTTGGATAAGGGGCGAGATCCAGGATGGGTTTGTTTGGTGGTTAGTTATAGTTGGTTCCGATACGCTATCTTATCTTCTTTCTGTTTAGCCGGAAGTGGTAGTAACTCTGTAGTTGGTTAGAGCAGCCAGTTGCAGCATCTTTTACATCCCCTTCCTTTCCGTTGAACCAAAGCATCTGTGCTTGGTGTTGACGGGTTACACTTTGGTGAACTGTGAGTCTTGCTTGCCAGTACGTTTATGTACTGACCCCTTTGGGGCTGTGGTTTCCGCAGACTACGTTTCCGAGGATCCCCATGGTGGCTACTACGTGGAGTATGAGGAGACTGCTGACGAGTAGATAGCGGACCCGGGCAGGATCCGAGACTTCGTGGATGGGCTCCGTCTTTTCGTTTCCGGCCTCTTAGGCCTATTTGGGTCTTGTCTGTACTCAGACACTTTGGATGCTTCCGCTGTGATGTAATGATGAATTGTTGGGACATGTGTCCTCTGGATGATTGTATTTGCTATCTCTGCTCTAGTGAGAGCTATTTGCAACTTATTTCCATCTTTTGTGTCGTAGAGATCTGTTGTGATATCACTTGTTCCAATGCCATTGACGTACCATGTGTGTATGTTTTGAAGTACGTCAATGGAAGTATCTGGATTTCTATGGGATGGTTTGCGCAGACGATGAATAGTAAGAGAATGGTTGTCACACGTTTACGTGCTGGCCTGCTCATATTGAGATGCGGGTGCCGGTATGCCCCGTAAGCCATTTATCTACTGTTTAACGGACTGTGAGTATCCCCTAGAAGTCCGGGTGCGACAAATGGTATCAGAGCCTGTCTGCCTGTAGGATCCCTTTTTACTGGTCGCAGTTGAGTCTAGAAACTATTTTGTAGCTATATAGGAAAAAATGAAACGTGAGAGTAGGAATTCTGTTATTTTTCTTCTTTCCCCACCCACCCTCCCTTTTCTGGTAAGGAAGTGCTACGTTGTTTTCCCTTCTCACCTAAACTTTCAAGTTAGGTTTTCACGTATCTTGGTTTCTCTAGGATAGTTATATCTACTAGACCATAGGAATGGAGGTGGTTGTGACATGATTTATTATGTTGGCTACTCACGATTGAGAACGGAGGCGTGTAAGCCCCGGAAGCAGATCCTCTATTCCTTAAGCAGTAGATATTGATCCTTTAGAAGCCCGGATGGGTTTTCCGTAGTACCTCAGGAGTGTTTTGATCTCGTTTTCTCGATGTTGCTTCGTTATCCTGTTCTTCTCAACATCCTTTTCGTCCGTTGAAACCTTGTTGTTGCTTTCCACTTCAGTTCTTCTACCGGCGTCTAATCAATAACCCTGTTCCACCCTTCTGACAGATAGTCTATTCTCCAAATGAATCAAGTTATATCCAGCTATACACCCTCAATACAAAACCTCTACCTCTACTCAAAAATGTTCCGGTGGTTTCCAAATTCCCTGACATCTTTCCAGAAGAGTTGCCAGGAATGCCTGTCATCTTGAACTTCCAGACAAACTATCCAAGGTGCACGATGTGTTTCACGTGTCACAGCTCAAGAGGATCTTCCCAAGAAGTATTCGGACCTTTTCTTTTCTCAGTAGGAATCTCGGGGCGCGATTCCTTCAAGGGGGGGCGTTTTGTAACATCCCAAGTATGAAAAATAGCCATTAGAATGTTTTCTATCTGTTATTTTATGTTTTTTCATCATGACATCATGTTCATTGCATTTGTTTTGCTTGTTTTCCATTTGTTTTCCTCTGTTTTGCTTTGTTTTCCAACTGTTTTCATTTGTTTTCCTTTGTTTTCTATTTGAATTTCAAACCAAAATTTCAAACCTTTTGTTTCATACTTGTGATGTTACAATTTCCAAAATGATATTTCAAATCAAAACAATCAATTGTTTCCATTAATGTTGTGATTCCAAAACTGTTGTTTTGTTTCTAACAAAAATTCATTTAATACCAAACCCTTTGCAAATTCCATTAATTTCCAAAACATCAACCCCTTTTGAAAATTATGAAAATGACAAAACACTTCCATCATTTGTTTCCATTAAACCTTAAGGTTCAAACTATTTAATTATGGCTTTTAATAATTCACTTAATTCAAATGATTTTCAAATTCAATTGCAATTACAAACAGCAACCATTTTTGAAATTATGAAAATTGAAAAACAAAGCAATCACTTGTTTCACAATAAAATTGAATTTAAAACTTCTAAGTGGCTTAAGTCAAAATCATTCCATTAATATTGATTTCAATCAAATTTCAAACAAATTTCAAACCAGCAACATATTTAAAATATTTTTGGAAAACCAAAGTGTGTAATTGTTGCTATTACAATACTTAATCATACAAATTATCCCAAAAATTTGCTAACCCCTAAAACCATCTGTTTTTCCCTCCTTTTCCCAAATCTGCAAAAAAAATAATAAACAGAAAAAGAATAAAGAAAAGGAGAGGGGGGAAAGGGCAGCCAGCCCTTTGGGCCAGTCCACCTAGCCCTGGCCTGCTACCCCCCGCTCACCCCTAACCTCTGTACGTCTGACCAACGGTGGCATACACGTCGACAGTTGCAGAGAAGGACGGCCACGAGCTCTCCCCCTCCCCCCTTATAGCTACCCCTAACCCTAGGGTTTCCCCTCTACCCATCTTCTCCCTCCTTCCTCTCTCCCCCGCCTCCATCTCTCCTTCCACCTCCATCTCTTTCTTCTCTGTATCTCCACATCTCTGTAACCTCGCTGTAACTGAACCTTCCTCACCGAAATCCCCCACTTCCTCCGGTGATCGCCGCCGATGGGGTTCCCCTCCGGCCAGGCTAGGGCCGGGAATGGGTTCCCCCGGCCACCCTCTTCCTTCTCGGCCACTCGGCGAGGGCCGGGAGGCCCCACAGCGCCGCCGCCGTCTCCACCTGTCGCCGGCCAACCACTGCACCGCCTCCTTCTACCACCGTTCCCTCGAGGTGATCTCCTCTCCCCTCGCCTCTCGCTCCCTTCCCCTCCTCCCTATCACAGCACGCAGCAGCAGCACACCCTCTGCACGCACGCGGCACCCCACGGCCCGCTCGCCTCCACCCTCCGATCGCCGGCGCCCTGGAAATTTCAGGCGAACTGAACTGTTCGCAGTTCAGTTATAAACCACGGCGAATCTGCACCTTATACCCCCCCCGACCCTTCCTGTCAACAAGCAATCACTCTACCGCAGTGGCAGTGGCCCTTGTGCGCACGCCCCAGGTCCAGGGTTCGATTCCCCCCCCAGGCAGAAAAGCCACCCCTTTTATTTTTCTGTTTTTTCTTTTCTGCCAGACTTTCAGAAACCTAGATCTGCCCCTTTAGTTCTAAAATCGATATAAAATTGAATTTTTCTCCAAATTGAATGATTCAAATTCCTGTGGATCTAAAATCTTGTGCCCTTTCCATTAGTAACAAAATTGCAACATGTTTCTGTGATACTTTTTGCACTAAATAATTAATTACTGAAAATGCAATAAAAATTGGAAACTTTGGAATTTCATAACTTGAGTTTGGTTCATCCAATTTAAGCAAACTTGGGCTCTAAAATTTTTTCTTAACAAACTCTACACATTGGTATTTTATTTGGTCACAATTGAATTAATTTTGAGCATGTTTCCCTCTGTTTACTAAAAATGGCAGAATAAGAATGATTATGGAAAATTGCATAATAAATTCAATAATAACCCAAAAATTATGTTTAATAGCTCAAAATGTTCAGTGAAACATTTGCTACATGTTTTCAACCTTTTCAATGCAATTTGTTTACTGTTTTGAATATTTTAAATTGGTGCAATATTTGAATCCTTGTCTAAGTCACTTAATTTTGCAAAATTCATAACTTGGGCATAAAAATTCCAAATGCAACAAACTAAATATGTTTTCCATTCAATTTTTCATGTACTTTCCAAATATCAACTTTGTTTGCTGTTTTGAATAATTTAAATTGCTGAAAACAACTGTTTCTTGTTTAATGCATTTAAAATTGCCAAAATAATAACTTGCTCATTTTAAATCCAATTTCAACAAATAAAATATGTTTTCCATGCTAAATTAAACCCTCTTTCCAAATATAAAATTTGTTTCATGTTTTGAATAATTAAAATTGGTTAACTAATTTAAACCTTGTTTAATCATTTAATATTGTTAAGTTCATAACTTGATCAAATTAAATTATTTTTGAACTTATAAAATATGTTTTCAAACCATAAAAGTATAAGATTTTCAATTATGAATCTCACTTAATGTTTTGCACAAATAAAAATTCAAATAAGTTCATGTTTGAATTAAATTCATTTAATTCTTGCTTAAACTTGTTTAATTCATAAGTAATTTATTTGAAATCCTTTTTCAACAAGTGAAACATGTATTCGAACTAAAATCTTGTGTTCTTTTCAAATATGAATTTTTTTATCTATTTTGAACCACTAAAATTGGTGAAAACAACAAATGCCTGTGTGACACCTTTAAGGCACCAAAATTCCAAAACTTAATAAACAAATTCCCAAACTTGTTAAACCTTATTTCAATTGATTCTATTGTTGTTATTTTTCTGTTTTCCTCATCCATGCATCATACTAATCCACTTTCACCTATTGGCTAGTTGTAAAACAATTGTTTCAACCATAATTCATGGGATTTTCATATGCAACTCAAATTGCATATGGGTCCATTTAAACATGTTATCTTGTCAACTAGTTTATTTCTATGCATCAATTAAATGGTCATGCATCATCCCATGTTTGTGCATTATGCCATGTTATTGATTGTTTATCCCTCTGCGTTGTTTGTTTGCTTCTTCTCGGATATACGACGATGTTGAGACCGACGATACTTACGACACCCCTTCTGTGGATCTAGCTCAGTACCAGGCTGTTGAGTTTGCAGGCAAGTATTCACTCACATGAACCATTGTGTTCTTTTCAACATTGGATACCGATACTTTCCGTTGTCTATTCTGCTAGCCCTATGTATCGCTTCTTGTTCTCCGAACCTATCACATGATATCCTGAACCCTGATATTGCCTCACCTCCACACCTATAACCCCTTTGATTGTTGCCCGTGTCTTACTAGCATGCTTAGGGTTGTTTTGCTCGAGTCTGTTACCCGTTACTTTCTGTTACTATAGTTCTATTATGTTCTGGGGCTCGATGTTAAACAACAATCTGTTAATGAATGAGGTAATAATAATTTGCTGATAAGGCACCGGCAGGAGGCCCGGCGTGGTTTTGAGGCATGCTAGTGTCGACCCTAATTAGGAAAAGGGTCTTGTCTACTGATCCATGATGAGCGCACTAACCGCATGTGGGAAGAGTGTATGGGCGCCCCCTCAATTTGATTCGATTCGCATCTCGTCCAAATCGCCACACTTAGTTCGGGCTTTCCATTTGATGCATGCATGTGCAGGTGCAAACCCTTGGCGCCAGGGTGGAACTTTTGTAGTCGGCATTTAGGGCACCGTGGTCTTAGAGTGCTATGAGGGTCCCCTTTTCTTCGTGGGGCTCGATTAGCCGCTCACGCACAGCATGTGGTTCTTTGGGCTTGATGCGAAGAAGAGTTGAGTTGTGTTGAGTGCCCCGCTTGGTGGGAAAGGCCTTCCCATCTGGCGGGTTATTCTTACGTGTACGGCCAAATTGGTGCACCCCTGCAGGGATAAATCTTCTCGAGAAGCCGTGTTTTCCGCGGTTATGGATTACTTGGTGAAAGTACTGGCTAACAAGTACTCAGAACAACTTACACCTAACTAATGATAACTTGACTAGTAATAGCCTTATTGACACAATAACTTGAACCATCATTAATCCAACTGTGTGAGTTATCCTCGGATTGCTTCTTTGGATAAGGGGCGAGATCCAGGATGGGTTTGTTTGGTGGTTAGTTATAGTTGGTTCCGATACGCTATCTTATCTTCTTTCTGTTTAGCCGGAAGTGGTAGTAACTCTGTAGTTGGTTAGAGCAGCCAGTTGCAGCATCTTTTACATCCCCTTCCTTTCCGTTGAACCAAAGCATCTGTGCTTGGTGTTGACGGGTTACACTTTGGTGAACTGTGAGTCTTGCTTGCCAGTACGTTTATGTACTGACCCCTTTGGGGCTGTGGTTTCCGCAGACTACGTTTCCGAGGATCCCCATGGTGGCTACTACGTGGAGTATGACGAGACTGCTGACGAGTAGATAGCGGACCCGGGCAGGATCCGAGACTTCGTGGATGGGCTCCGTCTTTTCGTTTCCGGCCTCTTAGGCCTATTTGGGTCTTGTCTGTACTCAGACACTTTGGATGCTTCCGCTGTGATGTAATGATGAATTGTTGGGACATGTGTCCTCTGGATGATTGTATTTGCTATCTCTGCTCTAGTGAGAGCTATTTGCAACTTATTTCCATCTTTTGTGTCGTAGAGATCTGTTGTGATATCACTTGTTCCAATGCCACTGACGTACCGTGTGTGTATGTTTTGAAGTACGTCAATGGAAGTATCTGGATTTCTATGGGATGGTTTGCGCAGACGATGAATAGTAAGAGAATGGTTGTCACACGTTTACGTGCTGGCCTGCTCATATTGAGATGCGGGTGCCGGTATGCCCCGTAAGCCATTTATCTACTGTTTAACGGACTGTGAGTATCCCCTAGAAGTCCGCGTGCGACAAATGGTATCAGAGCCTGTCTGCCTGTAGGATCCCTTTTTACTGGTCGCAGTTGAGTCTAGAAACTATTTTGTAGCTATATAGGAAAAAATGAAACGTGAGAGTAGGAATTCTGTTATTTTTCTTCTTTCCCCACCCACCCTCCCTTTTCTGGTAAGGAAGTGCTACGTTGTTTTCCCTTCTCACCTAAACTTTCAAGTTAGGTTTTCACGTATCTTGGTTTCTCTAGGATAGTTATATCTACTAGACCATAGGAATGGAGGTGGTTGTGATATGATTTATTATGTTGGCTACTCACGATTGAGAACGGAGGCGTGTAAGCCCCGGAAGCAGATCCTCTATTCCTTAAGCAGTAGATATTGATCCTTTAGAAGCCCGGATGGGTTTTCCGTAGTACCTCAGGAGTGTTTTGATCTCGTTTTCTCGATGTTGCTTCGTTATCCTGTTCTTCTCAACATCCTTTTCGTCCGTTGAAACCTTGTTGTTGCTTTCCACTTCAGTTCTTCTACCGGCGTCTAATCAATAACCCTGTTCCACCCTTCTGACAGATAGTCTATTCTCCAAATGAATCAAGTTATATCCAGCTATACACCCTCAATACAAAACCTCTACCTCTACTCAAAAATGTTCCGGTGGTTTCCAAATTCCCGGACATCTTTCCAGAAGAGTTGCCAGGAATGCCTGTCATCTTGAACTTCCAGACAAACTATCCAAGGTGCACGATGTGTTTCACGTGTCACAGCTCAAGAGGATCTTCCCAAGAAGTATTCGGACCTTTTCTTTTCTCAGTAGGAATCTCGGGGCGCGATTCCTTCAAGGGGGGGCGTTTTGTAACATCCCAAGTATGAAAAATAGCCATTAGAATGTTTTCTATCTGTTATTTTATGTTTTTTCATCATGACATCATGTTCATTGCATTTGTTTTGCTTGTTTTCCATTTGTTTTCCTCTGTTTTGCTTTGTTTTCCAACTGTTTTCATTTGTTTTCCTTTGTTTTCTATTTGAATTTCAAACCAAAATTTCAAACCTTTTGTTTCATACTTGTGATGTTACAATTTCCAAAATGATATTTCAAATCAAAACAATCAATTGTTTCCATTAAAGTTGTGATTCCAAAACTGTTGTTTTGTTTCTAACAAAAATTCATTTAATACCAAACCCTTTGCAAATTCCATTAATTTCCAAAACATCAACCCCTTTTGAAAATTATGAAAATGACAAAACACTTCCATCATTTGTTTCCATTAAACCTTAAGGTTCAAACTATTTAATTATGGCTTTTAATAATTCACTTAATTCAAATGATTTTCAAATTCAATTGCAATTACAAACAGCAACCATTTTTGAAATTATGAAAATTGCAAAACAAAGCAATCACTTGTTTCACAATAAAATTGAATTTAAAACTTCTAAGTGGCTTAAGTCAAAATCATTCCATTAATATTGATTTCAATCAAATTTCAAACAAATTTCAAACCAGCAACATATTTAAAATATTTTTGGAAAACCAAAGTGTGTAATTGTTGCTATTACAATACTTAATCATACAAATTATCCCAAAAATTTGCTAACCCCTAAAACCATCTGTTTTTCCCTCCTTTTCCCAAATCTGCAAAAAAAAAATAATAAACAGAAAAAGAATAAAGAAAAGGAGAGGGGGGAAAGGGCAGCCAGCCCTTTGGGCCAGCCCACCTAGCCCTGGCCTGCTACCCCCCGCTCACCCCTAACCTCTGTACGGCTGACCATCAGTGGCATACACGTCGACAGTTGCAGAGAAGGACGGCCACGAGCTCTCCCCCTCCCCCCTTATAGCTACCCCTAACCCTAGGGTTTCCCCTCTACCCATCTTCTCCCTCCTTCCTCTCTCCCCCGCCTCCATCTCTCCTTCCACCTCCATCTCTTTCTTCTCTGTATCTCCACATCTATGTAACCTCGCTGTAACTGAACCTTCCTCACCGAAATCCCCCACTTCCTCCGGTGATCGCCGCCGATGTGGTTCCCCTCCGGCCAGGCTAGGGCCGGGAATGGGTTCCCCCGGCCACCCTCTTCCTTCTCGGCCACTCGGCGAGGGCCGGGAGGCCCCACAGCGCCGCCGCCGTCTCCACCTGTCGCCGGCCAACCACTGCACCGCCTCCTTCTACCACCGTTCCCTCGAGGTGATCTCCTCTCCCCTCGCCTCTCGCTCCCTTCCCCTCCTCCCTCTCACAGCACGCAGCAGCAGCACACCCTCTGCACGCACGCGGCACCCCACGGCCCGCTCGCCTCCACCCTCCGATCGCCGGCGCCCTGGAAATTTCAGGCGAACTGAACTGTTCGCAGTTCAGTTATAAACCACGGCGAATCTGCACCTTATACCCACCCCCCCCCCCCCCCCCCCACGACCCTTCCTGTCAACAAGCAATCACTCTACCGCAGTGGCAGTGGCCCTTGTGCGCACGCCCCAGGTCCAGGGTTCGATTCCCCCCCCCCCCCTGGCAGAAAAGCCACCCCTTTTATTTTTCTGTTTTTTCTTTTCTGCTAGATTTTCAGAAACCCAGATCTGCCCCTTTAATTCTAAAATCGATATAAAATTGAATTTTGCTCCAAATTGAATGATTCAAATTCCTGTGGATCTAAAATCTTGTGCCCTTTCCATTAGTAACAAAATTGCAACATGTTTCTGTGATACTTTTTGCACTAAATAATTAATTACTGAAAATGCAATAAAAATTGGAAACTTTGGAATTTCATAACTTGAGTTTGGTTCATCCAATTTAAGCAAACTTGGGCTCTAAAATTTTTTCTTAACAAACTCTACACATTGGTATTTTATTTGGTCACAATTGAATTAATTTTGAGCATGTTTCCCTCTGTTTACTAAAAATGGCAGAATAAGAATGATTATGGAAAATTGCATAATAAATTCAATAATAACCCAAAAATTATGTTTAATAGCTCAAAATGTTCAGTGAAACATTTGCTACATGTTTTCAACCTTTTCAATGCAATTTGTTTACTGTTTTGAATATTTTAAATTGGTGCAATATTTGAATCCTTGTCTAATTCAATTAATTTTGCAAAATTCATAACTTGGGCATAAAAATTCCAAATGCAACAAACTAAATATGTTTTCCATTAAATTTTTCATGTACTTTCCAAATATCAACTTTCTTTGCTGTTTTGAATAATTTAAATTGCTGAAAACAACTGTTTCTTGTTTAATGCATTTAAAATTGCCAAAATAATAACTTGCTCATTTTAAATCCAATTTCAACAAATAAAATATGTTTTCCATGCTAAATTAAACCCTCTTTCCAAATATAAAATTTGTTTCATGTTTTGAATAATTAAAATTGGTTAACTAATTTAAACCTTGTTTAATCATTTAATATTGTTAAGTTCATAACTTGATCAAATTAAATTATTTATGAACTTATAAAATATGTTTTCAAACCATAAAAGTATAAGCTTTTCAATTATGAATCTCACTTAATGTTTCGCACAAATAAAAATCCAAATAAGTTCATGTTTGAATTAAATTCATTTAATTCTTGCTTAAACTTGTTTAATTCATAAATAATTTATTTGAAATCCTTTTTCAACAAGTGAAACATGTATTCCAACTAAAATCTTGTGTTCTTTTCAAATATGAATTTCGTTATCTATTTTGAACCACTAAAATTGGTGAAAACAACAAATGCTTGTGTGACACCTTTAAGGCACCAAAATTCCAAAACTTAATAAACAAATTCCCAAATTTGTTAAACCTTATTTCAATTGATTCTATTGTTGTTATTTTTCTGTTTTCCTCATCCATGCATCATACTAATCCACTTTCACCTATTGGCGAGTTGTAAAACAATTGTTTAAACCATAATTCATGGGATTTTCATATGCAACTCAAATTGCATATGGGTCCATTTAAACATGTTATCTTGTCAACTAGTTTATTTCTATGCATCAATTAAATGGTCATGCATCATCCCATGTTTGTGCATTATGCCGTGTTATTGATTGTTTATCCCTCTGCGTTGTTTGTTTGCTTCTTCTCGGATATACGACGATGTTGAGACCGACGATACTTACGACACCCCTTCTGTGGATCTAGCTCAGTACCAGGCTGCTGAGTTTGCAGGCAAGTATTCACTCACATGAACCATTGTGTTCTTTTCAACATTGGATACCGATACTTTCCGTTGTCTATTCTGCTAGCCCTATGTATCGTTGCTTGTTCTCCGAACCTATCACATGATATCCTGAACCCTGATATTGCCTCACCTCCACACCTATAACCCCTTTGATTGTTGCCCGTGTCTTACTAGCATGCTTAGGGTTGTTTTGCTCGAGTCTGTTACCCGTTACTTTCTGTTACTATAGTTCTGTTATGCTCTGGGGCTCGATGTTAAACAACAATCTGTTAATGAATGAGGTAATAATAATTTGCTGATAAGGCACCGGCAGGAGGCCCGGCGTGGTTTTGAGGCCTGCTAGTGTCGACCCTAATTAGGAAAAGGGTCTTGTCTACTGATCCATGATGAGCGCACTAACCGCATGTGGGAAGCGTGTATGGGCGCCCCCCTCAATTTGATTCGATTCGCATCTCGTCCAAATCGCCACACTTAGTTCGGGCTTTCCATTTGATGCATGCATGAATGTCCAGGTGCGAACCCTTGGCGCCAGGGTGGAACTTTTGTAGTCGGCATTTAGGGCGGCGTGGTCTTAGAGTGCTATGAGGGTCCCCTTTTCTTCGTGGGGCTCGATTAGCCGCTCACGCACAGCATGTGGTTCTTTGGGCTTGATGCGAAGAAGAGTTGAGTTGTGTTGAGTGCCCCGCTTGGTGGGAAAGGCCTTCCCATCTGGCGGGTTATTCTTACGTGTACGACCAAATTGGTGCACCCCTGCAGGGATAAATCTTCTCGAGAAGCCGTGTTTTCCGCGGTTATGGATTACTTGGTGAAAGTACTGGCTAACAAGTACTCAGAACAACTTACACCTAACTAATGATAACTTGACTAGTAATAGCCTTATTGACACAATAACTTGAACCATCATTAATCCAACTGTGTGAGTTATCCTCGGATTGCTTCTTTGGATAAGGGGCGAGATCCAGGATGGGTTTGTTTGGTGGTTAGTTATAGTTGGTTCCGATACGCTATCTTATCTTCTTTCTGTTTAGCCGGAAGTGGTAGTAACTCTGTAGTTGGTTAGAGCAGCCAGTTGCAGCATCTTTTACATCCCCTTCCTTTCCGTTGAACCAAAGCATCTGTGCTTGGTGTTGACGGGTTACACTTTGGTGAACTGTGAGTCTTGCTTGCCAGTACGTTTATGTACTGACCCCTTTGGGGCTGTGGTTTCCGCAGACTACGTTTCCGAGGATCCCCATGGTGGCTACTACGTGGAGTATGACGAGACTGCTGACGAGTAGATAGCGGACCCGGGCAAGATCCGAGACTTCGTGGATGGGCTCCGTCTTTTCGTTTCCGGCCTCTTAGGCCTATTTGGGTCTTGTCTGTACTCAGACACTTTGGATGCTTCCGCTGTGATGTAATGATGAATTGTTGGGACATGTGTCCTCTGGATGATTGTATTTGCTATCTCTGCTCTAGTGAGAGCTATTTGCAACTTATTTCCATCTTTTGTGTCGTAGAGATCTGTTGTGATATCACTTGTTCCAATGCCGTTGACGTACCATGTGTGTATGTTTTGAAGTACGTCAATGGAAGTATCTGGATTTCTATGGGATGGTTTGCGCAGACGATGAATAGTAAGATAATGGTTGTCACACGTTTACGTGCTGGCCTGCTCATATTGAGATGCGGGTGCCGGTATGCCCCGTAAGCCATTTATCTACTGTTTAACGGACTATGAGTATCCCCTAGAAGTCCGGGTGCGACAAATGGTATCAGAGCCTGTCTGCCTGTAGGATCCCTTTTTACTGGTCGCGGTTGAGTCTAGAAACTATTTTGTAGCTATAAAGGAAAAAATGAAACGTGAGAGTAGGAATTCTGTTCCTTTTCTTCTTTCCCCACCCACCCTCCCTTTTCTGGTAAGGAAGTGCAACGTTGTTTTCCCTTCTCACCTAAACTTTCAAGTTAGGTTTTCACGTATCCTGGTTTCTCTAGGATAGTTATATCTACTAGACCATAGGAATGGAGGTGGTTGTGACATGATTTATCATGTTGCCTACTCACGATTGAGAACGGAGGCGTGTAAGCCCCGGAAGCAGATCCTCTATTCCTTAAGCAGTAGATATTGATCCTTTAGAAGCCCGGATGGGTTTTCCATAGTACCTCAGGAGTGTTTTGATCTCATTTTCTCGATGTTGCTTCGTTATCCTGTTCTTCTCAACATCCTTTTCGTCCGTTGAAACCTTGTTGTTGCTTTCCACTTCAGTTCTTCTATCGGCGTCTAATCAATAACCCTGTTCCACCCTTCTGACAGATAGTCTATTCTCCAAATGAATCAAGTTCTATCCAGCTATACACCCTCAATACAAAACCTCTACCTCTACTCAAAAATGTTCCGGTGGTTTCCAAATTCCCTGACATCTTTCCAGAAGAGTTGCCAGGAATGCCTGTCATCTTGAACTTCCAGATAAACTATCCAAGGTGCACGATGTGTTTCACGTGCCACAGCTCAAGAGGATCTTCCCAAGAAGTATCCGGACCTTTTCTTTTCTCAGTAGGAATCTCGGGGCGCGATTCCTTCAAGGGGGGGCGTTTTGTAACATCCCAAGTATGAAAAATAGCCATTAGAATGTTTTCTATCTGTTATTTTATGTTTTGCATCATGACATCATGTTCATTGCATTTCTTTTGCTTGTTTTCCATTTGTTTTCCTCTGTTTTGCTTTGTTTTCCAACTGTTTTCATTTGTTTTCCTTTGTTTTCTATTTGAATTTCAAACCAAAATTTCAAACCTTTTGTTTCATACTTGTGATGTTACAATTTCCAAAATGATATTTCAAATCAAAACAATCAATTGTTTCCATTAAAGTTGTGATTCCAAAACTGTTGTTTTGTTTCTAACAAAAATTCATTTAATACCAAACCCTTTGCAAATTCCATTAATTTCCAAAACATCAACCCCTTTTGAAAATTATGAAAATGAAAAAACACTTCCATCATTTGTTTCCATTAAACCTTAAGGTTCAAACTATTTAATTATGGCTTTTAATAATTCACTTAATTCAAATGATTTTCAAATTCAATTGCAATTACAAACAGCAACCATTTTTGAAATTATGAAAATTGCAAAACAAAGCAATCACTTGTTTCACAATAAAATTGAATTTAAAACTTCTAAGTGGCTTAAGTCAAAATCATTCCATTAATATTGATTTCAATCAAATTTCAAACAAATTTCAAACCAGCAACATATTTAAAATATTTTTTGAAAACCAAAGTGTGTAATTGTTGCTATTACAATACTTAATCATACAAATTATCCCAAAAATTTGCTAACCCCTAAAACCATCTGTTTTTCCCTCCTTTTCCCAAATCTGCAAAAAAAAATAAACAGAAAAAGAATAAAGAAAAGGAGAGGGGGGAAAGGGCAGCCAGCCCTTTGGGCCAGCCCACCTAGCCCTGGCCTGCTACCCCCTGCTCACCCCTAACCTCTGTACGGCTGACCATCGGTGGCATACACGTCGACAGTTGCAGAGAAGGACGGCCACGAGCTCTCCCCCTCCCCCCTTATAGCTACCCCTAACCCTAGGGTTTCCCCTCTACCCATCTTCTCCCTCCTTCCTCTCTCCCCCGCCTCCATCTCTCCTTCCACCTCCATCTCTTTCTTCTCTGTATCTCCACATCTCTGTAACCTCGCTGTAACTGAACCTTCCTCACCGAAATCCCCCACTTCCTCCGGTGATCGCCGTCGATGGGGTTCCCCTCCGGCCAGGCTAGGGCCGGGAATGGGTTCCCCCGGCCACCCTCTTCCTTCTCGGCCACTCGGCGCGGGACGGGAGGCCCCACAGCGCCGCCTCCGTCTCCACCTCACTACTAGAGATTTGCTTATAGCAGCATATCCTACCACAGGCGAACAAGAAAAACCATGCGCCTGGGCTAATTAGCGCAGGCGAACAGGTAAACGGTACGCCTGGGGTAAGCCTGTTACCCCAGGCGAACAAAACTCAGCCGCGCCTGGGGTAAAGTGTGGCAGGGCCACCACCGCAGACCCCCGGGCACTCTTCCTTTACCCCAGGCGAACAGAATACCGGTTCGCCTGCGGTATAACAAATACCCTAGGCGAATCCGGGAAGAAGCGCCTGGGGTAAAAAGTGGACTGGGGTAGCTCCCGTTAGCGCAGGCGTACGACGTCCCTGTTCGCCTGGGATAAGGAAACGCCTGGGGTAGCACCCCTTAGCGCAGGCGCATCCCATGCCATATTCGCCTGGGGTAATATTTGTCCTCAATATAAGTGCGGCCAGCCACCCATCACCACCCCTATCCACCCCACTCACTCACTCACTAGTCTAAACTCGAGCCATTAGTGCTCCTAGCTCAATCCCCCACACCCCTCCACCATTTTTAGCTAATTTAACCAATCATGTTTGTTATATTTTAGCTAGTATGCTACCCCACTTTCCCTCTTCCAAATCTCTCCACTAGATCTACTAACCGGACACTAGATCTCACCACAAATGCACCACTAGCTACTTCTAGATCTATCACTCTCTTATCGGTCGTCTCTCCGGTGATCTTCGACGTCGTCATCGCGTCTATATATTTTGCATTGTGTGTCATCTTAATAGGTGCGTGGGATTGGTCGGTGGATGAGAATTCGTTCTCTTTTTCATTTTATTGTGTTGCCATGAGGATGAGTTGCCAATGTTTTGCCGAAATGTTGATTCATTTCCTTTTCGGCAAATTTCTGGCGCTCCGCATTACACCTTTTGTAGGAAGGTCATGCCGAAATTTTCCGTGAAAACCGGATCTAGTTAATGAAACCTCTCTCTCTTGCATTTTGTAGCAATGGTCATTGCGATGAGGACAAGCGTGGTGCATAGGTACGTGCGACGCGCGACGGCCGAGATGCATCGAAACAACCGCACCGAGATAGAGTGTCCGTGTCGGAAATGCAAGCTGGGGTCTTTGTTCAAACCAGATTCTGGTAATGTGGAGAAGCACCTGCTCAGGTATAGTTTCATGGAGGGCCACACTAAGTGGATGGATGATGATGAAGACGATGATCACGTCGAGACCAATTGGGCGGCGACATGTGAAGATGATCAGGAGGAGTCTGAACATGGCAATGGAGAGGACGAAGAGGCTGTCGACGGAGACGACTATAATGAAGAAGAAGGTAGTCATGGTGATCAACAACATGAAGACGAGGACATGAACACTCCGCTAACTTCAGTCGTGCGGGACCCTCATGTTCAAGATCTTCTTCTCACTAACACGTCGACCGACGCCAGACGTAAATCTAAGATCACGCAACTAGAGATAGACTCTGCAACTCCGTTATATGACGCAAGTCGCGGGACGGAGGAGTCACGCTTGAGAGTAGCTCTGGATCTTCTTGAGATGAAGGCAAAACACGGATGGACCGACACAAGCATGGACGATCTTCTGCGATACCTGAAGACGCACTTACCTGAAGGGAACACATGTGCTAGTAGTCTACAGGAGGCCAAGAAAATCGTGTGCCCCCTCGATTTACCGCACACAAAATACCACGCTTGCGTCCGTGACTGCATAATTTAACGTAACGAGCACGCGGACCAGATAAAATGTCCGGTGTGCGGTGCTGATCGTTACAAGAGGGGGACAAAGAAAGCTCCTAGGAAAGTTGTGTGGTACTTTCCACTCATTCCCCGTCTGCAGCGGTACTTCGTGGACCCCAAGGAAGCAAAGCTCATGCGCTGGCACGATGACAGAAAGAAGGCGGTGCTGAGCGATCCAGAACGTGTTGAAAAACCAGTGCTAACACACCCTTCGGATGCACGTCAGTGGAAAGCATTAGACGCATTCGATGAAGAATTCGGGAACGACCCAAGGAACATCAGGCTTGGTGCGAGCACCGACGGTCTCAATCCGTTTGGCAATCAGAGCAGCAAACATAGCACCTGGCCCTAATTTGTATGGATGTACAACCTCCCCCCGTGGCTGTGTCTGAAGAGGAAGTACATACACATGAGTATGCTGATTCAAGGGCCGACCCAGCCAGGGAGCGATATCAACCTGTATCTCGAGCTATTGAAGGAGGAGCTAGACACGTTGTGGGAGGAAGGGGTGGAAACATGGGACGCCTTCAAAGAAGAAACTTTTCGTATGAGAGCCGCACTGATCACGACGGTGCAGGACTATCTCGGATACGGATATATTGCGTGTCAGGTGTGCCATGGACACAAGGCTTGTGTCAGGTGCATGGAATTTACCCCGTTTCTACAGCTACACAAGGATCCCGGATCTTCTAAAACCGTATACATGAGGCATCGAATGTGGCTACCACTGAACGACCCGTGGAGAAAGCGCGGAGACCTGTTCAACGGTAAAGATGAGCTCGATCTACCTCCACGCAAGAGAAGAGGAGAAGAGATCGATACTCTACTGAAGGATTGGAAAACGTGTCCTCCGTCGGGAAAGGTACAAAAGCGGAAGCGAGGAGAGAAAAAGTGTCCTCCGCCAGAAGGACCGCTCTTGGGGGTATGGAAAAGGAGGTCCGTGTTTTGGGACTTGCGGTACTGGCCAATCCTCGGAGTGCCTCACTGCCTTGATGTCATGCATATCACGAAGAATGTGTGTGAGAGCTTGCTTGGCACCCTGTTCAACATGCCAGATAGGACCAAAGACGGGCCAAAATCAAGATACGACCTGATGGTCCTGAATATCAGGAGCGAGCTTCACTTACCGCCTTCTACGCGTGAACAGACGGAGGAGGACGAGGATGAGGTGGAGGAGATGGACGACCGCAAGCGGAAAAGGGCTAAGAAACACCAAACTCACCGCCTGAAACCCTCTTGCTTCACTCTAAGCCCCGACGAGCTCGCGCAAATATTCACATGCCTCCTCGGAGTGAAATTTCCCTTAGGTTACGCGGGGCTGATAAGCAGATACCTAGACGCGGAGAAAAAAATCTTAAGCGGGATAAAGTCTCATGACTGTCACGTGATGATGACGCAAATACTTCCGGTTGCAATCAGAGGGATAATGGAACCGCACGTCCGTCAAACGCTCACTGGCCTCTGTAACTTTTTTGATGTCATCACTCGGAAGTCGATAAGCGCGAAGAAACTCGGAAGGCTGCAGGAAGAGATCGTCACCATCCTATGCGAGCTTGAGATGTACTTCCCACCTGCATTCTTTGATATTATGGTACATCTCTTGGTCCATATCGTGGACGATATCACCAATCTTGGGCCGGCATTCTTGCACAACATGATGGCGTTAGAAAGAATGAACGGGATCATAAAATCATTCGTTCGTAACAGGGCACACCCGGATGGAAGCATCGTCCAGGGATTTCTCACCAAAGAATGCATCTCTTTCTGCAAGAATTTTCTAGGCGATGAGAAGCCAGCTGTTGGTTTGCCCGCAAACAAGCACCTTGACAGGTTCATGGGGGTAGGCCACAACACTGGCAAAAGGGTAATGGACGTGGACTCGTGTGGTCGGAGAGCCGACTTTGAAAGGGCCCACCTAGTAGTGTTACAACACATCGACGATGTCGACCCTTGGATAGAAGAGCACAAAACCGCGATAAAAAACAGTGCTCGCAGGCCGATGACGGAAGATGAGATATTTAGAGCACACAACTCCTCTTTCGCGACATGGTTCAAGAAGCAGATTGATGCCGATCCCCCGCCAATGACATGTCAGAAAGATAAAATTGTATTGGCCTTGTCATATGGCCCCGCGCCCAATCTGATGACTTATCAAGCATACGACATCAATGGGTACACATTCAACACGGAGGAAAGAGACAAAAGTAGAGACTATCAAAACTCGTCTATAACGATGGAATCTTACACGGGCGAAGAGATTAGAAGATACTACGGAAAGATCGAGGAAATCTGGGAGCTTGACTACGTTGGGGTAAAGCTGCCGATCTTCCATGTCAGATGGGCTACAAACGTCACGAAAGAAGACGAATATTTCACCACTATGTCGATGTCTGAAGCAAACAAACCCAAGTCCAAGAACCCCACCGCGCAAAATGAGCCCTGGGTATTGGCTAAGCACGTGGAGCAATGCTTCTTCATAACCGACCCGGCAAAGCCTAGTCGTGTTGTCGTAAGAAGAGGAAAAAGGGCCCTCATCGGAATGGATGGAGTCGCCGATGAGAAGGACTTCGACGGCTTAGTCGGAGACCCGATGATGGAAGAACCCGGTGAAGACGATGCACCTTACACCACAAGAAGAAGCATGACCACACTACCTAGGACATGTCTTCCATTCACAAGAAGAAGTCACAATATGGCAGTCACGTGTTCAACATCGACCAAGAAAGGCAAGAGTAAGATTGTGACGAAAGGTTGAGAGAGGGAAATACTCGCGATATAACATGCTAATAGCTACTATCTACAATGTGTTTTCAGAGAGAAACACTTGCGGTATCTCGCTAAATCAATCTATTTACGCTCGATGCGACATATTAAATATTTTTGCACATGTTAACTTTCATATATGTATGTAATTTTTAAGTGAAACCCAACGTGGGGGAGCCCCATATAATTAATAGCATTCGTATTGCTCGATGTGTCTCGGGCCGGGGTGGGGCTGCGTAATTTTAGCACAGGCGCATTTTCTAGGTCATGCGCCTGGGGTATGGATCTGTGGGCCCGCGCATAACAGGGCCTCCAGCCAAACACATTAGAACCGGTTTGTATCACAAACCGCTTCTAAAGGGTGTGTCCCCTGGGCCCCCCTCTACCTGCAGCAAATGGCCGCAGGCCTTTAGCACCGGTTTGTTTATACAAACCGGTTCTAAAGGCCTGCGGCCATTTGCTGCAGGTAGAGGGGGGCCCAGGGGACACACCCTTTAGAAGCGGTTTGTGATACAAACCGGTTCTAATGTTTAGCGCGGGCGCATTTCTTACGTTACGCGCCTGGGGTATGGCTCTGTGGGCCCGCGCATAACGAATAGCTACGAACATTAGCGCAGGCGCATTCCGGCCTGTTCGCCTGGGGTAAAGTATAGCGCAGGCGCATTTCACTCGTTGTGCGCCTGTAAGTCCTCGCTCTGCTAACGCCCAACCCGCATATCACTCTCGTTTCATATCGATCCCAAACCGCACGCCGCCGTCGTCTCTAGATCTCACCGCACGCCGCCGTCGTCTCAAGCTCTCATCGCACGCCGCCGTCGTCGTTGTCGAGCAGGAGGAGGAGGAGCGGGAGCAGCAGCAGGAGGAGGAGTAGGAGCAGCAGCGGAGGAGGAGCGGGAGCAGCAGGGGAGGAGGAGCGGGAGCACGCCGCGCGCCGTCCCTCTCATCGTCGTCGTCCACGCCGGCCGTCGTCACCCACGCCGCCGTCGCCCACGCCCACGACGAACCCAGGTCAGCCCCCCCCCTCTTCCAACGCCCTCATACTACTGCTGCTACTCCATCATACATGCTTTAGCTAGAACTGGATCTGATCGATCATGTACCATTATTTCTGGATTCTGGTAGTTCAGCTCATAGTGGAAATCGATCTGCTAGAATTACACTAGCTGAATCACCTAATGCTATATTTCTTACACTAGCTGAATCACCTACTAATTACATGTGAATAGAACACTGAAGCTTTGGACACTGCTAGAATTCTCTGTGATTTGATATTAATTAAGTGCAGTATTTTACTTTGATCAATATATATGGAGGTTTTTTTGGCATGATATATGAATTTCCTGGGAGTTTTTGTGCCATGTGATGACAGCAACGCAAGGAACCATTTTTGTGGCCATGCATGTGTGCATTCAATTTATGTTGCAGGTACATTGAGTGCCAATGTTTTGTCGGAACGTTGATTCATTTCCGTTCCGGCGAATTTCTGGCACTCCGGCATGACCATTTATAGCCGAGGTCACGCCGAATTTTTCCGGTGACTAACAGTATACGTTTTGTCTACTGCTAGCTAGGGCATGTCTTCTTCTACTACGGATCCGGCTTTATTGGACCACTACATCCTTATGGCTCGAGAGTCGCAAGAGGAAGATCGGACACAAACTGACCATGATGTCGAGCCCCACAATGATGACGGGCTCACCGGTGGCGAGGAGGAAACCGCTGATAGTGGCGCCGGGGGTCCCTCAGGGAGCAGCACGACGGGAAACAAGTGTCGGAAGCGAGCTCCGAACAAGGTCCGCACCGTTCGAGAGAAATTCACGGAGGTGGACCCTTCCAGTGGCACGCCTCTGATGCCATTGGACCTTGTGAAGGGGTACTTCCTCCAACTTGGCGCGATACTTCGAGACGTCGTCAATGTCAACGAGCCGACTCTCAAGAAGAAGCCAACTCTGCGCGCCCAACTCATCTCGAGGCTGCACGCGCGGTACGAGTTCCCTCCCCCCTACAACAACGAGAATCTGAAGGGCAACCTCGTGAACAAACTCGCCCTCACTAGATTCACCAAAGCCCTGAGCAATTACAAGACTATGGTGAGGGCGATGATTAGGGAATCGAAACCATTCGAAGAGATCCATCGCCACTTCCCGCGGATTACGCCCGATGACTTCAAGACTTTCCTAAATAACGAGTCGCTTGATTTCACTAAGAATCAAACGGAATGGGGGAAGGATCTAGCGTCGAAGAACATCGGTCACCACAATCTCGGCTGTCGTGGGTACGACGGGAAGGAGCCAGTTTGGGCGAAAGAGGACCAGGCCTACATTGAAAAAGGGATTGAGAACCCTTACGCCAAGTATGCCCATGACCCGCAATTCCAGAAATACATGAGGTCGAGGTACAGAAAAGTAACTCCGACCGGGGAACTTGTCTCGGACCCGAAGATGGTGGAGGGTGTTATTTTGGTCACGGACGATAGCGTGAAGAATGTTGAGAAGCTAGTGGTAAGAAATTTACCATTTCATGCAACTCATCATCATCAAGTCCATGATTTCATTCTAGTACGAAACCAATTCTAAACGTTTATATGTTGCTTCTGCAGCTAGAAGAACAACAACTTGAATCTTCCTCGTCGCAGACGTCGACGGCCAAAGTCGCGTGGGATAAGCCTTTCATCAGGGGGTACAACAAGGCAAAGAGCCAGGACCCTCTGAAAAGGCCGCACTTAGGCCGTATCACCGGCGGCGGACTTAATAAGAAGCACGCCAACTATGGCTTGGCTGAGCCCAGCACTAAGGAGTCGCGGGCGGCGAAGAAGAGCGAGGAGACGGAGGAGCTGAAGAAGAAGGTCCATGACTTGGAAACAAACATGGAGAAGAAGATTGAGAAAACGGTGGGGGAAAAGATGAATGCGCTCATCCCCGCCGTATTTGAAAAAATATGTGGCTACATCGCCGGGGGCTCACAGGGGCCGTTACCGACGTTCAACATACCGTCGATGTTGGTCGTGCCCGCCGCGGCCGCCGCCGGTGGTCCGTCGACGTCGTCCGTGCCTGTCGCCCCCGCCGTGCCCGACGCGCCTGCCCCCGATGGACCGTCGGCCGTGCCCGACGCGCCTGCCCCTGATGGACCGTCGGCCGTGCCCGACGCGCCTGCCCCCGATGGACCGTCGGCCGTGTCCGGCGCGGCCACCACCCCGTTGCTCGACGAGCCCACCATCACCTGTGGTCCGTCGACGTTAGCCGAGCTCAATGCCCTCACGGTAAATTATTGACCGTCTCAAAAGCTGTAGCCAGTTCAATATAACCCTACTCTCTGACCTATCCATGCATGTTATCGCAGGCTGACGCGACGGGATGCACCTTCCTGCTAAAAGTGGGCAGCGAGTTGAAGGATGTTGCAAAGGGGAGCATCTTGCAGCCACTATCCCGCAAGTACCATTGCAGAGATATACCGGACAACGAGCTTCGGGTTCGCGTCGATCTGGTGCTACCGGGATTCGAGAACTTGTATCCTCCTAATCAACCCGCCGATGCCGACAGCGAGCTGAATCTCGGCCAACTGGACAATCAAATCTTGCTATGGCCGAAAGCCCTTATTCGGCTGAACACGACGTCAGGGTCGGCGCCAAGCCAAGCCATGACCGTCACCACTACACCGGTTGCGCCCGCGTCAAGCCAACAAGACAAGGTCCAACATGGCAATGTCCTCTCTCCACCTCCGGTGGATCCTCCTCCTCCCGAGCACGAGACGTCCAATGACGAGCAACATCACGAGCATGAGACCCATGACGACTACATGGATATTGAACTTGCTCCCATTGACGATTTCATAAATCAGTTGGATGGCGAGAAGCCGGTTCCTCCGAAGTTACCCGCCAGAACTCTTGATATCCAGAAGAAGGTAGATGGCGGAGAGGGCGGTTCTTCTGAGTTACCCACCAGAAAACCGGATATCCAGAAGAAGCTAACCTATTCCCAAGAAACTCCCGAGGAGCAGACGGCCTTTACGGCTCCACAGCCTACGCTGGTTACCCCGAATACACTCCGTGCTACGGCCGCGGAGGCGGTAAAACAAAGCGGCACTCCCATCTGCTTGAGGCCGAAGAAGAATCGGAAGAGGACGGTAGCCAAGAAGAAGAAAGGTGGTGCCTCCTCTAGTAGCCAGCCAGCGGCCGCCCGAGTCCTGGACCGTTTGCCGCCCGCCGTCCCGTGGAGGAAGGTGCATGAGATAGGTGAGCCGATGCTGCCGCCAGAGGTTGTCGCTGTCATGGGTGGTGACATGAGGACCATCCACGACGGGATTTTGTTCAAAGAGAATGAACTTCTACGTGAGAAACATCCCTCCTACCCGCTATACGTGGTCAAGGTGCCCCGATCTGTGGGCTTTGTGGATTCAAATCCCGCAGAGGTGTTCTTCATCAGATACGAAGACATATTCAGGGTCTTCCACTTGGGTAAGCTCGACCGAAGCATTGTCCGCCTGGTATCGCTCAGCATGGCGCACGATATGGTCATGGAGAATACCCTGCACATCGCGATTATGGACCCCTACTACATGAATGAGGACTACTTGCGGTCACATGCGGACCGAGTTCTTATCACGACTTACATAACGGGTTTTTTGATAGATAACAAGGATAAGAACGCCATTCTCATGCCATACTTTCCCAAGTAAGTAGTCCTCTCCGCTTCACGTCGTTACATTCTTTCTAGAATCTCCTTAGTATTCCGATTGATGATATTGATGGCTGGTTCGAAATGTTCTGCGCAGAAACGGAAGATGCGTACTCATCGTCATGGAACCGCATTGGTCACAATGCACTTATCTCTATGCGGGTAGGGCGGTGCAGAAGGACTACACCGACATAAGAGTTGTTCTTAATAGTGCCCTCAACGGCTTCGCCGCCGATTTAGGCAAGCCCCTAAAAAAGGAGAAAATAGTCCGAGGCGCCTACGTGTGCACCCACGTAACAAACTTCCCCTGCCTCAAGCAATCGGAGCAAGAATCTGAGTTGGAAGCTTGGTATGTCATCTTTCAGATGAGGGAGTACTTAAAGGATGCCCAACAGGCCCATCTACCAAGTGATCTCCGAGACCTGACCAGAAAGATGGCCAACACCCCCGATGAATATGTGCAGGCTGAGTTCCGTCGCATCCAGCGGAGGATCTGCACGATACTCTCGTCGGATGTCATCACTCGGGGTGGCTTGTTCTTCCACGGCCACGCACCACCGAGCAACCGTGACATAGAAGCACACCTACGAGAGCAACGTGACACCCGGACATTCAACACGCTACAAGGCGTTCGTCCGTTCCCGCCGAGACTATAGGATTGACAAAATGTTAGTATACACTTGCATCATATAACTTTTAGACCTTTATTTGTCGTGTTTTATTCGTAACCCTTGATGCTTCTATTTTTTGATAGTTATTTGCGGTCTATTATCACTTTCGATGCTAAACTCGTATTTTTGTCCTATGCACAGATGACATGGTATGTTGTGTATGTCGGTAGGGTTCCCGGAGTCTACGACGACTGGGACCAATGCCGGAGACAGGTGCACGGTTTCAGCGGCAACAGCTACAAGGGGTACAAGACCATGGTGGAGGCGGAAGCTCGATACGCCACTTACCTAGCGAGAGAGCAGATGGAGAAGACGAGGGCCCGGATGACCACCTTCGCCATCGCCGTGCTTATACTCCTTATACTCCTAGTGTTGATGCTACTTGTTGTTTTGCTTGTCTAGATAACTAAACTATTTATTTGTTTGGACTATGTACTCCTAGTGTTTGAACTATGCTTGTAACTAAACTATTCGCTTCGATACTATTTGGTGATGATCGAGACTATTTGGTGATGATCGAGAATATTTCTGTTATTTTGCTGTCATTTTCATATTTATTACTGTCAATTTGCTGTAATTCTGTTATTTTCGTTTCTTTTATTTTTGACACAGTAAAACCATACCCCAGGCGAATAAGAAATCGTACCCCAGGCGAATATGTACCCCAGGCGCACATTGCCTGTTCGCCTCAGGTAAAAGGCTTACCCCAGGCGCACAGGGCATGTTCGCCTGGGGTATGTCAAGCTACCCCAGGCGCATTTTGCTGTTCGCATGCGGTAAGTCATTACCGCTGGCGATGTGGTCCCAGGCGAACACTTATTCGCCTGCGGTAGCCTAATTTGGTTCGCCTGCGGTAGTCTTTTCCCTAGTAGTGCCTCTCGCCGGCCAACCACTGCACCGCCTCCTTCTGCCACCGTTCCCTCGAGGTGATCTCCTCTCCCCTCGCCTCTCGCTCCCTTCCCCTCCTCCCTCTCACAGCACGCAGCAGCAGCACACCCTCTGCACGCACGCGGCACCCCACGGCCCGCTCGCCTCCACCCTCCGATCGCCGCCGGCGCCCTGGAAATTTCAGGCGAACTGAACTGTTCGCAGTTCAGTTATAAACCACGGCGAATCTGCACCTTATACCCCCCACGACCCTTCCTGTCAACAAGCAATCACTCTACCGCAGTGGCAGTGGCCCTTGTGCGCACGCCCCAGGTCCAGGGTTCGATTCCCCCCCCCCAGGCAGAAAAGCCACCCCTTTTATTTTTCTGTTTTTTCTTTTCTGCCAGACTTTCAGAAACCCAGATCTGCCCCTTTAATTCTAAAATCGATATAAAATTGAATTTTGCTCCAAATTGAATGATTCAAATTCCTGTGGATCTAAAATCTTGTGCCCTTTCCATTAGTAACAAAATTGCAACATGTTTTTGTGATACTTTTTGCACTAAATAATTAATTACTGAAAATGCAATAAAAATTGGAAACTTTGGAATTTCATAACTTGAGTTTGGTTCATCCAATTTAATCAAACTTGGGCTCTAAAAATTTGTCTTAACAAACTCTACACATTGGTATTTTATTTGGTCACAATTAAATTAATTTTGAGCATGTTTCCCTCTGTTTACTAAAAATGGCAGAATTAGAATGATTATGGAAAATTGCATAATAAATTCAATAATAACCCAAAAATTATGTTTAATAGCTCAAAATGTTCAGTGAAACATTTGCTACATGTTTTCAACCTTTTCAATGCAATTTGTTTACTGTTTTGAATATTTTAAATTGGTGCAATATCTGAATCCTTGTCTAATTCACTTAATTTTGCAAAATTCATAACTTGGGCATAAAAATTCCAAATGCAACAAACTAAATATGTTTTCCATTCAATTTTTCATGTACTTTCCAAATATCAACTTTGTTTGCTGTTTTGAATAATTTAAATTGCTGAAAACAACTGTTTCTTGTTTAATGCATTTAAAATTACCAAAATAATAACTTGCTCATTTTAAATCCAATTTCAACAAATAAAATATGTTTTCCATGCTAAATTAAACCCTCTTTCCAAATATAAAATTTGTTTCATGTTTTGAATAATTAAAATTGGTTAACTAATTTAAACCTTGTTTAATCATTTAATATTGTTAAGTTCATAACTTGATCAAATTAAATTATTTTTGAACTTATAAAATATGTTTTCAAACCATAAAAGTATAAGCTTTTCAATTATGAATCTCACTTAATGTTTTGCACAAATAAAAATTCAAATAAGTTCATGTTTGAATTAAATTCATTTAATTCTTGCTTAAACTTGTTTAATTCATAAATAATTTATTTGAAATCCTTTTTCAACAAGTGAAACATGTATTCGAACTAAAATCTTGTGTTCTTTTCAAATATGAATTTTGTTATCTATTTTGAACCACTAAAATTGGTTAAAACAACAAATGCTTGTGTGACACCTTTAAGGCACCAAAATTCCAAAACTTAATAAACAAATTCCCAAACTTGTTAAACCTTATTTCAATTGATTCTATTGTTGTTATTTTTCTGTTTTCCTCATCCATGCATCATACTAATCCACTTTCACCTATTGGCTAGTTGTAAAACAATTGTTTCAACCATAATTCATGGGATTTTCATATGCAACTCAAATTGCATATGGGTCCATTTAAACATGTTATCTTGTCAACTAGTTTATTTCTATGCATCAATTAAATGGTCATGCATCATCCCATGTTTGTGCATTATGCCATGTTATTGATTGTTTATCCCTCTGCGTTGTTTGTTTGCTTCTTCTCGGATATACGACGACGTTGAGACCGACGATACTTACGACACCCCTTCTGTGGATCTAGCTCAGTACCAGGCTGCTGAGTTTGCAGGCAAGTATTCACTCACATGAGCCATGCGTGCACCACCCCGTGCTGCGGAGCGCAAGGTGGATTCCTTCGAGTCCGCCACCTCCAGGATAGCTTCCGGAAGCTTCTCAACTTCCGAGAATTCCCCAGTTCTTGCGGGAAGGTACTTGTTAACCAGCTGTATGCCTGCAGCTCGGATCGCAGTGAATACCTTCCCGAAAGCTCAGATTTTCTCAATCCGAGTAAGATCTGGGTTGTCTCCTGTTTTTTCAAGACAAAACAACCAAAGGGTTAGCGGAAAAGCAGAGAAAGAAGTTAAGACATGGAAAATCCGGTAAAGGTTGGTAACTTACCGAGGATCTTGTACATCTCGGAGCCTTCCTCCAGGCGCAGGGTTAAGGCGTTCTCCAAATCTTGGATAGTGGCCTTGTCCTTGTCCGCTTGTTGGGAGGCCTTGGATTGAGCAATTCCAAGAGCCAGATTGCTGGCCTCCAGATCTTTTTGAACCTTCATAAGTTCCTTATGAAGGTCCAAGTTCTCCCGGCGGAGATTCTCGGCATTGCCGGCATCGTCAGCTATTTGCTTGGCTTTCGCCAAAGCAGCTCGAAAGCAAGGAAAAAAATTCCGGGATAAGAAAACTCGGAAAAGTACTTAGAAAAAATTATGGACAAGGGACTACAGAGAAATAAAAGTATACCTGTTGTTTCCTCCAGCTGTAGCTGAGATGATGCCAGCTCTGTCTCCTTAACTTCAAGAATAGAGAGAAGGCTTCTAACCTCCTTATTCTTGACAGTTAGCTTGTTGAAAACTTCCATGTTTATGGTTTCAGCGGTTTGCTGAAATAAGGAAACGAACCAGAACGCTTAAGTTAGAAACAAGCATGATAAAGATAAAAGCATTAAGTGAAAAGCATGCATTTGACTTATTGCTTGGGGGCTGGAGATAATACCTGGATCATCCGCTGTAAACCTGCCAAGTTTTCAGTGAACTCCTTTGCGTAGTCAGCAAAAAGAGTCCCAACTGTGCTAAGGCCCTCGTTGATATTTTTGAATTCCTTATCAAAGGTGGGAATTTCCTCCTCAGTTATCCGAGAAGGACCTCCCACCTCAGGGACGGCCCTTTCCGTCGTGCCCGTTTCCGGCACAATGGGCTGGCTGGTCTGCAGGGACTCGGTGTTGGGGGCTGCAGCGTGCTCTTCCGTTGCTGCGGTCGGTGTATTTGGAGCGGTAGCAGGAGAAGGATGTGGGCCTCTGCTGGCCACAGCCTTGTGCATCTTCAGCTTTTTCGGCTTCAGAGTAGAGGGAGGCAGGCTAGAAAGAGTAAAAGCCGGAAAATTAAACTTCGAGATAAAGGAAGAAAATCCCGACAAAAATAAAACAACCCAGATGTTCGAACCTGGAGGTGACGACGGGGACCCCGTCAAGATCAATGACTTCCTGGGAAGCAGAAATCTTCTTGCGCTTACGTCCATCGAGAAAGGCGGCGCGCAATGCCTCCAGATCGGCATCGGAAGCAAGTTCCGACTCAGGAAGTTCGGCAACCTGTCAAGAAGGCAAAAGTTGAGTTGAAAGCACGAAAACCGAGTAAACGAAAATAATTTAAACCCAAAGGGCGAAGAACTGTACCTTGGGAGCCGGGTTCGCGGTCGTATACATTGGCCGGCTTTCCTCATATTGGTCGCGGGATGCGACCAATTGATTTGCACGTTTCCGCAAATCCTTTGCCGACCAAACCTTGTCGGTTGTCCGCATAGCATCACCGTCTCCCGAGTATTCGCAGAGAAGGCGAGCGTCGTGATTCGCCAAAGGCTGAATCCGCCTTTCTAACCAGCAAAGGACTGTGTCCATGCCGGTTAGAGGCGGATCAGAAGCGACGAGCTTTGAGATGCGCCGCTTGATCCTGAGAAGATCCGGCGGCGGGGTTTGAACTGCTTCAGTTCCCCAATTTTCTTGGGGAACAGCGGCAGTGTTTAAAAAGGTGGAACCCCGGTGGTTTTCCCAGGGAAGGGAACGTCGGGATGATAAAATAAGGAACCCGTCCAGAATTTGACGGATTCCGATGTTTTGATCTTGGGGAATCAGTCCTCCCTGAATCTACGCAGGGTGAAGGAAATGGTCCCACAAGTTGGGAGTGCGCCCTCCGAAGAGTTCTGCTTAACCCAAAGCAATAAAGCCAGAAATCTAACCTAGGTGCTATACCTAGATACCCCTCGAAAAGGGCCTGAAATCCGGCTAAATAGAGGATGGAGTTGGGTGGCAGATTGTGGGGTTGGATGTTGTAGTGGGCTAGGATTTGGAGGAAAAAGGCGGACTATGGAAGACCCATACCTCTCTGAATGTGTGAGGAGAGGAGGACACGTTCTCCGTCCTTCGGCATGGGCTCGGTCTCGTCCTCCGGGAGCCGCCACGTTCCCTTCAGCACGAGCCCCTCCTTCTCCATTGTCGGAAGGAGGGATGGCGGAATACTGCTGGCACTCCAATTGCCGGCAGTTTCCGCCTCATCTTCGGCTCCGAAGGCGGCGGACGCTGCGGCCTCCGCGACCGCGAGCTCGTCTCCGACGAGCGCGATTTTCTCCTTCACTGTCTCGGGCGCGAACGGCGGGGGAGGCGTGGAAGAGGACCCCACAAGATACGCGGAGGCGAGAGGGATCTCCTCGCCCCTCGCGCCGCCTGTGGCCTTCGCCGGCTCGTCGACGGAGACATGCACCGGTGAATCCAGCTGAGGATCCATCGTGTCGATGATCTCGTCGATGTCTTTTGCGACGGTGCGGGCTGGGGAAGAGCTGGGTGATGCCATCGAGGGGCGGCGCTCGGTCGCTCCGGTGAGGTCTTGGGTGCGTTCGTGCGCTCGGGAAGTGCTCTGCAGGAACTTGGGCGCTGGAAATGGCGTTGCGAAGTGAGAGCGGAAGATTTCCACGGAGAACGAAGATGACCGTTGGATGATCAACGCGTGTCACTCGCCGGAAATTCCGGGAAATGAAACGATGGGTGATTATTGCTATCGCCTTGTTTCCCGCGAGAATCTGACAGAGGTATGTTTCTGGGTTTCCCACCTGTAACCCAAACGTCCCTTACGTCAGCAAGATTAAAGCGCCGACGTAGGAAGTTCCTTCTCCGCGAAGATTCGTGGAAGAAAAGCCGAATTTTCTGGATTCCGAGTTTTGCGTTGTAACATCCCTTGAGGAGAAAAAGAAGAATCAAGACTGCATGCCGATATTTCCTGGAAAATATGCATTTGGCAAAAGACGGCGAATCCGAGTTGGGGGCTACTGTCGGATATATACCAACTAGGGGTATATCAGATGGTAGTCTAAAGTGCCGGATTATCAGGGTGGCCTAAATGGTGATGGGCTATGGTCCATTAGGCGGCCTAAATGGTGATGCACAGAAGCTGGATTCTAGAAGAACCCGGATCACGGCTCACGTGATCTAGCTTGGAGCAGAAGGCGGATTCCTTACTTTCCAAGTTAAAGAGTTACCGTAGTCTTCTAGGTTTCCTATTCTGTATGCCCTAATCCGGCTATTATATAAAGCCGGACGGGAGATAAGATAGATAGACAAGAAGCTAAAGGCTAACTCGCCGAGAGGTTGATCCTTGACGAGCAGCCAATAGAACCTCATGTTGTACTCTGTATTTCCAGGCTTTAGTCCTGAATAGTGAGATTGCAGGAGTAGGAACGTCGCATTACTGCGCCGTACCGAACCTGGGTAAAAACCTTGTGTCATTGTCCTTTGCACAACCACGTCCCCCCACGTCTCTATCGGTAGTCTCATGGCACCCCCGTCTATGAATTCTACTACGATGTCTCGACACTTCCGAAGATTCTCTTTCTCCTACTGGATTGATAACCCTAGTTCTTAACTAAGGGGAAAACTCCTACCGTTGTTCTCATCACACCCTCCTCTTGGGGTTCCCAACAACACATAGCAGGATGAACCACGGGATCATCCCCAAGTTTAGGCTTTGCACTCTTCTTGATCACATTGTATCGCCCTCTTCTCGTGACCCTTGAAAACTTCCTTCACACCACACTCAATGTAATTCACATTAGAGGGTTAGTGCACAATAAAAAATTCACATGTTCTACATGGAGACAAGCATTATTAATACTTTTTAAACATTAGCTACAGCCACTTATGTTTTGTGGAGCAAAGAAATCCACTCAACATAGTAAAAGAGAGAATGCAAGTAAAAAGGCGGAATGCGTCAAAACCAGAACAGTCTGTAAAGACGAATTTGTTCGGGGCACTTACGTTGCTCAGATAAAAAAATGTAAAGCTAGAAAAGGTTTCAGAATTAGCTGAGGAAGAAGCAAAAAATTGCAGGTCCTTTAGATATTTATGTGAATTATGCGATTTTATACGGTGGACAGCAGAAATCTATTTCCTGCGTAGAAATCCAAAACCAACCTCAACTTTCACTAGAGACTTTACTTGGCACAACAGATGCAAGAAAATAAATATAAAAAGGAGTTTCTACAAAAGTATACAACACCTTGACTCAAAGAAAACAGAGGAAAACGAAGAAAAAATAAAACCATGGGTTATCTCCGAAGAAGTGCTTTTCTTTAACGCATTTTAGCTAGGCCCAGGAAGAGAAAATCAAGTGTTTTCAAGTGAATAAGTATCAAAATTGTAACTTTTTCCAATAATAGAATCAAAAGGAAACTTCATTCTCTTCCTAGGAAAGTGTTCCATACCTTTCTTGAGTCGGAATTGATATTTAATATTCCCCTCTTTCATATCAATAACAGCACCAACAGTTCTAACGAAAGGTCTTCCCAAAACAATAGGACAAGAAGCATTGCATTCAATATTCATAACAATGATATCAACGGGGACAAGGTTATTATTAACCACAATAATAACATCATCAACTCTCTCCAAAGGTTTCTTTCTAACATTATCAGCAAGACGATCATCCAAATAACAACGTTCCAAAGGTGGCAGATCAAGCATATCATAAAGTTTCTTAGGCATAACAGAAATACTAGCACCAAGACCACATAGAGCATTAAAATCAAAATCATTCACCTTCATTTTAATGATGGGTTCACAACCATCATCTAACTTCCTAGGGATAGAGGCTTCACATCTTAATTCTTCTTCTCTAATTTGTATGAGAGCATTTGTAATATGTTTTGTGAAAGACATATTCATAGCACTAGAATTAGGAAAACTAGCAAGATTTTGTATGAACACAATTACTTCATATATATTGCAATCATCATGATTCAAGATCATTTTAATCAAAGTTAATGGGACCATTGTCTCCCATATTTCGGAAAATTTCAGCACTTTTATCGGGGACTGTTTTAGTGGTTTCAGGCAATTTTAAACGTAGTAGAAGGTTTACTAGCATGAGAAGCTTCAGTTTTTACTAGTGGTGGTAATGGTGCAAACATTAGCTATATTATTTTTTCTAGGTATTTCATCTTCTCTTTCCCATCTAGGATGCAATTTAGCTAACATCCTAACATTGTCATCAATTCTAACTTGATTGACATTTAGAGTTTTGATTTCTTTAACATCATGAGGCATAACCTTTATTTTAAGAAGATCAACATCAAGAGCAAAGCTATCAACTTTAGAAGCAAGAACATCAATTTTGCAAAACTTTTCCTCAATAGATTTATTAAAAGCAGTTTATGTACTAATAAAATTCTTAAGCATATTTTCAAGATCAGACGGTACACTTTTATTGTTGTTGTAGCAATTACCATAAGAATTGACATAACCATTACCATTAGTAGAAGGATATGGCCTATAATTGTTACTACCAAAATTATTCCTATAAGCATTGTTGCTGAAATTATTATTTTTAATGAAGTTCACATCAACATGCTCTTCTTGAGCAACCAAACATGCTAAAGTAACATTGTTTGGATCAATAAGAGCATGACCATTCACAAGCATAGACATAATAGCATCAAGCCTATCACTCAAGGAGGAGGTTTCTTCAACAGAATTTACCTTCTTACCTGGTGGATCTCTCTCAATGTGCCATTCAGAATAATTTACCATCATATCATCAAGAAGCTTTGTTGCTGCCCCCAAAGTGATGGACATAAAGGTTCCTCCAGCAGCTGAATCCAGAAGGTTTCTTGAAGAAAAATCCATACCTGCATAAAAGGTTTGGATGATCATCCAAGTAGCCAGTCCACGAGTGGTACAATTCTTTACTAAATATTTCAATCTTTCCCAGGCTTTAGCAACATGCTCATTATCAAGTTGCTTAAAATTCATAATGCTAATTCTTAAAGATATAATCTTAGCAGGAGAATAATATTTTCCAATGAAGGCATCTTTACATTTAGGCAAAGATAGCAACCATTCTTTAGTTCTTCCTCTCAACGAGAAAGGAAACAATTTCAGTTTAATAATATATCCATCTACATCTTTATATTTTTGCATCTCACATAGTTCAAAAAAATTATTAAGATGGGCAGCAGCATCATCAGTACTAACACCAGAAAATTGCTCTCTCATAACAAGGTCCAACAAGGCATGCTTAATTTCAAAAAAATCAGCAGTAGGAGCAGGTGGAGCAATAGGTGTGCTAATAAAATCATTGTTGTTTGTGCTAGTGAAGTCACACAACTTAGTGTTCTCAGGAATACTCATTTTAACAAGATTAAAAACAGGATAAAAATAATAACTAGAATACGAACTAATTTTTTTGTGTTTTCGATAAAGAGAAGCAAACAAGACAAAATAAAATAAACTAAGCAAAACAAAAACAAAGTAAAGAGATTGGAAGTGAGAGACTCCCCTTGCAGAAATCCTCTTTCTCCCCGGCAAAGGCGCTAGAAAAGTGCTTGATGGTGCAGTGCTTGCATTCGTTGGGAGACCCGAAGAGGAAGGTACGAAAAGTACAGCAACAAGTTTCCCTCAGAAACAAACCGAGGTTGAATCGACCAGTGGGAGAAAGAAATCACTTCTGAAGGTTGATGCAGCTAATGTGGCAGGACGCACTACCGGTTTGGAAACAACGTGGAACCTCAATAACACAATCAAATCACTTTGCCCCAACGAAGCAGTGAGGTTGTCAATCTCACCGGTTTTGCTGAAAACAAAGAGGTTAAACGTATGGTGTGGAAAACAGTACTTGTTTGCAGTAGATGAAAAGAGAACAATGATGGTAGTAGGAGAACAGTAGGAACGGTATGAAAATAGTGATGTCATTAGTTGTATTATCACACCGGTAGGAACAGTATGAACAGTAGGAACAGTAGGAACGTATGGTGTGGAAATGGACCGGGGTCCACAGCTCACTAGTGGTGTCTCTCCAAAACAGATAGATAGCATGTTGGGTAAACAAATTACAGTTGGGCAATTTATGGAGATAAAGGATGCACCGTAGTGCATATGCATGACATGATGATTACTATGTGATTCATGCGGGCATTACAACAAGATACGTAGACCGTTATCCAACTGCATCTATGACTAATAATCTGAAGGGTTCGTTGCATAGAAAACAAAAATTTCCTACGCGACAGACACCCGAAAGGCGAAGATCTAATCTAGGAGATGAAAACAACGGGCATAGAGAGAGAGTCTTAGGAAACATACCCTCGAAGACTCTAAGCGTTACGAGATCACAATCTCGTTGTTGGCGTAGTCGTACTCACACCGATCCCGAGAGCGAGAAGATGTGCACCGCAATCCGGCGGTGCCTTCGTGATCGGTTACACGTTCAGATCAATGAAGACCTTCGTTCCCTCGATCCAGCAGGGCAGCGGAAGTAGAGGATCCCCCGGAACTCCAGCAGCACGACGGCATGGTGGTGGTGAAGAACCCCACGGTCAGGGCTTCGCCAAGCCGGAGACCATGGAATGGAGCAGCGGGTGGAGAGGAAGGGATGTGGGACAAGTGTGTGAGAAGGAGGAGCCCTCACCCTCATTTTATAGGGAGAGGGAGGCAGCCCAAGGGTGGGGTGCAGCCAGCCATGGTGGTGCCCCCACCTCTTCCCTCTTCATGTGAGTGGAAGCCCCACTCACACCCACTCATGCTCCCTTAAAACTCCATTTGGAAAATCCAAAGGTTTTTCTTTCATAAATAAATAAAACATTTTTATTTCTTTATTTTAATATTTGTTAGTTCCATTAACAAACGTTTGCATATAGCACCTCGAATCATTTCTTAATTCTACTAACAACCATTTGACAAAAAACCCCTTGAACTATTTCAATTTTCCCCGAAACAATTTCGGTGCTGTCCAAAACATTCTTCAATATTTCGTATCCTCTCAAATGCTTCATCGCACCTTAAGTGTGTCACCCTACAGTTCACGAATAACATAGACATGATCGAGACACCTCTCCGATCAGTAATCAACAGCAGGATCTGGAGATCCGTGATGACTCTCATGATCGTGTGAACCATCAACGTCGTAACTATTTCCTTTCTCTCGATATTTTACTTGTCCGAGATCCGATCATTGGTATCAACCATACCTAGTTTGATCTTGTTACATACAAGTACTCTTTTACTCGTTTCGTGATATGACATCCTTGTGACCTAGTCACGTGCTTGCAAGCGGTGTCGATGTGATATCACCGAGAGGGCCCAGAGTATATTTCTCCGTCATTTGGATGGACAAATCCCACTCTTGATCCATGAGCCTCAACTAACACTTTCCGAATACCCAATGGCACCTTTATAGTCACCCTGTTACGGCGTGATGTTTGATGACGTCAAAGCACCCTTCCGGTATTAGTGATTGACATGATCTCATGGTCTAAGGAATGAGGTTACTTCGTATGTAAGACATAATAACATAAACTAAATGACTTGATAGTATTGTTATACTTAGTTTGGGTTTATGTTCATCACATCATTCTCCTAATGACATGACCTCGTTATTAACAACATCCAATGTTCATGATCAGGAAACCTTGATCATCGGTTAATCAACGATCTAGTTAAAAAAGAGGCTTTACTAGGAATGATTGTTTGTTTATTAAACACACATGTATCAACGTTTCTAGTTAATACAATTCTAGCATGAGAAATAAACATTTATCATAAACAAGGAATAAGATAATAACCACTTTATTATTGCCACTCGGGCATATTCCCCTCAGTCTCCCACTTGCACTAGAGGCAATAATCTAGTCTGTAAGCACTTAACACATATGGTGTTCCAGTTTTATTACGATGCTTTGCGTGTGGTAAACTTCATCAAAAAGATCTTACTGTTCAGGTTCTATTGCATTTGTATGTCTTTGCATCTATACGCATCACTCATTCTCTAATGAGATGGCTTTGTATATATTTGGTCAATCGGTGAGACATTAATTCCTCAGCTTAAACTAATGTTACTAACATTCTGAAATGTAGCTTCATAGTGTCAGCATTCTTGGAAATACACCAAGTTCAATGAACAACTCCTTGACACAAAATACTCATATTATTTGTTGTCAACACAACAATATACTTAGCCTTTGTTGTAGTGCCCGTCACAATACTTTAATTTTGAAACTCATTCAAATCTAGCATGGAACTTCCTTCCAGCCTATTGTGCTACTCTTCATCACATATTTTAATTGAGATAAAATTATTTGAATAGATGACGAGACTATTAGTGTAACATATTACAACGAATATTTTGTCATTACTATATAGGAAAATATATCTTTTAGCATTTCTAGAAAATGGCATAAGGACCTCTCCCACTGTTTTCTAACCATCAGATGAATTATCCTGCTATAACACTTTATAGCACAGGTGTCGTGGGATAATCACGGCAGATGTTACCGGGGGTAACTTGTCTTGGGGCAAATCGACTCTGGTGTTTAGGAGAGGGTTTAGCTCAAAGGAAACCATGGTGATATGCGATCTGGTAGCCCGACAATCAAGTCGCCGAGTCTCCGATCTAAATATATTATCTCAACTCTCGTGTTACAATGGATACTCGATACCTCGCAATCCGGCGATTGTGTTCTTGCTCACCCTAAAACTCATCTTAACCCTAACCTAGGGACCGGCTTATATAGTATCCGGACCCCCTGGCTTACTCTCCAAGACGTACTCTGAATCCTACCCGGACACTGCTTACAAACCCTAATCTTCCTTACCGTAGCCCACAATCCGGGTTATGAGGCCTACGTTCCTGGGCCTTCTAGAAGCTCCTTTATCCTAAGCCGGGTCTTGCGCAGCGTCCTTTGGGCCGAGTTACCCCTTGGCGTTAGTCTACCGGGTTATCATCCCTCCATCAGTAGTCCCCAGAATAGCTTGGGCTTCACGGGATCCTCCTTGAAGCGCACGCTATTCCCTGCAAAAATAACAAACATACAAGTTCATAGAGGCCGGGTTAGGTTGCTTTAATAAACAGCTAGGCCTAACTCCATTGGTGGTCTATATAATAACCCGGCTTTCTCTAAGTTCATTTTTAATTTTCCGGGTCAACGTTCCAGGGAAGATGCGGAAGACCTGGCTTACTTCACTCGTTAATTGATCCGAATATCGCGGAAAGGATTTACTTCTTATCTTGTCCGGATATCGCTCTCGGGCACTTAAGGCATATCCCAAAAATCTCGGACGGGTATCTTTTACTCCCGAAAATTTTGGTTCCCGCTCGCTAGCCTAGGTTTTCCCACCCGTACCTATAAATAGGTGCCCGGGGGGTAACCTAGCCCTAACGGCTCACTTCCCCCATCTCCTTCTTCCTCACCGGCGCCTTCCCATTCGAGCTCGCCCAACACCACCACGGAGATCTCGGGTTCACTGCCGGAGCAAAGCCGCCGCCGGTTGCGTTCCTCCACGGTCCGCCCCGCGCCGCCGCCAAACTCCGCCGCCGCGCCCCCGAGCTGCCCGCCGGGAGTCGCACGTGGGCACCACGACTGCGCCATCTGCCGCCATCGCGTCCTTCTCCAAGCCACGCCGGTAAGATCCCGATTCCTCTTGATTCAATCTTGCAATCTCTCCGTTTGACCTAGATTAGATCTAGGTCCGCCCGCGGGCCATTCCTTGCCCCGCGCCGGATTAGGTCGCCTAGCTCCCCCCTAGTCCATCCAATTGCTTGATTATTGATCCCACTGCACTCTACTATCACTCGCAGTCGTTAATTTCTCCGCGAAATCGATAGTAAAATTTCCAATCTAGACGTAGTTCATCCAGATTTCCGCGATTGTCCATAAATACCCGGAAAATCCTCCTCTTCCGGTTGTTTTATTCACACTAGATAGCCAGGCAATTAACTTCTTTTTACAACTGCTCGTTGACATTCAGTTACCCCACAATTTATGTACTGCTCTTCGATACCCGGATAGTTCGTAGACTTTATGCTGCTTTATCGATACTCGGAAAATCCGTAACCTCCGAGTCTCGTGCTTTATCTCATGCTTTGCAGACTAAACCAATGGCTCCCAATCACAAAGGGAAGCAACCGGCTAAGCCAAGAGTGACCCAATCCATATCCGCCAACTGGGCGCAATCTTCCGTGACCAAGGCCAAGCTGGAGGAGCTGGCCGAGTTAGGTGTCCTCCCCCCTCAGGAAGAGATCCACTGGAGGGTGCCGGGTGACGAGACCCGGCCTACCCCTAATGCAGACGAGGTAATATGCTTCGTTGAGCATGTGATACGGGGGTTTCGCCCCCCGGGTCACTCTTTTTTCCGTGAGGTCCTTAGCCACTATGGCCTCCGGGTGTTCGACATAGGGCCTAACTCTATGTTGAACATAACCCACTTCATAGTCCTGTGCGAGTCTTATTTGTGCATTCCGCCAAATTTGGCTCTATTTATAAAACTTTTTCAATGCAAACCGTGACGCGAAAGCGGTGACGGGGCCCTCCTGGCCTGCGGCGGAGTTTCCATCCAGCGCCGTAAAAACTCCCCCATGCCGACTCTTAATTTAAACTCGCATGTTAAGCACTGGCAGCTTTCCTTTTTCTACTTCCGAGACACCTCCCCACCCGGCGAGAAGAAGTTGCCGGGTTACTCGGAGGGTCTCCTAGATATCTCCGATACTTTCAATGCCTTTCCCCTTGAGTCGGACAGGGAAGCCATCCAGCCCCTTCTAGCCAAAATCGCCGTTCTTTCTGCCCACGGTCTCACTGGGCTCAACCTAGTTAAAACTTGGGTAGATTTCCGCATCCAGCCCAATTCCATCCGCTCAAAGCTGATGTGCGGATACTCGGGGCACGTTACGGACGCGCTCCGTTACTCCTCGAAGAACTATCCAGCCGGCGACACCAACAAGACCATCAAGAGCTTCCTGACTGAGAAGCTGGAGGTGATCAAGAATGTAGCCGGGTTAGCCCCATTCACCCGGGATAACCCGGCTCCAGCGGTAAATTCGATACTTACACACTTATTCTCGTACTTTGACTAGATACGACTACTAACTCCCATTTTCATGCCTTTATCTCAGGCCGACAATGTCTTCTGGAGCGTTGAAACCCCTCCCAACTCAGGAAAACCAGAGGAGGACGAGGAAGCAACCGATCTGGAGGAAGGTACATTCCGGGTATTACCCAACTCAATTTCTGCGAACTTATTGCCGCACACTCCCTGTTTTTCCGACTATATGCATTGATAACCTTCAGGGCTAGAGGACAAGGAAGAGGAAGAAGAACCAGAGGGCGGGGTGGAAACCCAGAGTGACGAAGGTGAAGCCGAACCGGCTATCAAGGTCGGAGCAAAAAGGAAACCCTGAGGGGTCGTTTTTAAGGTTCCATACCGCTCCCTTGCTTCTAAACCATACTCCTTTGCTAACATGTGCGAGCTAAACCGAGAATTATCCGACTGGCCGTACTTGAAGGACCCACCCGCGACCAAGCGCAGAATGACTCGGAACTCTCCGGGTGATACTACACTTAACCCGGACATCCCATCATCCCCAGCTCGGCGCGCCGGTACCTTTCAACCTTTTCCTGAATATCAAAGGTTTTCTTTTCCCAAACACCCCTTAGCGGGACAATTTCGTGTCTTACTTCCACAATGTTGAACAGCTTCATCCGGGTCTAGCAGCGAGTTTCCCTCGGACTTCGTGGTAAACCCCGGGTAAGGCTCTTCTTCTGATGTTCTAACATTTGTCCATAACTTTCTCCAGTCACATGCTAACTGCTTGTTTACACCATCCACAGAGCCAAGGTCACTATCAGTGACCAAGAAAATATGGAAACCGAAGACCCGGATAAGGAGAATCTGGTTGATAATATGACTGCCGCGGCGCGCGGCGAGGGAGAGCGGCAGGCGCCACCGAAGAACCCGGCTGATCAAGAAGCCGAGTATCCGATAGCCTCGCATGCCCGCGAGGAGGAAGAAACCACAATCCTGGGCGCAGGGGGAGGCGAGCCAAACTCCGATACTCATACGACTCGGATGCCTTCCCCTGTCAAGGAGAAGACTCCAACTCCGGGTTACCAAGATCCCGGGTCTTCCAGCTCGGGCGATCACTCCTTCGACCAAATGATGAGTGCCCTCCTTGCCATGAAGGCCACAGAGAACACTATGTTAGAGCGCATGGCCGCTGAACACCGGGTAAGACTAATTGATACCTCATGTTATCCATCTAGTCCCCAAGTTCCGAGTCTAACTTGTCGAAGTTACACTCGGTACTCCTTTTAATACTCGTCTGATTATGATATCCGACTAACGTTAACTTTCCATTCCTTTTAGGCGCAGACGAGCCGGTCCGAGGAAATTTTGGCCAAGACCAATCAACTCCTGGACACCGAGGTAAATCTAAGAGAAGCACTTGAGGCTGAGGTGGAAGCCTTGGAGAAAGATGTCACGAAATACAAAGAGAAATACACCACTGCTCAAGCTGCACTGAAGAAGCTATCAGCTCAAGTTGCCGACACTTATCGTGTCCTCCTTGGTGAGATTTTGTTACTTACTGGTCCGTGTCTTGGTTTTTTGTTTTCTTGATACATGATACCCGGAATGCTTTGATATAATCCATTTTTTCTATTGTAGGTGCTAACCTTGCGCCCCCAGAAGAGGATGATATCCAGAAGGTAAAGAACTTGAGGAATGTGCTCCGGAGATTCTGCGCCGGCACTAAATGGATCCTAGACACCATACAGTGGCCAACCGAGGGATATCCGGGTATGGAAACTTTGATCCATGCGTGTTCCACTGTGCCCGCATGGATTGAGCTCTGGAAACGCTCGGCATGCCGAGTTGGGATGGCCCGGGGGCTAATGCTGGCTAAAGCTTACTTTCCAAAGCTTGATCCGGCAAAGTTGGTGGCCGGGTTTCCAGAATTCAAGGCTGATGGTTCTAGATTCGGCATGAAGGATTTCAAGGCTGTGCAGACCGAGGTGCGTCACTCAGCGACTACAATTGCCGATTCTCTGAATTTAAGTAACTTCGTAACTTCATACGACGCCAAGGGTAAACCTGTGAAGGAGGATATGCCTTTACCCTTCGATATTCTGGAGAAGTGGAATGCTGACTCGACCAGGAAGAGGAAGGAAACTGCAAAGAGGAAAGCCGACTTTGCGTCAGCGCCCTCCTCCTCTACGCCGCCCGCCTCTTCGTCCTGATACTGCCCATCCGGGTGACGATGTTGGGAACGCCGAGGAGCAAACCCAAGACCAAGACCCGGAAGGCAGGGGCAAGTCTGTAGACCCAACCCAGGAGGCCGAGTAAGCTTGCATCCAATGCCGCGTCAATACCCTAGTTGGCAGATGTTTCTGTAGACAAATATTCGTTGGATAGTGCGCCTGTGCACTTGATGATGCTACTATCATGGTTTGTAATACGTTTTGAAACTTTAATAGCTTTCGTGGCCCTTATGGCCTTTGGATGAATTTGATATCTATCTGCTTTTGAGCTTGTTTATTCTTGATATTCCGACTTACTTTATGGTTCCTTTTGTGAGACTCGGTTTCCGGGTTTCGTGGGTTTTCACCGGTGGACTTGCCTCTAAGTCCCCAAGTCCCCAAGACTCGGATTTTTGGGTTTTTGAGCTTAATAGCTAGATAACTTGTTTCTTTTTTCAAATTCCCCAGTCCCCAAGGCCCGAACTTCCGAGTCTAGGGTGTTAGGTCTTTCAAAGAGAACAAATCGTTTTTGCTAAGCCCAAAACCTAGAGCCGTTTCACATAGGTTTTGAAGTTATGCTTAATAAACTGTGAGTTTCCGGTTATTAACCCTGTACTCTGCATAACTTGTGGTTTAGATGACCCTTTTGGCTCTCTTGTACTGTAAGCCGGCTTTCGCATGGATAATCATGTTGCTACATCTATACGAAGACATGGTTAGGCAAGTCCCATTGGGCATCATGACTGATTGTGATCATATGCGAGCAAATCATGCCACTTTAGTGCGAGTCACATCGAGCTTAAGTAAGAAAAGTCAAGAAAGTTTGGCTCCTTTGTCCGGTTATAAGCTTGCAGCCGTACTCGTTTGCGAGTAATCGGCCCTTATAACTCATAGGCATCGTGGCCGGGTCTTTGAGTTTGTAACTGTGCTATTCAAGCAATCAGCCCCCAAGACCTAAATATATGCAAACTGCTAAAGGAACTAATGTACTAAAAACAGTAAATAATACTTACCTGGAAGAAGGATAAAAAACATAACAGAAATAAAAAATTGATAAAAACGCATGAAAAGGAAATAAAGTATTGTTTAACCATCTCTTTATTGATATGAGAAAAGTTAGGTCAGCAGGCCGCCTCATTAAAAACCCTCCAGTCCCCTTAGGTACCCTGGATAGGAAAAGTGTGCGTCTGAAACCTGCTGCCTGTTACATCGTGTAATTCCGCCTTGTGAATCTAGCCTATACTAAGTATAGTAGGGACGTAGCTGAGCCACGTTCCATGGTCTTTCTTTATCTTGCATAGATGAAGTGGTATGAGCGGTGTCATTAACCGTAGCCGACTCTTCCCTTACATCTATCAAGTGATATGATCCATTGTGCAGATTCCGGCTTATGATGAACGGTCCTTCCCATGGCGGTGATAACTTGTGTTTTCCTTCCTTTGATTGTACCAGGCGCAGAACCAGGTCTCCTTCCTGGAAGACCCGGGTTTTCACGCGCCGGCTATGATATCTCTGCAGATCCTGCTGGTATATAGCTGATCTTTCCAAAGCTTGTTCCCTGTGTTCTTCTAGAATATCCACGGCGTCTTGCCGAGTTTTCTCGTTCTCCACCTCAACATAAGCCGATACTCGAGGCGGGTCATGGATAATATCACTCGGCAACACTGCTTCTGCGCCATAAACCATAAAGAACGGTGTCATCTGAGTAGATCTGTTAGGTGTGATGTTGATACCCCAAACCACTGAAGGTAACTCCTCAACACATGCACCAGCAGCTCTGATGCACGGGACTCGCAACCGTGGCTTTAATCCACGAAGCAACTCCTGATTTTCTCTCTCCACTTGTCCATTAGCCTGTGGGTGGGCCACTGAGGCTATGTCCAAGCGGATGCCATTGTTTCCACAAAACTTCTCCATCTCGCCAAGGGACATGTTGGTTCCATTGTCGGTAATTATGCTGTGGGGATATCCGAACCGATAGATAATCCTTTTCAGGAACTTGACTACTGTAATTGCCTCACAATTGGTAACTGGCATGACCTCAGCCCACTTGGTAAACTTATCAACAGCCACTAAGAGATGTGTCTTTTTGCAAGGTGACATGTGGAAGGGGCCAACCATATCCATACCCCCAAACCGCAAATGGCCAAGTTAACGGGATAGTCCGCAATTCCATAGCCGGCACATGGGTTTGGCGAGCGTACCTTTGACATCCGTCACACCTTGCCACAAGCGCTCCGCGTCTGCTAGGGCCGGGAGCCAGAAGAAACCATGTCGATAAGCTTTGGCCACAAGGGATCTTGTGGATGCATGATGCCCACAATCACCTTCGTGGATCTCCTTGAGGATCTGTCGGCCTTCTTCTGGTGCTACACAGCGCAAAAAGACTCCTGCTGCACTTCTTTTGTACAACTCCCCATTGATGATAGAATATCCTTTTGCTCGCCTCAGAATTTGCCGTGCTAATACCTCCTGTTGTGGTAACTCGCCCCGTGATAGGTAGGCCATGAACGGCTCTGTCCACTCGGGAACAGCGCGTACTGTGGCCACGAGCTCCAAATCCGGGTCTTGGTTTGCCAGTTCTTCCTCAGACTCGGTTTTAACTGATGGTTGCCATAGCTCATCCAGGAAAACATTAGGTGGAACCGGCTCTCTGCGCGAGCCGAGTCTGGCGAGTGCGTCTGCTGCCCTCGTTTTTTCTTCTGTCTATGTGCTCCACCTCATACCCGGAAAAACACCCGGCAACCCTGTCCAACTCTCTGCGGTATGCTTCCATAGTTGCATCTTTTCTATCCCAAGTTCCTGAGACCTACTGTACCACAAGGTCCGAATCTCCAAAGCATCGTATCCTCTTAATGTTCATCTCCTTGGCTACCTTTAAGTCGTGCAATAGGTCCTCATACTCGGCCACGTTATTGGAACAGTCAAAGTGAATCTGCAACACGTAACTTAACTTGTCTCCTTTGGGTGATGTTAGCACCACTCCAGCTCCTGATCCCTCGTATTGCTTGGAACCGTCAAAGTGCATTATCCAAGACTCGGAGTTTGGAGCCATGGTGGGCATACCTGTGTGAGTCCAATCGTTAATGAAATCAACTAGAGCTTGAGATTTGATTGCTGACCTCGGCTCGTAATTGATGCGATAATCTCCCATATCGATTGCCCACTTGGCTATTCTACCCGTTGCATCCGAGTTTCTGATGGTATCCGACATTGGTATAGAACTGACCACTGTTATGGGGTGTTCCTGAAAATACGGCTTTAGTTTCTGGCTGGCCATGAAGACCCCGAAAACCAGCTTTTGCCAATGTGGGTAGCGCTGTTTTGCCTCTGATAATACCTCGCTGACGTAATAAACCGGCCTCTGGACCGGGTGATCTTTCCCATCCTCCTTACGCTCGACAACAACCACTGCGCTAACCGCCTGAGGCCCGGCTGCCACGTACAATAGCATGGGCTCTTTAGGGCCCGGGGCTGCTAGGACTAGTGCCTCAGATAACTGCTTCTTTAGTGCCTCGAACGCCTCGTCCGCCTCTTGGTCCCATGCGAATTTATCAGATTTCTTCAAGAGCCGGTACAAGGGTATTGCCTTTTCTCCGAGTCTGGATATGAACCGGCTAAGCGCTGCTACGCACCCTGTGAGCTTCTGAACATGCTTCAAATTTTCCGGCTTTTTCAGACTCTGGATAGCTTTGATTTTATCCGGATTTGCCTCAATTCCTCTCTCGGAAACGATAAAGCCGAGTAATTTCCCGGCTGGGACTCCAAAGACACACTTTGTCGGATTAAGTTTCATCTGGTACCTTCTCAGGTTCTTGAATGTTTCCTTTAGATCATCAATAAATGTCTCTGCTCTTCTGGTCTTGATCTTCACATCATCCACATATGCGTGAACGTTGCGTCCGATTTGGTCCTCAAAGCACTTCTGAATGCACCGCTGATACGTTGCGCCAGCGTTCTTCAATCCAAACGTCATGGTCTTGTAACAAAAGGCCCCAAAAGGGGTTATGAACGATGTTTTCTCCCAATCTTCCTTCTTGAGCTTGATCTGATGATACCCGGAATATGCATCCAGGGAACATAATAGGTCGCTTCCAGCCACTGTGTCTATGATCTGATCTATCCTTGGTAGTGCAAACGGATCCTTTGGGCAATGCTTGTTGAGGCTCTATAATCAATGCACATTCTCCACTCATTGGTCTTTTTCATCACGAGTACCGGGTTTGCTAACCAGTCCGGGTGAAATACTTCCATAATAAAGCCGGCTATAAGCAGCCGTGCAATTTCTTCTCCTATAGCTTTCCTTCTTTCTTCATTCATTTTTCTCAGACCCTGTTTCACAGGCCTGGACTTGGGATCGACGTGCAAACTGTGCTCTGCCAGTTCTGTAGGGATACCCGGCATATCGCTGGGCGTCCAGGCAAACACATCCTGATTCGAACGAATGAACTCCACAAGCGCTTTCTCCTGCTCGCTGTCCAAGTTAGATCCTATAGAAAATTGCTTAGAGGGATCACCCTCGACAAAAGCCACCATCTTGGTGTCCTGCGCTGCCTTGAACTTCGCTCTCTCATCTTCAGTATTCGGCCTTTTTAACGTTGTTCTGTCATCCGGGTCTACTTGAGACCGGTAATACTTGAGTTCCTCTTTTCTGCAAGCTTGTTCGGCCATTGCAGCATCTCCTTCATCGCACTCAGCCGCTATATCCCGGCTCCCATGTATGGTGATGGTCTGCTTGGGACCCGGGATTTTTAGCTGTAGATACACATAACACGGCCTGGCCATGAACTTAGCGTAAGTCGGCCTTCCGAATAGCGCATGATAAGGGCTGTGCAACTTGACCACCTCGAAAGTGAGCCACTCAACCCAGAAATTGTCCTTCGATTCTCCAAAAGCTACCTCCAATGTGATTTTTCCCTCGGGGCACGCTGAGTGACCCGGTACTATCCCGTGAAAAACTATTGAACTCTTCTGTAGCTAGGACTCCTTGAGGCCCATACGTAGAAAGGTTTCCCAATATAAGATGTTGATGCTACTACCGCCGTCCATTAAGACCTTTTTCAACTCATAACCATTAACCTGCGGCGCAACCACCAATGCTAAGACTCCCGGGTGTTCTATCCTTTCCGGGTGATCCCTTCTGCTCCATGTTACGTCCTGCTCCGACCATCTCAGGTATCTCGGAACGGCCGAGGCAACTGAGTTTACCGCCTTTTTCAGTATCTTTTTATCCTTGTTGGAAATTCCTGTAGTATGCACGTGGTATTGTCCCAATTGCTTGGGGTTGGCTTGGAAACCTCCAGCTCCCCCCTGGTTATTACCCGGATTTCCGCCTGCCGGGTTACCGGCTGGGGGTGGGCCGTTGCCCGGGTTTCCACCCGGACCCGGTCCTCCTCCCCGACCTGCACCTCGCATAGCCTTGTTTACTTTCTCGTTCTTCCATCTTTGTAGGTCCGCTCATTTCTCTAATGAGTGGTTAGCCGGCCTATCGTTCCTACTGTGCTTTGGGCACGCCATTCTGAAGATATCCCAATTGTTACCCGGCCTTGGCGGTCCTTGATAATTTCCTCCGTTATGGTTTCCTCCATTGAAATTTCCTTCTGCCCGAGGTCTCGAAGAACCGGCTTCTGTACTAGCGACAAACTCGGAGCTTCCCTCAAACGGGCGCTTGTTCTGGTTGTTCCCATTGTTACCTCCATTGTTACCCGGCGTTGATCCATTGCCGGTTCTTCCATTGTTACTTGTGTTTGCTTTTGCTTTCTTGTCATAGACGTCCTCTTCTATAGTATCCTTTGCAACGTGTTTGTTGCATGCGTCCATTAGCTCTCCCATCGTAACCTCTGAAGCATTCCGACTGGATTTCATGCGAGTTAACTTTTGCACTAAAGGTATGTACTTGCATGTCTTTGCCATAGCTTGTAACGCATCCTTGGGCTGAATATCTGTAGATGAGTGAAGTATCTCCATAACTCGGTGCACCCAGCTGCGCGCCGATTCTTCTTTCTTCTGGACGCACCGCTCTAGGTCATCAATAGTAAATAGATTTCTGCACGTCCCATGAAAGTGCTTGATAAACGCAGTTTTCAACTCTTCCCCTGACTTGATAGATCCTTCCGGTAGATTAGTAAACCATAACTTTGCTGCTCCCTCTGACATCATCAAGTACATGAACTTGGCTTGGAGATTTTCAGACGCGTTTTGGATTGACATAGCCATCTCATAACTGCTCAACCATGTTTCTGGATCCATAGTCGGCTCATAATTCACTACCTTACCCGGTTCCTTGAATTTATCCGGGTAAGGCTCAGCCCTGATGTTATCCGACAGACACTTAGGCCCAGCGAGATTAATCGGAACTGGCCTCACTCGGGAAACGTGCGATCCTGCGGGGGGTACGGCTGGACGCGGCACTGCTGCTGGTCCGTGCACCGCAGACCCGGCCGCGGCTCTACTAGCTCTGGAACTGTCCACAATAGCTTGCGCTGATGATGCTGCTGGTACGGCCTGGACGCGGGGAGGAGGCGGCATTTGCTGCTGCTCTGCCCTCCGCCGCGCTGAACTTGTCTGAATATTGCCGGTATTAACTCGTTGCTGGCTGATATATGGTGTCCCATGCATTCCACTTCTGTTGTCCGGGTAATTAACTTGCTGCGCCACCGCAGTGCGCAATAGATCTACCGCCCGCCGGGTCTCCTCTGCGTGGGGTGACTCTCTCACGGGGATTTGATTCAATGCGAGTGTTGCTGCGTACACATTATCCATGGGGTTGTTGTAATGACCTGCTGGCGTGCGAAATCGTGATGGTGGTGGTGGTGGTAATGTATTGCCGGTAGTAACTCCAGTCTGTAATATGGGTAACCAGCCTGCACGTTTGCCGGTTGTGCTCCTCCAGTTGCGGGTTGATGTACAGTTCCTAGGTTCACCGCTGGAATCGGCTGATCCTGAGGTGTGATGAATACTGCGGCCGGGTTTATGACTCCACCCGTTGCCGGTAATCTGGTCTGGTGCCTTTGATGCACCCTGGTTGTCTCTTCTCGGAGCCGGTTCTCCAATGCATCCAGATCGCGCTGGCGCGCAGCTACCCCTTGTTTTTCTGCTTCCACTTGCCTTCTTTGTTGCTCCAATGCACGACGGGCTACATCCAGATCCCTAACACGTTCCACCGCGTTTTCCAGGGTTATGACTATGGCTAGAACGGTGGGATCCAGGATCAGGTTGTTGTTGAACAGGGCCGGGTGTTGCGGGTTTGAAGGACCCGCCCTTGGCGTCCGGTTCGCTAGATATCCGAACGTGTTTTCCTGCAACTCGCTATCCGCCGCATGGCTGGTAACTGATGCCGATTCTCCGTCGACCCGGGTTAAGACCGGGTTTCCGTCAACCGGATTTTGCTGCTGGGCCAATGCTTGTGCTGCTCCGACGGCGGCCGCGGTCACGTTCCCCTGATTAAGATTGGTTGCGGGGGCCGTGTAGACCGCGACCTGGCGCACAATGCTTGGCGCAGATTCGTATTCTTCCTCATCACTGCTATCTTCCTCGTACCGGTCCTCCAGCAGGTGCAAGATAGACTCGGTGTCATCTTCTCTCATAACCCGGCCACGCGGGGTCCATACCGGCTCCTCCGGCTGTTCCCTCTTCGTGGTGGGCTCTTCTGTCGGATCTATCGTCCCGACCGATTCCTCTCCATCAGACTGAGCGCAGGTGGCCTCCCCTGACATAGAATCAAATCCAAAATCGTCAGGGATTGAACCGGACGTACGTACCATGCCGATGAAGACGTTGATTCGGCAGATTGTCACGACCGATCCGGATTCGAGCTGATCCGACTCTGGCCCCCAGCCAAAGTCGTCCACCATCTTCTCTCCTTCGGGGTTAGTGTAGATCTCGCCGCCGACGAGGTTCTTCATGTTCTCCCGAGCTTCTCCCGTGATGTAAACACCCTTGGACGTAGGCCCCACGGTGGGCGCCAACTGTCGTGGGATAATCACGGCAGACGTTACCGGGGGTAACTTGTCTTGGGGCAAATCGACTCTGGTGTTTGGGAGAGGGTTTAGCTCAAAGGAAACCATGGTGATATGCGATCTGGTAGTCGGCAATCAAGTCGCCGAGTCTCCGATCTAAATATATTATCTCAACTCTCGTGTTACAATGGATACTCGATACCTCGCAATCCGGCGATTGTGTTCTTGCTCACCCTAAAACTCATCTTAACCCTAACCTAGGGACCGGCTTATATAGTATCCGGACCCCCTGGCTTACTCTCCAAGACGTTCTCTGAATCCTACCCGGAAACTGCTTACAAACCATAATCTTCCTTACCGTAGCCCACAATCCGGGTTATGAGGCCTACGTTCCTGGGCCTTCTAGAAGCTCCTTTATCCTAAGCCGGGTCTTGCGCAGCGTCCTTTGGGCCGAGTTACCCCTTGGCGTTAGCCTACCGGGTTATCATCCCTCCATCAACAGGATTCATCTGGTTGTGTACATAGCATGGAACACATGAATTAGAAATCTCAATTTCAATTATGCTCATCATGTGTCAAAACACTTGAATATTGCTCAATTCTTTTCCATGTGGCAAGAACTCCTTCTTGTCATTTTGATATTGACTTACTTCAATATTTCATCTATGTAATTTGGCTCAACCATATCAGGCGCTTCAATCAATCTCTTATAGATATCGATGCCCAATATCTCCTAAGCCTTTCATCAATATGGAAATCTTAACCGTGTTAATTTAAAATACATATTTTCCAATCAACTATATGTCATCTACAGAAAGCATTGGAAATATGTCTTAGCGCTCCCACTTAATTTCATGTAATTATACAAGCATCTTTACCGTTCATGATGGAATCAGACCTTTTTGATAACTTCATTAAAGTAAAGATTCCAACTTCGTTGTGCTCACTTCAACCATTGAAGTGTGCATACCTTTCCAACAACTTTTTGAATTTTACAAAACTCTCATACTGTGTCAAGTACACATCCTTGATCAAACTTCCTTGAGAGGGAAGTTGGTTTTTGTTATTCAACTGCCATATCAAAATATGTAACTTTTGCTAGAGCTATCCGCAAAGACTAAAGTATCACTATGGAAGATCAAAATCTTGTAGTAGTCAACTCTTTGAACTTCGTCGAAAACATCTTTTCGACAAGAACAACTTTCAAAGGATGTAAAAATCCATGTCTTTGTCGCTATATAGACCCGTTTGCTATCGTTAGGCATCAGGCCTTTCGAAAAGACTACCAAGTCACATACTTGATATTCATAGAGGAATACTATCACGGATATAATGACTCATAACCAATTTTACGAAGTCAGGGCCCATCATATGCTTCCTTTATAAGTTCCAGGTCCTTTGTTGTCAAAACAACACTTTACTCTTAAACCACAAGTTGGTCTAAGTAAAAAAATTTAGGACTTTTGTGGTTCAGTTCGCAAACTCATTCAAAGTATCTACAACACATGTAGTGTCTTCTACTTTGTCAAAATACGAAACCCTAGAACAACTTCCAATGACGCGCTACTCTTGACATGTTAACAAAGATTCTCTAATCTCGTTGAGTTTGTACTGTCCTCCCCCACACTTGTTCCGCAAGAACTACTTTCTCGAGAAATCAACCCTTTCTGACAAACAACATTTGTCTCTGGTTTGGTGATAGAAGAAATTCCCAATGTATTCTTTGGGATAACCTTATAAACATATATTTATCCTATTTTGGTTGTAAACATTTTACACATGCTATGCATACCAAAACTTAAGAAAAAGACAATTCGGGTCACTACCCAAACCATAACTTATATGGTGTCAATTTCAACGGATCATGATGGCGCTCTTTTCAGTGTAAAAGCGGTTGTCACTAATGTATAAACTACAAAATTATAATGGCATTTTTATTAATCTTACCATGTACAACAAGGTTTGATTTTGTCTCTTGAATACTCCAAACTAATGTGGGGTATTCGAGAAGTATAAGTTGTAGAACAATTCTGCAACTCCTCAGATGTTTTGCTAAACTTGTGAGTCAAACTTTATCCTTTATGATCCAATCATAAATACTTGATTATCTTGTTACGATGATTTTTACTTCATACTAACAATAATTTGAACCAATTCAAAATGTCAAACTTCGTTCTCTTTAAATAGATATACTCATATATCTACTTAAATCATCGACGGAATTTTATGAAGGAAAAATTAATCCACCACACACGACTACACATAATGGACTATATACATCAATATGTATAATCTCCACTAAATTAGTCGTCCATTCTACTTTGGCCTATGAACGGTATTTTAGTCATCTTTTGGAAGAGGTCTCCGAAGCGTCAATTTATTCAAAACAAAATGACTCCGGAAGTACATTAACATGGAGTTCCTTCATGCTTTACTTTTCGATATGAACTAAAATGTTGGTGTCACAATTTAAGTGATATTCTTTTACGTCTTGCAATGTTTAGCATTTAGTCTTATAGATGTTTACTTTACCAACATGATTTATATTAACACATCCATCAATTATGGAATATGGTCATAGTTTGAACAATCTTATTTGTTCTCACAAAAGACCGGAACAAAATAACAACTTATTAAGTTCTTAAAATAAATCTTGAATGTTTGGTTCGGTACGAGAATAAACACAATAACACCTTATTTCGATTCTTGTCATGATTGATTCCACATCTACTACTAGTTCCTTTTAGGCCCTTGTATTTCTTGCATTGTCTTTATTTGTATGACAACTCATACCAACCAATCTGGTACCAAAATACCCCAAAACAAATACTTTGTTAACTAGTAAAACATCTATAACTTGTATATCAATCATATACACCTGAGCTAGACTTTTCCAGATATCTTGTTTTCTGCCATATATCATCTTGTAATTCTATTTTCAATATTCCCTTTTCTTTACACGAAGAATCTTTCAACATCAAACAACGCTAGTCGTACTAGCACATTTTCCTTGGCGTGTTAGTCATATACTATCACCCATTGAGTCATACTTTGAGTTTGATTGTTCTACTAATATCACCATATTAATAGCATTCTTCCGGATTCCACTCTTAGCAATCCTCAAGCAAGGTAAACGATTTTCCCATACTTTTAATCCATCCCATCATAACAGTTTTAAGATTATGCTACTATAGCTCGAAGGAAGGAATTTAATGGATAAATTTTAGCGCCCAACTTCTTGGAAGATTCAGCCACCTAGCGTCTTCAATCATTGTATATATTCAAATAATATAAGCACACGTTGTCACGCCAAATTATACTCAGACATGTTGCCACAAATAAGTTTCTAGATATCAATATATATTTCACTTGATTGTTTCTAAAAACAATTCTTTTCAGTTCCTAAATCACCTTGATCAACAAAACATTCTTTTGAAGATAAAGTAATATGGAAGCAAGCATGACCCTGGATTCTAAGTAGAAATTATTTGCTCTATAGATCAATCAATCATTAATCATATGGATCTAGGTAGGAAATACCGAAAATCTACAATAGGACTCAATTTTAAATTTCACTAATGCGGTACCAATCTTAAATGGTTTTCACCAGATCATAACAGTTATATCTCAATTAACAATCTAAGTGTAAGGTAGTTTGTGGATGCCAATGAATACTACAATTTGTGCAAATTCACTTTGATTGGTTCTTCATGATAAAATAAGTTCAAGTTAATTCAAAATTACTACATGACCTCCCACTCAAAAACAACATCCCTCTAGTCGTTTTTAGTGATTACACAAACCAAATTCACTACACCAAAACCGATCATCACATGAGATGATGTAGCTGCAAAGGCGAACATCGACATGTTCATCATATCATCCATATGACTCATGCTTTACCTTTCGATTACGTGTTCTGAGGCCATATCTGTACATGCTAGGCTCGCCAAGTAGATTCATAGTATTGCGTGTGTTCCGAGGCCATGTCTGTATATGCTAGGCTCGTCAGCACCCGTTGTATGCGAACGTTGAGTCTGTCACACCCGATCATCACGTGGTGTCTCGAAACGACGAACTTTCTTAACGGTGCATACTAAGGAAGAACACATTATTATATTGATATTAAGTGAGAGGGATCATCCTATAATGCTACCGTCACGATCTAAGCAAAATAAGATGCATAAAAGGATTAACATCACATGCATGGATAATGTGATATGATATGGTCCTTCTTGCACTTGGTCTCCATCTTGTGCATCATGGTATGATCTCCATCATTCCATCGGCGTGGCACCAAGGTCCATGGAACCTCCATCTTAATTGTCCATCAAAATTACAACATATCACATGGATATGATATACATCACGCAGGGCATAAATAATAAGACAACCATATGGCTCCTGCCGGTATGTCAATAATTTACAAAAGAGATCATCTCATCCATCAAATTTGTAACACTGACCGTATCACATCACATGCCCTGCAAAAACAAGTTAGACGCCTCTAATTTATTTTTTTCATATTTTATGTGGCTTGGGCTTACGAGGATAGAACCGTTCATACCTACGTACAAGAGCCACAACGTTGATAAAACATATTTTTAATAACCCTTCGTAGATTAGATATTAACTATAGTAGGAGAAATGGACACCCCCTCAGCCACAAGAAGTACACGTAAAGTTTGTCTAGGGCAGCCTCATCCTACTATGTCACTAAGATCATAAAATACTCAAGGAGGCAATAACATGATCATCAACGCCCACATACACCTATGTGTTCTACCCATACAAAACATCTACGCATAGATCCGGCTCTGATACCACTGAAGGGTTCATTGCATAGAAAAAAATTCCTACGCGAGAGACAACCGAAAGGCCAAGATCTAATCTAGGAGATGAAAGTAACGGGCATAGAGAGAGAGTCTTAGGAAACATACCCTTAAAGACTCTAAGCGTTATGAGATCAAATCTCGTTGTTGGCGTAGTCGTAATCACACCGATCCCGAGAGCGAGAAGATGTGCACCGCAATCCGGTGGTGCCTCCATGATTGGTCACACGTTCAGCACGATGAAGACCTCCGTTCCCTCGATCTAGCGGGGCAGCAGAAGTAGAGGATCCCCCGGAACTCCAGCAGCACGACGGCGTGGTGGTGGTGAAGAATACCACGGTCAGAGCTTCGCCAAGCCGGAGACCATGGAATGGAGCAGCGGGTGGAGACGAAGGGAGGTGGGACAAGTGTGTGAGAAGGAGGAGCCCTCACCCTCCTTTATAGGGAGAGGGAGGCAGCCCAAGGGTGGGGTGCGGCCAGCCATGGTGGTGCCCCCACCTCTTCCCTCTTCATGTGAGTGGAAGCCCCACTCACACCCACTCATGCTCCCTTAAAACTCCACTAAAAAATCCAAAGGTTTTTCTTTAATAAATAAATAAAATATTTTTATTTCTTTATTTTAATATTTGTTAATTCCATTAACAAAAATTCGCATATAGCACCTCGAATCATTTTTTAATTCTATTAACAACCATTCGACAAAAAAACCTTGAACTATTTCAATTTTCCCCGAAACAATTTTGGTGTTGTCCAAAACATTCTTCGATATTTTGTATCCTCTCACATGCTTCATCGAACCTTAAGTGTGTCACCCTACGGTTCGCGAATAAAATATACATGGTCGGGACACCTCTCCGATCAATAATCAATAGCGGGATCTGGAGATCCGTGATGACTCCTATATATTCAACGATGACTCTCACGATCGTGTGAACCATCAACGTCCTAACTATTCCCTTTGTCTCGCGATATTTTACTTGTCCGAGATCCGATCATTGGTATCAACCATAACTAGTTTGATCTCGTTACAGACAAGTACTCTTTTACTCGTTCCGTGATATGACATCCTTGTGACCTAGTCACGTGCTTACAAGCGGTGTCGATGTGATATCACCGAGAGGGCCCAGAGTATATTTCTCCGTCATTTGGATGGACAAATCCCACTCTTGATCCATGAGCCTCAACTAACACTTTCCGAATACCCAATGGCACCTTTATAGTCACCCTGTTAAGGCGTGACGTTTGATGACGTTAACGCACCCTTCCGGTATTAGTGATTGACATGATCTCATGGTCTAAGGAATGAGGTTACTTCGTATGTAAGACATAACAACATAAACTAAATAACTTTATTGTATTGTTATACTTAGTTTGGGTTTATGTTCATCACATCATTGTCCTAATGACATGACCTCGTTATTAACAACATCCAATGTTCATGATCAGGAAACCTTTATCATCGGTTAATCAACGATCTAGTTAAAAAAGAGGCTTTACTAGGAACGATTGTTTGTTTATTAAACACACATGTATCAATGTTTCCAGTTAATACAATTGTAGCATGAGAAATAAGCATTTATCATAAACAAGTAATAAGGTAATAACCACTTTATTATTACCTCTCGGGTATATTCCCTTCATAATCCACCCTCAGAATGTCATCCGAGCAAACCTTGGGTATTAAGTTGGAAGCAACAGATAATTGCATCAAGCAAAGTGTGTAATGTAAACATTGTTGTTTTATCCCTAATGGCAAGAACACATCCCCCACCTGTTACATTTCTATCACTCGAGCGTGATAAAAGGGAGGCATGAACTCGCTATCGAGCATAAATATTCCCTTTGGTGTTACAAGCATCTACTTGGCCAGAGCATCTACTAGCAACAGAGAGCATGCAAGATCATAAATAACATACACATGAAAAGAACATGATAGATTGATAATCATTGGACGTAACATTCAATATTCATCGGATCCCAGCAAACGCAACATGTAGCATTACAATAAGATGATCTTGATCAAGTTAGGCAGCTCACAAGATCTAAATATGAGGCATAAGGAGAAGAGAACAACCATCTAGCTACTGCTATGGACCCGTAGTCCAAGGATAAACTACTCACGCATCACTCCGGAGGTGGGCATGGTGGTGTAGAGCCAGGAGGTGATGGTTCCCACTCCCGGTAGGGTGCTGGGGAGAGCTCCAGAACCCTCCCAAACTAGGGTTGACGAAGACGGCGGCTATGGATGTTTTTGGTGGAAAAGGCTCGGGTATCTAGGGTTAAACTTCCAAGAGGTATAAATAGGCGAGAGGGAAACGTCGATGGGCGGCCAGGGGGCCCACACCACCCCCGAACACGACCAGAGGGGAGGGTGCGCCACCCTATGGTGTGGGGCCCCTGTGGCCTCCCTCCGAGTCCCCTCCGGACTCTATGTGCGTGACGACTTTCTAAGACTTCTGGGTTTTGTTTCGTCTAATTCCGACAATAATTCAAGAACAAATTTTTTGAAACTAAAAACAGCAGAAAATAGGAACTGGCTCTGTGGCATCTTGTCAATAGGTTAGTCCGAGAAAATCGATAAAGAGTCATAAAGTGTAAAGGAAACATGTAGCCTATAGCATGAAAACGACATGGAAACTCAGAAATTTGGATACGTTTATGACGTATCATGCATCTAGACCGGATATCATGTATAGTGTTGGTAAATGTGTAAGGTTTCAAACCTCTTTGAGGCAAAGTCATTTTGAAGTTGTTAAACAAATCTTTCGATATTTAGTTCATATCCCAAACTTTGTTCTTTCGTATCCCAAGTTTTCAAGATTTCAGCTCATTGGATATTCGGATGCGGATTATGCGGGAGAGAAGATAGGAAGTCCACATTCGGGGGTTGCCAATTTCTTGGTCGTTCCTTGGTGTATTGGGCTTCCAAGAAGCAAAATTGCATTGCTCTCTCCACCACCAAAGCCGAGTACATCTCCACGGAAAGTTTACTGTGCTCAATTGCTATGGATGAGGCAAACATTGAAGGATTATGGTGTCAATTTTGACAAAGTGCCTCTTCTATGTGACAATGACAGTGCCATCAAGATCGCCTACAACCCCTTCCTCCACTCCAAGATGAAGCACATTGAGATTTTTCATCACTATATTTGGGATCATGTTGATAAAGGTGATATTGACCTCTCATATGTGTCAACCAAGGATCAACTTCCGGATATCTTGATGAAGGCCCTTGATGAACCAAAACTTCGAGGTTTGAGGAATGAACTAAATGTCATCGATGCGTCTAACTTCACTTGATACCTTGCATAAGTACCTCTACTATATTTTCTATTAGGTTTGGATGTAGGCATGGACATAGGGGGGGTCGTAACTCAATTCATGAGTGAACACTCCTCTTATTAGGCATAAATTAAGCTTTTATGCATATCTAGTCATTTCTTGACTTCTTGTGCTTCATTGTGAGTAGTGCATTTGGAACCAAGATATATCTTCGTGGTGCCAAGGTACACACTCAAACATGGTGGCTACGGCCACCGACCTCCTCTTTTGAGGAGTTAGATCTATTTGGTTTTTCATTTCAATTTCTAGACTTTTATGTCATCTATTCCTTCCTCAGAGAAGCACACAAGTTCGGTGTTTACGTTTTTCATCTTGCAAACTTGAGTGTCTTCTTGTCTCTCGTATGGTAGTGACGTTTTTCTATCCTAAGCCAAATTTCCCTAAAAGCCAACTTCTATCTCGATGCCCTTTTTTTATGCTCTTGGCACGCACAAAGTGAACCGGCGGTACCACCGGTGAAACCACCGACACCACTGCTGCCTCGTAACTGCTGGGCAGTGGTGGCTCTCGTGATTTCTGCGGTGTACCCTAGGCGACGGTACTGCCGGTGCCACACCGGTACTACCGCTGGTGCGGGATCGCCCCACATCAGGCCAGTACTCTGTAGCACTCGCGGTATAGGGAGTGTTACTACAGGTGGATCTGACGGTAGTACCTCCCGCTGCGGCTTCTGTGAGTATTGACTAGGCAGCGTGGGGAAGGTATCTTTTAGATCACACTTTTCCCCACCTGCCCTAGCCTCTCCTCTGAGGAACCGCTACCTCCGCCACCTCTTCCACCGCTGGGTAGAGTTCTCCACCACTAGGAGGCTCCTCCTCGCCGCCGGGGACCCCGCGCACCTCTTCCCTTCCTCGATCCACGCCATGGACCCTAGTATTATTCCCCCTCTCTCTCCTATCTAGTTGGTAGGTGGTTATGCACTAGGAGCCTCATTTTCTTCAGTGTTCTTGCGTAGAAGGGTAGTGGTAATTCTTGTACACATTTTAGGAATCTAGAGTGCGATTAGTAGGGAAAATCCTCATAGATCTTTAGTTGGTCTCATGTTCATGTACCACTACTCGTTGATGATTCTCCTCTCTACTCTCTTTCCCGATTACTTTTATATGTACTCATATAAACATTGGCATCCTTTTTCTTTATGCTTTTCTCCCTAATTCTATTCACATATGCTAGTGGATCATGGGGAGGTCGTACTAAGCAGTGTGCATCTCGGAAGGCACCTAGGGTTGATGAAATTGAAGAGACTCTTGGTCCCTCGAAGCCCAAGCGCAAGCCAATGTTTCATCCCTCTGAGAAGACTCTTCCTTGCAAAGAAAAACTGCCTATCAAGTGTCTGATGCCGTGTTCCTTGCCACTCGCCGGGAAAATCCATATATCATCGAATGTGCCAATATGATTCCTCTGTTTCACCGAAAGGATCCTCGGTTTCACACTCTATTTCCAACTCAGATTTACAAGGAAATTCTCATGAGAAAGGCAAAGGACAATGTTGCATCTCATCATGCTATTTTTCTTGATCACACGGAGAGGAAGCCTGAGTACTTTGGAGAGGCACTTTCTATTTGTGATGCTTTTGGTCTTCGTCCTCTCATGGAGCTACAACAAGACTATGATGGGGGCCTTGTGTGTGAGTTTCTTTCCACCGTTCACCTTGGGAAAGAGACGGTCCATCACATCATTTGGATGTCCAAGGGTGAGAGGTTTCAACTCAAGTGGAGTGAAGTAGGAGACCTCATTGGTTATCCGGATCACGGTCTTTTTTGTGATGGTCTGGAGTATAATAAGTCTTGGTTCTGTGTCCATGCTGCTACCACGTCACTCAACAAAGATGCTCTTGGGCCTCTCTATGCTTGGAAGAAGTATGATATTGGGTTTTCCAAGGGGCTCTACTATACCTATGATATCATGCACCGTATCTACCGTGAGACCCTCAACCCCAAGGTGAGCAATATTTATGAGATTCAAGGCTACCTCAAAAACTTGATGATGCTCACTCATGAGAAACATAGTCAAGGTAGAACTCAAAATCTCGATGTTATGGACTTCATTTGGAATGAGATGTGGACTGCTATAGTGTGGAAACATAATGCTTGCTATGGGCCTCTTATCATGAAGATCATCTTGCACACATGGGAGGCAAAGCACCCGGATGATCCTATTGGTGATGAGGATACTTGGGTCACGCACAAGGTCAAATGCTTGCAAATCAAGGACCACGCCGAGCCCGTGGAGCATTCCATTCCTGCTAGCCGCAAGGGCAAGGCCAAACCACAGGTGGTCATTGATGAAAAATACGAAGCAGGGCCCTCTCGTCCTCCATCCCAAGGGGCATTTCTATGGATGGCTCGTGCTCTCAAGAAGGTGTTCAAGGTGAACAAAAAGATTGAGTAGCATCAGTGGGAAGTTCACTATGACAAGGAGCGCAAGCACCGCGAGGCTGTCAAGGCATCGGGGCAACTTCGTCATGATTACGGTGAGGAAGTTGCTTCACCCACCGAGGAAAGCATCACAACTTGGGGACAGTGCCAGACAAAGGACTCTCGAGGTCATCTTATCACTTGGTCTGATAAGGAACCAGGAGCAGAAGTAACAAGCTCTCGTCGCTGACCCCGTACGTCCTCAGAACTCAAACCACCTCTCGGAGTGAGCCATGGGACGTGATATGTATCCAACGTATCTATAATTTATGATGTTCCATGTTGATATTATGCCAATTGCTACATGTTTTCTATACACTTCATATAAATTTTATGCATTTTCTCGGACTAACCTGTTGACAAGATGTCATAGTGCCAGTTCCCGTTTTCTGCTGTTTTTGTATTTCAGAAAAGTTGTTCTAGAAATATTCTTAGAATTAGACGAAACAAAAGCCGAAGTCCCTATTTTTCTGTCACGTACACGGAGTCCGAAGGGGACTCGAAGGAGGCCTGGGAGATAGCCACACCAGGTGGCGGCGCGCCCCCTGGCCGCGCGGCTACGTGGTGTGGGCCTCCTGGTCGCCCACCTACATCGCTCTTCCGCCTATATATTGCCTTCCTCGGGAAAAAACTAAGTACCCGAGCCTCCATCCACGAAAAGTTTTGTATCCACCATCGTCATCAACCCTAGTTTGGGAGGGTTCTGAAGCTCTTCCCCGCACCCTGCCGAAGAGGGGAATCATCATCGGAGGGCTCTTCATCACCATGTTTGCCTCGGGAGTGATGCGTGAGTAGTTCATCCTTTGACTACGGATCCATAGCAGTAGCCAGATGGTTGTCTTCTCCTATTTGTGTCATCATGCTTAGATCTTGTGAGCTGCCTAACATGATCAAGATCATCTTATTGTAATGCTACATGTTGTGTTTGCTGGGATCCGATGAATATTGAATACTATGTTAAGTTGATTATAGATCTACATATATGTTATTTGTGATCTTGCATGCTCTTCATTGCTAGTAGATGCTTGTGACTCCAAGAGGGAGTATTTATGCTAGATAGTGGGTTCATGCCTCCAGTAATCTCGGATAGTGGCAGTAACTTCTAAGATTGGGGAAGTGTTGTTGCCACTAGGGGTAAAGCAACAATGCTTTGTCCAAGCATAATTGTGTTGTTTACATTATGCACTTTACTTAATGCAATAATTTGTTGCTTGCAACTTAATACCTAAAGTTTGCTCGGATGACGTCGTGAGGGTGGACTATAAGTCATAGATGCACTTGGATAACGGTATATGTATCATGTTGTAATGCCCAAATGAATATCATAGTATTCATCATGTCATGTATATGAATTTCGGTGCATTTTCTATTTGTCAATTGCCTAGATGTAATTTGTTCACCCAACATATTATTTATCTGTTATGGAGAGACACCACTAGTGAACTGTGGATCACTGCCCATTTTTTTACACTGATAATACAACCTACTAAAAATAATGTTCTTTTTCACTGCAAACACTGCTCTCATTTCATTCACTGCAAACAAACATCATTTTCTACACTATACGTCTATTCTTTTGTTATCAGCAAGACCGGTGAGATTGACAACCTCGCTGTTTCGTTGGGGGCAAAGTATCTTGGTTGTGTTGTATTGCAGATTCCATGTTGTTGCTGAGCCTGGTAGTGCGCCCTGCCAACATCAGCTGTCAACAACCTTCAGAAGTGATTTCTTTCTCCTACTGGTCTGATTAAACCTTGATTTCTTACCGAGGGAAAAACTTGCTGATGTACTCATCATACCTTCCTCTTGGGGTCTCCCAACGAACGTGTGTTCACACGCATCAAGCTCTTTTCTGGCGCCATTGCCGGGGAGGAAGATGATTTTTGCAAGGGGAGACTCTCACCTCTGACCTTTTTTTACTTTGTTATTGTTTTGCTTAGTTTATTTTATTTTGTCTTGTTTTCTTCTTTATATCAAAAACACACAAAAATTCGTTTCTATTTATAGTTGTTATTTTTGCTACCCTGCTTTTAGTTTATTGTTCATCATGTTACTCCCTAAGTACGACCTGAAAGACTTATCAATAGGTAGTGGTTCTATAATTGGAAATGATAACATTGAAGAATTCTTTAATCATGTTAGTAAGCATAAATATTTTGAGGATAGATCCTTAGCAGAACTTGTTCCAAATTTTGAAACTGTTGCAGCTTCTTTAGTTCACACGTTAGAGGCTAGGTTTGTTAACCTTAACCCCATAATATAGCAAATGTTTCTTAACCTAAATGATGTCGAGGATATTGAAAAGAGAGATTTTATTCTGGAAACTTTGCTGAAAGAATTTGGTTACGTTGCTGTAGAGGCTAGGAAAATCTTTGATCGTTTTAAGATGCAAGGATCATGTGTAGATGTTATTGGTTCTCTTCAAAAATTGGACAAAACCAAACATAAAAATGGGGTAGAAATCAAAATACCAATACCTTTTAAACTCGTACGAATGCAAGAAGCTTTGCAAAAGAATTTCGATTGGATTGTTCCTGAAAACCCATTTGATGAAAGTAGTGAACCCAAGAGCGTTGAGAGAAGGTCTGAAACTTATATAGATAAAATACAATGCATTGTCAAGAAGGTTTCTGGTCTCGATTTGGATGCTTCTTCACTTGAAAATACTTGATTCTTGCTTTCTGTGTCTTGCTGAAAGGCGTTAAAGAAAAGCACTCTTGGGAGATAACCCATGTTTATTTCTATATTTTTTCTTTTGTTTTCTTTGAGTTAAGTGTTTTTTATTTCTGTAACATATCCTTTGTATCTTTCCTTTTTCGAATTGTTGTGCCAAGTAAAGTCTCTAGTGGAAACTTGATGCTAGATTCGGATTTCTGCGCAGAAACAGATTTTTGCTGTCCACCGTTTCATTCATAATAAATTCCAGAAAAATATAAACATCTTGAAAAAATTGTGCATGATCCTTAGATATGTACGCAAATTTTCTTAGTTCTGACTATTCTGATCTGAGAAACGTAAGTGCCTCGAAAAAATTCGTCTTTACAGACTGCTCTAGTTTTGACAAATTCTGCATTTATTTTGCATTCTCTCTTTTACTATGTTGAGTGGATTTCTTTGCTCCATAAAACATCAGTGTCTGTAGCTATTGTTTAGAAATTATTGATAATGCTTGTGTCCATGAAGAACATGTGAGTTTTTGATTATGCACTAACCCTCTAATGAGAATTACTTTGAGTTTGGTGTGAAGGAAGTTTTCAAGGGTCAAGAGAAGAGGATGATATAATTTGATCAAGAAGAGTGAAAAGCCTAAGATCGGGGATGCCCCGGTGGATCATCCCAGCCAATTTCAAGAAGACTCAAGCGTCTAAGCTTGGGGATGCCCAAGGCATTCCCTTCTTCATCAACAACTTATCAGGTCATTTCTAGTGAAACTATATTTTTATTCGTTCACATCTTATGTACTTTACTTGGAGTGTCTGTTTGTTTTTATTTTCTGTAATAAACTTGGTTGGATCCTATCATTCTTGTGTGGGAGAGAGACATGCTCCGCTTTTTCATATGAATACTCATATTCTTCATTTATTGTCCAGCTGCTGCAATTTTTTTACCTCCTGTTTTTCATGCATTTCTTATTCAGAGCTGTTAGTTCTTGTAGAGTAATACTCTCTTGTTTCAATGATAAATTATTTGGAGACTTTGTATTGAAATAATTAAATGATGTTTGGTTGGAAACAGAAAATGCTACATGTGGTAGATGGTATATTGGAAAAGACTTACATATTCTTGTACATCACTGTCTTGGATAATTTGATACTTGGCAATTGTTTTGAGCTTTCAAGTAGTTCATGTTTAAGCTCTTGTATCATGTGGCTAAAACCTATTAGTGGAGAACTACCGTAGAGCTTGTTGAAATTTGGTTTGCATGATTGGTATCTCTAAGGTCTAGATATTTTCTAGTAAAACTTGTTTGAGTAACAAGGAGGACAGCGTATAGTCTTATAATGCTTGCAATTTGTTTTCATGTAAGTCTTGTTGTACCAGTTGATATCTTGTGTTTGCTTCGAACAACCTTGCTAGCCTAAACTCTGCACTGAGAGGGAATGCTTCTCGTGCATCCAAACCTTGATCCAAAATCCATGCCATCTGTGTCCATCATACCTACCTATTATGTGGTATTTCCTGCCATTCCAAGTAAATATTTTGTGTGCTACCCTTAAACCTTCAAAATTATTAAACATGTTTTGTGGTCCGTTTTAGCTCATGAAGAAGTATTGTCTGCTTTATTGTCTCTTTCATGTTTATTTGGATTCACACCTTGACTAGCATGAATAATGTGCTAAGTTCCTAATATTTCAAAAAGAGCAGGCAAGCGGGTGCCAAGCCTCTGAAAGATAAATTACAACTTATGACCAAATAAATCTCCCAACACTATGTGATTGAGAAATCATGAACTTAGCTTGTTCAAACAAAGGAGAAGAGGAACTTTATTGTTCTCTCTATGGGAGTCGCTCTTGAAGCTTTTAAACATGAAAGGCTGATAAATCATTCGATGCCATTCGTTGACATAGACAAACACCTCTCTCAAAATTTATTTTTATACTCTCTATATGTTTTTAAAACTTTAAAAATCTCTAGCACATGATTTATCCCCGCTTCCCTCTACGAAGGGTCTTTCTTTTACTTTTATGTTGAGTTACTTTACCTACTTCTTTCTGTCTCAGAAGCAAACACGTGTGTCAATTTTCTGTGCAACAATTTTTACATGCTAGTTTATTGCACTTAGTATATTTCTTTGTGTTGACAATATCCATGAGATATATATATGTTGAAAGTTGAAAGCCTGTGCTGAAACTTAAATATTCCTACATGTTTATCGATGACTTTTATTTAGGAATCTATTTCTTTATGAGTTAACTCTTACGCAAAACTTTTTGATGCTTGTCTTGAAAGTACTATTCATGAAAAGTTTTTGCTCATATGAATCAGTTGTTTACTCATTATCTATTTGTTAGCAAACTATAGACAATTGACTTGGACCACTTTCATGACTTGTTCTTTACATTATTATTTGATCAACATTGTGTGGTAGCATGTCACATCATAAATTATTTTGTTGTTATCGTTTTACCTACTCGAGGATGAGTAGAACTAAGCTTGGGGATGCTTGATACGTCTGCAATGTATCTATAATTTCTAATGTTCCATGTTGATATTATGCCAATTGCTACATGTTTTCTATACACTTCATAGCATTTTTATGCATTTTCTGGGACTAACCTATTGACAAGATGCCACAGTGCCAAATCCTGTTGTCTGTTGTTTTTTGTATTTCAGAAAAGTTGTTCTAGAAAAATTCTCGGAATTGGATGAAACAAAAGGTGAATTCCCTATTTTTCTGTCACGTACACGGAGTCCGGAGGGGACTCGAAGGAGACCTGGGAGGCAGCCACACCAGGTGGAGGCGCCCCCTTGCCTGCACGGCCACGTGGTGTGGGCTCCCTCGTCGCCCACCCGCATCGCCCTTTAGCCTATATATTGCCTTCCTCGGGAAAAATCTAGGTACCCGAGCCTCCATCCACAAAAAGTTCCATAGCCGCCACCGTCGTCAACCCTAGTTTGGGAGGGTTCTGAAGCTCTTACCAGCATCCTGCCGGATAGGGGAATCATCACCGGAGGGCTCTTCATCACCATGCTTGCCTCCGGAGTGATGCGTGAGTAGTTCATCCTTGGACTACGCCTCCATAGCAGTGGCTAGATGGTTGTATTCTCTTATTTGTGCCATCATGTTTAGATCTTGTGAGCTGCCTAACATGATCAAGATCATCTTATTGTAATGCTATGTAACATCCCAAGTATGAAAATCTCCCTCTATATGTTTGTTTCTTGTTTTATTTTAGTTTTGCATCATGTCATCATACTCATTTCATCATTGCATTTGTTTCCTTCTTGTTTGCATCTGTTCTTATTTGTTTCACAATTGAATTTCAAACATTAATCAAATGTGTTGTTTCATACTTGTTATGTCACAATTTTCCAAATAAAAAGTTCAAATAAAACATCCATTTGTTTCCATTAAGAATTAAAAGCTCAAACTATTGATTTGTTGTTTTTAATATTTCACTTAATTCAAATTGCATACAAATTCAATTACAAACAGCAACCAATTTTGAAATTATGAAAATTGCAAAACAAAGCAATCACTTGTTTCACAATAAATTTGAATTTGAAACTTCTAAGTGGCTTAAATCAAAATTAGTCAATCAATATTGTTTTCAATCAAATTTCAAACAAATTTCAAACCTACAACATATTTAAAAATTTTGGAAAACCAAAGTGGGTACTTGATGCTATTACAAAACTTAATAAATAAAAAATTGTTCCAAAAATTTTGCTAAACCCTAACACCATTTGTTTTTCTCTCTTTTCCCAAATCTGCAAAAAAAAACAGAAAAGGAATAAAGAAGGAGAGGGGGAATAAGGCATTCAGCCCAATTGGGCCAGCCCAAGTGCTCCTGGCCCGTACCCCCTCACGGTTGTCTTCTTCCTCTCGTACGGAGCACTATCCATGGTGTCCACGTGGGTACAGAGGAGGGCAACGGTGATCCGCACTCCCCCTCCTCCCTTTTAGCTTGCCCTCGATGCTCTCCTCCCTGCCCTAATCTCTCCACCCTCTCTACCCCGCACCGCCGCCATCTCTCCCTCTCTTTTCTCCTTTCCTCTCTCTCTCTGGTTCTCTGTATCCTCACCGAGAACATCACCGCTGCCTCCCTCTCCGGCGAGTCGCCGCCGCCACGGTGCCCGCCCGGCCGCGCTTGGGCCGGGAACGGAAACGCCCCGGCTCCCTCTACCGCGCCGTCCCCTCCGTCCCCCCCCCCCCCCCCCGAGGACCACCGGAACCACCGCCGCCATCAACGTTTCTGTCACCGTCGCGAGCAGCCGTCTGCAATCGACCCCTCCGTTCATCCCCTCGAGGTGAGCCCAACCGCCCTCGCCTCCTTCCCTCTCGGCCCGCACGACCACCGCCCCAGCCGCACACGCGCACCGCGGGCGAGCATCCACGGCGGGGCTGGCCACCGCGAGCAGCGCTCACCGGCCGCCCTCCCTGTCCGCTTGCTGCCTGTAGCCTGAACCCTGCCAAGAAAATTCAGTAAGTTCAGTTACGCGCATACATAAGCTATACCCAAACCTGCTCCTGTTCTATCAGGCGATCCAGCCGAGCCGCAGTGGCCAGCGCGCAACGTGCGCAACCGCGGGGTCGCGGATTCGACTCCCCCCCGCGCGTTAGCCACAAATCTTTTATTTATTTATTTACAGATCCAGCACAGCCCCCTATTTTCGCACAGGTCCTTGTTTATTCTTTTAGGTCCCTGCAGTTTTTTTTTAAAGTCCCTATCTGTGGAATAAAATGGCAGATTAACAACCAAACTTTAAAAATGCCTAACTAATTAATTACAACTCCAAATTTAACATTTTTAATATATTTTCCATACCAAATTAAATACTCTACCTATTTAAGTCAATCGTTTTCTGTTTTGAGCATTGCAAATATTTTCAAATTTCAAATTCAAACAAATAATCTTAATTTTGGGTAATTCCATAACTATTTCAAACTTAAGTCAAATAACACAAATAAAATATGTTTTCCATGCCATTTTAAACCACCTAACCAAATATAAATTTTGTTTCATGATTTGAATAATTAAAATTGCTTAAATAATTTAAACCTTGTTTAATTCATTTAAAATTGCTAAATTCATAACTTGCTCAAATTAAATTATTTTTGAACATATAAAATATGTTTTCAAACCAGAAAAACATTATCTTTTCAAATATGAATTTGAATTAATGTTTTGAACAAATAAAATTCAAATAATATTCATACTTAATTTAATTCCAATTAAATCTTGTCTAAACTTGTTTAATTCATAATTAATTTATCCTATTTCCTTTTTCAATAATTGAAACATGTATTCCACCTAAAATTGTGTGTTCTATTCAAATATTAACCTTGTTAACTGTTTTAAACAATTAAAATTGGCGAAAACAACAAATGCTTGTGTAACACCTTTAAGGAACCAAAATTCCATAACTTAATAAATAAATTTTCAAAATTGGTAAACCTTATTTCCAATTGATTCTATTGTTGTTATCTTTCTGTTTTCCTCATCCATGCATCATACTAATCCACTTTCATCTGTTGATTAGTTGTAAAACAATTATCTCAACCTTAATTCATGGGCTTTTCATATGCAACTCAAATTGCATGTGGGTCCATTTAATCATGTTGTTACCATGTCAACTAGGTTATTTCTATGCATCAATTATATGGTCATGCATCATCCCATGATTGTGCATTATGCCATGTTATTGATTGTTTGTCTCCTTGCGTTGTTTGTTTGCTTCTTCTCGGATAGACGACGACGTTGAGACCGACAATCCTTACGACACCCCTTCTAAGGATTTTAGCTCAGTACCAGGCTGCTGAGTTTGCAGGCAAGTATTCACTCACATGAACCATCGTGTTCCTTTCAACATTGGATACCGATACTTTCCGTTGTCTATTCTGCTAGCCTATGTATCGTTGCTTGTTCTCCGAACCTATCACATGAATCCCTTAACCCTGATATTGCCTCACCTCCACTCCTATAACCCCGTTGTTTGAGCCCGTGTCTTGCTAGCATGCTTAGGGTTGTTTTTGCTCGAGTCTGCTGTCAGTTACTTTCTGTTATCATATTTTATTATGTTCTGGGGCTCGATGTTAAACAATCAACCTGTTAATGCTTGGGTAATAATAATTTGCTGATAAGGCACCGGCAGGAGGCCCGACGTGGTTTTGAGGCCTGCTAGTGTCGACCCTAATTAGGAAAAGGGTCTTGTCTACTGATCCATGATGAGCGTGCTCACCGCATCCGGGTGGTGGTATGGAACCCCCCTCGACTTTGATCTGATCCGCAGTTTGTCCGAAGAGCCACACTTAGTTCGGGTGTTCCATTTGGCTCATACGCATAAATGGGTCGCTCCCATGGTTACTGATGATGATGACGACGCACACATATAGGGCTAGGCCTGTATTGCCGGGGTGTTGCGTCCTGCGGGAGTTTTGCACACTTGCGCTGAGTATTCGGCTGCGTGGCTGGGACCTTATAGCTCTATGGCTCCTAGGACAGGCTATAGAGATGGTTCGAGTCGTGTCAAGCCAACCTGAGTTTTAGTTGGTGGCTTGAGTGTGTACGGGTACTGGAGCACACCCTGCAGGGATGAATCTTCTCGAGAAGCCGTGTTGTCCGCGGTTATGTGACGACTTGGTGAAAGTACTGGCTAACAAGTACTCAGAACAACTTACACCTAACTAACAATAACTTGACTAGTAATAGATTTTATTGACACAACAACCTGAACCATCATTAATCCAACTGTGTGAGTTATCCTCGGATTGCTTCTTTGGATAAGGGGCGAGATCCAGGATGGGTTTGTTTGGGAGTTAGTTGTTAGTTGGTTACGATACGCTATCTTATCTCCTTTTCTGTTAGCCGGCAGTTGTAGTATGTTTCTGTAGTTGGTTAGTGCAGCCCGCTGCCGCATCTTTTATATCCCCTTTCTTCCGTTGAACCCAAAGCATCTGTGCTTGGTGTTGACGGGTTACACTTTGGTGAACTGTGAGTCTTGCTTGCCAGTACGTTTATGTACTGACCCCTTTGGGGCTGTGGTTTCCGCAGACTACGTTTCCGAGGATCCCCATGGTGGCTACTACGTGGAGCATGACGAGGCTGTCGACGAGTAGATAGCGGACCCGGGCAGGATCCGAGACTACGTGGATGGGCTCCGTCTTTTCGTTTCCGGCTTCTTAAGCCTATTTGGTTTTGCCTGTACTCAGACCTGTTGAATGCTTCCGCTGTGATGTAATGATGAATTGTTGGGACATGTGTCCTCTGGATGATTGTATTTGCTATCTCTGCTCTAGTGAGAGCTATTTGCAACTTATTTCCAACTTTTGTGTCTTAGAGATATGTTGTGTTATCATTTTGTTCAACGCCGTTGACGTACCCTGTGTGTATGGTATGAAGTACGTCAATGGTAGTATCTTGATTTCTATGGGATGGTTTACGTAGACGATGAACCGATAGGGGTTGGTTGTCACACATACGTGTGTTGGCCTACTCGTAAGAGATGCGGGTGCCGGTAAGCCCCGTAATCCAATCTACTACTGTTCAACGGAACTGCGAGTATCCTCTAGAAGTCCGGGTGCGACAAATGGTATCAGAGCCTGTCTGCCTGTAGGATCCCTTTTACTGGTCGCAGTTGAGTCTAGAAACTATTTTGTAGCTATATAGGAAAAATGAAACGTGAGAGTAGGAATTCTGCCATTTTATTTCTTTCCCCACCCACCCTCCCTTTTCTGGTAAGGAAGTGCAACGTTGTTTTCTCTTTCTCATCTAAACTTTCAAGTTAGGTTTTCACGTATCCTGGTTTCTCGAGGATGGTTATATCTACTAGACCATAGGAATGGAGGTGGTTGTGACATGATTTATCATGTTGCCTACTCACGATTGAGAACGGAGGCGTGTAAGCCCCGGAAGCAGATCCTCTATTCCTTAAGCAGTAGATATTGATCCTTTAGAAACCCGGATGGGTTTTCTCCGTAGTACCTCAGGTGTTTGTGGTCTCCTGTTTCCCAGTTGTTGCTTCGATATCGTCCTTCACAAATCTTCTCTTCCGTTGTAACAACTTATCTGTTGATCCGTTGTTAACCTCCATCCTTGTTCTATGCTGTCGACTTACCGTCTGAAGTAATCCTTTTAAGCACTTATATTGGATTTTGTTATCCGGTTAGTGTATTAATCTTGGTATCCTCTTCAGGATGGAAAGTGGTGACGAAGAACACACACTGCCACCTGAGATGGGGAAAGTGCTGTCTCAGATGACACAAGTTATAAAGCAGATGCAGCAGAACCAAGACCTTGGGAGTAATGGCAACACCCGGGTGTCTATTCGGGAGTTCCTTGAGCTCAACCCGCGCACGTTTGATAACTCCTCCGAGCCATTGGATGCTGATGACTGGCTCCGTGAAATGAACCGCACTCTTATGGTAGCTCATGTGGCTGAGAGGACCGTGTTCCTTACGTGACCTACCTTCTCCGTGGGCAATCCATGTCTTGGTGGGAGAATTTCCAAGAAATGAGAGGTCCTAGTGTGGCAATCACATGGGAGGATTTCAAGCAAGCCTTCGTGCGCCATCACATTCCCGATGGGCTCATGGAGAAAATGCGTGAGGAATTCTATTCTTTCACACAAGGCAATCTGGACGTTCTCGAATACCAAAGAGAGTTCAATCGTCTGGCTCGCTACGCCGGAGATGAAATCTCCACGGAAGCGAGAAAGATGGCAAAGTTCCGCAGGGGTCTCAACCCGGAACTCAAGTATGCTCTCACCAACGTCAAGGCCAAGAATTTTTAGGACCTCATCAACATCGCTCTAAATGAGGGGCATGGGCGCAAGTTGGTTGAGGAGTCTCGTAAGCACTCTCGTGAACAGGCTAACCTCTCAAAAGCTATCATGCCTCCACAAAAACGAAGAGTTTGGGTTCCATATACCACTCCAACACCGCCCATCTGCTTGCCAAGCCCGGCAGGATTTCTTGCCCTCCCTCCCACCCCAGTGGTATCTTCAGGAGGTGCTCCATCTCAGCCAAGTCCAACAGCTCCTCGTTCTGCTAGTACATGCTTCAAGTGCGGTCTACCAGGACACTACTCCTACAAGTGCCTGCAGAACAAGCTACCATCACTACCTATCTCTAAGGTCAATCATGTGGTGGTACACACTCCTTCGCCTAGGCCCCGCAACAGGAACAAGTCTGTCTTGAGAACTGTGAGGGTGAACCATGTCAAGGCCCAGGGAGCAGAAGAATCTCCAGAGGTTGTAATGGGCACACTTTTTGTGAACTCGTTTCGTGCTAAAGTCTTGTTCGATTCTGGTGCTTCACACTCTTTCATTTCTCAAAACTTTGCAAACAACAGTGGAATCAACTTCGAACAGTTGTCTATCCCTTTCCTAGTGAAATCACCGGGATCTAGCTGGCAAAGCAATAAAGTTAGCCAGAACATCGAGATCACAATTGGAAACTTTCCATTCCAGGCATCTCTGATAGCTCTCCACTCTTCATATATTGATGTCATTCTTGGGATGGATTGGCTGGTAGCCAACAAAGCAGTCATTGATTGTCCTGCTAAGTCTGTCAAAATCACACACCCTTTTGGCCAGATAGTCTACTTCCATGCTGAAAATCCAGTTGTTCAACTCTACACTCTCAATGCAAATCCTCTACAATCTATTGAAACTATTCCGGTGGTTTGTGACTTTCCCGATGTCTTTCCAGAAGAATTGCCAGGAATGCCTCCTGACAGAGCAGTTGAGTTCGTGATCGAACTTGAACCAGGTACTGCTCCAATCTCTAAGCATCCATACAAGATAGCTCCTCCTGAACTGAAGTTGTTGAAGGAGCAAATCGATATGTACATGGAGAAAGGTTACATTCAACCTAGTTCCTCGGCTTGGGGTTGCCCAACTCTGTTCGTTGCGAAGAAGGATCAAACAAAGAGACTCGTTGTTGACTATCGTCCTCTTAACGAGAAAACCATCAAAAACAAGTATCCAATTCCTCGTATCGATGATCTTTTTGATCAACTTGCTGGAGCCTCAATATTCTCCAAGCTGACTTGAGAATGGGTTTCCATCAAATAAAGATCAGAAAGGAAGATATTCCAAAAACAGCTTTCACCACTCGGTACGGTTTATATTAATACACCGTCATGTCCTTTGGTCTCACCAATGCACCGGCGACATTCTCTCGACTAATGAATTATGTCTTCCATGAATACCTCGACAAGTTCGTTGTGGTATATCTTGATGACATTCTTGTCTACTCAAAATCCGAGGAAGAGCATGGAGAACATCTTCGTCTCACTCTCATGAAACTTCGCGAGCATCGTCTATATGCCAAGTTCTCCAAATGTGAGTTCTGGATTCCAGAAGTTGCTTACCTTGGTCATGTCATCTCTGCCAAGGGCATAGCCATTGATCCAGAAAAGGTTAAGGCAATTGTTGATTGGAAACTTCCTAAGACGGTGAAGCAAGTCAGAAGTTTTCGTGGTTTGGCTAGCTATTGCCGTCGTTTTGTCCAAAACTTCTCAAAGATTGCCAAACCTCTCACTGATCTCACGAAGAAGGACAAGAAGTTCGTTTGGTCTCCACAATGCGATGAAAGTTTCAACCTCCTCAAGACTAAACTCACTTCTACACCAGTTCTGGTTGGCCCAGATACTACCAAACCTTTCCAGATTTTCTGTGATGCTTCTCTCCAAGGTCTAGGAGCAGTTCTTATGCAAGAACGTCAAGTTGTGGCTTATGCTTCACGTCAGTTGAACGCACATGAGCTCAATTATCCCACACATGACCTTGAACTTGCAGCAGTTGTGTTTGCCCTCAAGAAATGGAGACAATACTTGTTGGGTAATCGCACTGAGATCTTTTCAGATCATAAGAGTCTGAAATACATCTTCACTCAACCAGATCTAAACCTCAGGCAAAGGAGATGGATTGAAAAGATCAAATACTTTGATCTTACCATTTCTTACACTCCAGGCAAGGCTAATGTTATGGCCGATGCTCTCAGTCGCAAGTCGTATTGCAATAATCTCATGATCATGGAAACCCAACCTCCACTTCATGAAGAATTCCAGAAGCTGAACCTTGGTCTTGTTCCTCAAGGTTATCTTGCAAACTTGACAGCCAGTCCAACTCTCGAGGACAAGATTCGTTCTGAACAACTTCGTGATGCTGAGATCAAGAAGATCGCAAATAACATCAAAGCAGGCAATGTGAAGTATGAGTGCTTCTCAATTGATGACAAGGGAACAGTGTTCTTCGAAGGACGCATTGCAGTTCCTCAAATTCAAAGTCTCAAAGATGTTATTCTCAAGGAGGCTCATGAAACTCCTCTTTCCATCCACCCTGGAAGTACAAAGATGTACCAGGATCTCAAGACACTGTATTGGTGGTCTGGCATGAAACGTGAAATTGCTCAATACGTTTCTGAATGCGACGTTTGTCAACGTGTCAAGGCAGTTCATCAGAAAACAGCCGGTCTTCTCCAACCTCTGAAGATCCCTGAGTGGAAGTGGGACATGATTGAAATGGACTTCGTCACTGGGTTTCCAAAGTCCAAGAAGGGCAACGATACAATCTTCGTTGTTATTGATCGTCTCACTAAGGTAGCTCACTTCTTTGCTGTCAAAGAAACAATCTCAGCTAGCCAGTTAGCAGAGCTCTACACAACAAAGATTGTTCCTCTTCATGGTGTTCCATTGGAAATAAGCTCAGACCGTGGAAGCATATTCACTTCTCATTTCTGGAAGAGTTTTCAAGAAGCATTGGGCACCAAACTTCTGTTCAGCACAGCTTACCATCCTCAGTCTCAAGGGCAAGTCGAAAGAGTCAATCAGATTCTCGAGGATATGCTCAAAGCATGTGGTCTCTCCTTTGGCATGAAATGGGAGGAATGTCTTCCATATGCTGAATTCTCCTACAACAACAGCTTCCAGGCAAGCCTAGGCATGGCACCATTTGAAGCTCTCTATGGCCGCAGATGCAGGAGTCCAATCAATTGGTCTGGAGCTGGTGAACGTTCACTCTTAGGACCTGACATTGTTAAGGAAGCCGAAGAGAAAGTTCGCATCATTCGTGAAAATCTCAAGATTGCTCAGTCTCGTCAGAAAAGCTACTATGACAGCAAGCACAGGGATATGATCTATGCACCTGGTGACAAAGCATATCTCCGTGTAACTCCCCTCAGAGGCACTCATCGTTTTGGTGTGAAAGGAAAGCTGGCACCGAGATACATTGGTCCTTTCAACATTCTCTCAAGGCGTGCGGAAAATGCCTATCGTCTTGAACTTCCAGAAAAACTATCCAAGGTGCACGATGTGTTTCACGTGTCACAGCTCAAGAGGTGTTTCAAAGATACAGATCGTGCAGTTAATCATGATTCCATTGAACTGCAAGAAGATCTATCTTATGAGGAGCACCCTGTTCGTATTCTCGATGAGACCGAGCGTAAGACTCGCAACAAGAGCACCAAGTTCTTGAAAGTGCAATGGTCGCATCATTCCGATAAAGAGGCAACGTGGGAGACTGAAGAGGATCTTCGCAAGAAGTATCCGGACCTTTTCACTTCTCAGTAGGAATCTCGGGGCGCGATTCCTTCAAGGGGGGGCGTTTTGTAACATCCCAAGTATGAAAATCTCCCTCTATATGTTTGTTTCTTGTTTTATTTTAGTTTTGCATCATGTCATCATACTCATTTCATCATTGCATTTGTTTCCTTCTTGTTTGCATCTGTTCTTATTTGTTTCACAATTGAATTTCAAACATTAATCAAATGTGTTGTTTCATACTTGTTATGTCACAATTTTCCAAATAAAAAGTTCAAATAAAACATCCATTTGTTTCCATTAAGAATTAAAAGCTCAAACTATTGATTTGTTCTTTTTAATATTTCACTTAATTCAAATTGCATACAAATTCAATTACAAACAGCAACCAATTTTGAAATTATGAAAATTGAAAAACAAAGCAATCACTTGTTTCACAATAAATTTGAATTTGAAACTTCTAAGTGGCTTAAATCAAAATTAGTCAATTAATATTGTTTTCAATCAAATTTCAAACAAATTTCAAACCTACAACATATTTAAAATTTTTGGAAAACCAAAGTGGGTACTTGATGCTATTACAAAACTTAATCAATAAAAAATTGTTCCAAAAATTTTGCTAAACCCTAACACCATTTGTTTTTCTCTCTTTTCCCAAATCTGCAAAAAAAAAAAAAAAATAACAGAAAAGGAATAAAGAAGGAGAGGGGGAATAAGGCATTCAGCCCAATTGGGCCAGCCCAAGTGCTCCTGGCCCGTACCCCCTCACGGTTGTCTTCTTCCTCTCGTACGGAGCACCATCCATGGTGTCCACGTGGGTACAGAGGAGGGCAACGGTGATCCGCACTCCCCCTCCTCCCTTTTAGCTTGCCCTCGATGCTCTCCTCCCTGCCCTAATCTCTCCACCCTCTCTACCCCGCACCGCCGCCATCTCTCCCTCTCTTTTCTCCCTTCCTCTCTCTCTCTGGTTCTCTGTATCCTCACCGAGAACATCACCGCCGCCTCCCTCTCCGGCGATTCGCCGCCGCCACGGTGCCCGCCCGGCCGCGCTTGGGCCGGGAACGGAAACGCCCCGGCTCCCTCTACCGCGCCGTCCCCTCCGTCCCCCCCGAGGACCACCGGAACCACCGCCGCCATCAACGTTTCTGTCACCGTCGCGAGCAGCCGTCTGCCATCGACCCCTCCGTTCATCCCCTCGAGGTGAGCCCAACCGCCCTCGCCTCCTTCCCTCTCTGCCCGCACGACCACCGCCCCAGCCGCACACGCGCACCGCGGGCGAGCATCCACGGCGGGGCTGGCCACCGCGAGCAGCGCTCGCCGGCCGCCCTCCCTGTCCGCTCGCTGCCAGTAGCCTGAACCCTGCCAAGAAAATTCAGTAAGTTCAGTTACGCGCATACATAAGCTATACCCAAACCTGCTCCTGTTCTGTCAGGCGATCCAGCCGAGCCGCAGTGGCCAGCGCGCAACGTGCGCAACCGCGGGGTCGCGGGTTCGACTCCCCCCCGCGCGTTAGCCACAAATCTTTTTTTTATTTATTTACAGATCCAGCACAGCCCCCTATTTTCGCACAGGTCCTTGTTTATTCTTTTAGGTCCCTGCAGTTTTTTTTTTAAGTCCCTATCTGTGGAATAAAATGGCAGATTAACAACCAAACTTTAAAAATGCCTAACTAATTAATTACAACTCCAAATTTAACATTTTTAATATATTTTCCATACCAAATTAAATACTCTACCTATTTAAGTCAATCGTTTTCTGTTTTGAGCATTGCAAATATTTTCAAATTTCAAATTCAAACAAATACTCTTAATTTTGGGTAATTCCATAACTATTTCAAACTTAACTCAAATAACACAAATAAAATATGTTTTCCATGCCATTTTAAACCACCTAACCAAATATAAATTTTGTTTCATGATTTGAATAATTAAAATTGCTTAAATAATTTAAACCTTGTTTAATTCATTTAAAATTGCTAAATTCATAACTTGCTCAAATTAAATTATTTTTGAACATATAAAATATGTTTTCAAACCAGAAAAATATGATCTTTTCAAATATGAATTTGAATTAATGTTTTGAACAAATAAAATTCAAATAATATTCATACTTAATTTAATTCCAATTAAATCTTGTCTAAACTTGTTTAATTCATAATTAATTTATCCTATTTCCTTTTTCAATAATTGAAACATGTATTCCACCTAAAATTGTGTGTTCTATTCAAATATTAACCTTGTTAACTGTTTTAAACCATTAAAATTGGCGAAAACAACAAATGCTTGTGTAACACCTTTAAGGAACCAAAATTCCATAACTTAATAAATAAATTTTCAAAATTGGTAAACCTTATTTCCAATTGATTCTATTGTTGTTATTTTTCTGTTTTCCTCATCCATGCATTATACTAATCCACTTTCACCTGTTGATTAGTTGTAAAACAATTATCTCAACCTTAATTCATGGGCTTTTCATATGCAACTCAAATTGCATGTGGGTCCATTTAATTATGTTGTTACCATGTCAACTAGGTTATTTCTATGCATCAATTATATGGTCATGCATCATCCCATGATTGTGCATTATGCCATGTTATTGATTGTTTGTCTCCTTGCGTTGTTTGTTTGCTTCTTCTCTGATAGACGACGACGTTGAGACCGACGATCCTTACGACACCCCTTCTAAGGATTTTAGCTCAGTACCAGGCTGCTGAGTTTGCAGGCAAGTATTCACTCACATGAACCATCGTGTTCCTTTCAACATTGGATACCGATACTTTCCGTTGTCTATTCTGCTAGCCTATGTATTGTTGCTTGTTCTCCGAACCTATCACATGAATCCCTTAACCCTGATATTGCCTCACCTCCACTCCTATAACCCCGTTGTTTGAGCCCGTGTCTTGCTAGCATGCTTAGGGTTGTTTTTGCTCGAGTCTGCTGTCAGTTACTTTCTGTTATCATATTTTATTATGTTCTGGGGCTCGATGTTAAACAATCAACCTGTTAATGCTTGGGTAATAATAATTTGCTGATAAGGCACCGGCAGGAGGCCCGACGTGGTTTTGAGGCCTGCTAGTGTCGACCCTAATTAGGAAAAGGGTCTTGTCTACTGATCCATGATGAGCGTGCTCACCGCATCCGGGTGGTGGTATGGAACCCCCCTCGACTTTGATCTGATCCGCAGTTTGTCCGAAGAGCCACACTTAGTTCGGGTGTTCCATTTGGCTCATACGCATAAATGGGTCGCTCCCATGGTTACTGATGATGATGACAACGCACACATATAGGGCTAGGCCTGTATTGCCGGGGTGTTGCGTCCTGCGGGAGTTTTGCACACTTGCGCTGAGTATTCGGCTGCGTGGCTGGGACCTTATAGCTCCGTGGCTCCTAGGACAGGCTGTAGAGATGGTTCGAGTCGTGTCAAGCCAACCTGAGTTTTAGTTGGTGGCTTGAGTGTGTACGGGTACTGGAGCACACCCTGCAGGGATGAATCTTCTCGAGAAGCCGTGTTGTCCGCGGTTATGTGACGACTTGGTGAAAGTACTGGCTAACAAGTACTCAGAACAACTTACACCTAACTAACGATAACTTGACTAGTAATAGATTTTATTGACACAACAACCTGAACCATCATTAATCCAACTGTGTGAGTTATCCTCGGATTGCTTCTTTGGATAAGGGGCGAGATCCAGGATGGGTTTGTTTGGGAGTTAGTTGTTAGTTGGTTACGATACGCTATCTTATCTCCTTTTCTGTTAGCCGACAGTTGTAGTATGTTTCTGTAGTTGATTAGTGCAGCCCGCTGCCGCATCTTTTATATCCCCTTTCTTCCGTTGAACCCAAAGCATATGTGCTTGGTGTTGACGGGTTACACTTTGGTGAACTGTGAGTCTTGCTTGCCAGTACGTTTATGTACTGACCCCTTTGGGGCTGTGGTTTCCGCAGACTACGTTTCCGAGGATCCCCATGGTGGCTACTACGTGGAGCATGACGAGGCTGTCGACGAGTAGATAGCGGACCCGGGCAGGATCCGAGACTACGTGGATGGGCTCCGTCTTTTCGTTTCCGGCTTCTTAAGCCTATTTGGTTTTGCCTGTACTCAGACCTGTTGAATGCTTCCGCTGTGATGTAATGATGAATTGTTGGGACATGTGTCCTCTGGATGATTGTATTTGCTATCTTCTCTAGTGTGAGCTATTTGCAACTTATTTCCAACTTTTGTGTCTTAGAGATATGTTGTGTTATCATTTTGTTCAACGCCGTTGACGTACCCTGTGTGTATGGTATGAAGTACGTCAATGGTAGTATCCTGATTTCTATGGGATGGTTTACGTAGACGATGAACAGATAGGGGTTGGTTGTCACACATACGTGTGTTGGCCTACTCGTAAGAGATGCGGGTGCCGGTAAGCCCCGTAATCCAATCCACTACTGTTCAACGGAACTGCGAGTATCCTCTAGAAGTCCGGGTGCGACATGCTACATGTTTTGTTTGCTAGGATCCGATGAAAATTGAATACTATGTCAAGTTGATTATACATCTATCATATATGTTATTTGTAATTTTGCATGCTCTCCGTTGCTAGTAGATTCTCTGGCCAAGTAGATGCTTGTGAATCAAAGAGGGAGTATTTACGCTAGATAGTGGGTTCATGCCTCCAGTAATCTGGGGAGTGAAAGTAACTTCTATGATTGTGGATGTGCTGTTGCCACTAGGGGTAAAACAACAATGCTTTGTCCAAGGATAATTGTGTTGTTTACATTACGCACTTTACTTAATGCAATAATCTATTGCTTGCAACTTAATACCCAAAGTTTTCTCGGATGACGTCCTGAGGGTGGATTATTAGTCATAGATGCAGTTGGATAATGGTCTATGTATCATGTTGTAATGCCCAAATGAATATCATAGTAGTCATCATGTCATGTATATGCATTACTGTGCATTCTCTATTTTTCAATTGCCCAGCTGTAATTTTTTCACCCAGCATGTTATTTATCTGTTATGCAGAGACACCACTAGTGAACTGTGGACCCCGGTCCATTTTTTTACACTGATAATACAACCTACTACAAACATTGTTCTTTTTCATTGCAAACATTGTTCTCGTTTCATTCACTTCAAACAAACATCATTTTCTACACTATATGTCTAATCCTTTGTTTTCAGCAAGACCGGTGAGATTGACAACCTCGCTGTTTCGTTGGGGCAAAGTATCTTAGTTGTGTTGTGTGCAGATTCCATGTTGCTGCTGAGTCTGGTAGTAGGCCCTGCCAACATCAGCTGCCAACAACCTTCAGACGTGATTTCTTTCTTCTACTGGTCCGATTAAACATTGGTTTCTTACTGAGGGAAAACTTGCTGATGTACTCATCATACCTTCCTCTTGGGGTCTCCCAACGAACGTATGTTCACACGCCATCAGAACGTTAGCCTCGACCTCTCTCTTTTTGGTATGTTGATGCCAAAGGGGGAGGGACATCTATTAGGATGTGTTTGTGGGTATTTGCATGGGGTTTTTCATAAGCTCCGTTATTCGAGTTGTTTCTTTCTAGCTTGTGAAATGGTTGTGTTGTTAATCGTGAACCTCATCCTGCATTGTGTGAGACATGTGAACCTTGTTATAATTACCTTTCGTGCTCTTTCGATTCATTGTTATTTGTGTGAGCAAGTTATTGTTTATTTATCATCTATTTCTCTTGCTTGGTACATTCATCGTGAAGGGAGTATAACTCTAGGGGGAGCTCCGTCCATGTTCTATAGACCTCGTGCTGCAAATTATTTGTTGTCATCAATTACCAAAATGGGGGAGATTGAACGATCATCTTCCATTTTGATAATTGATGACAACACAATGAGAGGACTAATCTTTCTTATAAATTTAATGCAGGCATTGTATGCAACACTAGTGTATGGTGCCTCGTATCCCCTATCCATATCTCTAGGGCACCGTGACGATATTTCGTTGACGGAGAGCTTAAAAGGAGAAGCCTGTCAAGCTGAATCCCAGGTGGCGGTAGTACCGGTGAAACCACCGATAGTACCGCCGTGTGGTATTTCCAACACAGGCTCACCCCCTCTGCCTGGAGCACAGCAGCCATCGGTGGCGGTACCGGTGGTGGTACCGCCAAATCGTGCTTCGGTCACCAAGTGGCGGAGGTGCCAGCGGAGGACACCGGTGGTGCCGGTGGGCGGTGGTACCGGTGAATGAAGGAGGGCTCAGGGGCTGTGCACCACTGGTGGAGGTACCGCCAAATTTCCCTTCGGGTTGCAACTGGCGGAAGTTCCAGCGGAAGGCACCGGTAGTACCGGTGGGCGGCAGTACTGCTACTACCACCGGTGGTACCGGTAGTGCGGAACCGGATTCGCAGCGAGAGAGGGCCATTGTTCTCTAGGGCTCTGACCCCATCGGTGGTACCGCTGGTGCGGGATAGAGCCCAGCGGCTGGTTGAAAAAGGAGGGTATTTATTGCGCTCCTTCTTCCTCCCACTAGCTCCAAGCTTCACTCATTCTCTTCTAGCCATTAATGCGAGCTTCTATCGACTAGATCTCCCACTCTGACCATTCAATCGTTCTGATATGTTATGTAGTGCCTTAGGATACCTAGATCTGTGATTCCGCCAAAGGAATTGCAAAGCCATCCACTCAATCCCACTGGATCTCGAGAGCTCTTGGGTACCTTGTAACGCTAGATAAAACCTGAGTGCTTGTTGCTTCCACCTCGATTCAAGAACCTTTGGATCGTTGAGAGCCTCCAACTATCTTGTCGAGTAGCCTCAACCTTGTGTAAAGTTTTTGTTAACGCTTTGAAGTTGATCTGATGGTGGAAACGAGAATCTCCCTCACCGGAGAAGCTCAAGGAGAACAAGGTGTGCACATCCATGCTATTGGAGCGCCTAGGTGGCTCCACATCTCTCCAACGTAGATGTACTTCCCTTGGGAAGGAACTACGGGAATCATATCCTTGTCTCCTTGTTTACACTTGTGGTTTCTTTATCTTGTGCTTTACATATTGCTTCTCTTGCATACTTTGTTTCATATCACATAGGTTGTTCGCCTAGTTGCACATCTAGATAACCTTGTGTTTTACTTGTTTATCCCAAACTAAAAAGGAAAAAAAAAAGAAAAATTGTTAGTCACCCCCTCTAGTTGATCATACCGTACTTTCAGTAACCAACTAGGTCATGGGCACTCAGAATCCAGCCTCCTATATGAAGGCTGGGAGGGGCTGTCGAGCAAGCTCTGAAGATCACACATATGCAGATCCAATTTGTGCCACCATAGCCTTCACGACGACATTGTAATCTCATCATCAATACAAGATCAGCCAAGCAAGAGTACGGTGTTACCCTCCGGGAGCCTGAACTTGGGTAAATCGTCTTCTCCTTGTTAGCCGACGATACCACCAGCGCACATCTTTCGTTAATCTCAAAACCCTAGTCCATCGTCAATAGGTATTGCCATGGTAACCTTATATCGCCTCGCTCTTATGAAAATTAATTTTAAGACTTGTAAGCTTTCAAAAAACGTAAAATAAACTTAGATTTCCTAGCACTTTCTAGATGATAGCAACCCCATCATCCGAAAAATCGGAAGATAAGACTTTTATAAGACCACTTTCCTGACCCTGATAATCACCACGGACAAGAATTCGATACCAAAATTAAACAACAATGGAGAATAACGGTCCCATGCCTTAGACCTTTCCTAGTTTGGAAATAAGGCCCTAGCCTATCATTAATCGTAATACAAAATTTACCATCATTAACTAAATACTTAGTCCATTCTATAAACTATTAAGTGAACCCTCCCATCTCTAGGATAGAGAACATAAGATTTAACGTAAGATTTTTCAAAGTCGACTTTGTAAAAAAAAACATACTTCTTATTCTTATGCATATAATGAATAGTTTCATGTAAAAGAACTACACTGTCTAGAATAAAACCGCCTTTTACAAAAGAAAACTGGATTTTTGAGATTTCGTCTGCCGTACTAATAGCTATGTTATTAAGAACTTTTGTGAACATTTTGAATACGACATTTAGTAAACATATAGGACTATACATCTGTAATCTATCAGCCCCGTCGCCTTTTGCTATAAGGACACTAATAGTATAATTAAATCTATGAATGTCAAGTTTATTATATAAATAATGCAGAAAGGTCCTTATTGTTCATAGTCCAAAACTTTTGAAAAAATCGACAGGGAAACCATCTGGGCAGGGGACCCTATTATGTTTCATAGAAAAACCACGAATTTTATTTCCAAGCATTTTCATGTGTCAATCATCCAAATTAGGACCTAAAGATTGTGACAGAGTAACTGGCAGCAAGGTCACTGGACCAAACAGTTCTTTGTAAAAAGCAGTACTCCCTCCGTTTACTTTTATAAAACACACTATTTACCATTTCAATTTTGTTACATACATAGTAAAATGAGTGAATTTATGTATAAAACAAGTTTAGATTCACTCATTTTAGAAGGTACGTGACCAAAATTGAAATAACTTATAAAAATGAACTAAGGGAGTAGCAAACTCTAGAATAGTATTGTCTCCCACATAGGTTTCTTGACATAGTCTGGAAATTTTACCCCATCGCTTGCGCATGAAATATCTAGCACTCGTGTCCCCCTTTATCAGATCACGCACTTTCGTTCTCTGCATCCGTAAGAATTTTATCCAACTTGTCTTACGTAAAACAACAACACTCATAGTCAGCCACAGATAATCCTGCTATAGCTCACTTTTCTTAAGGGAAATTCACCTGACAGTTATATGATTGATCGTGGCCTCTGTCTAACTCGAGACAAGCCCAAACGGACGGATTATGATACGCTTAGCGACGGCCCTAACGAGCTCCACCGCGGCGGCGGACTCCTGCATCATGCGCACGTCTATGCCGGCCCTGATGAACGGCCCGAAGAAGAGCTCCGATATGGTGACAACCATAAACGCGGTGACGAGAACGTACGCCGCCGCCTTGGGGGGCCGCCACAATCCGGCCACCCTGGCCCACCGCTCGGCGACGTGGAAGGCGGCGTGGAGCGTGAAGAAGAGCATCATCTCGCCCGTGGGCCGCTCCAGAGTCATGTACCAGTAGAGGAGCTCGTGGAGAAGGCCCGACATGAGGAACGCGGCGAGCACGCCCGCGTCCCGGCCCCACTTGGCGCGCACCGGCATGTACGCCGACTCCCGAAGGAGGTCCACCGCCATCAGGTTCCACTGCCTGCCCCAGAAGTCGTTCACCGACGCGACCACGAGCGGCGCTCTGAACTGCCTCTCCATGCCCGCGCCCAGCGCGGCCGCCGCGACGAGGCCCACCGAGGAGAAGACGAGGTCGAGCGTGAGGAAGATCTGGGCGCAGTAGAGGTAGTGGACGACGTAGAGCGGGAGGGGGCCGGTGTGTGGATGGAGCACGGCGAGGCAGGTGAGGAAGAGGAAGCTGCGGGCGCATGGGACGAGGAAATCGGCGACGGGCGAAGAAGAAGGCTGCTTGCTGGTTGGGTGGCTGTGGCCGTCGACGCGGAGCTTGATAGGGAGGCCAGCGCAGAGCAGGAACTGGAGGAGGGGGAGGGAGGGGTGGAGCGGGCCGAGGCCCAGCGCGAGGAGGACGAGCTTGTTGGTGGCGAGCCAGGTGTGGAAGAAGGTGGAGAGGAGGCGGAGGTGGAGGGAGTTGAACATGCACGGCAGGTAGATGAAGACGGGGAACGTCAGGAAGAGCGCGGTGAGGCGGGGGCGGCCTGGACGGAGGCGGCGGCTGGCAGAGCGTGCGTACAGCGTGCACACAGGTACCAGGATCGCCGTCCACGCCAGGGCCGTCAGCTCCGACGCCAACGTCGGCTGCTCGACATCCTGCATGGCGCGTGCGCGGTGCGAGTGGCCGGCGGGCAATGTCGGGGGGACGAACCAGCTGGGGCGGCACCACGGAGTCAATGCTGCCCCATGTATACTAGTATGAAATAGTGTGATCAGGTCAGGTTCCTCGGTGCAAAGAAGCGCTATATATATACGCGCTGCCAGGGCAGGAAGATGTACGTGCGGCGTGCGGCGCGGGTCATGCCGATTGTGGCATGCCTACTTACAGAAGCACGATATGGTCACATACATGAATTACGGAGCGCGCAGTTGCTCACGAAAATACTGTGACCACAAGGAAGATCCAACATACGTACGTGCAGGTGGCGAAAATTCCCAACAAATTACCAACTTCCATCAATGGCTATGCAAACTTCTAGTCTGTACATCTAGTAACAGAGGGATATACACCGCATTTCTTCTTTACATGAAATCTGTAGCCTCTCCAATACTCTGAACCTAAGTTGTTACCGTATTTCCACGTATGATGTCTCACAATTCAGACAGTTCTCGCTTCTACTGATCAGCAAACCAAGCAGCGGTTTCCTCAGCTGTTCAAGAGAAAAAGCTGAGGTTTGGTCAGGTGGGAGGGCATGTCTTGGCGAGAGGAAGAGGATATGCGTGCGGCCCGTGCAGCACGCCGTCGGCGATCACCTTGTACACTGCCTCCGTCGGGTGCGTCCCGTCCCACGAGCCGTAGGTGGACGGATCGTCGCAGACGGTGCACCCAGGTTTGCCGCACGCCACCGTCTGGTTCCCGCAACAGGACAGCAGAGCGTTTGTTATTCCTGCAGTCACACCATATATAGGGATCAGTTATATACGGTATCTGTTGTGTTTGTGATCGACTCTCTCAACAGTTTTTTTTTCTTTTTCATTTGTCTCATGTTAGGAGGCAGGTTCCATTACCAAGATAATAATCCCGAAATAAACCACAAACTGCAGCATCTGGACAAACCAAATTCAAATGTTTTTTGTTTGTTTTTGAAACAGAGGCAAAAGCAAATTCAAATGTTATTATCTTTCTCCTTTTTGCCTAGAAAGTAATATACAAACCTGATTTCTAAGGAAATGTATATCAAGTTTGTTAACTGGTAACACTCTCTAAGATGCGACTGATCATGAGTAAATTTGACTATGCTAATGTTTTTGTAGGGGATAAAAATGTTAGGTGTAACAAGATAACTGGAATATTTAGCACTTGTGGTTGGGCATGTGGCTTCCTTGCAAGACCATGAATGATCAGGCCAACTGAAGTTTGTCCCGACCCAACAGATACAAGCAACGTTGGAAGTTGTATGCACTATATGAAACGAACTAACGCTATCTTAAAACAAGAATTATCGTAAAACAATGTGTGCTTTCGATGCAGAGGCGGGGATATCAACCTCCAATAAAAAAAAGGATTATTTTCTTTCATCGACAAAAATAAATAAATTATCTACTGTTTCTAGCTCAGTGTACAATTATGTATATGCATAGGAACAATATTTTTTATAGTTTTTTAACTCTTTTCTTTTTATTACCCTATTTTCTTTTTATTAGGCTGCTTCCTATATTGAAAGTACTCACCTATAGCATTAAAATATGTGCAAGTGGGCGCTTTCACTTTATGAATTATAATTTTGTACATAATTTTACTGCTCTAGTTTTCGTTTTGCAAATTTAAAACGAGCACTAAGAAAATTTTGAAGGATGAAGCTCCACTTGCATTTACTCCTTCCAATTTTAGGTTTATAATATGCGATTCGGTAGATTCCAAAATTTGCATCTTAAAATTGCACACGATTGGTTCTAAAAAAAATTGTATCGTATAATTCCAAGGTTAGAAATATGTTGATAAAGAGCAATATATTGATACCAATCTAATATCACACACCCATCCTTTGCACAATCCTAATGTCAAGAGCCAGCCCATCGACAATGCACACATCCAAACTAATAAGATAAACGAAAATAAAAAACAGAAGGCATGACACAAAGCGATCAATGGAAAACAACCAGGCCAATCATCCTTTGATAACGCATGTCATGCAAAAATGGTTCCCCACAACCAATTTTTCTAGAAAGAGAACCATACGAAAACACAATTGTTGTCAGATCCGACTAGTGAAACAAGATCATGGATTTTCACCCTTGAAAATCAATTCCGAGCAACACCAAGCAATGCGTTCAACAAGGAAACAATGCAACAACGTTGCCATCATCAGGTACAACTCCATTTGTGGAGACGAAAAGAACGTACCATCTAGCCTCAACAAAGCTAGAAGTTCAATTGTTCCATCAAGGTATCACGATGACTTGTCAAGTGGCCTTTAAGAGAAGACATTGCATATGTGCCAGTCCTGAGCATTGCGACACAACTGATAACCAAGACTGTATAAACTGGCATCCATGACAAGAGTTGCACGTAGAGCCATCGACATCCGCCATCATACATGCAACATGGACCGGAGACCATTTGACGAGAGAGGAAATTTACTATGGTCACCAAAATCCCACGTTAGGGACACCCTTGCAGCCCGACGACAAGTGACATCTCAGTATTGAATTTACCCAGCGTTGCATCTTTCTCCAGGTGCATCTCGATCAATGTCGCCACCAACATCGATGCAACTTCTCGCACCTAACATAAGATACCAGAGAACCCGCGCACAGAGGCCAATTGGAGCCACACATGCCTCGGGGACTCCTCAGAGTCACGCCGTTGGTGACTGCATGTGACATCCTAGCGCAGGGCTTAATAGAATTGACAATAGACTCATATCAAGAAATTGCAAACTCTTTTCCGGAAGTTTATCCCGATAGAACCCAGATGTTAAGCGTGCTTTGCCTAGAGTAATACCAGAATAGATGACCGTTCGGGAAGTCCTTCCCGGGTACTCACAAGTGAGGATAAAGTGAGTAGTGTTAATATGTGGGGCATGTACGGAGATGTCGAGCTGCTGGGGGTAACGACCGCTGGCCCGAGGGTAGCCAGGGGGTTACGTACATTTGGTATCTGAGCCAACCCTCATGGTTACACATGCGTGTGCGGGTCAGGGGTCCAGTCTAGAGATCATAGAGTGCAGTCAGGGTTAACGACCGCCAACTGGGGTGTTACACTCCACTCACTAGGTCGTCACCGTTGAATGAAAACGTGGTTCGCGTCTTCGTAGCATCGGTTCCGACTAGGCGAAGGCATTGCACAAGTACTTCCTCCTCGTGACGTTGGACCACCGGTTGCCGAAGGGGTGGCATATCATCGCGTGCGGCCTTGCTGTGCCTCCCCTCCCTATCGGCGTCGAACTACGATTGTAGATATTGCAACATCAGGTGTACATGACATCGACAGATAGGGACAACTCCCCTCGACAACACCGACAAAATTGCGATGTTTAAGCCCGCTTTGAGAGGGAAAAGTATGTGGACATTGCCGCCGTGTACAATGGACCATTCCGGGTAACGCAGAAGAACACCAAGGTGCTGGAGGGCCGGGAGAGGAGCACGAGTTGGCCTGATGATGCAGAGCACCATCACAGAAGCACGTCTCCGCGCCTCTAGGACACACCGCTCACCGCTGCTGTGCAGGCCGAGCCGAAGCCGCGGTCGCCACCTCGGGACGGCGGGATTGCTTTCTGCATGCCCAAGCTGGGCCCGTCCCAACGGGCCGGACATGTCCCGGCATCCCAATAGTAGACTTATTTTTTGTTTTGCTAGACATATTAGCGGAAACTTGAGTCTGGCTGGTGTAAGAGCAACTCTAGCAGGGTTGAATTCGGACGCGACGGAATAGAACCCGTAAAGACGTTGTGTAAAACTTGTTCTTCTTCCCAACGAGTGAGTATGTTTCCGTATAGACTGAACTTTGTCGGAGGAAGCGCTCTGGCTCCTATCGCCTCCCCCGCCTTGACCACCTCCTCCAGTCTAGGTGCTCCGATTGGGAGTTTGGCCATGGAGGTGCTTCCATGGGGCTGCGTACACAGCCAACCCCGCTCGGCTCCAACCCTCGCCTAGCCCTTGCACCGCTGGTCTCCCCCGCCTCGGCCCACCTCCTTTCATGGAGTTGCTCCCATGGGGAGGTTGGCCATGGAGGTGCTTCAATGGGGTTGCGAATTAACCGTCCACGCTTTTGCACGACAGAATGGAACCTCCTCGCCGGGAATCGAAGATTGACGCCGGAATCGAGTCTCGTCGTCGTGGAATCGAGGTCGGGCGCCATAGGCGCTGGCGCCAACAGAAGCGTTGACTGAACTAAGTTCGTTCAATTTTTGCGTTTAAAATCGACTCTACGGCTGGACATATGGGGTTCGGAAGAGAAAATATTCAGGCCACTAGAAACGGCTTTTCAGTTTATCCTAGTTTATAGGCTCTATTCGGTGCGCTTCTTTCGACCAAAACTATATATTTACGGGTTTAACCATTTTTACGAGTACCGCTAGAGTTGCAGAGCAACTCAGTGTGAGCGGGATATTTAGCAAAGTAAGTGCACGTGAAGCGTTGGCCCAAGTTCAGGACAGGACGGTGCATGTTGCTGTTGCTTATGTGGCATATCTGGCCCCAACTGCTTAACTATATATGTGTGCTTGTGCCCGTCTAACCCTGTAGTCGCCCCCACAGTACGTACGTAGCGTAGGTGTTTCCAAACATGGTTCGTATACCAAACAAACAGCTATCTTGGGTGACCGGTAAGATGTCGCCATCACAACGCAAAGGGCCAAAGTCGGAAGAAAAAGGAAGAACCGCGCGTGTACACGTACGTACCTAGCCTTCCGGGGGAGCGGAAGATGCTCATCATGGCGCCGTACCAGTCGGCGTAGACGATGGTGACGCCCGGGTGGAGGAGCCGGAGCTGGTCGAGCCGCGCCTTGAGCACGTGGTTGTGGTACTGCGCGAAGCTGTTGAACCACGCGAGGCAGCCGTCGCGCGCGTCGTAGTCCCCGGCGCGGCCGCTCCTGAACCGCCGCAGGTAGAGCGGCGTGCACCCGAAGGGCAGGTTCCCGGGCACCATGAACGCCCTCGCGCCCATCGCGATCAGCTCCTCCATCGCCGCCGTCAGCTTGTCGACCACCGCCGGCACGAAGGCGCGCACCCTCTCGCGCGGCATGCCCTTGGAGAAGGCCAGGTTGTAGTCGTTGCCCCCGATCTCCCCCAGCGCCACCAGCGCGTCGCTCAGCACGTCGGTGCTGCCAACTAGGAAACGCGTTACGGGTGTTAATCGATTTGATCGGCCACTCGTAGTAAGTAATGCGCGCTAGCTCACGTACTGTTCTGCACGAGCTGTTGCATGTGGGTCCTGAGCCAGAACATCTGCGTGTCGAGCGAGAAGGGGGTGATGTTCATCCCCTTGCCGGCGAAGAAGGACCCGTTGTTCGCCGTCGCCGAGATGATGGCGAAGTTGGCGCCGTGCTGGAAGTCCGCGGGGGCCGTGCCCGCCTGGATGGCCGTCACATTCGCCAGCCCGAACTCTTCCGCTGCACCAAGCAAGACTCCATCGTTACTACATTGTGTATCAACCATTTACTACATACGAAAGTTGTTAAGGCAAACAAACAAAAAAAATTGACGGAAGACAGTAGAACTGTAGTGCAAATTTTTATTTATTATTTGTACAAGAGATCGAGTTGTACCAAGGAAAAAAGAAACATTCCAAGAACATTCGGTTTCTGGGTGCCCTTTCTGTCGGGAACGTCTAGGTAAGCGACGGGTCCATGCATTACTGGCAGCATCTTGCAAGTTGCAACATGCATGCGATGGGTCAATGGCAGCATCTTCGACCTGGGTACAGGGGATGATCATGATACCGATCGTTGAGAAGGGAAAGATCTGGTACTAGATAGCCACGATCACAGTTTCGATGGTGCCAACGTGCACAGTTTAAGGACACAAAGTGATCTTTGCTCCGAGCTCTAGTGCTCCCTCCGTTTTAAAGAAAAAATCATAAAAAAAATTAGAAGTGTAAAAAAAATCTGGATGCATGTAGTTCATGATGTAGCCTACACATGTGCAAAATCACAACGTGAAATTCTTTGTATTATGGGTTACACAAAAAAGGTTTTGGGTGGCGTGGCCTTATTGGCTTGTAATTTCTAAAACTTTGTCCTAAGCTCCTTCTTCGTTAATGAATTATTAAGGCAAATATTCTGCCTTCCTTTCAAAAAAAAGGACAGTTGACAGTGGAGCTTCTCGCAGTTGCTTTCATTGATTGAATTGAGGCAAAGGTCAAGATTAACATGGATTAGGGCTGGTGATACCTACACAAATCTCTTCCACTTAAGTTAAGGCAAACAAACCATTTGCTTTCATGATGTAGACTACACATGTGTAAAATCACAACGCGAAATTCTTTGTATTATGGGTTACACAAAAAGGGTTTTGGGTGGCGTGGCCTTCTTGGCTTGTAATTTCTAAAACTTTGTCCTAAGCTCCTTCTTTGTTAATGAATTAAGGCAAATATTAACATGGATTAGGGCTGATGATGCCTACACAAATCTCTTCCACTTAAGAGCTAATGAATGAAGGTTGAATAAAACCACATGTGCAGCATCGTTTCGGCTGTGTGCATCATTTTGATGCAGAGCCTGGGGTAGAACTCCATTTCTAAAAAAAATGGCAGCATCGTCGGAAAAACCTAGCCGCTTCTCCGTCACGTCTAGATAGAGACAGAGCCACACCCCGGGCCATGGTCTATTAGAGCTAATAGCCAAAATAATTTTTTTACCTATATATATTACTGAAAACGTTTATTGGTATAATACTTGGCCTAATTACAACGGTAAATTCAGAATTGGTATGGGATTTGGTTCCATCTTGGCTCTGCCCTTACTTCCAGAACTTGATGTCCTCCACCTCCAAAGGAAAAGAGGGTATTTTGTGCATGTACCAACAATTGATCTCTTTCATTTATATGGGCAGTTCTCCGTCTGTGCGAATTTTGACGTTGTTAATGTCTTGCATATATGATAAAATAACCCTAGCTAGGGCTTGATGGTTTTATAGATACATTTTATAAGAGATGTCGGGATCTGTTGAAGGATGATCTAACTGAACCTATCAACCAATGTAAAATTTAGGAGGGTGTTATTCCTAATTCGACTAATATTACTTTTATACCAAAGATAGATCATGTAAATATAATCTCTGAACTTAGACATCATGTAAGCCTATATATTCATTAGGCTGCTAGGTAATCATCTGATATAATGAAAGTTGGCTATAAATTTAAATTGTTTTGAAGTTTAATAATAATGGAGAAGTAATATGTGATCAGATACCTACGGGGATAGTTGTACCTCTAGCCTACCAGAGATCAAACTCCAGCTTTATGCTTTGTATGCCACGTTAAGTGTATCATTTTTTCTTGAAAGGTGATGTTCTAGTCGATAGCGAGATGCTAACAATGTCTCGCACGGTATTGAAATACCACAACGGAGGGAGTAGGGATTTCTGGCTCCCAAAGTGAAATGATCGCTTTACGACTTTAAAAATTTGAAAATCATATTCAGAAATTTTGATAAATTCTATAAAAAAAATTAGATGCACTTAATGATGTACCTACGAATGTGACATCTATTACTTTGGAATATCTTGTATTTTGAGCAACATAAAAACGAAAAAAGGTATAAACCTAAGTATACTTAGTGAAGAGTGCATGTTTTTCATATTTTAAAAAAAAATCAGATTTTTTTTCCTCATTTTGTATAGCCTAGAATTAAAAGAATTTAGAATTGAGATCTTTACATGCTTGTAAGATACTTGGATGACTACTTCTAGCAATATATTTCAGATCTTTTTTTTGAAACTTGTAAATATGATTTTTCGGATTTAAAAATAAAATAAAAGGATGGCAGGACATCCGGAGCCAAAGAGAGTTTTTCCGACTCGGGTCGTTAAGTAGATGTCGTGTGAATGTAGTTTTTTGTTACTGTTGTTGAGAGCATGTGTGGATGTAGTTTGTGGTGCTAGTGTATACGACGTTTCTCGGAAAGAAAAGGTTAGAAGCTTAACTTAACCGACAACACAGTCGCGCGCACGCACAATCCACGGAGAACAGAGATGCTAAGCAAGCCGGTGAGCAGAGAAAATGCAGAGACGAGCTAGCAGTTTGGTTACCGATGAAGTCGATGACGAGGCGTCCGTCGCTGGCCCGTCCAGTGGGGTGGCCGAAGAAGGTCTTCCCATACGGTGGCTCGCCATACGCGTACGGACTCGGCTTCTTGGCCGTGAGGCGTACGTAGTTGCCGGTGTCGGTGAGGGAGTCGCCGAAGCTGAAGATGCGCGAGTAGCAGCCGAGCGCCGAGCTGGCGCCGCTCCCAAGTCCCAGGAGCGCGTACGATACGGCGAGCGCCAGCCGGAAATGGCCGCTTAGGAGCCACATGGGATGGGAGAAGTGTTTAGCGGACACTCGGCGGCGAGTGAGCAGTGAGCGTGGCCGGAGAAGCAGAGAAAGAGAGGGAAGAACAGGAGCCAGCAAGCGACGAGTAGGCATTATGAAGGCATGCGCGCAGGGGCCGGATGGATGGATGCCGTCCAGGGATTGCAAGGAACCAAGAAGGACGCGATCAGCAAGGAAATAGACAGCACTGCATCTGTCTGCCATGGGTACCCCACCATAAATAAATACAGAAACGCCGAACTAACCGAGTAACTAAACACTGCCTTCTCGTGAGCAAGAACAAAAAAATTGGTGCAATGCCGATGACAGCTTCTGAACCTCCCCAGTCCCCAGCCGTGTCGACAAGCATGGATGGCCAATGGTCGTCAGCGAGCACAAGGCGTAACACATTTCACCACCCATCTCCTCTTTTTTTTTCTTTGCCTGCGTGTATTTGTTTGTGAACCCAGGGCAATCTTAGCGGCCCGATTGCGTGATGCAGATCGGCTGTCCACTGGGGATTGGCTGTCTGTGGACTGTAGCTCTTTGCTCGCTCTTTCTTTCCATCTTATTTGTTTCCATGCGGAGGGAGGTTCAAAAAATGGTGGCCCAGCTCCAGGAATGTGTGGGTCTTAACCAAATTGGCAGGCTTATTGCTCCTCCCCGTGAGTTGAGCTTGAACGCCATGTGCTGCCGACTGCGGAGTCGTTTTCCGCGGAAGGTAGAGTAGATTCCTGCGTTTTTGTAAACACAGTAGCTCCTGGAACTTTTTACCTCGAGTTCGAGTTAAACATATGCTCAGCAGCATGAAAACCTTTTTTTCGATATTTACGTTGATGATGATTGCCAACACAGTCAAAGTGCTTATATCTGCAGGATAAAAAAATCAAGAAAAACAAACAAATATTTTGTCACGATCCACAAAAGGTGTAGCAACCGAGACGCCATGGCATGGAGCGGCACAAGATCCGTCGTACGTCCAACTCATGCTCTTTCCTACTAGCCTCCTACAGGCTGCCATCACCGTCGTCGTAGTCAGCGTCATGATCCTCCAAGATCCACCTCCCTTCCGGTCCCTTCACCATGTTCTTGTTGTGGTGCACCTTCCAGCACGCCGGCACAGGGTGCTCGTCGGCGAGGCAGTCGCCGAACTTGTTCACCAGCGCGATGTCCCGGTCGACCACCAGCTCGAACTCGCCGCGCTCCCCCTGCCACCCGGCGACGCCGTGCAGGTGGCACTCGAGGTCGTGCGACTGCGACTCGCTGCCGTGGCGCTTGAGGAACGGCGAGCGGCGCGTGTCGATCAGCATCTCCACGCCCACGTCGGCGTAGCCCACGGGCGGGTAGTGCGGGATGCGGTCCGGCAGGTTCCGGACGCGGAGCATCCGGAGGTCCGGGAGCCGGTGGAAGATGTCGCGGAAGTCGCGGTCGCCCGTGCGCGGGCTGCCGAACACCACGGCCGTCACCGGGCACGGGCTCCTGGCTGGCGGCCAGAGGACCGGTTTGTTGTACGAGTTGGCGGCGATGTCCACGGCGTTGAGGGTGGCCAGGGTGGCGCCCAGGCTGTGCCCGACGACGGTGATGCTCGTGTCCTCGTCCTTGTATTTGTCCATCAGCCTTGCGATCTCTGTCAATACCTGTCCGGGCCGGCCACAAATTTGTTCAGTATATTTGTTTTTTGAAACCAAGTTCAGAAAATTTGTGGAGTTTCAGTCAGGTGTATAATAAACACCATAGATTCATGAGCTTTGTTGATCTTGGGAAACACATTTTTTTCACACGACCATCGCTTGTCAGTGACTCTGATTACTCCGCAGTACTTTCACGACATATATATACCTCGCGGCTGCCTCTCTCGATCATCTACTCCCTCCGTCCACTTTTATAAGGCTCACTTCTTAGCATTTCAATAGCAAGAAGTGTGCCTTATAAAAGTGGACGGAGGGAGTATTGCTTTAGGCGTTGCTACTGGTACTGCACTACCACGAGTTCCCTTCCACAACAGTCAACACCATCTCATCTTCAGTCTCAGTCAATCCCTTGCCACAGGTGTCTTCTCCGATCTTTCTCAGGCCTCTGTCCTCCACCTATTCTACACGACGTGCTGCCATTATCCTACAACTCTATCAGTCCATCAGATTAAGCATCCATTAGCCAACCACTCTACCGGTCTGCACGATCTTTCTCAAGCTTTAACACCACCTCAACTTCAATCTGTTGTCGCCGTGAACTTTCGGGTTCAGTACAGTCCTCGCAACAACAAGAGGCAAAGCATCAAGTATTGGTCACGTCAGACCGAACACTTGTTGATGCAAATCTACACAGTTCCAGCTCCTGGATCAAACTAGCACTAAACCGTATGCTGCTTGGCTGAGATTGTATCGCTTGACTGTATTGTTTTTGCTTGACTGAGATTGAGTGGCTTGACTGTAATTTTTTTAGGGCCCCTTTGATTCAAAGGAATAGTATAGGATTTTTGTATGATACAATTCTATAGAAAGCTTTCCTTTAGAGCTTTTTTGATTTATAGAATTGTATGCTATAGAAAATATTCTCATAGAAATCTTGTAGTGCAAGTCTTATAGGAAACTAACACGAGGTTGAACCTCACGAAAAAAATCCTTTAGACAATCAAAGAGAATCACTCTTCCCATATGATTCAAGTTGACACGTCATCCCAATCCTATAGGATTCTCATTACTATATTTTTTCTATCCTATAAATCAAAAGAGCCCTAAAATCAAAGACAAAATATTTGTCTCATCTAATTAATTAAGGAGAAGAGTTTTTCCTTTAAATACGGCGGCTAAAAAGAAAGCGGAAAATTATTTGGCAAAGATAAGACGAGATGAAGAGACAAAATAGGCTCAAAGGGCAAAGGTTAGACATATCCAAGAAGGAGGTAATAATACGAAGTATTTCCACCTTATAGCAAATGGTAAACACCGTAAGAAAAAGATTTTTCAGATAGAACAGGATGAGCACATGATTGTTGGAGAAGCAAATTTGAGGGTTTTTATTTCTGAATACTATAAGAAACTTTTTGGCGCACCGGATCCAAATTTCCTTTCTCTAGTTGATGAAATGAATGACGATATGCCTCAATTTCGCCTCAGGAGAATAATATTCTAACAGCTCCGTTTGCAGAACAAGAGGTGTTCGATGCGATTTTTCAAATGGAGCATAATAAAGCTCCAGGACCAGACGGGTTTCTTGTGCAGTTTTATCAACACTTTTGGGAGGTCATCAAAAGAGATTTGTTGGCTTTGTTTACCCAACTATATCAGGGGAAATTGCAGCTTTTTAAGCTTAACTTTGGGGTGATTACCTTCTGCCCAAAAAAGAAGATGCCAGCCGAATCGAATCGAACAGTACATGCCCATATGCCTCCTTAACGTGAGTTTCAAAAAAATTACCAAAGTGGGAACTAATAGGGTAACCTCTATTGCGAGTAGAGTTATTCGACCATCACAATCAGAGGGAGAAATATTTTAGAGGGTGTAGTGGTTTTGCATGAGATTATTCATGAGCTTAAGACAAAAAGACTAGATGGTGTGCTTCTTAAAATCGATTTTGAGAAAGCATATGATAAAGTGAATTGGTCTTTTTTGCAACAAGTCCTACGAATGAAAGGATTCTCACATATATGGTGTGAGTGGATTTCCAGGTTTGTTCAATGAGGGAGTGTAGGTATAAGAGTTAACGATGATACCGGTCATTACTTTCAAACACTCAACGGTCTGAGACAAGGGGATCCGGTATCTCCTATTTTGTTTAATCTGGTAGCATATATGTTAGCTATTCTCATTTCTCGAGCAAAGGAGGATGGCCAGGTTGGTGGGTTGATACCACATCTTGTCGACAGTGGGGTATCAATTCTGCAGTATGCGGATGATACGATTCTCTTCTTGGAACATGACATTCCTAACGCTCTTAATATGAAACTTATTCTCGCGTTGTTCGAACAGCTGTTGGGTCTAAAAATTAACTTTCATAAGAGCGAATTATATTGTTTTGGTAAGGCTAAGGATGCCCAGGATGACTATCGTCTTATTTTCGGTTATGAGGTAGGAAGTTTACCTTCTAAATATCTTGGGATTCCGATTCATCATAGAAAGCTTTTGAACGGAGAGTGGAGGCCGGTGGAAGATAGATTTGAGCAGAAGTTGAGTTCTTGGGTTGGGAAGTAATTATCTTATGAAGAACGTCTCATTTTGATAAATTCAGTCCTAAGTAGTCTTCCTATGTTTCTCCTTTCCTTTTTTAGAAATACCGAAAGGGGTTAGCAAAAGTTAGACTTTTACCGCTCAAGATGTTTTTGGCAGAGTGATAGTAAAAACAGAAAATATAGACTAACGAAGTGGAATATTGTTTGTCGTCCAAAGGATCAAGGGGAGCTGGGTATTGAGGTATTAGAAATTAAGAATAAATGTCTTCTTAATAAGTGGTTCTCTAAGATTTTGCATGAAGAGGGTGTTTGGTAGGAGTTTCTCACTAACAAATATTTAGGAGATAAAACGTTATCTCAAGTAGATGCTAAACTCTTGGACTCCCTGTTTTGGAAGGGCTTGATGAGAGTGAAGCATGATTATTTTGAGAGAGGTTCTTTTGTCTTGGGGAATGGTGAAACGGTGCGGTTTTGGGAGGATATTTGGTTAGGGGGGGTCAAGTCGGAGATCCGCTCGCTCCCGTGCCGCTCCCTGGGCGGCACCGGGGCGCTCCCCTCCCGTAGCCGCCGGGCCAACGCCTCCCGCTCCTCCCCCTCGCCGCCGCCGGCGAGCGTCGCCGGGAAAAGCCTGTGCGGCGCTGGCGGCGGCTGGGAAAAAGCCCCGTTCTCCATCGCCCCTGTCGTCGCGCGGAGATCTCGACCGCGCGGGCCCGATCTGGGCTGCCCGGCCCGCGCCCGTCCGCTCGTTCTCTGCTGCTCCAGCCGCCTTCGCCGTCCCTTCCTCCCTTGGCTGCGGTGGCGCTGGCTACCTCTCTCCCACCCCCACCCTGGCGGTTCTCTGTCCAGTCTCGTGCGTGGCACGGCGGGGACGATGCAGCTCGCGCTGTGCCGGACCTGGCGGGCTCTGGCGGCGGATCTCTCCGCCCTCTGGCCTGGTGCATGTGACCTGACTTGGCCTCGGTGGTGGTCTCGGGGTGGGGCCTCTTGCTGGCCAGCGTGGTGCTGGGCGGCGATGGTTGAGCCGGTGATGTTTGTCTCTCTGCTGGTTTGCAGTTGGCTGCCTTCTCCCTCCCCACCCATCGGTCCTCGGCAGCGCTTCTGCTGAGGACGACGTTTCTCGGTTTGCAGATGGCAACCGTGGAGGCGGCTCGCCCCCTACGCGGGGGGCAGCCGTGGGTTGGTGTTGGGCCCCCGGTCTTGCTTTCATCCGTGGCGGGCTCTGTCCTGTCCGGCTGACGAGCTCCATGTTGCTGCAGTGGCAGCCATGGACGCGGCCTTCTCCTATCCGGGAGTGCCGCAGATTGGGCGTGGCTGCTCCCTGCCTCCCTGTGAGTCGCGATCTGCAGGCGCTGCCTTCGTTTTGGGCTCGGACAAGCCTGGTGTGGTGCCCAAACGTGACCTCGGCTCTTGTGGCTCTTCGGCGTCACCAATGGTTGGTGCAGCCTCGACAACATTGTGCCCTTCGGGCCGCTTGGTGTTCTTGCTCCGCACTGTGCGCGCGTGCTTCCGTGAAGTTTTCCAGGTGTTGGCTCGGCTCCGGGATGCCCTTCGACTTCGCCGGCGGCACGTCGCTGTTGTGTCATGGTCTCGGCGTGTATGGCCTTTCGTGCACGTGATGAGGCGTGGACTCGGTTGTACTTTGCCCTTCGGCCGCGCCGACAGCGTCGAAGTGTCATGGATGGTCTCGGCTGATTGGTGCTCTTCGTCGGCGGTGGTGTTGCTTCTCAGTCAATGTGCCCTTTGTTTGGCTTTGTCCCTTACTGCGGTGGTGCTTCCTGTAGTTTTGGGGAGGCCTTGTTGCCTCGTCAGGTCGCTTGCTCGGAGTCCCATTAGAGTTTCTTGTGTGTGTGTGTGTCTGTTTGCGTGGGTGTTTTCTTGGTTATTTCCCCTCTCGTGTATTCCCCCGTGTGATATGGTTCATTTGAACCTATCTTGTAGAGGTTGCAAAACCTCATAGGCAAATTTGAATATATTCAGGTGGGGACTTGCTCCCCCCCGGTGACCATCAAAAAAAAATTTGGTTAAGGGACAATGCGTTGTCCCAAGTGTATCCTTCTTTATATAGTATCGTGCAACATAAAAATGTTTTGGTAGGAATCGTGTTATCAAATAGTCCTCTTAATATTCAGTTTAGGCGATACATTATCGGGGATAGAAGAACCAATGACTTTAGTTGGTTGAGCGTTTGATGGATGTTTCGTTATCCCAAGACGCGGATTCTTTTCGATGGAGCTTGACGCCCAACGGGGTGTTCTCTATCAAATCATTTTATATGGATTTAATGCATGGTTTTACAATATTTTTACGTAAATACTTGTCGAATCTAAAGGTTCTATTAAAAATTAAGATTTTTCTTTGGTTTGTCAATAGAAAAGTGATTTTGACAAAAGATAATTTTGCTAAGCGAGGATGGGCTGGGGATAAGAAATGTGCTTTCTGTGGTACCGGAAACAGTTGAACATCTTTTTATATCCTGCTCGTTTGCTCGAGATATTTGGCAGCTAATTCATTTTACCTTTAGCATCTATCCACCCAATAGTATTGCGAACATGTTTGGTGGATAATTAAATGGTGTTGATGCTAAAACAAAGGCACGCATACGGATAGGCGTGTCAGCGGTTTTATGGACTATATGGAATTGTCGTAATGATATTGTGTTTGACAAAAAACCGATTTCTTATTTCATGCAGGTTATCAACAAGGTGGTATATTCTATCCAAACATGGTCCTTCCTGCTGCCTGTCGATCAACGAGAACTTATGGATACCGGTTATGCTCGAATGATAGCGGTCGTTCGGGTTATCTTCAGCCGGGTTTGGTTGCTTAACCATCGACGTCTTAATGCGTAATGTTGTAATTTTTTTGTGTTTGATCTTTGTAGCCATTTTAAGTGACCCATGACTGATATGGGATGTTTTCCCGAATTTTTATATTTGATGCAGAGGGGCCTAAGGGCTTCCATTTTAAAAAAAAAGTTTAACTTGTTACAGCACGCCGTAGGGCGTAGGCTACAAAAGAGATCTGGACTCCTCGCCGCATTACAGAGCTCATATGCTTGGCGCACGTGACGCCTCTCTACAAAAGAGGGCTTTAATTTCGACGATGATCAAGGTTTTGGTTCCCGGTAGGAAAAATTTCCCCCCCGGGGGTCGGGATTTCCGGTTACCGTGGTTACCGGAAAATCCCGACCGGTTACCGGACGAATTTCAAAACAAAATTTGAAAATTCAAAAAAATTGATTCCCAATATAACCATTTACCGAGGGGTTTTGTTAAAATTCAAAATTTTCAAAAAAAAATTGAGATTTTTTTACCGGTATAAGCATTTCCCGGGGGTGGTCGGGATCTTCGGTAACCGGGCGGTTACCGGAGATCCCGACCCGTAACCAAAACCATGACGATGATTCATCTAGAGTGTAGTGCATTTAATCTTTTTTGAAGCTTGAACAACTTTGCAATGACCTTTTAATGATACATGAAGGCTTTCTTTCCTACTACTGGCACTACAAGAAAGATGACATTTAGTCACCAAGCAATTGCCACCAAGCAGTTTGGTGGCTATATGTGTACCATTTGTCACCAATAATCTAATAGTTTGGTTACTATTACTCCAATGAACCTTTAATCATCAAGGGCTGGTAACTAAACATTGTTATTTAGTAACCAAGAAATGCAATGTTGGTTTTTATATACATTCAGCAACCAGATTTGAGCGACCACGAAGAAATTAAGAATGTTGGTGACAATAAATAATTAGCAACCAATAGTTGATCTCTAGTAACCAACTAACTTGGTGACTAAAGGTCTATTCTCTAATAGTGTGGCCTATTCTGAAGCTCAGAAGCACCGTTCAAATTTCAATGAAGTTTAGTACCAACCTCCTCACTTAACGCCTCCATGTGATGCTCATCTTCAATCCAACGGCTACAATTCATTCGTACCGCCTCGCGCGAAGAGCTGCTCATCTCTCAACAAAACGTGTCCGTCACCTACTCTGTTTTATCTCCTTTCCTATGTTTACTCAGGTGAAGATTCATACATGGAGGGTCTCGCTCGGGGTAATCCCATGCAACGATGTCCTTTAAAATCGTAATATGCAACTTAGTTCTCAATGGCAACTCTGTTTACATGCCTCAGATGGAGCCAAATTTGGAGGGTTTTTTTCGACTGGTCGGTCGGGGTGGGGGCGGGGGGATGCCTCCCGCCTGAATATTTCATTTCATCGCACGCAACAACTGTTGCCCGCAACTTTCCTGAAATTTATTTTCTCATTGTCCTAGAGAAGTCAATACGGATGCACATGTTCTAGCTAGCCATTTAGATGGCCCTATATCGATTGTTTGGCAAGAGGAGCCTCCTAACTTATTGTTGGTGTGTTAGCGGATGATGTAACTTTATTGTCTACTTAGTAAAATATGCATGATGGATTTTCCTCAAAAAAAAAACAAGTACTGTACTGTTATGGCCAGAAAGTTTTGGATTCCCTTCGCATTAGGTATCCTATAATGCATTGGGTTAAACCCTAGCCGCTGCTCGGATCGGCCTCTACTAGAATCGTTTATATCTGAGTAAAGCATCCTCTGAAGTTGGCTTTGTGTACATGTTCTTTACTGAATTTCATCCACAATATCAGTAGTAAAATCTGAAATATTATATATATATTTTTACTGAGTACCAACCAATCATATTTTTAAGGTGGAAAACTCAAATTGAAAAAAGAAGTAAACATAACATGGGTTATTCTACAAAAAGAAGAAATTTTAAAAGCACAATAATATGGAAACGGTCGTGATAAATTAAGTAATGTGTAAAATGTGGTTAACAATTTGAAGAACCATAATATTTTCATTTAGTGCCATTTTGTTCCATACTTTCTTTGAAAAACTTCTAGTTATTTGGTGCATCTGGTTCATACATCCATTCATATATGTAGAGATATTCACACATCCATGTAAAGGCTAAATATAATGCTTCTTTCAACTATTATTGGCGGTTAAAAGGTTTTCTAGTTGTCACGATGATCGTATTTGTCTTTTGGAAAAAAAAATTATTTTTGAACATATTTTATAACTTTTATCTTCCACCATTTTCTGAAAATTTCCTATTTTGTTAAATTTAGTTTTTCATTTGAGATTAGAATCCACAAAATATTGAATTTTTTTCTTCTAAACTATCTCATTCTGGTTTGGCTTTCTCATTTTAGGTACCACCGTGTAGCAAAACCACATTGTTTTGATGTGGGGGTGATTTTTGTTATAATGTGGGTTGAACTTAATAATAATAAGGTATGAAAATGGAACGTTAAGTGTTAAACTTGTCTCGTTTAGAAATTTATAAACAAAATTTGAACTGAATCAATATATCAGAATTAAACATATATGTTCTTGGTTTTTAGCAAACATATTTGATCCACCGTAAGTATAGGCGTTTTGACTCTGTATGATTGTAATTCGTCTGTTGCTAACTTTTTTTTTGCACTATTAGTTAGCGGATGTGTGCATCTTAGTTATGCAGAGTCCTGAGTGCAATGCTTAAATATTTTAAATAATAAAGCACTTTATCAAAAATAAAATCAGGAAAACTGAATTTAGATAGGTAGTAGCTCTTCCGGAAAGAAAGAAAATGCAATAAAAATTGGCAAATTCCAAGCTATGATCGTGAGAACAGAACATGTATTTCGGTGCTGATAAATACTACACGTACTTGTTTGTGATAACAGGAATGACGAGTCCCAGGAAGGAAGCAGAGCGTACGTACCTGCATCCTGGCGCTCTGCTTGCTGAGCTCCGAGCTTTGGTCCGACGAGGTGTAGAGCGACAGGTAGCCACGGTGCACCGATGGCTCGGACCCGTCGGCGCCTTCCGGCCCCAGGATCCCGGCCGCCGAGGCGAACGCGAGCTTCATATCAGCCACCCACTCCAGGGCCCGTTGCGTGCCTCGCCACGCCACGACGACGTCCCGACGCCCGAGCGCGGCCGCGCCCTCGTCCGTGGCCACGGCCACGTACCCCATCCAGTTCCATTCCCTCTCGCGCCCATTCCGGCACAGAGGCCGGAGCAGCACCTTACCGTGGACGTCGGCGCTGGCCGTGGCGTAGATGTACCGGGTCACCGTGTACCAGCCCGGGTGGGACACCTCCACGCGCCGGAAGAGGTCGGCGCGCCGGTACCGGCACATGCCGGCGTTCGGGGACCGGCGCTCGGCGATGAACGCCTCGTACGTGGCCATGATCATCTCGCCGTAGGTGATGAGGCAGCGCCGGAGGTCGACGTCGAGCGGGTCGAGCAGGCCGTCCCAGCGGTCACTGCCGTGCAGCTCCCTCCACCGGTCGGACATGGCGCCGGAGAACATCGCCAGGGCGCGGGAGGGCTCTGGTCGGTCTGAACTCAAGACTCTGGTCCGGCCGCCCTTGAGCAGTTGGGTTATGCCTCCGTCGTGCCAACCTGTTCGTTTTCGTTCTGACAAAGTTAGGTTGACCTCGTACAGGTGAAGGTATTTTTTTTCCACCCACATTCATTCTACATGACAGACTGACAGCGGGAGCCCGAAGTTTGGGAAGATCAAGTGCGCAACGGAAAATATCAATTGGGCCCATTGTGTAAGTGTACATGTTGTTCATGGTGTGAATGTAATGGCATGTACTGTATATATAGTTTTGGCAGACTAAATTTGGTTTTCAGACATTGGCATCTGCAATTGACCATGTGTACATCTTCAAGAACAATGCTTCTACTTTCAGAGAGGGGATGACAATGATATTTGTGTCAGTTGGATTATGATAGATTTCCTTTCCAACCTTCTAACATCACCCTTTCCCCTGCCTTTTCAAGGTGACAACTTTTCCAAAAGCTGTCTGAAAGAGAATCTTATACAAAAGCCTGAATTAAGAAATATAATTCTGGATCTATCACGCCAACTAGAACAAGGGTAACGGAAACAATGACCTGCAATTTGAGGCAAGGATCAAGAACGTCATTACCTTTGATACGGGAACCCTCCTACAATTTGGGCAGAGGACACGGTGGCCTGTCAAGGTGATCGCATCGGCGGCAGCGTCTCGGCAGGTGGAGGTGCGGGTCGCCGGTTATCCATTGGTTGTGCTTGTGCATGCAGAGAGAGAGAGAGAAGGTAGGACGGTGAGGCAACTTAACCTGAGAGAGGAATTTATTGGGTCATTAAGAAACAAATCTCAGCATATCCTAGCGGATTCTTATTTTATTTTATATTGTGGTCCGATCTCGAGCGAAACGTCGGACCTTTCGTATGCCGTCGATCCGATTTCGATCGCGCGCTGCAGGTTTCCTAATCTAACCAACTCAGTTTAATTTTTCAATCACATTAATCGCTCCCGTAAATAGTGCCTCCATTTAATTATTACCGAAAGAACCCGTAACCCCCTCTCTCTGCTTCGCCGCCTCGCTCTGCTTCTCCCCCCAACCCCCCCTCGCTCTGCTTCTCCGTCGCCGCCTCGCTCGACCCCGACCCGCTCGCGCTCTACTCCGACTGCTTCCTCCCGTCGTGTCAACAGATCCGGACCCGCACGGCCATCTCCCACCCCTGCTCAGTTCATCATGGCTATCCACGGAGTGGAGAGATCCCCTGGTTGAAGTTCGCCCCACCGCAAATCGTGTCCACCGGCGGCGCGGGAGTAGGCGACGAGGGGCGGCGCATCCATGGCAGGCGACGAGAGTGCGGCGGATTAGGCGACGAGGGGCGGCGCATCCGTGGCTGGCGTTGATACCGCGAGGCAGGAGGAGAAGAGGGGCGGCGTACCCGTGGTTGTGGACGATAGTGCTCGGGGTTGAAGCTCTTCTATTGTCTTCTTCATCCACCCGTGGCCGGCGACGGGGTCTCTTAGGTAATTTTACACTTTGTCCAATTTGGTGTCTGTTTTTAAAAAAATCTGAGGGCTCAATTCCACGTATTCCTATTAGGATTTCTGTTTTTAAGACTCGGTAGCCATGGAAGCATGCATGATCTACGGATATACAACGATGAGTCCTAAAATGTCATTCTCAATCCTTTAATCTGAGATGTCAACTACCCACTCATGCAAAAATTCTAGTGCCAATGTATTGTTAAGATTTTCATACGGATACATTTCAAATTTGTTACCCCGCATTTTCTACGGATACATTTCAAATTTGTTACCCCGCATTTTGACTTTGCTTCAAATGCATCATGCTTCCTACAGGAAGCACCTCACCTACCACCAGATATACCCAACTCTGTCCCTCTGGTACATCTTCTATGTACTGCCGGTTTTAAATCATTTTCTACTACAAATGTACAGTTGTCATTACAGATATTTAGAGATAATACTTTTTTTATTACAAAGAATGCTTCTATGAGTGACATACTAAGTTTCTATTTATGCTTCTTATATTCAAAGTAGCGAATAAATTTTTATTCTCCTCAATAACTTTTTTTTCACATGTACAGGAGCTCCCAGATTTCATAAAACTTATTTTGAGAAGCATACATATTTGTGGCTAAAAGATGTTCAAAAACATACATCCAGGTTAACAAAGTTGCACTCCAAGCACATGACAACTTTTGCTTCTGATGTGTTTGAAGCTATGAAGACTCATGCCACACTTCCAGATGGGTTATCTTTGCCTAACATAGCTTCCCCGCCCGTTGGCTCACCACCCAGAGCATCCACCACCACTGTTACAGCACAAGTAGATGTTCCACCAACAATTGTCCAAAAAGACAAACATATTTCCAATCCTACTTGCTCGATGGAAGCACCGGGAACACAATTTTGGGATGAGGCCATAAGGATAGCAGCTGAGGTAGAGAATAATTCTGCCAGAAGAGAAAGTAGGAAGGAACCATCTTCATCAAACCAGCTGGCTCTTGAAGCAGAATCTGAAGCTGCAACAACGAGACCACCGCGTCGCGGAGATGACATTGAATGTCCTTCATTTGACCTTCTTCAAGGGCAAACTTGGACACAACATATTGCAGAATTCAATAACACTTCCCCACTAGGTGTTTCTAACACAACAATTACCCCTCAAGGTATGTTTTGCTTATTTCAACCATTTTGAAGTGTTGTCAGTTTCCATGTCGATGTGTTTGTTCATGGCTTGCTTTAATATCAGGTTATGCACCATATGTGGCCCCTCCCAATAATGTGGAATCAAATTCTGGTCTAAAGCCTCCAAATCAGACGACACTCGAAGTAGAATCTGATGTTATGAAAGCAACAAACCCGGACGATGATCAACCTGAGTCTCCTGGTACTATACAACTCTCTCCGACATTTATAGAATTATTTTTATTACTGTCAATTATTATTACAAATGCAACATGTCTCCAAACTATGTATACCTTTACATACTACACATCCTGATGTTTCTGATAATTACAGTTTCCAATTTATACATAGTATGCAAACATTACCCAATTGCTATGCTTCCAAAAATTGTAAAGTATGTGCTTCTGATCATAGTTGCAAAATTGAACCCTTTAATGAACCATACTTCTCAACATTAGCTCACAGCTTCCCTAAACTTGATATATACAGTTTTCTTGAATTTTTTTATGCTCGTTTAGAGTACACACACTGAGCTATGTAACACAGAACGTTTTGCTACCTACATCCATGCATCATCAGGTGTTTCTATGATGGGCACACAAACTCAAGAGAAGAAAAACATGAAGAAAAGAGCTTTTCTAGGTAAAGATACCGGTGCTAAACAGAAGAAAGTTAAGATTACCGATGAAGCAAAGAAACTCTATACCACATACATCCTTAGAAGGTGCATCCGGTATTCTGTTGGCGATGAAGAAATGTACCATCTACACTTATTCTTGCTTTTCACGTATATTACTGTTTGTTAAATGTAAAATTACCTAACTTCTTTTCCGATGCATTCCTTTAACATATGTACATTTCTAACACAATTTTTGTGCTTCCACAGGCGACCTTTTGTCGACTACGGCAATTACTATGTCTCATATCCAAACTTCCGTGAATCTCTTAAACCCCGTGGAAGGGTTGAAAAAAACACCATGGAGATTTTCATTAGGCATTTCAACATGGTTGTTAGCATCCCTATTTCCAGCGAGCCGTTGTGCACAAAGTTTGCATTCTCACAGTCCATTACCGTAAGTTCATGTAATCTGTACATGTCATGCTTCGTTACGAATTTCTTTTACTAGCTTGTGATGATTTCTCATTTTAACCAACAAATTTTATAGTCCAAACTACTTGTGCACGAGGACGCATTTGATCCAAAATCATGTATAAAAGAGTTCCAGAAAATGTACAAGGAAAACATGCTCGTATCGAAGGATTTGGTATGCGCCACTTGCCTTGTCATAGTTTCGTGAACGCAAGTCTTTACTAAAGCTTCTAACATGTGATTCTTACTTTGCTTCTATTTTTCAGCTCTACTTTGCGATAGTCGATGGAGAACACTGGATTCTAGTCTCCTTTAGCCTTCTTCACAAACAATTCAGTGTTCTCGACTCCATGAGGACTGACAAGAAAACAAGCATATACGACAAAGCCCATTCCCTGGTACGAACCCAAACGAATGTTGTTTGAATATTTGTAAAATCATTGGTCCTACGAACTTTTTCTTTCTTCTCTGTAGGTAAAAAATGTTGCCACGCTTGCTAAATATGAAAAAGCATTTCCAAAAGAAGACTTTTCAAAATACGTGCAGCACAATCCGGAGGAGTTGCGCCAACAGACTACCAAGTAGTATATGCACTACTAAATACATAGTTCGAGTTTTAGTTTGCTTCCATTATCTAACTGCTTCCTTATTACACTAGTTTTGACTGCGGGATTTTTGTAATGCTATTCATGAAACATTGGGATGGCAAGAAAATGCAGGATTTCAATCAGGTATCTCGTAACATCTAGCTTCCTCACCTACAATTAATCAATGGGAGCATGTATTCTATTCCAATTTTTATCTGAGTCAATGTGCCACAACAATTTTCCAGCTAACATTCTAATAAGACGTCTATTATTAAATTGCAGGACATGTTTGACAATCGCATGGTCATAGCCCACATGCTCATGACATCTTTGTTGAATATAGCTGACTCATGCTGGGTCCTCGACGCTAAATAAGCTTCTGGAAGGAAGAGAAGCATATACACTTGTTCTTTCCACACTCTAGTGTGACCCTTTTGAATGTAATGCACACTACTCTATGGCTTGTTCCCCTTTTGAATTCACTGCCCACTACTCTACGGCTTGTCGTAGCTTCTTTTCAAACTCTGTAATAAGTTATGAATACATGAATGATCTTGAGAAGTACGAATTTAAATGGTGTTTTGTAATTATTGTGCTTCCAAAAAGGAAAAAAGATGATGCTTTCCCACAAGTGCAATACCAAACCAATTGTTAAGTACCATGCTTCTTAACCTACAATCCCTCGATACCCACCATATTTATTTTGTCTTCATTTTTACGTGCCCATCATGGAAACACCTGTTCATTCATGCTTGTAAGTTGTGTTTGATAGCAGTGTGTTTTTGGCAGTCCAATTTAGCATTAACAAATTCTAGAAGCATGTTAGTATGTACTTAGATGCTTGGGAATCTTTGTACCTTGTACTAAGTTTGGAAATGTTGCTGCCAATATGGATATTTATAACCACCTTGCTTCCAATGGGGTAAAATTGTGCTGTTTTTTATAAATTACCATGCTTCCTAAGCGCAATTACCATGCTACAAAAATATGATGCATCATGTACTAATTCTAGAAATGTTTCTTCACAACTGGATATGGTAATTTTCGTGCTTCCTTAGTGCAATTAAGTTCTTCTTTTTTAAAATATATATGATGGCTAAGTTTACGTATCAAGCTTAGTAAAAAACTTGTGCTTCATTTCCCTTTTAATAAATTTCTAGAAACCAAATGTATATGGTAATTTCCGTGCTTTCAAAGTGAAATTAAGTGCTTCTTTTCCTAAAATTATATGCTTGCTCAGTTCAGGTACCATGCTTAGTACAAAACATGTCCTACATTTCCTTTTTAAGATACTCCTTCACCAACTTTGGCAAAGCTATTTGAATTTGCTTCAAAAAAAAAAAGGAATCTTGGTGCTGCTATTTACCAAAATTGTAGTATATGTGCTTCCATGATGGGCACATGACCTGAAGACAAGATAAACAGGAATAAACGAGTTTTTACATGCAAACAAACTGGTGCCAACATATATACCATGTACATCAGTACAAGGTGCATCCGATGTTCTGTTCATAACTAATAAAGGTACCACCTAAACTTATGCTACAAAAATGGAAAAGATGTCACAAATATTGATCAAATATAGATGAAAATAACCTTGTTTCCTCTCTACAATCCCATGATTAAGCATTACAATGTAGCACTTAACAAATTCAAAATTAATAATGACAAGCTAGAAGTTTCAAACAAATTTTGGAAGCATCAACAACCATGCTTCCTACTTGTCTTCAGCAACAGAAAGATGATCACAAAGTGAGCTCTGTTTCCTGCCATAGGCGTTCCTCGCGTTCAGCTATTTATTTGTTTTCAAGAGCCTGATATGGGCAATGTCTTTTGATGTGGCCGGGTTCTTTACACTTGGAACAACAGCTTGGCTTCTTTTTTTTGGACTTCTTCTCTGCTCCCTCCTGTCTAATCTCAAATGCTGGCTTCTTCCTTTTTTCTTTATCAGTTGGCCGCCCCTTTTTGGCAGACCTTGGAGGATTATCAAGCTTTTGTACACCACCATCTGTTTCTTCCACCGCATTCTTTTCGGTCACACCACCTGACAGCCGGTGTGCTCGGACTAAAGATGTTAAATGTTCTGCACCACCTTCAACAATCTTGTATGTTCCTTCACCAAATCATGCTTCCACTGCTAGCGTTGTCAATGTCCTGCATAATGCATTGAACCTCAAAGTGTTTGTTTCTGGAACAATACTGAAACCATTGAAAGGCTTTCTTGCTTCTGTTACGGTAGCTTCCTGTAACATCCCAAGTATGAAATCACCTTTAGAATGTTTGTTTCTTGCTTCATTATTGTTTTGCATCATGGCATCTTAATCATTGCATTTGTTTTCCATTTGTTTGCATTTGTTTTCCCTTGTTTTCTATTTGAATTTCAAACCAAGATTCCAAACCTTGTTTCATACTTGTTATGTTACAATTTTTCCAAATAAAAAGTTCAATCAAAACAACCATTTGTTTCCATTAAACCATAAGGTTCAAACTAATTAAAATTATGGCTTTTAATAATTCACTTAATTCAAATGTTATTCAAATTCAATTACAAACAACAACCGCTTTTGAAAATATGAAAAATTACAAAACAATTCATTCACTTGTTTCCAATTAAACTTGAATTTAACAAATTATTTGCTTAAGTTCAATTATTTTCAATTAATATTAATTTCATTCAAATTTCAAACAAATTACAAACATCACTTAAATTCAAATCATTTTAAAAAACCAAAAGTTGCACTTTGTGCTGTTACAATAAATAAGCAACATAAAATTTATCCCTAAATTTTCTACCCCAATAAACCCTTTCTTTTTCTTCCTTTTTCTATTCAGCAAAAAACAGAAAATTTAAAAAGGAAAACAGAGAGAGGGAGGGGCCTGCCAGCCAGTGGGCTGCACCCACCAGGCCCAGCGAGCGGCCCGGTACCCCTTCGCCCCCTCGCTCCTTCTCTTCTCGCTGTACGGCGGCACATCCGCCGTGTCCATGTCGCCGTACGGCCGATGGGACGGCCACCGTCGCCCCTACTCCTCTATATAGCTAGCCCCGAGCGCTGCCCTAACCCTAGCTCCACCTATCTCCCTCTCGCCGCCGTTTTCCCCTCCGTTTCCTCCATCTCTGCAACCATCCACCTCTCTGCAACCACCCCGAGCGCCACCGTGTCTGAATCCACGATGATCGCCGCCGGTAGGGTGCTCCTCCCCTCGGGCTAACCCCGGGGATCATCTCCCCGCACCTCCCTCCGTTTCCTCCATCTCTGCAAGCATCCGCAACGCAGCCGCCGTCCGTGCTGCTGCCGGCGACGTCCACCTCGCCGTCGAGCTCCTCCCTCTGAAACTCCTCCCGGTGAGTTCACCTCCCCTTTCTCTCACCCTCCTCTCTCTGCACGATGCACACCGCGCGCACACGCCTCCACCGCAACAAGCAGCTGCTGCTGCATCGCAGCACACCGCCGGCGAGCGCCGTCTGACGCCAAGGTTCAGTACCTGCAGCCGCGAGTTTCAGTTAACACGTAGCTGAATAATAACCTAACCGCGCGTCCCTATCTGACAACAAACTCACAGCAGCGCACTGGCCAGCGCCTTTCGCTCACACTCCCGCGGCGCGGGTTCGAGCCCCCGCCCGCGCGGATTAACCCCAATTTTTGCTAGCCACGCAGGCAGGCAGGAGGCCCACCTGCCAGTGGCCTGTGTTGCCACGCGTGCACACACGCGGGCCACAGTGGCCAGGGCCCCCTCGTCAGTGGCCTGGGCCACTGCGAGGTAGAAAAGGGTTTTCTGCCCTTTTCTTTTTAAATCAAATCCTTTTCTTTTTACAGTTTAGTCCCTGCAATTAAAATGCTAATAACTTTTATTTTCTAAATCCAAATAATGCAAATAAAATATGTTTGCTGAACCAAATTAAATTCTCTACCTATTTAAAACATTTGTATTCTGTTTTGAATATTTCAAATGCATTCAAATTTCAAATTCAAACAACTCCTCTTAAAGTTGGTTTATTTCATAAATAATTCAAACTTAATTCAAATAACACAAATAAAATATGTTTTCCATGCCATTTTAAACCACCTTTTCAAATATAAATTTTGTTTCATGTTTTGAATAATTTAAATTGGTTAAATAATTTAAACCTTGTTTAAATCATTTAAAATTTGCTAAATTCATATCTTGCTCAAATTAAATTATTTTTGAACATATAAAATATGTTTTCAAACCAGAAAAGTATAAACTTTTCAAATATGAATTTGGTTTAATGTTTTGAACAAATAAAAAATTCAAATAAATTCATACTTGAATTTAATTCATTTAAATCTTGTTTAACTTGTTTAATTCATAAATAATTCATCTTAATTCCTTTTCCAATAATTGAAACATGTAATCCACCTAAAATTTTGTGTACTTTCCAAATATGAATTTTTTTATTTGTTTTTGAACAATTAAAATTGATGAAAACAACAAATTCTTGTGTAACACCTGAAGGGGAACGTAGCATAGAAAACAAAAATTTTCCTACGCGAGAGATACCCGAAAGGCCAAGATCTAATCTAGGAGACGAAGTGCAACGGGCAACAAGAGGGTCATACCCTCGAAGACTCAAAGTGGTACGAGATCAAATCTCGTTGTTGGCGTAGTCGTACTCACACCGATCCCGATAGCGAGAAGATGGCACCGCAATCCGGCGGTGCATCCGTGATCGGTCACACGTACGGTTGATGACGACCTCCGTTCCCTCGTTCCAGCGGGGCGCGGAAGTAGAGGATCCCTCGGAACTCCAGCAGCACGACGGCGTGGTGTGGTGGAGAAAAACATTGCTCAGGGCTTCGCCAAGCGCACGAACAAGTGGTGGAGCAGCGGCAGGAGGGAGGAAGAGATGACACAAGTGTGTGTGTGGGGGAGAGGGAGCTCTCACCCCTCCTTTTATAGGAGGGGATGGCAGCCACGAATTTTTGGCTGCCTCCACCTCTCCCTCATCATGTGAGTGGAGTCTCCACTCAACCCACTCATTCTTCCATTAATTCCCACTCAAAATCCCAAGGGTTTTCTTTAATAAATAAATAAAACAATTTTATTTCTTTATTTTAATATTTGTTAATTCCATTAACAAACATTAACATATAACCCCTTGAGTTAGTTGTTAAATCTATTAACAACCATTTGATAAGAATCCCCTTGAACTATTTCAAAATTACTCGAAACAATTTCGGTGACTATTTCAATATTCCCCGAAACAATTTCGGTGCTGTCCAAACTTTTCTCCGATATTCCGTATCCTCTCAAATGCGTCATCGAACCTTAAGTGTGTCACCCTACGGTTCGCGAATAAGATAGACATGATCGAGACTCCTCTCCGATCAATAATCAACAGCGGGATCTGGAGATCCGTGATGACTCCTATATATTCAACGATGACTCTCGTGATCGTGTGAACCAACAACGTCGTGAACTATTCCCTTTGTCTCGCGATATTTTACTTGTCAGAGATTCGATCATTGGTATCAACCATACCTTGTTCAATCTCGTTACCGACAAGTACTCTTTTCTCGTTCCCGTGATATAACATCCTTGTGATCATATCACGTGCTTGCAAGCGGTTTCGATGTGATATCACCGAGAGGGCCCAGAGTACATCTCTCCGTCATTTGGATGGACAAATTCCACTCTTGATCCATGATCCTCAACTAATACTTTCCGAATACTTAACGACACCTTTATAGTCACCCTGTTACGGTGTGACGTTTGATGCCATCAAAGCACTCTTCCAATATCAGCGATTGACATGATCTCATGGTCTAAGGAATAAGTTACTTCGTATGTTTGATATAACAATGTAAACTAAATGACTTGATCGCATTGCTATATTCTCTTTGGGTATATGTTCATCACACCATTCTTCTAATGACATGACCCCGTTATTAACAACATCCAATGTTCATGATCAGGAAACCTTGATCATCTATTAATCAACGAGCTAGTTAAAAGAGAGGCTTTACTAGGAACCATTGTTTGCTTATTAAGCACACATGTATCAACGTTTCCGGTTAATACAATTCCAGCATGAGAAATAAACATTCATCATAAACAAGGAATAAGATAATAACCATTTTATTATTGCCTCTCGGGCATATTCCCTTCAGTCTCCCACTTGCACTAGAGTCAATAATCTAGTCTGTAAGCACTTTAACACATATGGCGTACCAGTGTTATTACCATGCTTCGCATGCGGTAAACATCATCAAAAAGATCTGAACTGTTCAGGTCCTATTGTATTTGCATGTTCTTTGCGTCTACACGCATCACTCATTCTCTAATGAGATGGCTTTGTATATATATGGTCAATTGGTGAAAACTTAATTCCTCAGCTTAAACTGATGTCACTAACATTGTGAAAATGTAGCTTCATAGTGTTAGCATTCTTGGAAACTCACCAAGTTCCGGTAATACCTTAATTCCTCAGCTTAAACTGATGTTACTAACATTGTGAAAATGTAGCTTCATAGTTTCAGCATTCTTGGAAATTCACCAAGTTCAATAAAGAACTCCTTAACACAAAATACGCTTATTATCAGTTGTCAACACAACGATATACTTTAGCCTTTGTTGTAGTATCTGTCACAATATTTTAATTTTGAAACTCTTTCAAATCCAGAATGGAACTTTCTTCCATCTTATTGTGCTACCCTTCATCACATATTTTAATTGAGATAAAATTTCTTGAATAAATGACAAGACTATTAGTGTAACATATTACAACTATTATTTTGTCATTACTATATAGGAAAACATATCCTTAGCATTTCTAAAATGACACAAGGATCTCTCCCACTGTTGTCTAATCATCATATGAATTATCCTACTATAACATTTTATAGCATAGGACTCATCTGGTTGTGTACATAGCATGGAAACATGACTTAGAAATCTCAATTTCAATGATGCTCATCATGTGTCAAAACACATGAATCTTGCTCAATTATTTTCCATGTGACAAGAACTCCTTCTTATCAATTTTATATTGACTTACTTCAATATTTCATCTATGTAATTTGGCTTCAATCATATCAGGCGCTTCAATCCATCTTTTATAGATATCGATGCCCAATATCTTCTAAGCCTTTCATCAATATGAAATCTTAACCGTGTTAATTTAAAATACATATTTTCCAATCAACCATATGTCATCTACATAAAGTATTGGAAATATGTCATAACGCTCCCACTTAATTTCTTGTAACTCTACAAGCATCTTTATCATTCATGATGGAATCAAACTCTTTTGATAACTTCATTAAGGTAAAGATTTCAACTTCGTTATGCTCACTTCAACCATTGAAGTGCGCATGCCTTTCTAGCAACCTTTTGAATTTTACAAAACTCTCAGACTGTGTTAAGTACACATCCTTGAACAAACTTCCTCGAGAGGAGAATTGGTTTTGTTATTCAACATCCATATCATAATATGTAACTTTGCTAGAACTATCTGCAAAGACTAAGCATCACTACGGAAGATCAAAATCTTGTAGTAGTGAACTCTTTGAACTTCGTCGAAAACAACTTTTCGATAAGTATCCATGTCTTTGTCGCTATATAGACCCTTTTGCTACCGTTAGGCATCATGCCTATTGAAAGGACTACCAAGTCACATACTTGATATTCATACAAGGATACTATGGCGGATATAATGACTCATAGTCAATTTTACAAAGTCAGTGCCCATCATTTGCTTCCTTTATAAGGTCCAGGTCCTTTGTTGTCAAAACAACACTTTATACTTAAACCACAAGTTTTTCAAAGTACAAAGTTTTTGGACTTTTCTGGTACAGTTCGCAAACTCATTTGAAGTATCTACAACATTTGTAGTGTCTTCTACTTAGTCAAAATAGTAAACCCCGGAACAACTTCCAGTGCTGCGCTACTCTTGACATGATAACGGAGATTCTGTAATCTTGTTGAGTTTGTACTGTGCTCCCACTCACTTGTTTCGCAAGAACTACTTTCTCGAGAAATCAACCCTTTCTGACAAACAACATTTGTCTTTTGGTTCGGTGATAGGAGAAATACCCAATGTTTTATTTGGGATAACCTTATAAACATATATTTATCCTATTTTGGTTGTAAACATTTTACACATGCTATGCATACCAAAACTTAAGAAAATGACAATTCGGGTCACTACCCAAACCATATCTTATATGTTGTCAATTTCAGCGGATCATGATGGTGCTCTTTTCAGTGGAAAAACGGTTGTCACTAATGTATAAACTACAAAATTATAATGGCAATTTTATTAATCTTACCATGTCAAACAGGGTTTGATTTTGTCTTTTGAATACTCCAATCTAATGTGGGGTATTCGAGAAGTATAAGTTGTAGAACAATTCTGCAACTTCTCAGATGTTTTGCTAAACTTGTAACTCAAACTTTATCCTTTATGATCCAATCATAAATACTTGATTATCTTGTTACATTGATTTTAACTTCATATTAACAACCTTTTGAACCAATTCAAAATGTCAAACTCTGTTCCCTTTAAATAGATATACTCACATATCTACTTAAATCATCGACATAATTTTATGAAGGAAAAATTAATCCACCATACATGACTACACATAATGGACTATATACATCAATATGTATAATCTCCACTAAATTAGTCGTCCATTCTACTTTGGCCTAAGAACGGAATTCTAGTCATCTATTGGAAGAGGTCTCACAAGCGTCAATAAAATGACTCCGGAAGTCCATCAATATGGAGTTCCTTCATGTTTTTCTTTCCGATATGAACTAAAATGGTGGTGTCACAATTTAAGTGAAACTCTTCAACGTCTTGCAACGTTTAGCATTTAGTCTTATAGATGTTTACTTTACCAACATGATTTATATTAACATATCCATCAATTATGGAATATGATCATAGTTTGAACAATCTCATTTGTTCTCACAAAAGACTAGAACAAAATAACAAATTATTAAGTTCTTCAAATAAATCTTGACTGGTTGGTTCGATACGACAATGAACACAATAACACTTTATTTATGTTCTTGTCATAATCGATTCCACATCTATTACTAGTTCCTTTTAGGCCCTTGTATTTCTTTCATTGTGTTGCTTTGTATGCCAACTCATACCAACCAATGTGGTATCAAAATACCCAAAAATACTTTGTTAACTAGTAATACATCTATAACTCGTATATCAAGCATATACTCCTGAGTTGGACTTTTCCAGTTATCTTTTTTTTCTGCCATATATCTATTTGTAATTCTATTTTCAATATTCCCTTTCCTTTACAGAAGAATCATTAAACATCAAACAATGCTAGTATTACTAGCTCATTTTCTTTGGCGTGTTAGTCATATACTATCACCCATTGAGTCATACTTTGAGTTTGATTGTTCTACTAATATCACCATATTAATAGTATTCTTCTAGATTCCACTCTTAGCAATCTCCAAGTAAGGTAAACTACTTTACCCATACTTCTAATCCATCCCCTCATAACAATTTTATGATTAAGCTAATATAGCTCGAAGGAAGGGATTTAGAGGATAATTTTTAGCGCCCAACTTCTTGAAATATTCAAACGCCTAGCGTCTTCAATCATTGCATATATTCAAATAATATAAGCATACATTGTCACGCTAAATTATACTCAGCCATGTTGCCACAAATAAGTTTCTAGATATCAATATATCTTTCACTTGATTGTTTCTGAAAACAATTCTTTTCGGTTCCTAAATCACTTTGATCAACAAAACATTCTTTTGAAGATAAAGTAATACGGAAGCAACCATGACTTTGGATTCTAAGTAGGAATTGGTTGCTCTCTAGATCAATCAATCATTAATCACATGGAGGTAGGTAGGAAATACCGAAAATCTACAATAGGATTCAATTTTAAATTTCACTAATACGGTACCAATCTTAAATGGTATTTACCAGATCATAACAGTTATATCTCAATTAACAATCTAAGTGTAAGGTAGTTATGTGGATGCCAATGAATACTACAATTTGTGCAAATTCACTTTGATTTGTTGTTCATGATAAATAAGTTCAAGTTAATTCAAAAATTAAACCATGAACTCCCACTCAAAAACAACATCCCTCTTAGTCGTCTTTAGTGATTACACGAACCAAATTCACTACACCAAAACCGATCATCACGTGAGATGATGTAGCTTCAAAGGCAAACATCGACATGTTCATCATATCAGCCATATGACTCATGCTTTACCTTTCGGTTACGCGTTCCGAGGCCATGTCTGTACATGCTAGGCTCGCCAAGTAGAACCGTAGTATTGCGTGTGTTTCAAGGCCATGTCTGTACATGCTAGGCTTGAAAACACCCGTTGTATGCGAACGTTGAGTCTGTCACACCCGATCATCACGTGGTGTCTCGAAACGACGAACTTTCTTAACGGTGCATACTTTAAGGAAGAACACATTATTATCTTGATATTAAGTGAGAGGGATCATCTTATAATGCTACCATCATTATCTAAGCAAAAGAAGATGCATAAAAAAGGATTAACATCACAAACATCACATGTAAGGATAACGTGATATGATATGGTCCTCCTTGCACTTGATCTCCATCATGTGCATCATGGTATGATCTCCATCATTCCACCGGCGTGGTACCAAGTACCATGGCACCCAATCTTGATTGTCCATCAATAAGAAGACAATCATATGGATACCTTCCGGTATATCAACAATTTACAAAATAGATCATCTCATAATCAAATTTGTAATATTGACCATGTCACATCACATGCCCAGCAAAAAACTAGTTAGACGCCTCTAATTTATTTTTGCATATTTTACGTGGCTTAGGGTTTTCGATGATAGAACCGTTCATACCTACGAACATCAACCACAACGTTGATAAACACATTTTTAACAACCCTTCATAGATTAGATCTTAACTATAGTTGGAGAAACAGACACCCGCAAGCCACTTATGCAATACAAGTTGCATGTCAGTTGTGGAACAAGTCTCATGTACGTGGACATGTAAGGTTAGTCCGGGCCGCTTCATCCCACTATGCCACTAAGATCATAAAATAATCAAGGAGGTAATAAAATGATCATCAACGCCCACATACACCTATGTGTTCTACCTGTACAAAACATCTACGCATAGATCCGGCTCTGATACCACTGAAGGGGAACGTAGCATAGAAAACAAAAAATTTCCTACGCGAGAGATACCCGAAAGGCCAAGATCTAATCTAGGAGACGAAGTGCAACGGGCAACAAGAGGGTTAAGGAGAACACATACCCTCGAAGACTCAAAGTGGTACGAGATCAAATCTCGTTGTTGGCGTAGTCGTACTCACACCGATCCCGATAGCGAGAAGATGGCACCGCAATCCGGCGGTGCATCCGTGATCGGTCACACGTACGGTTGATGACGACCTCCGTTCCCTCGTTCCAGCGGGGCGCGGAAGTAGAGGATCCCTCGGAACTCCAGCAGCACGACGGCGTGGTGTGGTGGAGAAAAACATTGCTCAGGGCTTCGCCAAGCGCACGAACAAGTGGTGGAGCAGCGGCAGGAGGGAGGAAGAGATGACACAAGTGTGTGTTTGGGGGAGAGGGAGCTCTCACCCCTCCTTTTATAGGAGGGGATGGCAGACACGAATTTTTGGCTGCCTCCACCTCTCCCTCATCATGTGAGTGGAGTCTCCACTCAACCCACTCATTCTTCCATTAATTCCCACTCAAAATCCCAAGGGTTTTCTTTAATAAATAAATAAAACAATTTTATTTCTTTATTTTAATATTTGTTAATTCCATTAACAAACATTAACATATAACCCCTTGAGTTAGTTGTTAAATCTATTAACAACCATTTGATAAGAATCCCCTTGAACTATTTCAAAATTACTCGAAACAATTTCGGTGACTATTTCAATATTCCCCGAAACAATTTCGGTGCTGTCCAAACTTTTCTCCGATATTCCGTATCCTCTCAAATGCGTCATCGAACCTTAAGTGTGTCACCCTACGGTTCGCGAATAAGATAGACATGATCGAGACTCCTCTCCGATCAATAATCAACAGCGGGATCTGGAGATCCGTGATGACTCCTATATATTCAACGATGACTCTCGTGATCGTGTGAACCAACAACGTCGTGAACTATTCCCTTTGTCTCGCGATATTTTACTTGTCAGAGATTCGATCATTGGTATCAACCATACCTTGTTCAATCTCGTTACCGACAAGTACTCTTTTCTCGTTCCCGTGATATAACATCCTTGTGATCATATCACGTGCTTGCAAGCGGTTTCGATGTGATATCACCGAGAGGGCCCAGAGTATATCTCTCCGTCATTTGGATGGACAAATTCCACTCTTGATCCATGATCCTCAACTAATACTTTCCGAATAATTAACGACACCTTTATAGTCACCCTGTTACGGTGTGACGTTTGATGCCATCAAAGCACTCTTCCAATATCAGCGATTGACATGATCTCATGGTCTAAGGAATAAGTTACTTCGTATGTTTGATATAACAATGTAAACTAAATGACTTGATCGCATTGCTATATTCTCTTTGGGTATATGTTCATCACACCATTCTTCTAATGACATGACCCCGTTATTAACAACATCCAATGTTCATGATCAGGAAACCTTGATCATCTATTAATCAACGAGCTAGTTAAAAGAGAGGCTTTACTAGGAACCATTGTTTGTTTATTAAGCACACATGTATCAACGTTTCCGGTTAATACAATTCCAGCATGAGAAATAAACATTCATCATAAACAAGGAATAAGATAATAACCATTTTATTATTGCCTCTCGGGCATATTCCCTTCAACACCTTTAAGGAACCAAATTCCTTAACTTAATAACTAAAATTCCAAACTTGGTAAACCTTATTTCAAAATTGTTTCTATTGTTGTTATTTTTCTGTTTTCCTCATCCATGCATCATGCTAATCCACTTTCACCTGTTGATTAGTTGTAAAACAATTATTCCAACCTTAATTCATGGGCTTTTCATATGCAACTCAAATTGCATGTGGATCCATTTAATTATGTTATGATACCATGTCAACTAGTTTATTTTTGATGCATCAGTTAAATTGACATGCATCATCCCATGCTTGTGCATTATGCCATGTTATTGATTGTTTGTCTCTCTGCGTTGTTTGTTTGCTTCTTCTCGAATAGACGACGACGTTGAGACAGACGAGGTTTACGACACCCCTTCTGAGGAGTTAGCCCAGTACCAGGCTACTGAGTTTGCAGGCAAGTATTCACTCACATGAACCATTGTGTTCCTTTCCACATTGGATACCGATACTTTCCGTTGTCTATTCTGCTAGCCCTATGAATCGTTGCTTCTGTTCGAACCTATCACATGTTATCCTTTAACCCTGATATAGCCTCACCCCCACACCTAACACCCCGTTGCTTGTAGCTCGTGTCTTACTAGCATGCTTAGGGTTGTTTTTGCTCGAGTTTGATACCCGTTACCTTCTGTTACTATATTTCTATTATGTTCTGGGGCTCGATGTTAAACAACAACCTGTTAATTTTGAGGTAATGCTAAATTGATGATAAGGCACCGGCAGGAGGCCCGGCGTGGTTTTGAGGCCTGCTAGTGTCGACCCTAATTAGGAAAAGGGTCTTGTCTACTGATCCATGATGAGCGCACTAACCGCATGTGGGAAGCGTGTATGGGCGCCCCCTCAATTTGATTCGATTCGAATCTCGTCCAAATCGCCTCATTTAGTTCGGGTTTTCCATTTGCCGCATGCATATGCAGGTGCGAACCCTTGGTACCAGGGTGGAACTTTTGTAGTCGGCATTTAGGGAGACACGTTCTTAGAGTGCTATGAGGGTCCCCTTTTCTTCGTGGGGCTTGATTAGCCGTGCGCTCAATTGCACGGGGTTCTTTGGGCTTGATGCGAAGAAGAGTTGAGTTGTGTTGAGTGCCCCGCTTGGTGGAAAGGCCATTCCATCTGGCGGGTTATTCTTACGTGTACGGCCAAATTGGTGCACCCCTGCAGGGATAAATCTTCTCGAGAAGCCGTGTTTTCCGCAGTTATGGTTAACTTGGTGAAAGTACTGGCTAACAAGTACTCAGAACAACTTACACCTAACAAATGATAACTTGACTAGTAATAGTCTTATTGACACAATAACTTGAACCATCATTAATCCAACCGTGTGGGTTATCCTCGGATTGCTTCTTTGGATAAGGGGCGAGATCCAGGATGGATTTGTTTGGAGTTAGTTGTAGTTGGTTACGATACGCTATCTTATCTCCGTTCTGTTAGCCGGAAGTTGTGGTATGTTCTGTAGTTGGTCAGTGCAGCCCGCTGCCGTATCTTTTGTATCACCCCTTTCTTCCGTTGAACCCAAAGCATATGTGCTTGATGTTGTGGGGTACACTTTGGTGAACTGTGAGTCTTTCTTGCCAGTACGTTTATGTACTGACCCCTTTGGGGCTGTGGTTTCCGCAGACTACGCTTACGAGGATCCCCGTGATGGCTACTACGTGGAGTTTGACGAGGCTGCTGACGAGTAGCTAGCGGACCCGGGCAGGATCCGAGACTACGTGGATGGGCTCTGTTTTCCTTTCATTGCCGGCCTCTTAGGCCTATTTGGATTGGTCTGTACTCAGACCTGTTGAATGCTTCCGCTGTGATGTAATGATGAATTGTTGGGACATGTGTCCTCTGGATGATTGTATTTGCTATCTCTGCTCTAGTGAGAGCTATTTGCAACTTATTTCTATTTATTTGTGTCTTAGAGATTTGTTGTGCTATCATTTTGTTAAACGCCGTTGACGTACCATGTGTGTATGGTATGAAGTACGTCAATGGTAGTATCCTGATTTCTATGGGATGGTTTACGTAGACGATGAACAGTAGGGGTTGGTTGTCACACATACGTGTGTTGGCCTACTCGTAAGAGATGCGGGTGCCGGTAAGCCCCGTAATCCAATCATCTACTGTTCAACGGAACTGCGAGTATCCTCTAGAAGTCCGGGTGCGACAAATGGTATCAGAGCCTGTCTGCCTGTAGGATCCCTTTTACTGGTCGCAGTTGAGTCTAGAAATTATTTTGTAGCTATATAGGAAAAATGAAACGTGAGAGTAGGAATTCTGTTCTTTTTCTTCTTTCCCCACCCACCCTCCCTTTTCTGGTAAGGAAGTGCAACGTTGTTTTCCCTTCTCATCAAAACTTTCAAGTTAGGATTTCACGAATCCTGGTTTCTCTAGGATAGTTATATCTACTAGACCTTAGGAATGGAGGTGGTTGTGACATGACTTATCATGTTGCCTACTCACGATTGAGAACGGAGGCGTGTAAGCCCCGGAAGCAATCCTCTATTCCTTAAGCAGTAGATATTGATCCTTTAGAAGCCCGGATGAGTTTTCCGTAGTACCTCAGGAGTTTTTGGTCTCGTGTTTCCCGATGTTGCTTCAATATCCTGTTCTTCTCAACATCCTTTTCGTCCGTTGAAACCTTGTTGTTGCTTTCCACTTCAGTTCTTCTACCGGCGTCTAATCAAAACTTCCCCGATCATCTGCAGATGGATCTCAGGTTCTACCCGCAGGTGGTTCGGATGACTCGTTGCGAGAGCACTGCCGGTTATCCGGAGATGCTGAGAGACATGGTCACTTATCTGGGGTTCCGTTGGGCACCAGAGTACCAGGTCTACGAGCAGCAGCGAGAGTTTGACCAGACCTACTACCAGGCTATCGTCTACATTCTGTCAGATGATGGCATGAGCGTTGTCCACCGCTACGAGGCAGTAGGTTCCACAGTGGATATGGCTGTGCAGCAGGCAGCTTATGTGAGTCTCACCGTCCTTCGTGCTGACTACTGGGGATTTGACGATTCTATCTATCGCCACATTCCCCGTGGTTACATCACTTCGGAGGGAGCTCACTTCACTCTCTACGACAACTTGGATGTCTACGAGCATGATAACTCCAGGCTGCACACCACCGCTCAGTTTGTCAGGCACAGTGACGCAGTTGCCAGCACACTATCTCAGGAGTTGGCTTCAGTCAGAGAGCAGCTCTACCTTGCTTTGACCCGTCTGGCGACTTACACCACAGACTTTGTTGGAGACGAGCGCTTTGCACGTTTCGATCAGCCAGTTGGACGTCGTCTGCCAGATGCTGGAGGTTACGAGCCGATCAGAGGTCCACTCCTTAACCTCGGTACTGGTTACACTGGGATTCCACGCTTTGGAGCACAGGGAGTCGACGCTATGTACTTCACCACACCTAGAGTCGCTCTCAGACCACGTCAGATCTATGTGGATCGTCGTTCTACCTACTTTCGTGGGCGTGCTCCTCACCGTACCTCTCGTCGTACTACTCACCGCCGTCCTGCGTGATGAGCATGGGAGTACCGATGTATCCATTCTTAGCTATGTTTAGTTATCCTTTGGCATTTGAACCATTTATGGTGTGTTGGATATTCTGATGTATTTGAACATGTGATGATGTACCTGTTAGTTATCTATTCATGCGTCAGAATAATCTCTCTTTCGGTTTCCAAGTCTATCCTTTTTTGTTGTTGTGCTAAAATGCATTTCCATTCAGGATGCCGCCAACAAGGAACACCCCGCCTGAGCCACCGCCAATCACGGAGCTGTTGACTCAGATGACCCAAGTCATGACGCAGATGGCCCAGTTCCAGACTAACCAGCACAACAACCAGAATGCTCCACGAGTCAGTATCAAGGAGTTTCTCAGTCTAGGCCCGAGAGCTTTCGTGGCAACACGCGAGCCTCTGGATGCTGATGACTGGATCCGTGAGATAGCTAAGGCTCTGGAGATTGCCCACGTTGCTGAGGAAGACAAGGTCAAGTATGCCTCCTATATCCTGAAGGGTCAGGCAGCTACTTGGTGGGAAAACTACCAGACCATGAGAGCTGGCTATCCAATCACCTGGGGTTGTTTCAAGGAAGCCTTCCTGAAGCACCACATTCCAGATGGTCTCATGGAAAGGATGCGTGAAGAGTTTTGCTCACTCAAGCAGGGCAAGCTGGACGTCATTGGCTATCAGAGTGAGTTCAATCGCCTCGCTCGTTACGCTGGTGATGAGGTGTCCACTGAGGCTAAGAAGATGGCAAGGTTCCGCAGAGGTTTTAACCCGGAACTCAAGTACGCCCTCACCAATATCAAGGCCAACAACTTCGAGGAGCTCGTTAACACCGCGCTCAATGAAGAAAATGGGCGCAAGGCGTTCGAGGAGTCTCGCAAGCACTCGCGTGAGGGTGGTTCCTCCTCCAACATGACCACCCCTCCGCAGAAGCGCCGCATCTGGGTGCCAAATGGTGCTGTCACTCGGGCTCCATACGCCCAAGCTTCTCCAGGCTTCGCTCCCCGCCCACCCAACCCTGCTCAGATGCATGATCAGAGGGCTTCGATGGGGTAGCCAAGGCCAGGACCTCCTCGCGTCGTCACTTGCTACAAGTGCAAGCAGACGGGGCACTACGCTGACAAGTGCACGCAGAGGCAGCTACCTCCACCACCACCTCGTCCCAACACAAACCAGGCAATGGTGCGTGCTCCCCCGCCTAAAGCCTTCAACTCCAACAACAGGCCTGTCGGGAGGACCGCAAGGGTGAATCATGTCAAGATCGACAAAGCTGAGGAAGCTCCTGACGTCGTTCTCGGTATATTACCCGTAAACTCTTTTCTAGCTAAAGTGTTGTTTGATACCGGAGCATCACATTCTTTCGTGTCAAAGACTTTTGCCGCAACAAACAACCTAATTGTGGTTCCACTAAGCAATCAAATCACCGTTCATTCCCCGGGATCTCAAATGTTGACTTCCAAGATAAGTAAGGATAATCAAATCCTAATTGGAGGCCACATTTTCCTTGCTAATCTCATGCTGCTGGGAAATTCTGACATTGATGTCATTCTTGGTATGGATTGGTTGAAGGCCAATAAAGCTACGATTGACTGTGCTCAAAAGTCAATAACTCTGTTCCACCCCTCTGGCCAGATAGTCTATTCTCCAAATGAATCAAGTTCTGTTCAGCTATACACACTCGATGCAAAACCTCTACCTCTACTTGAAAATGTTCCGGTGGTTTGTGAATTCCCTGACGTCTTTCCAGAAGAGTTGCCAGGGATGCCTCCGGACAGAGCAGTTGAGTTCGTGATCGAGCTTGAACCAGGTACTGCTCCAATCTCTAAGCATCCATACAAGATAGCTCCTCCTGAACTGAAACTGTTAAAGGAGAAAATCGATATGTACATGGAAAAAGGTTACATTCAACCTAGTTCCTCCGCTTGGGGTTGCCCAACTCTGTTCGTTGCGAAGAAGGATCACACAAAGAGACTCGTTGTTGACTATCGTCCTCTTAACGAGAAAACCATCAAAAACAAGTATCCAATTCCTCGTATCGATGATCTTTTTGATCAACTTGCTGGAGCCTCAATATTCTCCAAGTTGGACTTGAGAATGGGTTACCATCAAATAAAGATCAGAAAAGAGGATATTCTAAAAACAGCTTTCACCACTCGGTACGGTCTATATGAATACACCGTCATGTCCTTTGGTCTCACCAATGCACCGGCGACATTCTCTCGACTCATGAATTCTGTCTTCCACGAATACCTCGACAAGTTCGTTGTGGTATATCTCGATGACATTCTTGTCTACTCAAAATCTGAGGAAGAGCATGAAGAACACCTTCGTCTCACTCTCATGAAACTTCGCGAGCATCGTCTATATGCCAAGTTCTCCAAATGTGAGTTCTGGATTCCAGAAGTTGCTTACCTTGGTCATATCATCTCTGCCAAGGGCATAGCCATTGATCCAGAAAAGGTTAAACCAATTGTTGATTGGAAACCTCCAAAGACGGTGAAGCAAGTAAGAAGTTTTCTTGGCTTAGCTAGCAATTGCCATCGTTTCGTCCAAAACTTTTCCAAGATTGCCAAACCTCTCACTGATCTCACAAAGAAGGACAAGAAGTTCGTTTGGTCTCCACAGTGTGATGAAAGTTTCAATCTCCTGAAGACTAAACTCACTTCTACACCAGTTCTGGTTGGCCCAGATACTACCAAACCTTTCCAGATATTCTGCGATGCATCTCTCCAAGGTCTAGGTGCAGTTCTTATGCAAGAACGTCAAGTTGTGGCTTATGCTTCACGTCAGTTGAATGCACATGAGCAAAACTATCCCACACATGACCTAGAACTTGCATCAGTTGTGTTTGCCCTCAAGAAATGGAGGCAATACTTGTTGGGTAATCGCACTGAAATCTTTTCCGATCATAAGAGTCTGAAATATATCTTCACTCAACCAGATCTAAACCTCAGGCAAAGGAGATGGATTGAAAAGATTAAAGACTTTGATCTTACCATTTCTTACAATCCAGGCAAGGCTAATGTTATGGCCGATGCTCTCAGTCGCAAGTCGTATTGCAATAATCTCATGATCATGGAAAGCCAACCTCCACTTCATGAAGAATTCCAGAAGCTGAACCTTGGTCTTGTTCCTCAAGGCTATCTTGCAAACTTGACAACCAGTCCAACTCTCGAGGACAAGATTCGTTCTGAACAACTTTGTGATGCTGAAATCAAGAAGATGGTAGAACACATCAAAGAAGGCAAGGAGAAATTTAAGTCCTTCTCAATTGATGACAAAGGAACTGTGTTCTTCGAAGGACGCATTGCAGTCCCTCAAGTTCAAAGCCTCAAAGATGTCATTCTCAAGGAGGCTCATGAAACTCCTCTCTCCATCCACCCTGGAAGTACAAAGATGTACCAGGATCTCAAGACACTGTATTGGTGGCCTGGCATGAAACGTGAAATTGCTCAATACGTTTCTGAATGCGACGTTTGTCAACGTGTTAAGGCAGTCCATCAGAAAACAGCCGGTCTTCTCCAACCTCTGAAAATCCCTGAGTGGAAGTGGGACATGGTTGAAATGGACTTCGTCACTGGTTTTCCAAAGTCCAAGAAGGGCAACGATGCAATTTTCGTTGTCATTGATCGTCTCACTAAAGTAGCTCACTTCTTTGCTGTCAAAGAAACAATCTCAGCTAGCCAGTTAGCAGAACTCTACACAGCAAAAATTGTTCCTCTTCATGGTGTTCCATTGGAAATAATCTCAGACCGTGGAAGCATATTCACTTCTCATTTCTGGAAAAGCTTTCAAGAAGCTTTGGGCACCAAACTTCTGTTCAGCACAGCCTATCACCCTCAATCTCAAGGGCAAGTCGAAAGAGTCAATCAGATTCTCGAGGATATGCTCAGAGCATGTGGTATCTCCTTTGGCATGAAATGGGAAGAATGTCTTCCATATGCTGAATTCTCCTACAACAACAGCTTCCAGCAAGCCTAGGCATGGCACCATTTGAAGCTCTCTATGGCCGCAGATGCAGAAGTCCAATCAATTGGTCTGGAGCTGGTGAACGTTCACTCTTAGGACCTGACATTGTTAAGGAAGCCGAAGAGAAAGTTCGCATCATTCGTGACAATCTCAAGATTGCTCAGTCTCGTCAGAAAAGCTACTATGACAGCAAGCACAGGGATATGATCTATGCACCTGGTGACAAGGCATATCTCCGTGTAACTCCCCTCAGAGGCACTCATCGTTTTGGTGTGAAAGGAAAGCTTGCACCAAGATACATTGGTCCTTTCAACAATCTCTCAAGGCGTGCGGAAAATGCCTATCGTCTTGAACTTCCAGAAAAGCTATCCAAGGTGCACGATGTGTTTCACGTGTCACAGCTCAAGAGGTGTTTCAAAGATCCAGATCGTGCAGTTGATCATGATTCCATTGAACTGCAACATGATCTATCTTATGAGGAGCACCCTATTCGTATTCTCGATGAAACTGAGCGTAAGACTCGCAACAAGAGCACCAAGTTCTTGAAAGTGCAGTGGTCCCATCATTCCGATAAAGAGGCAACGTGGGAGACCGAAGAGGATCTTCGCAAGAAGTATCCGGACCTTTTCTCTTCTCAGTAGGAATCTCGGGGCGCGATTCCTTCAAGGGGGGGGGCGTTTTGTAACATCCCAAGTATGAAATCACCTTTAGAATGTTTGTTTCTTGCTTCATTATTGTTTTGCATCATGGAATCTTAATCATTGCATTTGTTTTCCATTTGTTTGCATTTGTTTACCCTTGTTTTCTATTTGAATTTCAAACCAAGATTCCAAACCTTGTTTCATACTTGTTATGTTACAATTTTTCCAAATAAAAAGTTCAATCAAAACAACCATTTGTTTCCATTAAACCATAAGGTTCAAACTAATTAAAATTATGGCTTTTAATAATTCACTTAATTCAAATGTTATTCAAATTCAATTACAAACAGCAACCACTTTTGAAAATATGAAGAATTACAAAACAATTCATTCACTTGTTTCCAATTAAACTTGAATTTAACAACTTATTTGCTTAAGTTCAATTATTTTCAATTAATATTAATTTCATTCAAATTTCAAACAAATTACAGACAGCACTTAAATTCAAATCATTTTGAAAAACCAAAAGTTGCACTTTGTGCTGTTACAATAAATAAGCAACATAAAATTTATCCCTAAATTTTCTACCCCAATAAACCCTTTCTTTTTCTTCCTTTTTCTATTCAGCAAAAAACAGAAATTTTTAAAAAGAAAACAGAGAGAGGGAGGGGCCTGCCAGCCAGTGGGCTGCACCCACCAGGCCCAGCGAGCGGCCCGGTACCCCTTCGCCCCCTCGCTCCTTCTCTTCTTGCTGTACGGCGGCACATCCGCCGTGTCCACGTCGCCGTACGGCCGATGGGACGGCCACCGTCGCCCCTACTCCTCTATATAGCTAGCCCCGAGCGCTGCCCTAACCCTAGCTCCACCTATCTCCCTCTCGCCGCCGTTTTCCCCTCCGTTTCCTCCATCTCTGCAACCATCCACCTCTCTGCAACCACCCCGAGCGCCACCGTGTCTGAATCCACGATGATCGCCGCCGGTAGGGTGCTCCTCCCCTCGGGCTAACCCCGGGGATCATCTCCCCGCACCTCCCTCGAGCTCATCGACACCTTCACGGTGGTTGGAAGCATCCGCAACTCCGCCGCCGTCCGTGCTGCTGCCGGCGACGTCCACCTCGCCGTCGAGCTCCTCCCTCTGAAACTCCTCCCGGTGAGTTCACCTCCCCTTTCTCTCACCCTCCTCTCTCTGCACGATGCACACCGCGCGCACACGCCTCCACCGCAACAAGGAGCAGCTGCTGCATCGCAGCACACCACCGGCGAGCGCCGTCTGACGCCAAGGTTCAGTACCTGCAGCCGCGAGTTTCAGTTAACGCGTAGCTGAATAATAACCTAACCGCGTGTCCCTATCTGACAACAAACTCACAGCAGCGCACTGGCCAACGCCTTTCGCTCACGCTCCCGCGGCGCGGGTTCGAGCCCCCGCCCGCGCGGATTAACCCCAATTTTTGCTAGCCACGCTGGCAGGCAGGAGGCCCACCTGCCAGTGGCCTGTGCTGCCACGCGTGCACACACGCGGGCCACAGTGGCCAGGGCCCCCTCGTCAGTGGCCTGGGCTGGGCCACTGCGAGGTAGAAAAGGGTTTTCTGCCCTTTTCTTTTTAAATCAAATCCTTTTCTTTTTACAGTTTAGTCCCTGCAATTAAAATGCTAATAACTTTTATTTTCTAAATCCAAATAATGAAAATAAAATATGTTTGCTGAACCAAATTAAATTCTCTACCTATTTAAAACATTTGTATTCTGTTTTGAATATTTCAAATGCATTCAAATTTCAAATTCAAACAACTCCTCTTAAAGTTGGTTAATTTCATAAATAATTCAAACTTAATTCAAATAACACAAATAAAATATGTTTTCCATGCCATGTTAAACCACCTTTTCAAATATAATTTTTTTTTCATGTTTTGAATAATTTAAATTGGTTAAATAATTTAAACCTTGTTTAAATCATTTAAAATTTGCTAAATTCATAATTTGCTCAAATTAAATTATTTTTGAACATATAAAATATGTTTTCAAACCAGAAAAGTATAAACTTTTCAAATATGAATTTGATTTAATGTTTTGGACAAATAAAAATTCAAATAAATTCATACTTGAATTTAATTCATTTAAATCTTGTTTAACTTGTTTAATTCATAAATAATTCATCTTAATTCCTTTTCCAATAATTGAAACATGTAATCCACCTAAAATTTTGTGTACTTTCCAAATATGAATTTTGTTATTTGTTTTGAACAATTAAAATTGATGAAAACAACAAATGCTTATGTAACACCTTTAAGGAACCAAATTCCTTAACTTAATAACTAAAATTCCAAACTTGGTAAACCTTATTTCAAAATTGTTTCTATTGTTGTTATTTTTCTGTTTTCCTCATCCATGCATCATGCTAATCCACTTTCACCTGTTGATTAGTTGTAAAACAATTATTCCAACCTTAATTCATGGGCTTTTCATATGCAACTCAAATTGCATGTGGATCCATTTAATTATGTTATGATACCATGTCAACTAGTTTATTTTTGATGCATCAGTTAAATTGACATGCATCATCCCATGCTTGTGCATTATGCCATGTTATTGATTGTTTGTCTCTCTGCGTTGTTTGTTTGCTTCTTCTCGAATAGACGACGACGTTGAGACAGACAAGGTTTACGACACCCCTTCTGAGGAGTTAGCCCAGTACCAGGCTACTGAGTTTGCAGGCAAGTATTCACTCACATGAACCATTGTGTTCCTTTCCACATTGGATACCGATACTTTCCGTTGTCTATTCTGCTAGCCCTATGAATCGTTGCTTCTGTTCTAACCTATCACATGTTATCCTTTAACCCTGATATAGCCTCACCCCCACACCTAACACCCCGTTGCTTGTAGCCCGTGTCTTACTAGCATGCTTAGGGTTGTTTTTGCTCGAGTCTGATACCCGTTACCTTCTGTTACTATATTTCTATTATGTTCTGGGGCTCGATGTTAAACAACAACCTGTTAATTTTGAGGTAATGCTAAATTGATGATAAGGCACCGGCAGGAGGCCCGGCGTGGTTTTGAGGCCTGCTAGTGTCGACCCTAATTAGGAAAAGGGTCTTGTCTACTGATCCATGATGAGCGCACTAACCGCATGTGGGAAGCGTGTATGGGCGCCCCCCTCAATTTGATTCGATTCGCATCTCGTCCAAATCGCCTCATTTAGTTCGGGTTTTCCATTTGCCGCATGCATATGCAGGTGCGAACCCTTGGTACCAGGATGGAACTTTTGTAGTCGGCATTTAGGGAGACACGTTCTTAGAGTGCTATGAGGGTCCCCTTTTCTTCGTGGGGCTTGATTAGCCGTGCGCTCAATTGCACGGGGTTCTTTGGGCTTGATGCGAAGAAGAGTTGAGTTGTGTTGAGTGCCCCGCTTGGTGGAAAGGCCATTCCATCTGGCGGGTTATTCTTACGTGTACAGCCAAATTGGTGCACCCCTGCAGGGATAAATCTTCTCGAGAAGCCGTGTTTTCCGCGGTTATGGTTAACTTGGTGAAAGTACTGGCTAACAAGTACTCAGAACAACTTACACCTAACAAATGATAACTTGACTAGTAATAGTCTTATTGACACAATAACTTGAACCATCATTAATCCAACCGTGTGGGTTATCCTCGGATTGCTTCTTTGGATAAGGGGCGAGATCCAGGATGGATTTGCTTGGAGTTAGTTGTAGTTGGTTATGATACGCTATCTTATCTCCGTTCTGTTAGCCGGAAGTTGTGGTATGTTCTGTAGTTGGTCAGTGCAGCCCGCTGCCGTATCTTTTGTATCACCCCTTTCTTCCGTTGAACCCAAAGCATCTGTGCTTGATGTTGTGGGGTACACTTTGGTGAACTGTGAGTCTTGCTTGCCAGTACGTTTATGTACTGACCCCTTTGGGGCTGTGGTTTCCGCAGACTACGCTTACGAGGATCCCCGTGATGGCTACTACGTGGAGTTTGACGAGGCTGCTGACGAGTAGATAGCGGACCCGGGCAGGATCCGAGACTACGTGGATGGGCTCCGTTTTCCTTTCATTGCCGGCCTCTTAGGCCTATTTGGATTGGTCTGTACTCAGACCTGTTGAATGCTTCCGCTGTGATGTAATGATGAATTGTTGGGACATGTGTCCTCTGGATGATTGTATTTGATATCTCTGCTCTAGTGAGAGCTATTTGCAACTTATTTCTATTTATTTGTGTCTTAGAGATCTGTTGTGCTATCATTTTGTTAAACGCCGTTGACGTACCATGTGTGTATGGTATGAAGTACGTCAATGGTAGTATCCTGATTTCTATGGGATGGTTTACGTAGACGGTTAACCGTAGGGGTTGGTTGTCACACATACGTGTGTTGGCCTACTCGTAAGAGATGCGGGTGCTGGTAAGCCCCGTAATCCAATCATCTACTGTTCAACGGAACTGCGAGTATCCTCTAGAAGTCCGGGTGCGACACTTCCTCTGACCATCTATGAAGCAAGTAATTCTCAGGTATTTCTTGAACATTGGTATGCACCATAGCCTTCAGGATGTGGTGACACAGCATGCCATTCACATTGAATCTGTTGCACATACAGACATAGGAATTGTCCTGTGACTCGAAAGTTACAGTTCTTACTTTCTTGGCTCTAAGATCATTCCGACGTAGCTCGTACTATACACCATTACCCACAACCGGTTATATGCTATAAGCTGTTGTCATCTCCATCATTTCGCTAAACTTCGCAAAAGCAGCCCTGGTATAGAACTTTGATGCTTTCTCCTCAATCTTATAACTACACACACACACAAAAAAAACATGTGTACTGTGAGTACATTTTTATATGTATATCTGAAAAAATATAGTTTCCAATTTCATGCCACATACCTCGACCATATTGTTGCTTCGGTCGCCTCTCCTAAAAAGCCAGCATTGTCCTCCCTATGAAGCCTTGTTTCCTGAATATACTCGTATTGCTTCACAAATTACCAAACTGAGTCCTCTGGATGCACAAGCGTCTTGAAAAACGAGTTCAGTCCTTCTGACCTCCCGGTTGTACTAGTGAATGGGAAAAAATCATTCTTGAAGTATGCGGGAGCCCAAGTATCCCTGCATCCCCACATATTAATGAGGTGTTCGTTAGCCTCAAGTCCATGCTTCGACAACATCAGCTGCCACATGTTCTCAAACTCGCCAACTGTGTCAGAACCATAAATACAGTAAAAAAAACTCCTTCTCGAACCCTTCACGTGACCTAGAAAGTACTCCAAGCTTGTCTTTTGCTATCCGAAGCAAATGCCACAAGCAGCAACGGTGCACCGTTAATGGAAAAGTATCAGATATGGCACCTGCAATTGATTTGCATTGATCCGTCATTATGCATGTTGGATGGTCACCACCCATTGCTTCATCCAAGTCTCAAACACCCACTTGAAAGTGGGGATTGTCTCATCCGGTATCAAAGCACACCCAAGCATAATGCTCTGCAAGTGGTTATTGATGCCTACTATGGGTGCAAATGGCATATCATATCGGTTGGTACATAAGGTTGTGTCAAAAAAATACACAGTCTTTGAACCTCCGGTACATCTTTCGCGTTCTTCCGTCTACCCAAAAATGTGCTCTCACTGTATTATTATCATCTACTTTGATAGCATAGAAGAACTGTGGACTCTCAGCCCGAAGTATCTGGAAATACCGAACAGTTTTTGACATGTCGTTCTGCCTCACCTCATTTCTCAATTTTGTTCTAATGTTTCCAACATCTCTGTTTGTGTATGTTAAGTTGCGGAGAGTCCCATGCAAATCTCCAAGTGTGGCCATGATGAGAGACGTATCGGCATTACGATTATGCAACGTCTTGATCAACATATAGTCTTCATATGGCACTTTTCGATGAGATCTGTAATACCTTGTCCACTCGTCCTTACTCATCAATGTGTGTGTGTGTTCCTCAATGAAAATGGTTACCTCCCATTTTGTCCTCCTAAGACCAACTGACATTCGAGCCTTACAATTATGTCTCTTCAGCTTGTTCTGTTTCCTCTTCGCAACATCTATATTACTACCAAATTGTGTCACCTCAGATGATGCTTCCGTTACATGCTCCACGGTATCAAAAACCTCTGGGTCCATCCCCTCTTCTTTTGCAGTCATATTAACCTTGGACTTCCTTGCATGAGCATACTCAAAATCTCTCCTAATTAAATGATCACATCCTTTCTTCTGACTCCTTCTAGAGCATCCAATCCTACTGCCAAAACCCATTTTCTCTGCGTACTCATTGTAAAACTTCTTTGCATCCTCAACATTATCCAAAAGCATTCCTACGTGCGGAGTTAACCTCCTTGAACTTCCACTATCAACCTGCAAATGAAAGCAGGCAAATATTTTGAGGTCCCAAGCAGAAGATAGCATGCACCATAAGAATATGCTTCTTCACCACTAACACAATGTTTCTTCCTAACAATTAAAATGCTTCTTTTTAAAAATTATGCGTTCAACTCAAATTACCATGTACCCATCAAACACAAAGCATGCCATCTCCCAAAAACCAAATAAAATGTGTTATACATTTCTAATTGACAAACAGACAGAGCTTATGGTACATTCTTGACAAAATTATTACATCGTTTTGCTTCCATATGGAATATGAAAACCTTGCAGTAAAACAATCTCATGTTGCACAAAATTGAATTTACGTAAAATCTCATACTACATTCCAAATTGAATCAAAAAGTTCTAAACAACTCAACAGCATCCATAATATCAGTGGAAATCATACTACACTACGTAAAAAGCTTCACATGAATGAATATTCGTAACATAAAACTATGCTTACTTACGTACTACGAAATGCTACGTCATCTACGCGAAAAAGCTTCCTTTTTTAGTATCAATTCCACTACCACATCCATGTGCTTCCTTGCAAATTTCCAAATGCTTCGGCATATATGAAAAAAAACTTACTTTCTGTCTATTCTCGAATTTACGTACCAAGTACATATGCTTCCTTAAGAACCATGAAATGCTTCGAGATATATAAAACAAGTTTTGTTATTGTTTCTTAACGAATTACACAAAAACGCAATGATCTCGAACCCAGATCAGGGACACCAAACAACTACGACGGCTGCATCTATATAGTTCACACTTTGCAACTTAGTAAAATCAGAAGGGTTAACATCTTTACCTCACCATCCCCATGGATTACTACAGGGGGGTTGCTGATTGGTTCAGGATTTTATGCTCCAATGTTACCAACTCCATCGCCATGGTTTACCAAGGGGGGGTCGGCGTCTGGTTGTGGACTAGATGTTCCATTGCTTCTAGACACAACAGAGACCAATTCCGGGTCGATTTGACAGAAAACACGACGAAAAAATGGATTCATACTAGGTGGATACTCAATTTCCTCTCTCAGGTGTGCCATATGCACTACAACGTGGCTACAGGCAGAGGAAACTAAGAGGGAGAGGAAGCACACGGTTGAAGTCTAAAATGAGAGGAGCGAATCACTCGGAGAGGAAGTAGCCATTAGAGGCGAGGCAGGAGGTAACGCGCGTGCGTGATTTATGTAAGCATGCAGGATTTTCGGGGCTAAGCTCAAGGAGTGATTCCCGGTCGCGCGCGCGGGACACTCAGCCTCATCTGACGGTCTCTATGCAGTTGATCGTACGGACAAAAAAAGGTCCGATATCTTTCACGGAATCGGCGTCCGACTCCTAGTAGCTGTCTTTATTTTAAACCGATCCTAGTGGGTTTGGTGGCTCTTAATTTGTGGTTACTTTGGAGATGCACTATGGAACAGAGCTGGCATGGCCGTTTTTTATTTCAGTATATATAATGAGATGGAGCACGGTGCAGGTTTTCTATCTTCTCCCAAGATTTCATACAAGGAATTAGACATTATGACGATGAATTTTCCAAAAGATGTAGTAAGAATTTCTTATAAATATTTTTTCTTTAATTAAACAACAATTTCCAAAATCACCCTGCTAATTTACAATATTTTTTGCTGAGAATTTATCACAAAATAGTAGCGAGTTAAAACAGCTTCGATATTGGGCAAAATGACTTTTGTAGCGTCCAATCCGTGAATGTTTGAAATTTGATCCAAGTAAGATTGACAAATAATTTCTAGGGCCACTAGAACTCCTGTATTTTTTTTCCCCAAATTGTGTTGCCTTTGCAGTGTTACCAACGGTTTGTCTATTGAGGTGATAATGTAGATGCAAGAAATTTGGAATGAAGAAAAAATGAAGAAAATATAGAATTCTTGACATTATATTGTGTAGAAACGTCATAGCTAAACAAATTTGAGTGTTGATTACAGAAGATAAGGGTTAATAAAACTCACTGTTCTAAAAAATGAAACAACAATTCTTTGAAAACAACACAACAGGATGCATTTCTTCATTCAAACAATCAGTACATGATACGAGTCATTTCCACCTGTTTCTAAGCAAGCTCGCTTTTCTAGCGTATTTAAACAAAGCTTTCCGGTTGCAACTTGATGCACGGTTGTCACAGTGATGATTGCATCAGGTAAAAAGACCAACTGGCCGGCTAAATCAGTCATCATCATCCTCATGGTCGGCCAGATGCCACCGACCATCCTTGCCTTTCACCATACCTTTGTTCTGTACCACCCACCAAGACGATGGAATTGAATACTCCTTCTTCAGTGCATCTTCATGTTTATTTACCAACGCGATATCTCGATCAACCTCCAACTCGAACCCTCCATTGCTCCCCTGTGTCCCGGCAACCCCATGCATGTAGCACTCCATGTCATGCCATGTCAACGGGTTCCCAGGGGTCTTGATGTAGGGTGATTCCCCTGTGTCGATCATGAGCTCTGTGCCAGCATCGCTGTATCCTAGCTTTGGCCAGTTTGGAACCACATCAGGTGAGTTCCGAACACGGAGCAGCCTCAAATCCTCTGCACCATCAAATGCTTTCTGAAAGTCGGAGTTGCCCACTCTTGGGCAACCGAACACGAAGGACGAGACCGGGCAGCTCTTGTTATAGCCATTGGAGACAATGTCGGTGGCACTGATGGTCGCAAGAGACGCCCCAAGGCTGTGGCCTGTAATGGTGATGCTGGTCTCCTCTTGCTTGTACACATCCTGTAACCTTTTGATCTCGTTCAACACCTGATACAAGCTTGTTAGTTTGATCATGGACAATTTCCTCATGATGAATATAAATAAAAAGTGACGTTGAATATACATGACCAATGAGGCGAGGATGCATGCATGGACTACACAGTTAAACTATTTCATTTAATAAATAGCATGGCCCCAGCAATCTAAACTGTCCTTAAAATGCATGTCATGTTGTGACATAATTGTTTTTATGCAGGCTAAACTTTAGATGGACCATAAGTGGAATTATCCCCCATCTGAAAACATCATGATGCTTCCTTAGTGCAGTAAGATGGAACACAGAGCACCACAGACTCACGGGTGGAAATTGGAAAATAGGAAGTAAGACTTGCTTTTATACAACCGACAGGCTAATATTCATGCCCAAGTAAAGGCAAGCCAATGATCTGTATCTTTTTCTTTCCTTCTTTTGCCTCACTTCAAATGAAAGAAAACCTAAACATCAAACGCATGCATTGTTATAAACTACATACTAATTTTAGATCACGGGGTTTAACCTGCATAAAGATTATTATCAACTATGCATTCTAACTTAGTAGTTTGCTTCAGAAGGAGATAATCTATAAGAGTGGCTTTGATGATAAACTGATGCTTAATAAAGAATAAAAAGAATTACCTGATATCGTGCACTCTGTTTGTTGTACCGAGACCCTGGGTCACTACTTGTGTAGACGGATAACCACCCTCCATGAACACGGGGGTCATCAGCACTGCCTGGTCTCACTATTTCTGAAGCGGGCGCTAAGGAAATATCAAGGTCATCCATCCATTCTAGCATCCGTATTGTCCCACGCCATGCAACTACCACATCCCGCCTCCCAAGAACTTCCTTACCCTTGTCGGTGGCCACAGCAACAAACCCCATCCAGTTTGACTGCTTGCTCCATGCGGCCTTTGACAATGGCTTTATCATGAACCCATCAGGCAAGCTAACAGTACACATAGCATATATGAACTTTGTAATCTCATACAGATTAGGGTTTGATACATCCACCCTGTTGAGGAAGTCCTTGCGTTTGAAGAGGCAAGACCCAGCATACCTTGATCTCCTCTCTCTGTTCAGCCCAGTGTAGGCTGCCTGTGAGAGCTCACCATAGTTGATGATATTCTTCCTGAGGTCGACGTCAAGAGGATCAAGCAGCCCTTTCCAGTAATTCACACCGTTGAGTTCTCTCCATCTTTTGGCAACATTTTCAAACCCTCTCAGAGAACTCATATTTGAGTATTTGGCATGAAGTGTTTCCGCTCGTGTTGCTTCGTTTCTTGCAAGCTACATGAGCCCGCAACTTCTTATTTCACTTGCATATATATAGGAATTATGTTAGGCTGCTGGCTTCTCCATTAAACTTGCAGTTCAATATGCTGGTAGAAGAGGAGCTCCCCTGTCATTCTCTCATCCTACCAAATCTTTTGCCTGACTTGGCAACCATCCATCCTAGATTTCAAAGCATACAGAAGCTTGCAAGGATCAAATAAGGACCAAAAGAGAATCAATCATTCTATTCATGCTGGATGGCACTAGCCTGAACAAGATGGGAAGACAAAATAACGTGCACCACACCATATCTTTGTGTGCTTGAAAAGAGAGGCGTTTACCATTTGGGACCAGCAATGGACAGTGCCTTTTTCGCAAGATTTTACTCTGACTAATGGTGACGGTGATGTATATGCAATCATACTTCACAATATATTTTCTAAATTAGAAGGATCCATCAAATGATGCTGACTAACCGAACATTTGATATTAAAATTTGTAGCCCCATGATTTATAAATGCATATAAAAACTACCTAATAAACAGTGAGCATACAGCAACTGAATTTATGTTTAGAAAGGCATGATCACAGAGTGTAGGACACTAGGATTCAACGATCATATCGCTGTTACTGAAAGCATTCATCCCAGAAAGTTGTCATTTGAAAAAGATGGCAACCCACAAGAATTAGGTACGGGAAAAAAGGTGAGCTTAGCAGTCACTCCATTCCACTGGGGATTCCCTCCATTTTAGGTTAAGACAGGTCTAGATGGTTCAAGGATTTTGCATTATAAAAGGTTTTTCTTATCTTACAAGCAAAATGTGGGGCAAGCAACCCTGAATAACACTTCACCCTTTTCAAAGCTACATGCAGGACTACTGGAGGCAATGGGGCCATTTTCCCCCTATTCTATACTAAACAAGCAATCTATTTCCAGAAAGAATTTCAAATACTTAAACTAAAAGGGAGGACGGTTGGAACAGAACACTAGATGACACTTTCAATCTGCGAAATCCGTCTCGACTTAAGAGTATGGAGCTTCTTGCTGCAGCTGTTTTATTCGCTGATTGCTAATTTCTAAAAAAATCAAGGTAAAGTCACAAAGACAGCTCAGCATCTGCCGGTCACTTCCAAATTAGTACTCCCTCCGATCCATAAAAAGTGTCGCTCAAAGCGACACTTTTTATGGATCAGAGGGAGTATAATATATTAAGTACTTAGCACATACTACCAAGTCTTGGCCTTATGGACTACCAATTTCCGACAGGCATAGCAATATCTAAGCATGACATAAATTAACAAATATGTAAATAAGGAATTAAGAATTTCTCAACTTGATTGAACTAGATTTTATTTCTATGATTGGGGTTCACAAAGAATATGATTTAGCACTCTATAAGGAATCTTTATCAAAAAAGAAACACGTTATAAGGAATAAATTCAATATTTTCAAAATATGAATAATAGAGCATTGAGTATTTTAAAATATTTTATACAATAGGGGGCTCCCCCACTGTTTCTGGTCAAAAAAGGTAGAGCATTTTAGGATGGCCACTATTTTTGCAGTCTAATGGATAGGATTATAACATAATAATGTAAGAAAGTTCACTCTATTATGTTATGCTGCATCACTTTCTGTTGGCTTACTAAAACTGGTCCCATGGAAAACTTATAGGTAGCTTCAATGCACAGAAAGAGCCATCACATCATTGAACTGAGGTTGACCATAGGGATATACTCTCGAAGAACCTGTATGACAAGAGCATGTCTAAGGCTAGCAGTTTCAGAACACAGGTGACAACAACCAATCCAAAGGGAAAAAATGTTTGCAGTTGCACTGAAAATGGAGAAGTAGTTCTTTGATAGCTTGCAGTGCGTTGGATTGAAATTTTCCATGCTAATTGTACATTGCCACAGAATCCCGAGCAAACAGGCATACATACACTGGATGCCCTAAAGCTTGAAGTAGGCAATCATAATCAAGGTAAAGCAAGAATTGACAGATGCTAACTTTATTAAGCACTAGATTCTTGTATAAATCAAGGATATGAAAATTTCAAAAGATGTGAAGGAGTTGGGAGAGAGCGACAATCCACTGTGCTATTTTAAGATTATGTTTAACAGCCTCACTGGCACTTTTGCCAAATCCTTTTTCTATTTGAGTTTTGATGTAATTGTTCATCACAAATGCTGAGAGAGCTATCATACATAATGTGTTTGGTGGGCCCTGTTGATATTCTTGCAGATAAAATAGAACTATCAAGCGCAACTAAATGTGAGGCTACACCTATGCTCATCAGCTCATGTGGAAGATATATCATATATGCACCATTGTATGCGGCCAGAACCCATAACATGATATAATGAGTTGCTCCCTAACTATTCTGCAAAAAATGTTACCCCGTAGTGAATCCACGGCAACTGTATGAAAATTGCAAAGCAGAAGGCCCAGTCCCATGCTGACCCTGAATATACAACAGCATTGCATGGTCAATTACCATATCCAAGAATTGTTTCATCCAAAGTGATCAGACTTGCTAAGTTTCCAAGCAAAGCTAAAACTGGATTGAGCACACCACGGGCCAGAATCAACTTTAAGACTCATACCAGCTTCTGTATTCAGATTGATCCGTTTGTCCAAACAGTGTACTCTAAATGAAAGACCACGTTGATGAATACGGACGAAGAAAAATGTCCAAGAAGGAAAATATGAAAAATAATGGTGTAGATCAGGATATATATCACCAGAAATCTCCACAAGAGCACAATCCATCTTCAAACCGGTGGAACCGACGGTTATCTCTGAGAACTACAGCTCTTCCTGTACACTTACTGAGATGCTTAATTGCATTGTGACAATCATCACACACTCGTAAGTTCTTCATAACTCGGATTGGCACACCTTCCGGAACAATCAGAAGACCTAACCCTATCGCTAGCCTTTCGCTGTGATATCCCAGCGTTGCACGCTTCTCATCCCTGTCCACATCCTTAAACACTGCAGTGGTGTCTGCCACATAGCCAGATGCCTCCATCTTCTCTCCAACTTTTTCGAGCACATTATAAATATCGTTACTTCTTGGATGCCTCCTGCAATTTGACACAAAGGTATGCACCTCCCCTGCAGCTTCAAGCCAGCTAAGTCCAGTCTCTTTCCGTACACCTGCATCCCGCATCGCCTTCCTCGCAAGTGCTGCATCAACATGCCTTCCTGCAGCTGCATACGTACTTGACAGGAGCATGTGTGCACCAGAGCTGCGGGACCCTGTCTCAAACAACCGCTTTGCAGCAATTGCCGCAGTGTCAGCATCCTTGAACATGCGACATGCCATGAGGAGTGCACCCCAAACAGAGTCAGGTGGTTCCATGGGCATTGACTCAATAAGGTTCAGTGCTTCAGTTATACGACCTACACGACCTAGTAGGTCAACCATTGCAGCATAATGTTCAGCATGTGGCTCAATGTTATGATCTTTCATGAGAGAAAAATATCGCTTCCCCTCATCGACGAGACCAGCATGGCTGCATGCGGTGAGTAAACACAGGAAGGTGATGTAGTTAGGCCGGAATCCAGCATTCTGCATCTCCGTGAAACGCTCAAATGCCATGGAAGTATGACCATGCTGTGCAGATGCAATAAGCACCGCATTCCAGATACCAAGGTTTCTCTCAGGTGCTGCACGAAATACCTGGTAAGCACAATCCACAAGGCCACACTTTGAGTAGAGTGAAACAAGTGAGCTGCCCACAAATGGTGATGCATCCAGTGCTGTTTTTATAGACCGGGCATGCACCTGAGCCCCAAGCTGAAAGAGTGTCGCTGCAGCGCACACACGGACAATGCACGAAACTGTGAAGTCATTGACCTGCACAGCCTCTGCGAGTGCCGAGCGGAAGATCCACAGTGCTGCAGGATGCATCCCAGCATCCGCGTAGCCGCCAATGAGCGCAGACCAGGAGACGACATTCCGCTCGGGCATTTCGTCGAACAGCCGGCGGGCGTCCAGGAGGTTCCCGCACTTGGCATACATGTCGAGAACCGCGGATCCAACGAACACGTCGCCAGCGAACGGCGTCTTGTAGGCGAGGCCATGGAGGGCATGCGGGGCAAGCGGGGGGCGCGATGAGTCCGCGGCAGCTGCGACGGCCTTGGCGGCGGAGGGGATGGAGCGGTCGGTGGCTGGGACGCCGGCCGCGAGCATGCGGCGGAAGGCGTCAAAGGCGGCGGCGGCGAGGCCGTTCTGGGCGAAGGAGGATATGAGGGAGGACCATGCGGCGGCAGAGGGCGGAGCGGGGAGGTCGAGGAAGGCGCGGAGGGAAAGCTCGGGGAGCGAACAGCGGGCGTAGAAGGTGAGGAGGTGGTGGGCGAGTAGCGCGTGGGAGGAAGCGATGGCTGGGAGGTGGCCGCCCTTGAGGAGGTGGCCGTGGAGCTGCTGCCCCTTGGGGAGAGCGCGGGCGGCTGAGAGCGCGACTAGGAGGTCCGCCAGCGAGCGCGCACAAGCAGAAGGCGCGCCGAGCGGCGGCAACGGCGGGGGCATCGCAGCCTCCACTTCGAATCTTCGACTTTTTAGAGCGGAACGGTGTGTTTTCAGCGGTGGATTCGTGCTCTCTGCCCCGTGTGTGCTCCAAAGATTCGTGCCGCGTGCGTTGTTACATCCACAACACGATCTTTTTTTAGAGATCCACGACACGAATGTTGGAGCAGAATCAACGGTGAAAAACGTGTCGGCATGGAGCAGGCTCAATAGATATTTTCTGTGTTTTTTTTTAGTATCGCGCTGAGCATCCCCGGGGATCGGAAACCCCGCATCCAGCTGCGGACACGTGTCTAGAAGAACCATTGCTCGCATACCTCGTTTCAGAAAAATCAACAGATCATGCCCCACCTATCCTTTCTCTTTCCCCGCAGATATCGCACAAGGCTCGTGCCTGAATGTCGGTAGTCACCGCCACCACCGATCACCACTGCCATTGAGCACCGGAGTTGCAACCGCTGCCGCCAAAAAAAAATCTTGTTGCAGCATCGCCCTCACATCAGAGCACCTCCGTGCTCCTTCGTTAGCATCGGCGTCGTGCCATGTGAGCATCTCCGCCCTCCTTCGGTAGCACCGGCGTCGTGCCATGGGAGCACCTCGGCGTCGTGCCACGTGAGCATCTCTGTGCTCCTTCGGTAGCACCGGCGTCTTGCCATGGGAGCACCTCCATGCTCCTTCGGTAGCACCGGTGTCGTGCCATGAGAGCACCTCGGCGTCGTGCCACGTGAGCATCTCCGTGCTCCTTCGGTAGCACCGGCGTCTTGCCATGGGAGCACCTCCGTGCTCCTTCGGTAGCACCGGTGTCGTGTGACCGGCCGGACGGCACCGACACCGCTCAAGCTTTGCAGCAACACGACTGGCCACCGGTATCAGCGTCGCCGAACGTAGGTAGGAATGCTGTTGGTCGTCGGAAGCAGCGCCGCCCAAAAGATCGATAGCAACTCAACTATCCCGCGGGAGCAACACACCTGGCCATCGGGAGCAGTGCTGCTCAAGGTTGGTAGCACCGCTACCGGCCACCGGTAGCTGCACCACTTGCCGCGGCAGCACCACCGCTGGCCAGTGGGAGCACCACCGCATGGGGATATGAGCACCACCGTCTGCGTCTGGGAGCAACCCCACATGCCGCTAGGAACACCGCCGTTTGCAGCTTGGAGCAACCCCGGCCACCGTCCTCCCAGCTCCCCGGTGCAGCACGCTTGTGTGTCGGTGGCCACCGCTGGATCTGGTGGTGGTCCGTGGCCGTAGGGAGGTTGAATCACAGGAAGGGACGCCTCCTTCTTTAACTTTCCGCAGGAGTAGAGGAGGGGAAAGGAGACACATAGCGAACGGGGGCAGAAAATGGCGGAGGCCGGAAGGTAGACGATGGAGAGACATGGAGAAAGCACGGGAGTGCCCACTCGCGGCTCTTCTAGAGCTAGAAGAAAGACTAACTAGAGGTGTGGGAAATTTTCTGGATGTGAGCTGAAGGGATAAGAGGGAGGCTCGCACGGGTCCACCAGGGACACCCGTCCTGCGATGGAGACGGAGGATGCGGAGGCACGATCCTCCGGCTGATTCCAAGCCTTTTCCTTTTTTTAACTTTTTGGCAGGAATTCTATTAAACTGGCCAAGCTAAATCTGGCCTAAACATGAACGATACACACGGGAGCCGAAACATCACACGAGGAGTCCTTAGACTCTGAGTTTGCTCCCAGCTTTGCAAGCTCATGGACAACATTATTATAGGTGTGGCGGCTAAAAGAAAATTAAAAAGAACTAAAATTCAGAAGCCTCTTCCTTCACCAGCACACCGATCTCCGACTTGTCATAGTCCCTGCTCTTGAGGCTCTGGATCAGATTCAAAAATGAATTGTTGGCGCCCACCCTGTCCGCACTCTGGATAGCAGCCAAGCAGACCTCCGCTTCAGATTGTGATATGGATATAATAGGGGTCCATGAGGATTATTCATGCTTGAGTTGGAAGGAAATATTGAGCCTCACTATTGTTCATTATAAGGTAAATTCTTTCCTAGTAATAAATATTGTTTGTGTTTATAAGAATGTTATACTACCTAAGCCTATGCATTATGTATTAGCAGGGTTATTGATAACACAAACATGGATGGAGAAAGACCTCAAGGCATGCTGGAAAACAACAAGTACATGCTGGAAAACAAACTTGTCATGCTAGAAAACAAGTTGGAGCACCTGGAAAACAAGGTGGAAAACAAGGACAAGAACATGGGGAAATATTCCAGTGCATTGGAGGATGAAGTGGAAGCACTCCATAGTGATTTATTCGTGTTCCACTTATGTGTTTATTAGGGACCTGCGAGTCCAATGGGCTGAACCCATGTTGGGTTCGGTTTGTAAGGTGTTGGCTGCACCAAACCGAGTAGGGATAGGTTAGGGCGCACTCCCCTCCCTTGGCCGCACCCATACCCCCTCATATATATCCTAGGCTGCGAATTAGAATAGGTAGACCAAGTTTAAGATAAAACCCTAGATTTCCAGAATTGAACCATGTTCATATGAAATTTATCCACCACAAATTTCGTATCGATATTGTGGTGTTACCCCCCATCCTGCAAAGGTGTGTGTTATCCGTTGTTCCACCGGGAATAAGAGGGTACAGGACCACTCGTAGTCTTTGATTACGTTGTGCAAGAGTGTGTAGTTGAGAATATCCAAAGGGATCGAGATTTGTTGCACTGGCATCAGGGTTCATCCAAGGAGATTTTTCAGTGTAGCACTGGTTATCTATCAAGTTATCGTGAGTGTTCATCGAGAAGATCGGGCATCCCCTTATCATATGGTATCAGATTACTAGGTTGACTCGGTGAGCAATTTATCCATTAGATTTCGTTTGTTTTCTACCTATTCAGAAAAAGCCCCACATAAATATGTGTATAGATCATTGCCATAGCCTTAGATCAACCCAATTTGCTTCTTCTAGTTGTTGTTTGTGTGATTTTTGTGTACCTTTGTTTTCTGTTTGTGTCTTCGTGTCTAGGTTTAGGGTTCTTGTTCGTGTTCTTCCAATTCCGAGTAGAATCATCATTGTTTTTGTTTCGAGTCAATTACCGAAATCTCACAAAAAGATCCAATCCGAGTGGTGTTTTTCCTTGTTGAATTCGAGTTGTGGGAGGATTCCCTACCGTGGCACAAAATCTACCAATTTCTCTATCGTGGTCTCATATTCCCTCTCGGTTTCCAATCCTACCGCATCACCAAGGTGATCGCCTTGCTGCCGCGCGCGCGCCCCACTTCTAATCGGAGTCAAACTCCCTGTCGTGGCACAAAATTTCGCCAAACCGTTGCCGTCGTTGTCTCCTTGCCGCAGTCGGTTTCACCCGCGCGCGCCCACAAAACCAGCGCACTACGCTACGCGCGCGTCAACCGCTGCATTACCACGCGCTACCGCGGCACAGTTTTGCTGCGAATCGCTGACGTGGAATCCTATTCCGAGTTGAGCTCGAGTTACTGCTGTGGCACAAAAAGGAAGAATTCCCTGCCGTGGCCCTTAGCTCACAACCGTTTCCGTGCATGGCAGAATTTTGGTGCGTTTGCTGCCGCGCGAGCGCTGCCGTGGGCACCAATTCGCTTCGTTTCTCTGCCGTCACGGCAGGAAACCGTGTCATTCTCTGTTGTGGACTACTGTGAGTTTCTAGTAGGTTTTCTGATCCGTTTTCGTTGCCAATTTTGTAGTATTTCCACTCCGTATCTTTGTGAACCATAGTCACGACCTATCTAAATATAATTTTAGGAGCATACCCATATAAGACTAGCTCAATTCTATGCTCACAGGCTGCTCAGTTCATTGTTTCGTAGTGCTGAAATTTTTGCTCCGCGGTGCGACATAGTGTGGCCAAAAAGAGGAGAGAGGAAACAAAATATAGTGTCCGTACAGATTGGACATTTTGGGCCAAAAGAGTGAAAAAATCAGAGAGAAAAAACTGAAAAATAAAAGAGAGAAAGAGGCCTGAAAATTGGTGATATTTGCCACAAGTTTGGAGCTGTTTTACATGTTGTTTGCACTACTTTCTTTAGCAATCTTGTGCATGATTCTAAGAGTTGTAGCTAGTGTCTTTCGAGTGCACTGCAACACTTCCATACATATAGTTGCTTGCCACATTATTCTCCATGTGTTGTGTTTCCTGTGCTTTTTATATCACATTGGACATCAAATAGGAGTTGTTATTTTGGTGTTGTTAGGTATCCATACCACGCCCCACCATATACCTTGTTTGTCTTGTGATAGCTAAAATCCTGGGTATTCTCTTCTTCACATCCGTACACGTGTTAATACTACTTGTTGGTGAGTGTTTTATATTCACTTTGGAACGGTAAGATACACCATTATTTGCTGTTTTGAGTGAGTTGTGAGAGAACACCACAACCCATTGTTATTTTGTCACTAACAAGTTAATCAATGGAGTTTCGTAGTTTTTCTATGTGCAGTGATACGTTCTAGGAGGAGGATTCTAGTGGAATACCTGCAGCTAATTTGTTTCACTTCATTGCAGACATCAAAGGTTGCCCTGCTGCTATTACCCTTGATAAGGGTACTCGGTTTAACTTTGTTAGTCTTGATGTTGTTGAGAAATTGCAATTGGAAACATATCAATCAAATCCATATATGCTAGTTACTAATGATGATAAAATTCGAATTACTCTACGTACTTTTGTTCCATTAACCACTAATGGTCATACAGAGCAAATTTATTGTAATGTGATTCCCAGAGCTTTTACTTGTTGTCATCTTTTGTTGAGTGCACCATGTTCCTACAAATTTTGGTTTGATTTTGATAGATATTATCCTGACATAAAATTCCTTTGGAATAATAAGTATCATCGAAAAATACATGCATCACTTGAATATTTTAAAGAAGTTAGAAGGAAACCATTATACTATCCTCCAATCAGGGGATCCGAAGTTGAGGAGACATATGAGGTTGTGTCTACTAATGTAATCATGTCTACTTCTAGTGTTGTTTCTCATGATGTGCAGGTTGCTTTTGAAGAAAGGGAGCCTATAGTACAACCTGCACCACCACCACCATCACATATATTGGAGGAGCATACCATTGTGCCTAGTATTGTTTCTTGTGATATGCATGTTACTCTTGAAGAAATGGAGCCATTATTAGTACAACCTGCATCACCACTTGAGATAGACGATTTCGTGGCTACTATACTGAGGAGGATGTTATTGACATTGGTGCTGGTTTAGAGCTGCCACTTGCAAGTACAAATTTTTGTGAGTCTACTAATGTGCTAGTTAATTCTTGTGAGTTGATAACCACATATAGTTCACCACCATGTGATAGTTTGAATATTTCGAATTTTGAGCATGTGGTTTTGATTACACATAAAGAAGTGCTTGCTAAAATACCACCTATTAATATTGTGTATTCCATTATGTTACATGAACCAATTACTATGCAATGTGCTATGAATAGGATTGCTGAAATTTCACATGTCAATTCTAGCACATATCCTACTTGTTTCACTTTTAATTTGGTTGGTGACTATAACATGAATGAAATTTTTATGGTGGATCACATATGTATTACTTGTGACAAAATTGCTGAATTGAACATTGTGTTACCTCGTTTGGATTGTTTACAAGTTGCTAAATCTGAGCATGATTCTACACATCTGTTTGGTTTACAACAAAACTTGATAAGTACATATTCTACTGATTTAGACTTCACTTATATTTGCAAAATGAGTTGCAATTTACATGATGATTATACTAAACATGATAATAAAATTGAGTGCACTACTACAACCAATTTTGATTATAAATCTTCTGTGAGAACACTTGGTTTGATATTAAACAATAAGAATTTATACATAGATGTTTCTCCTTATGATCGTAATTTTATGAGCTTCACTTATATTTACAATTGTGATTGCTATTTGATGATATGCTGTTTGTTTTCATGTGACAATTTTGTGATACATACATGCAAATTTCGTTGCTTCCTGTCATATGAGAATTTATATCATGTCCACATAACTAAGGCACCCCATTATAGATACATGTATTGTGCACACACGTTGTTTTATTTGTTTCTTCCATGTTCAGCTTACCACAAGCCGAGGACGCCTTGTCTTGAAGAAAGGGAGGATGATATGGATATAACAGGGGTCCATGAGGATTATTCATGCTTGAGTTGGAAGGAAATATTGAGCCTTATTCTTGTTCATTATAAGGTGAATTCTTTCCTAGTAATAAATATTGTTTGTGTTTATAAGAATGTTATACTACCTAAGCTTATGCATTATGTATTAGCAGGGTTATTGATAACACAAACATGGATGGAGGAGGACCTCAAGGCATGCTGGAAAATAACAAGTACCTGCTGGAAAACAAACTTGTCATGCTGGAAAACAAGTTGGAGCACCTGGAAAACAAGGACAAGAACATGGGGAAATATTCCAGTGCATAGGAGGATGAAGTGGAAGCACTCCATGGTGATTTATTCGTGTTCCACTTATGTGTTTATTAGGGACCTGCGAGTCCAATGGGTTGAACCCATGTTTGCACCAAACCGAGTAGGGATAGGTTAGGGCGCATTGGGGCTGGTTGGGGCGCACTCCCCTCCCTTGGCCGCACCCATACCCCCTCATATATATCCTAGGCTGCGAATTAGAATAGGTAGACCAAGTTTAAGATAAAACCCTAGATTTCCATAATTGAACCATGTTCATCTGAAATTTATCCACCACCAATTTTGTATCGATATGGTGGTGTTACTCCCCTGCAAAGTTGCATGTTATCCGTTGTTCCACTGGGAATAAGAGGGTATAGAACCACTCGTAGTCATTGATTATGTTGTGCAAGAGTGTGGAGTTGAGAATATCCAAAGGGGTCAAGAGTTGTTGCATTGGCATCAGGGTTCATCCAAGGAGAGTTTTCAGTGTAGCACTGGTTATCTATCAAGTTATCGTGAGTGTTCATCGAGAATATGGGGCATCCCCTTATCAGATTGAAAGGCACTGCCCAGGTTCTTCAACTTGATGGCACTGGCTGCAATAAAATTGCTATCCTGATCACGAATAACGTAGCCCCAACCGCCCAACACCAGAAATTGCATTGAAGGAGCCATTGAAGTTGACCTTGACATGATCTTCAGGAGGTTTTTCCCACTTGTGGATGTCATGAGGTTTTGGAGGCTTTCTCGGCTTCCTGAGAGTCGTGAAATCAAGAATAAGTCGTTCCACACAAGATCACACCACAGCGGGCTCCGAGCTGCCCTCTCCAGCATTTGCTTTGTTACGAATGTTCCACCACTGCCACAAGAGGGTCACAACACGTAACTGGGTAGTCTCATCGCAGCTCCAAATTTCCTTGAGGAGATCACGAGGAGAGGCACAAGAAAGGAGCTTCTCCCTAAGCTCGCCTAGCCCGAGAATGGACCAGCAAGTTTTGGCCTTTTTACATTTCATAAAAACATGGCCACCGTCTTCATTTAACCTGTTGCAAACATGGAACTTTGTCTCCAGGTCAATCCCCAGCTTGTGAATTTTCATGGGGTTTGCAAGACTGTTGTGCCAGATGCCAAACGAAAATCTGAACCTTACGCGGGAATTTCAGCTCCCAGATGTGATCCCAGTCAAAAGAGAACCCCTTGACCTTTTCTATGTTGGCTTCTACGTGACCACCACCGCGCCTCTTTTCAGAATCTGCGAAACCTAACCGTCGCCAGTAGACAAGTCGGCTTTTTTTAAGCATCTCCACCCATTTAATCCAAGGGGCGAAGGCCTTTCGGTGCTTGGGCCCATCGATTTTTGGGATTCACGTTTCGACCCACACCCCCAAGTTTTGACTACAAAATTGGCATAAATTTAAAGTTATGTCTCAAGCAACAATCGCCGATCAGCATGACATAGATCGGCCACAGAACGCATCCAAAATCCGGCAATCAGAATGACACGAACGGAGACATGAAACTCAAATGGCACACTCCTCAGTCGTGTTGTTGGAGGAAGGGGTTGAGTCCGCCGTCGGAGCAGAGCCCATCGAAGGTGAGACAGAGCTTGACGTAGCTGTGGGCGTAGTATTGCTCGGCATCGGCGTGGTTGTGATATCGTCGACTGCTGATTCTGCAGTCACCGTAGATGCCAAAATGTCGTTCAAGATGATGCCGCACTCCGCCAGGTACCACGCCTTCACCCGTGGGTCCATCATCGCCGTGTCAACACCCATCAGGAACGCCAGGTTGGTGTTACTTTTATTCCCTGCGATGTTGGTCCTGAGAAGCTAGAACTTGACGTCATGCCTCTTTATCAACACTAACCACCTCGCCTCCAACTTCTCCTCCCTCATGGAGGAGTGGCTCTTGGCGTTGGTGATGCACATCTCGACCGACGACTGCAGCCGTTTGGCAGTAGGTGTCGAGTCCCAAATCGCCTTGGCTTTCTTGTTGCCAACTGGACGCCCTTCGGTCGCCGCTTGGGCTGGCGCGTCTGGGTTCTAGATTTCATCCTTAGTCTTGGTAAGAGCCGGTCGGAGCTCTGTCCATTTTTCTCACGACTCGATCCTGGTGAAGACGTGGAGGAATTTGAACTCGAGATCGTTGTTGTACTGGCAAAACATGTCGAACATCCAGAGCATCTACACAAACAGTGAAGAAGGGTCGGTGAATGGAAAATGCGAGCTGGTCAGCGAGGCATGGACGTACCTGACGCTCGACGTTGGCGCCGCTCTCTGGGCGAGCGGCGACCTCTTCCTGAATCCCATGCCATTTGTTGCAGGCATGCTGGATGATCGCCGAATGGTTGTCCATGGACTTCCTGCCACTTTCCATGTGGATGTCGGTGAACTTGGGGTCGACTAACTTGCGCTCATCGAATGCCGTCTTGACCCTCCTCCAGTAGTTGTCGGCGTTCTGCTTTGCACCGATGATCGGGTCAATGCTGACGGTCTTCCATGCTTCATCGAGACACTCATCTTCCTTGGGCGACCATTTGACCCGGGGCTCGAGCCGGTCTAGAGCTGGGCTCCCGCTTCTTCCTTTTCCCTTTGACCGCCGCTTGCGCCGTCTCCGTCGGTTCATCCTCTTCTACCTCCTCCACAACATACTCATGCTCCACATTATCCCTTTTGCCGCCGGTTTCCTTCATGTCGACCTGCGTGTAGAACCCGGGGCACGAAGCAGCGATGGCTGACGGGTTGGTGATGATGTCATTCTCGATGTCGGTGCTTTTGTACTATGGAGCCGAGCTTGTTCTTGGTTCAAAGGAGAGAGGTCCACGGTGCAGGGTTAGCGCGGGAGAGCTTGTGTATGTCAGCGAGTAACCATACGAGGCTTTGAAGGCGGAATGGTCGCGCAGCACAGGGCAATGCGGGAAGGCGATGTTGGGGTTGAACCCACCTAGTGGGTCCCCGTCAGCGTAATCTGACGAGGTCGAGTACCTCCACACCTGCGCCGATAAGTTGGTCGGCAAGATGACGCTCTGCTGGCTTCCTGATACGTTGCAAACATATCTATAATTTTTGATGTGTCATGCTTGTTTTCTACTCAATATCTTTTGTTTTCCACGTATTTTCTCTTGTTTTTCTTCATTGTCTGGATGTTTTCATTGACTAACCTATTAACGAGATGCCCTAGGCCAGTTGCTGTTTTCTGCTATTTTTCTATTTCAGAAAAGTTTTTAAAGAAATATTCTCGGAAAGTGCTGAAAAACCATGGAGATCGTTTTTTACCCGGAACGAAGACAAAGTCCAAAGAAGAGCCAGAGGGGAGCCAGGGGGCCCCAAGGGGGGTGCCAGGCGCGGCACCACCTGCCGCTCCTGGTGGGCCCCTGGGCACCCTGGCCACCGCCTCTCGACGCCTCTTCGCCCTTAAATTGCCTTTAACCCTAAAAACATCAGGTAAGGAGTTATTTTCCACGAAACATACAGAGAGACGCCGTCACCTCGAATGTCCAATCTAGGGCTTCTGCAGCCTGTTCCGGCACCCTGTCGGAGAGGGGAATCGTCATCGGTGGCCTCTACATAGTCATGATCGCCTCCGGACATATGTGCGAGTAGTTCATCTCGGGACTACGGGTCCATAATAATAGCTAGATGGTTATTCTATCCCCTATGCCTCCATGTTTAAAGTCTCGTGAGCTACCTCACATGATCGAGACCACCGTTATGTATTTGTGCATGTTGTGTTTGCTGGGATCCGATGAACCATGAGATTATGACTATTTTGTTCATGTCAATCTGAGATGCTTCACTTATATTCGTACAGAGTTTTAATATTGTCTTGCAATGCTCGCTGGTGTTTATGATTACCTTGGCCACGTAGTTGTTTTCACCTCCAAGAGAGGGTTTATATGCTAGATGGTAGGTTCATGTCTCCCTTACATCTGTGCTCGAGTGGCAGAAATGTGACGGATGAGGGATGTGTGATGTCTACGCACGCTTTTATTCTTGTAGGCAGTGTTGGGCCACCAAGTGCAGAGGTTTGTAGAACAGCAAAAAGTTTCCCTTAAGTGGATCACCCAAGGTTTATCAAACTCAGGGAGGTGGAGGTCAAAGATACCCCTCTCAAGCAACCCTTCAATTACGATACAAGAAGTCTCTTGTGTCCCCAACACACCAAATACAATTGTCAGTTGTATAGGTGCACTACTTCGGCGAAGAGATAGTGAAATACAAGTAGTATGGATGATTATAAGTGTTAATAGCAATCTGAAATAGAGATGGAATAAAGCAAACATGTAGCAGAACTGATTGTAAATGGTGTTTTAATGCTTAGAAACAAGGCCTAGTGATCATATTTTCACTAGTGGACACTCTCAGTAATAATAACATAATTGAATGCATAAATATCATCTCTTCACTATGCTACTCCGAACCACTCTCCGGTCGGATAACAAACACCAATCATTGCGTAGGGCTATAAGAGCACTCCTTAGAGTTCACATATCCCCATCTAGGTAACCCACATGCTATCACCATGAGACCTAGATGGTTCCAAACAAACACCACAATTTCATAGGGTCATCCAACAAAAAAAAATATCATGCTAAACCACACGGTGCACACACTGTCACCATTACATTGTGATCAAAGTATATACAGAGATCTCATAACAAAACCACTTGAGTAGCATAACAGATGAAGAGTAACATCTACTTATTCAACTAGATTACAAAGCCCATGATCACATGAATATCACATTATGGGAGAGAGAGATGAAACACATAGCTACCGGTAGATTCCTCAGCCCCGGGAGAGAACTACTCCCTCCTCATCATAGGAGACAACAACGGCGATGAAGATGGCGGTGGAGTCGATGGAGATGGCTCCGGGGGCACTTCCCCGTCCCGGCAGGGCACCGGAACAGATATTTCTGTCCCCCGAAACTTGTTGGCAATTGAGGAGAAGCTACGAAACTTTTTGTGGAAGGGGGCCGATATTTCTAGGGTTTATGACTCGGGGGGACTTTATAGGCGAAATGGCGATGGCGTTGGGTGGCCAGGGGGCCCACACCACCCCTGGGCGCGGCCAGAGGGGGAACCGCGCCCCCTATGGTGTGGATCCTCTATGCCCCCTATGGGTCTCCTTTGGACTCCCTTGACGCTCCGGGAATTCTAAGACTCTGGGATTTTGTTTCGTCCAATTACGGGAATATTTCCAGAACAACTTTTCTAAAACCAAAAACAGCAGAAAACAAGAACTGGCTCTGTGGCATCTTGTCAATAGATTAGTCCCAGAAAATCCATAAAATGACATAAAGTGTATAGGAAACATGTGGCATATGGCATGAAAACAACATGGAGCGTCAGAAATTATAGATACATTTGAGACGTATCAAGCACCCCCAAGCTTTGTTCCTACTCGTCCTCGATTAGGTAAACGATAAAAACAAATAATTTCTGAGGTGACATGCTACCAACATAAACTTGATCATCATGGTAATGTAAGGCATGTAAACTAGGATCAAATGAATAAGGGCTATGGTTTATAGTTGATATCAAATATAATAATGTATAAACCATTAGGAATAACAAAGTAAAACTTTTCAATGAATCGATACTAAAAGATAATCAACCGTGCAAGGTTTATTTAAAGATGATTTAAGCATCAAGAACAACAATATAATCATACAAGGCATCAAACTCCCACAACAACTCCTGTTATGATCAAGTCAAGTGACAACAATATGCACGTAGGAAAATCATTAATATATTTGTGCACCCAAAACAAGAAAGCATTCTGTATTGGTCCCTGGCACCAGGATGTTATGGCCAAAAGAACATTATGGGGGGTTTGGAAGGTCAATGGAAGAAAGTATCACACAGGTGAAAGTGATCATTAGACAATAAGAAGTCTTATAATCAAAGCTATGCAAGGAGTAGTGATTGCCACACAACGGATGCACATAGAGCTATAAGTGTATGAAAGCTCTCCAATGGAGCTAGTGGGGGTGCATCCAACTTTCTTGCTCATGAAGACTGATGCTGCAGGTCTTGCACTCGTTGGGAGATCCCAAGAGGAAGGTATGATGAGCACAACAGCAGTTTTCCCTCAGTAAGAAACCAAGGTTTAATCGACCGGTAGGAGGAAGGAGTAACTTCAGAAGGTTGAAGCAGCCGAGATGGCAGGGCGCACTACCGGTTTAGAAGAAACATGGAACCTACACAACACAATCAAATCACTTTGGCCCAACGAAATAGTGAGGTTGTCAATCTTACCGGTTTTGCTGAACACAAAGAGGTTAAACATATGGTGTGAAAAACAGTATGAGAGCAGTATGAGAGCAGTAGGTGTTTTCTCAGTATGAGGAAAAAGGACCGGGGTCCATAGTTCACTAGTGGTGTCTCTCCGTGAAAGATAAATAACATGTGTGGTGAACAAATTATAGCTGGGCAATTGACAGAAATGAAGGTTGCACCGTAGTGCATATGCAAGACATAAAGATTACTATTTGATTCATGCGAGCATTACAACAAGATACATAGAACGTTATCCAACTGCATCTATGACTAAAAGTCCACCCTTCGAATATCATCCGAACAAACGTTGGGTATTAAGTTGCAAGCAACATATAATCGCAGTAAGCAAAGTGTGTAGTGTCGTGGGATAATCACGGCAGACGTTACCGGGGGTAACTGATCTTGGGGCAAGACGACACAGGCGTTTGGGAGAGGGTTCAGCTCAGAGGAAAACATGATGGTACTCGATTTGGTAGCCGACAATCAGTCGCCGAGTCTCCGATCTCGATATATTAACTCAACTCTCGTGTTACACTGGATGCTCGATATCAGGCGATATTGCTAGAACTCTTGGATCTCTAAACTAGACCGAGGGGCCGGTTTATAAAGCACCCGGACCCCCTGGCTTGCCTCCCAAGGCGCACCCTGAACCCTACCCGGACACCGCATACGAGAAACCCTAACTTTCCTTACCGTAACCCACAATCCGGGTTACGAGGCCTACGAACTTGGGCCTTCCAGAAGCTCCTTTATCTTTAGTCGGATCTTGCGCAGCGTCCATTGGGCCGAGTTACACCTTGGCGTTGGCCTACCGGGTTATCATCCCTCCATCAGTAGTCCCCAGAATAGCTTGGGGCTTCACGAGGTTCTCTTTGAAGCGCACGCTATTCCCCGCAAAATTACCAAGCGTACAAAATCATGGAGGCCGGGTTAAATTGCTTTGATAAACAACTAGGCCGAACTCCATGGTGGCCATATAGTAACTCGGCTTTTTCCAAGTCTTTCGCTTAGCTTTCCGGGTCAATGCCTTGATAAGAATATCAAAGATCCGGTGATGAGGGGATAGTAACTCGGTATGCCAACCCCAGGTGTAATCCGGCCCAAACGGCGTATGGACCAAATCCGGCTAAGGACGCAGAAGCTTCCGGAAGGCCCAGGGCTTGTAAGGATCGTAACCCGGATTGTGGGTTACGATAAGGAAAGCTAGGATACGTATGTAGAGTTCGAGTAGGACTCAAGGAGCGCTTTGTATGGCAAGCCAAAGGGGGTATGAGTACTATATAAACCAACCCCTAGGCTTCGCCTGAGAGAGATTCAAGTCATAACTGTAACACCTATTATCGAGTATCCAGTATAATCATATCGAGATCCGGCGAGTTGTTTTCCGGCTCTTAGATTGCTTTTCGCCATGTCTTCCTTCGAGCTAAACCCTCTCCCAAATACCTGTGTCGACTTGCCCCTAGATCAGTTACCCCCGGTAACATCTGCCGTGATTATCCCACGACAGTTGGCGCCCACCGTGGGGCCTGCGTCCAAAGGTGTTTACATCACGGGAGAAGCTCGGAAGAACATGAGGAACCTCGTCGTCGGAGAAATCTACGTCAACAACCAAGGAGAGAAGATGGTAGACGATTCTGGCTGGGGGCCAGAGTCGGATCACCTCGAAACCGGATCCGTCGTGACAGTCGGCCGCATCAACGTCTTCATCGGTATGGTATGTGCTTCCAATTCAAGCCGTGATAATCTTGAATCTGATTCTGTGTCAGGGGAGGACACGCGTGTTCAATCGGAAAAAGAAGAATCGATCGGAACAACGGGTCCGACAGAGAGGGAGGAAGGTGCCGAGTCTATACGGGATTTATCGGAGGGCCGATACGAGAAGGAAAATAGCGAAGAGGAAGAACGGTACGAATCTACGCCAAGCATATGCGCCGGGTTGCAGTTTATGCGGCCCCCGCAATCAATACCAATCAAGGAAACGCAGAGCGCGGCGCCAGTCGGGGCGGCGCAGGTGCTGGCTCAGCAACAAGGTACGGCTGGCCCGATCCTTGGCCCAGGTCGATGGAGAATCGGCATCAGTCACCAGTCGCCAGCGGAGGAGGAGCGACACGAAATATGTTTGGGTTCCAAGCAAACCGGACACCAGGGGCGGGCCCCTCGAATCCGCGTCACCCAGCTCTGTTTGATAATAATTTGATCTTGGATCCCACAGTCCTAGCTACAGTTATCACCCCAGAAAACGCAGCAGAGCGTGTAAGAGATCTGGACGTGGCTCGTCGTGCATTGGAGCAGCAAAGAAGGCAGGTAGAAGCAGAAAAGCAGGGGATGGCAGCGCGGCAGCGGGAACTGGATGACCTAGAGACCCGGCTTCGGGAGGAAACGACGAGGATTCACCAAAGGCACCGAACTATGTTACCGGCAACAGGAGGGGTTATCAACCCGACTGCCCTGGTGTTCACGCCTCAAGATCAGCCAATCCCACCGGCGAACCAAGGGACCATACCGCAACCAGCAACGGGAGTGCAGCCGGTAAACGCGCCAGCCGGGTTACCCTTGCCTCGGACGGGGGCGACAGCCGGCAACATCATGCCGCCTCCACCATCGCGATTCCGTACCCCAGCAGGTCACTACAACAACCCCATGGACAACGTGTATGCAGCAACACTCGCATTAAACCAGATTCCTGTAAGAGACTCGCCGCACGCAGAAGAAACCCGGCGAGCGATAGATCTGCTGCACACCGCGGTAGCACAGCAAGTCAATTATCCAGATCACAGAAGTGGGATGCATGGGACGCCATACGTGAGTCAACAACAGGGCAACGTCCAAACAAGCGCGGCACGACGAAGGGAAGAGCAACAGCAGATGCCACCCCCACCGCGCGTCCAGACAGTACCGGCAGTATCAGCAGCACAGGCAGTAGTGGACAGCTCCAGGGCCAGAAGAGCCGGGGCCGGGTCTGCAGCACACGATCCACCGGTGGCTCCTCACCCCGTGGCACCCCCGGCCGGGTCACGCATTTCCCGGGCGAGACCAGCCCCAACCACCCTTGCGGGACCCAAGTGTCTCTCGGATGATATCAGAGCGGAACCTTACCCGGAAAAGTTCAAAGAACCGGGGAAAGTAGTGAATTACGAGCCAACGATGGATCCGGAAACGTGGTTAAGCAGCTACGAGATGGCAATGTCAATTCGCAACGCATCCGAGAATCTCCAAGCCAAGTTCATGTACTTAATGATGTCAGAGGGAGCAGCAAAGTTATGGTTCACCAATTTACCGGAAAAGTCGATCAAGTCGTGGGAGGAGCTAAAAACCGCATTTATCAAGCACTTCCATGGGACCTGTAGGAAGTTATTTACTATTGATGACTTAGAAAGGTGCGTCCAGAAGAAAGGAGAGTCAGCACGAAGCTGGGTACGCCGGGTTATGGAGATACTCCACTCATCTACAGATATCCAACCAAAGGACGCACTACAAGCTATGGCGAAAACATGTAAGTATGTTCCTTTAGTACAAAAGCTAACCCGCATGAAATCCAGCAGAAATGCAGCGGAGGTTACGATGGGAGAGTTAATGGATGCATGCAACAAACACGCTGCAACGGATACTACAGAAGAGGAAGTTGATGACAAGAAGGCAAAAGCAAACGCAAGTAGCAGTGGGAAGACCGGCAATGGATCGGCACCAAACAACAATGGAAATAGCCAGAACAAGCGCCCGTTTGAGGGGAGTTCCGAGTTTGTGGCCAATACAGAGGCCGGGTCTTCGAGACCTAGATCCGAAGGGAATTTTAATACCGGAAATCACAATGGGGGACACTACCAAGTACCCCCAAGACCAAGCAGCAGTTGGGACATATTTAGGATGGCGTGCCCGAAGCATAGCAGGAATGGCAAGCCGGCCAATCATTCATTGGAGCAGTGTGCCGACTTACAAAGGTGGAAGAACGAGGAAGTGAACAGGGCCATGCGAGGTGCGGGCCGAGGAGGAGGTCCGGGTCTAGGTGGGAATTCGGGCAACGGGCCGCCCCCAGCCGGCAATCCGCCAGTTGGAAATCAAGGTAACAATCAAGGGGGAGCGGGAGGATTTCAAGCTAACCCCAAACAGCTGGGTCAGTATCATGTGCACACTACTGGAGGTTCTAGCAAGGACAAGAAGATACTGAAACAAGCAGTTAATTCAGTCTCCTCCGCTGTTCCAAGATATTTGAGGTGGTCAGAGCAAGAGGTAACATGGAGCAGAAGAGATCACCCGGATAGGATTGATCACCCGGGAGTCCTGGCTTTGGTAGTGGCGCCACAGGTCAATGGTTACGAGCTGAAGAAAGTCTTGATGGATGGAGGGAGTAGTATCAATATCCTATACTGGGAAACTTTTCTGCGCATGGGCTTAAAGGAATCACAGTTGCAAAAAAGTACAACAGTTTTTCACGGGATAGTGCCGGGTCATTCGGCATGCCCCGAAGGAAAAGTGGCATTGGAGGTAGCTTTCGGGGAGTCAAAGGACAATTATCGAATCGAGTGGCTTACCTTTGAGGTAGTAAAGTTGCGCAGCCCTTATCATGCATTGTTTGGAAGGCCGGCTTATGCCAAGTTCATGGCAAGACCATGTTATGTGTATCTACAGCTGAAGATCCCGGGTCCTAAAAAGACCATCACCGTACACGGAAACCGAGATATAGCAGCTGAGTGTGATGAAGGAGACGCGGCAATGGCCGAGCAAGCCTGTAGGAAGGAAGAGCTCAAACATTACCGTTCTCAGGTGGACCTAGAAGAGAGAGCAACGTCAAAAAAGCCAACTCCTGAGGGGGACAAAGCAAAAGTTAGGGCAGAACAAAACCCTAAGATGGTAGGCTTCATCGGGAACGATATTTTCAAAACTCTCAGTAGGGAAGAAGAAGACGTACCACCATCCGCAGCTGATCACGTGTCAAGGGCGATATACCCGGAATGGCTAGCAAATCCGGTACTCATTACGAAAGGGCATAGCAAGTGGAGAATGTGTATCGGCCGTACCAACGCGAGGCCGATTCTCGAGAATAACTAAAGCAGTGTAATGGGCGGCAGGTTTCATACGCACTCTTTTCCTATCCAGGGTACCTAAGGGGACTGGAAGGTTTTTAATGAGGCGGCCTGCTGATTCAAATAAGAAATTTTTATCAATAAAAGAAGATGGTTTCGAGTCTTATCATGATCCTTGCTTCAGTTACAAGTAAGTAACATTGTTATTATCAATACATCAATATCATCGAAATACATTACGTGAATATAGGTCTCCGGAGGGTTGATCTACTTCAATAAGTAATCACAAACCCGGAGACCCGGCCATGATGCCTATAAGTTATGGGGGCTGGTTACTCGTACAAACGGGTGCGGCTACAATCCTATAACTGGACGAAGGAGCCAATTTTCTTGATTATTCTTACTTAAGCTCGATGTGACTCGCACCAAAGTGGCATGATCTGTTCACTTACGATTACAATCAAACTATGCAGCCCAATGGAGCGTGCTTGATTTTGTTTTTCGTATAGATGCAACGACATGGTATCCACGCGAAAGCCGGCTTATAGTACAAGGTAATCAAAAGGGTCATCTAAACCACAAGTCCATGCAGAGTATAAGGCTAACATAGCCGGAAACTCAACAAATATTAAGCATGACTTCAGTATTTATGAGAACAGCTATTGGTCTTCAGCTTGGTAAACAGCAGTATGTCATCTGAGAAAGCCCACGCCCCCATAGCTCGTACTTTGGGTCATGGGGACTGGGGACTTCGAAACAGAAACAAACTATTTAACTACCAAGGTCTGTAAACCTTAGTTGCCGAGTATTGGGGACTTAAAGAAAAGTCCATCTATCAAAACCTACGATACTCGGTTAACCGAGTCTCAAAAGGAAATTGAAAGCAAGAGTTCGAAGTATCGAGAATAAGCTCATAAGTAACACAAGGATGGATATTATCAAAAGCCAGGGAAGGCAAAGAGTTATCATGAATTAACAAAGCATACAGTCATAGTATCAGCATCAATGGCGCACAGGCGCACTACAAAAATCATATCAGTATCGAGAAACGAAAAGCACAAGGTAGCATCCTACTCGGCATCCTGAGAGCGGCCCTCCGGGTCTAGATCTTGGACTTGCTCCTTGGCCTTGCCAGCAGTTTTGCTCGGGCTCTTCACGTCTGGACGGACAGGCGGAGGCACGGCCGGTGTAGAGGTGGACGGCTTTGCGCCTAGCTCTGCTTCTCTCTTTGCGGCCTCTTCTTTCCTCCTGGCCAGGTCAGTCGACCATCTTTCCACCATATCAAAAGGAGGAGGTGCATCCACCAAAATAACTTTGCCCTCAGCGTCATATGAACTCATGATCTGGTCCAGCTCCATTTTGTCGGCCAAGGTAGTGGCTGAGGGGCGTACAGCACGTTGAATATCTTTGAAGTCCTTGGGCTCAAACTTGGACCCGTCAGCTTTGAATTCTGGAAACCCGGATGTTACCTTGGCCGGGTCAAGCTTAGGAAAATAAGCCTTCGCCAGTGTAAGGGCCCGGGTCATTCCAATCCGGCAAGCTGAGCGCTTCATTATCTCAATCCATCCAGGCACCGTTGAGAAGGCCTGCATAAGATTATCTTCTCCCGGGTATACCTCAGAGGGCCACTTGATAGCATCCAGCAAAAGTTTCGTGCCGGCAAAAAACGTCCGGAGCATAGTCTTCAGGGTTTTAACTTGAGTAATGGCATTCTCCTCCGGAGCAGCAAGGTTAGCACCTGCAATCGAAACATGCAAGAGCATATCAGTAATGTTGGTTATTACAGCAGCAAGATAGAGATACGCAAATTAATCGCAAATAGCAAACTTACTTAGCAAGATACGGTAAGTGTCCGTAAGCTGAGTCGACAGGTTATTCAGCGAAGACTGGGCAGTATTGTACTTCTTCTTGTAAATGGAGACATCTTTTTTCAATGTCTTTATCTCCGCTTCAAGGGCCTCCCTACGCTTAACTTCAGCCAGCAAGAGCTGCTCAGCTTTAAGTAACGCTTCATCTGACTGAGTAATCTCTGCCTGCAAAGGCCGGGTAAAGCTGTGAGCCGGATATCATGAGAGTGTTTCATCTGAGGAAATGAGTACCGGAAAGTACTATGCGAAGTACCGAGGATAATTAAAGAAAATTATACTCGGGACTTGGGGACTGGACGTATAATAAGGAGTATCACGTGAAAGTTACCTGATGTGCTGCAGCCATACGTTCTAAGACAGTCCCTTCTGAAGCTTTCATGGCGAGAAGAGCGCTCATAAGCTGGTTAAAGTCAGCGTTATCCGGGTTAGATGGCTCGGGTACCTGGAAAGTGGGAAAAGGAGCATTTCTTGTAACAGGAGGTGGCACCCGGGTCATCCGAATGTCGGAGTCTGGTCCCCCTCCCGCGCTTGAAGCTGCTCCCTTCTCCTTCTCGCTTGCGTGCGAAGCAGTTGGATACTCGGCGTCATGCCTAGCTGGCTCCGGTGGCGACACTTGCTCGTCGCTAGTCGTGGTGAAGGCATCATCAGCCGGCTCGCTCTCGACCCGGACCCTAGCCCCGGAGTCCTCCTGGTCGCTACTAATAACCGTGGCTCTGAAGAAGGCGCAAGGGCGCAATTAGTCTTTGATTTAAAAAAAAAAAAAAAAAAAAAAAGGATGAAAGTTCGGTGTAATATCAGGAAAAGGCGCTTACCCGGTGTTCACCGGGAAGTCCGAGGGAAAGCCGTCACTAGACCCGGAAGAGACTGGAAAATGGCAAGAAAGACCTGGGATTATGTTACAAAGGAACGATCGGAAAGAAATTTTGTTTACAACAAATACCAGGGTGTTGAACCGGGGGCGGCGAAGCGACCGGGTTAGGGGTCTCGTTGCCCGGATGATTCCGGGTTACTCGGCGCCTAGTCGCGGGCGGCTCCTTCAGTTACGATCAAAAGGGGTGGAGATGGGGTTAGCCCCGGAGTGACGTTATGGAAACAGAAAACCAAAGTGTGAGGAGATGAAGTAAAAACCTGGAGGGCTATCCTCTGGGATTTCCTCTTTGTTCCGGCTTTGGTGGCCGGCTCCGGCTCTTCCTCCTCGCTGGTGGACCCGCCCCTGCTGTCTGTTTCTTCTTCTTCGCTTTGGTCCTCTCGCTCTGAAAAATATCCGAGTTCCCGCATAAAGAAGAAGAAGTGGCAGGATATAACGTGTGCAAGGGAATCAAGTGTGTACCTTCATTCGAGTCAATGACATCGTCTTCCTCCTCCGCGTCTTCGGAACTAGGAGAGGTGTCGACCTTCCAGAAGGCGTCATCGGCCTGAGGAGAGAATGCCAGAGTAATGGTTAATATCAAGACAAGAGAAGTGGATAAAAGTAAGCTGTCAGAAGTCAAAATCAAAAGGCAGGGAACTTACTGCGGGGGCTGGATTCTCGAGGGTAAAAGGTTCTAATCCGGCTATGCCCCGGATTACCTCGAGTTTCTCTGTCAGGAAACCCTTAATCGTTTTGTTGATGTCACCCGGAGCAAGGGTGCTGGTAGAGAAGCGGATTGGGTCCGTGGTTTGACCCGAGTATTCGCACATCAGCTTCTCACGAAGGGAGTTTGGCTGAATGAGGAAGCTAACCCAGGTCTTCACCAGGTTTAGTCCGATGAGGCCTCGGGCGGACAAGATGGAGATCCTAGCTAACAAAGGCAAGATCGCCTCCCTGTCTGAGTCAGGGGCGAAGGCGTTGAATTTCTCGGAGATGTCAAGTTGACCCTCCGAGTAACCCGGCAACTTTTTTTCGCCGGGTGGAGAGGTATCCTGGCAGTAGAAGTAAGAAAGCTGCCAGTGTTTTACGTGAGAATTGAGAGAAATGGGAGGCATAAGGGAGTTCTTGCGGCGCTGGATAGAAACCCCGCCGCAAGTAAGAAGTGCGCCGTCGCCGCTTTCGCGACACGGCTTGCACTGGAAAAGTTCGACAAAAAGAGCCAGACTTGGCGGAGTGCACAAGTAAGACTCGGAAAGAACGATAAAATGGGAGATGTTTAAAATGGAGTTCGGGCCTATATCAAAGATACGGAGTTTGTAGTGGTCTAAGACGTCACGGAAGAAGGGATGACCCGGAGGCCTGAAGCCCCGGGTCACGTGTTCAACGAAGCATATTACCTCATCCGTGGCTGGAGAAGGCCGGGTTTCGTTGCCAGGTGCTCTCCAGCGGATGGATTCCTGTGGAGGTAGGATTCCAAGCTCTACCAATTCCTCCAGTTTGGTCTTGGTGATGGAGGACTTCCCCCAGTTGGCTGAAATGGCGTTTGTGGATTTAGCCTTAGCCGGCTGTTTCCCCTGCCTCTTGGGCGCCATGGGATTGACCTGGTGAAACATTGAAGAAAAGGACGTAAGAAACAAAAACTTGGAAGTTAGCAGGTAAGCAGCTATCGGCAATTTAAACGTAATCCGGCTATTGCCTCGCCGGGTTAAGTATGGTTCGTCCGGGTATCAAGTGACTTTACAAAACCCAAAGAGCTTTCCGCAAAAGCAAATGTTTGGAGAAGCTAGGGGGATACTTATACGCATACTATCTGCGAATGAGCCGGAGAAGTAAGATTTTCTGAGGAGGGAGAGCAAAGGCGGAAACTCTAGATGGCCCGAGCCTAGATTGGGGATCTTATTTCTAAATTTGTGACCAAATTAGTGATTACTGGAGTTAGGGGAGCAATACAAGCTATAAATCCTATCTATGGGAGTGATTATAGTGGAAATCGGTGAGTTAATTTGGCGCAGCCCGAGAAATCGCGGACCGCTCGATTCAGATCCAATCTGAGGAAGAACTAAGAAATTGCGAGAATAAGCTGGAGGGTGTAAGGAACTTACCGAAGAGGATTGGAGTAAGGCCTTGCGGAGACAGATAGCGCAAGATTCGTGCCCTTTCGTGACCGTTGGCCGGCGAATCGGAGGCTTGGCGGCGGATTCGGGAGCTGGAGCGGTTCGTGCGGTGGCGGAGCGCAAACGAAGTCGGATGGGCTCCGGCGAGATGCGTGGGGTTCCCGTGGTGGCACTCTGCGAGCTCGAGCTTGGGAAGAAGTGGAATGGGGGAAATGAGCCGTTAAGAGTTGGATTTGCTCATTGGTCTTTATTTATAACCGTCCGGGTGGAAAGGCTTGGCCTAACGGTCGAGACCCGGGGAATGCGGAGTAATTGGTGATTTCGAAATTTGAAAGGCACATTTTATGCGCAGGCCAATATGATCCAGAGAAAAAGGAAGGGGAAATTGCCTTCCCTGTATCAGCGGTAGTTATCAAGAAGGATGTGGAGTCAGGGAGTTTCCTATTGAGATTTAAGTTTGAGAGATTAAGGAAGAACCTAAAAAGAAGAGCCGGGTTTTTACCTGGCTTCCTTGGCGCCAGTCTCGGCTATTCATAGACGCGCTGCGTCTTAATCCTCATGTGTTTGCATCTGATATTTCTGTAGGGAATAGCCAGCGCTTCGAAGAGTAAATCTTGGAAGCCCAAGCTATTCTGGGGACTACTGATGAGGGGATAGTAACTCGGTATGCCAACCCCAGGTGTAATCCGGCCCAAACGGCGTATGGACCAAATCCGGCTAAGGACGCAGAAGCTTCCGGAAGGCCCAGGGCTTGTAAGGATCGTAACCCGGATTGTGGGTTACGATAAGGAAAGCTAGGATACGTATGTAGAGTTCGAGTAGGACTCAAGGAGCGCTTTGTATGGCAAGCCAAAGGGGGTATGAGTACTATATAAACCAACCCCTAGGCTTCGCCTGAGAGAGATTCAAGTCATAACTGTAACACCTATTATCGAGTATCCAGTATAATCATATCGAGATCCGGCGAGTTGTTTTCCGGCTCTTAGATTGCTTTTCGCCATGTCTTCCTTCGAGCTAAACCCTCTCCCAAATACCTGTGTCGACTTGCCCCTAGATCAGTTACCCCCGGTAACATCTGCCGTGATTATCCCACGACATCCGGCTTACTTTACTCAATAACTGACCCCGATGCTGCAGAGAAGATCTCTCTCTTATCTCGGTCCGGGTATCTCGTCCAGCACTGAAAGTACATATCACGAAATCCGTGCAGATAGCCGTTATCCCGAAATTCCCGGATCCCACCCGTTGGACTAGGTTTATCCACCCACTCCTTATAAATAAGGACCCAGGCGACAACCTAGCCCCCAACGGTTCATTCCAACTCCTTCTCCTTCCTCATCTCTCACGCCCGCGCAACACCACAACAAGAATCTCAAGCTCGCCGTCGGAGCCAAACCGCCGCCGGTTACGTTCGCTCCCGAACCGCTCCGCGCCGTCGCCGAACTCCGCCGCAGCGCCCTCATCTTGCCCACCGGGAATTGCGAAGGAATATCCAGATCGCGCCGTTCGCCGCCGCCGCGTGTTACTCCAATTCACTCCAGTAAGTCCCTTGTATCCATTAATTCAATCTCACAATTTTTCGATTTACTCTAGATTGAATCTAGGTCAACCCACGGGAAATTTTTTCTCGTGGCGCCGGTTTAAACTTGCTCAGATGCTCGATAACTCCTCCAATAGCCTGATTGATGATCACACACCACTCCCCCACCATTATTAGTCATCAATTTCTTCGTAGAATCGTTCGCAAGTTTTCCAATCTAGATCCATTTCATCCCAACTTTCCGTGCATTTCATTGATACCCGGAAAATCCTTCTCTTCTGGTTCTTTTGCTTGCAGTAGATACATGGGCAACCATCCGTCCTCCTCAAACACCTTTCAATACGTAAGTAACCAATAGCTTCCATAATTACACTTGATACCCGGATAATCCTTGTAGTCTTCGCTCTGCGGCATGATACCCGGATAATTCTTAATATTCATATCTTCTCGATACTGCATGCATACACTCGGGTAATTCATGATTTCCGAATCTCATTTCTTGTACTTCTTTGCCTTGTATTTTACAGGTTGATCCCATGGCTCCCAAAAAGCAAGGGAAGCAGCCAGCCCAAACGAAGACAACCCAATCCATATCCGCCAATTGGGGGCGATCCATAGTCACAAAGGCCAAGCTGGAAGAGCTGGCCGAGTTGGGAGTTCTCCCCTCTCAAAAGGACATCCATTGGAGAGCGCCGGGTGACGAGACCCGGCCCACACCTGCCGAAGATGAGGTAATCTGTTTCATAGAGCACGTGACCCGAGGATTCCGTCCTCCGGGTCACCCTTTCTTTCGTGAGGTCCTAAGTCACTATGGCCTCAGGACATTTGACATAGGGCCTAACTCTATGTTGAATATTACTCACTTCATTGTTTTGTCCGAGTCATACTTGTGCACTTCGCCAAGTTTGGCCCTCTTCATTGAACTTTTCCAGTGCAAGCCGTGCCGCGAAAGCGGTGACGGGGCACTTCTCACTTCCGGCGGGGTATCCATCCAACGCCGCAAGAACTCACTAATGCCAACCCTTAATCTGAATTCCCATGTTAAACACTGGCAATTATCCTTCTTTTACTGCCACGACACTTCCCCACCCGGCGAAAAGAAACTGCCGGGTTACTCGGAGGGTCTCCTCGATATTTCTGAAAAATTCAATGCTTTCGCCCCTGACTCGGACAGAGAAGCAATCCTGCCTTTACTAGCTAGAATAGCCGTCCTCTCCGCCCAAGGTCTTCTTGGGCTTAATTTAGTGAAAACTTGGGTTGATTTCCGGATCCAACCCAATTCTATCCGCACCAAATTGATGTGCGAGTACTCGGGGCATGCCACGGACGCACTCCGATATTCCATCAAGAGCTTTGCAGCCGGCGATACCAACAAAACCATCAAAGGTTTCCTGACGGAAAAAATGGAAGTCATAAAGAACATCGCCGGGTTACCTCCATTTACTCGGGAAAATCCAGCCCCAGCGGTAAGACTCGACATTTGTAAGCTTATCTCCACACCTTGACTTGATACCGCTTCTAGCTCTTAATTTCGTCCCTTTGTCTCAGGCTGATGACGCTTTCTGGAGAGTTGAAACCTCCCCCTCTTCCAGAGACCCGGAAGAAGAAGATGAGCCGGCTGACAATAACGAAGGTATTTACCCGGATCTTGTGTCACCTTTACCTGCATCATTTTACTCCCACCTAACTTTTTCCTTTGATACATACTCGGCTTGCAGGGCTGGAGGACGAAGATGAGAAGGACGAGGATGACCCGGAGGCTACGGAGTCCGACCAAGAATTAGCAGTCGGAACCAAAAGGAAGGCCAGAGGGGTAGTATCCAAGGTTCCTTTCTCCTCTATGTCCTCAAAGCCCTACTCCTTTGATAACATGCGCCAACTTAACCATCAATTATCGAACTCGTCATACTTGAAGGATTCTCTTCCGGCCAAGCGCAGGGTAACTCGAAGTTCCCCGGGTGAGGATCCCCTTAACCCGGGCATCTCCACCTCCCCAGTCCATCATGCCAGTACTCCTCCGCCTCGTCCTTCCAATTCTCCTCGGCGCCACCCTTCCCCCAACCATCCTCTGGCCGGGCAGTTCCGAGTCCCACTATCGGTTCCTGCAACAGTTTCGTCCGCTTCTAGCAGCGAGCTTCCACCAGATTACGCGGTGAATACCGGGTAAGTCTCTACCGCGTGATACCCTTACGTACTTGATAACTTTCAACCATTATTACTGACTGCTTCTATATTTTTTCCTTAGCGCCCAGGTCACAATTAGTGACCCGGAGAACATGGAAACGAACGACCCGGGAACGGAGGGGCTGGCTGACAAAGTAGACGCCGCGACTGGCGATGAAGCCGGCGATATCCAGGGACAGGGCCCCTTCGGTGACCCGGCTCAACAAAGGAAGCCGGGTCTCCAAGATCATCTGAAGACGTGGATGAGGAGATCGAGATCCAAGAGACAAGGACGGGTTCCCCAAACCCGGAGACCCAGACGGTCCGGGTCTCGACCCCAAAGTCAGGAAAAACTCTTCATCCAGACGATCAAGCTGCCGGCTCTTCTGGCACCAAGCCTGAAGACATGACATTCCCCCAGATGCTTAGTGCCCTTCACACCTTAAGGGCCAACGAAGAGAATATCCTGGAAGCTTTGATAGCAAAACATGAGGTAAATCCGAATAACATCGCTTGTATCCTTATCTAGTCCCCAAGTTCCGGGTGAATTTCTTGATAATTTGCCTGGAACTTCACAGTATTTCCGACTAATTTATCCCTGTATCTCCACTCAGGATTTCGTGACCCAGTCTGAGAAAAAATTGGCTAAGGCCACCAAGCGTATTGAAAAGGAGGTGGCTCTGCGTGAGGCGGCTGAAGCTGAGGTCAGGAGGAGTGGGAAGATCACAAGGAAGTACAGGAAGCGGGCTCATGCAGCTGAAGATAACCTAACGAATCTTTCTGTTCAGATTGCTGATACATATCGCGCTTTGATCGGTATGATTCTTAGCATAATATTCATAATCCGAGTTACCCTTCTGATAAATAGCCCGGTTTCCTTAATCGTGCTCTCATTTCTTTCTGCAGGTCCGGATGAAGTGATGCCGGACGATGATGATATTGCCAAGCTGAAAACCATCAAGAGCGTTATCCGGCAGCTATGTGCCGGAACCAAATGGATCCTTCAAGAAATACGTTGGCCGGGTGTTGGGCACGTCAACCTGAAGAGGATGCTGGACGCCTGCTCTACCATTCCCGAGTGGATTTGGCATTGGAAGCGTTCGTCTTGCCGGGTTGGGGTAACCCGGGGGCTTGCCCTGGCTAAGGCTTACTTTCCTAAGCTTGAGCCGGCCAAGCTGATGATCGGATTTCCGGAATTCAACCGTGATGGGTCCAAGTTTACCTCGAAGGATTTCAAGGCCATCCAGAAAGAAGTCCGTTACTCGGAAAGCGTGATTGCTGACAGCTTGGAGCTCAATTCCATTGTCCCTTCCTATGGTGCTGATGGTGAAGCGATTAAGTCGGATCTTCCCAAGCCGTACGATATGCTAGCCCGATGGAAGGAGGAAACTGCCAAGTTGAGGGAGGAAGCTGCAAAAAAGAAGGCTGAAGCCGACTCTGCGCCTGCTACTTCCACACCAGTCGTCCCTCCTCCTGCGCGAGCCGGCAATGCTGCTGATCCGGGTGCTGCTGCCACCAATAGTAATAACAAGGGCAAGGAGAAGATGAACGCCGCAGCCTAGAATTCCGAGTGATACCTGCTACCTGATGCTGTACCATATGCGTCAGTCGGTCAATAGGCCGTTTAAACAATTTTTTCTTGATGATGCGCCTGTGCACCTTTGATGCTGGTACCAAAATTTGTAATGCACTTTAAGTTCTTGATACGCCTTGTGCCTCTTCTGAATGTTGGGATGATTTTATATTTATCCATCTTTGAGCTCACTCGTTCTTGATATCCGACTTTCTTTATGGTTCCTTTTGTGAGACTCGGTGTCCTAGTTTCATGGATTTTGACAAGCGGACTTTTTCTCTAAGTCCCCAAGTCCCCAAGACTCGGATGTTTGGGTTTTTTGAGCTTTAGCAACTGAACAACTTTTCCTTTTTCGAAATCCCCAGCCCCCAAGACCAAAAATGCCGAGTCTGGGATGTGTAGTCTTTCCAATAGAACAAGTTGTTTGCTGCTAAGCCCAAACCCAGAGCCGTTTCACATAGGTATTGAAGTTATGCTTGATAAACATTGAGTTTCCGGCTATTAGCCCTGTACTCTTCATAACTTGTGGTTTGGATGACCCTTTTGACTATCTTGTACTATAAGCCGGCTTTCGCGTGGATATCATGTTGTTACATCTATACGAAAACAGGGTCAAGCAAGTCCCATTGGGCTTCATGGCTGATTGTAATCGTAAGCGAGCAAATCATGCCACTTTAGTGCGAGTCACATCGAGCTTAAGTAAGAAAAGTCAAGAAAAGTTGGCTACTTTGTCCGGTTATAAGATTGCAGCTGTGCTCGTTTGTGAGCAATCGGCCCTTATAACTCATAGGCATCAAGGCCGGGTCATTGAGTTTGTAACTGTGCTATTCAAGCAATCAGCCCCCAAGACCTAGATATACGCAACATACGGAGAGTGAAGAACGTAAGAATAACCACCTCTTTACTTGATATGCGAAAGTTAGGTCAGCAAGCCGCCTCATTAAAAACCCATCCAGTCCCCAAGGGTGCCCTGGATAGGAAAAGAGTGCGTCTGAAAACCTGCCGCCTGTTACATCGTGCAACTCCACTTGCCAATGCAGTCTATACTAAGTATAGTAGGGACGTAGCTGAGCCACGTTCCATGGTCTGTCTCTTTCCTGCATAGACGAAGTGGTATGAGTGGTGTCATTAACTGTAGCCGACTCTTCCCTTGCATCTATCAAGTAATACGATTCGTTGTGCAGATTCCGGCTTATGATAAACGGCCCTTCCCATGGTGGTGATAACTTGTGTTTCCCTTCGTTTGACTGTACCAGACGCAGGACCAAGTCTCCTTCCTGGAAGACCCGGGTTTTCACGCGCCGGCTATGATACCTCCGTAAATCTTGCTGATATATGGCTGATCTTTCCAGGGCTTGTTCCCTTTGTTCTTCTAACATATCTACGGCATCCTGCCGGGTCTTCTCGTTCTCTACCTCGACGTAAGCTGATACTCGAGGTGAATCATGAATAATATCACTCGGCAGCACTGCTTCCGCACCATAAACCATGAAGAATGGTGTCATCTGAGTAGATCTGTTCGGTGTAGTGTTGATACCCCAAACCACAGAAGGTAGTTCTTCGACCCATGCACCCGCAGCCCTAATGCAAGGGACTCGCAGTCGTGGTTTTAGTCCGCGAAGTAACTCTTGGTTTGCCCTCTCCACCTGTCCATTGGCCTGCGGATGAGCCACTGATGCTACGTCAAGCCGGATTCCATTGTTGCCACAAAACTTCTCCATCGCGCCAAGGGACATGTTGGTTCCATTGTCGGTAATTATGCTGTGGGGATACCCGAACCGATAGATAATTCTTTTCAGGAATTTGACTGCTGTAACTTCTTCACAATTGGTGACTGGCATAACCTCAACCCATTTGGTAAACTTATCAATGGCCACCAAAAGATGTGTCTTCTTGCAAGGTGACATATGAAAGGGACCAACCATGTCCATACCCCAAACAGCGAACGGCCAAGTTAACGGAATAGTCCGCAATTCCATAGACGGCACGTGGGTTTGGCGAGCGTACCTTTGACATCCGTCACACCTTGCCACTAAGCGCTCCGCATCTGCTAGAGCCGTGAGCCAGAAAAATCCATGTCGATAAGCTTTGGCCACAAGGGATCTTGTGGATGCATGATGCCCACAATCACCTTCATGGATTTCTTTAAGAATCTGTCAGCCTTCTTCTGGTGCTACACAGCGCAAAAAGACTCCTGCTGCACTTCTCTTGTATAACTCCCCATTGATGATAGAATATCCCTTTGCTCGCCTCAAAATTTGCCTTGCTAACACCTCCTGCTGTGGTAACTCGCCTCGTGATAGGTAGGCCAAAAACGGTTCTGTCCACTCGGGAACAGCGCGTACAGTGGCCACGAGCTCCAAATCCGGGTCTTGATTTGCCAGTTCTTCCTCAGACTCGTTTTTAACTGATGGTCGCCATCATTCATCCAGGAAGACGTTAGGTGGAACCGGCTCTCTGCGCGAGCCGAGTCTAGCAAGGGCGTCTGCTGCCTCATTCTTTCTTCTGTCTATGTGTTCCACCTCATATCCGGAGAAACATCCTGCAACCCTATCAACCTCTCTGCGGTATGCTGCCATAGTCGCGTCCTTTCTATCCCAAGTTCCTGATACCTGCTGTACCACAAGGTCCGAATCTCCAAAGCATCGTATCCTCTTAATGTTCATCTCCTTGGCTACCTTTAAGCCGTGCAATAGGGCTTCATACTCGGCCACGTTGTTGGAACAATCAAAGTGAATCTGTAGCACGTAACTCAATTTGTCCCCTTTGGGTGATGTTAGCACCACTCCAGCTCCTGATCCCTCATATTGCTTGGATCCATCGAAGTGCATGATCCAAGATTCGGAGTTTGGAGCAAAGGTGGTCATGCCTGTGTGTGTCCAGTCATTAACGAAATCGACCAAAGACTGAGATTTAATTGCTGACCTGGGCTCGTAGTTTATGTGATAATCCCCCATCTCTATCGCCCATTTGGCTATTCTTCCTGTCGCATCCGAGTTTCTGATGATATCCGACATTGGTATCGAACTTACCACTGTTATGGGGTGTTCCTGGAAATACGGCTTCAGTTTCCGGCTGGCCATAAAGACCCCGAAAACCAGCTTTTGCCAATGCGGATAGCGCTGCTTTGCCTCTGATAATACCTCGCTGACGTAATAAACCGGTCTCTGGACCGGGTAACCTTTCCCATCCTCTTTACGCTCCACAACCACTACTGCACTAACGGCTCGGGGGCCCGCTGCTACGTATAGCAACATGGGCTCTTTAGGACCCGGGGCCGCTAGGACTGGTGCTTCAGATAACTGCTTCTTTAGTGCCTCGAACGCCTCATCCGCCTCTTGATCCCACACGAATTTATCGGATTTCCTCAAGAGCCGGTACAAGGGTATTGCTTTTTCTCCGAGTCTGGATATAAATCGGCTCAAGGCTGCTATGCAGCCCGTGAGCTTTTGAACGTGCTTCAAATTTTCCGGCTTTTTCAGATTCTGGATAGCTTTTATTTTATCTGGGTTTGCCTCAATTCCTCTCTCGGAAACGATAAAGCCGAGTAATTTCCCAGCTGGAACTCCAAATACACACTTCGTCGGGTTAAGCTTCATCTGATACCTCCTCAAGTTTTTGAACGTCTCCTTTAGATCGTCGATAAATGTCTCTGCCTTCCTGGTCTTGATAACCACATCATCCACATAGGCATGGACGTTGCGTCCAATTTGGTCCTCAAAGCACTTCTGTATACACCGTTGATAAGTTGCGCCAGCGTTCTTCAATCCAAACGTCATAGTTTTGTAACAAAAGGCCCCAAAAGGGGTTATAAATGATGTTTTCTCCCAATCCTCCCTCTTGAGCTTAATCTGATGATACCCGGAATACGCGTCCAGAAAGCATAATAGGTCACTTCCAGCTACTGCGTCTATGATCTGATCTATTCTTGGTAGTGCGAACGGATCCTTTGGGCAATGCTTGTTGAGACTCGTAAAATCAATGCACATCCTCCACTCATTGGTCTTTTTCATCACGAGAACCGGATTTGCTAACCAATCCGGGTGAAATACTTCCATGATGAAGCCGGCTGTCAGCAGCCGTGCGATTTCTTCTCCTATGGCTTTCCTTCTTTCCTCATTCATCTTCCGCAGGCCCTGCTTCACCGGCCTGGACTTGGGATCTACGTGCAAACTGTGCTCTGCCAATTCTGTAGGGATACCCGGCATGTCGCTAGGCGTCCAGGCGAACACGTCCGCGTTTGAACGAATAAACTCCACAAGTGCCTTCTCCTGCTCGCTGTCCAGGTTAGACCCTATAGTAAATTGCTTAGTGGGATCACCTTCAACAAAAGCTATCATCTTAGTGTCCTGTGCTGCCTTGAATTTTGCTCTCTCGTCTTCGGTATTCGGCCTTTTCAATGCTGTTCTGTCATCCGGGTCTACTTGAGACCGGTAATACTTGAGTTCCTCTTTTCTGCAAGCTTGCTCGGCCATTACTGAATCTCCTTCATCGCACTCAGCTGCTATATCCCGGTTTCCGTGTATGGTGATGGTCTGTTTAGGACCCGGGATTTTTAACTGTAAATATACATAACATGGCCTAGCCATGAATTTAGCATAAGCCAGCCTTCCGAACATCGCGTGATAAGGACTGCGCAATTTGACCACCTCGAAAGTGAGCCACTCAACTCGATAATTATCTTTTGATTCTCCAAAGGCTACCTCCAACGCGATTTTCCCTCCGGGGCACGCTGAGTGACCCGGCACTATCCCATGAAAAATTGTTGAGCTTTTCTGTAGCTGAGACTCCTTGAGACCCATGCGTGAAAAAGTTTCCCAGTATAAGATATTGATACTACTTCCGTCGTCCATCAGGACCTTCTTCAACTCATAACCATTAACCTGCGGTGCGACTACCAACGCTAAGACTCCCGGGTGTTCTACCCTTTCCGGGTGATCTCTTCTGCTCCACGTTACATCTTGTTCTGACCACCTCAGGTATCTTGGAACAGCCGAGGAGACCGAGTTTACCGCTTGCTTCAGTATCTTTTTGTCCCTATTAGAAGTTCCTGTAGTGTGCACATGATATTGTCCTTTTAAACCAGATGTACGTACCATACCGATGAAGATGCTGATCTGGCCGATTGTCACAATAGATCCGGATTCGAGGTGATCCGACTCTGGTCCCCAGCCGGAATCGTCCACCATCTTCTCTCCTTCATGGTCGATGTAGATCTCGCCGATGACTAGATTCTCCATGTTCTTCCGAGCTTCTCCCGTGATGTAAACACCTTTGGACGCAGGCCCCACGGTGGGCGCCAACTGTCATGGGATAATCACGGCAGACGTTACCGGGGGTAACTGATCTTGGGGCAAGACGACACAGGCGTTTGGGAGAGGGTTTAGCTCAGAGGAAAACATGATGGTACTCGATCTGGTAGCCGGCAATCAGTCGCCGAGTCTCCGATCTCGATATATTAACTCAACTCTCGTGTTACACTGGATGCTCGATATCAGGCGATATTGCTAGAACTCTTGGATCTCTAAACTAGACCGAGGGGCCGGTTTATAAAGCACCCGGACCCCCCTGGCTTGCCCCCCAAGGCGCACCCTGAACCCTACCCGGACACCGCATACGAGAAACCCTAACTTTCCTTACCGTAACCCACAATCCGGGTTACGAGGCCTACGAACTTGGGCCTTCCAGAAGCTCCTTTATCTTTAGTCGGATCTTGTGCAGCGTCCATTGGGCCGAGTTACACCTTGGCGTTGGCCTACCGGGTTATCATCCCTCCATCATGTAGTGTAAACAATAACATCATCCTTAGACAAAGCATTTTTGTTTTCTCCCTAATGGCAACAACACATCCTCCATCCGTCACGTTTCCGTCACTCGAGCATGGATGAAAAGGAGGCATGAACCCACTATCGAGCATAAATACTCCCTCTTGGAGTTACTAGCATCTACTTGGCCAGAGCATCTACTAACAACGGAGAGCGTGCAAGATCATAAATAACATAAGCATGAAGATAACATGATATATTGATAATCAGAAGACATAGCATTCAACATTCATCAGATCCCAGCAAACACAACATGTAGCATTACATAGAGATGATCTTGATCATGTTAGGCATCTCACAAGATCTAAACATGAGGCACAAAGTGGAGAAGACAACCATCTAGCTACTGCTATGGACCCATAGTCAAGGGATGAACTACTCACGCATCACTTCGGAGGAGGGCATGGTGGTGTAGACCCCTCCGGTGATGATTTCCTCCTCCTACAGGGTGCCGAGGAGAGCTCCATAACCCTCCCGATCTCAGGATGACGGTGACGCCGGCCTCGGGTGTTTTTCGGGTAAAAGTGGGATCCTTCGGGGGAATAAATAGGCGAAAGAGCAGAGGCGGTGGAGGCTTAAGGGCCCCACACCACCCCCTAGCGCGGCCAAAGGGGGGGCGCCACCCTATGGTGTGGGCCCCCTGAGGCCCCCCCTCCGGGTCTCTTCGGGACTCCGTGGAACCTCCGGGATTTCTAAGACTTCCGGGCTTCGTATTTTCCAATTCCGAGAATATTTCCAAAACAAATTTTCTGAAACTAAAAACAGAAGAAAACAGGGAACTGGCTCTGTGGCATCTTTTCAATAGGTTAGTCCGAAAAATCGATAAAAATGACATAAAGTGTATAGCAAACATGTGGGAAACAATAAGAAAACAACATGGAACATCAGAAATTAAGGATACGTTTATGACGTATCGACATCCCCAACCTTAGTTCCTACTCGGCCTCGAGTAGGTAAACGATAAAAACACAATAAAATCTGAGGTGACATGCTACCAACATAAACTTGATCATCAATAATGTAAAAGCATATGTAAGCTGAGATCATAGAACTTAAACACAAGCATGATAAATAGAACTTTAATAATAAAGCATCGCAATCACTTTGCATCATGAGAAGTAACTCAAATAAAAGATCATAAATAACAATGCAAAGAAAGATATACGTTTGTTTCAAGTATACAGAAAGCATGTCAATGTGATATTTCGCTAGTTCTTAAGAGTGGGGAAAAACATAAATGCCAGGACACCTTCAAAGTTCATGAGGAAGACTAGAACAAATAATTAGAGAACAAGCAATAACACATCATGAATCAATTAATAATGTTTCTGGGACAAATGCACATAAAACTCAGAATGGCAAAAATGCTCTCTCAACTGTGCATTAAGTTAGAAGACGGAGACTCAACATAAAAGTAAAAGAAAGGCCCTTCGCAGAGGAAAGCATGGATCACTCATGTGCTAGAGCTTTTATTTTATTAAACAGAGGTATGAAAACTTGACAATCCTCCCAACCATATTTCACAAACCATGGCTAGCCTAATCCTCGGGTGCCTGCCAACAATCACATACTGTGGAGGAGTGTCTATATTTTAAGAGAGGTGTATGCTTATGTCAACGAATGGTAAACAGAAAATACAATACATCACAAGCCAACTAGACTTCACAAGAGCGGCTCCCATAGAAGGACACATCTAGGTAGAAGGTCATCCCCTTTATCTTTTGTTTACACAATTATGCTTGGACTGATAAATCAGAGGCAAAAATAGTGAAGAGAACTTGTTATTAATTTGGGGCTGGGCACCCCGCTGCCAGCTCTTCTATCGTTGGATAAGCGGATGAAGCCACTAGTCCAGGGTGTGAAAGTCCAAGTAAAAAGTGAGATAAATATTCTCTATTTACGTCCTCATGAGCTAAAACAGGAGCACAAAACAGGAGTAATTTTGAAAGTTTTAAAGGTAACACATGAGCAATTTACTTTGGAGTGGCGGTAAATACCACATGTAGGTAGGTATGGTGGACACAATGGGAAAACTTTGGTTTTAGGGAGTTGGATGCACGAGTAGATCTCATACTCAGTACAGGTGGAGGCTAGCAAAAGACTGGGAGCGACAAATCAAGAGAGCATAAGAGCCATAATCATGCATAGCGACATAAACATCATTAATCAAAGCATAAGTGGTACCACAAGTGAAAGCTCATGATCCCTCTAATGATTTTGGTGATGATGCTAACACGGATATCTCCTATCTAACAATGTGGTTCAGCCTGTGCAGCTATTACCCTAGATGATCATCGATATATCCGCGCCAAAAGATCAAAGAGAAAGATCACTATTGTGGAAATTCAGCCACCGGATTTTTCAGTATACAGGGCGGAAATTCCGGATCCTATGGGGCGGATTATCCGGCCCCTCACCGGAAATTTCCGGCCACTCTTCTGGCTTCCACGAAAACGACTAAGTATTTTCCTGCCCGCGCACAGAAGCCAGGGCGGAAATTTGCCCCGGAAATTTCCGGGCCAAAAATCCGGCCTTCAAGGACTTAGCAGAATTTGGTCTTCTTCGCATTGCCCGCGCACAGAGATGGGGGCGGAAATTCAGTCCGGAAATTTCCGGGCCCGGACATTTCAATTATCCGCCCCCCGGATATTTCAATATTCCGGGCATCAAAGTCCTTAGCCATTTTTCTATCAGAAGTTGATGCCCGCGCACAGAAGGTGGGGCGGAAATTCGCCCCGGAAATTTCCGTAGCAAAAATCCGGCCCTTGGTCCTTAGCAGTTTTTCATCAATGTGTTGGTGCCTGCGCACAGAGATGGGGACGGAGTATTGGGGCGGAAAATTCCGCCCCCGGATATTTCAATTATCCGCCCCCCGGACTTTTCAAATATCCGGCCACTTCCGACCGGAATATTCCGGCCTTTAGCCCGGAAATTTCCGGTCCCGCAGGACTGCAACGGTCAGATTTTGGAGGAGCCTATAAATAGTTGTCTTCTTCCTCTAGATAGGTAGCTCGTCCATTCCTCTCTCTCCTCCATTGTTGTAGAGCTCAAATCGCCCCGATCTCCCTCCTCCTCCAACCAAACTCGATGCCCTTCAAGGATCTCATGGAGGAGGTCTAGATCTACCTTTCCACCAAGCCAAAACGTGTGTACCCACACCACAACTCTTGGGATCTTGTAATCTCTTGGTTGCTTTGTCATCCAAGGGAAACCCTAGTGCTTGTAGCTTCCACCTTGTAGCAAGAAGCTTCGATTGTTGAGAGCCTCCATCTCACTTGTGGAGTAGCCTCAACCCCTTGTAAAGGTTTGGTCAACGCCTTCAAGTCGACCTCATAGTGGAAACGAGAATCTCCCTCACCGGAGAAGCTCAAGGAGAACAAGGTGTGCACATCCGTGCTATTGAGGAGCGCCTAGGTGGCTCCCCACCTCTCCAACGTAGACGTACTTCTTTTAAGAAGGAACTACGGGAAACATATCCTTGTCTCCGTGTTTTCACTTGTTGTTATCTTGTACCGTTCCTTTATTTCCGCTGCTACTTGCTTCTTATCACCTAGGGTTTTTCACTTAGTTGCACATTTAGGTAATCAAGCATTTACTTTCTTAAAAGCCCCATTAAAAGTGAAAAAGGAGTAAAATTTGTAGGTCACCTATTCACCCCCCCTCTAGTTGACCATATTGCACTTTCAATTGGTATCAGAGCCTCGGCTCTTGTATCGGGCTTAACCGCCTAAGAGTGATCATGGTCAACGGGGATGTTCCCGAAACTTCTAAGGAGGAGCTCTCCAAAATGGCCGACACTATAGCCAACCTTGAGACAACGGTTTGTACCATACAAACCCAATTGTCGAAGGTTAGCTCTAGTGTGGGCTCGGAGGTCTCCTCCATCAAGAAGATGTTGGAGAACATGATGGGTAGAACCAAGGAGCCGTCCCACTCTCCTCATGTCACCGACGAGGATAGTTCGGATGAGGAAACAAATCCGGACATTTCCGAAATCGAAGCAAACATTGCCAAAGCTAAGGCTAAAGCCGCACAAAAGGCTAAAGCCAAAGCTAAGGAGAGTGACGGTGGCTCCAAGTCTCAAACGGCTAATGGTTCGGGGTCCAATTCAAAAGTTCCACCACCGCAAAACTATGATTCCATCCATCCAATCGTTTCCATGCCACACATCCTTAATGTTGGAGTTCCACCCATCCTTAACACTAACGAATTTTCCTCTTGGAAGTTTGAAATGGAATCTCACATTTCAGGATCGTGTACGGCATTGTGGAGAAGCGTGATCCATGGGTTTCATCCTCATGATCCAAGCAACTTGACTCCAAGGGAGGATGTTGAATCTCAACTCAACAAAACTGCTCTTGTTATCATCCAGAAGGCTCTCCCAAGGGAGCATCTCACTCACATTCGCGGTTGCAAGACCGCCAAGGAAGCTTGGGACAAACTTGATACCTTGTTTCAAGGAAATGCTAGTATTCAGTCCTCCAAGTATGATGTGGCCATTGACAACTCCGAGAACTTTGTTATGCAAGAGGATGAGACTCCTGAAGAGCTCTATAGACGAGTTGTCACTCTCGCCAATCAACTGAGAGACTTTGGCAAGGAAGAGATCACGGATGAATGGATAAAGAGGAAGTTTGTCAAGGCTATCACACCCTTCGAGAAGAATCTTGCCACTAGCATCCGGACTAGAGCGGACTACAATACTCTCAACTCCATAGGTGTTCTTAGTGAGTTCATCGCAATCTCTCTCTCTCACAAGAGTGCGGATGATGCTCTAGCTCGCTCTAGAGGGATGGGAAAGTCTCCCAACCTTGCATTAAAGTCAAAAGCAATGGCTCGAGTCGATGAAAGTGAAGAAGATGATGATGATGAGGAAGACTATGAAGATACTTACACAGGAGCTCACAAGTGCATTGCCCTTGCTATGCATGGATATTGGAAGAGATGGGAAGCTCACAAGGCCGGATCTCCAAGGCCTCCACGAAACAAGAACTACAAGAAGAAGGGGGAGCGTTCAAGGACATGCTATAATTGTGGTAGCGCTAACCACTTCGTGAAGGAGTGCCCCTTTGAGCCAAGAGAAGAGAACGAAGGCAAGCTCATTCGCAAGAACAAGACCAAGCCTCCTCAAAACAAGAACTTTGCAAGGAAGGTTCCAAGAGCTCTCTACGTACAAGAAGGGGCGGTTCTTGAGACTTACATCTCCGGAGATGAAGGAGAAGATGAGGTGGTTGGTGTTGCTCACATCGCCAAGGCCACCGCATCATCACCTTCGATCTCTCTATTCGAATCCCCCAATGAGAATGTGGCAACCCGACCTACATGTCTTATGGCAAAAGCCTCTTCGGTATGCTCTCCCAACTCTAAGACCATTGTCACTAACCCTCCTTCGTTATTGGATTGTGTTGAAAATGCTTGTGAGGAGGATAGTGAGTCTAATGAGTTAAGCTTATGGCTATCTAGCCTTAAGGGTGAGACTAAGGAAAAGGTGAACTCCCTTTTGAGGCAACTTGATGAGGCTAACTCTCTTGTTGATGAAAAGGAGGAGATCATCATGACCTTAGAAAGCCATGGAGGTCATACTTGCAATGAGCAAGAGCTTGAAAAAGCTCTTGATAATGAGCGTTCCATTCGTGCCTCACTTGAGGAGAAATTGTCTTGTCTTGAAGAAAACTTTGCCATAAGTGTCTCTAAGCTTAGGAAGGAAAATGCTCAATCTCTTGCCTTAATTAAAACTCTTGAGCATGAAGAATTGAAGCTAGGAATTGCTCACGAGGAACTTGGTACTCGTTATGAAAAACTTGAAAAAGAGTTCATGTCTCTTAAGGAAATTCATGACAAGTTAACCAAATCTCGTGACAATCTTCTAGCTCAACAATCAAACAAGCAAGTTGTATCCACTTCACTTTCTACCTTGAATGTCTTGTCTAGCAATGTTTGTGGTACAACTAATCTTGTAGGAAATGAGAAGAATTCCCATGAGATTGCTTCTCATCATGGCAACAATGGAAAGGAGGGACTTGGCTATATTGCCAAGTCAAAGAAGAAGTACAAGAAGAAGAACAAGAAGAGAGTCATCTCCCCCTCACAAGAAGTAAGATTTGTGAAAGAGGGAGAGGTGACCAAAGGGAAGGAGACCAACACCATTGTGGGTGGTGAGACCTCTAGGGGGAGCACCACTCACAACAACTTTGCCGGGAAATATAATCCATCTTATGTTCTTATGAAATTTAGAGATGGTCATGTATATGCTAAATATGTTGGTACTTCTTATGGTGACGATTATCATTGGAGTATTTGGGTTCCTAAGACCCTTGTCACTAACATGAGAGGACCCATTCAAAGATGGGTCCCTAAATCAAGCAACTAATCTATTGTAGGGAAGTGCTTCCGGTTCGAGCAAATGGACGGTGGATAGTGGTGCATCCCAACATATGACCGGAAGCAATGACGCAATGAGTGATATTCATCCTCCACTACCTCATCTCAATTGCGTCACTATTGGTGACAATTCCGAACTAAAGGTATTGGGACGAGGCAAGGTAGCAATCTCAAATGACTTGTCAATTGAGAATGTTCTTCTTGTTGAGTCCCTTGGCTACAATCTCATCTCGGTTCTTCAACTTGCTAAAAGTGGTTTTACCTCTTTCTTTAATAAGGAGAATGTGATTGTCACTTGGGAAACGACTCTTAAAGTAGCCTTTGTTGGGCATGTCGAGAACGGCATGTATGTAGTGGACTTCTCCAAAGGAGACACGTGTGCCGCGACATGCCTAATGGCTAAAGTTGATGTGGGTTGGCTATGGCATCGCCGGTTAGCCCACACCAATATGAGGACGTTGCATGACCTTCAAAGTGGCAATCACGTTCTAGGACTAACGAATGCTAAGTTTGCCAAAGATCGTGTGTGTAGCTCTTGCGTTCTAGGAAAGCAACATGGAGAAGCACATCCCACCAAGACGAACATCACTACATCAAGAATCCTAGAGCTCATTCACTTGGACCTCTTTGGTCCTCTATCATATGATAGTCTTGGAGGCAAAAAGTATTGCTTGGTGATTGTGGATGATTACTCACGATATTGTTGGGTGTACTTCTTCAAGAGAAAGAGTGAGACTCAAAAGCGGGTCATCGAATTCATCACTTTGGTGGAAAGACAACATAATACGAGCATCATGGCTATCCGGAGTGATAATGGATCCGAGTTCAAGAACTACACCGTTGAGGGATTTCTTAGTGAGGAAGGCATTGCTCATCAATATTCCACTCCCTACACTCCTCAACAAAATGGTGTGGCGGAGAGAAAGAATCGGACTCTTATGGATGCAGCTCGTACCATGATTGCGGAGTTCTCTTCTCCTTACAACTTTTGGGCCGAGGCCGTCTCCACCGCTTGTCATGCTAGCAACCGATTATATCTCCGCAAGATTTTGAACAAGACCCCCTATGAGATTCTCACGGGCAAGAAGCCGGATGTTTCATACTTCAAGGTCTTTGGATGCAAATGCTTCATTCGCAAAAGAGGGAAACGCTTGTCAAAGTTCGAGACTAAATCCTATGAGGGTATCTTTGTTGGTTATGCCACAAACTCTCACGCCTATAGAGTCTACAACAAATCCACCGGACAAGTTGAAGAAGCTATAGATGTGGTGTTCGATGAGGATAATGGGTCCCAAGGGGGCCGTATAGATCATGGTTTTGTAGGAGATGCAATTCCTCCCATCGTCATAAGAAGAATGGGGGTTGGTGAAATAATCCCCATTGAGGAAAACCGGATGACGGAGGGAGAAGGACTATGCTCTACTCAAGTGGAGCCATTGACTACATCCATTGATAACCATGCTACCCAACAAGATGCACCAAGCCCTCATGCCTCACCACTAGGCCAAGCAAACAATCAAGGCCAAGCTCATGATAAAGGCCAAGCTCATAATGAAGAACAAGATACACATGGTGATGATGCAACTCATCACGTTAGGGATCCACCTCCCATCAATGATCAAGACCAAGGTGGACATGTCTCCGATGATGAAGGTGATGATCAAGTCCTATCCAAGGAAACTTTGGAGGAGATGCTAGCTCGTAGAGCAAAGAGAAGGCTCGATAATCTTGCTCGTGCCGGTCACACGGAGGATATGATTCTTGGACAAGTTCGTGGAAGGGTCGTCACAAGGAGGCAACTAGCGGACTTTAGCAAAGCACATGCATTTGTCTCGCACATTGAGCCAAAGAAGGTCTATGAAGCTCTTGAAGATCAAGATTGTATTGAAGCTATGCACGATGAACTCAACAATTTCGAGCGCAACAAAGTGTGGAAATTGGTTCCAAGGCCCAAAGATTGAAAGAACGTCATCGGCACTAAGTGGATCTTCAAGAACAAACAAGACAAGGACGGCATCGTCATCCGCAACAAGGCTAGATTGGTTGCTCAAGGCTTCTCTCAAGTCGAAGGTGTCGATTTCGGTGAAACATTCGCTCCCGTTGCTCGTCTTGAATCTATTCGCATCTTACTTGCATATGCCTCTCATCATAACTTCAAATTGCAACAAATGGATGTTAAAAGTGCTTTCTTGAATGGTCCCATCCATGAGTTGGTTTATGTCAAGCAACCTCCGGGTTTCGAAGATCCCAACCACCCCGATCATGTCTACAAACTCGATAAGGCGCTATATGGGCTTAAACAAGCTCCACGTGCGTGGTACGAGCACCTTAAAGAGTTTTTGGTAGATCGTGGGTTCAATGTTGGTTTAATCGATCCCACCCTTTTCACCAAAAAGGTCGGAGGCGACTTGTTCATATGCCAACTCTATGTGGATGATATCATCTTTGGTTCCACTAACGTTGCATTCAATGATGAGTTTTGCAAGCTTATGACGGACAAGTTCGAGATGTCTATGATGGGAGAATTGGAGTATTTTCTTGGCTTTGAGATCAAGCAACATCCCGAAGGCACATTCATCAAGCAAGCCAAGTATACTCAAGATATGCTCAAGCGATTCAATATGCATGATGCTAAACCTATGAAGACTCCCATGTCCACGACGGTTGATTTGAAACCCGATCCGAATGGTAAAGAGGTAGATCAAAAGGTATACCGCTCCATGATTGGCTCTTTGCTTTACCTTTGTGCATCTAGACCCGATATTATGTATAGCGTTGGTAAATGTGCAAGGTTTCAAGCCTCCCCTAGACAAAGTCATCTTGAAGCGGTTAAGCGTATCTTTCGATATTTAGTTCATACCCCAAACTTTGGTCTTTGGTATCCCAAGGGTTCAAGCTTTCAGCTCATTGGGTATTCGGATGCGGACTATGCGGGAGAGAAGACGGATAGGAAATCTACATCCGGAAGTTGTCAATTTCTTGGCCGCTCATTGGTGTGTTGGTCTTCCAAAAAGCAAAACTGCATTGCTCTCTCCACCACTGAGGCCGAATACATCTCCGCGGCGAGTTGTTGTGCTCAATTACTTTGGATGCGGCAAACATTGAGAGATTATGGCATCATCTTCGACAACGTTCCTCTCTTGTGCGACAATGAGAGTGCCATCAAGATCGCCTACAATCCCGTTCTTCACTCCAAGACGAAGCACATTGAGATACGGCATCACTTCATTCGGGATCATGTTGAGAAGGGTGATATTGACCTCTCCTATGTTGCGACCAAGGATCAACTCGCGGATATCTTCACGAAGGCCCTTGACGAACCAAGATTTCGGGGTTTGAGGAATGAACTAAATGTGATCGATGCGTCTAACTTCTCTTGAACCCTTGCATAAGTACCTTCATTATATATGCTATCTAGTCTAGATGTAGGCATGGACATAGGGGGAGCGTAGTTCAACTCATGGACCAACACTCCACCTATCATGCGTAAAACAACCAAAACGTCATGCATATCTAGTCAATTTGTGACTTATAGTGCTTTAAACGTGAGTTATACTTTTGAGTCCAAGATACATCTTCGCGGCTCCTTGGTATCCCTCAAACACGGTGGCTTCGGCCACCAACCTTTTCTTTGGATTTCTTTGTTGATATTTTTCTCGTGTTTTGAGTGAGTTTGTGTCCTTTTTGCATCTTTGGAGGCTCACGATTTGATCCATTTTCCACCAAACTCGGTTGGTTTTGGCACCCCGGAAATTCCGGCCCAGGCCCGGAATATTCCGTGCCCTAAGCCACGGAAATTTCCGGAGGGAGATTTGGACTCGAATAATCCCCCCCCCCCACCTATCCAGCGTGCCCGCTCACAGAAGGCACACCGGATATTTGGGCGGAATATTCCGGCCCAAATCTCCGGGGTCCGGAATATCCGGTATTAACACCGGAAATTTCCGGTGCCCTTGGTCTGGGGCTATATAAGGGCGACGGGAGGAGACGGTTCCGCACTGTTTCCTCCCCTCGTCTCTCCACTCGCCCCAGCCAGCCGCCGCCGCCTCCGAGCCTTCCGGGAGGCCCCTTTGCCTCCCTCCTCTGCCTCTCCTCTTCCTTTGCGGATTAAGAAACCGCACGTCCTTTCCTCCATGGATCCCGGTACGTGTTCGTTTTCTCCGCACATTTTTGGGTTGAGTAGATGCATTATCACAATCTAGGGTTTGTTCCTGTTCTCGCATGGTGCCTTGTTCACACAACGCACCATATATTCATCCTCGTACTAGATCCCTGGTTCCAGATTCGTTATAGGCCCAGATTCAGATCTGGATTCGGAAATCCCGCAGGCCGGAAATTTCCGCCCAGGGCCGGAATTTCCGCACCCCGGAAATTTGCCCTGGGGCCGGAATTTCCGTCCTCCGGAATTTCCGTCTCCATGACCGGAATTTCCGGCCTATACTGACTCTGCACCAGAACTCCCCAATTCCATTCCTCATTTCGTGAGCCCCCTGTTTTTGATGTTTGTTTGCTTTTTCTTTGGCTCTCTTTTGCTTTTCTCGCAGATGGTTCCACCTCTAGGTCTGGCATGCTGCTCAGTTCCCGCAAACGCCTCCGCCATCTGACAGAAAATGAGGAGGGAACTTTTGTGGAAGACAATGAAACTCGCCGGCGTGAACGAGATGCTCAGCGAGCTTATGAGCAACAACGTGAGGCTGATCGGGCTGCTCGCAGAGCTGGTAGGCAGCAAGGCAAGGTACCTCTCAATGTGGGCACTATGCCCATTGCTGACTTTTCGGAATGGCGCAAGAAGGCTTGGTACACGGAGGGTCCTCAGGACCCCACGATTGACTCGTGCTTTTGGCACGTCGAGCAGGAGACTCTCTTCAAGCAGGTCTACACCGTTATGAGCAAACCTGTTTGCCCCATGAAGGTCATCAATTTTACTCATCTGGCTGCCAACCCCGAGTACTTCAACAATTCTGTTCAGCTTGTGGAGGTCCTTGGTCTGCGTCAACTTATGGAGACTCGTTGCTCTTACAACACCACCTACATCCAGCAGTTCTTTGCTACTCTTGTCATTGATGATTCTGAAGATATTGGGATGTCCTGGATGTCTGGCCCTCACCTGCTCACTCCAACTTCCATGACTTTGCCTCTGTTCTTGCCTATCCGTTTGCTGGCCTCAACACTCCTCAGGGCCACCGTATGCACATTCATGGGGAAGAGTACCAGAAGAACAGGCTTGCTGAGCTCTATGGTCCTCGAGGCACAGTTGGTTCGGCTAAAGGCCTCTTTGCAGTCTATGATATTCTCCTGCGCATGTTCAGGGAGTCCATTGCTCCAAGCGCGGGAAACAATGATGCTATTCGTGGTGGATTGGTCAACCTTATGCACCATGCCTTCCTGACCTTCTCTGAGACTTATATGACTGATATGGAGGCTCACAGGGTTGATGTCATGGACTTCATTTTCAATGAGATCCACTATGCTCTCTTCCATCGCAAGGTGCCACCATATGCCCCCTATATCATGAAGCTCATCAAGGCACGCTATCCTGAGGCGCTCCGAGAAGACTTAGAGTTGGACTGTGAGGATCACAAGGATGTTAACCTCTACAAGAAGTCTGCTCATACTCAGCAGGCCGCTCATGATGTTGGTGGATCTGGACAGGGCCACAGGGATGCTCGCATGCGTCCTCCTCCTCCTGGAAAGAAGAAGCGCTCGTGGCTTGCTCGTGCTGTTGAGAAGGTGCTTAGCTTGACTGTTTGCCTCCACAAGGAGAACTACGCAGCCTATGTGGAACGCCGCACCATCTTAGAGAATCAGCATCACATCATGACTGCACTCAAGACTCCCTCTGTGCCACCACTTCCTCCTCCTCGGGTTGCCTACAGGAACTGGAACAACCGTGATGTTGACTGGGATATTGGTGTTGATGAAGATGAGGACATGGAGACTGCCACCGACAGTGAAGCTGAAGAGGACGACGAGGACACCCAGGCCTAGAGTGTGCTCCATGGGACGTAGCTCTCTCTTTTCTCTTTTTGGTGTCTTGATGCCAAAGGGGGAGAAGATTTAGATGATCGTGGGGATTTGCTTGGGAGGGTTTCTCTTTCGTTCTTTCGTGCCCTTTCCGTTTTTCGTGCGTCTTTTTCAAACTCCGTTCTATCGTACTCGTCGTTTGTGTTGAACTATTATTATTGGGAGGCATGTCTCCTATATATGCCATGTGTGATGTTTCTATATTCTGCATTGTTAGCTTTATTCCCCGCAAATACCCGTGTTGTCATCATTCACCAAAAAGGGGGAGATTGAAAGCTCATGATCCCTCTAATGATTTTGGTGATGATGCTAACACGGATATCTCCTATCTAACAATGTGGTTCAGCCTGTGCAGCTATTACCCTAGATGATCATCGATATATCCGCGCCAAAAGATCAAAGAGAAAGATCACTATTGTGGAAATTCAGCCACCGGATTTTTCAGTATACAGGGCGGAAATTCCGGATCCTATGGGGCGGATTATCCGGCCCCTCACCGGAAATTTCCGGCCACTCTTCTGGCTTCCACGAAAACGACTAAGTATTTTCCTGCCCGCGCACAGAAGCCAGGGCGGAAATTTGCCCCGGAAATTTCCGGGCCAAAAATCCGGCCTTCAAGGACTTAGCAGAATTTGGTCTTCTTCGCATTGCCCGCGCACAGAGATGGGGGCGGAAATTCAGTCCGGAAATTTCCGGGCCCGGACATTTCAATTATCCGCCCCCCGGATATTTCAATATTCCGGGCATCAAAGTCCTTAGCCATTTTTCTATCAGAAGTTGATGCCCGCGCACAGAAGGTGGGGCGGAAATTCGCCCCGGAAATTTCCGTAGCAAAAATCCGGCCCTTGGTCCTTAGCAGTTTTTCATCAATGTGTTGGTGCTTGCGCACAGAGATGGGGGCGGAGTATTGGGGCGGAAAATTCCGCCCCCGGATATTTCAATTATCCGCCCCCCGGACTTTTCAAATATCCGGCCACTTCCGACCGGAATATTCCGGCCTTTAGCCCGGAAATTTCCGGTCCCGCAGGACTGCAACGGTCAGATTTTGGAGGAGCCTATAAATAGCTGTCTTCTTCCTCTAGATAGGTAGCTCGTCCATTCCTCTCTCTCCTCCATTGTTGTAGAGCTCAAATCGCCCCGATCTCCCTCCTCCTCCAACCAAACTCGATGCCCTTCAAGGATCTCATGGAGGAGGTCTAGATCTACCTTTCCACCAAGCCAAAACGTGTGTACCCACACCACAACTCTTGGGATCTTGTAATCTCTTGGTTGCTTTGTCATCCAAGGGAAACCCTAGTGCTTGTAGCTTCCACCTTGTAGCAAGAAGCTTCGATTGTTGAGAGCCTCCATCTCACTTGTGGAGTAGCCTCAACCCCTTGTAAAGGTTTGGTCAACGCCTTCAAGTCGACCTCATAGTGGAAACGAGAATCTCCCTCACCGGAGAAGCTCAAGGAGAACAAGGTGTGCACATCCGTGCTATTGAGGAGCGCCTAGGTGGCTCCCCACCTCTCCAACGTAGACGTACTTCTTTTAAGAAGGAACTACGGGAAACATATCCTTGTCTCCGTGTTTTCACTTGTTGTTATCTTGTACCGTTCCTTTATTTCCGCTGCTACTTGCTTCTTATCACCTAGGGTTTTTCACTTAGTTGCACATTTAGGTAATCAAGCATTTACTTTCTTAAAAGCCCCATTAAAAGTGAAAAAGGAGTAAAATTTGTAGGTCACCTATTCACCCCCCCTCTAGTTGACCATATTGCACTTTCAACAAGTTCAAAAACTAAATGATCATGGAGGCTATTCATGACTGGTTCATAGTCATAAACATGGTGTGAGCATGCGCCAAGTCAACCAAATTAAGCATCCAAAGGAGAACACCACAAATTTATGCTTCAATATGACAAGAACAACTCATGATTCTTTCAATGACACATTTAAACACTCTCAGCTATTTGAGGCTAATCATGCTATTCAATAACCACAAGGCTTTAAAAATAAAATAACATCTAGCATGATATGAAAAAATTCTAGCCACAGTCTATACAAGCTTTTACTTGCACCGTTAAAAATTCTACCTCAAGCAGCCGTTTCTTTTCCCAACAAGCACCATACAAATCATGCTTTAACAAAAATTATCTACATGCTACAGCAAGAAAACATGATAGAACTCACATAAAACTACTAAAACTAATATCTCTGAATAAGAGATCAATGAAAACAAGAGCTAAACATGAGATATTGCAGCAACTAAAAAAACTAAGAATACTAGCATAGCAAGTATTCAAATGAAAATGCGGAGCGTGTCTCTCTCCCAAACAAAGAATGCTAGGATCCAACTATATTATTGCATCAACGAAAACAAAGAAAAACAAAATAAAAACAAACATACGCTCCAAGTAAACTTCATATGATGTGACCGAATAAAAATATAGTTTCACGAGAAGTGACCTGATAGATAGTTGATGATGAAGGGGATGCCTTGGTAATCCCCAAGGTTAGATGCTTGAGTCTTCTAAATTTTTTTTTTGGATGAACCACGGGGGCATCCCCAAGCTTTTACCTTGCACTCTTCTTGATCACATATATCACCTCTTCTCTTGACCCTTGAAAACTTCCTTCACACCACACTCAAACAGTAATTCGCATTAGAGGGTTAATGCAACAAATAAAAATACATGGGTTATGTATGGAACAAGTTCTATTGATACTTTTAAACATTATCTACAGCCACTGATGTTTCGTGAAGCAAAGAAATCCACTTGGCATCGCAAAAAAGCAAATGCAAGAAAAATGGCAGAATCTGTCAAAACCAGAACTTTCTGAAAAGATGAATTTTTTTGAGGCACTTAAGTTTCTCATATCGAAAAACTTAAAGAAAACAAAAGTTGCGGAATTTATCTGAGTAATAAGCACAAAAAGTTTCATATCATTCTGAGCTTCCAGGATTTTATACAATTTTTTACGGTGGACAGCAGAAATCGTTTCCTGCGCAGAAATCCGAAAACCAACTCCAACTCTCGTCAGAAACCTTACATGGCATTAGTAAAACATGAAAATAAAGATACAAAGGAGTTGCTACAGAAGTATACCACCCCTTGACTCAAAGAAAACATATAAAAACAAAGAAAAAAATAAAACCATGGGTTATCTCCCAAGAAGTGCTTTTCTTTAACGTCTTTTAGCTAGGCCAAGAAAAGTGGAATCAAGTATTTTCAAGTGAAGAAGCATCCAAATTATAACTTGTTCGAATAACAGAATCAAAAGTCAACTTCATTCCCTTTCTAGGAAAGTGTTCCATACCTTTCTTGAGTGGGAACTGAAATTTAATATTCCCCTCTTTCATATCAATAACAGAACCAACAGTTCTAAGAAAAAGTCTTTCCAAAATGATTGGACAAGAAGCATTGCATTCAATATTCAAGACAACAAAATCAACAGGACAATACTATTATTAACCATGATACGAACATCATCAACTCTCCCCAAAGGTTTCTTTCTAGCAATATCAATAAGACGAATATCCAAATAGCAAGGTTCCAATGGTGGTAAATCAATAATATCATAGAGTTTCTTGGGCATTACAGAGATACTAGCACCAAGATCACATAGAGAATTGCAATAAAAGGTTCCCAACCATCATCTAGCTTCCTAGGGATAGAGGCTTCAGATCTTAGTTCATCCTCTCTAATTTGCATGAGAGCATTTGTAATATGTTTTGTGAAAGCCATATTCATAGAACTAGCATTAGGACAACTAGAAAGATTTTGTAAGAACTTAATAACTTCAGTTATGTTGCAATCATCAAAGTAAAGATCATTTTTATCAAAGATAATGGGACCATTGTCTCCCATGTTTCTAAAAATTTCAGCACTTTTATCAGGAGCATTTTTAGCAGTTTCAGGCAATTTTGCAATTTTACTAGCAGAAGTGGGAGTGTTTCCACACCACTTACTTTACCATTGATAGTAGAAGGTTTTATAGCATGAGAAGATTCAGTTTTACTAGTGGTGGTAATGGTGAAAACATTAGCTATATTATTTTGTCTACCTATTTCATCTTCTCTTTCCCATCTAGCATGCAGTTCAGCTAACATTCTAACATTGTCATCAATTCGAATTTGGAGCAAGGCTATCAACTTTAGAAGCAAGAACATCAATCTTGCCAAAATTTTCTTCAACAGATTTATTAAAAGCAGTTTGTGTACTAATAAAATTCTTAAGCATGTTCTCAAGATCATAGGGTACACTTTTGTTGCTGTTATAGGAGTTACCATAAGAATTACCATAAGCATTGCTATTATTAGGAGGATATGGCCTATAATTGTTGCTACCAAAATTATTCCTATAAGCATTGGTGTTGAAATTATTATTTTCGATGATGTTTGATACGTCTCCAACGTATCTATAATTTCTGATGTTCCATGTTGATATTATGCCAATTGCTACATGTTTTATCCCTTCTTTATGTTATTTTTATCGATTTTCCGGGACTAACCTATTAACAAGATGCCAAGTGTCAGTTCCCTGTTTTCTGCTGTTTTTAGTTTCAGAAAAGTTGTTATGGAAATATTCTCGGAATTGGACGATTCAAAAGCCAGAAGTCTTAGAAGTCCCGGAAGCATCTAGAAGTTCCGAAGAGCCCCGGAGGGGGCCACAGGGTGGCCACACCATGGGGTGGCGCGGGTCCCCCTGGCCGCGCCACCTAGGGGTGTGGGCCTCCTGACTACCCCTCGGCATCGCCCTTTCGCCTATATATACTGCCCGATGCATAAACCCTAGTGGAATTGACCTTTTCGGCAAAATACATCCGTAGCTCTGCCGCCGACAAGTTTCGGGGGACAGACCTCTGTTCTGGCACCCTGCCGGGACGGGGAAGTGCCCCCGGCAGCCATCTCCATCGACTCCGCCGCCATCTCCATCGTTGTTGCTGTCTCCTATGATGAGGAGGGAGTAGTTCTCCCCCAGGGCTGAGGGATCTACGGTAGCTATGTGGTTCATCTCTCTCTCAATGGTGTGACTTTGTAATCTAGTTGAATATGTAGATGGATCTTCATTTGTTATGCTACTCAAGTGGTTTTGTTGTCTCCGTAAACACTTTGATCACGGGGTAAAGGTGACAGTGTGTGCTCTGTGTGGTTTAGCATGATATTTATATCTTGTGTTGGAAGGTGAACCTATGAAATTGTTGCATTTGTTTAGTACTAATTTATGGCGCTCGTAGTGACAATGGGGTGCCCTAGAGAGGGAATATAGACTTGAGGAGTGCTGTTAAAGCCCTACGCAATGACTAGTGTTCGTTATTCGACCGAAGAGTGGTTTGGAGTAGCATAGTGACGAAATGACATTTATGCATTCAATTATGTGATCATTGTTGAGAGTATCCTCTAGAGAAACTAGGAGCCCTATGCCTTATTTCCAAGCATTGAAACACCGTTTTCCGCCTGTTCTGCTACATGTTTGCTTGCTGCCATATTTATTTCAGATTGTTATTATCACTTATAATCATCCATACTGCTTGTATTTTACTCTCTCTTCGCTGAACTAGTGCACCTATATACCTGACAAGTATATTGGGTGTGTTGGGGACACAAGAGACTTCTTGTATCTTGATTGCAGGGTTGCTTGAGAGGGATATCTTTGACCTCTACCTCCCTGAATTCGATAAACCTTGGGTGATCCACTTAAGGGAAACTTGCTGCTGTTCTACAAACCTCTGCACTTGGAGGCCCAAAACTGTCTACAAGAATAGAAGCGTGCATAGACATCAAGCTCTTTTCTGGCGCCATTGCCGGGGACGTAAGGTAAAAGGTACTCACATCCTCGGGTGTGAGTGCTCGAAGTTATTTCCTTTAGATTTTGCAATTATATATTTTTGTTTCTTGTTTTTATATTTAATAGTAGTCTTAATGGAAAACAACAAAAATATGATAGAACTTTATAATATTTATCTTGAATTAGGACGTGATGCTTTTAAAGAGAAAATTAAAAAACCTACGGAAGTTTATTTGCATAATAGTGATAGCAATGTTATTAACATTAATTAATTCTTTGCACCCCATCATTCCTAATGCTAGGGAAAAGTCTAAGCTTGGGGAAGCTAGTTTTTACGGTCTTTTTAGTTTTCCAGCTTTAGAGGAGAAAACTTGCTCTGATGATACTTTATCTCCCATATGTGATAAACCTAATGATGCTTGTGATATTTTAAATCCTCTTACTGAAAGCATTCCTTTTAAAATACCAAAGAAAATTGTTGAACTTGTCATGGATAATCGTTATTTTGGAGATGGAACTGTCCACCCTCGTGATCATTTACTCTTTATACATGAATTATGCGGGTTGTTCAAGTGTGCAGGTATTTCAATGGACCAAGTTAAGAAGAGGTTATTCTCTTTGTCTCTTAAGGACAAGTCAAGGGAATGGTATGAGCTTCTAGATGATCCTCATCATTTGGAGTGGAAGGAGCTTGAATCTCTATTTTACTCTAAATTTTATTCCTCTCATCAACTGTATTTAGATAGGAATTACATTTATAATTTTTGGCCTCATTATGGAGAAAGCATTGCTCAAGCTTGGGGAAGACTGAAAACATTAATACTTAAATGTCCTAACCATGATCTTCCTAAGGAAATAATTGTTACTAATTTTTATGCAAGGCTTTCAAGACATTATAGGGTTTATCTAGATGCATGTTCAGAGGGTTCTTTCTCAAGTAAGAAGGTTGAAGATAAATGGGATATTCTTGAAACAATTTAAACCAATCATGAAGATTGGAATAACAACAAAGGTAAAGAATCAGGTATAAACTATGAGTATGATTGCATTAAGACTTTTGCTGAAACTGCTGGTTTTCATGAACTTAATGCTAAATATGGTCTTGATCCTCAAATGGCTGTCGGTTGGTATAGATACTTTGCTTCTTATATTAATCTTCCTAAAAATGGGTACATATATCATGAACCTTTTAAAGACACTTGCATGAAAAATGAAATTGTTATTGATGATTGCAATAAACATGCTCAAACTTCTGAAAGTACTATTTCTTATAAGCATGTTAATTTCTGTGGAGCACTTAGACCTTGTGAAAAGAATAAAATCGAAGAAGAATATTGTATCCATCATAGGAATGAAAAAACTAGAAAGTGGGATAGGGCTCTAAATGATCTTGGTGAAAAAGTCTGTGCCCTCTATCCTTTTATTTGTGAACTTTGCTGTGAAGTGGGTCATTTTAATTTTCAATGCTCAAGCCATGATAGTAGCCTTTCGAATCCTATGAGTACTGGAAGTTTGTATTGTGATGAAATGATCACCCCCAATGAGCATGATGAACTTACATTATTTTTGGGGTGTGAAGAGTTATTAAGAAAAACTTCTTTGATTGATATGAGTGTTTTTTATATGAATAGTGTCTTGCATGAATGCCATCTTTATTGTGTTGAAAATTGCCATGCAAATACTTACATAGAAAATATAAAAAAGAAGACACTTTACCAAAATATGACAGGGATAATATTTGTTTTCATCTTATTAATGAAGAGCAGGAATCCTCCAAGGTTTGTTCTATTGTTTCTGACAATAAACCAGGGTATGTGGAGAAGCTTCCTTTCAAGCCTCTCCCTCCTATAGAGAGTAAGAAGAAGAAGAAGAAGAAGAAGAAGATGAGTAAAAAGAGAGAGGTACCAGTATCTCTCCCTAAGAATGTTGCTCATGTTACAACTTTTGCTAATGAGTCTGAACTCGATGATTTTCCTATGCCTATTATTTATGAAAGTGACCATGATTGGGAGAAACACATTACTTTTGATATTGAAAATCTCTTTGGTACCAATTCTAAAAATGATGATAATTGTTGTACTATTAGTGTCGTGGGATAATCACGGCAGACGTTACCGGGGGTAACTTATCTTGGGGCAAGACGACACTGGTGTTTGGAGAGGGTTTAGCTCAGAGGAAAACATGATGATATACGATCTGGTAGCCGGCAACCCAATCGCCGAGTCTCCGATCTCGATATATTAATCTCAACTCTCGTGTTTCACTAGATACTCGATACCTAGCGATATTGTTCGAACTCTTGGCTCCCTGAACCTAACCTAGGGACCGGCTTATAAAGCATCCGGGTCCCTGGCTTGTTCTCCAAGGCGTACTCTGAGTCCTACCCGGACACTGCTTACAAAACCCTAAACTTCCTTGCCGGAACCCACAATCCGGGTTACCAGGCCTACGATCTTGGGCCTTCCAGAAGCTCCTTTATCCTAGCCGGATCTTTGTGCAGCGTCCTTTGGGCCGAGTTACACCTTGGCGTTGGGCTACCGGGTTATCATCCCTCCATCAGTAGTCCCCAGAATAGCTTGGGCTTCACGAGATCCCCCTTGAAGCGCTCGCTATTCCCTGCAAAAATATCAAACATACAAGTCCATAGAGGACGGGTTAAGGTGCTTTGATAAATAGCTAGGCCTAACTCCAAGGTGGCCATATAATAACCCGGCTTTCTCTAGGTCTTTCTTTACTTTTTTCGGGTCAACGCCCTGATAAGAATGTCAAAGATCCGGCTTACTTTACTCGATAACTGATCCTGATATCGCGGAGAAGATCCCCTCCTTATCTCTGTCCGGATATCTCATCCAGCACTTAAAACACATCTCACAAAATCCGGGCAGATAGCCGTTATTCCGAAATTTTCGGTTCCCGCCTGCTGGACTAGGTTTACCCGCCCGCACACTTATAAATAGGTACTTAGGGGTTAACCTAACCCCAACGGCTCATTGACCCCTTCTCCTCCTTCTCTTCACTGCCGCGCTCAAGCTCACAGAGCACCGCCACGGAGACCTCACGCGCGTCACCGGAGCCAATCCGCTGCCGGCTACGCTCCGCCACGGCTCGCCCCACGCCGCCGCCGAGATCCGCCACTGCGCCCTTGTCCTGCCCGCCGGGAATCGCTAAGGGGCACCAAGATTGTGCTATTTGCCTCCGCTGGGCTTCACTTCAACCTCCTTCAGTAAGTTCCTTGTATCCATCAATTCAACCTCGCAATTTTTCGATTTACTCTAGATTGGATCTAGGTCAACCCGCGGGCCATTTTTCTTGTCGCGCCGGATTAGGTTGCTTAGATGCTTGCTAATTCCTCCAATAGCTTGATTGATGGTCACACACCACTCTCCTATCATCATTAACCATTAATTTCTCCGTAGAATCGCCCGCAAGTTTTTCAATCTAGATCCATTTCGTCCCAATTTTCCGCGCATGTCATTGACACCCGGAAGATCCTCTTCTTCCGGTTCTTTTGCGTGCAGTAGATACATGGGCAACCATCCGACTTCCTCAAACACTTTCCAACACGTAAATTCCCCATAATTTCTGTTCTAATTCTTGATACTCGGACAGTCCATGGCTTTTTGCTCTTTTCAATGATACCCGGATGATTCTTGGTTGTTTTGTCTAGCTGATGCCGTTTGCTTATACTCGTATAACTCACGATTTCCGGGTCTTACCTCTTATACCTTTTATTTTGCGCTTTGCAGGTCGAACCCATGGTTCCCAAGAGGCAAGGGAAGCAGCCGGCCAAAACCCGGACGACCCAATCAATATCCGCTAACTGGGCGCGGTCAACAGTCACCAAGGCCAAGCTGGAGGAGCTGGCCGAGTTGGGGGTGCTCCCTCCTCAAAAGGATATCCACTGGAGGGTGCCGGGCGACGAGACCCGGCCCACTCCTGCCGCCAACGAGGTAATTTGCTTTGTTGAGCACGTGACCCGGGGGTTTCGCCCTCCGGGTCACCCTTTCTTCCGCGAAGTTCTGACCCATTATGGCCTCCGGGTGTTCGACATAGGGCCTAACTCTATGTTGAACATAACCCATTTCATCGTTCTTTCCGAGTCATATTTGTGCACTCCGCCAAATTTGGCTCTCTTTATTGAACTTTTCCAGTGCAAACCGTGCCGCGAAAGCGGTGACGGGGCACTTCTTACTTGCGGCGGAGTTTCTATCCAGCGCCGTAAGAATTCCCTAATGCCGACTCTTAACTTGAATTCCCACGTTAAGCATTGGCAACTCACCTACTTTTACTGCCGAGACACCTCTTCACCCGGCGAGAGGAGACTGCCGGGTTACTCGGAAGGGCTCCTTGATATCGCTGAGTCTTTCAACGCCTTCGCCCCTGACTCGGACAGGGAATCCATTCAACCTCTCTTAGCTAAGATAGCTGCTCTCTCGGCCCAAGGTCTCCTTGGGCTCAACTTGGTGAAAACTTGGGTCAACTTCCGGATCCAACCCAACTCTATCCGCTCCAAACTAATGTGCGAGTACTCGGGGCACACCACAGATTCCCTCCGATACTCATCTAAGGATTATCCGGCCGGTGACACCAACAAGACCATCAAGGGATTCTTGACGGAGAAGTTGGAGGTAATCCGGAATATAGCCGGGTTAGAACCCTTTACACGCGAGAACCCAGCACCTGAGGTACAGATCCGGCTCTCATACTTTACCTCCATGCTTTTCTTCCTGATACGGTTGTTAACTCTCGTCCCCGTATTCTTATTTCAGACTGATAACAACTTTTGGAGGATCGAAACTCCCCCTGGCTCAGAAAGCCCAGAGGAGGAAGAAGACGCAATTAACTCTGAAGAAGGTACACTCCGAGTCTTACTCACTTTCCACAAGCTCATTGCTGCTCGCTCTGTAATTTTCCGACTATATGTCTTGATAACTTTCAGAACCAGAGGACAAGGGTGAAGAAGAAGAGGAAGCGGAAGACCGGATGGAATCGGCAAACGACGAGGAGGAAGCTGATCTGACAGTCAAGGTCGGAGCAAAGCGGAAACCCCGAGGGGTCGTTTTTAAGGTTCCATACCGCCTCCTTACTTCCAAACCATTCTCCTTTGATAACATGCACAAGCTAAACCAAGAGTTATCCGACTGGCCGTACCTGAAGGATTCGCCCTCCACCAAGCGTAGAATGACTCGGAATTTCCCGGGTGAAGGCGCTCTTAACCCGGGTATTTCATCATCCTCAACACGACGCGCCGGTACTCGTCTGGTCCCTTCTTTGAATATTAAAGTTTTTCCAGTTTACCCCTTAGTAGAGTAGCTCCACGTCTTACTTACTTTGGCATTTTCAGCTTCGTCTCGGTCTAGCAGTGAGCTCCCCTCGGATTACGTGGTGAATCCCGGGTAAGGTTCTTCTCCTGATGCTCTATCGCCTTTCCGCAATCTTTCCCCAGTCGTATGCTAACTGCTTATCTATACTGTTTATAGAGCCACGGTCACTATCAGTGACCAAGAGAATGTGGGGGCCGATGACCCGGGTAAGGATAACCCGACTGATGATACGACTACCGCAGCTGGCGGCGAAGAACAAGTGCCACCAACAAATTCGGCTGACCAAGAGGCTGAGTACCCAATAGCCTCGCACACACGCGAGAAGGAGGCCGCCGCCTTGGGCACGGGAGGCGACAGCTCGGGCGCCTTCCCCTACCGCGGAGAAAAATCCCTCGCCGAGCTACCAAGGTCCCGGATCTTCCCACTCAGGCAACGATACCTTCGATCAAATGATGAGCGCTCTCCTTGCCATGAAGGCCTCAGAGAGCAATATGTTAGAGCGTCTGGCAGTGGAGCACCAGGTAATCGTTACTTGATATCTAATAATATCCATCTAGTCCCCAAGTTCCGAGTCTAATTTGTCAAAGTTACACTCGTTACTTCTTTCAATACTCGGCTGACTGCAATATCCGATTAGTTTTTAACTTTCCATATCTTTAGGCGCACGCATCTCGGTCCGGGGAGATTTTGGCCAAGACCAATCAACTCCTGGACACTGAGGTTAAGCTAAGAGAGGCGCTTGAAGCTGAGGTGGCAACCTTAAAAAAGGATGTCGCAAAATACAAAGAGAGATACACCACCGTCCAAGCTACGCTGAAGGAGCTATCAGCTCAAATTTCCGACACTTATCGTGTCCTTGTTGGTGAGATTTTGCTTCTTACCGGTTCGTGTCTTGGTTTTTTGTTTCTTGATACGTGACACTCGGAATACTTTGAAGTAATCTTTGTGTTGTGTCCTGCAGATTCCAATCTTGCTCCCTCGGAAGAAAATGATATCCAAAAGATAATGAACTTGAGGAATGTCCTCCGGAGGTTCTGTGCCGGCACTAAGTGGATCCTGGACGCCATTCAGTGGCCGACTGAATCGTATCCGGGTATGGAGACCCTAATCCATGCATGCTCCACTGTTCCTGCATGGATTGAGCTCTGGAAGCGCTCGTCATGCCGGATTGGCATGACCCGGGCCTTTATGCTAGCTAAAGCTTACTTTCCCAAATTTGAGCCGGCAAAAGTGATAGCCGGGTTTCCGGAGTTCAAAGCGGATGGCACAAAGTTTGGGGCTAAGGACTTCAAGGCCGTGCAAGCTGAGGTACGACATTCGGCGACTACTCTTGCCGACAGTATGGAATTGAATAAGTTTATGTCCCCATACGATGCTAAGGGCAAGGCTGTGATGGGAGACACGCCCGTGCCATTCGATATCTTGGAAAAATGGAACGCTGGCTCGGCCAGGCAAAGGGAGGAAGCTGCAAAGAGGGGGGCCGATTTGGAATCAGCACCAACTACTTCTACGCTAACCGTTCGTCCACCTGTTCGTCCTGATGCTGAAATTCCGGATGATGATGCCGCGAATGCTTGTAATGAGCAAACTCATGATCAAGACCCGGAGGACAAGGTTGGAGGTGTGGACCCCACCCGGGAGGCCGAGTAGATTATTATCTGATGTCATCTTGATACTTTGTTTGCCCGATGCCTTTGTAAAAGCAGACATTCTTTTGATAGTGCGTATGTGCCATTTTGATATTACCATCGCATTATTTAAACACATTGCGAAACTTGTAACGGCTTCAAAGCCCTTTGTGGCCTTTGGATGGACTTGATGCACGTCTGCCTTTAAGCTTGTTTATTCCCGACTTACTTTATGGTTCCATATGTGAGACTCGGTTTCCGGGTCTCGTGGGTTTGACAGGTGGACTTTTCTCTAAGTCCCCAAGTCCCCAAGACCCGGATGTTTGGGTTTTTTGGGCTTAGTGACTAAGCAACTTTGTTTCTTTTTGCGAAATCCCCAGTCCCCAAAGCCCGAAATTCCGGGTCTGGGATACGCGGTCATCCAGAGAGAACAGGTTGTCTTGCGCTAAGCCCGAACCTAGAGCCGTTTCACATAGGTATTGAAGTTATGCTTAATAAACGTTGAGTTTCCGGCTATTAGCCCTGTACTCTGCATAACTTGTGGTTTAGATGACCCTTTTGACTATCTTGTACTATAAGCCGGCTTTCGCGTGGATATCATGTTGTTACATCTATACGAAAACAGGGTCAGGCAAGTCCCATTGGGCTTCATGGCTGATTGTAATCGTAAGCGAGCAAATCATGCCACTTTAGCGCGAGTCACATCGAGCTTAAGTAAGAAAAGTCAAGAAAATTTGGCTCCTTTGTCCGGTTATAAGATTGCAGCCGTACTCGTTTGCGAGTAATCGGCCCTTATAACTCATAAGCATCAAGGCCGGGTCTTTGAGTTTGTAACTGTGCTATTCAAGCAATCAGCCCTCAAGACCTAGATATATGCAACATTCTTAAGGAAACTGATGTACTGATAACAATAAACGATACTTACCTGTAAGCGAAGTAGAGATCACAACAAAATAAGACTTGATAACGCATGTGAAGAAGATATATTGCTTAACCATCTCTTTATTGATATGAGAAAGCTTGGGTCAGCAGGCCGCCTCATTAAAAACCCTCCAGTCCCCTCAGGTACCCTGGATAGGAAAAGAGTGCGTCTGAAACCTGCTGCCCGTTACATTGTTTAGTTCTTCTTGGGGATCTGTCCGGAACCAACGTAGTCGATACACATTCTCCACTTGTTGGTCTTTTTTATTATGAGTGCCGGGTTTGCTAGCCAATCCGGGTGAGGCGTTTCCGTGACGCGGGTGGTTGTAAACGGTCGTGTGATTTCTTCTCCTATGGCAGATTGTTTGGAGGGATCATGCTCGATGAAGGACACCATCTTGGTGTCTTGTGATGCCTTGAACTTTGCCTTTTCATCTTCAGTACTCGGTCTTTTCAATGCTGTTCTGTCATCCGGGTCTTCTTGAGACCGGTAATGCTTGAGTTCCTCTTTTCTGCAAGCTTGCTCAACCATTGCTGCGTCTCCTTCATCGCACTCAGCCGCTATAACCCGGCTTCCATGTATAGTGATGGTCTGCTTAGGACCCGGGATTTTTAGCTGTAGATACACATAACACGGCCTAGCCATGAATTTAGCATAAGCCGGCCTTCCGAACAGCGCGTGATAAGGACTGCGCAACTTGACCACCTCGAAAGTGAGCCACTCGACTCGATAATTATCCTTTGATTCTCCGAAAGCTACCTCCAATGCGATTTTTCCCTCGGGGCACGCTGAGTGACCCGGCACTATCCCATGAAAAATTGTTGAACTTTTTTGTAGCTGAGACTCCCTGAGACCCATGCGTAGAAAGGTCTCCCAATACAGGATATTGATGCTACTTCCACCATCCATCAGGACCTTTTTCAGCTCATACCCATTGACCTGCGGTGCAACTACTAATGCTAAAACTCCCGGGTGTTCTATTCTTTCCGGGTGATCTCTTCTGCTCCATGTTACATCCTGCTCTGACCACCTCAGGTATCTCGGAACGGCCGAGGAAACCGAGTTTACCGCTTGCTTCAGTATCTTTTTGTCCTTGTTAGAATTTCCTGTAGTATGCACGTGATATTGACCCAACTGCTTGGGGTTAGCCTGGAAACCTCCGGCTCCCCCTTGGTTATTACCCTGATTTCCTGCTGCCGGGTTACCGGCTGGGGGTGGGCCGTTGCCCGGGTTTCCACCTGGACCCGGTCCTCCTCCCCGACCTGCACCTCGCATGGCTCTGTTCACTTCCTCGTTCTTCCATCTCTGTAGGTCGGCGCAATGCTCCAAGGAGTGGTTAGCCGGCCTACCGTTCCTGCTGTGTTTCGGGCACGCCATTCTGAAGATGTCCCAATTGTTACTCGGCCTTGGCGGTCCTTGATAGTTTCCTCCATTGTGATTTCCAGTATTGAAATTTCCTTCTGCCCTGGGTCTCGAAGACCCGGCTTCTGTGCTGGCGACAAACTTGGAGCCTCCCTCAAACGGGCGCTTGTTCTGGCTGTTTCCGTTATTACCCGGCGCTAATCCATTGCCGGCTCTTCCATTATTACTTGTGTTCGCTTTTGCTTTTTTGTCATCAGCTTCCTCTTCTGTAGTGTCCGTTGCGGCGTGTTTGTTGCATGCATCCATCAGTTCCCCCATCGTAACCTCTGAAGCATTCCGACTAGATTTCATGCGGGTTAACTTTTGCACTAAAGGTGTGTACTTGCACGTTTTTGCCATAGCTTGTAACGCATCCTTGGGCTGAATATCTGTGGATGAATGCAGTATTTCCATAACCCGGCGCACCCAGCTGCGCGCCGACTCTCCCTTCTTCTGGACGCATCGTTCTAGGTCATCAATAGTGAATAACTTTCTGCACGTCCCATGAAAGTGCTTGATAAACGCAGTTTTCAGCTCCTCCCATGACTTGATAGATCCCTCTGGTAGAGTATTGAACCATAATTTTGCTGCTCCTTCTGACATCATTAAGTACATAAACTTGGCTTGAAGATTTTCCGTTGCGTTGCGAATCGACATTGCCATCTCATAACTGCCCAACCATGTTTCCGGATCCATAGTCGGCTCGTAATTCACTACTTTACCCGGTTCCTTGAATTTATACGGGTAAGGCTCGGCCCTGATGTTGTCCGACAGGCACTTAGGCCCGACAAGATTAGTCGGGACCGGCCTTACTCGAGAAACGTGTGATCCTGCGGGGGGTGCGGCCGGACGCGGGACTGCTGGTGGCCCATGCACTGCAGACCCGGCTGCGGCTCTCCTGGCTCTGGAACTGTCCACGATAGCTTGTGCTGCTGATGCTGCTGGTACTGCCTGAACGCGGGGAGGAGGCGGCATTTGCTGCTGCTCTTCCCTCCGCCGCGCTGAACTTGTCTGGATATTGCCGGTGTTGCCTCGTTGCTGACTGATATATGGCGTCCCATGCATTCCACTTCTGTGATCCGGGTAATTAACTTGCTGTGCCACCGCGGTGCGCAATAGATCTATCGCCCGGCGGGTCTCCTCTGCGTGGGGTGACTCTCTCACGGGGATTTGGTTTAACGCGAGTGTTGCTGCGTACACGTTATCCATGGGGTTGTTGTAATGACCCGCTGGTGTGCGAAAACGTGATGGTGGTGGTGGTGGTGGTACAGTATTGCCGGTAGTAACTCCAGTCTGTGGTACGGGTAACCCGGCCTGCGTGTCTACTGGTTGTACTCCTCCGGTTGTTGGCTGAGGGGCGGTTCCTTGGTTTGCCGCTGGGATCGGCTGATCCTGAGGCGTGATGAATAGCGCAGCCGGGTTTATGACTCCTCCCAATGCTGGTAATCTGGTTTGGTGCCTTTGATGTATTCTAGTGGTTTCCTCTCGGAGCCGGGTTTCGTGCATCCAGCTCGCGTTGGCGTGTGGCCATCCCTTGCCTTTCTGCTTCTACTTGTGTTCTCTGTTGCTCCAAAGCACGACTGGCTACATCCAGGTCCCTAACACGTTCCGCCGCGTTTTCTGGAGTGATAACGGTGGCAAGAACTGTGGGATCTAGGATCAGATTGTTATCGAACAGGGCCGGGTGCTGTGGATTGGAAGGACCCGCTCCTGGTGTCCGGTTTGCTAGGAATCCAAACGTGTTCGCGTGTAACTCGTTTTCCGCCGCTTGACTGGTAACCGATGCCGACTCTCCATCAACCCAGGCCAAAACCGGGTTCCCGTTAGCCGGATCTTGCTGCTGGGCCAATGCTTGTGCTGCTCCGACCGCGGCCGCGGTCCCGTTCTCCTGGTTGAGATTGGTCGCGGGAGCCGTGTAAACCGCAACCCGGCGCACGATGCTTGGCGCGAGTTCATACTGTTCCTCTTCGCTGCTATTTTCCTCATACCGGTTCTCTAGCAGATGCATGATAGACTCGGTATCATCTTCTTTCTCGACCCAGCCACGCGGGATCCATGCCGGCTCCTCCGGCTGTTCCCTCTTCGTGGTGGGTTCTTCTGTTGGATCTGTCGTCCCAACTGATTCTTCTCCATCTGATTGAATGTAGGTGGCCTCCCCTGACACAGAATCAAATCCAAAGTCGTCAGGGATCGAACCGGAAGTACGTACCATACCGATGAAGACGCTGATCCGGCCGATTGTCACGATAGATCCGGTTTCGAGGTGATCCGACTCTGGCCCCCAGCCGGAATCGTCCACCATCTTCTCTCCTTCGCGGTCGGTGTAGATCTCGCCGATGACAAGATTCTCCATGTTCTTCCGAGCTTCTCCCGTGATGTAAACACCTTTGGACGCAGGCCCCACGGTGGGCGCCAACTGTCATGGGATAATCACGGCAGACGTTACCGGGGGTAACTTATCTTGGGGCAAGATGACACTGGTGTTTGGGAGAGGGTTTAGCTCAGAGGAAAACATGATGATATACGATCTGGTAGCCGGCAACCCAATCGCCGAGTCTCTGATCTTGATATATTAATCTCAACTCTCGTGTTTCACTGGATACTCGATACCTAGCGATATTGTTCGAACTCTTGGCTCCCTGAACCTAACCTAGGGACCGGCTTATAAAGCATCCGGGTCCCTGGCCTGTTCTCCAAGGCGTACTCTGAGTCCTACCCGGACACTGCTTACAAAACCCTAAACTTCCTTGCCGGAACCCACAATCCGGGTTACCAGGCCTACGATCTTGGGCCTTCCAGAAGCTCCTTTATCCTAGCCGGATCTTTGTGCAGCGTCCTTTGGGCCGAGTTACACCTTGGCGTTGGGCTACCGGGTTATCATCCCTCCATCAATTAGTACCATCCATGTTCCTTCCAATGGTAATAAAGAAAGCTCTGAGCTTGTGGATGATGTGTTTGAATATCCTTTTGCTATTGATGATATGCTTGATACATATCTTTCTAGTAAAAATGATGATATGTTTACAAATGAATGCACATTGAAAGATAACTATTCTATTGCCTATGGTGATACTATGCCTCAAGTCTTTGATAAATATTATAAAAGATGCTATAACATAGGCTATGATTACAATTATCCTTATGAAACCTGTCATAGTTATGGAGGGATTACCCAAAACCATCTCCCTAATATACAACTTGTCTATCATGTTGGAGTTCTTTATGATGATTGCATTGATAAATATGATATTTTCAGTCCACCTACTATTGAGGAGAAAATTAATAATGATTACAATAAGCCTCCTATGTTTGATGATTATGGTGATGAAAATAATAATGATAGCTATTTTGTTGAATTTGCTCCCACTACTATTAATAAGAATGACTATGCTTATGTGAAGAGTATTAATTCTTTTACGCATGTGGCCCATGATAAGAATATTAATTGTGATAGTTATATTGTTAATTTTATTCATGATGCTACTGAAAGTTATTATGAGATAGGTAAACATGGTTTTACGCATCTCAACAATATTAAGTTTCCCCTCTTTATGTTGAAATTTTTGAAGTTGCACTTAATTTCTTTTCCTATGCTAGTCACTTTGTGCTTCGTAGACTTGTTTTTCTACAAGATTCTTTTTCATATGAAGTGGGTTATACTTAAACGTGTTTTATATTTTCTTCTTCATGCTCTCTTATTGTGCTTCAACTCTTATTCTTATGTGAGCATCTTTTAAAAATCATTGTGCCTAGCTGAAAGGCGTTAAACAAAAGCGCTACTGGGAGACAACCCGTTTTATTTATCTGTTTTCAACTCGTTTTACTTTGTTTTCTTTTGTTTTCTTTGCACCTGGGTGTTTTCTAGTCCCTTAGAAACCCCCCTGTATATTTTCTTTTGAGTTTTTGTTGAGCCAAGTAAATCCTCTAGTGGAAAGTTGAGCCTATATTTCGGATTTCTGCGCAGGAAACAGATTTCTGCTGTCCACTGTTAATTCCGTTAAAAATCACAGAAAATTCAAAATTACCTGAGATTTTATGTGACTAATCCTGAGTTATATAACCAACTTTTCTTAGAAGACCACCTTTTGATTTGAGCAACATAAGATTTTTGAAAAAATCTATCTTTACCTGCTGTTCTGTTTTGACAGATTTCTACCATTTATCGCATTTGCATCTTAATCTCTTTCTTTTGGTGTTCTTTTGAGAAAAAGAGTTTTGAAAGAAGTTGTGACAGCAGCTAATGTGTTTTTGAGTGTTATAATTGTTTTGAAACTGAACCATGTGAATTTATTATTTCGATTGCACTAACGTTGCTAATGAAGATTGCGAGAATTTTGGTGTGAAGGAAGTTTTCAAGGGTCAAGAGAAGAGGATGATATGATGTGATCAAGAAGAGTGAAAATCCTAAGCTTGGGGATGCCCCAGTGGTACATCCAAGAAAATTTCTATAATACTCAAGTATCTAAGTTTGGGGATGCCCAAGGCATCCCCTTCTTCATCGACAAATTATCAGGTCACTTCTAGTGAAACTATATTTTTATTCGGTCACATCTTATGTGCTTTACTTGGAGCGTCTTTTATTTTTGTTTTCAGTTTGTTTGGTTTTATTTGCTGTGATAAATGATTGGATCTTATCATACTTGTGTCGCACCCGGACTTCTAAAGGATACTCGTCGTTCCGTTGAACAGTAGTAGATTGGATTACGGGGCTTACCAGCACCCGCGTCCTCTTACGAGTAGGCCAACACACGTATGTGTGACAACCAACCCCTATCTGTTCAGCGTCGACGTAAACTATCCCATAGAAATCAGGATACTTCCGTTGACGTACTTCAAAACATACACACATGGTACGTCAACGGCGTTTGAACAAGTGATATCACAACAGGTCTCTACGACACAAAAGATTGAAATAAGTTGCAAATAGCTCTCATTAGAGCAGAGATAGCAAATACAATCATCCAGAGGACACATGTCCCAACATATCATCATTACATCACAGCGGAAGCATCCAAAATGTCTGAGTACAGACAAGAACCAAATAGGCCTAAGAGGCCGGAAACGAACAGACGGAGCCCATCCACGAAGTCTCGGATCCTGCCCGGGTCCGCTATCTACTCGTCAGCAGTCTCGTCATACTCCACGTAGTAGCCACCATGTAGATCCTCGGAAACGTAGGTCTGCGGAAACCACAACAACAAAGGGGTCAGTACATAAACGTACTGGCAAGTAAGACTCACAGTTCACCCAAGTGTAGCCCGTCAACACCAAGCACAGATGCCTTGGGTTCAACGGAAGAAAGGGGATATAAAAGATGCTGCAACTGGCTGCGCTAACCAACTACAGAGAACTACAACTTCCAACTAACAGAAAGGGGATAAGATCGAGTATTGTAACCAACTGAAAGATAACTTCAAACAAACCCATCCTGGATCTCGCCCCTTATCCAAAGAAGCAATCCAAGGATAACTCACACAGTTGAATTAATGATGGTTCATATTATTGTGTCAAAAAGCCTATTACTAGTCAAGTTGTTAATCATTGGGTGTAAGGTTGTTAATCATTAGGTTTAAGTTGTCCTGAGTACTTGTTAGCCAGTACTTTCACCAAGTAATCCATAACCGCGGAAAACACGGCTTCTCGAGAAGATTATCCCTGCAGGGTTGCACCAATTTGGCCGTACACGTAAGAATAACCCGCCAGATGGGATGCCTCCCACCAAGCGGGGCACTCTACACAACTCAACTCTTCTTCGCATCAAGCCCAAAGCACCTTGGGCGCACGGCTAATCGAGCCCAGAAGAAAATGGACCCTCATAGCACTCTAAGACCGTGTCCCCCTATATGCCGACTACGAAAGTTCCACCCGGGTACCAAGGGCTCGCAAGATCATGCATGCAGCAAATGGAAAACCCGAACTAAATGAGGTGATTTGGACGAGATGCGTATCGAGTCAAATTGAGGGGGGCGCCCATACTCGCTTCCCACATGCGGGTAGTGCGCTCATCATGGATCAGTAGACAAGACCCTTTTCCTATTAGGGTCGACACTAGCAGGCCTCAAAACCACAAAGGGCCTCCTGCCGGTGCCTTATCATCAAATTATTATTTAACGATAGCATTAGCATGATTGATTGATTAAACATCGAGCCCCCAGAACATAATAAAATATAGTAACTGAAAGTAACGGGTAACAGACTCGAGCAAAACAACCTAAGCATGCTAGTAAGACACGGGCTCAAACAACGGGGTTATAGGAGTGGAGGTGAGGCAATATCAGGGTTAAGGGATTCATGTGATGGGTTCGTAACAGAAACATCTACTACTAAGGCTAGCATAAATAGACAACGGAAAGTATCGGTAACCAATGTTGAAAGGAACACAGTGGTTCATGTGAGTGATAACTTGCCTGCAAAACCCAGTAGCCTGGTACTGAGCTAGATCCTTAGAAGGGGTGTCGTAAGGATCGTCGGTCTCAACGTCGTCGTGTATCCGAGAAGAAGCAAACAAACAATGCAGAAAGATAAACAATCAATATCATGGCATAGTGCACAAACATGGGATGATGCATGACCATTTAATTGATGCATAGAAATGAAATAGTTGACAAGATAGAAACAGGATTAAATGGACCCATATGCAATTGGATTGCATATGGAAAGCCCATGAATTATGGTTGAATTAATTGTTTTACAACTAATCAAATTGTGTAAGTGAATTAGCATGATGCATGGATGAGGAAAACAACAAAATAACAACAATAGAACCAATTGGAAATAAGGTTTACCAAGTTTGGAAATTCATTCATTAAGTTAGGAAATTTTAGTTCCTTAAAGGTGTCACACAAGAATTTGTTGTTTTCACCAATTTTAATTGTTCAAAATAGATAACAAAGTTCATATTTGATAAGAACACACAATTTTGGGTGGATTACATGTTTCACTTGTTGAAAAAGGATTTCAAATAAATTATTTATGAATTAAACAAGTTTAAGCAAGAATTAAATGAATTTAATTCAAACATGAACTTATTTGAATTTTTATTTGTTCAAAACATTAAACCAAATTCATATTTCAAAAGTTTATACTTTTAGGGCTTGAAAACATATTTTATATGTCCCAAAAGAATTTGATTTGATCAAGTTATGAATTTAACAATATTAAATGAATTAAACAAGGTTTGAATTATTTAACCAATTTTAATTATTCAAAACATGAAAAAAAAATTATATTTGGAAAGATGGTTTAATTTTGCATGGAAAACATATTTCATTTGTTGAAATTGGATTTAAAATGAGCAAGTTATTATTTTGGCAATTTTAAATGCATTAATTAAGAAACAGTTGTTTTCAGCAATTTAAATTAATCAAAACAGCAAAAAAAAATTATATTTGGAAAGTACATGAAAAGTTGATTGGAAAACATATTTAGTTTATTGAATTTGGATTTTTTATGAACAAGTTATGAATTTTGCAAATTTAAGTGATTTAAACAAGAATTCAAATGTTTCACCAATTTAAAATATTCAAAACAGTAAACAGATTTTATATTTGGATAGAGCATTTAATTTGGGACAGAAAACATATTAAAAATGTTGGATTTGGAGTTAAAATGATTTTCTTATGCAATTTACAAGATTTAGTGTAAATCTGCCATTTTTAATTCATCTAGGGACTTGAAAAATATTTTGCAGGGGCTAGAATTTATTACCAGGGGCTTGGTTGTGAATCTGAGATGTTTCTGTGACCAAATTAATGAAAAATAAAAAGGTTTGATTAATTGAGGGAGGGGGGATTCGAACCCCCCACCTCCTGCTGCGCTCAAGGGACCTGAACCAGATGGGCTACTGCTCTGTTGTTGGTAGGAAGGGGGTCTCGGGGGGGTTAAGGTTCAGCTGCGGGCTAAATTGAATCAAAACGAAATAGAGGAGCAGAAAAAGGGTGGGGATGGGACTCGATCCCGGGACCTGTGGGTTCGCACGCTGTGGTCACTGCCACTGCGGTAGCAGTCGAATCGTTGACAGAGAGGGAACCGGGAAAGGTTGAGGTTCATGTCTCGGTATTTTTCTGAAAAAAAACAACTGAACGTGACTGAACCAACACGGACAGAGTTCGACAGAGGGTCGCCGGCAGCGATGCGCTCGCCGTGGCCGTGGGGTGGCGTGCGTGTGGAGGCGCTGCGAGGTGGTGAGCGAAGGGAGAGGGATGAGAGTGAGCGGGAGGGAGGCGATCGGAGGTCTCACCTCGAGGCATCGAAGGGGAGGCAGTCGGGGCGGAGCAGGGCGGACAGGGAAGGCCGGCGACATGTCGGCGATGGCGGCGGCGGCACGGTGCGTCCCCGCCCAAGCCGAGAGGGGGAGAAGGGAGCCCGTGCCGCGGCGTTTCCATTCCCATGCCTTGCCCGGCCGGAGGAGGTGGCTGGCGGCGGCGATCGCCGGTGGAAGGCGATGGTTTTCTCGGTGGTTGTGTTCAGTACAGGTACAGAGAAAAGTAGAGCAGAGGAGGAAGAGGAAGAAGGATGGCGGCGCTCGGCTAGACGTCTAGGGTTAGGGGGCAGAGGGGGAGGAGGTTGGTGCTTATATGGAGTAGGGAGCTTGGTACGGTTGCAATCTGGAGGGGGGAGGAGGTGATCGAGCGGTGCTGAAGCAGTTCGTACAGGGATGACGTCAAGGAGGAAGAAGACACGCAGCGAAATGGTATTGGGCTAGAAGGAGTAGATGGGCTGGGGAAAAAATAGATGGGCTGGCTGCTGTGCTCTCTCTCTCCCTTTCTATTTTTTTTTTTTTGGTTATTTTTTTTTTTTGCAGAAATAAAAATGGAAGCAAAAGATACGTTTTGATTTGATAAAAAATTTGGAAAAATTCATGTGGGTTTGTTATTCCAACACCTACCACTTGGCCACTTAAGTTTTTGAAATTCAAATTTATTTGCTGTTTTTGCACATCGGTTTGAATTGGAATAATTTGCAAGTTAATTGATGAATATTTGAAAACAGCAAGTTTAATAGGGTGAACCCTATTATTTAATGTGATTAAGTGATTATAATTGTTTGGTGATTTTCATTCATTCAAGTTGGGTGCTGATTTGGGAATTTGATTTGAATTTGAAGGTGATTTGGAAACAAAAAATTGATTTAAAACCAACAATTTAACAAGTGATCATTATGGAATTATTTGGAAACAAAAGAGGTTTTGATTTGCATTTCTTTATTTGAAAAAGGTTGTAACATGACAAGTATGAAAACAAAGTTGAATATTGTTTGGATTTCATTATGAAAGCAAATAAAAACAGGTGCAAACAAATAGTAAACAAATGCAAACAAGGGAGTAAAATGATGACATGATGCAATACTTGAATTAAACAAGAAACAAAACATTCTAGGGGGTAGTTTTCATACTTGGGATGTTACAAAACGCCCCCCTTGAAGGAATCGCGCCCCGAGATTCCTACTGAGAAAAGAAAAGGTCCGGAAACTTCTTGGGAAGATCCTCTTGAGCTGTGACACGTGAAACACATCGTGCACCTTGGATAGTTTCTAGAATTTCAAAACGATAGGTATTCCTGGCAACTCTTCCGGAAAGACGTCAGGGAATTGGAAACCACCGGAACATTTTCAAATAAAGGGAGAGGTTTTGTATCGAGGGTGTATAGCTGGATAGAACTTGATTCATTTGGAGAATAGACTATCTGTCAGAAGGGTGGAACAGGGTTATTGATTAGACGCCGGTAGCAGAACTGAAATGGAAGACAACAAGAAGATTTCAACGGATGAAAAGGATGTTGAGAAGAACAGGATAACAAAACAACATCTGGAAAACGAGATCAAAACTCCTGAGGTACTACGGAAAACCCATCCGGGCTTCTAAAGGATCAATATCTACTGCTTAAGGAATAGAGGATCTGCTTCCGGGGCTTTCACGCCTCCGTTCTCAATCGTGAGTAGGCAACATGATAAATCATGTCACAACCACCTCCATTCCTATGGTCTAGTAGATATAACCATCCTAGAGAAACCAGAATTCGTGAAATCCTAACTTGAAAGTTTAGATGAGAAGGGAAAACAACGTTGCACTTCCTTACCAGAAAAGGGGTGGGTGGGTGGGGAAAGAAGAAAAAGAACAGAATTCCTACTCTCACGTTTCATTTTTCCTATATAGCTACAAAATAGTTTCTAGACTCAACTGCGACCAGTAAAAAGGGATCCTACAGGCAGACAGGCTCTGATACCATTTGTCGCACCCGGACTTCTAAAGGATACTCGTCGTTCCGTTGAACAGTAGTAGATTGGATTACGGGGCTTACCAGCACCCGCGTCCTCTTACGAGTAGGCCAACACACGTATGTGTGACAACCAACCCCTATCTGTTCAGCGTCGACGTAAACTATCCCATAGAAATCAGGATACTTCCGTTGACGTACTTCAAAACATACACACATGGTACGTCAATGGCGTTTGAACAAGTAATATCACAACAGGTCTCTACGACATAAAAGATTGAAATAAGTTGCAAATAGCTCTCATTAGAGCAGAGATAGCAAATACAATCATCCAGAGGACACATGTCCCAACATATCATCATTACATCACAGCGGAAGCATCCAAAATGTCTGAGTACAGACAAGAACCAAATAGGCCTAAGAGGCCGGAAACGAACAGACGGAGCCCATCCACGAAGTCTCGGATCCTGCCCGGGTCCGCTATCTACTCGACAGCAGTCTCGTCATACTCCACGTAGTAGCCACCATGTAGATCCACGGAAACGTAGGTCTGCGGAAACCACAGCCCCAAAGGGGTCAGTACATAAACGTACTGGCAAGTAAGACTCACAGTTCACCCAAGTGTAGCCCGTCAACACCAAGCACAGATGCCTTGGGTTCAATGGAAGAAAGGGGATATAAAAGATGCTGCAACTGGCTGCGCTAACCAACTACAGAGAACTACAACTTCCAACTAACAGAAAGGGGATAAGATCGAGTATTGTAACCAACTGAAAGATAACTTCAAACAAACCCATCCTGGATCTCGCCCCTTATCCAAAGAAGCAATCCGAGGATAACTCACACAGTTGAATTAATGATGGTTCATATTATTGTGTCAAAAAGCCTATTACTAGTCAAGTTGTTAATCATTGGGTGTAAGGTTGTTAATCATTAGGTTTAAGTTGTCCTGAGTACTTGTTAGCCAGTACTTTCACCAAGTAATCCATAACCGCGGAAAACACGGCTTCTCGAGAAGATTATCCCTGCAGGGTTGCACCAATTTGGCCGTACACGCAAGAATAACCCGCCAGATGGGATGCCTCCCACCAAGCGGGGCACTCTACACAACTCAACTCTTCTTCGCATCAAGCCCAAAGCACCTTGGGCGCACGGCTAATCGATCCCAGAAGAAAATGGACCCTCATAGCACTCTAAGACCGTGTCCCCCTATATGCCGACTACGAAAGTTCCACCCGGGTACCAAGGGCTCGCAAGATCATGCATGCAGCAAATGGAAAACCCGAACTAAATGAGGCGATTTGGACGAGATGCGAATCGAGTCAAATTGAGGGGGGCACCCATACTCGCTTCCCACATGCGGGTAGTGCGCTCATCATGGATCAGTAGACAAGACCCTTTTCCTATTAGGGTCGACACTAGCAGGCCTCAAAACCACAAAGGGCCTCCTGCCGGTGCCTTATCATCAAATTATTATTTAACGATAGCATTAGCATGATTGATTGATTAAACATCGAGCCCCCAGAACATAATAAAATATAGTAACTGAAAGTAACGGGTAACAGACTCGAGCAAAACAACCTAAGCATGCTAGTAAGACACGGGCTCAAACAACGGGGTTATAGGAGTGGAGGTGAGGCAATATCAGGGTTAAGGGATTCATGTGATGGGTTCGTAACAGAAACATCTACTACTAAGGCTAGCATAAATAGACAACGGAAAGTATCGGTAACCAATGTTGAAAGGAACACAGTGGTTCATGTGAGTGATAACTTGCCTGCAAAACCCAGTAGCCTGGTACTGAGCTAGATCCTTAGAAGGGGTGTCGTAAGGATCGTCGGTCTCAACGTCGTCGTGTATCCGAGAAGAAGCAAACAAACAATGCAGAAAGATAAACAATCAATATCATGGCATAGTGCACAAACATGGGATGATGCATGACCATTTAATTGATGCATAGAAATGAAATAGTTGACAAGATAGAAACAGGATTAAATGGACCCATATGCAATTGGATTGCATATGGAAAGCCCATGAATTATGGTTGAATTAATTGTTTTACAACTAATCAAATTGTGTAAGTGAATTAGCATGATGCATGGATGAGTAAAACAGCAAAATAACAACAATAGAACCAATTGGAAATAAGGTTTACCAAGTTTGGAAACTCATTCATTAAGTTAGGAAATTTTAGTTCCTTAAAGGTGTCACACAAGCATTTGTTGTTTTCACCAATTTTAATTGTTCAAAATAGATAACAAAGTTCATATTTGATAAGAACACACAATTTTGGGTGGATTACATGTTTCACTTGTTGAAAAAGGATTTCAAATAAATTATTTATGAATTAAACACGTTTAAGCAAGAATTAAATGAATTTAATTCAAACATGAACTTATTTGAATTTTTATTTGTTCAAAACATTAAACCAAATTCATATTTCAAAAGTTTATACTTTTAGGGCTTGAAAACATATTTTATATGTCCCAAAAGAATTTGATTTGATCAAGTTATGAATTTAACAATATTAAATGAATTAAACAAGGTTTGAATTATTTAACCAATTTTAATTATTCAAAACATGAAACAAATTTTATATTTGGAAAGATGGTTTAATTTTGCATGGAAAACATATTTCATTTGTTGAAATTGGATTTAAAATGAGCAAGTTATTATTTTGGCAATTTTAAATGCATTAATTAAGAAACAGTTGTTTTCAGCAATTTAAATTATTCAAAACAGCAAACAAAATTTATATTTGGAAAGTACATGAAAAGTTGATTGGAAAACATATTTAGTTTATTGAATTTGGAATTTTTATGAACAAGTTATGAATTTTGCAAGTTTAAGTGATTTAAACAAGAATTCAAATGTTTCACCAATTTAAAATATTCAAAACAGTAAACATATTTTATATTTGGATAGAGCATTTAATTTGGGACAGAAAACATATTAAAAATGTTGGATTTGGAGTTAAAATGATTTTCTTATGCAATTTACAAGATTTAGTGTAAATCTGCCATTTTTAATTCATCTAGGGACTTGAAAAAATATTTTGCAGGGGCTAGAATTTATTACCAGGGGCTTGGTTGTGAATCTGAGATGTTTCTGTGACCAAATTAATGAAAAATAAAAAGGTTTGATTAATTGAGGGAGGGGGGATTCGAACCCCCCACCTCCTGCTGCGCTCAAGGGACCTGAACCAGATGGGCTACTGCTCTGTTGTTGGTAGGAAGGGGGTCTCGGGGCGTTAAGGTTCAGCTACGGGCTAAATTGAATCAAAATGAAATAGAGGAGCAGAAAAAGGGTGGGGATGGGACTCGATCCCGGGACCTGTGGGTTCGCACGCTGTGGTCACTGCCACTGCGGTAGCAGTCGAATCGTTGACAGAGAGGGAACCGGGAAAGGTTGAGGTTCAGGTCTCGGTATTTTTCTGAAAAAAAACAACTGAACGTGACTGAACCAACACGGACAGAGTTCGACAGAGGGTCGCCGGCAGCGATGCGCTCGCCGTGGCCGTGGGGTGGCGTGCGTGTGGAGGCGCTGCGAGGTGGTGAGCGAAGGGAGAGGGATGAGAGTGAGCGGGAGGGAGGCGATCGGAGGTCTCACCTCGAGGCATCGAAGGGGAGGCAGTCGGGGCGGAGCAGGGCGGACAAGGAAGGCCGGCGACATGTCGGCGATGGCGGCGGCAGCACGGTGCATCCCCGCCCAAGCCGAGGGGGGGAGAAGGGAGCCCGTGCCGCGGCGTTTCCATTCCCATGCCTTGCCCGGCCGGAGGAGGTGGCTGGCGGCGGCGATCGCCGGTGGAAGGCGGCGGTTTTCTCGGTGGTTGTGTTCAGTACAGGTACAGAGAAAAGTAGAGCAGAGGAGGAAGAGGAAGAAGGATGGTGGCGCTCGGCTAGAGGTCTAGGGTTAGGGGGCAGAGGGGGAGGAGGTTGGTGCTTATATGGAGTAGGGAGCTTGGTACGGCTGCAATCTGGAGGGGGGAGGAGGTGATCGAGCGGTGCTGAAGCAGTTCGTACAGGGATGACGTCAAGGAGGAAGAAGACACGCAACGAAAGGGTATTGGGCTAGAAGGAGTAGATGGGCTGGGGAAAAAATAGATGGGCTGGCTGCTGTGCTCTCTCTCTCCCTTTCTATTTTTTTGTTTGGTTATTTTTTTTTTTTTGCAGAAATAAAAATGGAAGCAAAAGATAGGTTTTGATTTGATAAAAAATTTGGAAAAATTCATGTGGGTTTGTTATTCCAACACCTACCACTTGGCCACTTAAGTTTTTGAAATTCAAATTTATTTGCTTTTTTTGCACATTGGTTTGAATTGGAATAATTTGCAAGTTAATTGATGAATATTTGAAAACAACAAGTTTAATAGGGTGAACCCTATTATTTAATGTGATTAAGTGATTATAATTGTTTGGTGATTTTCATTCATTCAAGTTGGGTGCTGATTTGGGAATTTGATTTGAATTTGAAGGTGATTTGGAAACAAAAGATTGATTTAAAACCAACAATTTAACAAGTGATCATTATGGAATTATTTGGAAACAAAAGAGGTTTTGATTTGCATTTCTTTATTTGAAAAAGGTTGTAACATGACAAGTATGAAAACAAAGTTGAATATTGTTTGGATTTCATTATGAAAGCAAATAAAAAACAGGTGCAAGCAAATAGTAAACAAATGCAAACAAGGGAGTAAAATGATGACATGATGCAATACTTGAATTAAACAAGAAACAAAACATTCTAGGGGGTAGTTTTCATACTTGGGATGTTACAACTTGTGTGGGAGAGAGACACGCTCCATTTTCATTGCTTGGAACACTCTAGTTTTCATTCTTATTGTTCTGTGAGTGTTCACTTTTTGCTAGTACTGCGTTTAGCCTTTGTTTTCATGCATCTCTTTGTAACATCCCTGATTTTTTGGAAAACTCAAAAATCACAAAAATTTGAAACTTTTTGTTTTCATGTTTAGTAAGTCACCAAAAACCAAATAAAGTGCAAGAAACAAAAGAAAACAATACATGTTATAATGTTTTGGAAATGAAAATCCAATATACCTCTGTTCCATAAATCCTAAAGTCATTTCAAAATAAATAGTTCTACATAAAGAAAATATTTCTTCTTAAGCCAACCCTTACACCCAACATGTTTTCAACCCATTTGTGATCTTGAAAAATATTTTTGATATATAAAAACTAGAGAATTGTTATCTCTAATATTTTTCTTCTTATCTCTAAAAAGGGTTTCACTATTATTGAAAACCCAAAATAGATATAAGTTGGATCCTTGTTTTCCAAGTGTTATGTCAATCAACAAAATAATATAGTGCTATAGAAATAAATTGTTTATGAAAACAAGTAATATTACTTTGAAAATAGTTTATGGCAACATTACTCAATTATTTATAGCCCTTAATAAAGTTCTAGGCCTTAAAAGTAGTTGAGGAGAATAAAAATTATTAATAATAACTTATAGTTGTTATTCCAAGTTTTAAACATGAAGGGGTGAAAATGAAATGCATTGCTTTGAAAATAACATAACAAAAGGTTTTGAAAACAATATTATGACTTATGGTTTTATTCTAAATTTTATTGATCAACAATAATAATTAATTGAAATGAACTAATTAAATAGCATTAAGTTACTAATAGTAGATACTTCAACTCCTAAAAATATAAAATGTGAAAGTGGTTTAAAAATGATATATGATTTGTAAAATGTCTCTGAGATTTTATTTAGACCATAACATCAATTATTTATTTTCTAAATTTTAAAATGGAATAAAGTTACTATTAGTAAAATCACTGAAAGCTTAAAAATATAAAATATAAACATGATGTGGAATGAGTTTCAAAAATAATAATTGACATGTTTAATGTTTTCAATTGGGAAAACAACATCTTCATTTGAGAAAACCACATTATTTTTATTAAACCCCAAGTCAAATAAATAAGGAAAATTTTCTATTAAGTGACTATGGTGTTTTCATCATATTTATAAATTATTAAATCATGGAAACAAGTTGAAATGGTTTTGGAAAATAGTAATTAACCATATTATAGTCTCTGAAATTTTATTTAATCAAAACCTCATTTTATTAATTTTCTAATTTAAAAATATACATTAAGTACTATTAGTGATTTAATTTTAATTACAAAATATAAAAAATAATTTGTGTTGGAAACATCAAAATAATGTTTCTATTTGGTAGATATTTCAATTACAATTTTTTTGAAATTTAAATGAGGTTGTTTGGATTTATAAAACAGAAATTATAAGAGAAATAAGAAAAAAAAAGGATTGATGACGTCATGATGACGTCATCTTGTCATCAACCTCCCTCTCTTCCGTTTCTACCCGAGTAACAGCAAATCAAATCGTTTGATTGCGTCCGTTTCCGGCCATTAAACAGTGCGCCGAGGCCTCCCCATAAAAGCCCTCGATCCCCTCTCTCATTCCCCTCTCCTATCTCCCTATTTCGTGCATCAACGCCAACAGAATCGCTCGCCGGAGTTCCTCTCTGCCGCCGCCATCTCCTCTTGATTCCGGTGAGGTGAGCCACTCGAGGGACCCGGGACCACCACCATCCGCTCTCTGGTGACCGTGCGCTCCTCATTGACCCATCTGCCACCCCTTTTTGCGCAGCGAAGGCACCACGTCGTCCACAACCGTGGCGCACCGGAGTTGCGCCGTCTCCGATCACATGACGTCGTCGCCTAGGAGCTCCAGCAAGCACGTCGTCGTCACCAACGAGCTCCCCAAGTCGTGCAGCAGCTCGTGGTGCTCTCCGTTGAGCTCGTGGGCCACCGGAGCTACATCGCCGTCCAAGTCCGAGCACGGCGCCGCCATCCCGACATTTTCCGGCGAAAATTTCCGGCGGAGGTAAGCCCCAATGCCCAGTACCATTGGATCTAGATCCGGTGGCCACGATTAGATCCACCCCGCGAAGAGGTATCGGCCAATCACAACGCGCCAGATCAGCGGCGCGTTAAATTTTTATCCGTCGCTCACCGCAGCTCGTAACCGGCCCAGGCCCATTTCCTATCTGTTGCCCTGCGCGGCAGATAGCCATTCTCGGCCCAGCCTGTCTTTGGATTTTATTCCGAATAAAAATAGAAGGGAATTTTTGCAGAAAAGCCCCTGCATCTTAGATCTATCATAACTTTTTATCCACACATCCAAATTCAACAAACTTGGACTTTTTGAAATCACCAGAATATGTAGAATCTTTTAGCACTGGCCAAATTCAAATTTGACAAAGTTAAAATTGTTCAAATTTAAATATGCTTGTTTGATGAAATTTGGCATAATTCAAATTCTACAAATCCAAAAATTGCAAATAAAATATATTTGGAAACCTTAGAATGTGTACTTTCATATCCTCTGTCCCAAAATAATAATTGAACAAATTAAAATTGAATTTAGAATTTAGTTGTCTATTTGAGTATTTTTGACATAGATTTAATTCTATAAATAATTTCAATATAGTTCCTTTTGCAAAATTGTTCCAATTGACAACCTTGAACCAGAAACAACCTTTCCCAACCATTTTGGACACCCTTGGACCATGGCCATGATTATTTGACCAAAAACCCAACATAGTGATACATCCATTTTCACCATGTCTTAGAAATTGTTTTCAACTGTTATTCCTTGATGTTATGTCTACTAGGAGCCAAGCCAAGTCATTAGAATGTGTCAATCACATATAGTACCAAGTAGTTAACTTTAGTTTTCTATATTCTCCACACCCCCATTCTTGCTTCAAGATCAATATCAACTTGGTGGCAACATGAAGAGCTACAAGAATATCATTGAAGAAATTCTGAATAAAATACTTGGACTCCACACCTAGAAGAAACTCAAGGAAGTACAAGTGTGAAGAAACCCAGAAGAAAACATCTCCCCCTCTCTTCCTATCCCTCTTATTATTTTCTTTCTATTGACTTAGTGGTATTTGTGTCCATCCCATACCCAAACCAATTAGTGAAGTGAAAACCATGAAGACTATCAAGACTAAGAGAAACACCACACAAAGGAAGGAAACAATTTAGATGGCATGATGATGATCTTCAAGAAGGCAATAACATGAGGTCTAGGAGAAATCCATACAAGTTGAAGAATAACAAGTTGTTTTTGTCCAACCATTGACCCAAATGGAAAACCCAAGACTTAGTAATATTTTTCCCTTTGATGATGAAGTTAGTAGACCTACCCTAACAACAATGGAAAATACTAACATAGTCACTCAAATATTTTTGAAGGTGAATATGACCAAGTGTTTGCAATGTATTACTTTGGTTGACGAAGTAATATGTTTATTCTTAGTGAACTCTTGGAACTTCCTCGACAAGTATGGTTATAATAAAGTTAGATCACATCAAACTCAACCTAGTCCTTTCCAAGTAAACCTTTGGAAACTCCTTAACAATGTGTTGAACCATTATGAAATGAATCTTTCAAAACTCAAACCTTGACCTTGTCCTAGCCAACTTGGTCCAACTCCTTTGTTATGTTAGTTGCTATGTATGTTTTCTACACTTGTATGATTGTTTGGTAGAATGTTTGTTTATTTTGTTATTGTGTTTTCAATGAATAGATTGTACGGAGAGCAACGATCTTTTGTGAAGAGAGTGTGATATCTTCACCAACTTCAACAAGGCAAGTAACACATCATTCAACTACCCATTATTTTATATATGCATTAGTTGATTTTTAGTAGTATGCATGATAGGAAGTTTTACTAAGTTATATTATGCTATGCTATATCCTAGTAGTGTGTAGCCATCCCTTTTATCCTTGTTATTTATAGCCTTAGAACTTGATAGATGCTATGCAATGTGACAAATGAGTTTTACTTGATGTTGTGGAAAAACTCTAAGTAACAACTTCAATGAACCACCTGGGTGGATTTGGTTGTTTGGCTGATGAGAGTTGAGTGTCTCCCCGAGGGGTTGTTCACTTGAGGAATGCCACCCAGGAACAAAGTGATTATGATGTTCCCCAAGTTTAGATTGCTTCCAGTGCAGCCTTTAGTCATATGGGCTCTGTCTTGATCAACTAAGTTGTGAGGGTTCAGCCTGGGCTTGACAAGCAGATGTAGCATAATTATAGGTGGAACGGGTCTTGCCATTGGGTTGGATTCTTGCTTCTGAAAGATCTCGTCTTGATTCTTCTCCTTTCCTTAATGCACTCAGGGTGTATAGGATGTTTGGGTTGAGTTGAGTCTGAAGGTGAAAGTGCACAAGCTCTGCAGAGTCAACAAACTAAGATCTTAGCCGTGTCCCCGGTTATGGACAACTATGAGCAGCTGGACAAGGAAGGACGGAAGAATCACATCACCATTTTCAATAAGTAAAATATTGACCAGGTGAACAGTAGTTGTGGTGCTTGGATCTTAATCCAATGTTGCCATCCTTTGAAAAGAAAAGATTGTTATACAAAAGTGATAGGAGAAAACTAGCTTTATGCAAACTTAGCCAAAACTCCACTCAGCCAAATGAGCATGTAGTATTAGTCTTGCCATTTATATCCACCATAGTGTTACTTGCCAATACATTAAATTGTATTGACTCCCTTGTGGCTGCATATTCCATATTGCAGATGTTTCTGAAGACGAGTGAGGATTTCGTTTAGGATCTCGAGACTATCGCCAGCATGTTTTGCCTGTGGCACATGAAGAAGATGGGCTCAATGTTGTACTATGTTTTCCGCTGTATTTCTTTCTTTTCTGCTAGTCTTCTAAGACTATGCAAGTTGTAATCCTATTTTGTAAAGACTGGATCATGCGATGTAATAGAATTTGATGCATTTGCATGATATTTCATTTTGTACTGTGGTGCTAGCAATTGATCCAGGGACTAGCAAAATAAACACAGGTATTCCACCTTTATTAAAAGTTGGGATGCTACAAAATGGTATCAGAGCATTGTGTTGCCTGTAGAATTCGAGACCCTAAGTTTGGAGAAGACCCTAGGATAGAAAATTTCCAATGTTCAAAATTTCTAGAAACCAAACAACCATCTTAATTCTTCTCATATCATCTCATCTATTATTCACCTTCAAAATTTTCTAGATGACCTACCTCTTCAATACCATCAAGACAGGAATGTTGATGATCATACCAAGAAGTGCAACAAGTATTTTCACCACATGGAGACCTACACTCAAGACAATTGAAGAGAAACTCAAGAAAATATAGATGAGACCACCAATCTAGTTACTTGGTTAGAACAACGTTAACTTGTTAGTGTATTGATCATACCAATGAGTGTGGTATGACAATATTAGTTTGTTTTCAAAAACTATGTGGTTTGGTGTGATGAATGTGTTGCTTTGTTTTTGTTATGTGTTGTTTGTAAGATGAGTTTCCTTGATCTGCAGTGTTTGGATAGGAACCTTCTTAGATCCTTTCTAACCTCTACTCATCTTCCCTAAAACCTCAAAACAGATGTCTAGCCAGAATGCCAACAACCCTGAGAACTCAATAGCAATGCAGATGCTACTGGAAGCTCAAACTCAGCTGATACAACTGATGACCCAGAACCAAGCAAGCAACCCCAATATGGAGTTAGCACCAGGAATGCAACAAGTGTTAGATACCCAATCCCAGATAGTGCACATGATGTCCCAAAACATGACCAATAGTGGAAACCATAAACCCTTGGTAGCTAGGGATAACCAGGAGACAGAAGAAGAAATGTTTTCAACACTCAAAGCCTGCAAAGCTTGTGGAGAGATAGGACACTATTCCAAAGATTGTCCTGATGAGTGGCCCCATGGTGATGCAAACAACTCAACTGAAGGATATTTCACTCAAGTTACTTGTTTTCTGTGTGAAGGAACAACACATGCTCCAACACAATGTCCACTTTACCCCATGGTACAACAAGTTGGACAACAAGCCAAAATGGAAATGCTTAGTGCAATCCAAGAGAACTTAGGAAAACCAGAAGTGAAGGGAAAACACAAGCTGGATACTTTTCAGATGGACCATGTCAAGATAGATACTGGAGCCAAGACTACACCACATCCATATTCATCCAAACACTCCACCAAGAATTGCTATTCTTGTGAAGAAGATGGACATTTGTCTAGAAATTGTCCCAACAAGAAACCCAGACCTTCAACCAACATAGTTGAGTATACTGGGAATCAGTATGAAGATATGATGGCCAATTTAACTCCACCAAGGAAGAAGAAGAAACTTCAGAAGAACCCCAATCCTGTCTATAGAGACATCAGCCAAGTGACTTGCTTCAAATGCAGAGATAAAGGACACTATGCAAATGGATGCCCTCAAAGGGAAAAGGAAGGAAACATGACTTTCTGAAAGAAGGAATCTTAGACAAACTTTTATGTTGAAAATAAATTTATTTTCCCGAGAAGATCTTCCAGTGTAAAAATAAAACCACAATGAATGTCTGAGAAATGTGTTCCCATTTTAAATGAGATGATGTTGTGAAATCCTCTCAACTTGATCTTTTGATTGAAGAGTGACCCCTCAGTGTCAAAGGTAGTTCAACAGACCTATGTTGGTCTACATCTCTACCACAAAGGAAAGTTCTACTCAAGCCAATCTCAAATAAATCTACACTCTAATCTAATGAAAATAGACTACCCACAAAAGTTTCTTTTAAGGGTGGTAGCCCACCAAGTTGTTCAGTAACCCAGTTACCCAATCCTAATCTTTCTTTCTAACCTTCCCAAATCTCGGGACGAGATTTCTTTTAAGGGTGGTAGTCTGTAACATCCCTGATTTTTTGGAAAACTCAAAAATCACAAAAATTTGAAACTTTTTGTTTTCATGTTTAGTAAGTCACCAAAAACCAAATAAAGTGCAAGAAACAAAAGAAAACAATACATGTTATAATGTTTTGGAAATGAAAATCCAATATACCTCTGTTCCATAAATCCTAAAGTCATTTCAAAATAAATAGTTCTACATAAAGAAAATATTTCTTCTTAAGCCAACCCTTACACCCAACATGTTTTCAACCCATTTGTGATCTTGAAAAATATTTTTGATATATAAAAACTAGAGAATTGTTATCTCTAATATTTTTCTTCTTATCTCTAAAAAGGGTTTCACTATTATTGAAAACCCAAAATAGATATAAGTTGGATCCTTGTTTTCCAAGTGTTATGTCAATCAACAAAATAATATAGTGCTATAGAAATAAATTGTTTATGAAAACAAGTAATATTACTTTGAAAATAGTTTATGGCAACATTACTCAATTATTTATAGCCCTTAATAAAGTTCTAGGCCTTAAAAGTAGTTGAGGAGAATAAAAATTATTAATAATAACTTATAGTTGTTATTCCAAGTTTTAAACATGAAGGGGTGAAAATGAAATGCATTGCTTTGAAAATAACATAACAAAAGGTTTTGAAAACAATATTATGACTTATGGTTTTATTCTAAATTTTATTGATCAACAATAATAATTAATTGAAATGAACTAATTAAATAGCATTAAGTTACTAATAGTAGATACTTCAACTCCTAAAAATATAAAATGTGAAAGTGGTTTAAAAATGATATATGATTTGTAAAATGTCTCTGAGATTTTATTTAGACCATAACATCAATTATTTATTTTCTAAATTTTAAAATGGAATAAAGTTACTATTAGTAAAATCACTGAAAGCTTAAAAATATAAAATATAAACATGATGTGGAATGAGTTTCAAAAATAATAATTGACATGTTTAATGTTTTCAATTGGGAAAACAACATCTTCATTTGAGAAAACCACATTATTTTTATTAAACCCCAAGTCAAATAAATAAGGAAAATTTTCTATTAAGTGACTATGGTGTTTTCATCATATTTATAAATTATTAAATCATGGAAACAAGTTGAAATGGTTTTGGAAAATAGTAATTAACCATATTATAGTCTCTAAAATTTTATTTAATCAAAACCTCATTTTATTAATTTTCTAATTTAAAAATATACATTAAGTACTATTAGTGATTTAATTTTAATTACAAAATATAAAAAATAATTTGTGTTGGAAACATCAAAATAATGTTTCTATTTGGTAGATATTTCAATTACAATTTTTTTGAAATTTAAATGAGGTTGTTTGGATTTATAAAACAGAAATTATAAGAGAAATAAGAAAAAAAAAAGGATTGATGACGTCATGATGACGTCATCTCGTCATCAACCTCCCTCTCTTCCGTTTCTACCCGAGTAACAGCAAATCAAATCGTTTGATTGCGTCCGTTTCCGGCCATTAAACAGTGCGCCGAGGCCTCCCCATAAAAGCCCTCGATCCCCTCTCTCATTCCCCTCTCCTATCTCCCTATTTCGTGCATCAACGCCAACAGAATCGCTCGCCGGAGTTCCTCTCTGCCGCCGCCATCTCCTCTTGATTCCGGTGAGGTGAGCCACTCGAGGGACCCGGGACCACCACCATCCGCTCTCTGGTGACCGTGCGCTCCTCATTGACCCATCTGCCACCCCTTTTTGCGCAGCGAAGGCACCACGTCGTCCACAACCGTGGCGCACCGGAGTTGCGCCATCTCCGATCACATGACGTCGTCGCCTAGGAGCTCCAGCAAGCACGTCGTCGTCACCAACGAGCTCCCCAAGTCGTGCAGCAGCTCGTGGTGCTCTCCGTTGAGCTCGTGGGCCACCGGAGCTACATCGCCGTCCAAGTCCGAGCACGGCGCCGCCATCCCGACATTTTCCGGCGAAAATTTCCGGCGGAGGTAAGCCCCAATGCCCAGTACCATTGGATCTAGATCCGGTGGCCACGATTAGATCCACCCCGCGAAGAGGTATCGGCCAATCACAACGCGCCAGATCAGCGGCGCATTAAATTTTTATCCGTCGCTCACCGCAGCTCGTAACCGGCCCAGGCCCATTTCCTATCTGTTGCCCTGCGCGGCAGATAGCCATTCTCGGCCCAGCCTGTCTTTGGATTTTATTCCGAATAAAAATAGAAGGGAATTTTTGCAGAAAAGCCCCTGCATCTTAGATCTATCATAACTTTTTATCCACACATCCAAATTCAACAAACTTGGACTTTTTGAAATCACCAGAATATGTAGAATCTTTTAGCACTGGCCAAATTCAAATTTGACAAAGTTAAAATTGTTCAAATTTAAATATGCTTGTTTGATGAAATTTGGCATAATTCAAATTCTACAAATCCAAAAATTGCAAATAAAATATATTTGGAAACCTTAGAATGTGTACTTTCATATCCTCTGTCCCAAAATAATAATTGAACAAATTAAAATTGAATTTAGAATTTAGTTGTCTATTTGAGTATTTTTGACATAGATTTAATTCTATAAATAATTTCAATATAGTTCCTTTTGCAAAATTGTTCCAATTGACAACCTTGAACCAGAAACAACCTTTCCCAACCATTTTGGACACCCTTGGACCATGGCCATGATTATTTGACCAAAAACCCAACATAGTGATACATCCATTTTCACCATGTCTTAGAAATTGTTTTCAACTGTTATTCCTTGATGTTATGTCTACTAGGAGCCAAGCCAAGTCATTAGAATGTGTCAATCACATATAGTACCAAGTAGTTAACTTTAGTTTTCTATATTCTCCACACCCCCATTCTTGCTTCAAGATCAATATCAACTTGGTGGCAACATGAAGAGCTACAAGAATATCATTGAAGAAATTCTGAATAAAATACTTGGACTCCACACCTAGAAGAAACTCAAGGAAGTACAAGTGTGAAGAAACCCAGAAGAAAACATCTCCCCCTCTCTTCCTATCCCTCTTATTATTTTCTTTCTATTGACTTAGTGGTATTTGTGTCCATCCCATACCCAAACCAATTAGTGAAGTGAAAACCATGAAGACTATCAAGACTAAGAGAAACACCACACAAAGGAAGGAAACAATTTAGATGGCATGATGATGATCTTCAAGAAGGCAATAACATGAGGTCTAGGAGAAATCCATACAAGTTGAAGAATAACAAGTTGTTTTTGTCCAACCATTGACCCAAATGGAAAACCCAAGACTTAGTAATATTTTTCCCTTTGATGATGAAGTTAGTAGACCTACCCTAACAACAATGGAAAATACTAACATAGTCACTCAAATATTTTTGAAGGTGAATATGACCAAGTGTTTGCAATGTATTACTTTGGTTGACGAAGTAATATGTTTATTCTTAGTGAACTCTTGGAACTTCCTCGACAAGTATGGTTATAATAAAGTTAGATCACATCAAACTCAACCTAGTCCTTTCCAAGTAAACCTTTGGAAACTCCTTAACAATGTGTTGAACCATTATGAAATGAATCTTTCAAAACTCAAACCTTGACCTTGTCCTAGCCAACTTGGTCCAACTCCTTTGTTATGTTAGTTGCTATGTATGTTTTCTACACTTGTATGATTGTTTGGTAGAATGTTTGTTTATTTTGTTATTGTGTTTTCAATGAATAGATTGTACGGAGAGCAACGATCTTTTGTGAAGAGAGTGTGATATCTTCACCAACTTCAACAAGGCAAGTAACACATCATTCAACTACCCATTATTTTATATATGCATTAGTTGATTTTTAGTAGTATGCATGATAGGAAGTTTTACTAAGTTATATTATGCTATGCTATATCCTAGTAGTGTGTAGCCATCCCTTTTATCCTTGTTATTTATAGCCTTAGAACTTGATAGATGCTATGCAATGTGACAAATGAGTTTTACTTGATGTTGTGGAAAAACTCTAAGTAACAACTTCAATGAACCACCTGGGTGGATTTGGTTGTTTGGCTGATGAGAGTTGAGTGTCTCCCCGAGGGGTTGTTCACTTGAGGAATGCCACCCAGGAACAAAGTGATTATGATGTTCCCCAAGTTTAGATTGCTTCCAGTGCAGCCTTTAGTCATATGGGCTCTGTCTTGATCAACTAAGTTGTGAGGGTTCAGCCTGGGCTTGACAAGCAGATGTAGCATAATTATAGGTGGAACGGGTCTTGCCATTGGGTTGGATTCTTGCTTCTGAAAGATCTCGTCTTGATTCTTCTCCTTTCCTTAATGCACTCAGGGTGTATAGGATGTTTGGGTTGAGTTGAGTCTGAAGGTGAAAGTGCACAAGCTCTGCAGAGTCAACAAACTAAGATCTTAGCCGTGTCCCCGGTTATGGACAACTATGACCAGCTGGACAAGGAAGGACGGAAGAATCACATCACCATTTTCAATAAGTAAAATATTGACCAGGTGAACAGTAGTTGTGGTGCTTGGATCTTAATCCAATGTTGCCATCCTTTGAAAAGAAAAGATTGTTATACAAAAGTGATAGGAGAAAACTAGCTTTATGCAAACTTAGCCAAAACTCCACTCAGCCAAATGAGCATGTAGTATTAGTCTTGCCATTTATATCCACCATAGTGTTACTTGCCAATACATTAAATTGTATTGACTCCCTTGTGGCTGCATATTCCATATTGCAGATGTTTCTGAAGACGAGTGAGGATTTCGTTTAGGATCTCGAGACTATCGCCAGCATGTTTTGCCTGTGGCACATGAAGAAGATGGGCTCAATGTTGTACTATGTTTTCCGCTGTATTTCTTTCTTTTCTGCTAGTCTTCTAAGACTATGCAAGTTGTAATCCTATTTTGTAAAGACTGGATCATGCGATGTAATAGAATTTGATGCATTTGCATGATATTTCATTTTGTACTGTGGTGCTAGCAATTGATCCAGGGACTAGCAAAATAAACACAGGTATTCCACCTTTATTAAAAGTTGGGATGCTACACTCTTATTCAGAGCTGTTAGCTTTTGTAGTTAGGTGGTTCTCATATGTGTGTTTGCTTGGAAATAGGAATTCTTATATGGTAGTTGGTTTAGTGGAAAAATTTGCATTGTCTTGTAGATCACTAAACTGCTTCACTTGAATCACTGCTGTTGTTTTGAGATATTAATTTTCTTAATGGATAAACGGGAAGGACTAGTAAGTATAAACTTTTAATGGTTGGTCTAAGAAACTTGAAACTGTGCCACACTTAAATTAACAGCCGATAGATACAGTGGTATATGATTGCTACGAGTGATACATTTCTGATCGGACTTTTGTTACGCGCTACGGTCGGGGTAGATAACAGTGACTTGTCACTGCCACAGACCCTCTTGGAGTGATTTGCATTGTGCCTTGTAATATGATTTCTTGCTTCAATCTTTTAACTCGTGAGTCTATGTTGTGGTTCATGGCACTTCCACCATCCATATTTGCTAGCCTCTTCGGTACTGTGCATTGCCCTTTCTCACATTGAGAGTTGGTGCAAACTTCGCCAGTGCATCCAAATCCCGTGGGAGGAATTTATTCTCCTACACATAAGCCCATATATTCTTCCTCAAAACAGCCACCATAACTACCTATCATGGCATTTCCATAGCCATTACGAGATATATTGCTGCACAACATCCACCTCCATTATGTTACTTGATGATGAGCTTCATGGTTATTTATGCATACTGCTACACTGGCAGGAGCATGCAGTTGGATACATCAGAGATATTTCATTGTGAGTTATGAGTACTAAAAGTGTGATGATTCATTTTAATATAGGATGTTGCCCCTACCGGTGAGGATATATAAAATAAAAAAAGTGAAAAAGCCCAAAAAGTAAAAAAAAGGGCCAAAGAGAGAATAAAGAGAGAGTGGGCGCATCACTATCCTTTATACCACACTTGTGCTTCATGTTTAGCACCGATACATCAGTTTGGAGAGAGTTTTCATATTATTATCATTCATAACTATGTGGGGAACTTTACATTATAGAATTTGCCTTGTATATTCCAATGATGAGCCTCCTCAAATGAGCTCTAGGTCTTCGTGAGCAAGAAAGTTGATGCACCCCCACTAGTTCCATTGGAGAGCTTTCATACACTTATAGCTCTGTGTGCATCTGTTGTGTGGCAATCCCTACTCCTTGCATAGCTTCGGTTGTAAGACTTTCTCTTGTCTAATGACCACTTTCAGCTTTGTGAGCCTTTCTTCCATTGACCTTCCAAATCCCCCATAATGTTCTCTTAGCCATAACATCCCGGTGCCAGCGACCAACGCAGGACACTTTCTTGTTTTTAGTGCGCAAATAGTTTAAGATTCAAGCATTGCATCGTGTGGAAATCTTGACTTGATCCTAACAGGGGCTGTGAAGATCGTTTTACGTGCATGATATTGTTGTTCTTGAAAGATTAAATCATCTCTAATAAACTTTGCATGGTTGATAGTCTTTTAGTATTGATTCATTAAAAGTTTTGCTTCTTTCTTTTTATTTGTTTATGCATTACTTGTTGATATCAAATATAGATCACAACTTTAGTTCATTTGATCCTAGTTTGCATGCTCTACTTTATGATCAAGATTGTGTGGTAGCATGTCACCTCAGAAATTATTTTGATTTATCGTTTACCTACTCGACGACGAGTAGGAACTAAGCTTGGGGATGCTTGATACGTCTCCAATGTATCTATAATTTCTGATGTTCCATGTTGATATTATGCCAATTGCTACATGTTTTCTCTCTTCTTTATGTCATTTTTATCGATTTTCCGGGACTAACCTATTAACAAGATGCCAAGTGCCAGTTCCCTGTTTTCTGCTGTTTTTAGTTTCAGAAAAGTTGTTCTGGAAATATTCTCGGAATTGGACGATTCGAAAGCCAGAAGTCTTAGAAGTCCTAGAAGCATCCAGAAGTCCCGAAGAGCCCCGGAGGGGGGCCACATGGTGGCCACACCATGGGGTGGCACCGGGTCCCCCTGACCGCGCCACCTAGGGGTGTGGCCCCCCTGGATACTCCCCGTCATCGCCCTTTCGCCTATATATACTCCCCGGTGCATAAACCCTAGGGGAATCGACCTTTTCCGCGAAATACATCCGTAGCTCCTCCGGCGCCACTAACAAGTTTCGGGGGACATATCTCTGTTCTGGCACCCTGCCGGGACGGGTAAGTGCCCCCGGAAGCCCTCTCCATTGACTCCACCGCCATCTCCATCGCCGTTGCTGTATCCTATGATGAGGAGCGAGTAGTTCTCCCCCAGGGATGAGGGCTCTACGATAGCTATGTGGTTCATCTCTCTCTCCATGGTGTGATCTTTATGTGATCATGAGCTTTGTAATCTAGTTGAATATGTAGATGGATCTTCATCTGTTATGCTACTCAAGTGGTTTTGTTGTCTCCGTAAACACTTTGATCACGGGGTAAAGGTGACAGTGTGTGCTCCGTGTGGATTAGCATGATATTTATATCTTGTGTTGGAAGGTGAACCTATGAAATTTTGGCGTTTGTTTAGTACTAATTTATGGCACTCGTAGTGACATTGGGGTGCCCTAGAGAGGGAATATAGACTTGAGGAGTGTTGTTAAAGCCCTACGCAATGATTAGAGTTCGTTATTCGACCGGAGAGCGATTCGGAGTAGCATAGTGAAGAAATGATATTTATGCATTCAATTGTGTGATCATTGTTGAGAGTGTCCTCTAGAGAAAGTAGGAGCCATAGGCCTTATTTCCAAGCATTGAAACACCGTTTTCCGCCTGTTCTTCTACATGTTTGCTTGCTGCCATATTTATTTCAGATTGTTATTATCACTTATAATCATCCATACTACTTGTATTTTACTCTCTCTTCGCCGAACTAGTGCACCTGTATACCTGACAAGTATATTGTGTGTGTTGGGGACACAAGAGACTTCTTGTATCTTGATTGCAGGGTTGCTTGAGAGGGATATCTTTGACCTCTACCTCCCTGCGTTCGATAAACCTTGGGTGATCCACTTAAGGGAAACTTGCTGCTGTTCTACGAACCTCTGCACTTGGAGGCCCAACACCGTCTACAAGAATAGAAGCGTGCGTAGAAATCAATGTTCACATCAACATGCTCTTCTTGAGAAACCAAAGAGGCTAAAGGAACAATATTTGGATCAATAGGAGCATGTCCATTCAAAAGCATAGACATAATAGCATCGAGTCTATCATTCAAAGAGGAGGTTTCTTCAACAGAATTTACCTTCTTACCAGTTGTAGCTCTCTCAGTGTGCCACTCAGAATAATTTACCATCATATTATCAAGAAGTTTTGTTGCTAACCCCAAGGTCATGGACATAAAGGTTCCTCCAGCAGCTGAATCAAAAAGGTTTCTTGAAGGAAAATTCATACCTGCATAATTTTTTTGGATGATCATCCAAGTAGTCAGTACATGAGTGGGACAATTCTTTACTAAAGATTTCATTCTTTACCAAGCTTTAGCAACATGCTCATCATCAAGTTGCTTAAAATTCATGATGCTACTTCTTAAAGAAATAATCTTAGCAGGAGGATAATATTTTCCAATGAAAGCATCTTTACACTCAGCCCAAGAATAAATACTATTTCTAGGCAAATACAAGAACCATTCTTTACCTCTTCCTCTCAAAGATAAAGGAAAAAATTTCAGTTTAATAATATCTCCATCAACATATTTATATTTTTGCATCTCACATAGTTCAACAAAATTATTAAGATGGGTAGCAGCATCATCAATACTAACACCAGAAAATTGCTCTCTCATAACAAGGTTTAACAGGGCAGGTTTTATCTCATAAAAATTAGCAGTAGGAGCAGGTGGAGCAATAGGTGTGCTAATAAAATCATTGTTGTTGGTGCTAGTAAAGTCACACAACTTAGTGTTCTCAGGAGTAGTCATTTTAGCAAGACTAAAAAAAGGAATAAAACTACAACTAGAATAAGAACTAATTTTTTTGTGTTTTTGATAAAGAGAAACAAACAAGACAAAATAAAATAAACTAAGCAAAATAAAAACAAAGTAAAGAGATTGGAAGTGAGAGACTTCCCTTGCAGAAATTGTCTTCCTCCCCGGTAACGACGCCAGAAAAATAGCTTGATGGTGCAGGTCTTGCACTCGTTGGGAGAACCCAAGAGGAAGGTATGATGAGCACAACAACAGTTTTCTCTCAGTAAGAAACCAAGGTTTAATAGACTAGTAGGAGGAAGGAGTAACTTCAGAAGGTTGAAGCAGCTGAGATGGCAGGGCGCACTACCGGTTCAGAAGCAACGTGGAACCTACACAACACAATAAAATCACTTTGCCCCAACGAAGCAGTGAGGTTGTCAATCTTACCGGTTTTGCTGAACACAAAGATGTTAAACGTATGGTGTGGAAAACAGTAGGAAAAGAGTATGAAAGCAGTATGAGAGCAGTATGAAAGCAGTAGGTGTTTTATCAGTACGAGAAAAAGGACCGGGGTCCACAGTTCACTAGTGATGTCTCTTCGAGAAAGATAAATAAAATGTGTGGTGAACAAATTACAGCTGGGCAATTGACAGAAATGAAGGCTGCACCGTGGTGCATATGCAAGACATAAATATTAATATGTGATTCATGCAGGCATTACAACAAGATACATAGACCGTTATCCAACTGCATCTAGGACTAAAAATCCACCCTTCGAATATCATCTGAACAAATGTTGGGTATTAAGTTGCAAGCAATAGATAATTGCAGTAAGAAAAGTGTGTAATGTAAACAATAACATCATCCTTAGACAAAGCATTGTTGTTTTCTCCCTAATGGAAACAACATATCCTCCATCCGTCACGTTTTTGTCACTCGAGCATGGATGAAAAGGAGGCATGAACCCACTATCGAACATAAATACTCCCTCTTGGAGTTACTAGCATCTACTTGGCCAGAGCATATACTAACAACGGAGAGCATGCAAGATCATAAATAACATAAGCATGAAGATAACATGATAGATTGATAATCAGAAGACATATCATTCAACATTCATCAGATCTCAGCAAAGACAACATGTAGGATTACATAGAGATGATCTCGATCATGTTAGGCAGCTCACAAGATCTCAACAGTAGGCACAAAGTGGAGAAGACAATCATCTAGCTACTGCTATGGACCCGTAGTCCAGGGATGAACTACTCATGCATCACTTTGGAGGAGGGCATGGTGGTGTAGACCCCTCCAGTGATGATTTCCCCCTCCGGCAGGGTGGCGGGGAGAGCTCCAAAACCCTCCCGATCTCGAGATGACGGTGACGGCGGCCTTGAGTGTTTCTCGGGTAAAAGTGGGACCCTTCTAGGGTTTATGCCTCGTGGGGAATAAATAGGAGAAAGGGCAGAGGCGGTGGAGGCTCAGGGGCTCCACACCACCCCCTGGCGCGGCCAAGGGTGGCCGCGCCACCCTATGGTGTGGGCCCCCTGAGGCCCCCCTCCGGGTCTCTTCGGGATTCCGTGGAACCTCCTGGATTTCTAAGACTTCCGGGCTTCGATTTTTCCAATACCGAGAATATTTCCAGAACAACTTTTCTGAAACAAAAAACAACAAAAAACAGGGAACTGGCTCTGTGGCATCTTGTCAATAGGTTAGTCCGGAAAATCGATAAAAATGGCATAAAATGTATAGCAAACATGTGAGAAACAATAACAAAACAACATGGAACATCAGAAATTAAGGATACGTTTATGACGTATGAAAAACCTAGAGCACTTTTGAGGAGGCTCATCATTGGAATATACAAGCCAAGTTCTATAATGTAAGTTCCCCCACATAGTTATGCAAGTCATAAAATGAAAACTCTATCCAAACTGAAATATTGGTGCTAACCAAGCACAAGTGTGGAATCTTCTATACCTAAATAGAAATGACCCACTACCTTAATTTCCAGCTCTCTCCTGCGTCCACGTCGCCTTTTATTCCGTGCGCATAGGTTCTCTGCCTCGATGCACGTCTTTCGTTTGCCCAAGTTGCGCGCGCCTTCGTACGCTGTCACGATGCATCCAGGTTTATGCTGCCTCGATGGCATTTTAAAACCAGCCTTATTTTCCGCTGGCATTCTTATTGGGCTGCACGAGAAGCGCAGGCTGGGATGGATTCACTCCCTGCGCTATAAAAAAGAAAATACTCAATCCGACTCCCTGCGCTAAAAAAAAGAAATGACTGAATCCCTTGCCATCACCATTATTCTTGCACGCTATGTGTTTCATACCATGTTCGTCTTCCTGCTGCCAATTTAAGCCGCCGCCGCCACCAGCGTGACTTATGCCCTTCTCGTTACAAAGAAACCATCCCATTATGCCCACTATTAATACGACATGATTGCCTGTAATTACAGAAGAAGAAACTGTTAGCCTGATCAGATCGAACACCACCTCCAGCTTTAAAAACCTCACTCCGTTCCAATGGGGTTCCATTGCCGCCGCCTCCTCGTTCCCATCTCTGACTGTAATCCACCAGGTAGGTGTCTGCTCCAGGTCCTCCTCCCCCCATTATTTCTATCCCCTCACTTATATTTGTCAAATTCTCAGGTGGTTGTCCGTTCAAGATCTGCTCGACATTTTGCCTCATCCAATTTGGTTGGATTTTCGTTGGATTATGTGTGTTACCCTCTCAAGATTCCATTGAGTTTATGCGATCACAATTTCATTCTCACTGCTGGTTCCTCAAAACAGGAGGGAAGGAGGAATAGGCCACGCTACACAACCTGCTTGCACTGGTACATAAGGTACACAAGCTCTCATCTCTTGCCAAATAATTTTTTGTTCAACCGAATCAGCACTTGTATATTTTACTTTCTTACTCTTGCTGCTCACATTTGTTTGTTAACTAAAATGTCTAGTAGAGCTATTTAGTACACTTAGATTTTCTCCCCCGGAATGTTCCCTCAAATAAATATGTCAAGACAGTTTTCCTACGGATCACAAAAATAGTCTGCTTCCTTACCGAAATTTGTATGTGCTCGGTTTGATGTAGTTGCTTTTTACTGGCAGTTTTCTACCGTATATGCCATTATGTTTCTTCATATAGATCTCAACTCTTAGAAGTGGTCAGCTGTTCATTCATTTGGTACAAGTTCCTATTAGTTTTCAGGAGGCAAAATTATAAACAAACCATATATTGAAAAACAGTTTAATTTGTGGCCAGAGAAGCTTCTTTATGTAAGCCGTCTCATGAAACCTACAAATACATGACTTCGTAGTAGTGCGTCTTTTACTTCCTCAGGTGCGGAACACCCTGGTCGCTGAAGAATCCGTCTTTAGCCATTCGTCGCTGCACATATATACTCAGCTCCCATTGGTACAGATTCTTTCCATCTTTTTAATTTCTTAATTTTTGGTACTAGACCAAAATAGCTACAGATCAGATAGTTACCTACTTAAACTTTTGTTCAATTCATTCAGATCTGGCCGACAACATTACGGCAACGTGGGATAGTAGAGGTAGCACGGAGTCACCTCTCGAATGGCATGCACATCAGCAAGTTTCTAAAGAATCTCTATGGCGTCACTGGCACCATCATCGTAAGGAATTGCAGACAACCATGATGTCTTGCAGTAGTAATCTTCAGTTTAGACTGTAGGATTCACAAGTAGATATGTATTTTCATAATGAGGCTTTCAAGTTAGTAGTAGTCTTCAGATTAGACGATAGGATTCACATGTAGATGCCTTTTTATAACGAGTTTTTGAAGTTAGTAGAAATCTTCGGTTTAGACAGTAGGATTCACAATTAGCTATCACTGAGCTAAAAAACAGATATTGCTTTTACCATGATGGGTCTTCTAGGTTGTTGTGTGGTGAGTGTCACTTTGACATCTGCATTCTTCTATTGTTTGTAACCTGAAGATCCACATAATTTATCACTTAATTTTGCATTTGTTTTGCACATTATGTACGAGGCTCTAATTCCAATAAGTATTATATTCATGTTATCCAGCAGCATCTATTCATAAATTTAATTATGTTTCAAGAAAGATAATACAAAATAGGGTGAGATTTTGTTATCTGTCTTTCGATTTTATCTAATCTCAAGTACACATTATTTTTAGGTGTTTACTTATGTGCACGCACACTCTGATACTGACTACCAGTTCCCAATGTTGAGATGAGCCGGCTAGAGCTCACTTCTGAGGCAAAGACAGTATTGGAAAAAGGAAAAAAGTACACTAGCCAATAAACATATGGACATATTATTCGTTTCAAGTTAGTGCACACAGTCATCATGTTTTGATTTTTTCGTGGAGATCGGGACATGGAGAATTGTAGATAGTATTGTTTGTGGCACAACTCTTCAAACTGAAATTCCAAGGTCTGTTTACATCAGCTTGATCATAAATGATATAACTGTTAAACTGAGGGAGATAGTACATTGGCGACAGTCATTTGTACCGATGAGAAAACTAGCTGCAAAGACAATAATTAGTTACGTGTTCATGCTTATCAATTGCTTTTCCATACATGTTTACAATAAAGAAATGTATATTTCTTTTAATGACTTCAAATTTGTTTTAGTGCATCAATTTTCCTTTACAAAATACCCGCAACAACTCTTTTGCTTTTGCCCTCTCTAGTAAATGATAGTAGTGCTGCCCCCTCTCTCTTTATTATCTGTCTTTTCCCCTCTCTTTTTTGGGTTTTTTTCTTTTTTTTTCTTTTTTTTAATATATAACCTCACTGGTAGGGGCAACACTCTATTTTACAATGAATCATCACACTTTTAGTACTCATAACTCAAACTGAAATATCTCCAATGTATAAAACTAAATGCTCCTGCCAGTGTAGCAGTATGCAAAATAACAATGAAGCATGATATCAAGTAACATAATGAACATGGATGTTGTATGGTAATATATCTCGAAATGGCTATGGAAATGCCATGGTAGGTAGGTATGGTGGCTTTTTTTGGAAGATAATTTTTGGCTTATGTGTAGAAGAACAAAGTTCTCCCACGGGGTTTGGATGCACTGACGAAGTTTGCACCAACTCTCAATGTGATAATAAGCAATGCATAGTACCGAAGAGGCTAGAAAATATGGATGGTGGAAGTGCCAGAAAACCGCAACATAGATCTCACAAGTTAAAAGATTACAAATAAAATCATGATCTTACAAGGCATAATGAAAATCACGCCAAGAGGGTCCGTGGCAGTGACAAGTCACTGCTAGCTACTGAAGGAAATATGCCCGGGAGGCAATAGTAAAGTGTTTACTATGTTATTCCTTGTTTATGATAGATGTTTATTTCACATTCTATAGTTGTATTAACCAGAAACGTTGATACATGTGTTCTTAATAAACAAACAATCGTTCCTAGTAAAGCCTCTCTTTTAACTAGCTCGTTGATTAACCGATGATCAAGGTTTCCTGATCATGAACATTGGATGTTGTTAATAACGAGGTCATGTCATTAGGAGAATTATGTGATGAACATAAACCCAAACTAAGTATAACAATACGATCAAGTCATTTAGTTTATGTTGTTATGTCTGACATATGAAGTAACCTCATTCCTTAGACCATGAGATCATGTCAATCACTAATACCGAAAGGGTGCTTTGATGTCATCAAACGTCACGTCGTAACAGGGTGACTATAAAGGTGCCATTGGGTATTCGAAAAGTGTTAGTTGAGTCTCATGGATCAAGAGTGGGATTTGTCCCAAATGACGGAGAGATATACTCTGGGCCCTCTCGGTGATATCATATCGACACCGCTTGCAAGCTTGTGACTAGGTCACAAGGATGTCATATCACGAAACGAGTAAACGAGTACTTGTCAGTAACGAGATCGAACTAGGTATGGTTGATACCAATGATCGGATCTCGAACAAGTAAAATATCAAGAGACAAAGGGAATAGTTATGTAACACCCCAATTTTTGATACATTAGGGTGTGTGGTGTGTGTCCATTTCATACATGCATGAAACAAAAATTTAAACCATGTTTTAACAAATTTAAATTGTGAATTTAAATTGTTTCAGAAAATCTCACAAAAAGTACTTAAAAGGGGTTCCAAAATCTTGTATTGAAAAATATTTCAACTCTACCAAACAAAGTTGTGGTTTTGTTGGAAATTTCACAAGCTTTCCAAATCTTATTTTTGCCCAATTTTCTGTTTGCAAAAAGGCCCCCAAAACCTCTGTTTTCTATTCTGTTTTAAAGAGAAAAGGACCTTGTTGTTTTTTCCCAAAACTTTAGGGGGTTATTGCAATTCCGTTTTTTTTCTCTGTTTCTTCTAGCTCTGGCCAGAAAGCAGAACAGCTGCGTGGCCAAGCTTCCATGGCCGGTTGCCACCTCCTGCTTCACCTCCTGGGCGTGGATAGGACGCGAGAGGCGTCTGAATCGCACCTCCTCCCTCAGAGCCCCCTCTCCCTTCCCTCTTGCTCCCTGTCGCAGAAGAGCTGAACCCGAACGAAACCCTAGCAGCAACCGCCGCGGCCGCCGCTCGCCGCCGGAGTTACGATCGTCCTCGAGCTCCACCGTGTCTCTCTGAGGCTTCCCCGCACCCTCTACCTCCTCCACGACGACGCACGCAAGCGGGGATGGCCGGAGACGCCGCAATCGACTCCTTCTTCCCCGCGTCCGGCCGCCGGCCATCGTGGTCGTTGCCGCTCTTTCCGGCCGCCTCAACCTCATCTGGTTATATCAACAGAATCATGGTGAGCTCATGAACCTTCCTACGCCCTCGTCCTGCTTCCTCGCTTCCGATAGACGGCTGTCACCGTCGGGCTTGCTCCGCCGCCGCGGCCTGGTCGCCGCCGGCCAACCCGTGACCTTTTGGTCCAACCCGCCACCACCTAAAGGATCACCGTGAAGCCCTCTAGCTAGTGCACCATTAAATTCCACGAATCCCTCAAGAAATCGTTCGAATTTGATTGAATCAGAGAAGTTCTTCTCAGGGCTATGTCACAGTGACCTCATGATGACGTCATAATCTACCCTTTTTAGAAATTCCAGGAATTCCAGAAAATAAATAAAATTGATATTGTAATAACTTTTGTTTTACTCTTCAGAAAAATAAAAGTAAGGTATAGAAATGTTCAGAAAAATGTACTCTTTCCAAATATGTCATTTTCAACCATGTTTGACAAAGTTGAATTTTGGACATTATTTAATGCTGGTTAATTCATTTAAAAATAGAAAAATAAGATTTTATTCATTAAAATTAGAAAATTAAAAGTTATATACCATTTTGCTCAAAATGACAAATGCAACCTATTTATGATGTTTTCAAGCTCATTTGAGAAACTAAAATGGTACTCACTTCCATAATCGTCCGAAACCCCCTCCGGGGTCTATTTCGGGCAAATTTCAGAAATCTGCATTATTTAACATATGAACCCTAGCAACCCAACGATCATGTTTAGGGCTTTATCTCAGTGCATTAACCTGCTCACGCATACATATTGCGCATTGCATCGATGCCATGATTGATTGTTATTTCTCTTTCGGTGTTGTTTCCCCCTCGTTAGAACGTGACCCCGAAGTGAAGGCCAACAACTCCATGGCGAATACTTGATCTTAACCGACAAGTCAAGCACTTATTCCTGAAGATATTTATCTAATTTTCTTATAACCAAGGCAAGCATAACCTCTTATCTGCTCATATATGATTTCAAAGTGATTTGAATCTCGTACTTTGCATTCGGTTCCAAACTATTTGATGTCAGTAGATAGAGTTCTCCTATATACTGCATAACCTAGATATCCTGATCCACTTCACCTAGCAGCTATAGGTTTGTTTGTGCGCGCTCCGCTAAAACCTTGTGAGTCTTGCTTAGCCATGCCTAGTTGATGATTCTGGTCAATGCGTGAATCTACCATGTCAGGTGTTTATGATTTGAGTTACCTTTGATAACTTGACTAATCACGGCATGGATGTGAGGCCACAATGGGTTGTGGCGTTTTGTCCTGTTCATGCCCCTAGGAGCGAGTTCTCGCCTTCGAGCCAAGACTGAGCGTACAGCCACACGTGGGCCGATGAACCCCGCCCGGCTGACTAACTTGTTTAACCTTATCCATGAGCCACGTAGTTTGAGCTTTCCATCTGCGTGTGAGTCGGAAAATGTTTTGGAGAAAACTAGGTCGTGACCGGGACAAGTGATGGACGTACACGGATCTTGTTCCCGACTCACAGAACAGGTGCCGTCAGGAGGTGGCCAACTCCCTGTTGACGGGGTGGCCCTGTTTGGGTTGACTCATGGATATGGTTCGACAAGGTAAAGGCTGGGAATCGACCACCCTCTGCCGGCACTTCCCAGACTAGTGCTAACCCTGGTGGCACTAAGAGTCGGTTGGTACGTGTGGGTAAAGTTGTACACCCCTGCAGGGTTAAATCTTTTCGAAAAGCCGTGTCTGCGGTTAAAGACGACTTGGTGACGGATTCTGTGATCATAGATAACTTAAACGGAATGAATAAAACTTGCTGATAACGATTGAAGGATGCCTCCTCGGAGATGCCGAGAGGGGTTACCTTGTAGCATGAGATAGTATGGAACAGCTGGAGGAGGTGATCTTTGAAGCACGAGGTGCTGAAATGATTTGGTGGATTAAAAGATGATGATATCAGTAGTTGAGTAGCTTTCTCATCTGTTTTCAAAATACTCTATGAGGCGTGTTGTTCCTTCCTCAACTTGCAAAACAAAGATTGCTTTACGCAAATCAGCCTTCATGAAACCCTTTTCGAAATAGCAGATATATAATAGGTTAACTAAGTCTTGTTGAGTACCTCCCGTACTCAGGTTTGCTTAATTTTGGTTCAGGAGAAGATCTCACATCGGTGGTGATTCAACGTGGACATCGACGAGTAGTTCGGGGTTCCCAGGTAGCAGCCTGGAATCTATGGGCTGGGACGTCGCCTTATGTTGCGGCCTCTTAGGCCTTTTCGGTTCTTGTTGATTAGCAACATAATTTGCCTTCCGTTGTCTGATGTAATGTTGGGTCGTGTGACCTCTGCTTGTAAGCTATACTCTAGTAACACCTGTTTAATAAAGCTTCATGTTTAGAGTACTGCTTTGATCGGTTGTTGGTTTCGAGCTCATTGTTATACAGTTTTGGCTATGCCTGCATAGTTGTCGCAGTCGAGGGGTTGTGGAGCCGATGATCCATGTCCGAGCCCGCCTGTCGATTTGATCGGCCTGGGGCGAGGTAACCCCAGTAACCCTCGATTGTTGTTGCACTTTCTGGACACATAGCAGCTCTGTATAACTTTGGTCCCGTTCCTTCAGTTTCATCCGACTCGTGGACGCTTGGGTATGCATGATTGGTTATGACTAGCGTGGATACAAGGAGTAGTAGACCGGGGATCCGGACTACGTGCCGATGAATCCGGTCTGCCTGCCGTTGTTTGTTGCGGCCGGGGCTGGTAACCCTGAAGCCCTTGTGAGTCCATGGCTAGGAGCACATAACAGTATGTATATCTCTGGTTCCGGGGTCTGACAAGTCTTGGTATCAGAGCAGGACTGCCTGTAGGAAAACCTTACTGCTTGGTCGATGTTGAGTCTAGTGTTTGTGAAAACTACTTCGAAACTCCAAATGGATTGTGAAAACCTTCTTAGGATTCGTTTTACTCCGTATCTGGTATCGCTCTAACTCTGGGTCACCTTACCTGTTTTGATTTAAAAAGGTTTTGCTATCTCTTCCAGTCATTCAAAACCTAGGTGCCTTCTTCGGCAAGGACATCCGTTTACCCAAGTTGACCTAGTGTTCAGTTTCTAGAGTCGTGTGTGTTCCGTGTTCCGTTATCTCTTAAACAGGGAGATTCCTATCCATCAATATCTCTCAGAGTTGTATGGGTTCCACATACTCCTGTTCTAAAGTCTCAAAATCCTGAACCTCGAGATTTCCTTTTCATCTCGAATGTATCCGTTACCCTTTGCTCAAATTCTTCCGGAGCTATCGTTGTATTTTGAAAAATACTTCGTGATTGCTATTCATAGTGTCCTTCAAGGCACTAAGATAGTAGTTATTCCTTTCTCAATGTTTCAACCTTGGACTTGAACCGAAGGTCCCGGAATGTGCTGAATTGCGGTGAGTTGAGTCGTGTGGTTTCTCAACTATCTGATGCTCACGCTATCAGTACAGGATGCTGACCTTTAACCCAAGTTCTGTTTCTTTGGATCCTGAAGAATCTGTTCTACCTCAGGATGGCTAGGTAATCTCACCTCCAATAGCCATAGGTTTTCTCTAGGAATCAAAAGGATCACGACAAGAGTGTTCTCTATGATTCCCATATCTTTGTTCTTGGTTCAGCTATACCAACCTTTTGGCATGGGTTCTACACATGAGTATTACCCCGTGCATCCAACGTGATCTCCGGATTTTCCGTAGCACGTTCCTACCCTTTAGTTGCTTTCCGAACTCCATCCGTTGTTTTGAAACCAAGTTACATATGAGTGTTGGATTCTTCCAATGCATTTTTCTTGGTTCCCGTCATAACATTCCACCTTGAAATGTCAGGAGAAACAAACTCCAGTACCTCGTTCATCTCCAGGACCAGGTCAAAGTTTTGTATTCCGCAGAATAAAGAAGTTTCATCAGCTTCTGTTCTGTTCCACCTTCGAGTATCACACTCTTGTATATCCAGAGGCTGTGGTGAATTTCATGGCCTTGTTGATGAAGTGATGCTCGTACACATCTTCACTTCCCTTTCTTCCAGTCTTGAACTCTCAAGAATGTTGGGTATGTGCATTGATGTGTGTATCAGGTACTCCTAGCAATTCTTGTTGCTTCGAAAAAGTCTAAGAAACATCTGTATCCTTCTTAGCACTACTGGTCACCCAGTCTCTTTTTGAAGTTGATTGTGTTACCAAATCCGTTCATTCCGGTGCACGTTCTTGGTCAAAGAGTTAGGTTCATACCGAAGCTCTCAAGGCCATATTGATTGCTTTGAAAAGAAAGATCCCTTCCAAACTCCGAGACATATCGGTAGGTTGTGATGTTCTGGTTGTCTTTCTAGAAGTATCACCAGGTTTGTTACCTGACCGTGATGTCTAAACGAGGGGTAGTTTGAACTACTCCTTTCTCCAAGAGAACAATGTTGGATATCCTGGACTAGTTGGTTGAGCTTAAACAATAACTTGGAGAGTTGAAAGGCAAAAGTTCCGCCTAACTTGATCCTTCGTTATGAGATGTCCACTTTCTTTGTGTTGAAGTATGATAGTATCTCCTTAATGGACATGCTATCTTTCCACCCTTGATTTGATTTGGGCTATCGTCAAATCGAGAAAAGATCCAAGGACTATTTTTTATGGTGTTTTCACTCATGGTGTTTTGCCCGAGTACACCTTCATGTCCTCTTGTCTGACCAATGTTTTGCCTCGTTCATATATCATATGAATCCCTCTTCTTGGAGTGTTTTGATAAGTGTGTTTTCGAGCCCATCGATGACATTCCTATTTTCTCCAAGTTGCAAGAGGTTCATGATGAACAAATGGCAATAATGTTGTAAACTTTCGAGAACCATCTTTGTTTCATTACGAAGATTGTGTTCTGGATGTTTGAAGTAACTTACTCCGGTTCATGTGCTTTTGGTGAAAGTTGTCGCCGTGGATTCGAGTAAATTTTTCTTGTTCCTTCGGGAATAATCCCAAGTCGGTTATGCATGTGTGGACTACTCTTGAGATGGTTTGTTTTTACCTCCATTCATTTAAAGAAGTTTGCATCCACGCTAAGCCACTGACTGATTTTCCTTGAGAGAAGAAGTCCAAGATCTTGGTGATCTTTGTTATCATCTCCCAACCAAGGACTCTGATGTGTTTTGTTGCAAGTAATTCATGTAGGTGCAACCGTCTTTCGCAAGTTGCTAATACATGAGTTCTGCAATCTCGCTCATCTTCTTGAGCTTGGCATCATAGTCCATGTCTTGAGAATCTAGTAAATGTGTCCCGTTGATAACCGGTGCAACCTCTTAACAAACATATCGAGTCTGAGTTATTCAACCCGCTAACCAGAGCTGAATCTCAAGCAGCAAGGATGGTTGGTGTTTCCTCAGGAGTATTGAATTAGGTCCATTTGGAAATCCGGCATGGTTGATGTTGTGGTTGACACAATTAGCCGGAAGGCCTAATGTCATATCTCTTTGAGTCCGTAAGAACAACCACTCTCCGTGAGAATTCTTGTGGCTCATTCTCAACAAGTTTCCTCCCTGTTCTTCCAAACCGGAGTTTACTTTCACTCGATGACCTATAGAAGGCTTGTCGTGAGCCTGTTGTCGGTATCTAGAACATCCACGAGACCTGGAAGTTGATCTTCCCAATATCTCTCTGTTGAACCTCCACAACCTTTGTTTCAATGGAAACAAGTTCATCATGAAAACATCTCGTGGTGTTTCGTAACCGCCATTCATCAGTTCCCTTTTTAAAGTTGTTTGTACTTGAAATTCTGTTCATCTCACACATTGTGTGAATTTGTCAGTCACTTCAGCCGTGGGATCTCAACCAGGTGGTGGATGTATGGTTATGTCCAAACCACGATACGAAAGAGATTCCTTATTACTTCAGGTGTTTCAACCCTCGTTGGTTACCCATCCTTATGGTGTGATCAAGGAATTCCTCCCTAATTACGGTGCTCCAACATCCTTTGGTTACTCATCATCTGCAGTGAAGTAACATCCCGATCCTTGACAAAAAATTTCGACAAACTTTGACGGAATGAAAGTTCCGTTATCTTCCGTGTCCACTGCGAAGAGTGAACATGATCCTGTATCCACTTTTCTCCGATGCATGATTCCAGTGGTTCCTCGTGCTTTGTTTTTCTCGTCTACGGATATTACCTTGTGGTATCCAAGACCAAACTTTCCATCTTGGTTTTCTGTTTGAAGCAACCTCGGTTTCACAAGTTGTTCAACCTCTCTTTTCTAAAAGGATTTAAAGTCTTGTGCAAAGCTCATATTCTAAATCCTTTCAAGAACCATCGTCCATAAACTTGAAACCATCTTCTATTTCCCTCCGTTACCTTGTTGTGTTTCATGCTTGTAACTCAACAGTTCTTTATGAACATCCCTGTTATGAGTTACACATGAGATACTCGATCTTCGTGAAGATCAAACCCTAAGAGTTTTCCTCTTACCTAAGGTGTATCCGTTCAACACTCGATGCCACGGATCAACCTCTTCGAGAAGAGAACCGTAAGGTTCGAGAAGTTCGTTCAAAACCGGTGTTCCTTCTTTCTTCTCCTTCAGGAATCTCGGGACGAGATTCTTGTAAGGGGGGTAGATTTGTAACACCCCAATTTTTGATACATTAGGGTGTGTGGTGTGTGTCCATTTCATACATGCATGAAACAAAAATTTAAACCATGTTTTAACAAATTTAAATTGTGAATTTAAATTGTTTCAGAAAATCTCACAAAAAGTACTTAAAAGGGGTTCCAAAATCTTGTATTGAAAAATATTTCAACTCTACCAAACAAAGTTGTGGTTTTGTTGGAAATTTCACAAGCTTTCCAAATCTTATTTTTGCCCAATTTTCTGTTTGCAAAAAGGCCCCCAAAACCTCTGTTTTCTATTCTGTTTTAAAGAGAAAAGGACCTTGTTGTTTTTTCCCAAAACTTTAGGGGGTTATTGCAATTCCGTTTTTTTTCTCTGTTTCTTCTAGCTCTGGCCAGAAAGCAGAACAGCTGCGTGGCCAAGCTTCCATGGCCGGTTGCCACCTCCTGCTTCACCTCCTGGGCGTGGATAGGACGCGAGAGGCGTCTGAATCGCACCTCCTCCCTCAGAGCCCCCTCTCCCTTCCCTCTTGCTCCCTGTCGCAGAAGAGCTGAACCCGAACGAAACCCTAGCAGCAACCGCCGCGGCCGCCGCTCGCCGCCGGAGTTACGATCGTCCTCGAGCTCCACCGTGTCTCTCTGAGGCTTCCCCGCACCCTCTACCTCCTCCACGACGACGCACGCAAGCGGGGATGGCCGGAGACGCCGCAATCGACTCCTTCTTCCCCGCGTCCGGCCGCCGGCCATCGTGGTCGTTGCCGCTCTTTCCGGCCGCCTCAACCTCATCTGGTTATATCAACAGAATCATGGTGAGCTCATGAACCTTCCTACGCCCTCGTCCTGCTTCCTCGCTTCCGATAGACGGCTGTCACCGTCGGGCTTGCTCCGCCGCCGCGGCCTGGTCGCCGCCGGCCAACCCGTGACCTTTTGGTCCAACCCGCCACCACCTAAAGGATCACCGTGAAGCCCTCTAGCTAGTGCACCATTAAATTCCACGAATCCCTCAAGAAATCGTTCGAATTTGATTGAATCAGAGAAGTTCTTCTCAGGGCTATGTCACAGTGACCTCATGATGACGTCATAATCTACCCTTTTTAGAAATTCCAGGAATTCCAGAAAATAAATAAAATTGATATTGTAATAACTTTTGTTTTACTCTTCAGAAAAATAAAAGTAAGGTATAGAAATGTTCAGAAAAATGTACTCTTTCCAAATATGTCATTTTCAACCATGTTTGACAAAGTTGAATTTTGGACATTATTTAATGCTGGTTAATTCATTTAAAAATAGAAAAATAAGATTTTATTCATTAAAATTAGAAAATTAAAAGTTATATACCATTTTGCTCAAAATGACAAATGCAACCTATTTATGATGTTTTCAAGCTCATTTGAGAAACTAAAATGGTACTCACTTCCATAATCGTCCGAAACCCCCTCCGGGGTCTATTTCGGGCAAATTTCAGAAATCTGCATTATTTAACATATGAACCCTAGCAACCCAACGATCATGTTTAGGGCTTTATCTCAGTGCATTAACCTGCTCACGCATACATATTGCGCATTGCATCGATGCCATGATTGATTGTTATTTCTCTTTCGGTGTTGTTTCCCCCTCGTTAGAACGTGACCCCGAAGTGAAGGCCAACAACTCCATGGCGAATACTTGATCTTAACCGACAAGTCAAGCACTTATTCCTGAAGATATTTATCTAATTTTCTTATAACCAAGGCAAGCATAACCTCTTATCTGCTCATATATGATTTCAAAGTGATTTGAATCTCGTACTTTGCATTCGGTTCCAAACTATTTGATGTCAGTAGATAGAGTTCTCCTATATACTGCATAACCTAGATATCCTGATCCACTTCACCTAGCAGCTATAGGTTTGTTTGTGCGCGCTCCGCTAAAACCTTGTGAGTCTTGCTTAGCCATGCCTAGTTGATGATTCTGGTCAATGCGTGAATCTACCATGTCAGGTGTTTATGATTTGAGTTACCTTTGATAACTTGACTAATCACGGCATGGATGTGAGGCCACAATGGGTTGTGGCGTTTTGTCCTGTTCATGCCCCTAGGAGCGAGTTCTCGCCTTCGAGCCAAGACTGAGCGTACAGCCACACGTGGGCCGATGAACCCCGCCCGGCTGACTAACTTGTTTAACCTTATCCATGAGCCACGTAGTTTGAGCTTTCCATCTGCGTGTGAGTCGGAAAATGTTTTGGAGAAAACTAGGTCGTGACCGGGACAAGTGATGGACGTACACGGATCTTGTTCCCGACTCACAGAACAGGTGCCGTCAGGAGGTGGCCAACTCCCTGTTGACGGGGTGGCCCTGTTTGGGTTGACTCATGGATATGGTTCGACAAGGTAAAGGCTGGGAATCGACCACCCTCTGCCGGCACTTCCCAGACTAGTGCTAACCCTGGTGGCACTAAGAGTCGGTTGGTACGTGTGGGTAAAGTTGTACACCCCTGCAGGGTTAAATCTTTTCGAAAAGCCGTGTCTGCGGTTAAAGACGACTTGGTGACGGATTCTGTGATCATAGATAACTTAAACGGAATGAATAAAACTTGCTGATAACGATTGAAGGATGCCTCCTCGGAGATGCCGAGAGGGGTTACCTTGTAGCATGAGATAGTATGGAACAGCTGGAGGAGGTGATCTTTGAAGCACGAGGTGCTGAAATGATTTGGTGGATTAAAAGATGATGATATCAGTAGTTGAGTAGCTTTCTCATCTGTTTTCAAAATACTCTATGAGGCGTGTTGTTCCTTCCTCAACTTGCAAAACAAAGATTGCTTTACGCAAATCAGCCTTCATGAAACCCTTTTCGAAATAGCAGATATATAATAGGTTAACTAAGTCTTGTTGAGTACCTCCCGTACTCAGGTTTGCTTAATTTTGGTTCAGGAGAAGATCTCACATCGGTGGTGATTCAACGTGGACATCGACGAGTAGTTCGGGGTTCCCAGGTAGCAGCCTGGAATCTATGGGCTGGGACGTCGCCTTATGTTGCGGCCTCTTAGGCCTTTTCGGTTCTTGTTGATTAGCAACATAATTTGCCTTCCGTTGTCTGATGTAATGTTGGGTCGTGTGACCTCTGCTTGTAAGCTATACTCTAGTAACACCTGTTTAATAAAGCTTCATGTTTAGAGTACTGCTTTGATCGGTTGTTGGTTTCGAGCTCATTGTTATACAGTTTTGGCTATGCCTGCATAGTTGTCGCAGTCGAGGGGTTGTGGAGCCGATGATCCATGTCCGAGCCCGCCTGTCGATTTGATCGGCCTGGGGCGAGGTAACCCCAGTAACCCTCGATTGTTGTTGCACTTTCTGGACACATAGCAGCTCTGTATAACTTTGGTCCCGTTCCTTCAGTTTCATCCGACTCGTGGACGCTTGGGTATGCATGATTGGTTATGACTAGCGTGGATACAAGGAGTAGTAGACCGGGGATCCGGACTACGTGCCGATGAATCCGGTCTGCCTGCCGTTGTTTGTTGCGGCCGGGGCTGGTAACCCTGAAGCCCTTGTGAGTCCATGGCTAGGAGCACATAACAGTATGTATATCTCTGGTTCCGGGGTCTGACAAGTTATGACGTTGATGGTTCACACGATCACGAGAGTCATCGTTGAATATATTGGAGTCATCACGAATCTCCAGATCCCGTTGTTGATTATTGATCGGAGAGGTTTCTCGATCATGTCTATGTTATTCACGAACCGTAGGGTGACACACTTAAGGTTTGATGAAGCATTTGAGAGGATACACAATATCGAAGAATGTTTTGGACATCACCGAAATTGTTTCGGGTAAAATTGAAATAGTTCATGGGTTTTTGTCGAATGGTTGTTAATAGAATTAACAAATGATTTGAGGTGCTATATGAAAATGTTTGTTAATGGAATTAAAAAATATTAAATAAAGAAATTAAAATGTTTTATTTGTTTATTAAAGAAAAACCTTTGGATTTTCTAAGTGGAGTTTTAAGGGAGCATGAGTGGGTGTGAGTGGAGCTTCCACTCACATGAATAGGGAAGAGGTGGGGGCACCCCATGGCTGGACGCACCCCCCTTTGGGCTGCCTCCCCCTCCCCTATAAAAGGAGGGTGAGAGCTCCCCCTCCTCACACACTTGTCCCACCTCTTTTCCTCTCCACCCGCTGCTCCATTTCATGGTCTCCCGCTTGGCGAAGCGCTGACCGTGGGATTCTTCACCACACCATGCCGTCATGCTGCTGGAGTTCCGGGGGATCCTCTACTTCCGCTACCCCGCTGGATCGAGGGAACGGAGGTCTTCATCAAGCTGAATGTGTGACCGATCACGGAGTCACCGCCGGATTGCGGTGCACATCTTCTTGCTCTCGGGATCGGCGTGAGTACGACTACGCCAACAACGAGATAGAATCTTGTAACGCTTAGAGTCTACGAGGGTATGTTTCCTAAGAATCTTTCTCCCTGTTACACTTCATCTCCTAGATTAGATCTTGGCCCTTCAGGTTTATCTCGCGTAGGAAATTTTTTGTTTTCTAGGCAACGTACCCTTCAGTGGTATAAGAGCCGGATCTATGCGTAGATGTTTTGTACGGGTAGAAAACATAGGTGTATGTGGGTGTTGATGATAATGTTATTGCCTCTTTGTATATTTTATGATCTTAGTTGCATAGTAGGATGAAGGGGCCCGGACTAACCTTACATGTCCACGTACATGAGACGTTCCACAACTGACATGCAACTTGTATTGCATAGGTGGCTAGCGGGTGTCTGTTTGTCCTACTATAGTTAATATATAATCTACGAATAGTTGTTAAAAATACGTTTATCAACGTTGTGGTTCATGTTCGTAGGTATGAACGGTTCTATCCTCGTAAGCCCAAGCCACGTAAAATATGCAAAAATAAATTAGAGACGTCTAACTTGTTTTTGCAGGGTATGTGACGTGATATGGTCAATGTTACAAATTAGATGTATGAGATGGTCTATTTTGTAAATTATTGACATACCGGCAGGAGCCATATGGTTGTCTTATTATTTATGGTCTGCGTGCTGTATATCATATCCATGTGATATGTTGTAATTTTGATGGACAATCAAGATGGAGGCACTATGGACCTTGGTGCCACGCTAGAGGAATGATGGATATCATACCATGATGCACAAGATGGAGATCAAGTGCAAGAAGGACCATATGATATCATATCATACTATCCATGCATGTGATGTTAATCCTTTTATGCATCTTATTTTGCTTAGATCGCGACGGTAGCTGATACGGCTCCAACGTATCTACAATTTCATATGCTCCATGATAATATTATGCCAATTGCTACATGTTTTCTCCCTTCTTTATGTCATTTTTACATGTTTTCCGGGACTAACCTATTAACAAGATGCCAAGTGCCAGTTCCCTATTTCGGCTATTTTTTATTTCAGAAAAGTTGTTCTAGAAATATTCTCGGAATTGGACCCCACAAAGCCCGAAGTGCCAATTTTCCCCGAAAGCATCCAGAAGACCGAAGAGGAATCGAAGAGGGGCATCAGGGGTCCCACACCATGGGGTGGCGCGGCCCCCCTTGGCCGCGCCAGGGGGTGGTGTGGGGCCCTCAGGGCTCCACCGCCTCTGCCCTTTCGCCTATTTATTTCCCCCGGATGGAAAACCCTAAATACCTGATCAAAAATCCCCGAAAAGTTCCGCAGCCGCCGTCATCGTCAACCCTAGATCAGGGGGTTCTGAAGCTGTCTCCGGCACCCCGCCGGAGAGGACATCATCACCGGAGGCCTCTACATCAACATGCCTGCCTCCGGAGTGATGCGTGAGTAGTTCATCCTTGGACTACGGGTCCATAGCAGTATCTAGATGGTTGTCTCCTCCTCATATGCCTCCATGTTTAGATCTCGTGAGCTGCCTAACATAATCGAGATTGATCTTATGTAATTCTATGTGTTGTGTTTCTTGGGATCCGATGAATATTGAACTTATGCCAAGTTGATTATAGTCTTTATTTGCACATGTTATTTGTGATCTTGCATGCTTTCCGTTGCTAGTGGTTGCTCTGGCCAAGTAGTTGCTAGTGACTCCAAGAGGGAGTATTTATGCTCGATAGTGGGTTCATGTCTCCTTTTCGCCTGTGCTCGAGTGACAGTAATGTGACGGGATAGGATGTGCTATTCCCACTAGGGAGAAAACAGTGGTGAGAGTGCCTGCGTGTACAATCATTGCTTACATTACACACTTTGTTTAATTCAGTTATCCGTTGCTTGCAACTTAATACCTAAGGGGGTTCAGATTATAACCTGAGGGTGGATTATTAGTCATAGATGCAGTTGGATTACGGTCTATGTATATTGTTGCAATGCCCGCACTAAATTTCATAGTAGTCATCATGTCATGAATGTGCACTACGGTGCAACCTTTATTTGTCAATTGCCCAGCTGTAATTTGTTCACCCAGCATGCTATCTTTTATGGAGAGACAACACTAGTGAACCTATGAACCCCGGTCCATTTTCTTATACTGTTAAACAAACCACCACAATTTCCTGCTTTCTTTACTTACTGCAAGCATACACTATTTTCCACACTATACGTCTAATCTTTGTTTTGAGAAAGACCGGTGAGATCGACAACCTCACTATACTGTTGGGACAAAGTATTTTGGTTGTGTTATGTGCAGGTTCCACGTTGTTGCTGACACCGGTGAGCCATCACCATCGTCAGTGGCATCAACCTTCCGAAGGTCCTCTTTCTCCTACTGGATTGATAACCTTGGTTCTTAACTAAGGGGGCAACTCCTACCGCTGTTCTCATCACACCCTCCTCTTGGAGTATCCCAACGAGTGCAAGATCTGCACCATCAGTAGCATTATAAGATGATCCCTCTCACTTAATATCAAGACAATAATGTGTTCTTCCTTAGTATGCACCATTAATAAATTTCGTCGTTTCTAGACACTACGTGATGATCGGATGTGATAGACTCAACGTTCGCATACCACGGGTGTTTTCAAGCCTAGTATGTACAGACATGGCCTTGAAACGCACGCAATACAATGGTTCTACTTGGCGCCTAGCATGTAGAGACATGGCCTCAGAACACGTAAACTAAAGGTAAAGCATGAGTCATATAGATGATATGATGAACAGGTTGATGTCCGCCTTTGCAACTACACCGTCTCACATGATGATCGGTTTTGGTGTAGTGAATTTGGTCCGTGTAATCACTAAAAATGACTAAGAGGGATGTTGTTTTTGAGTGGGAGTTCATGGGATAATTTTAGAATTAACTTGAACTTAATTTATCACAAACTTAGTCTAATAGTCTTTGAAAATATGTTGTAGATCATGGCACCACCTACCTTCAATTTCAATATGTTCACGGAGAGAGAAAAACTAGCAAACAATGGAAGCAACTTTACCAACTGGGAACTTAACCCGAGGATTCTCCTCACCGCTTGCAAGAAGCTCTATGTGCTTGATGCACCGCTAGGTGACCGGCCTGCTGATGATGCTTCTGAGGAAGATAACAATGTTTATCTGACTCAACAAGAAGACCACAATATAGTTCATTGTGGCATCCTTTATGGATTTGAGCCAGAGTTGCGAAAACGTTTCGAGAACAGCATTGCCTATGCTACAATGGGAGAATTGAAAATGATTTTTGATACCCATGCTGCAGTTGAGAGTTATGATGCTTCAGAAAATTTCTTTAGCTGCATGATGGAAGAGAACAACTCCGTTAGTGAGCATGTACTCAGAATGTTTGCATATGTTGATAAGCTCATAGCCTTGGGAATAACGATTCCCATTGAGCTAGGATACATCATGTTCTCCAATTCTTCCACCTAGTTACAAGAACTTCGTGATGAACTATGATATGCAAGGCATGAAGAAGTCTCTTCCCGAGCTTCTCTCGATGCTTAAAACTGCCGAAGTGGAGTTCAAGAAAGAGCATCAAGTGTTGATGATCAATAAGACCACTAGTTTCAAGAAAGACAAGCCAAAGGTCAACTTCAAGAAGGGTGGCAAGTCTGTTGCTACACCCGAGAAGAAAACCAAGTATGGCCCTAAGACTGAGACTTAGTGCTTTTTTTGCAAGGGCACTCGCCACTGGAAGCGCAATTGCCCCAAGTATCTGGCAGATAAGAAGGCCGGCAAAGTGAAAAAAGGTATATGTGATATACTTGTTATTGATGTGTACCTTACTAGTACTCGCCGTAGCGCCTGGGTATTTGATACCGGTTCGGTTGCTCACATATGTAACTCGAAACAGGAGTTGCAGAGTAAGCGACCACTAGCAAGGGATGAGGTGACGATGCGCGTCGGCAATGGATCAAGAGTTGATGTGATCGTCGTCGGGACGCTACCTCCTCGTTTACCATCTAGATTAGTTATAAACCTGAATAATTGTTATTTGGTGCCTGCATTGAGCATGAATATCATTTCTGGATCGTGCTTAATGCAGAGTGGTTATTCCTTTAAGTCTGAGAACAATGGTTGTTCGATTTATATGAATAATATCTTTTATGGCCACGCACCTGAGAAGAATGGTTTATTTCCTTTGAATCTTGATAGTATTGATACACATATTCATAATGTGAATGCTAAAAGAATTAAGTTGAATGATGATATTGCTACTTACATGTGGCATTGCCGCTTAGGTAATATTGGTGTTAAACGCATGAAGAAGCTCCATTCTGATGGACTCTTAGAATCACTTGATTATGAATCATTTGAAACATGTGAACCATGCCTTATGGGCAAGATGACTACAACCCCGTTTTCCAGAACTATGGAACGGGCGACAGACTTACTGGAAATTATACATACTGATGTGTGTGGACCAATGAGTGTATCGGTGCGCGGTGGATATCATTATTTTGTCACTTTCACAGATGATTTGAGTAGATCTGGATATATTTACTTAATGAAACACAAATATGAGATATTTGAAAAGTTCAAAGAATTTCAGTGTGAAGTTGAAAATCATCGTAACAGAAAGATTAAATTTCTATGATCTGATCGTAGAGGTGAATATCTAAGTTACGAGTTTGGCATGCATATGAAACAACGTGGAATAGTTTCACAACTCACACCTGCCGGAACACCACAACGTAATGGTGTTTCCGAACATCGTAATCGTACTTTATTGGATATGGTTCGATCTATAATGTCTCTTACAGATTTGCCACTATTGTTTTGGGGTTATGCACTAGAGACCGCTGCATTCACTTTAAATAGGGCACCATCTAAATCCGTTGAAACAACACCGTATGAATTTTGGTTTGGAAACAAACCTAAGCTGTCATTTCTAAAAGTTTGGGGATGCGATGCTTATGTGAAGAAGCTTCAACCTGATAAACTCAAACCAAAAGCGGAAAAATGCGTCTTCATAGGATACCCTAAAGAAACAATAGGGTACACCTTCTATCACAGATCCGAAGGCAACATTTTCGTTGCCAAGAATGGATCCTTTTTAGAGAAGGAGTTTCTCTCGAAAGGTGTGAATAGTAGGAAGGTAGAACTCGACGAGATTATTGAACCTTCTCTTCTTGGAATGGCGAGTAGCGCAGCATCGGAAGTTGTTCCAGTGCCGAACCCGTCAGTTGAAGAGGGAGCTAATGATAAAGATCATGAAACTCCAGAAGAGGAAACGACCGCACCTCGCAGGTCAACTAGGGAACGTACAACTGTTGAACTGTATAGGGATCCCGTCTTAAGCTTCATGCTAGATGGAGGTGATGACCTTGTGATGTATGATGAAGTGATGATGAGCCCAGATTCCAACAAATGGCTTGAAGCCATGAAATCCGAAATAGGATCCATGTACGAAAACCAAGTTTGGACTTTGGTGGACTTACCCGATGACCGCAAGGCCGTTGAGAACAAATGGATATTTAAAAAGAAAACTAATAATGTGACCGTCTATAAAGCTCGACTTGTCGCAAAAGGTTTCCGACAAATTCAACGAGTTGACTACGATGAGACTTTCTCACCAGTAGCGATGCTAAAGTCAGTTAGGATTATGTTAGCAGTTGCTGCATTTTTTGAATATGAAATCTGGCAGATGGATGTTAAAACGGCGTTCCTTAATGGTGACATTGAGGAAGAGTTGTATATGATGCAACCCAAAGGTTTTGTTGATCCTAAGGATGCTGACAAAGTATGCAAGCTTCAACGTTCCATTTATTGACTGAAGCAAGCATCCCGGAGTTGGAACCTCCGTTTTGATAAGGTGATCAAAGGGTTTGGATTTGTCCAAACACATGGAGAAGCTTGTAAATACAATAAAGTGAGTGGGAGCTCTGTAGCATTTCTAGTACTATATGTGGATGACATATCGTTGATTGGAAATGATATAGAACTTTTAAAAAGCGTAAAAGGTTATTTGAACAGTAGTTTTTTTATGAAAGACCTCGGTGAAGCAGCTTATATATTAGGCATCAAAATCTATAGGGATAGATCAAGACACTTAATTGTATTTTCGCAAAGTACATACCTTGACAAGATTTTGAAGAAGTTCAGAATAGAAGAAAGTAAGAAGGGGTTCTTACCAATGTTGCAAGGAAAGACGGTGAGTAAGACTCAATGTCCGGCTACAGCAGAAGATAGATAAATTATGAATAAGATTCCCTATGCTTAAGCCATAGGTTCTATCATGTATGCAATGCTATGTACAAGACCAGATGTGGCACATGCTATTAGTTTGACTAGCAGGTACCTATCCGATCCAGGTTTGGAACACTGGACGGCGGTCAAGAATATCTTTAAGTACTTGAGAAAAACAAAAGATATGTTTCTCGTATATGGCGGTGAAGAAGAGCTCGTCACAAGATGTTACGTCGATGCTAGCTTCAACACTGATCCGGATGACTCCAAGTCAAAATAAGGGTACGTATTTGTTATGAATGGAGGAGCGGTAAGCTAGAGGAGTTCCAAGCAATCTGTGGTAGCGGCATCATCAACAGAAGCAGAATATGTTGCTGCCTCCGAGGCAACACAGGAAGTAGTTTGGATGAAGGAGTTCATATCCGAACTAGGTGTGGTTCCGAGTGCGTTGGATCCAATGGTTATCTATTGTGACAACAATGATGCCATAGCCAATGCTAAGGAACCAAGGTTTCACAAGAATTCTAAGCATATCAAGTGTCGTTTTCACACCATCCGTGAACATGTCGCAGATGGGGATGTGAAGATTTGCAAAGTACATACGGATCTAAATGTGGCAGATCTGTTGACTAAACCTCTCCCATAGGCAAAACATGATAAACACCAGAATTCCATGGGTGTTAGATTCATCACTATGTAATATAGATTATTGCCCCTAGTGCAAGTGGGAGACTGAAGGGAATTTGCCCGAGAGGCAATAATAAAGTGTTTATTATGTTATTACTTGTTTATGATTTATGTTTATTTCACATGCTAGAATTGTACTAACCGGAAACGTTGATACATGTGTGTTTAATAAACAAACAATCGTTTCTAGTAAAGCCTCTCTTTTAACTAGCTCATTAATTAACCGATGATCAAGGTTTCCTAATCATGAACATTGGATGTTGTTAATAACGAGGTCATGTCATTAGGAGAATGATGTGATGAACATAAACCCAAACTAAGTATAACAATACGATCAAGTCATTTAGTTTATGTTGTTATGTCTCACATACGAAGTAACCTCATTCCTTAGACCATGAGATCATGTCAATCACTAATACCGGAAGGGTGCTTTGATGTCATCAAACGTCACGCCGTAACAGGGTGACTATAAAGGTGTCGTTGGGTATTCGAAAAGTGTTATTTGAGGCTCATGGATCAAGAGTGGGATTTTCCATCCAAATGATAGAGAGATACTCTGGGACCTCTCGGTGAGATCACATCGACACCACTTGCAAGCACGTGACTAGGTCACAAGGATGTCATATCACGGAACGAGTAAAAGAGTACTTGTCGGTAATGAGATCGAACTAGGTATGGTTGATACCAATGATCGGATCTCGGACAAGTAAAATATCGCGAGACAAAGGGAATAGTTACAACATTGATGGTTCACATGATCACAAGAGTCATCGTTCAATATCTAGGAGTCATCACAGATCTCCAGATCCCGCTGTTGATTATTGATCGGAGAGGTGTCTCGATCATGTCTATGTTATTCACGAACCGTAGGGTGACAAACTTAAGGTTCGATGAAGCATTTGAGAGAATACATAATATCGAAGAATGTTTTGGACAACACCGAAACTGTTTCAGGTAAAATTGAAATAGTTCATGGGGTTTTTGTCGAATGGTTGTTAATAGAATTAACAAATGATTCGAGGTGCTATATGAAAATGTTTGTTAATGGAATTAACAAATATTAAAATAAAGAAATAAAAATGTTTATTTATTTATTAAAGAAAAAACTTTGGATTTTCTAAGTGGAGTTTTAAGGGAGCATGAGTGGGTGTGAGTGGAGCTTCCACTCACATGAAGAGGGAAGAGGTGGGGGCACCCCATGGCTGGCCGCACCCGCCTTTGGGCTGCCTCCCCCTCCCGTATAAAAGGAGGGTGAGTGACGAATATATGGATCCTGGACCCTGCGAATAAGGACACCCCCTCTCAGGCCCAAGGTTGAAGGCCCAAGAAGAGGAGCCCTTGGAATACACCAGTAGGCCCACGTGAAGCCCACCTGCACTAACTTGCGGGTTAAGATAGGAAACATGTAACCGACCTAGTTAGGGTTCGAGTCCTCTCCGGGTAGGATTCGAGACCTGGCCACCTATATAAGGCCAGGAGAGCCCCCCGGGAGAGGACCAAGCAACACAACACCATCAAAGCCTTGAACTCGAGATCTTACTCTCGATTCGAGCATCACCATTGTAACCGATCTTTCCGTCAATACAGATCGACAAGAGGCAGGAGTAAGGGTTTTACCTCTACGAGGGCCCCGAACCTGGGTAAATCTCGCCCCCTGTCTAGCCGACGATTCCACCAGCGCTCATGACTTCTCCTAGTCGAAACCCGATAGGGTCACCTAAGGGATTTGTAGAGTCAGAGATTCGACAATTGGCGCCGACCGTGGGGACGACGGGTGCTGGATCACCGGCATCTTCGGCTTCATCGACAACACACTCTCGTTGGAAACCATCGACTACGGCTCCAAACAATCCTATACGGATCGGATCTGTCGTGGTCACACCTCACTCGCCGGAATCACGCCCGGTATTCGAGGATCTGGAGAAAAGCGTCACTTTGACGTTCGGGAGCCTAGAATTTGTGACTAACCGGGACGGAATCCTCCACTTCTCGGATGAATCGGAAACCGAATCTGGAGCTATCGACTCGCGCCGTCATCTGGAGAAAAGCGGCGAGTCCATCCGCTTCAACGCCAACGACTACCATACCCTCTCGACAGAGGAACCATCAAGAATTCGAAGAAACTTTCGACCTACGCCTAGGACGCACGAGCCTCGACTGGCTCAAGTCTGCATGGCAGGATCGGAACAAGCCTCGGAAACAGAACACAGCGCGACAGAGCGCAACATAATCGGCGTCTCACGGGAATCCTGGAACCGAGCAAAGAAAGCTATGTGAACGAGCAAGCCACCCGCATCTGGGGCCTCACACGAAGACATGGTTGCCTACCACTATCACCTAGTGAGAGCAGCCACGACTATCAAGGACGCTCGGATAGATCTGGCCCGCCGAAGAAGAGCGGCGGACGAGTCGAGCCAAAGGCAAGCCGGGCTATCCATAACACCTTCGGTTGGAACCCGACCCGCGAGAAAGGGACACGCATCCACGTCCAGGAACAACGAGTCCCTAGCCAGAACCAGGAGATCAGTCACCCCTTCTCTCATGCGAGTCGACGACGATGGCAATGTCTACCCGCAAACTCCTGCTGCCGCGGTTCTAGCCGCAGCAACTTACATGCAGATGAACCAACCGACGGAAAGTGACCCTCGGGCGGAACAGTATAAACAAGTACGCAAGGGATTAGGGATGGCGGCCGCAAGGCTCGCCGCTTATGATCGAAAGAAGGCCGCAGAGCAGCTGGAGAAGGAACAGGAGAAGGAAAAAGACAAGGATAGGGAAGCATCCCGTAAACGCAAGAGTTCTTCGCCAAGAAGGGACAGGTCACCACGTCGTGGTCGAGGAAAAGAAGCACGGCGCCGTGATGACAGTCGAAGTAGCAGCGAAGGCAGTCCGAGAGACAAGAGCTCGCGGCATCATAGCAGCCGCTCGCGAAAGCGAAGCAAGGAGCCAAGGAAGGATACTGACCGCGACCGGCCAGAGTACGACGCGCAATCAGATCTCGTGCAAAAAAGGGTGGATAAGGCGAGGGCTTCGCGATATCGCGAGCGCTCCTCGTTTGGCTCCTCGGATGACGAAACCTGCGGCGCTCTCTGCTTTGCCCGCAGTATCCGCGAGGCGCCCCTACCCAAAAGATTCAAACTTAGCACGGAAGTAACAAAGTACGACGGCTCACTCGAGCCCTCTCAATGGCTAAGCGATTACCTCACGGCAGTAAAATGCCAACGTGGGAATAAAAACACGGCTATGCAATACCTCAATTTGCATCTCGCCGGCGCGGCTCGCAGTTGGCTGGAGAGACGACCAAAATCTTGCTACGCATCGTGGGATGATTTGCACCGCGATTTCTGCAAAAATTTTCAGTCGACTTACAAGAGGCCAGCCACCATTGAAGAACTGCGAGCATGCAAACTGAAAAGTGGCGAATCCACCCGCGAGTACATCCAGCGATGGACTACGCTCAGGAATACCGCAGGAACCATTTCAGAAGAAGTAGCGATTGAAGCCTTCGCAAAAGGTGCCCGAAGAACGGCTTTCAGAGAAGAACTGGGCAGAGCCGCACCCAAGACTATTGGGGAACTGATGAACATAGCCGAAAAATGGGCTAACGGAGAAGATGCGGTGCGCAATGAGAGGGCATCATCACCTGCACATGATGAAGATCGTCATAGTCAAAGGAAGAGGAGAAAATACTACGATCACGAAGACAGAGAGGAGTTGGTTGCAGCGGAATTCACGCGAGGCCGCGACTCCGGTCGCCGTGGGAATCGCGAGTGGAGACCAAAAGCTGAAGAAAAATCACCTGACGAAGACCTCGATGGATACTGCTCGCTACATCTATTTACAGATAAACGCACGGGCAAAACTAAGGTAACGCACCTTCTTAAGGATTGCCGAAAGTTTATCGATATCACAGAAGCACTTGCAAGGAAAAGAGCTGCACACGCGCAAAATTACCCACCGCTTCCAGGAGGAGGCCACCAAGGGTTCCAGCCGCCACAACCCCCACCTCCACCAGCAAATCCAAACATGGCATTAGCCGCGCTACCTGCACCGCCAGCTCAAAACTCCGGGGCCAACGCGTATCCGAACCCAGCAGGGCAACTCGCGATGATCCAGAAGGTATGTCCATCCCGCAGAGCTCAAAAGACTAACACAAGGCAATTGTGCATGGCCGTGCAGACACCGCCAACAAAAACAGAATACTTGAAGATGGCGGACCAGCCAATAACATTCTCGATGAAGGATCACCCGCCACGAGTCTATCGACCAGGACACGCCGCCCTTTTCATCCAAGCACAAATTGGCAACTACGACTTGGCCCGCGTATTCATGGATGGTGGCAGTGGCATCAACATTATCTACGCGGATACACTACATCGGATGAACAGGAACTTGGACGGCCTCCAGGAATCAGAAACATCCTTCCACGGGATAGTTCCAGGAAAAGCAATCCGTCCACTCGGAACAATTAACCTAGAAGTTGTGCTGGGCACTAAGAGCAACTACAGAAGAGAATTCCTCGACTTCGAAGTTGTCGACTGGCCTTCGCAGTACCACGCCATTCTTGGTCGAACAGCGTTCGCCAGATTCATGGCAGTACCGCATTACGCCTACCTGAAGCTCAAATTACCTGGAGAACATGGCGTAATCACCATCGACGGAGATTTTGAGAAATCCAACAAATGCGACATTGAATTTAATGAGATCGCAAAATCTTTTGGGATGCAAGAAGAACTTCAAGAGCTGGCAAAAACCACGGATCACTCCGTGATGCCCCTCACGAAGAAAAACGCGCCTGAACTGGAGTTCAGCGCTAATAGCGACACTCGAAAGCATCAAGTGCACCCGACAGATCCTGCGAAGACAACGCTGGTTTCCACCACCCTTCCGCAAGCATAGGAAAGCGCGCTCGTCGAACTCCTCCGTGAGTACTGGGAAATTTTTGCTTGGCAGCCATCAGATATGCCAGGAATACCCAGGGAGTTTGCCGAGCACTCACTCGATGTCTTTCCAGATGCCAAACCAATCAAACAAACTACTCGACGATTTTCAGAACCCAAGCAGAAGGCGCTTGGAGAACAAGTAAACAGATTGTTAGCAGCAAAATTCATCAGGGAGATCAAGATATCCACTTGGTTAGCAAACCCGGTACTGGTCCCCAAAAAGAACACGGACATCCTTCGGGTATGCATCGACTACACGTCGTTAAACAAGCACTGCCCCAAGGACAACTTTCCCCTCCCGCGAATCGACCAGATCGTGGACTCTACGGCAGGCTGCCAACGCCTCTCTTTCCTGGATGCCTATTCGGGATATAATAAGATCCGGATGAAAAGAGAAGACGAAGAAAAGACAACATTCATCACACCTCACGGTGTCTACTGCTACACGACAATGCCCTTCGGGCTCAAGAACGCAGGCGCAACATACCAGCGCTGCATGCAAAAATGCCTCGTCAAGCTCATTGGCAAGAACGTACAAGTGTACGTTGACGACATAGTCATCAAGACTCGAGTTGAGAGCACACTCCTCGAGGATATTAGAGAAACATTCGATGCCCTCAACGCATACAGGATCAAGCTCAATCCGACAAAATGCGTTTTCGGCGTCCCAGCAGGGAAACTTCTCGGGTACCTGGTATCCGCCAGAGGCATCGAAGCCAACCCAGAAAAAATACAAGCAATCTTGACAATGAAGGAGCCAACTAATCTACGCGAAGTCCAACAGCTTGCAGGGCGACTGGCCGCCCTGAGCAGGTTCATCGCACGATTGGGAGAGCAAGCGTTACCCTTCTACAAGCTGTTGAAGAAGACGGACAAATTCGAGTGGACACCAGAAGCTAAGCAAGCATTCGCGGACTTAAAGCGATCGTTGCAAAGTAGGCGAGTCTTTGCAACACCGCAAGAAAGGGAGCCACTCTACTTATACCTAGCCGCCACAAACCAGGTCATCAGCACAGCAATCGTAGTCGAACGACCTGAGCAGGGCAAAGCGTACGGAGTTCAACGTCCAATCTATTACATCAGCGAAGTGCTCTCACCATGCAAACAACGATATCCTCATTACCAGAAGCTCGCATACGGGGTGGTCCTTACAGCTCGAAAACTCAAGCACTACTTCCAGGAACACGCCATCACAGTAGTTAATGATGCGTCACTCGGGACAATCATGAACAACCCCATGGCATCCGGAAGAATAGCCAAATGGAGCATCGAGTTGGGCGCCTGGGACATCACTTACGCAGGGCGCAACGCAGTCAAATCTCAGGTGCTCGTGGAATTCCTAAGCGAATGGACAGAACTACAAACGCCCGGGCCACCTGAGTACACGAGCAATTGGATAATGTATTTTGACGGGTCCAAAAGAAACGAAGGAGCAGGAGCTGGAATTGTCCTCATATCGCCACAGGGAGACAAACTGCAATACGTCCTGCGATTGGACTTTCCACCAGATGATCCAGCATCGAATAACGACGCAGAATATGAAGCCCTGTTGCATGGAATGAAGATGACAGTCGCCTGTGGAGCTACTCGATTAATGATTTACGGCGACTCCAATCTCATTGTGCAGCAGACAATGAAAGAATGTGATGCAATTGCTGAAAACATGATCGCGTATCGCGACATGTACAATCTACTCGAAGGAAGTTTCAAAGGGTGCGAGTTGAAGCACATTGCAAGATCAAGCAACGAAGAAGCAGATAGGCTGGCAAACATGGGTTCCACAAATACACCCATACTACCAGGAATATATTTCGAACGGATGATCAAGCGATCGGTCAAAGTCAAGAAAGCTACAGGAACACCCGCAGCGTCAGAAACAGAGGTCAGCCCGCAAGTCGCCATTATCGAGCTTACCCATAATATATCAAGACAGGTTTTTCTGGTCGAGCCAGTCTGGACGCAGAAATATCTCGACTACCTGATCAACAGACAACTCCCGGCCGATCCACGTGAGGCTCGACAAATAGTGAGACGCAGCAAATCCTTTTGGGTAGTCAACGGAGAATTATACAAGCAAAGCATATCGGGTATACTTCAACGTTGCATCGCACCCGAAGACGGCAAAGAATTACTCCAGGACATCCACCAAGGAGACTGCGGACATCATGCTAGCTGGAAAGCAATCATGGGGAAAGCTTTCCGAGCGGGATTCTACTGGCTAACAGCAGCTACCGATGCAAAGGATCTGGTCGAGCGATGCGATGCTTGCCAGCGATTCGCACCAAGACCACATACACCTGCTACGGAATTGCACATGATACCCATTGCTTGGCCCTTCGCACAATGGGGGCTGGACATGGTTGGACCACTACGCAAGTCCACGCCTGGCGGATATACACACTTGCTGGTCGCAGTCGACAAGTTCACCAAATGGATCGAGGCAATGCCAGTAACTTCGGCTAGCGCCCAATGCGCCGTCAAATTCCTCGACTCCATTGTATGCAGATTTGGCGTGCCACATGACATCATTACAGACAATGGTACAAACTTCACAGCAAAGGAAACGCAACAGTTTTGCGAGGAAAAGGGCACCAACTTCAAGTTTGCTTCAGTTGCCCACCCGCAAACGAACGGTCAAGTCAAAAGATCCAACGACTTAGTTTCGGCTGGCATCAAGAAACGTCTACTCGATCGTCTACACCCCGCCGCAGGACATTGGGCAGAAGAGCTACCCTCCGTACTATGGAGCCTCCGCACAACTCCAAACCGATCCACAAAATACACACCATTTTTCATGGTATACGGGGCAGAAGCAGTCCTACCCGAGGATGTTAGATTCAGCGCCCCACGAGTCGTGGCCTACAGCGAAGAAACCTCCAATAAGGCACTCGCGGAAGATATGGATGCACTCGACGAAATGCGAGACATCGCGCTCGCAAGATCCGCAGTATATCAGCAATCACTGCGAAACTATCACAGTCGCCGCATATGCCACAGAGCATTCGCGGTTGGAGATCTAGTGCTACGGCTCAAGCAGAAGGAAGGGCACAAGCTCGAGCCACCCTTGGAAGGACCCTTCCTCATACACGAAGTCATCCCAGGAGGAGCCTACAGGCTGAAGAATCAGTCGACTGGAGGAATCTATTCCAATCCTTGGAATATCGCACACCTCCGCAAATTTTATCCCTAGGATTTCTTATTGTCACAACAAATAAGGCTATACTAGCCACTCTTGTAGCCCGAATACATGACTTCTCAGTCATATCAATAAAATACATGGTTTCTCAACCATATTTACTCGAAGATTATCTATTCTTACATGCTAAAATAGTTACAGGTACACACCCCATAAACACACGGGGGCTAAGCCTACAACTAAGCATCACAAGAAAATTCATACACACAAGGTTACACACCTTATAAACAGTTTTTACAAGCTATACAGCATACAACCAGTCATGGCGATAAGCATTCTCAGTCGCCAACACTCTCTCTACTTCTTCAGAGGTCAATCGAATGATTTTCTCCGCTGCAGGACGAACAGCATCGTAATGCGGAGAAATATCATCGATTGGTCCATCTGGGAGGCTAGCTACGGAGTTAAAATCTACTTCAGGATATCGTATTCGGACAAAGGAGAGAGCAACCACCGCGCCGCAAATCATCTGGTTGCGCACGCACTCGCGAATTTCTCCCTCCTGCCCGAAGAGCCCAAGGAGATACCTCCAATCTTCAGGACCCCTCTCAAGCGGGTAGAATGCAGCGTTTATCGCGATCAAGACCTCGTGAAAAGAACTCACGAGAACTTTTATCTGGGAGACACGAAACTTCAAAGTAGCTAACACAAAACCTCGGCTGCGATCAGACCAAAAATTGTTCGCATGAGGCCTTGAGCTGCCAGCTTCTTGAAGAATGTGGTTTTCCACCCACTGTTTTTCCTCCCTATCATCCGGTTTAACAACTGAAGAAAAGAGTACGTGATCAGATAAGGAAGCAAGACAAAGAAGACTTGGGGGCTGTATTACTTACACAACAGTTCCCTAGACGGGGAAGCCAGCTCGTCCATCACAAACTATTCCCGTTCAGTCGCCAGTTTTTTCTTGGACTTCGCCACATCGGCCACCCCACGCAACACTTTCAGTTTGCGCTCGCCATCGGCTACACGATCACGAAGACCCGCCAAAGACCCAACAGCTGCAACAAGTGGATCAGCTCGGGCAGCAAGTCCACCTGGGGATTCTGCGACAAATCCAGTAGCCTGGAAGAGTACAAGGAAAGAAGTAAGACGCCCTATTCGAAGTATTTCTAGTCGCACATTTGACGAATGCTCGGGGGCTACTCCCATCGGGAGAGAATACACAAACTACCAGAAGCAATTTCCAGGCAAACATTTTGATTAAAGATAATACGGGAATACATCCCAAGGTTCATTACATTCAAAACGGAAAAGGAATACAAAACTACGAAGCTACAGTGGTACTCCCGCTAGCGGCAGTCGCCCCTCCTGTGAGCCGAGCAAATAGCTCAGACAGCTTCCGAGCAAGGATGGAGGCTTGCTCACCAAAACGAGAGAGCCGTACCTTTTTGCCCGTGGAGGGGTCGACTGGAAGAGCCGAGTAGGCTTCCTCCAAACCGGTGAATCCATGCGCCAGCGCGAACTGGATCGCAGTCTTTGCGCCAGACTCCGACTGGGCGACCGCGTAGGCATCCAAGAGACTGCTCTTCGAAAAGATCTTCAGCAAGTCATCTAGCGCAGACGGAGGTGCAGCGTTGGCGAGGAAGCGACCGTGCACTTGCGTCAACACATGAGTGGCATCACCAATCAAGGAGCAAACTCCTTCGGCGTGCCTCTTGAGTTGAGCAAGAGTGTCGGTTAGCACGTCTACCCGTTGGATCCCAGGGATCTCCAGAGGAACATCCAGAAGACCTGCAAAAGAAAAGAATATCAAGACCTGGCAAGTTCAGCAGGATAAAAGATGAAATCGCGAGAGCTTAAATTGCTTACCCACGAGACGCTCAGCAAGGGGACGGAGGAACGTGACAAGGTCAGAATCGGCCTTATTGCCAGCATCCTCTTGATCCTTTAGAGCCTTCCGCGCATCCGCAAGTTGCCTTTCAAGATCCTCCGATCGCATGCGGGAGGTCTCCAATTCTTGTCGGATGGCAGCTAGATCAGCCCCCTGAGTGGTTACCCGCTCAGAGAGACTGCCCTTCTCGGATTCCGCGAATTCGAGTCGGGCTGCATAGAAACACTTGTCAGAAGTCAAGAATTGAAGAAAAAATAGGAAGAAGAAAAGATGATAAGACTTACTCTTAAGGAGCTCGTTCTCAGACGAGAGTCGACTGCGGTCTGATCGAAGCGACTCACATTCTGACTCGGCAAGAATAACTCGGCGACCAATCGCCGCAAGAGAGTCAACAAGCGACTACAAAAATACAGAGATAGAAGAATTAGAAGATATAAACTGGAGCCTGTACCCGATTAAATTCAATCGACTACAGCCTCGGGGGCTACTCCCATCGGGAGCACTGCCGTGCACCCGATAAAATCAAGAAGAAGAAAAAGACAAAGCTTTGAGCCCGTAGCCGACCGCACGCGATCGACTACAGCCTCGGGGGCTACTCCCATCGGGAGCACTGTCGTGCACCCGATACAAATTTTATGACAAATGACAAAGTTTACCTGGCCCGTGGCGCGGGAGAGGGGATCCACGGAGCTGTCTGTCACTTCTTTCGAAGCTGTAGTCCTGGCGGTAAAGCTGGGCGCCTCGCGTTCCACAGTCGCCGCATGGGGGGCTGTGCTGGGAGAATTCTGGACAGTGCCAGCAGTGGGAGTCTCACCCGCAGCTCCTGCTCTATTCCTCTTTTCGGGAGGAACAGAAGAAGCATACCTGCGAGGACTGATGGTTTGCAATCTGCAACAGATAAACATCAACATAGATGCAAAGGAAAAAGTTCGACCAAAGGACAAGAAGAAGAACTTACTCATCATCTTCATCTTCATCCAGCAAATCCGCGTTCCAAGCGGGCGCGATCACTGGGAATGAAGGGGAAGGGGCGAGTGAGCGAAGTGGAGTCGCGGAGATAGGAGCCTTCCCACGCGATTCTTCCAAGGAGTTATCCTTGGAAGTAGCCTCGTTATCATCCACTCGACGACGCTTGTGGTGATGAAGGCCGCCCTTCGAGCCCTCCGCATCATCCGAAGAATCGTCCTCGGAGCTCGAAGAAGCATCGGCTACACTGGTATCGGCTAAGCCGTCCAGGTGACTCGCCAATAACTCCGAGGCGTCCTCTCCCGCAACTGACGGGTAGCAGTTCGCCACTGCTAAGCTCTACAAAGAAGGCAGAAGAAGGCAAGAAAAAATTCAGTCGACTAAAGCTCAAAACAAAGAAGAAAATAATAGAAGACAGGAAGGGTAAAACTAACCGCGGCTGGTGGAGGTTTCGAAGCGTCGAAGGCTTCGACTGTGCAGTCGGGAAACTTCTCCTCCACCTTCAAGCTGGTGACAGCCGCGATTTTCTTCTCGAACTCAACGTTCGAAAGCTCCTCGCGGCTCACTCGGCTAGGATCTTCAGCGCCTTGGTATTCCCACATGGTGGAAGGCCTTTGCTGCAGCGGTTGGATCCCGCGCTTCAGAAAAATACTCGCCAGGTGCAGCCCGTGAAGTACCACTCCAGCAGTTTGATCCCGGAGAGCGGACACCCTTGCGAGTAGGGGCGTGACAACCTGGGTTTCTTCGGCTGACAGCTTGTGCGCCCAGGACTTTCGCCTCTTCAAAACAGCGAACGGGTGGAATTCCACGATCCCACCCGAGCTGTTGTCGATGACGTAAAACCACTTTTTCCGCCAGCCTTGGGCGGAGTCGACGAAGTGCATGTTGAAGTAGCTGCTCTCCAGTCGCGCCTGGATCCCGAAGCCACCTGTGCGTAGCGGCTCGCCAGGCTCGGAGTCCACCCGCGATTTCTCGCGGAAGATGCGAACTTTGAAGAGGGCCTTCCAAAGCGTCCAATGAGGGCGAATGCCAAGGAAGCATTCGCAGAACACGATGAAGCACGATATGTGCTGCACCGCGTTCGGAGGAAGATCATGAAGTTGTATGCCATAGACATACAGCAACCCGAGGAGGAAAGGATGGAGAGGGAAGGAAAGACCCCGAGACACGTGGTCCGCGAAGACCACGCGCTCGTTCGACTGCGGGTTTGGTACCTCTTCTTTCTTCCCGAGGCGCACCCGCTTCTCAGATTCAGCCGGCAGCAGCCCCTCCCGCTGCATCTCTTTGATGCTCTTTGCGGTGGTGTTGGGCGAACGCCAGTCGCCAGCTCGAGGCGCAGGTTGCGCGGAAACTTCTCCGGTTGTAGAGGTGGCAGCGCCACGTCTTTTGCCTCCAGCCATGGTTGACAGCACGAGCTCGAGCGCGAGGAAGAAGATGGGCGCGAGGAAGGAGATGGATTGAAGACAAAGGCTGGGAAGTTTTTACCGCAGCGCTAAGTCCCGTATTTATACACGGAGCGAATCAGCCCCAGCCATTCGATGCGCTACGTGGCGCCTATCGCAGCCACCACGTGTGAAGATGAAACGAGGAGACGGTGAAACGCTGTTCCGTGCCACGATCTTAACAGAAGATCATGCGCATTTACTGCACCGTTCACGTAAAAACCGGGAGCGGCGTCTCGTTTCCCGGTCAAAAAGCTGACTAGGTGGGCCAGCCCATCTGTTACCACTCCGTCACGTCCCATCGGGAGGAGAAAAGTGCGCCATGACGTCATGGCACGCATCATCAAATTCAAGAACCTTCGAATGGAAAATTCAAACACGAAAACAGCTTCGTATGAAATTCCTTCGATTAAAGGCAATTCCTTTGCGAACAAATCATGGAGTAAGACCTCTTTAAAACAAGAGACCTACCCTATACACGAAAACTCTTTCGTATGGGCACAACAGTTCAAACATGAAAACTCTTTCATATGGGCATGACTCTCTTCAGTACGAAAATTCTTTCGATTGAATCTTAAACAATCACTCGGGTAGAAAGAACCTACCTCCATTCACACATGATATTTCTACATCATAAAGACCTGGATTGTTCAGCCGACTAGGCACATCCGGATGCCATATTCTTCGAATATGAAGGTAAGACCCAAAAAGATCTTTCTTAAGGGCCTGGAATCGCACTCGAAAGCTGCGTCCTCCGGTATGATTCCGTGTCAACAACACGAAGAAAAATCCTAGCGGACGCGCCGGGTACCCCTATAGGTTAAAGTTCGACTCGATAAGTACACAACGGCTCAGTCGCAACAATCACCTTATCGGGTTCGAGTCGGAGGTCTCGAATCTGTGTAGGCCAGGAATGTTTTTGCCCTAGTCGCAATTAATTGGCCCTGATCTCTCGGGAGAGCCAAGCTACTGTGCCGCATCCTTCTGCGATAAAAGCCGCAAAAACAGGCACCTATGCTGCTCGACACTCGAGCATGAAGACTCGTTGCACAGGGAACACACCCTTTAAAACAGGAAACAACCAAGCTGGTTATCCATAAGAAAGGCAGACCAAGAAAGGCTTGACCGTCTACTCGACTGGAAAAATCCCACTCGAGCAAACGCTCGGGGGCTACTGACGAATATATGGATCCTGGACCCTGCGAATAAGGACACCCCCTCTCAGGCCCAAGGTTGAAGGCCCAAGAAGAGGAGCCCTTGGAATACTCCAGAAGGCCCACGTGAAGCCCACCTGCACTAACTTGCGGGTTAAGATAGGAAACATGTAACCGACCTAGTTAGGGTTCGAGTCCTCTCCGGGTAGGATTCGAGACCTGGCCACCTATATAAGGCCAGGAGAGCCCCCCGGGAGAGGACCAAGCAACACAACACCATCAAAGCCTTGAACTCGAGATCTTACTCTCGATTCGAGCATCACCATTGTAACCGATCTTTCCGTCAATACAGATCGACAAGAGGAAGGAGTAAGGGTTTTACCTCTACGAGGGCCCCGAACCTGGGTAAATCTCGCCCCCTGTCTAGCCGACGATTCCACCAGCGCTCATGACTTCTCCTAGTCGAAACCCGATAGGGTCACCTAAGGGATTTGTAGAGTCAGAGATTCGACAGTGAGAGCTCCCCCTCCACACACACTTGTCCCACTTCTTTTCCTCTCCACCCGCTGCTCCATTCCATGCTCTCCCACTTGGCGAAGCGTTGACCGTGGGATTCTTCACCACACCACGCTGTCGTGTTGTTGGAGTTCCCGGGGATCCTCTACTTCCGCTGCCCCGCTGGATCAAGGGAACGGAGGTCTTCATCGAGCTGAACGTGTGACCGATCATGGAGGCACCGCCGGGTTGCGTCGACATCTTCTCGCTCTCAGGATCGGCGTGAGTACGACTACGCCAACAACGAGATTGAATCTCGTAACTCTTAGAGTCTACGAGGGTATGTTTCCTAAGACTCTTTCTCCCCGTTACACTTCATCTCCTAGATTAGATCTTGGCCCTTCGGGTTTACCTCGCGTAGGAATTTTTTTGTTTTCTATGCAACGTACCCTTCAGCTACCCCGACCATAGTGCGTAACAAAAAGCCATTACAATCGCTATCAGCAAAGGAAGTCATATACCATATTCCTATCAACTGGTTTATTTTAGTGTGGCATAGTTTCAAGCTTTTAGACCAACCATTAATTGTTTTACCTTACTAAACCAGTAGGTTTACCACTAAGCATATTAATATCAAAACAACAACAAATAATCAAGTGAAACAGTTTAGTGATCTACAAGATTATGCAAGTCTTTTCCAACATACTGTCTACCACATGTAGCATTTTCTATTTCCATCAAACACCAAACAACAAAACCCTCCATCTAATATAGCAATGAAACAAGAGAGTACTAACATAACTCTACTAGAACTAACAGCTCTGAATAAGAGATGCATGAAAAACAGGAGCTAAAAGGATTTGCAGCAGCTAGAAGAAAAACTAAGAATACGGGCAAGTATTCATATGAAAAAGCGGAGCGTGTCTCTCTCCCACACAAGAACGCCGGGTTCCAACTAAGTTTATTGCATCAAGGAAAACAAAATAAAAAACAAATAGACACTCCAAGTAAAGTGCCTATGATGTGACCGAATAAAAATATAGTTTCACTAGAAGTGACCTGATAAATTGTTGATGAAGAAGGGAATGCCTTAGGCATCCCCAAGCTTAGACGCTTGAGTCTTCGTAGAATTTGCTGGGATGAACCACGGGGGCATCCCCAAGCTTTGGATTTTCACTCTTCTTGATCACATTATATCACCCTCTTCTCTTAACCCTTGAAAACTTCCTTCACACCACACTCAAAGTAATTCGCATTGGAGGGTTAGTGCACAATCAACAATTCACATGTTACCCTTGGACACAAGCCTTATTAATACTTTTTAAACATTAGCTACATCCACTCATGTTTTGTGGAGCAAAGAAATCCACTCAACATAGTAAAAGAGAGAATGCAAGTAAAAAGGCAGAATCTGTCAAAACCAGAACAGTCTGTAAAGACAAAAAAATTTGGGGCACTAAAGTTGCTCAAATTTCAAAACATAAAGATAGAAGAAGTTTCGGAATTAGCTAAGGAAGAAGCACAAAACTTTTCAGGTCATTTAGATCTTTTTGTGAATTATGCAATTTTTTATGGTGGACAACAAAAATCTGTTTCGTGCGCATAAATCAAAAACCAACCTCAACTTTCACTAGAGACTTTACTTGGCACAACAAATGCGGGAAAATAAAGATACAAAGGAGTTGCTATAGAAGTATACAACACCTTGACTCAATGAAAACAGAAGAAAACATTGCAAAAATAAAAACATGGGTTATCTCCCAAGAAGTGATTTTCTTTAAAGCCTTTTAGCTAGGCATGATAATTTGAGAAGATGCTCACATGAGAAATTATGAATTGAAGCAAAAGAGAGCATAAAGAAGCAAATGTAAAACAAATTTAAGTCTAACCCACTTCCTATGAAAAAGAATCTTGTAGAAAAACAAGTCATGAAAGCACAAAGCAACAAGCATAGGAAAGCAAAATAAGTGCAACTTCAAAAATTTCAACATAAGGGGGGGGGGACTTGTTATTGTTGAGATGCATAAAATTATGTTTCCTTCTCTCATAATAACTTTCAGTAGCATCATGAATGAAATTAACACTAACTATCACATATAACATTCTTATCATGAGCTACATGCATAAAAGAATTAATACTCTCCACATAAGCATAGTCATTCTTATTAATAGTAGTGGGAGCAAATTCAACAAAACAGCTATCATTATTATTCTCATCACCATAATTATCAAATATAGGATGCATATTGTAATCATAAATAATTTTCTCCTCAATAGTAGGTGGACTTAAAATAGCATGTTCATCATTGTAAACATCATATATAGAAGGCATATCATGATCACAATAAAATTTATCATCAATAGTAGGTGGAACTAGAATACCACAATCATTATAATCATCATATATTGGAGGCAAAGTATCATAAAAGTAAAATTGTTCCTCTGTGCTTGGGGGACTAAAAAGATCATTTTCATAAAAACTAGCTTCCCCAAGCTTATATTTTTCCATAGCATTAGAGATAATGGTGTTCAAAGAATTCATACTAATAACATTGCTACTAGCATGCAAATAAAGCTCCATAGGTTTTTTAGTGTTCTCTTCAAACACTTCATGTCCAAACTTAAGATAAATATTATAAAGCTCTCTCATATTTTTGTTGTTTTCCATTAATCCTAACTAGTAAAAATAAAAACAAGGAACAAGTAAAAATAAGCATAACTAGTGAAAATAAAAACAAGAAACAAAACAATATAATTGCAGGATCTAAAGGAAATAACTTTGAGCACCCACAGAGGATGTGAGTTCCTTTTACCTTACCTCCCCGGCAACGGCGCCAGAAAAGAGCTTGATGTCTATGCACGCTTCTATTCTTGTAGACAGTGTTGGGCCCCCAAGTGCAGAGGTTTGTAGAACATCAGCAAGTTTCCCTTAAGTGGATCACCCAAGGCTTATCAAACTCAGGGAGGTGGAGGTCAAATATACCCCTCTCAAGCAACCCTGCAATTATGATACTAGAAGTCTCTTGTGTCCCCAACACACCTAATACAATTGTCAGTTGTATAGGTGCACTAGTTCGGCGAAGAGATAGTGAAATACAAGTAGTATGGATGATTATAAGTGATAATAACAATCTGAAATAAAGATGGCAGCAAGCAAACATGTAGCAGAACTGATTGTAAATGGTGTTTCAATGCTTAGAAACAAGACCTAGGGATCATACTTTGACTAGTGGACACTCTCAACAATAATAACATAATTTAATGCATAAATATCATATCTTCACTATGCTGCTCTGAACCACTCTCCGGTCGGATAACAAACACCAATCATTGCGTAGGGCTATAAGAGCACTCCTTAGAGTTCACATATCCACGTCTTGGTCACCCCCATGCTATCACCATGAGACCTAGATGGTTCCAAACAAACACCACAATTTCATAGGGTAATCCAACAAAAAATATAATATCATGCTAAACCACACGATGCACACACTGTCACCATTACACCGGGATCAAAGTGTCTACGAAAATCTCATAACAAAACCACTTGAGTAGCATCACAGATGAAGTGTAACATCTACTTATTCAACTATATTACAAAGCTCATGATCACATGAAGATCACACCATAGGAGAGAGAGATGAAACACATAGCTACCGGTAGAGCCCTCAGCCTCGAAGGAGAACTACTCCCACCTCATCATAGGAGACAGCAACGGTGTTGAAGATGGCGGTAGAGTCGATGAAGATGGTTTCGGGGGCACTTCCCCACCCCGACAGGGCGCCGGAACAGAGATTTATGTCCCCCAAAACTTGTCGGCGATGGAGACGGAGCTACGGATCTTTTCGAGGAAGGGGGCCGATATTTCTAGGGTTTATGACTCGGCGGACTTTATAAGAGAAAGGGCGATAGCGGTGGCTGGCCACGGGGCCCACACCACCCCTGGGCGTGGCCATACGGGGAATCGCGCCCCCTGTGGTGTGCCTCCTCTGTGCCCCCTACGGGTCTCCTTTGGACTCTCTTGACGCTCCGGGAATTCTAAGACTCTGAGATTTTGTTTTGTCCAATTCCGAGAATATTTCTAGAACAACTTTTCTAAAACCAAAAACAGCAGAAAACATGAACTGGCTCTGTGGCATCTTGTCAATAGGTTAGTCCCAGAAATTCCATAAAAATGACATAAAGTGTCTAGGAAACATGTAGCATATGCCATGAAAACAACATGGAACATCAGAAATTATAGATATGTTTGAGACGTATCAATGTACTAGGCAGGAAACAGCGGTGCTCTTGTCTATGAACGAGGACCACTGTTTACATTACGTATTGTTCTTAATGCATTTGGTTGTTGCACACAAAGCAATCACTTCGTTGCTGCAACTTAATACAAGAGAGATTTGCTGGATTGCTTTTTGAGGTGGACTTTTAGATATGGATGCATGCTGGATAGCGGTCCATAGGCCTTGATGTAAGGCGTACAATGTTCAAACCCGTGAACTATATCTCGTCATAATAGTATTGTTATACATTCATGATTTGTCAATTGCCCAGCTGTAATATGTTCACCCATCATGTTTGTTTTCTTTGGAGAGACACCACTAGTGAACCTATGGCTCCCGGTCCTATTTTCCTCATATTTGCAACCTTCTTTTAAGCACTTTCATAATTATTTCCTCGATGTTGCGTTTTTTACTTTTATTAATTTTTAAGACTATACATTTAATTCTCTAGTTTTTAGCAAGACCAGAAGATTGACAACCTTCCAGAAAGTTGGGGCAAGAGAGAGTTTGTGTTTGTGTGCAAGTTCCACGCCTGTTGACCCGCCAGGCAACAAGCAACCTTATCCAAGACTACGAAGTCCTACTGGTTCGATAAACCATGGTTCCTTAACTGGGGGAAAATTTCTGATAGACTACATGATACCTTCCGCTTGGGGTCTACCAACGAGTGCGTGTTTTTTTTTTGAAAGGAAGGCGGTAGGGAAAGCCCCTACGACAGATTTTTTTTACAAATAATAAGAAACCAAGTCTACGTCCCTGAGGACTTGAACCCAAAGAACGTGTGATCACGTCAGCATCACTTCCCCACATGCCTTGCAGGTACTGGCTTAAAATCGGTGTACGGGGCAGCCTCTCGGCCGCACTCCTCTCCATAACGGTGCAAGACTCCTCTCCTCCGCCGCCGTGTCCCTGGACTTCTTGCTTTGCTCCCTCCTACGCCTGTCGCTGTTGACCGTCGCTCTATGCTCAACATCAGCCTTCCATTTGGTGTTTGTGAAGCTCGGGGGTCTAGCCTTTGGGGCCCTTGGCTTCCTCGTCTTTGGCTTGCCTAGATCAGCGGCGGGTCGAGGTTGCTTCTACATTTTTGGCAGCATGTGATGACCCACAAGTATAGGGGGTGTATCGTAGTACTTTCGATAAATAAGAGTGTCGAACCCAACGAGGAGCAGAAGGTGTTGGCAAGTAGTTTTGAACAAGGAATCATTGTGAACACTTAGCAGACATATTTTTAGTAGTTTCCAAAGCAGCAGATAAAACAGTACGAGTAAATAAACGAGCGCAATAATAATTGCAGCAAGTGTCCCAATCCTTTTCCGTGCAAAGGACAAGCTGGTTGTGTTACTTATGATTACAAAATGTTCCTGAGGACACATGGGAATTTTGTCTAATGCTTTCGTTTCGTGCAGTTGGTTAATCTTCAATATTTCGATACATGTTGTGTGGGTGAATCTATGCTAACGCACTGCCCTTCCTAGGACTAATATGTACTTGTGATTAAACCCCTTCCAAGCTTTCGCAACTACAATAAAGTAATTAAGATAAATCTAACCATAACCTTAAACTCTCGGATCCTACACTACCTCGTGCACCAACTTACCAACGGGGGTTCAGGTTTCTGTCGCTCCGGCAACCCCACAATTAACAAGTTCAATACACGATGCATTCCCCAAGGCCCATAAAGGTGAAGTACCATATAGTCGACGTTCACATGACATCACTAGAGGAATAACACCACAACATAAATATCAAACTACTAAATATTACTCAACATTATTCCACTACTAACAAATAGACTTCTCTCATGTCCACAAGAACTAAACGAAATACTCACAAGACATCATATGGATCATGATCAGAGGTGATATAATAATGAATAGCAATCTGGACATAAACCTCAATCCACCAATAAAACTCAATAGCATCAAATACGTAGAGTAATCAACTCCGGGAGAGTCTTCCCAATGAACTAGACAAGGTATGGCCCTAGATCTTACAACAGAACGGAGTGGAGCTGTGGAGATTATGATGGAGGCGTGGTGGATGATGAAGATGATGATCCCGATGAAGTCTAGTGTGGTGGCGGTGACGATGGCAACGATTTCCCCCCTCCGAAAGGGGATTTCCCTGGCAGATTTCTCTTTGTCGGAGAGCTTTTTCTCTCTCGGAGGTTTCCGTCACGTGGAGGCGGCGGAAAATTGTATGGATGGCCTCCCCGGATAATTTAGGTCTTCAGGGAAGATATACGCGAAGGGGTAGCGTCGGGAGTCGGTCAGGGGGCCCACGCCACATGCCAGCGTGGCCAGGTTGGGGCCCACGCCCTGGTATGGCGTGGAGGCCACCTGGCCCTCCCGGATCCCCCCTTTTGGCTTGCTTCGTCATCGGGAAAAATAAGATCTTTCACAAAAGTTTCAGTGTCTTCGGAGTTTTGCAGATATGGTAGCCTGACGACGCTTTTTCCAGCTGAAATCTAACTCCGGCGGATAAACACTCAATAATCATCAAACATGCAAAATAAGATAAAATAACATAAGTAGTGCATCATAATATGAAATATATCAATGAATAGCAGTAAATTATGATATAAAATAGTGATGCAAAATGGACGTATCAGCATGGCGGATTTGTCGGCGGTGAACAAAATGGCGGGAGATGTGGCGAGGCGGGGGGGGGGGGTGTGGGGGTGGGGTGGAGAGAAACAGGAAAAAACGACGGGGAAACGTACGGTATCGCCGATAGTGCGGACCCACGCGTGTTTTTGCTTCTGCCGATGCCCCCCGTTGCGCTGGGTTAGGCTTGGGTTTATCGGTTGTATTTTCGGCCCAAATAGGTGCAAATCGACGTCCTAGGGGGCGAGTGGGCTAAAAACGGCGTGCTGGCGAGAAAAAAAGTTGTCCTAGGGGGACTCTTTGGGGGCGGGTGGAGAAGCTCTTACTATGAGTTCCTGTATTATCCAGTAGTTGATCTACCACCACGAGGTGGAGAACCCAAGATTCACATATGCATTGTAGTTTATGTTTGCTCACTGTTAGATTTGTGAGTTATTGATGAAATCCGTTGATTCGGTCGCAAAGCATAATCGTGCATAGTATATTCGATCTATGTCCTAGTATTGTTGTACTTCGTTGCCAACATGGTTGATATAGGGGAGCTTTTGTCTGATTAGGTGTTCAAAGAGCCGTGCTCGCCCGCGTCGCCACCTGCGGCGTCCTCTCCGCCCCGCGTCGCCACCTGCGGCAGGAGATACACACGGCTCCCCTGCGCCCGTCGTGCTCGCCCGTGTCGCCACCTGCGGCGTCCTCTCCGCCGGATTCTGAAGGTGGCGAAAGACAAGCTGTCCAAGGGGTGAGCACGGGGATGCCGCTGTCGCCGCCGTCCGACGAGGCGCGACCGCCGCCGGTTAGCCTTGACGCGGGGGCTCGAGGGCGACGGCTCACGCTTGCTCCGGGAGATCTCGGCGCCTTGGCGGTGTCTAGGTTCGAGCCTCTAGCGGATAGGGAGGCGGAGGATGCGGCATCGACGACGATTCTCTGCGGGGAGGCGGTTCTCGAGGAGGTTCGGGAGGTGTCGCCGCTGGTCGCTAACCGACCGGAGATGACTGGAGAGGAAACGACTCAACGTTTTTGGGACCGAATCGGGTTCGCGTCACCGGAGGATAGGTTCTGGGAGAAGCGGAGGTCTTGCTCTGATGCCGAAGGGGAGGTTTCGAGCGTGGAGCACGGTTCGACTACGGCGTCGGTGGCTTCGTCGAGCTCGTCGGGTGGAGGCCATGGCGTCGGCCGTCTCCTGAAGAAGGCGCCGGTGCGGCTCGGGTGGAAGGGCCCCGTTCCTCGGCCGCGGGTGACTCCCCTACCGTGCCTGGGGGACTTCTTCCCGGCGTCGTCTGCGTCCGCGCCGGCCGGCGAGGGTGTGGCGGCTGACGTCCGGGATGGATCCGAGTCCGCCGCGCCAGCTGTCGATCCGCGCTGCGCGGAGACAGATGCGATCACGGCGCGGTCTGCGGAAGTTCCAATCGGCCTCGACGTTGGGGCCAGGCAGCAGGGGGTGGGGCCACGAGACAGGCCCTGGGATTATTTCCAGGAGGCCTTCGAGCGGATGTGGGCCAAGTCTGACGTCTCCATCGAACGTAATCGGCCGCCGCCTCCTCCATCTTCGACGAGAATTGCATCGACCTTCGCAGCTTCCCGCGTCTCCTTGCCACGGCCGCCCGCGTCTCCTTGCCGCGGCCTCGAGCGGCTCAGCTACATCAACGCTCTCCTGTCCCCGTCGGCCATGGCCGCGCTTCCGCAACCGGGCGGGCAGGTTGGGCAGCGACAACCGGGGCCGGCGCCGGGGGGGAGAGGGCGAGGTGCAGGCCGTGGAGGTGCGCGGGCCGTAGGGAGACCAATGGCGGGGCCTCCTGCCTTCGCGCCATTACAGCCGGGCACTAGGGCTGGCCCGATGGGGTCGGCACAGGCGGCGCCGGTTCAAGTGCAACAGATGGTACAGGCGGTACCAGTTGCCCCCGCTCCCGCTCCTGCTATCGCACCGGCGGCGATCCCTGCGGCGGTGGCGGTGGCTGCTAGCCAAGGGTTTGCAGTTGGCTCTGTGGCAGCTAGGGGTGCGACGAAGCGGAAGACTAAAAAGAAGAAGGTGGCGCCGGTGGCGGCGGATGTGGGGACTTCGCAGACAGCAGCAGTAGCATTCCCGACCACTCCAGTTGAACAGCAGGTGACACTCACCGCTGGACCTGCGGGGGTTGATGTTGCCGCCGCTCAGGTGAAGAAGACGAGGTGTTGGAAGTGCGAGGTCGACACTCATGCAACGAGAGATTGCCCGGTCGACCACTATTGCTACGTGTGTGATACCAATAAACATCCTATGAAGAAGTGTCCTACTCTCAGGCTTCCGAAGCCGGCAGTTTTCATTGGTGGCATTGGCAGCAAGCACACGATGTTCTCTCAGTTCCCTGGTCATCTGTTCCAGGAGGTGGATGCGTCCTTGGGACCTGTTGCGCTGGTCACAGTGAGTGGCACTGTCGCTACGGCAAAACAGGTTGAGACGACGGTGGCTCGCATGAGTTCCTCTCCGCGGTGGAAGTGGGAAGCGCTGCCTAGGGGTGAAAACCGTTTCAAGGTGGCGTTTCCGTCGTTGTCAGAGTTGGAGAAGTTTGACGGGATGGAGTTTGGGATACCATCTCAGTCTACGAGGTTGCTGTTCAGTAAGTGGATGCCCGAGGACATTGAGCCGAAACTAGAGTTCGAGCAGAAGTGGGTGCATGTGGAGGGGGTTCCAAATCCGTTGAGACACTTCCTAGGTCTTTGGGCGGTTGGTTCTCTCATCGGCATCACTCTAGATGTGGACCTTTTGGCACTACGTCGCAGGGGTATTGTCCGTTTGAGAATGGCGCTGTCAGATGACGAGGTGTTCAATAAGGTGGATGAGGTGGGGCCATATACAAACACTGATGGGGTGCTGCGTTTGAAAGGCTATGGTTTCACTTTCCGTCCAGAGCCTGAGGATTTCGAGCCAGAGCCAGATTTTGTGCCGTACATGTGGGATCTGAAGGTGCCTTCGGAGTCCTCCTCTCGAGGGGTTCGAGATGCTGATGTGCATAACTCTGCCGCTGCTCCAGATGGTGACACAGGGGGGGCGTCAAACATGGCTATTGATCCGTCCCCTGCTGCAAATGGTGCTGATGCTGTCCGTACACAGGCGTTGGAGCTGCTGAAGAATTATGCGCTAACCCCAATTAATCTGTCCCCTACCACTCCTAGGGGAAAAGAGATTCTGGGGTCTTTGCAGTCTTCAGGTGGTTTCATTGCCTCGCTGTCTGAGGTGATGGTGTCGTTGAGTCCGGCGTCTGCTACCGGGTTTCAGGGTGCAGGTGGCACTCAGTCTGCCGCCCCGGCGTCACCTATCGGCGCGCTACCTATCAGCGGTGACGTGCAGGTGGAGGGGGGCACGCCGGGTGGGCTGATGTCCGTCGGGATGGGCGAGGAGCGCCTATCCGTCGCACAGGAGACAGCTAGCGGCGACGTGCAGGCGGCGCGCACGCCAGGTGGGCTGCGTTCCACCGGGCTGGGCGAGGCGCCACTATCCGCCGCCCAGGCGTCAGATGGCGATGGTGTCCGGGCAGTCGCTGTTGGGCCGCGGGAGACCACCTGCTGCGCAGCGCCGGCGGCGTATGGGCTGCGCGGTGGGCTGCTGCCCGCTGCACATGGCGATGTTTGGCCGGGGGCGTCCACTGCGTCTCCTGGCCGAGCGATGGCGGCGGGTGGGCCCCCACCCACGGCTACTACGGCGACGACTCCGACACGGGAGGCCGTAGCTGTTGCGGCGCGGACAGTGCGGACTGAGCGGAGCGTGTTGGCGCCGTTGATTCCATCCTTCCAGTCTAGGAGTGGTATGGATGATACGGTACCTGGCACGGTATCAGAGGACATGGTGGACGGGGGGGCATCTTCTTCGCCATTGCCTCCCTCCGCCGTGGCGCCCTTCACGAGGCAAAGGGGCAGCCTAGAGAGGGGCCGAGACGTAGCGCTCGTCATGCCGTCGCGGCGGACGGGTCTTCCTCAACTGATGAGGATGCTTTGACCAAGGCCATGCGGCGGAAAGCGGCAATGTTCTCCTCTCCATCAAAGGGTACGAGCTCTAATCTTAAAGCATTTCTTTCTTTTTCGAATACCAAGTTATCCTCTAGTCTGGGTGTTGTTGGTGTTTCTTTGGGAAAGAATGATAAGGAGATCACGTTGTCCACCAACGCGTTGAAGCACATGGAATTTGATCGTTTAACGTTAATTCCGAGTGCTTCTCCAAAGGTGGACATCCCACACATGGATGATGATTCAGCGTATGCCTCTTCGGATGGACAGCTTTTATCACATCTTGTGGGGGAAGTGACTGAGGTGGGGATGGATGATGAGGACGGGCTAGGATCTTTATTTGATCTGTATGCATCCGGCCGGAAATCCAAAACTGCCAAACAAAAGAGAAAGTACTCACCACGAAATTCTGAGAGACCGCCTAAAAACCCAATAGTTTCCCGATGATTGGCTTATTCACTAATAGCAGAGGTCTTGGAGACTTGGCTAAACATTTGAATATTGCACAATATGTTAGGGATCACAAATTGGAGTTTGTGGCTATTTCCGAATCAGGGAGGAGAGATTTTCCAGTGAGCGTTTTGACCCGCCTTTCAGGGGGTATCGACTTCACTTGGCACTCTATTCCTCCACGTGGTAGGTCGGGTGGCATTTTACTAGGCGTTAAAACTGACTCCTTTGATGTGTTAGCAAGGTCGGATGGTGATTTTCATATTAAATTACACCTCCGTAACCGTGCTGACAATTTCGTATGGAGCTTGGTTGCTGTGTATGGTGCTGCCCAGGAAGAGTTTAAGGAGGCTTTTCTACGTGAGCTGGTTAACTTGGCGAATAATAATCCACATCCAATTTTAATTGGTGGTGATTTTAATTTGCTAAGATTTCCACATGAGAAAAGCCGGGGACGGTTTGACGGTCATTGGCCTTTCTTGTTCAACGCTGTCATTGATAGCCTGGATTTGAGAGAGGTTTATATGACCGGACGACAGTTCACCTGGGCAAATAGTCTGCCGGAGCCTACATACGAAAAGCTAGATCGCGTATTAATGAGTACCGATTGGGAAGATAAGTTCCCTTTGGTAACGGTACGTGCTCTCTATCGGATCATGCCCCCCTTCTTCTCTCAACTGGAACATCAAGACCACAAGGCCAGACACAGTTCAAATTTGAACTAGGTTGGTTTTTGCGTGATGGTTTTGATGAACTAGTTAAGAAAATCTGGTGCAAACCGGTCTTAGGGGATAACCCAATACGGAGATGGAACAATAAAATGCGCAATTTGCGTAAATATCTCCGTGGTTGGGCGAGACACACGACCGGGATGCTAAAGAAGGAGAAAGAGCGTCTTTGTTCCATTATCGATGAGTTAGACCGACTCGCAGAAACCAGGTTGCTATCTTCGCAAGAGGTTGAACTTAAAAGTCAATCCAATGCGAAAGTAGCACAAATGTTGCGAGAAGAGGAACTCAAATGGTATCAGAGAACGAAAGCTCAATTCATTCTCGAGGGAGATTCGAATACCCGTTATTTTCATAATGTTGCCAATGGCAGACATAGGAAAAAACGGATTCACTGTCTCCATCAGGATGAAGGTCTCGTTGAGGGACAAGAGTATCTCAAGACCTATATCACAAAGTTCTATAAAGATCTGTTTGGGGCTCCTGAAATAGGTAATATTACCATGGATGAGAGCCGCACATATGATATTCCCCAAGTTTCTATGGAAGAAAACGCTTTCCTTAATGCTCCCTTCTCTGAAGAGGAGATAAAGAAGGCGATATTCCAAATGGAACATAATAAGGCACCTGGCCCAGATGGTTGTCCGGCGGAGTTCTATCAGCATTTTTGGGAGATCATTAAATATGATCTCATCGAGATGTTTGGTTGCTTACAGAGTGGACATCTGGAGCTGTATCGCCTTAATTTTGGGGAAATCGTTTTGTTACCTAAGGTTTTGAATGCAGAAAGGATACAACAGTACCGACCAATCTGCCTTCTTAACGTTAGTTTCAAAATCTTTACAAAGGTTGCAACTATTAGGCTGAATTCAGTGGCAGACCATGTGGTAAAACCTACACAGACTGCTTTTATGCAGGGTAGGAATATCCTAGATGGGGTGGTGACTTTACACGAAACCGTACATGAGCTGCACACGAAAAAGCTTAATGGGATAATTCTTAAAATAGACTTTGAAAAAGGCCTATGATAAAGTGAATTGGGAGTTTCTACAACAGACTCTGAGAATGAAAGGATTTTCAGAGGAGTGGTGCTCCCTAGTTCGCAGTTTTGTAGTTGGAGGTAGTGTGGCTATCAAAGTCAATGATGATGTTGGCCGATACTTCCAAACTAAGAAAGGCTTGAGACAAGGTGATCCGCTATCGCCCGTATTGTTTAATATTGTGGCTGATATGTTAGCGATCATGATTGATCGAGCCAAGGAAAGTGGCCTAATTGAAGGAGTAATTCCACATCTAGTCGATGGGGGATTGTCTATCCTTCAATATGCAGATGACACAATCCTATTTATGGAACACGATTTGGAGAAAGCAGCGAATCTGAAATTAATTCTTTCGGCGTTCGAGCAACTATCCGGATTAAAAATCAATTTTCATAAAAGTGAATTGTTTTGCTTTGGCGAGGCCCAAGATGCAGTTGCACAGTATACCGAGCTATTCGGTTGCGAGCAAGGCCAGTTTCCTATTAAGTATTTGGGAATACCAATACATTATAGGAGATTGACTAATGCAGAATGGAGCCAAGTCGAAGAGCGTCTGCAGAAAAGGCTTGCTAGCTGAAAAGGCAAATTGTTGTCACTTGGTGGAGGACTGGTACTCATTAATTCAGTCCTAACTAATATGATACTGTATATGATATCATTCTTCCAGTTACCTAAAGGAGTCTTAAAAAAATTGGATTATTTCCGATCTAGATTCTTTTGGCAGGCTGACAACGAGAAAAAGAAATATCGATTGGCCAGATGGGATTTAGTTTGTCGTCCACGAGACCAGGGGGGCTAGGAATTCATGACCTGCAAGTCAAGAATTCAGCACTACTTGGTAAATGAATTTTTAAACTACTAACCGAAGATGGCGTATGGCAAACCCTCCTGAAACGTAAATACATAGGTTCAAAAGCAGTATCACAGGTTATGTGGAAACCAGGTGATTCACACTTTTGGGCTGGACTTATGGCGAACAAAAATAAGTTTTTTCGCTATGGGGTATTTAAGATTAAGGATGGATCGCAGATACGGTTCTGGGAGGACAAGTGGCTAGGTAATACCACACTCCGAGAACAGTATCCGGCCTTGTACACGATAGCGCGACATAAGGATGCTACGCTGGCTACGGTCATGCAAACATCACCTCCTAATGTTACATTCAGACGAGATTTAATCGGACCTCGACTTATGTCTTGGCAAAACCTGGTGGATAGATTAACTATGGTTAATCTTACTACAGGCGCCGATGAGTTTCGTTGGAAGATCACTAAGAATGGACTGTTCTCAGTGGACTTCATGTATAGGGCTCTGATCCAATCGGACATGCCAGTCGATATTTTCAAAAATGTATGGCGTATGAAAGTACCGCTGAAGATTAAGATCTTCGCGTGGTACCTTCGTAAAGGGGTCATACTTACAAAGGATAATCTTGTCAAACGTAATTGGCATGGGAGCTCTAAGTGTGTTTCTTGTTCTCACAATGAGACAATTAAACACTTATTCTTTGATTGCACATTTGCGCGTTCTATATGGTCCGCTATCCAAATGGCTTCAAATCTTTATCAACCTACCTCCGTTGCGAACATTTTCGGTAACTGGTTAAATGGGGTTGATAAACGTTTTAAGACTATTATTAGGGTAGGAGCGCTTGCCGTTATTTGGTCGATCTGGCTATGTAGAAATGACAAGATTTTCAATGATAATTTTTTTTTCTCGTATGCAGGTTCTATTCAGGAGCACAGGTATTCTCCGTTCATGGTCCACATTACAGCGAGGGGAGTTACGAGGCCTTTTTATGGAGGCATGTGCACGTTTGGAGCAGGTGGCGAGGGATATTTTTATCCCACATGGATGGCCGCTTGATCTACGGATAGCGGCTCCATAGCATAGACAGTCTACAGCAGATGTTTTGTAGTATTGTCGCCATGATTATTTTCAGTTCTGGATTTCGGCTGTGTGCATTTCACGATGCAGAGGCCGGGTGTAATACTTAAATATTTCTTTACCTACTAATAAAAGCATTAAGGTTTCTTGCGAAATTTTCATCCAACACAAATTTACCAATTTGTCCTCCCACCAAATTTCGTATTACATCAAAGTGCCACTATACCGCTTCATCCGTGAAAATTACATAAAGATTGCCACGCATAATCAGACAACCCGTCCATGCAATCTTTCTTCCTTTGCGCCTGGTACTGCGTTGATTCGCCGGAGTTGTCTGGGCCCAGGAGGACGAGCCGAGAGCACCACCACCCAACGTGCCCAAGGTAGGGGCCCTCGATCTAGGATGTGGTGGTGTTCAGGGGACCGTGCCGGAGCGTACAACGGAAGACCCGCACCAGAGCGCATCAACGGGAGGCTCGTCATGGTTGTGGTTGGTACTGTTGTATGATGAACACTGACATGGATAAAACAATCCAAAATCGAATCTAAATCGTCCACAGCACTCGGTGCAGCGGCGTCCATCCAGCAGCCCCATGAGCGGGCTCCCAATCCGATCCTGCATGCGTGTAAACCCTTCGTGCCTGTTCCGCCTGTGTAAGCTTCTCTATTAGATAGCCAGGGTTGTCATTGCTCCGAAGCGGAAGGAGCGAGCACGGGCAACACGTAGGGGGTGACCGGCGGTGGAGTTGAGGGCCCCGTGACGGTGCTGGCTGTCGAGGCGGGGTGAGGCGACGGGCTCCTGTCACAGCTGTGCAGCAGCACTGGGCAGGGCATGGTTCAAGTACACTGTTGTTGTTTTGTCCGTGCCGTCGCTGGTGCCGTTTCTCGAGGGCCAGAGTGCCGAGGGAAGGGCTGGGAGGCCTCGGAGGACTTCGGCGCCGACGTCAGGGGAAGCTACACCAGACGCTGCGCCAGCTGTTCCGGTGCGCACACTGTGCTGCCTATGCCTAACAAAATGACCGCTCGACCTGTCGTGCAGCGTACGTCCCTCATCGCTGGAGTCTCAAGCGGAGCATGACACCGAGCGAGGTGCTGCAGCAGGCCAGCAGCTGGGCTCGAGCTGCACAAATAACAGCGACCTGACGCTGGAGGAGTGCCCGGTCGTCACGGAGATCACTGTGAGCAGCCCGCGCCTGAGGAGCTTCGCCATGCTATGCTCGCACGACGCCTCGATCCCAATTCCCCTCTCTTCCAGGTGCCGCACGCATGGACGCGTGGTGCGGTGGTAACTCTGCCACCTGCCCACCGGCGATCATCGCCACCATGCCTATCGTCCGCTAACACCGTCTCCACCATGCCTATTGTCCGCTAATACCGCCACCGACCGGCGTTGGCAGTATGGCACAGCTACTCCTGCACATTCTGTGATCCTCACTTCTTTGTCGGCTGAGAAGATCGCGGCTGCCGGCCGCCGTTGCAGCTGCCATCCACCCCACTCCCGATTGGATGAGGTAAGAGTTGTCACCGTCCCTCCCGTCCTCCTTCTCCCTACTTGCAGGTTTCCCATCGAGGTAGATGCTTCCGAATCTTCAGGCTAAGTAATGCCGCCCTCTCTCATGTCCTCCTTCTCCTTACTTACAGGTTTCCCATCGAGACAGATGCTTCTGAATCTTCGGGCTAACCGGTGCATGTGCGGCTGCATTTGTTGCCATCTCGGAGTGAATTGGAGCTCAACTCGACGTTGGTAAAGACCAAAGTGAAACCGGCATCGTGGCTATCAGCTTAGCACGGGAAGCGCCGAGATTATCTGTCACCATAACCTATGTTGTGAAGACCAGCTGGCGTTCGGTTCATTTTGTCCATGTTGCAGTAGCAGGACCAGTGTGACTGGGGATAACGATAATGTAGCCAAACACTCACGTCGGCAATCTAAACAATGGAGTTGCCTAGGATCTGGCCCCTACTACCTCATGACCACTCTTCTAGCTGTTGATTTCCACCATCGTTGTACTTGAGTTGTGCCAAGAGTGAAGACAAGCAACCAAGGTAGAGTATATAAAGTAAAAAAACCATGAAAACTGAGCAATGGTTGTACTAAATTCTCACCTATGGTGACAATCTCCTATTCGGAAGATAAGTCCAGAGGGAGTACCAACCATTTGACCACGGTGGTGTTATCAAAATAGTTATGTTCAATCTTTGAGAACTATATATAAAAAAGCTACTTGCAAAAATAAGTAAACATGTCATTATTTATTTTTAAGAATACACTGATTGTATTGTATTTGGACTAAGCGACTCAACATAAACTGACGGGACATTGTACTTGATTTTTTTTTGACAGAATTCAAGTCGTATCTCAAAAGTAAAAAAAATTATAGTTCGATAGCAAGCAAAAGAAATTATAGTTACGTTGCAATGCATGGGCTAGATCGTTTACAACCGCGGACATGAGGGAGCCATGGAGCTGCCGCCGGTTTGGCCACATTGGCTATGTGAACTGATTGTAGTCGTGAAGGAGTCGCTGCTGGCCGAGAGTGGCCACATAGGTTACGGTCATCACAATAGGAGTGGAGGAGCCTCCCCCGGTCGTAGTGGCCACGTTGGCTAGGTGCAGCGATTGTAGTTGTGAAGGTACTGCAAGTGGTTGCCAGTGGCCACATCTGTTACGATCACCAACTGTGGTAGTGAAGGAGTTTTTGCCGATGGATAGTTGTCATGGGGATAAGACCGTGTATTCAATTCGACCCGTAGCAACGCACGGGCACTTTTGCTAGTGAGTAATAAAGCCCTTTATCAAAAAAAAAAAAAATTAATCAAGAAGATTTTAGAGTTACAACACAAACGCTAACAAGTCTGAAAAGCGGCTTGGATACAATAGCCTACTCTCGTGGCAAAATATTGCTCAAATGTTTAGCGCCCACCGTACCGCAAAGGATGGCACTACGCTTGATACTAGAGAGGAGAACGTAAGGAATGGATGCCACCTTGCGAAACACCCTCGCATTCCTCTCGTTCCAAATTTCCCACGTGGCGAGAAGGAGAAGAGAAGAGAGCCCCTTGCGCTGCCGTCCATTTGGTGATCTATGAATACAAATTCACATGCCCTTCCATGTACGCCGACGAGACCGTGACACCTCAATATTTTATATGGTGTACAACCGGGGTTAATGCAAGTACCTAAGACCAGCCACAGTGTGTAACAAAAGCGGTTCAAACTGACTTGTGAACCGATTCAATACAGTGTAGAGCATCGCATCATCTCGTCTGACATGAAAAGCGATTCCAATTGTTGATCCGGTTCAAATCGGTTAAAAAATACTTTCTTGCATGCATGTGTCTCCGCTTGAAGGAATGGGGAGGAGAGAGAGGAAAATGATTCTTGCATGCATGTCTTGCTAGGCCCCACACTTATTTTGATCCGGTTCAACACATTGTAGGCATTTCACTGCCGATTCAAGTCTGACACGTTTTTTGGTTGAATCGGCGCTACATGCTACATAGTGGATGGTCTAATAGATCGGTCATTTAATCTAATCGTATGGCAAATCCACATTGAATAGAATAAGGCGATCTGTTGAAAGTCAACTATTTTTCTTCAGTTTAGCCGATAGAAGATTGACAAAAGTATAACAAAGTCGGCTATGCAGAATAACATGAACAAACAACTCTAACATGAATACAACAATGGCGGGTTCGCAAACGGCCCACGCAACACGCCATCAGCGATAGCATTGTAGGCCTTTTCGGTCATGTGGATACCGTCCCAGTTGGCGAAATTCGCGGGGTCACCCCAAACAATGGCGTCCTTGTTGCAAGGCTTCCCAGGATGGTAGTGGTACGGGCCATTGCTACCGCAGCATGCAACCAGAGGATCACCAATACCTGCATGCTCAACAAAAAACGACTAAAATAAGCGCACCATGTATGGTCTGATAAGGAGAAAGCCGAGCGAGCATATTACAGACCAAATTTATGTGGATTCTTAAAGATTTCCATGGCAGCACCGAAGTAGTCAGCATATATAAGCTTCACCTCTGGGTGCTGCGCCCTGAGTCTATTGATCTCACCCAATAGAGCCTGGTTGTGCCGCATGGAGAACTCATTGAACCACTTGAGGCAGTGGAACTCGTCGTAATCCGCAGGGTTGTTGGTCTGGTAAGCTTGCAGGTAAGCTGGCACACAACCGATGGGAAAGTTTCCCGGGATCATGATCGTCTTTGCGCCAAGATTGATGAGCACCTATACGCGTGCACAACGATTGATTGAGTTAATATGTCTCATGTCTTACATACACGAGTGCTCAAATTTATAATAAAATGTGAAGTTTCTGTGGATACAAAAGGTAGTTTTCATGTCCAAAATTTATATTAAATTCAATATTTTAAAAATTGACGAATTCGTTCAAAATAATACCAAAATGCCTTCAAAACTTAGCAGCGAAAAATTATACGACTTAGCACTTGTGCTTCCTGGATGCATACATGCATGATTTGTACATGTTAGCTGATGGCATGTCATGTAAGCACCTGGGCAGTATTGATTATGAGGGAGACAACGTCTGGGATGAATTGGTAGGCCAGATCACGGGGACGATGACCGAGAAACCAGAAGTTGTAGTCGTTCCCACCGATCTCGCCCAACGTGATGAGAGACTCGCTCAAGACTATCTTGGCACCTGGAAGGAAGATCAAAGGAGACGAACTTATTTATGCATAGCTGGTTCAAAAAAGGAAGTCTTGTCTATGGCTAATACGGTTTTAGGCACACTATGTGCATGCAAGGACACGTAGTTAATTACCGTCTCCGGGAGCTAATCGATGTAGCATTTCTTGGAACCAGCCCATCTGCGTTCCCAGGCAGGCAGACCCCGGCACAGAAAAATTCCACTTATTTTTTAAGTAGTCAGCGGGCAGCGCTGTGGCACCAAACACTGCGAAGTTGGCACCCGTTGGGAATAGTTCTGGGTTATTGTCGGGCAAGTTTGGTGGTATCAATGGCAGCCCGAGCGCTTCCGCTGGAACACGTAGAGACAACAATGTCTAGGAGTCACATACACAAGTAAAGATACATAAGGGAAGTTGATGAGAGGCACGTGTACATACATACTCACCGTAAAAATCTATGATGACGCGGCCGTCACATATGCGGCCTGTGGGGTGGTGGAAGAAGGTCATCCCAAATGGGGGCTCCTTGATCGGGGATGGATTATGGCCGATCGAGTGCATAAAGTTGCCGGTGTCGATGATGGAGTCACCGAATGTGAAAATGCGCTTGTAGCAACTAGCACACGACCTTGTGCCAGCGCTTAGCAGCAGGACGACGGCGAGGAGGATGCAGGACGAAATGGAACGACGCTCCTGATACTTCAGACCCATTTGAACGCTGCTATTACTACTGCTTTTGTAGCTTGGCACGCTGGCAAATCAGTGGAGATGACAGTGCATGCAGAAGAAATACTTATGATCCAAATGAGTTCACTTGACCCCCCCTTTTATAGCATTGCTAGGGGTCAAATTCTAGCAAACAAGTATAAATGCTAGATCACGATCATGTATTTTTCTGCTATCTAAAGGATAGATTATGAACATTTTCTTGCCGGCGCCGACCCATAATATTGACCACATATAAGATTTAGAAGATATGTATGATATCAAAAGGCTATACATGAAGTCACACCAGGGCGTACATTAATTTGGAAGATATTGGTTAAATACCAGTCAACATATCTCCTGGTTAACTCTAGAGATTTTATAGAACTGGTCGACTAATTATCTTCCATAGGAAACCTAGCAAATCTTCCAAATTAGGAAGCTAGAATTTCCCCAACACTGTTACAAATGGACGCGACTATGAGACGTATTCAATAAACATGAGCACACGATGATAAATGCTAACAGTATAACTTGATTCCTTCTTACTGCCTCACAAATATACGTTTTTGTATTTACCTTCGATTTTCATCCGCACTGAGTTAACATGTTCATTACTATACGGTGTATGATGAATGGATTTTAATAGCAATTTAAAAATTGGATTGGAAAAAAATCAAATTTAAATGAGACCAAGAAAAGTTTATCAATGTATATAAAGACAATCATGGAAAGCAAAACCAAGATAACCATTTGAAAAAAATGATTTAGAGCATATCATATATGCCTATTTTAAAAATCTTGTCTTGATTAACCCAAATGCAATTTAGTTGTGATATAAGAAACATAATTTATTTATAAATTCAAGCCGAAGTTGAGATCAACCGGCAAAGTGAAACAAAGAAAAGAGCATAAGCTTAATCAGGACTTTCGGAAAGAAGCCGGTCTATTTTGGATTGGGATCCCATGTTCTCCTTCACAACTAACCACACACACAATCTACAAAACCATTCCCGCAATCGACTCACTACCTTTTTTCCGGTGTTCTCGCTTAGTATCTCTAACACACATGGAAGGACGATGTGGGAAGAAAGCTTCCCTAACCTATGTCTGGTCGACCATTCCACTGGCATCTTGCATGCAGGCGTCGGTTTGACTACCAACTTTCCCCTTTTCTTGTGGCAAATAGATGATTTATTAAGAAGGCATCAATTCCACCTAAAAGGGAAAAAATCGTATTTTTCTCACCTTTGCCTTCGATTTGATTCTCTTGTTTTGCACGAGATAGAAATGAGGGAAAAATAATAGAAGGAAATCCAAATTTGGCATGATTTTTAAAATGGTAATTATAACAGAAATCAATAGTTTGATCTAACGTGAGACAAGAAATTATAAGATTTATTGGACATGACTGTCCAAATGAGATTAGGGATGCTTATAACATGTATGAATGCGAATAAAGAGGAATCTGAGATCATCCATGTAATCTTGTTCTTTCCACCTCCAAGGCTACCAGCACCTCGGCACAACACCATATTTTCTGCATATCATAAACTACAACTCTGACACTGGTCGATTGCTCCATCTCCACCACCTTCTGTCCCCCAATCCACTACTATCCCGAGACTTTCCCCTACTTTGGCCTGGAAGGAGTGGAGGGGAAATGGTGAACATTATCACATAATGTAGCAATCTATAAACATATGATCTGCCAACGGAGAAGATACCTATGGAGCAGAAGAGAAGGGAGCTCGTGACATACAAATTCTGCAGAAGGTATTTAGGATTACGAAGGAGGAGGTTGTGAAGAAAGGGAGGTGTACAAGGTGAAAGCATTTCTTGCAAATTAGCTATGACAAGTGCATATAACTACCGATCCCCTATCCCCTCCATGATTACATTTAACACGACTTTGATATATTGTCTTGTTCCACTATACTTTAGATAAATATACTTGCTCATTCCTAAATAAAATGCAAAAAATACACATGCATAATGTGCAATCTAGGTGACCTACAACGGCTAAAATATCTCATATCATGCACATAAAAAAATGACCCACACAGTTGTTATACTAGTAATTTTTGCATCTCTTCTATTTTGGTATAGTTCATAGATGGGCATAGTGAGCCCATAATTTTGCAAGAACATAGTGTAGCTAGTAATCGGTTCAACAACTTACTAGAGAGGATGCAAGAGTGATATGTCATAAACGTATATATTCATTTGGAAGTTTAATATCATATTTATTTTTGATTTTTACTGGCTAAACTACTAATGATCAATGGAAGACATAAACACCCTTTTTTGCTTCATTATTTTAGGAACATCCAGATACGGGAAAAAGGAAAATCAGAGAAACAATCATGTATCAAGACGATGGGGCGAGGGGGTTGCGCCAGAGGCCGAAGTGCCACCCTGGATGGCACCTGGCACCTCCCGTGTAGTCCTACCTAGTGGCCCCCAGGGGTTTTCTGAAGGATACTTTTGGTGGGAAGCTTGGCACATAAGTTATGAAAGTGCCATATTGATTGAGTATTTTCCATCATATAGATCTTCATCCTCATATAAAACGGTTTCATATGACAGAAGCATAGGAGGACCTCCTCTTCCTCTAAGGTTAGATATAGTATAAAAGGGCTGGCTTCTGGTTCTGCTATACGAATAACACAATATAAAAGGGTTGACCTTCTTGTTCTTATGATCTCTCAATTAGAGGAGGGGGTGTGAATTATATAGGTGGATCTAGGGGACTCCTACCAGCTGGGGGACGTTGGTTTGGGGAGTCTCAAAGCTGGCCGCACCTCCCTCCTAGCCAAACTCGGACTAGACTCCCTTTGGGAGTCCAACCCCCCTCCCCATTCCTTTTCTCTTTTTCCTCCTTTTCCTTTGGTATTTTATATTTCTCTCTCGAACCAAATAAGGAAGGAACCAGGGAGGATAAATGCGCCTATGTGTTATGCCTTTTGTCCCACCTGCCAGCCTCATAGTGATGGGTGCAGCCATGGGGATAGATCTCCCTCCCTCCGACACTCCCCCCTTCACGGTTTTTGGCTGAAATTCTTCTAGAATCGTATAATCCTTATAGATAAAATCATCAACCTTATATAATGATGTTACAAAAAATATATATAACATCCCGGGACATCTCATGTCCTCCAGAATCTCCCCGATAAATTTTTCCCCTCTCCCGGCATAATTTTTCCCCTCTCCCGGCTGACAGGGGGCCCAGGTCCACGCTGGCAGCCAGCGAGGCACGGGTGGACGCTGAGGTGGCTCGGGAGGTCGCTGACCAACGGGACCCACCTGTTAGCGTGCAAAGGCAAAAAGGGGGTTTTATTTCCGCGTGAGGGGGGGGGGGGTATCGAACCCGCGACCTCAGCTGCGCGCGGGGGTGGCTCTAGCCACTGGGCTGGGCTGCGGTTCTTGTCAGATCTGGAGAGCGAAGGGGTTTTGAGGTGGATCTGCTGCAGAATGAACTGAAACTGACAGTTTAGTTTCTGAACTTGACAGGGCACGGGCGGAACGACAGGGACAGAGGAGCGGCCGACGGCGGCACTACCGCTCGATGGCGGTGCACAGAGCAAGGAGGAGAGGCACGGGAGAGGTCCCTAGGGACAGATGCTCACCTTGGCGCGCTCGGCGGGGTGCACGGCTCGCGGTAGGAGTCGGGGAAGAGACGCAGAAATCGACGTCGGCTGGGTTCCGGCCGACGGCAAAACCTCGACGGCGCGGTCGATGCAGCCGCCCTCCGGCCTCGGTGCCCTCAACAAAGACGAAGAGGGCAATGCCCAGTTTCCATTCCCGCTCACGGCATGCTCCGACGTAGACCAGGGCGATGGCGCGGTGGTCTCCAAAGTGCGGCCACTGCTGCTCTCGTTTCGGGTTCAGGAAGTTCAGGGAACGAAGCAACAGAGAAAAGGAAAGAGAGGAGAGGAGAGCGGCGGCGGCTGGAAGGAGAAGGAAGGGAGAGAGGCTAGGGTTTGGAGGGGAGAGGGGAGTAGATAAAGGAGAGGGAAAGGGAGCAGGTGAGGGGGAGAGGGGACCAGGAGGTGGTCGTGGTGGTGACAGGAGGGGGGTCACGCCTCCTACGTGACCGTACGGAGGTGGAAGAAGGGGGGGTGCGGGCTGGCTGGGCTGGGCCGTGGGGGGTAGGTGGGCCACTTTGGCCTGCCTCCCCACGGCGGGTTGGGTTCTCTCTTTTTTTTTTTTTTTTTTTTTTTTTGCAGAATATGGAAAAATATATGGAGAGAAATTAGAAGGGTTTTGGGGTTTCAAAAATTTATGGGAAAATTCCTGTGAGTCCTTTATTGAAAATGCTCAGTTGCACCAACTTTTGATTTTGAAAAATTCAAACTTTTGTGGAAGTTTGAATTTAGATGAATTTGGGTTGAATTTGAATTTGGGGAGGTTTCACTACTCCAAAAATTATAATTTTGGTTTCTTTGCACTTGGCATCCAAAATGCCCAAGTGTGCAAGTGTTTGTTTTGAAAATTTCAAATATTTGAAAAGGTTTGAATTTGAAATTGGTTTGAAAACAAGAGTGCAATGCATATGATGCCTGATGCAATGCAAAAAAGAAAAACAACCAAATCTAATTGGGGAAAATCCCCCGGGTGTTACAGACGACACCACTAACAAGGGATTGCGCCCTCGCAATCCACCCACTAACCCGGGAGGGGAAAGACGTTCGACTATCGATTCTTCATGCTTCCAGTTGATCTCCTCGACACCACTAACAAGGGCTTCTCGACACCACTAACAAAAGATTCTTGCTCGGAGTGACGACGATCTTCTCCCACCAGGAATCTTCCGATGATCGAACCTATTAGGTTAAAGGCTCAGAAAACGTCCACCCACGTAGGATCCTAAAACTTTGAAAGATTGAGAGGGAGAGACACTCCAAAACAAATAAGATGAGAGGAGAAATAGAATAGAGATAAGGAGAAAACAAGAATCCTATCGAGAGGTTTCCATAACAGGTTTTGCACAAATAGTTTTTTTTTGACACTCTAAGAACACGACCGTTAGCGCGGTTATCCTACATGCTTTGCGGATCCGCTGCTTCGATAGCCATTCGTATCGAAACAACTTCGGGAATCGGAAACCATGCTCTGATACCATTTGTGACGCCCCGAGATCGGGCACTATGCAGATTTCAGCACCTTTCCAAAATCCACATAATAACCGATTCCAGGTTGCCACTTGTGATAACATTACAACAGTTCACGAATAATCCACAACAACAACAGAGGAGGTATATACAAGACGACTCAAACGAGTCAAGGATACAACTGATACCATACAAAGATCCAAATAACAGCGGAAGAAACAACATAGTGTCCGACTACGGACAAGATACAAATTGGACTAAGAGTCCTGAAGATAACCGTTGGCGTCCAATCCCTGCCCAGGCCAAGCCGGAGGGATTCCCAAGCTAACGTCGTCAGACTTCAAACCTGTTGACTGCAATGTGGAATATGCAGCCACGAAATGGATTCGTGGGTCAGTACTATTAAGTACTGGCAAGTGGATAAACCATACTCACAAGATACCGGCGTAACCAATCATCACAAGATACAAATACTTTGGGTACAACGGAAAGGAAGGGATTATTGCAAAGAAGCGGCAGCGGGCTGCACTAACTAACTACAGAGACTCGCTACAACATCCGGCTAAAAGAAAGGGATAAGATAGCGCGACAAAACCAACTATAACTACTCACCAAACAATACCCATCCAGTGTTACCCCCTACTAAGGAAGCAACCCAAGGAAACTCACACGGTTGATTAAGGTGACATTCATTTTCATGGTGGAGGTAATCTATATTACTAGTCAAGTTATGATCGCTAAGTGTAAGTTGTCTGAGTACTTGTTAGCCAGCACTTTCACCAAGTTATCCATAACCGCGGACAACACGGCTTCTCGAGAAGATTAACCCTGCAGGGATGCACCAATTTGGCCGTACACGTAAGAATGACCCGCCAGATGGAAATGCACTTCCACCAAGCGAGGCACTCAACACAACCCAACTCTTCTTCGCATCAATCCCAAAGAACCCCGTGCAATTGAGCGCACGGCTAATCAAGCCCACGAAGAAAAGGGGACCCTCATAGCACTCTAAGAACGTGTCTCCCTAAATGCCGACTACAAAAGTTCCACCCTGGCGCCAAGGGTTCGCACCTGCATATGCATGCGGCAAATGGAAAACCCGAACTAAATGAGGCGATTTGGACGAGATGCGAATCGAATCAGAGTTGCGGGGGGCGCCCATACTCGCTTCCCACATGCGGTTAGCGCGCTCATCATGGATCGGAGGACAAGACCCTTTTCCTAATTAAGTTCGGCACTAGCAGGCCTCAAAACCACGCCGGGCCTCCTGCCGGTGCCTTATCATCAAATTGTTATTACCCCAAACATTAACATGTTGTTGATTGAATTGAAACCCAACTATCGACTAAACAGATGATAAGACGGACAACAAGACTTGAGCGCAAACAACACTAAGCATGCAACTACGACACAAGGGCCAACAAGGTAAACAAACAACAGTTAATAGGAAGCGGAAGGAAGGTTATATCATGGCTGCAAGGTAAGCATATGATAGGGACGAGACACAAGCATCGAATCATAAGGCTACCATAAGAACAACGGAAAGAATCGGTAACAAGTGATGAAAGGCAGCCATAGGCAGCAAGTGAGTATACTTGCCTGAGATCCAGCAAGTAGAGGTACATCCGCAGAACTTGTCGTTGCTCACATCATCTCAACGTCCTATCCGCGAAGAAGCAACGAACTAGAACAAACACCGGATGAAACAATTACTTCTACGGCAAAAGATCCAGCATGATACTATTTTATATGCATGACAATTAATTGATGCATCAAAGTAAACCACTTGACATGGTAAACATATTTAAATGGGCTCATATGCAATTTGGATTGCATATGGAAAAGCCCATGAATTAATGTTGAATTAAATGATCTACAAATAACCATCATGTGAAAGTTGATTAGAATGATGCATGTATGATGAAAACAATAAGAAAACAACAATAGCTTCAGTTTGATATGTTGTTTACCAAGTTTGGAATTTTATTTATTAAGTTATGAACTTTGGCATTTTAAATGATTTAAACAAAAATTTGTTGTTTTCACCAATTTTAAATGTTCAAAACAGATAACAAAATTCATATTTGGAAAGAACACAAAATTTTAGATGGAAAACATATTTCATTTGTTGAAAATGGATTTAGAATGAGCAAGTTGTTAATTTGACAATTTTAAATGCATTAATTAAGAAACAAGTGTTTTCAGCAATTTAATTTATTTAAAACAGAACACAAAGTTGATATTTGGAAAGCTTATTCAATTTTTCATGGAAAACATATTTTACATGTTGGAATTGGATTTGAATTGCCCAAGTTATGAATTTTGCAAATTAAAAGGTGTAATTAAAGTATTGAATTATTACTCCAATTTTAATTAGGAAAAACAGTGAACAAATTGTATATTTGAAAAGTACAGGAAATTTGGAATGGAATACATATAAAATTTGTATGATTTTAAGTTGTGGTTTGAAAGATATGGGCAAAAGAAGTTTAGGGGTGTTTCTGGAATTTTGCAGGGACCTGTTTGTGGTGGAAACAGAAGATGGAGGGGCTCGGGTGTGAAACAGAGGAAGTGCAGGGGGCTCGGTGCAAGATTCCAGATCCAGATCTGGATCTGGGGAACTCCCACCGAGGGCAAAGCCACCCACTGCGGCTGACAGGGGGCCCAGGGCCACGCTGGCAGCCAGCGAGGCACGGGTGGACGCTGAGGTGGCTCGGGAGGTCGCTGACCAACGGGACCCACCTGTCAGCGTGCAAAGGTAAAAAGAGGGTTTTATTTCCGCGCGAGGGGGGGGGGGAGGGTATCGAACCCGCGACCTCAGCTGCGCGCGGGGGTGGCTCTAGCCACTGGGCTGGGCTGCGGTTCTTGTCAGATCTGGAGAGCGAAGGGGTTTTGAGGTGGATCTGCTGCGGAATTAACTGAAACTGACATTTCAGTTTCTGAACTTGACAGGGCACGGGCGGAACGACAGGGACAGAGGAGCGGCCAACGGCGGCACTACCGCTCGATGGCGGTGCACAGAGCAAGGAGGAGAGGCACGGGAGAGGTCCCTAGGGACAGATGCTCACCTTGGCGCGCTCGGCGGAGTGCACGGCTCGCGGTAGGAGTCGGGGAAGAGATGCAGAAATCGACGTCGGCTGGGTTCCGGCCGACGGCAAAACCTCGACGGCGCGGTCGATGCAGCCGCCCTCCGGCCTCGGTGCCCTCAACAAAGACGAAGAGGGCAGTGCCCAGTTTCCATTCCCTCTCACGGCATGCTCCGACGTAGACCAGGGCGATGGCGCGGTGGTCTCCAAAGTGCGGCCACTGCTGCTCTCGTTTCGGGTTCAGGAAGTTCAGGGAACGAAGCAACAGAGAAAAGGAAAGAGAGGAGAGGAGAGCGGCGGCGGCTGGAAGGAGAAGGAAGGGAGAGAGGCTAGGGTTTGGAGGGGAGAGGAGAGTAGATAAAGGAGAGGGAAAGGGAGCAGGTGAGGGGGAGAGGGGACCAGGAGGTGGTCGTGGTGGTGACAGGAGGGGGGTCACGCCTCCTACGTGACCGTACGGAGGTGGAAGGAGGGGGGGGTGCGGGCTGGTTGGGCTGGGCCGTGGGGGGTAGGTGGGCCACTTTGGCCTGCCTCCCCACGGCGGGTTGTGTTTTCTCTTTTTTTTTTTTTTTTTTTTTTTTTGCAGAATATGGAAAAATATATGGAGAGAAATTAGAAGGGTTTTGGGGTTTCAAAAATTTATGGGAAAATTCCTGTGAGTCCTTTATTGAAAATGCTCAGTTGCACCAACTTTTGATTTTGAAAAATTCAAACTTTTGTGGAAGTTTGAATTTAGATGAATTTGGGTTGAATTTGAATTTGGGGAGGTTTCACTACTCCAAAAATTATAATTTTGGTTTCTTTGCACTTGGCATCCAAAATGCCCAAGTGTGCAAGTGTTTGTTTTGAAAATTTCAAATATTTGAAAAGGTTTGAATTTGAAATTGGTTTGAAAACAAGAGTGCAATGCATATGATGCCTGATGCAATGCAAAAAAGAAAAACAACCAAATCTAATTGGGGAAAATCCCCCGGGTGTTACAACTTAGCTCGTGGTTTGTGGTCCTCTTTGATTACACATTTATGTGCTTATTACAATCTCTTTTTCATATTGTTTATACTCTGTGGTACGAAAGTAACCTCACCGTAATGGAGAAGAGTTTATCGTAGCCGTAGTGTTGCATGCAGCCAAACACTACCATGATTGAATTAGAGCATGCAAACTATGCCACCAAACATAATGTTCTTGGACGTTATGTTCTCTAATGCAGTCTACCTAACAACACGCACAACACAGTTGAGGGTTTAGATCCAAACTCGTGCCCATTGGACTTCTGAATAGCATGAATACAAGAGTCCAAAAGAAGTGTAACGAGAATCAAGAATTATTCTTCAAGTCTAGAATGTAAACAAAATGAATGCTCCTAGCAAGCGTGGAGCAACGGCGTGTCCGCGTACGGGCCGTTCAACACCCCATTGGCGATGACGTTGTACGCCTTCTCCGTCATGTGGAGTTGGTCCCAGCTGGCGAACTTGGCCGGGTCGCCCCAGACAGTGGCCACGTTGTTGCACAATTGGCCGGTGTGGTACGGGCCGGTGCCACCACAGCATGCGACCAGAGGGTCATCGATGCCTGTACAAGCGACGCAGAAAGCCAATGGTGATCAGCACGTTAATCACGATGGCTATAATATGGGGAGTAGTCTTGATCGATCGATCGATTTTCGTAAATTACCATAGCTACGGGGTTTCTTGACGAATTCCATGGCAGCGCCATAGTAGTCGGCGTAGATGATCTTCACGCCCGGGTTCTGCGACTTGAGCCGGTTGATCTCCTGCTTCAGCGCCTGGTTGTGCCTCTGGGAGAAGTCGTTGAACCACTTGAGGCAGTGGAACTCGTCGTAATCCGCAGAGTTGTTGGTCTTGTAAGCGTTCAGGTAAACCGGCACGCACCCGATGGGGAAGTTGCCAGGGACGAGGATCGTCTTGGCGCCAAGATGGATCACCTCCTGGACGGCGGCGCCTATGCGGGCAACCACGTCGGGCATGTACTTCTCAGGGGTCTGCCGGCTGTGTTTGGTATCGAAAAACCAGAAGTTGTAGTCGTTGCCCCCGATCTCACCCAGCACCACGAGGGACTCGCTTAGGAGACTCTTCGTGGCAGCTGATGATCACATGCATACATAAGAAGATCAATTTATACACACACATGCATGCACGTACATAGAATATGGACAAGAGTCATGCATGCACTTGCCTTCTCCCGGAGCTATCCGGGCGAGCACCTTCTTGAAGGAATCCAACTGACTTGTCGAGGCACCAAGGCACCCCCATCCTGAAGCTATACTTGGTCTTGTAGTAGTTCGGGGACAGCGCCAGGGAACCAGACATAGCAAAGTTGGCGCCGGTTGGAAACTGCCCTGTCCCCGCCTCGGGCATGCTCGGTGGTAGCAGTGGCAGGCCCAGCGCTTCAGCTGAAACATACATAAATAACGCTCACGAAATTTGGATTTACATTCATGCATGAAACAATTATCGAGAATTGGCACAGGTAGAATAACACATGCATCTACATATACTCACCGTAGAAATCGATGATGACACGCCCATTAGAGACGCGGCCAGTCGGGTGGTGGAAGTAGGTCATTCCATAAGGGAGCTGCTTGATCGCGCCAGCATTACTGCGGCCTGCATAAGCAGAGTTGCCAGTGTCGATGATGGAGTCACCGAAGGAGAAGATGCGCTTGAAGCAACCGCACAGCCCTAGGTCAGCATTGAGCAGAAGGACAGTAGAGACGAGAGCGACAACGGGCAGGGAAGTGGAATAGCGGCCCATCTTAGTAATGCTACCAGCTCCTACTACTTGACTAACTAGCAGGAGATCGAGAATGCGAGCTGGTTAAGAACACAAGTATTCAAGATCTATACTTCTCGTTTTGTATTCCAGATGAGTTCTTTTCAACCCCCTTTTATAGAAAGTCGAATGCATATCAACATTGTAGCAAATTTAATTAATATTGTTAAGCAGTATATAGCTAGTGCCTCCAGAATCGCCCTGCCACTAAAGTATTTTGAAAACCTGCCATACAAATATTTGGTCATATGAGATATAACTAGCAAAAATGCCCGTGCGTTGCTACGGGAGAGAAAAAATATGTACTGCGGAGTCATGCAAGGCTCACTAAAGTTTTCTCGTAAACATGATTAAGGAGTATATATAAAATATAGCCACATAATATCTCAATATTACTCTCGGACTCATCTATGTTTTAGGATTCCTTCCACAAATAAATATAAGTTTCTAATAAAATGGGCATTACTCTCCGCGCATCAAAGAAAAGAAATATTATCCGAACAAACAAAAGTAGAACTTAAGAACATATTCCTATCTCCTAATATGATTGTCTGCCCTAGAGCTCTTGCGTAGATTTTCAACAAAAAGAAAACATATCTAAACAACAACAAAAAAGCTTAAGAAGATGTGTAATATTGTGCACGTTGTAGCATGAACTAATTTTAGATTAGTCCAGTGGTATAGTGAGGCAGGCCTCTTGCATTGGCTAAAAAAAGATTACTATCTTAACAAAAAGATAGAAAACTAAAGCAGACATATAATATGGTGCATATTGTAGCAATAGTCTAATTCTAGGAGGAACTACTTCTTCTAGTATAATAGCAAAATTTTCCGTAGCATTTATTGAATATATTTTAGACCATATAGAATTGCTGAAAATCAATTTTGTTGACGCGGCAAATCAGGCCCTAGGAGAGAATGCCTCCAAGAAGAAATCCTCTTGTTAAAGTAAGGTCACTGCCAACTAAGAAACCCTAACGACTTGCTATGTGTTGTAGTAAGTCGATATGGAGTATGCATAGGTGAACACTGTTTTTTTACCACTCATGTTTTAGTTAGTTCACAAGCTATAAGAATCAACAAAATGTAGACACGAATCAAACAGAGATTGGAACCACATGGATAAAAATTAAAGATTTGCACGTCATAGCAAAAAAAAAAAAACATACAAGCTCATCAGATCGTTCTAAAATTTCAGATCCAAGTACACACGTACATATAGTACAATACACAGGTAAACAGGAGGTACGCAAGCTAGCCGGGAATCCCACAATCTGCTTGACAACAATCACGAAAACATCTCTTTTCAAGCAAATTTACTATATCCACACCTGTACCGGTAATACCAAAATTTCTGATTACTTCTTCTGAAATGAATCTTACTCACAAGCTATTGAGATGTACAGAAAATGAACCATTTATAATCGAGTGGCAGAGCCAGAGCCAAGAGTAAATACACCATTGATTTATACAATACAATCTATGCATAATATGACCAAAAGGACCAACGATCGTCTAAAAATAAGGGTATTATCTATCAAAGAAGTCACTTCATCATGTCATGCCAGCTGAAAAAAGCTTAGAGAAAATAGATAGTAGATAGAGTCTATCTATAAATTAAAGTTAAATCCAACTATGCTACTTCAGCTTCCACCAGTAAATGCTGAATGTCAACTTCTCCAAATTAGACTGCTACAGAGTAGATCTTAAGACTAAAGTGTTACTTATACATACATGGACCACACTCTTGGAAGATTAAGGAATCACTTGTTGTGTTGTCAGGGAGCGAGCATGAACCAGAAACAGCCACGTTGAGGCACACAGTGAGACTGAACGACATACCTTGGGAAGCACATGTTGACCGCGTAACAGCTATGACGAGCGCGGAAGAAATTGCGAGCTGTACGCGGCAATGTCTAACACAGAATGACAGAAACTTTCAATTGAGTTGGGATTTAACCGGTATACGAAATCCACGCACACCAGTCCCACCTCCCACGTCTGTCATGCCATCGGCATCGCCGCACCCAACTGGTGAGCTCCAGGTTGGGGCGCTCGAACATGTGCGCGCTGCTGACCAACTCCGGCAGGTCCGGCTGCTGCTCTAGGTAGTCTAGCGCTAAGGGGCACTACTTGTCCTCCATCTTCTCCGGCGCCGCCTGGATTTTTGTCATGCCGTCCGCTGGCGAGCGGGTTACTTCGGCGAGCTGCATGGCCGTAAAGATGACGTTGCCGAACTATCCATCTAGGAGCATCGGCTCCCGCAACTGCCGCATGTCCATGCTGCAGTACATCTTGGAGGGGGCGCGGCCTCACCCGTGAGAATCTTGGCGCGGAGGCGGACGAGATCAGAGCGGGATAGTTTGAGGTCCATGGAGACATGGGGCTAGAACGGCGGCCGGGATCGACTGAGATGGAGGAGAACTGGGGAAGCCATAAAGGGGAGCGTCTTTTCCGGCGGAGCGGCATCGGCGACCATGGGCGAATAGGAGGAGCTTCAGAGCCAATCGAAGAGAATTGATACTCTAGCTTGGGAGCTCCTTGTCGCACCCGGACTTCTAAAGGATACTCGCCGTTCCGTTGAACAGTAGTAGATTGGATTACGGGGCTTACCGGCACCCGCGTCCTCTTACGAGTAGGCCAACACACGTATGTGTGACAACCAACCCCTATCTGTTCAGCGTCGACGTAAACTATCCCATAGAAATCAGGATACTACCATTGACGTACTTCATACCATACACACATGGTACGTCAACGGTTTGTAACAGAATGATAGCACAACATATCTCTAAGACACAAAAGATGGAAATAAGTTGCAAATAGCTCTCACTAGAGCAGAAATAGCCAAATACAATCATCCAGAGGACACATGTCCCAACATAACATCATTACATCTCAGCGGAAGCATTCAAAGGGTCTGAGTACAGACAAATCCAAATAGGCTTAAGAAGCCGGGAATGAAAGGAAAACGGAGCCCATCCACGTAGCCTCGGATCCTGTCCGGGTCCGCTACCTACTCGTCAGCAGCCTCGTCAAACTCCACGTAGTAGCCGTCACTGGGATCGTCGTAAGCGTAGTCTGCGGAAACCACAGCCCCAAAGGGGTCAGTACATAAACGTACTGGCAAGCAAGACTCACAGTTCACCAAAGCGTAGCCCGTCAACACCAAGCACAGATGCCTTGGGTTCAACGGACAAAAGGGGATATAAAAGATGCTGCAACTGGCTGCGCTAACCAACTACAGAACACTACAACTTCTAGCTAACAGAAAGGAGATAAGATAGCGTATAGTAACCAACTGAAAGATAACCTCAAACAAACCCATCCTGGATCTCGCCCCTTATCCAAAGAAGCAATCCGAGGATAACTCACACAGTTGTATTAATGAGAAATGGATCAAGTTGTTGTGTCAATAGGTCTATTACTAGTCAAGTTATCATTAGTTAGGTGTGTAAGTTGTTCTGAGTACTTGTTAGCCAGTACTTTCACCAAGTCAACCATAACCGCGGAAAACACGGCTTCTCGAGAAGATTTATCCCTGCAGGGGTGCACCAATTTGGCCGTACACGTAAGAATAACCCGCCAGATGGGATGCCTCCCACCAAGCGGGGCACTCAACACAACTCAACTCTTCTTCGCATCAAGCCCAAAGCACCTTGGGCGCACGGCTAATCGAGCCCCGAAGAAAAGGTACCCTCATAGCACTCTAAGACCGTGTCCCCCTATATGCCGACTATAAAAGTTCCACCATGCGCTGGGCTCGCAAAAACATGCATGCGGCAAATGGAAAACACGAACTAAATGAGGCGATTTGGACGAGATGTGAATCGAATCAAATTGAGGGGGGCGCCCATACACGCTTCCCACATGCGGATAGTGCGCTCATCATGGATCAGTAGACAAGACCCTTTTCCTATTAGGGTCGACACTAGCAGGCCTCAAAACCACACAGGGCCTCCTGCCGGTGCCTTATCAGCATATTATTATTAACAGGTTGATTGATTAACATCGAGCCCCCAGAACATGATAGAAGTATTGTAACAGAAAGTAACGGGTAACATACTCGAGCAAAACAACCTAAGCATGCTAGTAAGACACTGGCTCAAACAATGGGGTTGTAGGAGTGAGGGTGAGGCAATATCAGGGTTAAGGGATTCATGTGATAGGTTCGTAACAGAAACAACTACTACTAAGGCTAGCAGAATAGACAACGGAGAGTATCGGTAACCAATGTTGAAAGGAACACAGTGGTTCATGTGAGTGATAACTTGCCTGCAAACTCAGCAGCCTGGTACTGAGCTAGATCCTCAGAAGGGGTGCTGTAAAGATCGTCTGTCTCAACGTCGTCGTCTATCCGAGAGGAAGCAAACAAACAATGCAGAAAGATAAACAATCAATATCATGGCATAGTGCACAATCATGGGATGATGCATGTCAAGTTAATGGTTGCATCAAAATAAAACAGTTGACATGGTAACACAATTTAAATGGACACATATGCAATTTTGAGTTGCATATGAAAAGCCCATCAAATAAGGTTGGAATATTTGTTTTTCAACTAATCAACAGGTGAAAGTGGATTAGTATGATGCACGGATGAGGAAAACAACAAAATAACAACAATAGAACCAATTGGAAATAAGGTTTGCCAATTTAGAAATTTATTTATTTAAATTAGGGAATTTTTTGGTTCCTTAAAGGGATTACACAGATAGTTGTTGTTTTTACCAATTTAAATTGTGCAAAATAAATAACAAAATTCATAGGTGGAAAGAATACAAAATTTTAGTTGGATTACATGTTTCAAATATTGAAAAAGGAATTACAATGATTTAATTATGAATTAAACAAGATTAAACAAGTTTTAAATGAATTTAAAACAAGTTTGAATATTATTTGAATTTTATTTGTTCAAAACATAAATTCAAACTCACATTTGAAAAGTTTATACTTTTCTAGTTTGAAAACATATTTTGCATGTTCAAAAATAATTTAATTTGAGCAAGTTATGATTTTATCAAATTTAAATGATTTAAACAAGGTTTAAATTATTTAAGCAATTTAAATTATTCAAAACATGAAACAAAATTTATATTTGAAAAGGTTATTTGAAATAGCATGGAAAACATATTTTATTTGCATTAATTGGATTAAGTATGAATTAGTTATGGGTTTTAGCAAATTACAAATGAATTATTTGAATTCAAATTTGAAATGCATTTAAATTAGTCAAAATAGGAAACAAATGGTTTAGATAGATAGGTAATTTAATTTAGAGTAGTGCACATATTTTACTTTTATCATTTGAGTTTATAAAACAAAAGTTATTTGCATTTTATTTTTCAGGGACCAATCTGTGAAGTTTAGGACCTAAACAGAAAAAAGGAAACTTGGAAAAGGACCTGCACCGCGCAGTGACCTAGCCACGGTCACTGCCAGTGGGCCAAGGGCCAACGTGGCCCACGCAGTTGCACGCGTGGCAACAACAGTGACTGACAGGGGGGGCCACCCTGTCAGCACTCGGTGCAAAATGTGGTTTTTATTCCGCAGCGAGGGGGACTCGAACCCGCGGGCGCGCGCGAGCGAGAGAGGCAGTGTTATGTAACATCCCAAGTATAAAAATACCCCCTAGAATGTTTGATTTCATGTTTAATTAAAGTATTGCATCATGTCATCATGTTTATTCCCTTGTTTGCATTTGTTTCTTTTTGTTTTGCATTTGTTCTTAATTGTTTCCACATTTGAAATTCAACTTATTCAAACAATTGTTTCATACTTGCTCTGTTACAACCTTTTAAATAAAAATCTCAAATAAAAACAACCAATTGTTCTCATTTTATTCCATATTGATCAACTAATAAAATGGTGTTTTTATTTCAATTAATTAATTCCAATGTGGTTTCAAATTCAAAGCAAATCATCAACAACACCTAATTGGAACATTTTGGAATTACCAAACAAATCAACCATTTGTTCTATTTTAATCAATAGGGTTCACCCTATTAAAATCCTTGTTTTCAATGTTAATCAATTAATTCCCAAATTGCTTTCAAATCCAAACCAAATCACTAAACAGCACCTCTTTTGAAATTATAAAAATAACCAAAACATTGTTGTGCTCTTTGTTTCCAATTAAATTCTTTTGATCACCCTATTTTTAAGAATATTGTTCAATAACCATTTAATAATAAAATTCAATCAAACACAATCCAAATTCAAACAACACCTAAAATTAGAATGTTTTTGAATTCCAACTTGGCTTTGGGTTGTGTTTGACCTAAATATGCTACCCAAATTTTTCTGGAATTTTTGCAAACTCCAAAGTCATCTATTTCCTTCCAATTCTTTGCTGCAAAAAAAATAAAACATAGCAAAAAGAATAAAAGCTAGAGGGAGAGAGAGAGCAACCAGCAGGCCCAATGTTTCTCCTAGCCCATCTATTTCCCCAGCCCACTTCCCCTCTCTTCTGGCCCAATACCTCTCTTCTGTCGTCTTCTTCGTTGCGTCAGCAACAGTACGACCAACTCCCCACCGATCGATCACCTCTCCCCCTCCTCGATGTGCTGCCGTACCAGGCTACCTACTCCATAAAACCAGCCACCGATCCCCTCAGCCTAGCCCTAACCCTAGATCCCTAGCCTAGTGCCGCCAGTTTCTCCTCTCCCTTCCACCTACCTCCTGTTCTTCTGAACCTCGACCACTGCACCTCCACCCCGCCGTCAGAACCACCCTCATCGCCGGCCGTCCGGGGCCCCTCCGGCCGCGCAAGCGGCGGGAATGGAACCGCCACGGCTCCATCTCCCTCGCCGTGCCCTTGGCGCTGGCCGGAGAGCCTCCGAGCGCCGCCGCCATGTCCATGTCGCCACCACCACCTGCTGTCCATCACCGACCCCTACCTCCAGCCGCTCGAGGGCACTCAAGGTGAGGCCTCCCCCCCGATCGCTACTCCCCTCCTCCCTCATCTCCCTTCTCCCCCACGGCCACACGCACGCCACCGTGGATGGCGCCCCCTCCGGCGAGCAGCCCACCACCGACGGCCATGTTTCTGTCGTGGTACAGATGCGTTACCTGTTCGGGTTCAGTCAAATTCAGAAAAAGTAACCCGCAGCCACACCTTTTCCACCCCCGAGGCCCCTTCCTAGCACAGATCTGCAGCTACAGCAGTGGTTACGGAACCAGTGCGCGCAACCACAGATCGTGGGTTCGAATCCCCCAACCCCACCTTTTCTGCCACTATTTTCGATTTGTTCAGATGAAGGTTCTGAATCATAACCCCACTGCGGACTGTTCCCTGTCAACACACAGCGCCTAGCCCATCTGGTTCCTGTCCCTTTGCGCAGGCCAGAGGTGAGGGGTTCGATCCCCCTCCCACACAATTAAAACAATCTTTTTTATTTTTCTTGTTTTGGTCACAGAAACATCTCAGATTCACATCCATGCCCCTGGTAATTATTTCTAGCCCTGCAAAATATTTTTTTCAAGTCCCTAGATGAATTAAAAATGGCAGATTTACCCCAAATCTTGTAAATTGCATAAGAAAATCATTTTAACTCCAATTTTAACTTTTTAAATATGTTTTCTGTCCCAAATTAAATGTTCTATCCAAATATAAAATTTGTTTACTGTTTTGAATATTTTAAATTGGTGCAATATTTGAAAACTTGTCAAATTCACTTAAACTTGCAAAATTCATAACTTGTTCATAAAAATTCCAAATTCCACAAACTAAATATGTTTTCCAATCAACTTTTCATGTACTTTCCAAATATAAATTTTGTTTGCTGTTTTGAATAATTTAAATTGCTTAAAACAACTGTTTCTTGTTTAATGCATTTAAAATTGCCAAAATAATAACTTGCTCATTTTAAATCCAATTTCAACAAATGAAATATGTTTTCCATGCAAAATTAAACCACCTTTTCAAATATAAAATTTGTTTCATGTTTTGAATAATTAAAATTGGTTAAATAATTTAAACCTTGTTTAATTCATTTAATATAGTTAAATTTATAACTTGATCAAAATCAAATTCTTTTGGGACATATAAAATATGTTTTCAAACCATAAAAACATAACCTTTTCAAATATGAACTTCACTCCATGTTTTGCACAAATAAAAATTCAAATAAGTTCATGTTTGAATTAAATTCATTTAAATCTTGTTTAAGTTGTTTAATTCATAAGTAATTATTTTCCAAATCCTTTTTCAACAAATGAAACATGTATTCCACCTAAACTTGTGTGAAATTTCCAAATGTAAACTTTGTTATCTGTTTTGAACAATTTAACTTGATGAAAACAGCAAATGCTTGTGTGACACCTTTAAGAAACCAAAATTCCAAAACTTAATAAATGATTTTCCAAACTTGTTAAACCTTATTTCCATTTGGTTCTATTGTTGTTATTTTGTTGTTTTCCTCATCCATGCATCATGCTAATTCACTTACACAATTTGATTAGTTGTAAAACAATTAATTCAACCATAAGTCATGGGCTTTCCATATGCAATCCAATTGCATGTGGGTCCATTTAATCATGTTGCTATCTTGTCAACTAGTTTATTTTGGATGCATCAATTAAATGGTCATGCATCATCCCATGTTTGTGCACTATGCCATGATATTGATTGTTTATCTTTCTGCATTGTTTGTTTGCTTCTTCTCGGATACACGACGACGTTGAGACCGACGATACTTACGACACCCCTTCTAAGGATCTAGCTCAGTACCAGGCTACTGGGTTTGCAGGAAAGTTATCACTCACATGAACCATCGTGTTCCTTTCAACATTGGTTACCGATACTTTCCGTTGTCTATTCTGCTAGCCCTATGATTAGTTGCTTCTGTTACGAACCTATCACATGTATCCTTTAGCCCTGATATTGCCTCACCTTCATACCTATAACCATTGCTTGTTGCCCGTGTCTTACTAGCATGCTTAGGTTATTTTGCTCGAGTTTGTTACCCGTTACTTTCTGTTGCTATCTCTATTATGTTCTGGGGGCTCGATGTTTAATCAATCAATCATGCTAATGTTACTATTAATAATAAATTTGATGATAAGGCACCGGCAGGAGGCCCTGTGTGGTTTTGAGGCCTGCTAGTGTCGACCCTAATAGGAAAAGGGTCTTGTCTACTGATCCATGATGAGCGCACTAGCCGCATGTGGGAAGCGAGTATGGGCGCCGCCCTCAATTTGATTCGATTCGCATCTCGTCCAAATCGCCTCATTTAGTTCATGTTTTCCATTTGCCGCATGCATGTTTTTTGCGAGCCCAGGCCAGGGTGGAACTTTTGTAGTCGGCATATAGGGGGACACGTTCTTAGAGTGCTATGAGGGTCCATTTTCTTCTGGGCTCGATTAGCCGTGCGCCCAAGGTTCTTTGGGCTTGATGCGAAGAAGAGTCGAGTTGTGTTGAGTGCCCCGCTTGGTGGAAGGGCCTTTCCATCTGGCGGGTTATTCATGCGTGTACGACCAAATTGGTGCAACCCTGCAGGGATAATCTTCTCGAGAAGCCGTGTTTTCCGCGGTTATGGATTACTTGGTGAAAGTACTGGCTAACAAGTACTCAGGACAACTTAAACCTAATGATCAACAACCTTACACCCAATGATTAACAACTTGACTAGTAATAGGTTTATTGACACAATAATATGAACCATCATTATTTCAACTGTGTGAGTTATCCTCGGATTGCTTCTTTGGACAAGGGGCGAGATCCAGGATGGGTTTGTTTGAAGTTATCTTTCAGTTGGTTACAATCCTCGATCTTATCTCCTTTCTGTTAGCCGGAAGTGGTAGAATCTCTGTAGTTGGTTAGTGCAGCCAGTTGCCGCATCTTTTATATCCCCTCTCTTCCGTTGAACCCAAAGCATCTGTGCTTGGTGTTGACGGGTTACACTTTGGTGAATTGTGAGTCTTGCTTGCCAGTACGTTTATGTACTGACCCCTTTGGGGCTGTGGTTTCCGCAGACCTACGTTTCCGAGGATCTACATGGTGGCTACTACGTGGAGTATGACGAGACTGCTGACGAGTAGATAGCGGACCCGGGCAGGATCCGAGACTTCCTGGATGGGCTCCGTCTTTTCGTTTCCGGCCTCTTAGGCCTATTTGGTTCTTGTCTGTACTCAGACATGTTGAATGCTTCCGCTGTGATGTAATGATGTATTGTTGGGACATGTGTCCTCTGGATGATTGTATTTGCTATCTCTGCTCTAATGAGAGCCATTTGCAACTTATTTCAATCTTTTGTGTCGTAGAGATCTGTTGTGATATCACTTGTTCCAATGCCGTTGACGTACCATGTGTGTATGTTTTGAAGTACGTCAATGGAAGTATCCTGATTTCTATGGGATAGTTTACGTCGACGCTGAACAGATAGGGGTTGGTTGTCACACATACGTGTGTTGGCCTACTCGTAAGAGGACGCGGGTGCCGGTAAGCCCCGTAATCCAATCTACTACTGTTCAACGGAACGGCGAGTATACTTTAGAAGTCCGGGTGCGACAAAATGGAATCAGAGCCTGTCTGCCTGTAGGATCCCTTTTTACTGGTCGCAGTTGAGTCTAGAAACTATTTTGTAGCTATATAGGAAAAATGAAACGTGAGAGTAGGAATTCTGTTCTTTTTTTCTTCTTTCCCCACCCACCCTCCCTTTTCTGGTAAGGAAGTGTAACGTTGTTTTCCATTCTCATCTAAAACTTTCAAGTTAGGATTTCACGAATTCTGGTTTCTCTAGGATGGTTATATCTACTAGACCATAGGAATGGAGGTGGTTGTGACATGATTTATCATGTTGCCTACTCATGATTGAGAACGGAGGCGTGTAAGCCTCGGAAGCACATCCTCTATTCCTTAAGCAGTAGATATTGATCCTTTAGAAGCCCGGATGGGTTTTTCCATAGTACCTCAGGAGTTTTGTTCTCGTTTTCCCCGATGTTGATATCCTGTTCTTCTCAACATCCTTTTCGTCCGTTGAAATCTTGCTGTTGTTTTCCATTTCAGTTCTTCTACCGGCGTCTAATCAAAACTTCCCAAATATCAAGTCTATCTGGCCAGAAAGGTTGTTGTTGTTTCCAAAACTACCAGGCTATGAGAGCTGGCATTCCTATCACCTGGAGTTGTTTCGAGGAAGCATTCCTGAATCACCACATTTCAGATAGTCTATTCTCCTTATGGATCAAGTTCTGTTCAGCTGTTCAACCTAGATGCAAAACCCCTTCCTGCAATTGAGAATGTTCCGGTGGTTTCCAAATTCCCTGACATATTTCCAGAAGAGTTGCCAGGAATGTCTATCGTTTTGAACTTCCAGAAAAAGCTAACTAAGGTGCACGATGTGTTTCACGTGTCACAGCTCAAGAGGATCTTCCCAAGAAGTTTCCGAACCTTTTCTTTTCTCGGTAGGAATCTCGGGGCGCGATTCCTTCAAGGGGGGGCGTTTTGTAACATCCCAAGTATAAAAATACCCCCTAGAATGTTTGATTTCATGTTTAATTAAAGTATTGCATCATGTCATCATGTTTATTCCCTTGTTTGCATTTGTTTCTTTTTGTTTTGCATCTGTTCTTAATTGTTTTCACATTTGAAATTCAACTTATTCAAACAATTGTTTCATACTTGCTCTGTTACAAACTTTTAAATAAAAATCTCAAATAAAAACAACCAATTGTTCTCATTTTATTCCATATTGATCAACTAATAAAATGGTGTTTTTATTTCAATTAATTAATTCCAATGTGGTTTCAAATTCAAAGCAAATCATCAACAGCACCTAATTGGAACATTTTGGAATTACCAAACAAATCAACCATTTGTTCTATTTTAATCAATAGGGTTCACCCTATTAAAATCCTTGTTTTCAATGTTAATCAATTAATTCCCAAATTGCTTTCAAATCCAAACCAAATCACTAAACAGCACCTCTTTTGAAATTATAAAAATAACCAAAACATTGTTGTGCTCTTTGTTTCCAATTAAATTCTTTTGATCACCCTATTTTTAAGAATATTGTTCAATAACCATTTAATAATAAAATTCAATCAAACACAATCCAAATTCAAACAACACCTAAAATTAAAATGTTTTTGAATTCCAACTTGGCTTTGGGTTGTGTTTGACCTAAATATGCTACCCAAATTTTTCTGGAATTTTTGCAAACTCCAAAGTCATCTATTTCCTTCCAATTCTTTGCTGCAAAAAAAATAAAACATAGCAAAAAGAATAAAAGCTAGAGGGAGAGAGAGAGCAACCAGCAGGCCCAATTTTTCTCCTAGCCCATCTATTTCCCCAGCCCACTTCCCCTCTCTTCTGGCCCAATACCTCTCTTCTGTCGTCTTCTTCGTTGCGTCAGCAACAGTACGACCAACTCCCCACCGATCGATCACCTCTCCCCCTCCTCGATGTGCTGCCGTACCAGGCTACCTACTCCATAAAACCAGCCACCGATCCCCTCAGCCTAGCCCTAACCCTAGATCCCTAGCCTAGCGCCGCCAGTTTCTCCTCTCCCTTCCACCTACCTCCTGTTCTTCTGAACCTCGACCACTGCACCTCCACCCCGCCGTCAGAACCACCCTCATCGCCGGCCGTCCGGGGCCCCTCCGGCCGCGCAAGCGGCGGGAATGGAAACGCCACGGCTCCATCTCCCTCGCCGTGCCCTCGGCGCTGGCCGGAGAGCCTCCGAGCGCCGCCGCCATGTCCATGTCGCCACCACCACCTGCTGTCCATCACCGACCCCTACCTCCAGCCGCTCGAGGGCACTCAAGGTGAGGCCTCCCCCCCGATCGCTACTCCCCTCCTCCCTCATCTCCCTTCTCCCCCACGGCCACACGCACGCCACCGTGGATGGCGCCCCCTCCGGCGAGCAGCCCACCACCGACGGCCATGTTTCTGTCGTGGTACAGATGCGTTACCTGTTCGGGTTCAGTCAAATTCAGAAAAAGTAACCCGCAGCCACACCTTTTCCACCCCCGAGGCCCCTTCCTAGCACAGATCTGCAGCTACAGCAGTGGTTACGGAACCAGTGCGCGCAACCACAGATCGTGGGTTCGAATCCCCCAACCCCACCTTTTCTGCCACTATTTTCGATTTGTTCAGATGAAGGTTCTGAATCATAACCCCACTGCGAACTGTTCCCTGTCAACACACAGCGCCTAGCCCATCTGGTTCCTGTCCCTTTGCGCAGGCCAGAGGTGAGGGGTTCGATCCCCCTCCCACACAATTAAAACAATCTTTTTTTATTTTTCTTGTTTTGGTCACAGAAACATCTCAGATTCACATCCATGCCCCTGGTAATTATTTCTAGCCCTGCAAAATATATTTTTCAAGTCCCTAGATGAATTAAAAATGGCAGATTTACCCCAAATCTTGTAAATTGCATAAGAAAATCATTTTGACTCCAATTTTAACTTTTTAAATATGTTTTCTGTCCCAAATTAAATGTTCTATCCAAATATAAAATTTGTTTACTGTTTTGAATATTTTAAATTGGTGCAATATTTGAAAACTTGTCAAATTCACTTAAACTTGCAAAATTCATAACTTGTTCATAAAAATTCCAAATTCCACAAACTAAATATGTTTTCCAATCAACTTTTCATATACTTTCCAAATATAAATTTTGTTTGCTGTTTTGAATAATTTAAATTGCTGAAAACAACTGTTTCTTGTTTAATGCATTTAAAATTGCCAAAATAATAACTTGCTCATTTTAAATCCAATTTCAACAAATGAAATATGTTTTCCATGCAAAATTAAACCACCTTTTCAAATATAAAATTTGTTTCATGTTTTGAATAATTAAAATTGGTTAAATAATTTAAACCTTGTTTAATTCATTTAATATAGTTAAATTTATAACTTGATCAAAATCAAATTCTTTTGGGAAATATAAAATATGTTTTCAAACCATAAAAACATAAACTTTTCAAATATGAACTTCACTCCATGTTTTGCACAAATAAAAATTCAAATAAGTTCATGTTTGAATTAAATTCATTTAAATCTTGTTTAAGTTGTTTAATTCATAAGTAATTATTTTCCAAATCCTTTTTCAACAAATGAAACATGTATTCCACCTAAAATTGTGTGAACTTTCCAAATGTAAACTTTGTTATCTGTTTTGAACAATTTAACTTGATGAAAACAGCAAATGCTTGTGTGACACCTTTAAGAAACCAAAATTCCAAAACTTAATAAATGATTTTCCAAACTTGTTAAACCTTATTTCCATTTGGTTCTATTGTTGTTATTTTGTTGTTTTACTCATCCATGCATCATGCTAATTCACTTACACAATTTGATTAGTTGTAAAACAATTAATTCAACCATAAGTCATGGGCTTTCCATATGCAATCCAATTGCATGTGGCTCCATTTAATCATGTTGCTATCTTGTCAACTAGTTTATTTTGGATGCATCAATTAAATGGTCATGCATCATCCCATGTTTGTGCACTATGCCATGATATTGATTGTTTATCTTTCTGCATTGTTTGTTTGCTTCTTCTCGGATACACGACGATGTTGAGACCGACGATACTTACGACACCCCTTCTAAGGATCTAGCTCAGTACCAGGCTACTTGGTTTGCAGGAAAGTTATCACTCACATGAACCATCGTGTTCCTTTCAACATTGGTTACCGATACTTTCCGTTGTCTATTCTGCTAGCCCTATGATTAGTTGCTTCTGTTACGAACCTATCACATGTATCCTTTAGCCCTGATATTGCCTCACCTTCATACCTATAACCATTGCTTGTTGCCCGTGTCTTACTAGCATGCTTAGGTTGTTTTGCTCGAGTTTGTTACCCGTTACTTTCTGTTGCTATCTCTATTATGTTCTGGGGGCTCGATGTTTAATCAATCAATCATGCTAATGTTACTATTAATAATAAATTTGATGATAAGGCACCGGCAGGAGGCCCTGTGTGGTTTTGAGGCCTGCTAGTGTCGACCCTAATAGGAAAAGGGTCTTGTCTACTGATCCATGATGAGCGCACTAGCCGCATGTGGGAAGCGAGTATGGGCGCCCCCCTCAATTTGATTCGATTCGCATCTCGTCCAAATCGCCTCATTTATTTCATGTTTTCCATTTGCCGCATGCATGTTTTTTGCGAGCCCAGGCCAGGGTGGAACTTTTGTAGTCGGCATATAGGGGGACACGTTCTTAGAGTGCTATGAGGGTCCATTTTCTTCTGGGCTCGATTAGCCGTGCGCCCAAGGTTCTTTGGGCTTGATGCGAAGAAGAGTCGAGTTGTGTTGAGTGCCCCGCTTGGTGGAAGGGCCTTTCCATCTGGCGGGTTATTCATGCGTGTACGGCCAAATTGGTGCAACCCTGCAGGGATAATCTTCTCGAGAAGCCGTGTTTTCCGCGGTTATGGATTACTTGGTGAAAGTACTGGCTAACAAGTACTCAGGACAACTTAAACCTAATGATCAACAACCTTACACCCAATGATTAACAACTTGACTAGTAATAGGTTTATTGACACAATAATATGAACCATCATTATTTCAACTGTGTGAGTTATCGTCGGATTGCTTCTTTGGACAAGGGGCGAGATCCAGGATGGGTTTGTTTGAAGTTATCTTTCAGTTGGTTACAATCCTCGATCTTATCTCCTTTCTGTTAGCCGGAAGTGGTAGAATCTCTGTAGTTGGTTAGTGCAGCCAGTTGCCGCATCTTTTATATCCCCTCTCTTCCGTTGAACCCAAAGCATCTGTGCTTGGTGTTGACGGGTTACACTTTGGTGAATTGTGAGTCTTGCTTGCCAGTACGTTTATGTACTGACCCCTTTGGGGCTGTGGTTTCCGCAGACCTACGTTTCCGAGGATCTACATGGTGGCTACTACGTGGAGTATGACGAGACTGCTGACGAGTAGATAGCGGACCCGTGCAGGATCCGAGACTTCGTGGATGGGCTCCGTCTTTTCGTTTCCGGCCTCTTAGGCCTATTTGGTTCTTGTCTGTACTCAGACATGTTGAATGCTTCCGCTGTGATGTAATGATGTATTGTTGGGACATGTGTCCTCTGGATGATTGTATTTGCTATCTCTGCTCTAATGAGAGCCATTTGCAACTTATTTCAATCTTTTGTGTCGTAGAGATCTGTTGTGATATCACTTGTTCCAATGTCGTTGACGTACCATGTGTGTATGTTTTGAAGTACGTCAATGGAAGTATCCTGATTTCTATGGGATAGTTTACGTCGACGCTGAACAGATAGGGGTTGGTTGTCACACATACGTGTGTTGGCCTACTCGTAAGAGGACGCGGGTGCCGGTAAGCCCCGTAATCCAATCTACTACTGTTCAACGGAACGGCGATTATCCTTTAGAAGTCCGGGTGCGACAAAATGGTATCAGAGCCTGTCTGCCTGTAGGATCCCTTTTTACTGGTCGCAGTTGAGTCTAGAAACTATTTTGTAGCTATATAGGAAAAATGAAACGTGAGAGTAGGAATTCTGTTCTTTTTTTTCTTCTTTCCCCACCCACCCTCCCTTTTCTGGCAAGGAAGTGTAACGTTGTTTTCCATTCTCATCTAAAACTTTCAAGTTAGGATTTCACGAATTCTGGTTTCTCTAGGATGGTTATATCTACTAGACCATAGGAATGGAGGTGGTTGTGACATGATTTATCATGTTGCCTACTCATGATTGAGAACGGAGGCGTGTAAGCCCCGGAAGCACATCCTCTATTCCTTAAGCAGTAGATATTGATCCTTTAGAAGCCCGGATGGGTTTTTCCATAGTACCTCAGGAGTTTTGTTCTCGTTTTCCCCGATGTTGATATCCTGTTCTTCTCAACATCCTTTTCGTCCGTTGAAATCTTGCTGTTGTTTTCCATTTCAGTTCTTCTACTGGCGTCTAATCAAAACTTCCCAAATATCAAGTCTATCTGGCCAGAAAGGTTGTTGTTGTTTCCAAAACTACCAGGCTATGAGAGCTGGCATTCCTATCACCTGGAGTTGTTTCGAGGAAGCATTCCTGAATCACCACATTTCAGATAGTCTATTCTCCTTATGGATCAAGTTCTGTTCAGCTGTTCAACCTAGATGCAAAACCCCTTCCTGCAATTGAGAATGTTCCGGTGGTTTCCAAATTCCCTGACATATTTCCAGAAGAGTTGCCAGGAATGTCTATCGTTTTGAACTTCCAGAAAAAGCTAACTAAGGTGCACGATGTGTTTCACGTGTCACAGCTCAAGAGGATCTTCCCAAGAAGTTTTCGAACCTTTTCTTTTCTCAGTAGGAATCTCGGGGCGCGATTCCTTCAAGGGGGGGCGTTTTGTAACATCCCAAGTATAAAAATACCCCCTAGAATGTTTGATTTCATGTTTAATTAAAGTATTGCATCATGTCATCATGTTTATTCCCTTGTTTGCATTTGTTTCTTTTTGTTTTGCATCTGTTCTTAATTGTTTTCACATTTGAAATTCAACTTATTCAAACAATTGTTTCATACTTGCTCTGTTACAACCTTTTAAATAAAAATCTCAAATAAAAACAACCAATTGTTCTCATTTTATTCCATATTGATCAACTAATAAAATGGTGTTTTTATTTCAATTAATTAATTCCAATGTGGTTTCAAATTCAAAGCAAATCATCAACAGCACCTAATTGGAACATTTTGGAATTACCAAACAAATCAACCATTTGTTCTATTTTAATCAATAGGGTTCACCCTATTAAAATCCTTGTTTTCAATGTTAATCAATTAATTCCCAAATTGCTTTCAAATCCAAACCAAATCACTAAACAGCACCTCTTTTGAAATTATAAAAATAACCAAAACATTGTTGTGCTCTTTGTTTCCAATTAAATTCTTTTGATCACCCTATTTTTAAGAATATTGTTCAATAACCATTTAATAATAAAATTCAATCAAACACAATCCAAATTCAAACAACACCTAAAATTAAAATGTTTTTGAATTCCAACTTGGCTTTGGGTTGTGTTTGACCTAAATATGCTACCCAAATTTTTCTGGAATTTTTGCAAACTCCAAAGTCATCTATTTCCTTCCAATTCTTTGCTGCAAAAGAAATAAAACATAGCAAAAAGAATAAAAGCTAGAGGGAGAGAGAGAGCAACCAGCAGGCCCAATTTTTCTCCTAGCCCATCTATTTCCCCAGCCCACTTCCCCTCTCTTCTGGCCCAATACCTCTCTTCTGTCGTCTTCTTTGTTGCGTCAGCAACAGTACGACCAACTCCCCACTGATCGATCACCTCTCCCCCTCCTCGATGTGCTGCCGTACCAGGCTACCTACTCCATAAAACCAGCCACCGATCCCCTCAGCCTAGCCCTAACCCTAGATCCCTAGCCTAGCGCCGCCAGTTTCTCCTCTCCCTTCCACCTACCTCCTGTTCTTCTGAACCTCGACCACTGCACCTCCACCCCGCCGTCAGAACCACCCTCATCGCCGACCGTCCGGGGCCCCTCCGGCCGCGCAAGCGGCGGGAATGGAACCGCCACGGCTCCATCTCCCTCGCCGTGCCCTCAGCGCTGGCCGGAGAGCCTCCGAGCGCCGCCGCCATGTCCATGTCGCCACCACCACCTGCTGTCCATCACCGACCCCTACCTCCAGCCGCTCGAGGGCACTCAAGGTGAGGCCTCCCCCCCCCCGATCGCTACTCCCCTCCTCCCTCATCTCCCTTCTCCCCCACGGCCACACGCACGCCACCGTGGATGGCGCCCCCTCCGGCGAGCAGCCCACCACCGACGGTCATGTTTCTGTCGTGGTACAGATGCGTTACCTGTTCGGGTTCAGTCAAATTCAGAAAAAGTAACCCGCAGCCACACCTTTTCCACCCTCGAGGCCCCTTCCTAGCACAGATCTGCAGCTACAGCAGTGGTTACGGAACCAGTGCGCGCAACCACAGATCGTGGGTTCGAATCCCCCAACCCCACCTTTTCTGCCACTATTTTCGATTTGTTCAGATGAAGGTTCTGAATCATAACCCCACTGCGAACTGTTCCCTGTCAACACACAGCGCCTAGCCCATCTGGTTCCTGTCCCTTTGCGCAGGCCAGAGGTGAGGGGTTCGATCCCCCTCCCACACAATTAAAACAATCTTTTTTATTTTTCTTGTTTTGGTCACAGAAACATCTCAGATTCACATCCATGCCCCTGGTAATTATTTCTAGCCCTGCAAAATATTTTTTTCAAGTCCCTAGATGAATTAAAAATGGCAGATTTACCCCAAATCTTGTAAATTGCATAAGAAAATCATTTTAACTCCAATTTTAACTTTTTAAATATGTTTTCTGCCCCAAATTAAATGTTCTATCCAAATATAAAATTTGTTTACTGTTTTGAATATTTTAAATTGGTGCAATATTTGAAAACTTGTCAAATTCACTTAAACTTGCAAAATTCATAACTTGTTCATAAAAATTCCAAATTCCACAAACTAAATATGTTTTCCAATCAACTTTTCATGTACTTTCCAAATATAAATTTTGTTTGCTGTTTTGAATAATTTAAATTGCTGAAAACAAATGTTTCTTGTTTAATGCATTTAAAATTGCCAAAATAATAACTTGCTCATTTTAAATCCAAAAATCAACAAATGAAATATGTTTTCCATGAATAATTAAACCACCTTTTCAAATATAAAATTTGTTTCATGTTTTGAATTATTAAAATTGGTTAAATAATTTAAACCTTGTTTAATTCATTTAATATAGTTAAATTTATAACTTGATCAAAATCAAATTCTTTTGGGACATATAAAATATGTTTTCAAACCATAAAAACATAACCTTTTCAAATATGAACTTCACTCCATGTTTTGCACAAATAAAAATTCAAATAAGTTCATGTTTGAATTAAATTCATTTAAATCTTGTTTAAGTTGTTTAATTCATAAGTAATTATTTTCCAAATCCTTTTTCAACAAATGAAACATGTATTCCACCTAAAATTGTGTGAACTTTCCAAATGTAAACTTTGTTATCTGTTTTGAACAATTTAACTTGATGAAAACAGCAAATGCTTGTGTGACACCTTTAAGAAACCAAAATTCCAAAACTTAATAAATGATTTTCCAAACTTGTTAAACCTTATTTCCATTTGGTTCTATTGTTGTTATTTTGTTGTTTTACTCATCCATGCATCATGCTAATTCACTTACACAATTTGATTAGTTGTAAAACAATTAATTCAACCATAAGTCATGGGCTTTCCATATGCAATCCAATTGCATGTGGGTCCATTTAATCATGTTGCTATCTTGTCAACTAGTTTATTTTGGATGCATCAATTAAATGGTCATGCATCATCCCATGTTTGTGCACTATGCCATGATATTGATTGTTTATCTTTCTGCATTGTTTGTTTGCTTCTTCTCGGATACACGACGACGTTGAGACCGACGATACTTACGACACCCCTTCTAAGGATCTAGCTCAGTACCAGGCTACTAGGTTTGCAGGCAAGTTATCACTCACATGAACCATCGTGTTCCTTTCAACATTGGTTACCGATACTTTCCGTTGTCGATTCTGCTAGCCCTATGATTAGTTGCTTCTGTTACGAACCTATCACATGTATCCTTTAGCCCTGATATTGCCTCACCTTCATACCTATAACCATTGCTTGTTGCCCGTGTCTTACTAGCATGCTTAGGTTGTTTTGCTCGAGTTTGTTACCCGTTACTTTCTGTTGCTATCTCTATTATGTTCTGGGGGCTCGATGTTTAATCAATCAATCATGCTAATGTTACTATTAATAATAAATTTGATGATAAGGCACCGGCAGGAGGCCCTGTGTGGTTTTGAGGCCTGCTAGTGTCGACCCTAATAGGAAAAGGGTCTTGTCTACTGATCCATGATGAGCGCACTAGCCGCATGTGGGAAGCGAGTATGGGCGCCCCCCTCAATTTGATTCGATTCGCATCTCGTCCAAATCACCTCATTTAGTTCATGTTTTCCATTTGCCGCATGCATGTTTTTTGCGAGCCCAGGCCAGGGTGGAACTTTTGTAGTCGGGATATAGGGGGACACGTTCTTAGAGTGCTATGAGGGTCCATTTTCTTCTGGGATCGATTAGCCGTGCGCCCAAGGTTCTTTGGGCTTGATGCGAAGAAGAGTCGAGTTGTGTTGAGTGCCCCGCTTGGTGGAAGGGCCTTTCCATCTGGCGGGTTATTCATGCATGTACGGCCAAATTGGTGCAACCCTGCAGGGATAATCTTCTCGAGAAGCCGTGTTTTCCGCGGTTATGGATTGCTTGGTGAAAGTACTGGCTAACAAGTACTCAGGACAACTTAAACCTAATGATCAACAACCTTACACCCAATGATTAACAACTTGACTAGTAATAGGTTTATTGACACAATAATATGAACCATCATTATTTCAACTGTGTGAGTTATCCTCGGATTGCTTCTTTGGATAAGGGGCGAGATCCAGGATGGGTTTGTTTGAAGTTATCTTTCAGTTGGTTACAATCCTCGATCTTATCTCCTTTCTGTTAGCCGGAAGTGGTAGAATCTCTGTAGTTGGTTAGTGCAACCAGTTGCCGCATCTTTTATATCCCCTCTCTTCCGTTGAACCCAAAGCATCTGTGCTTGGTGTTGACGGGTTACACTTTGGTGAATTGTGAGTCTTGCTTGCCAGTACGTTTATGTACTGACCCCTTTGGGGCTGTGGTTTCCGCAGACCTACGTTTCCGAGGATCTACATGGTGGCTACTACGTGGAGTATGACGAGACTGCTGACGAGTAGATAGCGGACCCGAGCAGGATCCGAGACTTCGTGGATGGGCTCCGTCTTTTCGTTTCCGGCCTCTTAGGCCTATTTGGTTCTTGTCTGTACTCAGACATGTTGAATGCTTCCGCTGTGATGTAATGATGTATTGTTGGGACATGTGTCCTCTGGATGATTGTATTTGCTATCTCTGCTCTAATGAGAGCCATTTGCAACTTATTTCAATCTTTTGTGTCGTAGAGATCTGTTGTGATATCACTTGTTCCAATGCCGTTGACGTACCATGTGTGTATGTTTTGAAGTACGTCAATGGAAGTATCCTGATTTCTATGGGATAGTTTACGTCGACGCTGAACAGATAGGGGTTGGTTGTCACACATACGTGTGTTGGCCTACTCGTAAGAGGACGCGGGTGCCGGTAAGCCCCGTAATCCAATCTACTACTGTTCAACGGAACGACGAGTATCCTTTAGAAGTCCGGGTGCGACATGTTACCACTGCGGTGGTGAGCGTTGCTTGTCAGTATACGACGCGCAGGCAGGATAAGGTGTCGCTCGTGTTTCTGAACTTAACTGACGAACGCACGCGACTGAACCTGACAGAGAAAAACGTCGGTGACCGGCGGCGATCCACGACGCGTTGCTCGTGCTCGCGGTGCTTGCGCTGCTGTTGGTGGATGCTGGACGCGTGCGTACTTGCGAGCAAGACAGAGAGGAGGGAACGGTGGAGGCTCATCCTCGGTTGGAGTCGCTGCAGAGGCCCGAGGGAGAAAAACTCCGGCGACGGCGACGTTGAGGATGGCGGCGCGGCTACAGAGGGTTCCCGGGCTCGAGGAAGTGTCGAACACGTCGAGGGAAGTACGGCGTTTCGATCCCCGTGGTCAAGATGGGTGGTGGCGCGTCGAGGTGGTGGTTGCCATCGCGGGTTTAGGCGGCGCCGCTCCGGTGAGAAATTCAGAGAGGGGGAACGCGTCGGGGAGAGGGAAAACGGCGGCGATCGCGAGGGGATAGGGGGTAGGCTAGGGCACAGCTGCGGGGTCCTAGGGGGTCTTATAGGGGGCTACAGGAGCTCCTGGCCGTCGGCGTGGTCCGCTGCCGCCGTGGCACGCGTGGATGCGCTGCCGTACACGATGACGAAGGAGAAATAGATGGCGAACCGGTACGGGGGCTGGAGAGGGGAGAAAAAGGCCGGGCTGCGCGGGGAGAGAGGAGAAAGGTGGGCTGGGCGCAGCCCACTGCCCTTTGGCGCCAGATTTTATTTTTAAAATTTCTCTCCTCCTGTTTTTTTTTTGCAGAAAAAGGAAATGGAAGAAAAAGATAGGTTTAGAGTTAGCAAAAATTTTGTAAAAATTTGGGTGTGCTATTTAGGTCAAATACAACCAGATGCCAAGTTTGGTTTTTCAAAAATTCAACTTTTAATTACTGTTTTGTAATTTATATCAATATTTGAAAGAATTGATTATTAATGGATTTTTATCAAAAGCAACATGTTTATTAGGGTGAACCCTATTGGTTAAAAAGAGCAAATGATTAGGGTCATTCTGCTGATTTTTATAAGTTGAATTTGGGTACTGTTTGAATGTTTTTGATTTGAATTTGAATTAGCATTTGGAATTAATAGGTTGATTAAAAGCCCTCATTTTTAATAGTTGATCATTATGGAATAAATGGAAACAAAATGAGACTTTGGATTGAACTTTTGATTTGAAAATATTGTAACATGACAAGTATGAAACACATCATTTGAAATTGTTTGAAATTCAATTATGAAAACAAGGAAGAACAGATGCAAACAAATGCAAACAGGGAAATAAATATGATAACATGATGCAATACTTTAATAAACAAGAAAATCAAACATTCTAAATGGTAAGTTTTCATACTTGGGATGTTACAAAACGCCCCCCCTTGAAGGAATCGCGCCCCGAGATTCCTTACTGAGAAGCGAAAAGGTCCGGATACTTCTTGCGAAGATCCTCTTCGGTCTCCCACGTTGCCTCTTTATCGGAATGATGCGACCACTGCACTTTCAAGAACTTGGTGCTCTTGTTGCGAGTCGCTCGGTCTCATCGAGAATTCGAATAGGGTGCTCCTCATAAGATAAATCATCTTGCAGTTCAATGGAATCATGATCAACTGCACGATCTGGATCTTTGAAACACTTCTTGAGTTGTGACACGTGAAACACATCGTGCACCTTGGTTAGCTTTTCTGGAAGTTCAAGACGATAGGCATTTTCTGCACGCCTTGAGAGGATGTTGAAAGGAGCAATGTATCTTGGTGCAAGCTTTCCTTTCACACCAAAACGATGAGTGCCTCTGAGGGGTGTTACACGGAGATATGCCTTGTCACCAGGTGCATAGATCATATCCCTGTGCTTACTGTCATAGTAGCTTTTCTGACGAGACTGAGCAATCTTGAGATTGTCACAAATGATACGAACTTTCTCTTCGGCTTCCTTAACAATGTCAGGGCCTAAGAGTGAACGTTCACCAGCTCCAGACCAATTGATTGGACTCCTGCATCTGCGGCCATACAGTGCTTCAAATGGTGCCATGCCTAGGCTTGCCTGGAAACTGTTGTTGTAGGAGAATTCAGCATTTGGAAGGCAATCCTCCCATTTCATGCCAAAGGAGAGACCACATGCTTTGAGCATATCCTCGAGAATCTGATTGACTCTTTCGACTTGCCCCTGAGACTGAGGGTGATAAGCTGTGCTGAACAGAAGTTTGGTGCCCAATGCTTCTTGAAAACTCTTCCATAAATGAGAAGTGAAGATACTTCCACGGTCTGAGCTTATTTCCAATGGAACACCATGAAGAGGAACAATCTTTGCTGTGTAGAGCTCTGCTAACTGGCTAGCTGAGATTGTTTCTTTGACAGCAAAGAAGTGAGCTACCTTAGTGAGACGATCAATGACAACGAAGATTGCATCGTTGCCCCTCTTGGACTTTGGAAAACCAGTGACGAAGTCCATTTCAATCATGTCCCACTTCCACTCAGGAATTTTCAGAGGTTGGAGTAGACCTGCTGTTTTCTGATGGACTGCCTTAACACGTTGACAGACGTCGCATTCAGAAACGTATTGAGAAATTTCACGTTTCATGCCAGGCCACCAATACAGAGTCTTGAGATCCTGGTACATCTTTGTACTTCCAGGGTGGATGGAGAGAGGAGTTTCATGAGCCTCCTTGAGAATGACATCTTTGAGACTTCGAATCTGAGGAACTGCAATGCGTCCTTCGAAGAACACAGTTCCCTTGTCATCAATTGAGAAGGACTTGAATTTATCATTGCCTTCTTTGATGTGCTCTACAATCTTCTTGATTTCAACATCACGAAGTTGTTCAGAACGAATCTTGTCCTCGAGAGTTGGACTAGCTGTCAAACGAACTTCTTGTCCTTCTTTGTGAGATCAGTGAGAGGTTTAGCAATCTTGGAGAAGTTTTGGACGAAACGACGGCAATAGCTAGCCAAGCCAAGAAAGCTTCTTACTTGCTTTACTGTCTTAGGGGGTTTCCAACCAACAATTGCCTTAACCTTTTCTGGATCAATGGCTATGCCTTTGGCAGAGATGATATGACCAAGGTAAGCAACTTCTGGAATCCAGAACTCACATTTGGAGAACTTGGCATATAGACGATGCTCGCGAAGTTTCATGAGAGTGAGACGAAGATGTTCTTCATGCTCTTCCTCGGATTTTGAGTAGACAAGAATGTCATCAAGATATACCACAACGAACCTGTCGAGATATTCATGGAAGACAGAATTCATGAGTCTAGAGAATGTCGCCGGTGCATTGGTGAGACCAAAGGACATGACGGTGTATTCATATAGACCGTACCGAGTGGTGAAAGTTGTTTTTGGAATATCTTCCTTTCTCATCTTTATTTGATGGTAACCCATCCTCAAGTCCAACTTTGAGAATATTGAGGCTCCAACAAGTTGATCAAAAAGATCATCGATACGAGGAATTGGATACTTGTTTTTGATGGTTTTCTCGTTGAGAGGACGATAGTCAACCACGAGTCTCTTTGTTTCATACTTCTTGGCTACGAAGAGAGTTGGGGAACCCCAAGCGGAGGAACTAGGCTGAATGTAACCTTTCTCCATGTACATATCGATTTTCTCCTTCAACAATTTCAGTTCAGGAGGAGCTATCTTGTATGGATGCTTAGAGATTGGAGCAGTACCTGGCTCAAGCTCGATCACGAACTCAACTGCTCTGTCCGGAGGCATCCCTGGCAATTCTTCTGGAAAGACGTCAGGGAATTCACAAACCACCGGAACATTTTCAATTGCAGGAAGAGGTTTTGCATCGAGGTTGAACAGCTGGACAGAACTTGATTCATATGGAGAATAGACTATCTGGCCAGACGGGTGAGAGAGAGTTATTGACTTTTGAGAATAGTCAATTTTAGCTTCGTTGGTCTTCAACCAATCCATGCCCAGAATGACATCAATGTCAGAATTTCCCAGCAACATGAGTGAAGCAAGGAATATGCGACCTCCAATTAGGATTTGATTGTCCATACTTATCTTGGAAGTCAACATTTTAGATCCCGGAGAGTGAACAGAGATTTGATTGCTTAGTGGAACCAGAACTAGGTTGTACGTTGTTGCAAAGATCTTTGACGCAAAAGAATGCGATGCTCCGGTATCAAACAACACTTTAGCTGGAAAAGAGTTTACGGGTAATATACCGAGAACGACGTCAGCAACTTCCTCAGCTCTGTCGGCCTTGATATGATTCACCCTCGCGGTCCTCCCGACAGGCCTGTTGTTGGAGTTGAAGGCTTTAGCCGGGGGAGCACGCACCATTGTCTGGTTGGTGTTGGGGCGAGGAGGTGGAGGTAGCTGCCTCTGAGTGCACTTATCAGCGTAGTGTCCAGTCTCCTTGCACTTGAAGCAAGTGACGACACGAGGAGGACCTGGCCTTGGCTGCCCCATTGGAACCCTCTGACCATGCATCTGAGATGGGTTGGGTGGGCGGGGAGCAAATCCTGGAGAAGCTTGGGCATATGGAGCCCGAGTGACAGCACCATTTGGCACCCAGATGCGGCGCTTCTGCGGAGGGGTGGTCATGTTGGAGGAGGAACCACTCTCACGCGAGTGCTTACGAGACTCCTCGAACGCCTTGCGCCCATTTTCTTCATTGAGCGCGGTGTTCACGAGCTCCTCGAAGTCTTTGCACTTGATGTTGGTGAGTGCGTACTTGAGTTTCGGGTTAAAACCTCGACGGAACCTTGCCATCTTCTTAGCCTCAGTGGACACCCCATCACCAGCGTAACGAGCGAGGCGATTGAACTCATTCTGATAGCCAATGACGTCCAGATTGCCCTGCTTGAGAGAGCAAAACTCCTCACGCATCCTTTCCATGAGACCATCTGGGATGTGGTGCTTCAGGAAGACATCCTTGAAACAACCCCAGGTGATTGGGTATCCAGCTCTCATGGTCTGGTAGTTCTCCCACCAGGTAGCTGCCTGACCCTTCAGTAGGTAGGTGGCATACTTGACTTTGTCTTCCTCGGCAACGTGAGCAATGTCCAGAGCCCTGGCCATCTCCCGGATCCAGTCATCAGCATCCAGAGGCTCGCGTGTTGCCACGAAAGCTCTCGGACCCAGACTGAGGAACTCCTTGATGCTGACCCGTGGAGCATTCTGGTTGTTGTGCTGGTTAATCTGAAACTGGGCCGTCTGTGCCACGACCTGAGTCATCTGATTCAACAACTCCGTGATTGGCGGTGGCTCAGGCGGGTTGTTCCTTGTTGGCGGCATCCTGAATAGACATGCATTTTAGCACAACAACAGAAAAGGATAAACTTGGTAACCGAAAGAGAGATTATTCCGACGCATGAATAGATAACCAACAGGTACATCATCACATGTTCAAATACATCAGAATATCCAACACACCAATATATGGTTCGAAAGCCAAAGGATAACTAAACATAGCTAGGAATGGATACATCGGTACTCCCATGCTCATCACGCAGGACGACGGTGAGTAGTACGGCGAGGGGTACGGTGAGGAGCACGCCCACGGAAGTAGGTAGAACGACGATCCACTAGATCTGACGTGGCCTGAGAGCGACTCTAGGTGTGGTGAAGTACATAGCGTCGACTCCCTGTGCTCCAAAGCGTGGAATCCCAGTGTAACCAGCACCGAGGTTAAGGAGTGGCCCTCTGATCGGCTCGTAACCTCCAGCATCTGGCAGACGACGACCAACTGGCTGATCGAAACGTGCAAAGCGCTCATCTCCAACAAAGTCTGTGGTGTACGTCGCCAGACGAGTCAAAGCAAGGTAGAGCTGCTTTCTGACTGAGGCCAACTCCTGAGAAAGTGTGGTGGCAACTGCGTCACTGTGCCTCACAAACTGAGCGGTGGTGTGCAGCCTGGTGTTATCATACTCGTAGACATCCAAATTGTCGTAGAGAGTGAAGTGAGATCCCTCCGAAGTGATGTAACCACGGGGGATGTGGCGATAGATAGAATCGTCAAATCCCCAGTAGTCAGCACGAAGGACGGTGAGACTCACATAAGCTGCCTGCTGCACAGCCATATCCACTGTGGAACCTACTGCCTCGTAGCGGTGGACAACGCTCATGCCATCATCTCACAGAATGTAGACGATAGCCTGGTAGTAGGTCTGGTCAAACTCTCGCTGCTGCTCGTAGACCTGGTACTCTGGTGCCCAACGGAACCCCGGATAAGTGACCATGTCTCTCAGCATCTCCGGGTAACCGGCGGTGCTCTCACAACGAGTCATCCGAACCACCTGCGGGAAGAACCTGAGATCCATCTGCAGATGATCGGGGAAGTTTTGATTAGACGCCGGTAGAGAACTGAAGTGGAAAGCAACAACAAGATTTCAACGGACGATAAGGATGTTGAAAAGAACAGGATATTGAAGCAACATCGGGAAACACGAGACCAAAAATCCTGAGGTACTACGGAGAACCCAAAACACGTGAAAACCTAACTTGAAAGTTTAGGTGAGAAGGGAAAACAACGTTGCACTTCCTTACCAGAAAAGGGTGGGTGGGTGGGGAAAGAAGAAAAATGGCAGAATTCCTACTCTCACGTTTCATTTTTCCTATATAGCTAGAAAATAGTTTCTAGACTCAACTGCAACCAGTAAAAGGGATCCTACAGGCAGACAGGCTCTGATACCATTTGTCGCACCCGGACTTCTAAAGGATACTCGCCGTTCCGTTGAACAGTAGTAGATTGGATTACGGGGCTTACCGGCACCCGCGTCCTCTTACGAGTAGGCCAACACACGTATGTGTGACAACCAACCCCTATCTGTTCAGCGTCGACGTAAACTATCCCATAGAAATCAGGATACTACCATTGACGTACTTCATACCATACACACATGGTACGTCAACAGTTTGTAACAGAATAATAGCACAACATATCTCTAAGACACAAAAGATGGAAATAAGTTGCAAATAGCTCTCACTAGAGCAGAAATAGCCAAATACAATCATCCAGAGGACACATGTCCCAACATAACATCATTACATCTCAGCGGAAGCATTCAAAGGGTCTGAGTACAGACAAATCCAAATAGGCTTAAGAAGCCGGGAATGAAAGGAAAACGGAGCCCATCCACGTAGCCTCGGATCCTGCCCGGGTCCGCTACCTACTCGTCAGCAGCCTCGTCAAACTCCATGTAGTAGCCGTCACTGGGATCCTCGTAAGCGTAGTCTGCGGAAACCACAGCCCCAAAGGGGTCAGTACATAAACGTACTGGCAAGCAAGACTCACAGTTCACCAAAGTGTAGCCCGTCAACACCAAGCACAGATGCCTTGGGTTCAACGGATGAAAGGGGATATAAAAGATGCTGCAACTGGCTGCGCTAACCAACTACAGAACACTACAACTTCCAGCTAACAGAAAGAAGATAAGATAGCGTATAGTAACCAAATGAAAGATAACCTCAAACAAACCCATCCTGTATCTCGCCCCTTATCCAAAGAAGCAATCCGAGGATAACTCACACAGTTGTATTAATGAGTAATGGATCAAGTTGTTGTGTCAATAGGTCTATTACTAGTCAAGTTATCATTAGTTAGGTGTAAGTTGTTCTGAGTACTTGTTAGCCAGTACTTTCACCAAGTCAACCATAACCGCGGAAAACACGGCTTCTCGAGAAGATTTATCCCTGCAGGGGTGCACCAATTTGGCCGTACACGTAAGAATAACCCGCCAGATGGGATGCCTCCCACCAAGCGGGGCACTCAACACAACTCAACTCTTCTTCGCATCAAGCCCAAAGCACCTTGGGCGCACGGCTAATCGAGCCTCGAAGAAAAGGGACCCTCATAGCACTCTAAGACCGTGTCCCCCTATATGCCGACTACAAAAGTTCCACCCTGCGCTGGGCTCGCAAAAACATGCATGCGGCAAATGGAAAACACGAACTAAATGAGGCGATTTGGACGAGATGCGAATCGAATCAAATTGAGGGGGGCCCCCTTACACGCTTCCCACATGCGGATAGTGCGCTCATCATGGATCAGTAGACAAGACCCTTTTCCTATTAGGGTCGACACTAGCAGGCCTCAAAACCACACAGGGCCTCCTGCCGGTGCCTTATCAGCATATTATTATTAACAGGTTGATTGATTAACATCGAGCCCCCAGAACATGATAGAAGTATTGTAACAGAAAGTAACAGGTAACAGACTCGAGCAAAACAACCGAAGCATGCTAGTAAGACACTGGCTCAAACAATGGGGTTGTAGGAGTGAGGGTGAGGCAATATCAGGGTTAAGGGATTCATGTGATAGGTTCGTAACAGAAACAACTACTACTAAGGCTAGCAGAATAGACAACGGAGAGTATCGGTAACCAATGTTGAAAGGAACACAGTGGTTCATGTGAGTGATAACTTGCCTGCAAACTCAGCAGCCTGGTACTGAGCTAGATCCTCAGAAGGGGTGCTGTAAAGATTGTCTGTCTCAACGTCGTCGTCTATCCGAGAGGAAGCAAACAAACAATGCAGAAAGATAAACAATCAATATCATGGCATAGTGCACAATCATGGGACGATGCATGTCAAGTTAATGGTTGCATCAAAATAAAACAGTTGACATGGTAACACAATTTAAATGGACACATATGCAATTTTGAGTTGCATATGAAAAGCCCATCAAATAAGGTTGGAATATTTGTTTTTCAACTAATCAACAGGTGAAAGTGGATTAGTATGATGCATGGATGAGGAAAACAACAAAATAACAACAATAGAACCAATTGGAAATAAGGTTTGCCAATTTAGAAATTTATTTATTTAAATTAGGGAATTTTTTGGTTCCTTAAAGGGATTACACAGATAGTTGTTGTTTTTACCAATTTAAATTGTGCAAAATAAATAACAAAATTCATAGGTGGAAAGAATACAAAATTTTAGTTGGATTACATGTTTCAAATATTGAAAAAGGAATTACAATGATTTAATTATGAATTAAACAAGATTAAACAAGTTTTAAATGAATTTAAAACAAGTTTGAATATTATTTGAATTTTATTTGTTCAAAACATAAATTCAAACTCACATTTGAAAAGTTTATACTTTTCTAGTTTGAAAACATATTTTGCATGTTCAAAAATAATTTAATTTGAGCAAGTTATGATTTTATCAAATTTAAATGATTTAAACAAGGTTTAAATTATTTAAGCAATTTAAATTATTCAAAACATGAAACAAAATTTATATTTGAAAAGGTTATTTGAAATAGCATGGAAAACATATTTTATTTGCATTAATTGGATTAAGTATGAATTAGTTATTGGTTTTAGCAAATTACAAATGAATTATTTGAATTCAAATTTGAAATGCATTTAAATTAGTCAAAACAGGAAACAAATGGTTTAGATAGATAGGTAATTTAATTTAGAGCAGTGCACATATTTTACTTTTATCATTTGAGTTTATAAAACAAAAGTTATTTGCATTTTATTTTTCAGGGACCAATCTGTGAAGTTTAGGACCTAAACAGAAAAAGGAAACTTGGAAAAGGACCTGCACCGCGCAGTGACCTAGCCACGGTCACTGCCAGTGGGCCAAGGGCCAACGTGGCCCACGCAGTTGCACGCGTGGCAACAACAGTGGCTGACAGGGGGGGCCACCCTGTCAGCACTCGGTGCAAAATGTGGTTTTTATTCCGCAGCGAGGGGGACTCGAACCCGCGGGCGCGCGCGAGCGAGAGAGGCAGTGTTACCACTGCGGTGGTGAGCGTTGCTTGTCAGTATACGATGCGCAGGCAGGATAAGGTGTCGCTCGTGTTTCTGAACTTAACTGACGAACGCACGCGACTGAACCTGACAGAGAAAAACGTCGGTGACCGGCGGCGATCCACGACGCGTTGCTCGTGCTCGCGGTGCTTGCGCTGCTGCTGGTGGATGCTGGACGCGTGCGTACTTGCGAGCAAGACAGAGAGGAGGGAACGGTGGAGGCTCACCCTCGGTTGGAGTCGCTGCAGAGGCCCGAGGGAGAAAAACTCCGGCGACGACGACGTTGAGGATGGCGGCGCGGCTACAGAGGGTTCCCGGGCTCGAGGAAGTGTCGAACACGTCGAGGGAAGTACGGCGTTTCGATCCCCGTGGTCAAGATGGGTGGTGGCGCGTCGAGGTGGTGGTTTCCATCGCGGGTTTAGGCGGCGCCGCTCCGGTGAGAAATTCAGAGAGGGGGAACGCGTCGGGGAGAGGGAAAACGGCGGCGATCGCGAGGGGATAGGGTGTAGGCTAGGGCTAGGGCACAGCTGCGGGGTCTTATAGGGGGCTACAGGAGCTCCTGGCCGTCGGCGTGGTCCGCTGCCGCCGTGGCACGCGTGGATGCGCTGCCGTACACGATGACGAAGGAGAAATAGATGGCGAACCGGTACGCGGGCTGGAGAGGGGAGAAAAAGGCCGGGCTGCGCGGGGAGAGAGGAGAAAGGTGGGCTGGGCGCAGCCCACTGCCCTTTGGCGCCAGATTTTATTTTTAAAATTTCTCTCCTCCTGTTTTTTTCTGCAGAAAAAGGAAATGGAAGAAAAAGATAGGTTTAGAGTTAGCAAAAATTTTGTAAAAATTTGGGTGTGCTATTTAGGTCAAATACAACCAGATGCCAAGTTTGGTTTTTCAAAAATTCAACTTTTAATTACTGTTTTGTAATTTATATCAATATTTGAAAGAATTGATTATTAATGGATTTTTATCAAAAGCAACATGTTTATTAGGGTGAACCCTATTGGTTAAAAAGAGCAAATGATTAGGGTTACTCTGCTGATTTTTATAAGTTGAATTTGGGTACTGTTTGAATGTTTTTGATTTGAATTTGAATTACCATTTGGAATTAATGGGTTGATTAAAAGCCCTCATTTTTAATAGTTGATCATTATGGAATAAATGGAAACAAAATGAGACTTTGGATTGAACTTTTGATTTGAAAATATTGTAACATGAAAAGTATGAAACACATCATTTGAAATTGTTTGAAATTCAATTATGAAAACAAGGAAGAACAGATGCAAACAAATGCAAACAGGGAAATAAAATATGATGACATGATGCAATACTTTAATAAACAAGAAAATCAAACATTCTAAATGGTAAGTTTTCATACTTGGGATGTTACACTCCTGAACAAGAACATAGGAAAACCAGGCCTCGAGCTCGATAAACACAGAGCAGAGAAGTTGCGCGAGGCTGGGATGGACATGCTCCATCCCAGGCGCACGATACCAGTGGCGCTCATCCTGGCCTCCACCAGCACCACAAGGGCAGCATGGAACTAACAGTGAGGGAGGGGTGCTCAGGATTCCGGGGGCGGTGGTCTGAGCAGTTTCCCCATCGTGTGAGCAGGTGTGGCAGCGATGCGTTCTCGAGGAAGGCTGTGCCAAAGAGACCCGGGGGCGGAGCTCGGGGGAGTTATCCCGCTGTCGGAGCTCGTATTGTGGACGGCCTTAGAGAAGGGCAAGGAGCTCGAAGAGGCGGTGGCCTGGCTGATTCAGATTCAGGGGAGGACGGGGATGGATGTGCAGGTTTGTTTTTTGGGTTAAGGGGAGGCGCAGACGACTGCGATGGAGGGCCGAAGGCCCGTTCCGGCAACTTGTTGGGGACCGCGACTACGAAGGAGATCCGTTTCGGTTGCTCCAATGGCTCCGCTACGGTGGCGGAGGTCCGGTCCACCGCCGAGAACGAGCACGCGAGTGGTCTCGAGCGGAAGGAGGGGTCCGGAGGGTGGGAGCCAGGGGACTCGTAGGAAAAAGCTAACAAAACAACTGAAGCGGTACGGTGGCATGTACTGTATTATGTTATTTGGTGGAAGGGCAAAACCGTAAAATCATGTTGGACGAAATTTTTGGCAGAAACCTTAATGCCTTTATTAGTAGGTATAGATAAGAAATGATTTATCAATTCCGATTACATATTGTGTTTCTGAAAAAGAGCATATTTGGTATGCATTAAATGCTTGATGGTCAGCAAAAGTAAAACGTGCTTGACGCTGTAGTTTTTAGAATATGCGTGAGAGGATCAAGTAAATAACGAGGAAGGATTTCAAGATACACCTCATTTGACGATCGAAAACCAATTTCTTCCTCTGATCCGATGGTTTTTTAGAGGTAATTAATAGGTCAGTTTTGACCATGTAATTACTACAAGGAAAATATATTAGAAGCAAATAATGGGGCAAACATGTAAAAAAGGAATAAAGGATTTTTTTCATATTGTCATACTTATTCAGAAAAAGAGGTAAGACATTATGTAATTCACATATATGACACAAAAAATTCTAGGTTCATGTCTCACTGGCATGTGGTCTACATAGAGTGACGACATGTGGAAACCATATTGAAATTGTTGGCAAATGTGTAAATGAAAACAATGTAAGAAATCGACAATAACTTATCTACTAAAATTAATGCCATGGTCGTAACCATCTAACATGTTTGACGCCCTAGGTTTTTGACGATTTATGGGATGATCGAGTAATGGCGAGATACAATTTAATAAAGACACAACACATTTTGGTGAAAACTGTTTTTTTAACCAATGGTAATCCAAGATTTAAAGATACAACACATTGGTTTATCAACTATAGCTCTGCTCTTTAAAGGCGTCTTCCTGGAGGATCTAGGGCTCTCACACGATATGTCAAGAGAGGAGAACTAGAGTAGACTAGATGGTGTCGAGACCGATGAAAAATTGGGGAAGTCCTTGTTAGGAACTTAAGCTTAGGAGTGTGTTGCGTTTACAAAGTTTTTGTCCATGTCGATTTCTATATTTATATTAGGCAAGTTTTGTAAACCAGAGTTGTACCCGGTCTTGTCGTGTTGGACATGCGGTATCTTGTTGGACGCGGTTTATATCCTCGTATATGAAGCAATGAAAAGGACCATAAAAGCAGCATGTGTTGGTGCACCCAACTATATCTCTCAATGTTCGTTTTCTAGAGTTCTTATTAGTTATAATTTCTTTGATTTTGCACATCAGTTTCGCCAATTGGTATCCGAACTGATAAATCTTCTAACCTAGAGGGGGTGAATAGAATTCTGTAAATTTCACCTATACGAATAAATAAGATGAGTCTAAAAACTTAGTGAAACAACCTATATGATGCAATAAAATACATAAAAATTTATTTATGTGACAAAGTTTGATACACAAATGAAAGAGTTTGAACAGAAATAACCAAATCATGTGGAGATGAAGATATAACCTTAGTATTCAATTCCTTGGGAGAAAGTGCGAGATACCATGAAGGACACCCAAATGCCACAAAGGCTCACTTCTTCTCGAAATAGGAGTTCAATCACTAGTATAGCCCTAAAGTAACCCCCAAACCCTCAAGCAGTTTCCTCAAAGCAATTCTACAACCCGAAAGAACCTAATATTAACAAGCAACCTTAAAACAATCAAGGGGGTTCACATTTCGGATCAGTGGAAATGTATATCTAGATCTCCTCTCTTGGTTCTGTTGAAATATAGGGTAGGCTTTAGGACCATCTAACAATTTCAGAAAATCGCTAAGGTCCCATTCATGGCAAGGCAAGTGGTGGGAGTTTAGTCCCACATGGCTAGTTGGAAAATAGTTGCACCACCTTGTAAGGTTAGCTCTTCTCCCACTAGTATGATTTGGTGTGAAGGGAGGAGAGGTGTTTCACATGCGCGCTCCTCCTCCGCCGACGGTTTTGTCATGTCACGCACGTGCCGCAGGTTGCGGGATGAGCCGTTGCCTTTATTTGGCTAGTCAGAAACGGAGAGTCTCTAACAGACGCATCACGAATATGAAACATCACATCCATTGTGGCAACGGAAACGTTTGTTATTAATGCGCCATAAAAGCGTGCTGGATCGTTCTTCTACGCGATTGTGCCTACATATTGGAGGTGTTAGCAAACCAACAAATAGACTCACGAGATCACATCTACACTGACTCCACGCCCTTGTCGTTCCTTTCGCTGTTGCTGCCTTCGTCATCACCATGTCCATCGACAAGAGGGTGGCCAAGGAGGCCGCCGCCTCCACTGCTGCTACGGCCAACTGACCTATTGGAGGTTATTATATGTTCACCCCGCTCCTACTCATTTCCATCTGTGCAGTACTAGCGATTTCAGTAGATGTTTCTACTATGTGTCTAGTACATGATAATATTATCAAGTATGAGTATGTGCTCAATACTGTTTACTTTATTGATGTGGGGATGCCCAATGGGTCCCCATGATAAGCATACTGGTGGCAGCCCAGCTATAGGAGCCTTCGAGAAGGCCTGCAAAGCCTATAATTCGGGGCCCAATTGAAGACGTAGATGAGGAACCCATCTGGAGAAACTACCTTGTGGGTCAGGAAGCGGACTAGGAAACCGACTAGGAGGGGAGTCCTGCTCATGTACAAACTCCTGAGACCTAGTCTCATATATAAAGGCTGGGAGGGGGCCGTAGCAAAGAAGATCCACAGAGAGACAAAAAGAGACAACCTTGCACCAGATCATATTCTGATCTGGAACCCTTGTAACCGAAAAGCAACTCGTCGGAATAAAGAGACAACAAGGAAGTAGTGGGTTTTAACTTCTCGAAGGGCCCTGGACCTGGGTAAATCGTGTCCCTGTGTCCAGTCAACCTAGTAGTCCACCACCGCTCATATCCCTACAAAACCCTAACCCAACAAGCATGGGATATGCCGTGGTACCGCCATGACATTTGGCGCCGTTTGTAGGAATCTGGAGCGGTGGATTCGAGGCTTGTTTAGCATCAACGGCAAGCAACAACTCGATGATCAAGATGGGTCCGATCAAATTCGGGTCCCTAGACTTCACTGCACACTTGTTGGCATTACACCCGGCTTTCGACTCCATCGGCAACAACATTAGCTTGTCGTTTGGCGATCTGAATTTCTGTTCTACTCGCACGGGTGTTTTGCGCCTCCAGGACTAGACGCGTCTACCGACCCAGGTGGTCGCCACATTGTTGCCCCTCGACTCAGAATCCGAGATCGGATCTAGTCCGGACTCGAGGATCATCGTCCACCCTCCCCTCCACCACTTCTTTGGGATGGTGCACCGCACAGAGTCCTCAGAAAGTGAAGGATCGGGTACCCCGAGCCCCGACACTAGCGAAAACAAAAACCACAGTCACCCACGTGGGCATGTTCAGGTGTCTAAAACCCAAACGGAAGAAGATGAGGAATACGAGGACGGGTACGAGGTGGAAGAAGAAGACAAGGATGAAGAAAAGAACGGGGGAAATATGGGAGACGATCTCGCGCGACGAGGAGACAGAGGGCAAGGGAGACCCGCGAATCCATGAGTCATCCGCAAAGGAAAAGTCCCGTCAGCATAGCCGTCCCTTAGTAAACATCCATCGGAAGGTAATGTAAGCGGCGGAGCAGCTGGTCGCTGCAGGAAAAAACATGCCCGAAGATGCTACGAAAGAGGCTCAGTGCGCATATCGACACGCCTTAAACCAACATGCAAAAAGACTATTGAAGCTGCAGAGGGACCAGAACGCTCGCCAGGGAGCGCCCATCAACTGAGATGCTAGGAAAGCAAACGGGGTCGCAGAATAAGATGATCCAAAACAAGTGCAGAAGACAACAAAGCGTACGTCCGGCGAAGATGCCCCGCGAGTCGGCGCAGGCAATGAAAACTTGGTTTTGAAATGGACACCACCCCGGGATACATGGTGCCTAAGACACCCCAGGATGGCCTCTTGCAATCAACTATGTATATGATGTCCATACAACCTCCCGCCAGAGACCCGCGAGCAGGAATCCACCGGTAGTTGCTACAAGCTCTAGGCATGGTGGGGGTAGCACTTGAAGCTATACTGTCATGGTTGTTGCCACAACTCCTACGCCAATTATAGTTAGCAGATTGACAGCGAGAGCAAACCACGTCCGATGCCCTAGGAACGACCCGCAAGAAGCACGAGGTGACCTCACACAAGCTAAGACAGACCGCGAGCTTCGCCAGCAAAAAGATGAGCCGAATAACCCACCCAGGGACCGAATCGGCAAATCAAGAGCCAATCACTGGGCGAAAAAATTCACCGATTATGATGAAGAGGAGCTCTATGGGGCAGTTTGTTTTTCCCGCACGACAAGGGAAGCCAGGAAGTCTAGGAATTTCAAGCTGACAGCGGAGACTCCAAAGTATGACAGGCTCCAAGATCCACGATCCTGGTTGCAGGACTACTTGAGGGTGATTAGGTTTCGGGAGGCAACAAAGTCATGGCTATGCAATACATTCAGCTGCAACTCAATTGAGCCGCGCATACCTGACTGAATCGCCTCCCACGAAACGAGTACCACAATTGGGAAAGTTTCGAGTATGAATTCTTCTGTAACTTCAAATCCACCTACAGGCGCCCCGTGACGGTGGGGAAATTGCAAGCCCGCAGACAGCGTATGGACGAGAATATTCATGGGTACATCCAGCGATGGACTATCATGAAAAACAATGCAGAACACATCTCGGAAGAAGCAATAGTCGATGCCTTCACATAAGGACTTCATCGGGTGGGACTTTAGGAGCAACTGGATGCGTAAGGGTAAGGACGGTTAGATAGCTCATGGAGGTAGCCAAGAGCTGGCAGATGGCGAGGAATCTCTATCCCGCGCATGCCAATACTCACTAGAAGATGTAGACATAGACATGCAGTACTCAAAAGAGTGTATCAGGAGAAACAACCGGGAATTCAAGAGAAGGAGGAAGCGCAAGAGCCGGGTCTTCGACGAAGTAGAGAGTGCAGAATTGGTAGCGGCATGGTTTCCCGAGGGTCACGACAGTGACTACTGCACGCATGGGCGTGAGTGGCAGCCACGAAAGCCCCAACCCCATCCCGATGGACTGCAACCAATGTCGGCTGAGCGACAACTCGTTGCACCTTTTCCAACACACATGTACATAGAAGATAACGGCGGGCGCAAATCCAGTCACAAGGTGAAAGACTGTCACCAATTCATGCTACTAGAAAATAGCATGGAAGCGAAAAAGGCTGGTTACCTGGTGATACCTGGATCAATCACCATTGGTGCACATCCACCACTCACACTGCCAAGGCCCATAAGTCAACCCGCACTACTGGGGCCACCGACCCAACAGTCGGCTGATATGTTGCAAACATATCTATAATTTTTTATGCTCCATGCTTGTTTTCAACCCAATACCCTTTGTTTTCCACATGATTTCTATCGTTTTCCTAATGTTTTCAAAGACTAACCTATTAACAAGATTCCCCATGCTAGTTGTTGTTTTCTGCTGTTTTTTTTAATTTCGAAAAAGTTCGTAAGGAAATATTCTCGGAAGGGGCTGTAAATCCACGCATATCATTTTTTACCCGGAAGGGAGACGGAGTCCAAAGAAGAGCGGGAGGAGGGCAGGAAGGTGCCAGGCGTGGCCCCACCCTAGGTCGCGCTGGTGGGCCCCTGACGCCCCTAGCCACCGCCTCGATGCCTCTTCGCCCATAAAGTGCCTTCAATCCTAAAAACTTTGGGGACATAGTTATTTTCCACAAAACATACAGAGAGGCGTCGTCACTTCAAAATTCCAATTTAGGGCTTCTGCAGCCCAGTTCCAGCATCCTGCCGGAGGGGGGGGATCATCATCGGAGGTCTCTGATACGTCCAAAACTTATTTCCTTTTTCGATCACTTTTGTTATTGTTTGCCTCTAAACTTGTGAGTTTTGGATACAACTAACACGGACTAACACCGTTTTCAGCAGAATTACCTTGGTGTCTCATTTTGTGCAGAAAAATTAACTTTCAGGAAATTGCCCGGAAAAGATCCTGAAATCCTTATTTTACCCAAAGACCCCCAGAGCCAGAAGAAGAGCCGGAGGGGTAAAGGAGGGGCCCACACCATGCCTGGGTGCCCCCCTAGGCTGTGCCTACAGGTGGTGTGGTAGCCCCAGGCACCCCCTCGGGCTCCCCTTTCGATTACTTATGCCCCGTAACCTAAAAACCGAGGGGGGTTCGTCATATTCCAGAGAAACACATCAGAGCGCATCGCCACCTCGAAACTCAATTCGGGGATCAGAAGTTCCTGTTCTGGCGCCATGCCGGGACGGGGATTCGGAGGAGATCATCTCCATCGTCGCCGCCACCACTTCTCCATCAACCATCCTTGATTCCCCCATCCATGTGTGAGTAATCCCCGCTGTAGGGAGTGATGGAAGAGATTGGATGAGATCGATCATGTAATAATGACATATTGTTAGGGCATAGTTCCTAGTATCAGTTGTTAGTGCTTTATATCATTGTTGCAACTTGTTATGCTTAATTCTTGTCACTAGGGCCCGAGTGCCATGATCTCAGATTTGAACACGTTATTGTTTTATGAGTATAATTATGTTTCTTGATCATATCTGCAAGTTGTTTACACACATTGTTGTCCGAAACCTGAGGCCCCAAAGTGACAGAAATTGGCACAACCGGAGGGGATGGATGTGATATGAGGATCACATGTGTTCACGGAGTGTTAATTCTTTGCTCCGGTGCTTTAATAAAAGAAACACCTTAATTAAGAGTAGTTTCCCTTGAGGCCCCGCTGCAAACGGGCTGGTAGGACAAAAGATGTTGTGCAAGTTTCTCATTGCGAGCACGTATGACTATATTGGATCACATGCCTATGGTTTCCCTAGAACTTGGATGCTTTATTATTATCTATCTGCAATGCCAAAGTTTGGATTATTATATGAACTATCTTATCCATGCAATGCCCGTTCATCCATCCCTATGCCTACATTATTTTAATCCTAAAGTTTTCCGCAATTTCTACTGTTGTTACTATTTTACTCCTGATGTTATTTTGCTACTACTGCCACTATAAAACTATTACCACTAATAAACTGTTGTGAACAAGTCTACTTTTAGGTGCAGCTGAATTGACAACTCAGTTGTTAAGGCTTATAAATATTCTTTGGCTCCCCTTGTGTCAAATCAATAAATTTGGGTTTTACTTTCCTCGAAGACTGTTGCGATCCCCTATACTTGTGGGTCATCAAGACTATTTTCTGGCGCTGTTGCGAGGGAGCATAGCTTTATTTATTTGCTTACTTGAACATGATATTGTTCGCTTCAAGCTTTTCATCATGGGTAAAACTCGTGATGGAAAAGTTCCTATATTACCATCCACTACAAGGAGAGGTACAACTCTGAACACCTCTGTTGCTCTTGATTCACCATCTGTAATGAGTAAGCTTCTTACACTACCACATGCTACACACACTGTTACTTCTGCTGAGTCTGAAAATGCTTCTGATACTTTTGATGATGCTTCTACTGTGCTTGATGAAACTGCTTCACTAGGTCCTTTCCTAGATGCTACAATTACTAGAGCTAAACAAATTGAAAACAGTGAAATTCATGTTGAAAATGTTGGTACACCTGTTAATTCACCTGAGTCTAGAGAAATTCCTAGTGATGATCTTGAGGAAACCTACATTGAACTTAATGATGACTTTATTGAAGAAATTCAAGTTACTACTAGTGCAAGTGCTCTTAAGAGTCTTCTTGCAAGACATGCTGTTAAATATAAATCTTCTCCTGATGCTAAGTTTGCTACCTCCCCCATATACATTAAAGATAAGGATTATGATTTCTCTCTAGATTTATCTTACCTATCTATTGTTGAGAAAGAACCTTTGTGTGGTACTGAAAGTAAAAGTGCTATGGAACATATGGACGAGCTTTCATCTTTGAGTAGTTTATTTTCTGATGATATTAAGATACACACTTACTTTGTTACCAAGATCTTCCCTTTCACTTTGAAAGATGAAGCTAAAAGTTGGTTTAACAATTTTTCACCTGGATCTATTGATAGTCCTATGTGTTTGATAATGCTTTCTTCAAAAATATTTTCCTGCTAGTGCTCAACATGCTGCTTTGTAGAATATCTTTAACTTTAAGAAAATTAAAGGAGAGAAATTACCTGAATCTTGGTAAAGAATTTTGTTCTTTAATAAGAGCTAGCCCCAGAAATCCATTACCTAAAAATGAGCTCCTAGATATATTTTATAATGGACTAACTGTTGAATCTAGGACATACCTGGATAGTTGTGCTGGTTGTGTTTTTAGGAAAAGAACTCTTGAATAAGTTGAGGAATTATTGGCTAAAATAGCCAAAAATCATGATGATTGGATTATACCTGAGTCTACACCTACACCATTACCAACACCAATACCATAACCCAAGAAGAGGGGAATGATTGAATTAAATGATGAAGTGATGAGGGAAGCCAAGAAATCTCTTAAAGAGAGGGGTATTAAATCTGAAGATGTGAAGAATCTAACATCAATAGAAGAATTATATAAGCCAATTCCTTATCCATCAACAGTTGAGGTACACTCTCTCCAGTATTTTGATAATAGATATATTCCCTATTCTAAACCAGCTGATAAATGCTTAGATGAATTTGAGAATTATGTTGTTAAGCAAGACAATTTTAATATGAGAATGCAGAATCATCTAATGGAAAACTCCAAAGCTATTGATAATTTGCATGGTATTATTGAGAGAACCTCTAATGATGTTAAAATGCTTGTTAAACATTTTCATATGGTTCAAACTCAAATTGATCAACTCACTAAAGTGCAAAAAGATTTGCTAGCTAATGCTTCTAGAGAAAAACATGTTTGTGAAATAATTACTAGATGTGGTGTTTCTACTCAGGATCCTTTATATCCTGAAGTACATCCTAAAAGAATTGAACAAGATTCTCAACAACCTAAAAACAATAGTTCTCCTTCTAAGAAAAAGAAGAAGAGACATAAATCTGTTGTAGAATCTCCTGAACCTGCTAAACATCCTAATAGTATATCTATTTTTGATGCTGAAACTGAAAATGGTAATGATAAAAGTGATGCTTCTGATAAAGAGGAAACTGAAGTTGAACCTGAAAAGCAAACTAAAAATGCAAATTATACCAAGGAGGATTTCATTGCTAATAAACATGGTAAAGAAAGAGAACTTTGGGTACAAAAACCAATGCCTTTTCCTAATAAGAAACATACATCAAAGGAAGAAGAACATTATAGTAAATTCTTTGAGTGGATGAAACCTCTGTTTTTGCAAATTCTTTGACTGATGCTATTAAACTGCCTCCTTATTCTAAATATATGAAAGATATTGTCTCTAACAAAAGGAAAATTCCTAATGAGGTAATTTCCACTATGCTTGCTAATTACTCTTTCAGTGAAAAGGTTCCAAAGAAGCTTGGAGATCCTGGTATTCCCACTATTCCTTGTTCTATTAAAAATAATTATGTTAGAACTGATTTATGTGACTTGGGAGCAGGAGTTACTATTATGCCTTTTATCTCTATAAAAGGCTCTCTCTGGAAAAATTGATACACACTAATATATCTTTGCAAATGGCTGATAAATCTGCTTCTATTCCTGTTGGTATATGTGAGAATGTTCCTGTTCAAGTGACTACTAATTGTTTGATATTAACTGACTTTGTTGTGTTAGAAATGCCTGAAGATGATAATATGTCTATTATTCCTAGGATACCTTTTATGAACACTGCAGGGGATGTTATTGACTGCAATTAAGGAAAAGTAACTTTTAATGTTAATGATAAAGAGCACACAGTTTATTTTCCCAAGAAGAATGATAGAAGATATGGCCTAAATTCCATTGAATATATTGAGACCATCAAGATTGCAGAATTATAATGTCCCATTCCAATGCCACCAAAATAATATGAAATTATTATGATTGGGACTATGTCTATCAAGGTTGAGGTAACATAATTATTTAGTGACAAGCAAAGTTTTTCTTCATATAAAAATTATTTTGGCAACAAGACTTAACCAACCTTGTTAACAAAGTGATTTTGAATGAAGAAAAAATCATGTTTTTACTATGTTTTCACCTTCACCATTATGTTTTTACCATGTTCTCACCTTGCTACCTTTGTATAATTATTTTTTCCACCATCCATAGTCATGCTTTCATCATGTTTTCATCTTGATTACTCTGGATACTCATGTTTTCACCACCCATAATTTTGTTTTCACCACTTCCACATTTGTTTTCACTGGTTATTTGCCTTTTGTAGTGTTTTAGAACCTCTGTTGTTCTGGTTTTGGTTTTGTTTTCCACCTTTCCACATTTGTTTTTCTAGTTTTTAATTAATTATTAAATTCCGAAAATTGCTCAAAATGAAGTTTCTCTAAAAATTCCAAAAAAATTATATTAAATTTCTACTTCAAAAATGAGGCAGAGAGGAACCTGGTAGACCCCAGGGGGACCCACCATCCAGGCACACCATGCCTGGGTGCGGCCTGGCCCCTGGTGGTGCCTGCACATGGTGTGGGGCCTCCTGGCCCTCCACTAGGTCTCCTCCCTGCCAAAAACTCCACTCTCTCTCCCAAACTCGAAAAAATTCCTCGAACCCGAGCTCTTGCTGTTCTTCTTTCGGGAATTTCTCGATCTCTTTGCTCAGCCCATCTTTGTCGCTGAAATTTGGTGCATTTGCTCCCCGGTATGTGACTCCTTCGATTATCAAAGTAGAATTTTATTTGGTGGAGTATATCTTGAGTATTTTGGAACTGTAGGTGACAGGTTGTGTGAGTTAGAATGCTTGATTTGTGTGAAATAATTTAATTTTGATGCATGCTTAGCCCTCCTATAAGTCTCTATAGTAGTTCCTATCATATAGTTGCTTGAAATCAATTTTTGTAATGCTTGTTTAAAATTTTCAGTAATGGAGTACAATATGTATCAACTTATCCATCATGAGTTGGAATTGCATGAGGTAATGCATGTCCACCGTGAAGAAAGAGTATTCCTATCGATTAATCCATGCCAGGAATTCATGCACGCTACAGGAATTCTGCAGGATTTCTGAACTCTTGTGGCTAATGCAGGATTGGAACGTTTTATTGATGATGAACCTACCCAACATATTAAAATAACTATGCCTGTGGTGTAGGATTTTCGCTTTAGCTAGTCCTTGCCGAACCCCATGGTCCATTATAAAATTTAAAATAAAGGTGTCGACTTGCCTTTTGATGACTTTTGTGCAGCTATCAAACTGTCACAATGGGGATCATGTGGGAAGATAAGAGGGCAGCCCAAACCATTGATGGATCTATATGAAAAATTTGCCAAGGTAGAAGCTTCACAGGAGATAGTGGTAAAATTAAAGAAATTCAACTCCCATATATTCGATATTTTGCCTATTTTATTTCCAAGTGTGTGCTTGCTAGAAAAACTGCCAACAAGTTATATGTGTATGATCTAGCTTTTATCTCAGCTGCTTTGAGACATGATAGGTCTTATAATTTTGGCGCTTTAATTGCTTTCCGTCTCATTTGTGGAGGGCGGAATTTGTCGAGGTCTCATTGCCTCTCGTTTGCTAGCTTTGCATGGTGTGGAGCAACATCATTTAGACCTTCAATTTCTCGTAGAGAGACTCGACCTTAATGCCATGATTCAACACAAGTTTGTTGCCATTTATGCTAACCTGAACAATTTATCCTATGAAATAACTTTCTCCAAGCAATCAAGGCGGAGAGTGACTAAATCTGATAGAGTAGTACTTTTTCCTGCACCTCTTTTGTTTAACCTTAATGGTAGGGAAAGATGGTCACTCTCAAAGACAGAGTTGGATGCATACATTGAGCAGCATCCCCAACATGTAGAGGATGATGGAGAGGGGGACGCAAATGATTTCGTCCAGCCCTCCAGCACTGCAGGGTTTCCATACCAGCACCCCGGTTATGATTATGCGCCTGCTGCTTCATCTTCTTCATGGGCGCCTGAGTACGACCATGCTAGGGACGACCCACCAACGTGGGGATACTTCCCGCGCGTGATTGATCTCCACTGAGGCCAAAATCCTAAGGTTGGGAGAGGTATGCCGACATCACGCTCATCTATATATCACGTTTCTGTCGGTTCTTTGTATATCCATGTTTTCATTTCTTTCGGTTGCTTTCGTTTCTTTTGCTTCTTTTTTTGTTTTGTTTTTTTCTTGATTTCCAAAACACAAAAAGACCAAAATTATTTCCGTTGTTTCTCTTTATTTGCTTCTTTAGTTTCTTTTGTTGGTTTGCCTTACTTTCTAGTTTCGGTTTAATATTCAAAAATCCAAAATATTTTGCTTTGTTTGCTTGTTTCCTTCTGTTCTTGTTTTAAATTCGAAAACCCAAAAATATTTGTTGTTCTTCTTTGGTTTTGTAAATTTTACTGCAGAGTTCAGTAATCCTCCGTGACTCCGTTGGAGCTTGGTTACCATCTATATTATTCAATCCACACGAGTGAAGAGCAATAATGACGGTTTACGACAATTCAAGTTGTGGTGAGAGGCTGGTATGAACTCTATTTGTTTGCATTTTTGTACATATACTCATCCATGTGGGCATGCTTAGCTTGTTCGTGTAAGGTGTATGTTATTTAATCGATGCTTAGTAGTTCGTGCTCTCTCATGTTTTAGTTCCAACTTATTAATATTAGATAGCATGTCGTAAAATGTTTGCTTGTATTGTTTTATTCATAGAAGGGTAAGACATTGTGGTATCTCCCTCTTAATGTTTCGCTTGAATCGACTTGGCACATGCTCACGCATGCATAAGACTGAAAACAAAAATTCAATTAAACCTTGATGATTTATTTTGCCTCTGAGTGTATGTATCACTTTTATGCCCATGTTAATTTTTTTTGTCGCAAGCATGATTATGGCCGTTGTTGCTCTCATGATTGTCGCTCTCAGTCTATTGCTAGCCTCACATGTACTGAGTATGAGCTCTACTCGTGCATAGAACTCCCAAAAACCAAAGTTTTCCAAATGTGTCCACCATACCGACCTATATGTGGTATTTAATCGCCACTTCAAGTGAATTTCTCATGTGCTACCTTTAAAACCTTCAAAAATTATTCCTGTTGTGTACCCCTGATTTAGCTCATGAGGACGTAAATAGAGAATCTTTATCTCACTTGTTGCTTGTACTTTGCACACCTGGACTACTGGCTTCATCCGCTTAACCAAATGATACAAGAGCTGGGAATGGGGTGCCCAGCCCCAAAATTGGTTACTATAAATTATCTTCACTATTTTCCCCTGATTTATCAGTCAAAGCATAATTGTGTAAACAAAAGAGAAGAGGGATGACCTTCTATACTAGTTGCGTCCTTCAATGGGAGCCGCTCTTGCAAGGTCTAGTTGGCTTGTGACGTACTGTATTGTCTGTTTACCATTCATTGACATAAGCATACACCTCTCTACAAAAATGTTTTCAATACATATGTTTATAAAATAAAAAGCTCTAGCACATGAGTGAATCCCTGCTTCCCTCTGCGAAGGGCCTTTCTTTTACTTTTATGCTGAGTCTTCACCTTCTCACTTTATGCCCCTTCCTGAGAGCATGGATGTCATTCTTAGTATAATGTGCTTTTCCTAGAACATGGTTAATTGTGGTATAACTTTGATGCTTGTATCTTTGACATACTTATTTCTAGTCTTCACTTGAACTCAGAGGTGCCCTTGTATTTATGTTTTGCTCCATTATTAAGGTCAAGCAAGATACCACTTTATCATATCTCATTATGAACATCGCAATCCTGCAGATTGATATATTTCATGTTGTTTATTATTAGTGTGTTGGTATCTCTTCATGGTTCGCATAACTATTTGGTGACTTTATCTTGCATACTTCTTATTATGAATTTCCTAAGAACTTGATCATATAGTGAGAATATTTACATCATATGAAACAAATGTGTTTGTAAAAGTTCTTTTATCGCACTCAGTTGTCAACTGAATTGCTTAAGGACAAGCAATAAGCTTGGGGGAGTTGATACGTCCAAAACGTATCTCCTTTTATGAACACTTTTGCCATTGTTTGCCCCTAAACTTGTGAGATTTGGACACAACTAACACGGACTAACGTTGTTTTCAGAAGAATTACCTTTGTGTCTCGTTTTGTGCAGAAAAATCAACTTTGAGGAAATTGCCCGGAAAAGAGCCCGAAGTCCTTATTTTACCTGAAGACCCCCGGAGCCAGCAGAAGAGCCGGAGGGTGGCAAGGAGGGGCCCACACCATGCCTGGGCGCCCCTCTAGGCCTCACCTACAGGTGGCGTGGTGGCCCCAGGCATCCCCTTGGGATCCCCCTTCGACTACTTATGCCTCGTAACCTAAAAACTGAGGGGGTTCGTCATATTCCATAGAAACACATCGGAGCGCCGCTGATATGTCGAAAATGTATCTTCTTTTCCGAACACTTTTCCTATTGGGTGCCTCTAAACTTGTGTGTTTTGAAGGCAACTAACACGGACTAACGTTGTTTTCAATAGAGTTAGTTTGGTGTCTCGTTTTTGTGCAGAAAAATCAACTTTCGAGAAATTGCCCAGAAAAGACCCCATTGGCCCTAAAACACCAGAAGACCCCGGGATCCAGAAGGAGACCCGAAGAGTGGCCAGGAGGTGGCCAAACCACCCCCGGGAGCCCCCCTAGGCCGCGCCAGCAGGTGGTGTGGACCACTCCCACACCCTCTCGTTCTCCCCTTTCGACTACAAATAGTCTTCAACCCTAAAACACGAGGGGTTTCGATAGTTTTCCAGAAATAAGTCTGTAGCTCCGCCGCCACCCCGAACCTCGATTCGGGGATCAGAAGTTCATGTTCTGGCACCCTGCAGGGACGGGGAATTGGAGGTGATCATCGCCATCGCCATCACCAACGCTTCTCCATCGACCATCCATGTTTCCCCCATCCATGTGTGAGTAATTCCCCCGCTGTAGGATGATGGGGATGGTAGGGATTGGATGAGATTGTTCATGTAATAATGTCGTGATTGTTAGGGCATAGTGCCTAGTATCTTCTATTAGTGCTATTGACATTGTTGCAACTTGTTATTCCTAATGCTTGCCACTTTGGGCCCGAGTGCCATGATCTCAGATCTGAACATGTTATTGAATCACGATGATAATTATTGTTTCTTGATCATACCTACAAGTTGTTTACACATATTGTTGTCCGGAACCCGAGGCCACGAAGTGACAGAAATCGGGACAACCGGAGGGGATGGCTATGATGTGAGGATCACATGTGTTCATGGAGTGTTAATGCTTTGCTCCGGTGTTCTATTAAAAGGAACACCTTAATTACCAGTAGTTCCCTTGAGGCCCCACCGAAAACAGGCTGGTAGGACAAAAAGATGTTGTGCAAGTTCTCATTGCGAGCACGTACGAATATTTATGGAACACATTCCTATGGTTACTTAGTGCTTGGATGCTTTATCTTATTTATCTGCAATGCCCATGTCTTGATTATTATATGAACTATCTTATCCATGCAACGCCCGTTCATCCATCCCTATGCCTACAGTATTTAATCCCGCTAATTACTTCAAACACCACTTCTGCTGTTTTCATTCCACTACTGCTATTATTTCACTACTGCTGCTACTACAAAACTATTACTACTGATAAAAAACTGCGAACAAAAGTACTTTCAGGTGCAGGTGAATTGACAACTCACTTGTTAAGGCTCACAAATATTCTTTGGCTCCCCTTGTGTCGAACCAATAAATTTGGGTTTTACTTCCCTCGAAGACTGTTGCGATCCCCTATGCTTGTGGGTCATCAAGACTATTTTCTAGCGTTGTTGCCGGGGAGCATAGCTTTATTTGCGAGCTCACCGGAGAATACTATTATATACTGCCATCATTCATCATGGGTAAGACTCGTGATGGAAAGTTTCCTATATTACCACCCACTACAAGAAGAGGTACAACTCTGAACACCTCTGTTACTCTTGATTCACCGTCTGTTATGAGTAATATGCTTACACCACCACATGCTACTTCTGTTGAATCTGAAAATACTTCTGATACTTTTGATGATGCTTGTACTGTGATTGATGAGAGTGGTTCTCTCGGTCCTTTCTTAGATGCTACTATTCCTAAAGCTAAAAATATTGCAAACACTGAAACTCCTGATAAAAATCTTGTTACTCCTGTTGTTTCACATGAGCTTATAGAGAATCCTAGTGATGATTTTGATGATTCCTATATTGAACTTAATGATGATCTTATTGATGAAATTCATGCTATGAAGGATAAAGATGTTGTTATGAGTCTTACTGAAAGTCGCGCTGTTAAATATAAATTATCTCCTGATGCTAAGTTTGCCACCTCTCCTATTAATATTAGGGACAAGGATTATGATTTCTCTCTTGATTTATCTTATATATCTATTGTTGAGAAAGAACCTTTTTGTGGTACTGAAAATGAAAGTGCTATGAAATATATGAATGAACTCTCCTCTTTGAGTAGTTTATTCTCTGATGATCTTAAGAAACGTAGCTACTTTGTTGCTAAAATATTCCCTTTCTCATTAAAAGATGGAGCTAAAACTTGGTTTAATAATTTTTCTCCGGGGTCTATTGATAGTCCTATTGGTTTGGTTAATGCTTTCTTTCAGAAATATTTTCCTGCTAGTGCTCAACATGCTTCGTTACAAAATATATTTAATTTCAAGCAATTGGAAGGAGAGAAATTGCCTATATCTTGGGAAAGGTTATGTTCTTTAGTTAGGGCTACACCTGGGCATAAGCTATAAAATAATAAACTTCTTGATATATTATATAATGGACTAACTGTTGAATCTAGGACATACCTGGATAGTTGTGCTGGTTGTGTTTTCAGACAAAGAACTCCAGAAGAAGCTGAGGAATTAATGGCTAAAATAAGGCAAAATCATGATGATTGGACTATGGTTGAGCCTGAGCCGACTCCTACTCCAGTATAAATACCAAAACCAACACCCAAGAAGAGGGGAATGATTTAATTAAATGATGAAGTGATGAGAGAAGCCAAGAAATCTCTTAAAGAGAGGGGTATTAAATCTGAAGATGTGAAGAATCTTCCACCTATAGAAGAATTATGTAAGCCAATCCCTCACTCATCCACTATTGAGGTACACTCTCTCTCCAATATTTTGATAGTAGAGATATTCCCTATAATAAACCTCCTGGTCAATGTTTAGATGAATTTGATAATTATGTTATCAAGCAAGATAATTTTAATATGAGAGTGCAAAATCACCTAATGGAAAACTCTAGAGCTATTGATAATTTGCATGGTATTATACAAAGAACCTATATGAAATGTTAAAATGCTTGTTAACATTTTCAAATGGTTCAAACTCAAATTGATCAACTTGCTAAAGTGCAAAAAGATTTGCTAGTTAATGCTTCTAAAGAAAAACATTCTTATGAAATAAGAACTAGAAGTGGTATTGCTACACAAGATCCTTTATATCCTGAGGGACATCCTAAAAGAATTTAACAAGATTCTCAGCAAATTAATAATAATGTTATTCATACTAAGAAGAAGAAAAAAACATAAAACTGCTGTAGAATCCTCTGAACTTGCTAAAGATCCTAATAGTATATCTATCTCTTATGCTGAAACTAAAAGTGGTAATGAAAAGAATGTTGGGAATATGCCCTAGAGGAAATCATGGATGATGTAATTCCCAATGTATTCATAAAGTTATTAAGTTGTCCATGTTTTGAACATCTGATATATGTCATTGAATATGTGATTCGATTGTGGAACTATATATTCATGTTGTTCATACTAGATTGTCCTTGGTCATTAAGGTTGTACTGGACACACACCCTAGACTAATGTGAGTGTTGGCTGATGACATGGTTCCACTTGTCATGGGCATGGTGATGCTATTCCAACGATCACGGACTTGGCTAAAGAGTTTAGCAAGTCGGACTGACCCACATTGAGATGCAACGAGCAAGTCGTCATTTGCATGTCTCAATCAATGTAATCCTTAGACCTGAGGTTGTCGCACAATCTGAGTTGTGGATCACCGACTTAGGTTCTGTTAAACGCTGCCCTGTGACAAGGCAGTTATAAAGGCAGAGTTCGGGTCGAATGAGAAACTAGCTGCGTGATATGGATAATCAAGATGGGATTTTGTCCCTCCGAATGGAGAGATATTCTCTGGGCCCTCTCGGGTGATATGATTCAGGAAGCATGGCCATGCGCGACTCAGTTAAGTGTTACCTGTCTATTGACTAAGAGTTAGTCAGATGAATCACATATCACAGACCGAGAAGAGAGTTGAACTATTAAAGGGATGACGATACATCGCCTATAGTTCGACAAGGTATATCGTGAGGCAAAAGGGACTAAGATGAATATCACATTGAAAGGTATGTCGTCATGACTCAATGGGACTTGAGAGTCGGCACGTTCTGCTAGGAGCCGCTACCGATTGATCGATTAGGAGTTGGACTCCAATCGTGTCGAAGTCGCCATGAGCCTGCATGGTCACACACTTAAGAGCAGGAGCAAATATATTGGTCGGGTTTGACCCGAACAGTAAATGGACTGAGTTTGTGAGTCGGACTCACAGAGGGAATGGGCCACAAGTGTTGTGAAGCCCACTACCATTCGCTATATAAAGAGGGGCGCAGGTTGCCCAGCGGGCACGTTAGTCCACTCCCATGCTTTGGGAACCCTAGCCCCACTCAGTCCAGCCGACGCACCGGACCTAGCAGTCCGCCGTCGGAACTCCTCCTCGTACGTGTGGATACTGGCAGAGGTGATGTACGTTCAGCACTTCGACGATCGCGGGATTGGATCGGCTGGATCGGATCGAGGGACTACACTGCCCCGACGCGCTAGATCTTGGAAGTACCGCGTAGGAAAAAGTTTTGTTTATCCCTACGCGTTCCAACAGTGGTATCAGAGCGGTAGCTTCTGGTATTAGGCCCGAGATCCGTACATATGTGATATGTAGTTAGCGTTAGATGTGATCTAATTGCTGTTTTGGTGGTCGGTCTATGAGATAGATCGGTTTTGTACAGGGTTGATTGGATCAATCGTACTTGGGATTAATGGATGATCTGGTTTCCGTGATCATACTGCTAAGATCGTGGACCAACTTACCCCTACCGGTCGGTTTCCGCCATTGGGGTATACCGTGACACTTAAATCCAGTTGCGGTGATCGAAGATCAAAGAGTTTGATCGAATCGGAATACGGATCACATTTGTGTAAAACTGTTTTATCCGATGAAGAAATCCATGTTCGGACCGCCGGCTTCGCCCTGTCGTAGCGTCTTAGATGTCGTTACGAGTTTCACAACGCCGGTAGATATCGTGTCTATGCATAACTTTTTTTTGCAGGAAGTTGTGAATGGTATGGCTTATGTGCATGTGATGTGTGTAATCCATACATGATCTGCGTATCATGTTTCTTGTCAGCCGGCTGGAGCCTAGGTGTTGTCATTTTATTGTATATCAGCCTACGTGTCGGATTCTCTATGTAATCTTTGATTTACTAGCTAGTGTGACTTGTTGGAGAACCCGGTGACATGCAAGTCGATGTACAAGTCGGCTACATGGAGTAAGATGGCATGTGACAAGAGTTAGCACGAGTCGACTTACAAGCTTTGTGGAGATGGAGATCACCATGAAGAGAGCCATACCATTTCACATTATAATTGCTTTATTTGTGTTATTGTTATGTCTCTATTTACCTCTATTTAGATAGTTGGTAGATTTTAATCCCTCAAAAGAAGGTCTAGTCGGTCGCCCCATCAGTGCTGCACCATCACAAGTCGGACATTCTTGGTAGTGGGCTCATGAAATTGAGGTGCTACCAATTCTTTTTGATTAGGTGGGTTTGAGTCGGACTCTTACAAGCGGAAGCACTTGGTAATCTAGACGAGTCCATCACAACGGTTGTGGGGCTCGGGGCGAGGAAGGTTGGGAGCCGGGGCATGTGATGCCACCCAACTAACAGGAGTCGTATTGGATACGATTGGCAAGGTTTTGCCTACCTAGATCACTTGACGGCTAGCGGTGATGCTAAAGCTCACTAGTCGGCTTGCTTATTTAGGATCTTGAATCACTTAGCAACCATCGGAGGGGTGTTGGTTCTAGTGGGAGCATAAGTATTAAAGCGTTTAATATGCCTGCTCTTTTATGAATACATGTCTTAAGTGTTTTGCATATTTTCTGTTGTAGATCAATGGCACCTAGCAACCTTCCTCAGTTGTCCACTTTTGCGTTGAGGTCAATCCTAGAGAAAGATAAGCTTAATGGAACTAATTTCACCAACTGGTACCGTAATCTGAGGATAGTCCTCAAGCATGACAAGAAAGAACATGTTCTAGAAACTCCATTTCCAGAAGAGCCTGATGATGATGCATCTGTTGTTGTCATGAATGCCTACCGTAAGACTAGAGATGAGTCTACGAAAATTAGCTGTCTTATGCTTGCACACATGGAACCGGACTTGCAGCAGTAGTTCGAGAATGTTGAGGCCTACGATATGATTGAAAGCCTCAAAAGTATGTTCTTGGCTCAGGCAAAGACCGAGAGGTATCAAGTCTCTCAAGCTTTGTTGGGTTGTAAGCTTAAAGACGGTGATCCACTGAGTCCGCATGTAATCAAGATGACTGGTTACGTGCAGTCTCTGGATCGGCTTGGCTTCCCAATTAACGAAGAGTTCACTACTGATATAATTCTGAACTCTCTTCCTAGTGCGTATGGTCCGTTCATTTCGAACTACCACATGCATGGTATGGATAAGAAGATCACTGAATTACATGGGATGCTCAAAACGGCAGAGGCTGATCTCAAGAAAGGCGCCAGTCAAGTGTTGATGGTGCAGAATAATGCTAAGTTCAAGAAGAGTTCTTGGACTAAGAAGAAGAAGGATAAGTCAGGAGGCAACGCCCATGGCCCTATCCAGAGCGCTTCCTCAAAGACTAAGCCTTCTCCTACAGCCGGAGCCAATTGCTTCTATTGCAAGCAGGATGGCCACTGGAAGAGGAACTGCACCAAGTATTTGGCCGACAGAGCCAAGAGTGGAGGTGTGACTTCCAACTCAGGTACGCTTGTGTGCAATGTTATAGACATTTATCTTGCTGATGCACCTAACAGTTCTTGGGTATATTATACCGGATCAGTTATTCACATATGCAACTCGTTGTAGGGACTGGTAAGAACTAGGAGCGTGGCAAGAGGAGAGGTTGATATTCGGGTCGGCAACAAGGCGAGAGTCGCTGCGTTGGAAGTCGGCACGATGCAACTTCATTTACCTTCAGGATTTTTAATGGAACTGAATAATTGTTTGTAACATCCCAAGTATGAAAACCTACCATTTAGAATGTTTGATTTCTTGTTATTAAAGTTTTGCATCATGTCATCATATTTATTTCATTGTTTGCATTTGTTTACTATTTGTTTTGCATCTGTTTTTTTTTCTGTTTTCATAATGAAACTCAAACAATTTCAAATGCTTTATTTCATACTTGCTCTGTTACAACATTTTCAAATAAAAATTCAATTCAAACAACCTTTTTGTTTCCAATCATGCCATATTGAATCAACTACTAAAATGGTGCTTTTTATTTCAATTAAGTAATCCCAAATTGCTTTCAAATTCAAAGCATCTTCAAACAGCACCTCATTTGAAAATTATAAAAATACCAAACCAATTCTAATCACATTTGTTCTATTTAATCAATAGGGTTCACCCAAATAAAAACATTGTTTCCAATATTAATCAATTAATTATCAACTTATTCAAATTCAAACCAAAAACATTCAAACAGCACACCAATTTGAAATTATAAAAATAATCAAAACATTTTATACTCTTTGTTTCCAATTAAAGTTATTTGGGTCACCCTATTTAAAATTTTGGTTTCAATAATCATTTCTAATACTCAAATCATCCAAATATGAATTAATTCCAAACATCACCAAAATTCAAATGTTTTTGAATTCCAAAATTGGTTTATGGTTGTAGTTGACCTAAACAACACACCCAATTTTTTTTAAAATTTTTGCAAACCCAAAACCTATCAATTGCTTCCATTTTCTTTTGCTACAAAAAAAAACAGAAAAATGAAAATAGGAAAAAGAAAAACAGCGCGCGGCAGCTAACTACCGGCCCACCTACCTACCTTACCTCCCGCGCGGCCCAGTTTTCGGCCCGGTACCCCTTCGCTGAGCCGCCCCCGTCGTTCTCGCGTACGGCAGGGCATCCGCCCGTGCCACGTACGCCGCCGTTGCAGAACGACGGCCAGCAGCCGCCACTGCCCCCTATTTAGTCCCCCTCGGGCAGCGCGCGCAGCCTAGACCTAACCCTACCCCCTATCTCCCCTAGCCCGCCGCCATTTTTCCCTCACGCGGCCACCTCTCCCATCTCTCTGCCGCCACTCGCCGGAGAACTTCTCTGAACCCGCCATGGCCACGCCCACCGCAACGCTCCACCCACCCACCTAAGCACGGGGATCGAACCGCCACCCTTCCAGCTCTCGTTTGGACACCGCAGCGAGCCCGTGCACGTCGTCGATCGCCGCCGCCATCCTCCGCGTCGTCGCCGGCTTCTCCCTCCGAGCCTCTGCTTCCACGACAGCGCCGGTGAGGCCGCCGTGCTCTCCCTCCTCCCTGCCCTCTCTGTCTAGCGAGCACACGCACACACCCGCAACACGCCCGTGCACGCGCAAGCCACAACAGCACACGCGCACATCGAGCTCGAGCACACGGTGATCGCCGCCGTTGAGCCCCGGGCAACTGTCAAAGTTCAGTACAGCGAGCGCGAGTTTCAGTTAAAATTCAGATAGCGTTTCTGAACCTTAACCTGTCGCCAACACGTTTACTGACAAGAACTTCTCGCTCGCCCCAGTGGCAACGCCACAGCACGCGCAAGGGCAGGTCCAGGGATCGAGCCCTGGCTCCCGCACGGGATAAAAATCCCGCTTTTTTTCCACCGCCACGCTGACAGGGAGGGCCCCCTGTAAGCCACTCTGAAGCCACGTGAGCACAACGAGACCCTGTGGCCCACTGGCAGTGGCGGGGTAGACCCCCCAGTGCGTATAAAATGTTTATCTAACTTTTCTGTTTTCAAAACTAATCCTTTATTTTAACAGATTGGTCCCTGAAAGTAATTTGACAATAACTTTAGTTTTATAAGTCCAAATAACAAAAATAAAATATGTGCACTGCTCTAAATTTAATTCTCTATCTAATGGTAGCATTTGTTTCCTGTTTTGAATTTTCAAAATGCAATTCAAATTTGAATTCAAATAATTCAATTGCAATTTGATAAAATCAATAACTAATTCATTCTTAATCCAATAAATGCAAATAAAATATGTTTTCCATGCTATTTCAAATAACCTTTTCAAATATAAATTTTGTTTCATGTTTTGAATAATTTAATTTGCCTAAATAATTTAATCCTTGTTTAATTCATTTAAATTTGATAAAATCATAACTTGCTCAAATTAAATTCAAATAAAATTCAAATAAAATTCACACTTGTATTAAATTCATTTAAAACTTGTTTAATCTTGTTTAAGTCATAATAAATTCATCCTAATTCCTTTTCCAATATTTGAAAATGTAATCCAACTAAAATTTGGTATTATTTTCAAATATGAATTTTGTTATTTGTTCTGAACATTTTAAGTTGATGAAAACAGCAAATACTTGTGTGACATCTTTAATTAGCCAAAGATTTCCAAACTTAACAAATGATTTCCAAACTTGTTAAGATTCCTTCTCCCACTTGCATCTATTGTTGTTATTTTGTTGTTATCATCATGCATGCATCATGGTAATAAACTTTCACATGGTACTAAGTTGTAGATCATTTGTTCCCACTTAATTCATGGACCTTTTTCCATATGCACTCCAATGGCATATGTGTCCATTTAAATTGTGTTACCATGTCACTTAGTTTATTTTGATGCATCTATTAAATTGACATGCATCATCCCATGATTGTGCACTATGCCATGATATTGATTGTTTATATTTCTGCCTTGTTTGTTTGCTTCTTCTCGGATAGACGACGACGTTGAGACAGACGATCTTTACAGCACCCCTTCTGAGGATCTAGCTCAGTACCCGGCTGCTGAGTTTGCAGGCAAGTTATCACTCACATGAACCACCGTGTTCCTTTCAACATTGGTTACCGATACTTCCGTTGTCTATTTTGCTAGCCCTATGTGTAGTTGTTTCTGTTACGAACCTATCACATGAATTCCTTAACCCTGATATTGCCTCACCTCCACTCCTACAACCCCATTGTTTGAGCCAGTGTCTTACTAGCATGCTTAGGTTGTTATGCTCGAGTCTGTTACCCGTTACTTTCTGTTACTATATCTTTACTATGTTCTGGGGGATCGATGTTAATCAATCAACCTGTTATTAATAATATGCTGATAAGGCACCGGCAGGAGGCCCTGTGTGGTTTTGAGGCCTGCTAGTGTTGACCCTAATAGGAAAAGGGTCTTGTCTACTGATCCATGATGAGCGCACTACCCGCATGTGGGAAGCGAGTATGGGCGCCCCCCTCAATTTGATTCGATTCGCATCTCGTCCAAATCGCCTCATTTAGTTCGTGTTTTTCCATTTGCCGCATGCATGTTTTTGCGAGCCCAGCGCAGGGTGGAACTTTCATAGTCGGCATATAGGGGGACACGTTCTTAGAGTGCTATGAGGGTCCATTTTCTTCTGGGCTCGATTAGCCGTGCGCCCAAGGTGCTTTGGGCTTGATGCAAAGAAGAGTTGAGTTGTGTTGAGTGCCCCGCTTGGTGGGAGGCATCCCATCTGGCGGGTTATTCATACGTGTACGGCCAAATTGGTGCAACCCTGCAGGGATAATCTTCTCGAGAAGCCGTGGTTTCCGCGGTTATGGTTAACTTGGTGAAAGTACTGGCTAACAAGTACTCGGAACAACTTACACCTAACTGTTGATAACTTGACTAGTAATAGACTTATTTGACACAACAATTTGATCCATTATTCATTAATTCAACTGGGTGAGTTATCCTCGGATTGCTTCTTCGGATAAGGGGCGAGATCCAGGATGGGTTTGATTGATGTTATCTTTCAGTTGGTTACTATACGCTATCTTATCCCCTTTCTGTTAGCTGGAAGTTGTAGTGTTTCTGTAGATGGTTAGCGCAGCCAGTTGCAGCATCTTTTATATCCCCTTCTTCCGTTGAACCCAAGGCATCTGTACTTGGTGTTGACGGGTTACACTTTGGTGAACTGTGAGTCTTGCTTGCCAGTACTTGGATGTACTGACCCCTTTGGGGCTGTGGTTTCCGCAGACTATGCTTACAAGGATCCAGGTGACGGCTACTACGTGGAGTTTGACGAGGCTGCTGACGAGTAGTTAGCGGACCCGGGCAGGATCCGAGACATCGTGGATGGGCTCCGTCTTTCTTTCAGTTTCCGGCTTCTTAAGCCTATTTGATTTTGTCTGTACTCAGACCCTTTGAATGCTTCCGCTAAGATGTAATGATGTTGTGTTGGGACATGTGTCCTCTGGATGATTGTATTTGCTATCTCTGCTCTAGTGAGAGCTATTTGCACCTTATTTTAATCTTTTGTGTCTTAGAGATATGTTGTGTTATCATCTTGTTCAAAACCGTTGACGTACCATGTGTGTATGGTATGAAGTACGTCAATGGTAGTGTCCTGATTTCTACGGGATAGTTTACATCGACGGTGAACAGTAACGATTGGTTGTCACACATAAGTGTTGGCCTACTCGTAAGAGGACGCGGGTGCCGGTAAGCCCCGTAATCCAATCAAAATACTGTTCAGTTCGTACGGTGAGTATCCTCTAGAAGTCCGGGTGCGACAAATGGTATCAGAGCCTGTCTGCCTGTAGGATCCCTTTTACTGGTCGCAGTTGAGTCTAGAAACTATTTTGTAGCTATATAGGAAAAAATGAAACGTGAGAGTAGGAATTCTGCCATTTTTCTTCTTTCCCCACCCACCCACCCTTTTTCTGGTAAGGAAGTGCAACGTTGTTTTCTCTTCTCACCTAAACTTTCAAGTTAGGGTTTCACGTGTTTTGGGTTCTCCGTAGTACCTCAGGAGTTTTTGGTCTCGTGTTTCCCGATGTTGCTTCAATATCCTGTTCTTTTCAACATCCTTTTCGTCCGTTGAACCTTGTTGTTGCTTTCCACTTCAGTTCTCTACCGGAGTCTAATCAAAACCTCCCAAATCATCTGCAGATGGATCTCAGGTTCTACCCGCAGGTGGTTCGGATGACTCGCTGTGAGAGCACTGCCGGTTATCCGGAGATGCTGAGGGACATGGTCACGTATCTGGGGTTCCCTTGGGCACCAGAGTACCAGGTCTACGAGCAGCAGCGAGAGTTTGACCAGACCTACTACCAGGCTATCGTCTACATTCTGTCAGATGATGGCATGAGCGTTGTCCACCGCTACGAGGCAGTAGGTTCCACAGTGGATATAGCCGTGCAGCAGGCAGCTTATGTGAGTCTCACCGTCCTTCGTGCTGACTACTGGGGATTTGACGATTCTATCTATCGCCACATCCCCCGTGGTTACATCACTTCAGAGGGAGCTCACTTCACTCTCTACGACAACCTGGATGTCTACGAGCATGATAACACCAGGCTGCACACCACCGCTCAGTTTGTGAGGCACAGTGACGCTGTTGCCACCACACTTTCTCAGGAGTTGGTCTCAGTCAGGGAGCAGCTCTACCTTGCTTTGACTCGTCTGGCGACGTACACCACAGACTTTGTTGGAGATGAGCGCTTTGCACGTTTCGATCAGCCAGTTGGTCGTCGTCTGCCAGATGCTGGAGGTTACGAGCCGATCAGAGGTCCACTCCTCAACCTCAGAGCTGGTTACACTGGGATTCCACGCTTTGGAGCACAGGGAGACGACGCTTTCTACTTCACCACACCGAGAGTCGCTCTCAGAGCAGTCCCGATCTACGTGGATCGTCGTTCTACCTACTTCCGTGGGATTCCTCCTCACTGTATCTCTCGTCGTACTACTCACCGCCGTCCTGCGTGATGAGCATGGGAGTACCGATGTATCCATTCCTAGCTATGTTTAGTTATCCTTTGGCTTTCGAACCATGTATTGGCGTGTTGGATATTCTGATGTATTTGAACATGTGAGGATGTACCTGTTGGTTATCTATTCATGCGTCGGAATAATCTATCTTTCGGTTACCAAGTCTATCCTTTCCTGTTGTTGCGCTAAAATGCATGTCTATTCAGGATGCCGGCAACAAGGAGCAACCCGCCTGAACCACCTCCGATCACGGAGCTGTTGACTCAGATGACTCAGGTCGTGGCGCAGATGGCCCAGTTCCAGGCTAACCAGCACAACAACCAGAATGCTCCACGGGTCAGCATCAAGGAGTTCCTCAGTATGGGTCCGAGAGCTTTCGTGGCAACACGTGAGCCTCTGGATGCTGATGACTGGATCCGGGAGATGGCGAGGGCTCTGGACATTGCTCACGTTGCTGAGGAAGACAAAGTCAAGTATGCCACCTACCTACTGAAGGGTCAGGCAGCTACCTGGTGGGAGAACTACCAGACCATGAGAGCTGGCTATCCTATCACCTGGGGTTGTTTCAAGGATGCCTTCCTGAAGCACCACATCCCAGATGGTCTCATGGAAAGGATGCGTGAGGAATTTTGCTCTCTCAAGCAGGGCAAGCTGGACGTCATCGGCTATCAGAACGAGTTCAATCGTCTCGCTCGTTACGCTGGTGATGAGGTGTCCACTGAGGCTAAGAAGATGGCAAGGTTCCGCCGAGGTTTTAACCCGGAACTGAAGTACGCTCTCACCAACATCAAGTGCAAGGACTTCGAGGAGCTTGTGAACACCGCGCTCAATGAGGAAAATGGGCGCAAGGCGTTCGAGGATTCTCGCAAGCACTCGCGTGAGGGTGGTTCCTCCTCCAACATGACCACCCCTCCGCAGAAGCGCCGCATCTGGGTGCCAAATGCTGCTGTCACTCGGGCTCCATATGCCCAAGCTTCTCCAGGCTTTGCTCCCCGCCCACCCAACCCAGCTCAGATGCAGAGTCAGAGGGTTCCAATGGGGCAGCCAAGGCCAGGTCCTCCTCGTGTCGTCACTTGCTACAAGTGCAAGGAGACTAGACACTACGCTGATAACTGCACTCAGAGGCAGCTACCTCCACCTCCTCGCCCCAACACCAACCAGGCAATGGTTCGTGCTCCCCCGGCTAAAGCCTTCAACTCCAACAACAGGCATGTCGGGAGGACCGCGAGGGTGAATCATATCAAGGCCGACAAAGCTGAGGAAGCTGCTGACGTCGTTCTCGGTATATTACCCGTAAACTCTTTTCCAGCTAAAGTGTTGTTTGATACCGGAGCATCGCATTCTTTTGTGTCAAAGATCTTTGCAAAAGCATACAACCTAGTTCTGGTTCCACTAAGCAATCAAATCACTGTTCACTCTCCGGGACCGCAAATGTTGACTTCCAAGATAAGTATGGACAATCAGATCCAAATTGGAGGTCGCATATTCCTTGCTTCACTCATGTTGCTGGGAAATTCTGACATTGATGTCATTCTGGGCATGGATTGGCTGAAGTCCAACAAAGCTAAAATTGACTGTGCTAACAAGTCAATAACTCTGTTCCATCCGTCTTGCCAGATAGTCTATTCTCCATATGAATCAAATTCTGTTCAGCTGTTCAACCTCGATGCTAAACCTCTTCCTGCAATTGAAAACGTTCCGGTGGTTTGTGAATTCCCTGACGTCTTTCCAGAAGAGTTGCCAGGGATGCCTCCGGACAGAGCAGTTGAGTTCGTGATCGAGCTTGAGCCAGGTACTGCTCCAATCTCTAAGCATCCATACAAGATAGCTCCTCCTGAACTGAAATTGTTGAAGGAGCAAATCGATATGTACATGGAGAAAGGTTACATTCAGCCTAGTTCCTCCGCTTGGGGTTTCCCAACTCTGTTTGTTGCCAAGAAGGACCAAACAAAAAGACTCGTGGTTGACTATCGTCCTCTCAACGAGAAAACCATCAAAAACAAGTATCCAATTCCTCGTATCGATGATATTTTTGATCAACTTGCTGGAGCCTCAATATTCTCAAAATTGGACTTGAGGATGGGTTACCATCAGATAAAGATCAGAAAGGAAGATATTCCTAAAACAGCTTTCACCACTCGGTACGGTCTATATGAATACACCGTCATGTCCTTTGGTCTCACCAATGCACCGGCGACGTTCTCAAGACTCATGAATTATGTCTTCCATGAATACCTCGACAAGTTCGTTGTGGTATATCTCGATGACATTCTGGTCTACTCAAAATCCGAGGAAGAGCATGGAGAACACCTTCGTCTCACTCTCATGAAACTTCGCGAGCATCGTCTATATGCCAAATTCTCCAAATGTGAGTTCTGGATTCCAGAAGTTGCTTACCTTGGTCATATCATCTCTGCCAAAGGCATAGCCATTGACCCAGAAAAGGTTAAGGCAATTGTTGATTGGAAACCTCCTAAGACGGTGAAGCAAGTCAGAAGTTTTCTTGGCTTGGCTAGCTATTGCCGTCGTTTCGTCCAAAACTTTTCCAAGATTGCCAAACCTCTCACTGATCTCACAAAGAAGGACAAGAAGTTCGTTTGGTCTCCACAGTGTGACGAAAGTTTCAATCTCCTGAAGACTAAACTCACTTCTACACCTGTTCTGGTTGGCCCAGATACTACCAAACCTCTCCAGATATTCTGCGATGCATCTCTCCAAGGTCTAGGTGCAGTTCTTATGCAAGAACGTCAAGTTGTGGCTTATGCTTCACGTCAGTTGAACCCACATGAGCAAAACTATCCCACACATGATCTTGAACTTGCAGCAGTTGTGTTTGCCCTCAAGAAATGGAGACAATACTTGTTGGGTAACAAAACTGAAATCTTTTCCGATCATAAGAGTCTGAAATACATCTTCACACAGCCAGATCTAAACCTCAGGCAAAGGAGATGGATTGAAAAGATTAAAGACTTTGATCTCACCATTTCTTACACTCCAGGCAAGGCTAATGTTATGGCCGATGCTCTCAGTCGCAAGTCATATTGCAATAATCTCATGATCATGGAAAGCCAACCTCCACTTCATGAAGAATTCCAGAAGCTGAACCTTGGTCTTCTTCCTCAAGGTTACCTTGCTAGCTTGACAGCCAGTCCAACTCTCGAGGACAAGATTCGTTCTGAACAACTTCGTGATACTGAAATCAAGAAGATTGTAGAGCACATCAAAGAAGGCAATGATAAATTCAAGTCCTTCTCAATTGATGACAAGGGAACTGTGTTCTTCGAAGGACGCATTGAAGTTCCTCAGATTCAAAGTCTCAAAGATGTCATTCTCAAGGAGGCTCATGAAACTCCTCTTTCCATTCACCCTGGAAGTACAAAGATGTACCAGGATCTTAAGACACTGTATTGGTGGCCTGGCATGAAACGTGAAATTGCTCAATACGTTTCTGAATGCGACGTTTGTCAACGTGTTAAAGCAGTCCATCAGAAAACAGCAGGTCTACTCCAACCTCTGAAAATTCCTGAGTGGAAGTGGGACATGATTGAAATGGACTTCTTCACTGGTTTCCCAAAGTCCAAAAAGGGCAACGATGCAATCTTCGTTGTCATTGATCGTCTCACTAAGGTAGCTCACTTCTTTGTTGTCAAGGAAACTATCTCAGCTAGTCAGTTAGCAGAGCTCTACACATCAAGGATTGTTCCTCTTCATGGTGTTCCATTGGAAATAAGCTCAGACCGTGGAAGCATATTCACTTCTCTTTTCTGGAAAAGCTTTCAAGAAGCATTGGGCACCAAACTTCTGTTCAGCACAGCTTATCACCCTCAGTCTCAGGGGCAAGTCGAAAGAGTCAATCAGATTCTCGAGGATATGCTCAGAGCATGTGGTCTCTCCTTTGGCATGAAATGGGAGGATTGCCTTCCATATGCTGAATTCTCCTACAACAACAGCTACCAGGCAAGCCTAGGCATGGCACCATTTGAAGCACTCTATGGCCGCAGATGCAGGAGTCCAATCAATTGGTCTGGAGCTGGTGAACGTTCACTCTTAGGCCCTGACATTGTTAAGGAAGCCGAGGAGAAAGTTCGTATCATTCGTGACAATCTCAAGATTGCTCAGTCTCGTCAGAAAAGCTACTATGACAGCAAGCACCGTGATATGATCTATGCTCCTGGTGACAAAGCATATCTCCGTGTAACTCCCCTCACAGGCACTCATCGTTTTGGTGTGAAAGGAAAGCTTGCACCAAGATACATTGGTCCTTTCAACATTCTCTCAAGGCGTGCGGAAAATGCCTATCGTCTTGAACTTCCAGAAAAACTATCCAAGGTGCACGATGTGTTCCACGTGTCACAGCTCAAGAAGTGTTTCAAAGATCCAGATCGTGCAGTTGATCATGAATCCATTGAACTGCAAGATGATCTATCTTATGAGGAGCACCCTGTTCGTATTCTCGATGAGACCGAGCGTAAGACTCGCAACAAGAGCACCAAGTGCTTGAAAGTGCAGTGGTCTCATCATTCCGATTAAGAGGCAACGTGGGAGACCGAAGAGGATCCTCGCAAGAAGTATCCGGACCTTTTCACTTCTCAGTAGGAATCTCGGGGCGCGATTCCTTCAAGGGGGGGGGGGCGTTTTGTAACATCCCAAGTATGAAAACCTACCATTTAGAATGTTTGATTTCTTGTTATTAAAGTTTTGCATCATGTCATCATATTTATTTCATTGTTTGCATTTGTTTACTATTTGTTTTGCATCTGTTTTTTTCTGTTTTCATAATGAAACTCAAACAATTTCAAATGCTTTATTTCATACTTGCTCTGTTACAACATTTTCAAATAAAAATTCAATTCAAACAACCTTTTTGTTTCCAATCATGCCATATTGAATCAACTACTAAAATGGTGCTTTTTATTTCAATTAAGTAATCCCAAATTGCTTTCAAATTCAAAGCATCTTCAAACAGCACCTCATTTGAAAATTATAAAAATACCAAACCAATTCTAATCACATTTGTTCTATTTAATCAATAGGGGTCACCCTAATAAAAACATTGTTTCCAATATTAATCAATTAATTATCAACTTATTCAAATTCAAACCAAAAACATTCAAACAGCACACCAATTTGAAATTATAAAAATAATCAAAACATTTTATACTCTTTGTTTCCAATTAAAGTTATTTGGGTCACCCTATTTAAAATTTTGGTTTCAATAATCATTTCTAATACTCAAATCATCCAAATATGAATTAATTCCAAACAGCACCAAAATTCAAATGTTTTTGAATTCCAAAATTGGTTTATGGTTGTAGTTGACCTAAACAGCACACCCAATTTTTTTAAAATTTTTTGCAAACCCAAAACCTATCAATTGCTTCCATTTTCTTTTGCTACCAAAAAAAAACAGAAAAATGAAAATAGGAAAAAGAAAAACAGCGCGCGGAAGCTAACTACCGGCCCACCTACCTACCTTACCTCCCGCGCGGCCCAGTTTTTGGCCCGGTACCCCTTCGCTGAGCCGCCCCCGTCGTTCTCGCGTACGGCAGGGCATCCGCCCGTGCCACGTACGCCGCCGTTGCAGAACGACGGCCAGCAGCCGCCACTGCCCCCTATTTAGTCCCCCTCGGGCAGCGCGCGCAGCCTAGACCTAACCCTACCCCCTATTCCCCTAGCCCGCCGCCATTTTTCCCTCACGCGGCCACCTCTCCCATCTCTTTGCCGCCACTCGCCGGAGAACTTCTCTGAACCCGCCATGGCCACGCCCACCTCAACGCTCCACCCACCCACCTAAGCACGGGGATCGAACCGCCACCCTTCCAGCTCTCGTTTGGACACCGCAGCGAGCCCGTGCACGTCGTGGATCGCCGCCGCCATCCTCCGCGTCGTCGCCGGCTTCTCCCTCCGAGCCTCTGCTTCCACGACAGCGCCGGTGAGGCCGCCGTGCTCTCCCTCCTCCCTGCCCTCTCTGTCTAGCGAGCACACGCACACACCCGCAACACGCCCGTGCACGCGCAAGCCACAGCAGCACACGCGCACATCGAGCTCGAGCACACGGTGATCGCCGTCGTTGAGCCCCGGGCAACTGTTAAAGTTCAGTACATCGAGCGCGAGTTTCAGTTAAAATTCAGATAGCGTTTCTGAACCTTAACCTGTCGCCAACACGTTTACTGACAAGAACTTCTCGCTCGCCCCAGTGGCAACGCCACAGCACGCGCAAGGGCAGGTCCAGGGATCGAGCCCTGGCTCCCGCACGGGATAAAAATCCCGCTTTTTTTTTCACCGCCACGCTGACAGGGAGGGCCCCCTGTTAGCCACTCTGAAGCCACGTGAGCACAGCGAGACCCTGTGGCCCACTGGCAGTGGCAGGGTAGACCCCCCCAGTGCGTATAAAATGTTTATCTAACTTTTCTGTTTTCAAAACTAATCCTTTATTTTAACAGATTGGTCCCTGAAAGTAATTTGACAATAACTTTAGTTTTATAAGTCCAAATAACAAAAATAAAATATGTGCACTGCTCTAAATTTAATTCTCTATCTAATGGTAGCATTTGTTTCCTGTTTTGAATTTTCAAAATGCAATTAAAATTTGAATTCAAATAATTCAATTGCAATTTGATAAAATCAATAACTAATCCATTCTTAATCCAATAAATGCAAATAAAATATGTTTTCCATGCTATTTCAAATAACCTTTTCAAATATAAATTTTGTTTCATGTTTTGAATAATTTAATTTGCCTAAATAATTTAATCCTTGTTTAATTCATTTAAATTTGATAAAATCATAACTTGCTCAAATTAAATTATTTTTGAACATGCAAAAATATGTTTTCAAACTAGAAAAGTATGAGCTTTTCAAATGTGAGTTTGAATTTATGTTTTGAACAAATAAAATTCAAATAAAATTCACACTTGTATTAAATTCATTAAAAACTTGTTTAATCTTGTTTAAGTCATAATAAATTCATCCTAATTCCTTTTCCAATATTTGAAACATGTAATCCAACTAAAATTTGGTATTATTTTCAAATATGAATTTTGTTATTTGTTCTGAACATTTTAAGTTGATGAAAACAGCAAATACTTGTGTGACATCTTTAATTAGCCAAAGATTTCCAAACTTAACAAATGATTTCCAAACTTGTTAAGATTCCTTCTCCCACTTGCATCTATTGTTGTTATTTTGTTGTTATCATCATGCATGCATCATGGTAATAAACTTTCACATGGTACTAAGTTGTAGATCATTTGTTCCCACTTAATTCATGGACCTTTTTCCATATGCACTCCAATGGCATATGTGTCCATTTAAATTGTGTTACCATGTCACTTAGTTTATTTTGATGCATCTATTAAATTGACATGCATCATCCCATGATTGTGCACTATGCCATGATATTGATTGTTTATATTTCTGCCTTGTTTGTTTGCTTCTTCTCGGATAGACGACGACGTTGAGACAGACGATCTTTACAGCACCCCTTCTGAGGATCTAGCTCAGTACCCGGCTGCTGAGTTTGCAGGCAAGTTATCACTCACATGAACCACCGTGTTCCTTTCAACATTGGTTACCGATACTTCCGTTGTCTATTTTGCTAGCCCTATGTGTAGTTGTTTCTGTTACGAACCTATCACATGAATTCCTTAACCCTGATATTGCCTCACCTCCACTCCTACAACCCCATTGTTTGAGCCAGTGTCTTACTAGCATGCTTAGGTTGTTATGCTCGAGTTTGTTACCCGTTACTTTCTGTTACTATATCTTTACTATGTTCTGGGGGCTCGATGTTAATCAATCAACCTGTTATTAATAATATGCTGATAAGGCACCGGCAGGAGGCCCTGTGTGGTTTTGAGGCCTGCTAGTGTCGACCCTAATAGGAAAAGGGTCTTGTCTACTGATCCATGATGAGCGCACTACCCGCATGTGGGAAGCGAGTATGGGCGCCCCCCTCAATTTGATTCGATTCGCATCTCGTCCAAATCGCCTCATTTAGTTCGTGTTTTTCCATTTGCCGCATGCATGTTTTTGCGAGCCCAGCGCAGGGTGGAACTTTCATAGTCGGCATATAGGGGGACACGTTCTTAGAGTGCTATGAGGGTCCATTTTCTTCTGGGCTCGATTAGCCGTGCGCCCAAGGTGCTTTGGGCTTGATGCAAAGAAGAGTTGAGTTGTGTTGAGTGCCCCGCTTGGTGGGAGGCATCCCATCTGGCGGGTTATTCATACGTGTACGGCCAAATTGGTGCAACCCTGCAGGGATAATCTTCTCGAGAAGCCGTGGTTTCCGCGGTTATGGTTAACTTGGTGAAAGTACTGGCTAACAAGTACTCAGAACAACTTACACCTAACTGTTGATAACTTGACTAGTAATAGACTTATTTGACACAACAATTTGATCCATTATTCATTAATTCAACTGGGTGAGTTATCCTCGGATTGCTTCTTCGGATAAGGGGCGAGATCCAGGATGGGTTTGATTGATGTTATCTTTCAGTTGGTTACTATACGCTATCTTATCCCCTTTCTGTTAGCTGGAAGTTGTAGTGTTTCTGTAGATGGTTAGCGCAGCCAGTTGCAGCATCTTTTATATCCCCTTCTTCCGTTGAACCCAAGGCATCTGTACTTGGTGTTGACGGGTTACACTTTGGTGAACTGTGAGTCTTGCTTGCCAGTACTTGGATGTACTGACCCCTTTGGGTTTGTGGTTTCCGCAGACTACGCTTACGAGGATCCAGGTGACGGCTACTACGTGGAGTTTGACGAGGCTGCTGACGAGTAGTTAGCGGACCCGGGCAGGATCCGAGACATCGTGGATGGGCTCCGTCTTTCTTTCAGTTTCCGGCTTCTTAAGCCTATTTGATTTTGTCTGTACTCAGACCCTTTGAATGCTTCCGCTGAGATGTAATGATGTTGTGTTGGGACATGTGTCCTCTGGATGATTGTATTTGCTATCTCTGCTCTAGTGAGAGCTATTTGCACCTTATTTTAATCTTTTGTGTCTTAGAGATATGTTGTGTTATCATCTTGTTCAAAACCGTTGACGTACCATGTGTGTATGGTATGAAGTACGTCAATGGTAGTGTCCTGATTTCTATGGGATACTTTACATCGACGGTGAACAGTAACAATTGGTTGTCACACATAAGTGTTGGCCTACTCGTAAGAGGACGCGGGTTCCGGTAAGCCCCGTAATCCAATCAAAATACTGTTCAGTTCGTACGGTGAGTATCCTCTAGAAGTCCGGGTGCGACATTGTTATTATGTTCCAGTGCTTAGTGGAAACATTATTTCCGCCTCATGTTTGATGAGACAAGGTTATGAGTCGAATATTAAGAATAATGTTTGTTCTTTATATTTGAAAGATATGTTTCATGGTTTTGCACCCGTTCAGAACGGGTTATTTATTTTGAATCTTGATAGTGAATCGGTCTATAACATAAATGTTAAAAGGTTGAAACCAAATGATCTGAATATGACTTACTTTTGGCATTGTTGGCTTGGTCATATAAGTTGGAAGCACATGAAGAAGCTCCATGATGATGGACTTCTAACTTCGTTCAACTTAGAGTCGTTCGAGACATGCGAATCATGCCTACTAGGCAAAATGACCAAGACACCTTTTGCAAGGAGTTGTGAAAGGGCGTCCGACTTGTTGGAATTAATACATAGTGATGTATGTGGTCCAATGAGCACGACAGCCAGAGGTGCTTATGAGTACTTCATTACCTTCACTGATGATTTGAGTAGGTATGGATATATCTATTTAATGAAACACAAGTCGGAAGCCTTTGAGAAATTCAAGGAATTCCAGAGTGAGGTACAAAATCAACTTGGCAAGAAAATAAAGTTTCTGCGGTCAGACCGTGGAGGCGAGTATATGAGCCATGAGTTTGATGACCATCTAAAGAGCTGTGGAATAGTTCCTCAACTCACTCCGCTGGGTACACCGCAGAGAAACGGTGTATCGGAACGGAGAAATCGGACCTTGTTGGACATGGTACGATCAATGATGAGTCAGGGAGATCTACCTTTATCATTTTGGGGTTATTGTCTAGAAACTGCAGCGTTCACACTAAACAGAGTGCCATCAAAGTTAGTACAGAAGACACCGCATGAGATGTGGACTGGCAAAAGGCCAAGTTTGTCTTTTCTTAAGATTTGGGGTTGTGAAGCATTTGTCAAGCGACTTCAGTCGGACAACCTCACGCCCATGTCGGATAAGTGTATTTTCGTGGGGTATCCGAAGGAAACCTTGGGGTACTACTTCTACAATCGGGAAGAGGGCAAAGTGTTTGTTGCTCGGAATGGTGTCTTCCTTGAGAAAGAGTTTCTCAATCGGGGAGTCAGTGGGAGCACAGTGCAACTTGAAGAAATTCGAGAGGAACCGTCTAGGGGCGAGTTGGCAACGGCCTTGAAGGCTGAGCCAGTCGTGGTACCTACGCCGGTAACAGCATCTGAACCACGGAGATCTGCCAGATTACAAAATGCTCGTGATGTTTTACTGTTAGACAGTAATGAGCCAACAACTTATTCGGAAGCGATGGTGGTATCTGATTCCGAGTCATGGCTTGGAGCCATGAGATCCGAATTAAAGTCCATGGATGAAAACCAAGTTTGGAATTTGGTTGATCTGCCTGACGGTGCAAGACCCGTCGAGTGCAAATGGGTCTTTAAGAAGAAAATTGATATGGATGGAAATATTTCGGTCTATAAAGCACGACTTATCGCGAAGGGTTTCGACAGGTTCAAGGAGTTGACTACGACGAGACCTTCTCGCCCGTAGCGATGCTTAAATCAATTCGGATCATGTTAGCCATAGCAGCCTATTTCGACTATGAGATATGGCAGATGGATGTCAAGACGGCTTTCCTTAATGGAAATTTAACTGAGGACGTGTATATGATACAGCCCGAAGGTTTTGTCGATCCAGCTAACGCTGACAAAGTATGCAAACTTCAAAAATCCATTTATGGGTTGAAGCAAGCATCTCGGAGTTGGAACATTCGCTTTGATGAGGTAGTCAAATCATTTGGTTTCATCAAGAGCGATCATGATTTTTGTTTATACAAGAAGTTTAGTGAGAGCAAAGTAAATTTTCTAATCTTATATGTGGATGACATATTGCTGATTGGAAATGATGTCATGATGTTGCAAGAAACCAAAGAGTCATTGGAAAGGAGTTTCTCAATGAAGGATTTGGGTGAGGCGACTTACATATTAGGAATCAGGATCTATAGAGATAGATCAAGGCGGCTCATTGGATTGAGTCAGAGTACATATCTGGACAAAGTTTTTAAGAAATTCAAAATGGAAGAATCCAAGATGGGATTCTTGCCGATGTCCCATGGCATAAAACTTAGCAAGACTCAGTGTCCTTCCACGACTGATGAGCGAAGTCGGATGAGTGTGATCCCGTATGCTTCGGCAATCGGATCCATCATGTATGACTTGATTTGTACTAGGCCAGATGGTTCCTATGCTCTAAGTGTTACGAGAAGATACCAGGCTGACCCTGGCGAAGCCCACTGGGCAGCGGTTAAAAACATCCTTAAGTACTTGAGAAGGACTAAGGAAATGTTCCTAGTTTATGGAGGTGATGAGGAATTCAGTGTAAAGGGTTACACGGATGCGAGTTATCTCACCGACTCAGATGATTCTCGTTCGCAATCTGGATACGTGTTCGTAATGAACGGAGGAGCTGTGAGCTGGAAGAGTTCCAAGCAAGATACCGTGTCTGCATCTACGACAGAGGCTAAGTATATTGCTGCCTCGGAGGCTGCAAAGGAAGCTGCTTGGATCAGGAACCTCCTGGTAGATCTTGATGTGGTTCAGGGCGCGTCCAATCCTTTGGACGTATATTGTGACAACAATGGTGCTATCGCACAAGCCAAGGAACCTAGACAACACCAGAAGAACAAACATATACTCATGCGGTACCACCTCATTCGCCAGTTTGTCGAACAAGGTGATATCAATTTATGCAAAGTACACACGGATGCAAACATTGCAAATCCGTTGACAAAGGCGCTACCACAGCCTAAGCATGAGGCGCACATGAGAGGTATGGGCATTAGATGCCTAGGCATATGATGCCAAGATGATTGACTCTAGTGCAAGTGGGAGACTATTGGGAATATGCCCTAGAGGCAATCATGGATGATGTAATTCCCAATGTATTCATAAAGTTATTAAGTTGTCCTTGTTTTGAACATCTGATATATGTCATTGAATATGTGATTCGATTGTGGAACTATATATTCATGTTGTTCATACTAGATTGTCCTTGGTCATTAAGGTTGTACTAGACACACACCCTAGACTAATGTGAGTGTTGGCTGATGACATGGTTCCACTTGTCATGGGCATGGTGATGCTATTCCAACGATCACGGACTTGGCTAAAGAGTTTAGCAAGTCGGACTGACCCACATTGAGATGCAACGAGCAAGTTGTCATTTGCATGTCTCAATCAATGTAATCCTTAGACCTGAGGTTGTCGCACAATCTGAGTTGTGGATCACCGACTTAGGTTCTGTTAAACGCTGTCCTGTGACAAGGCAATTATAAAGGCAGAGTTCGGGTCGAATGAGAAACAAGCTGCGTGATATGGATAATCAAGATGGGATTTTGCCCCTCCGAATGGAGAGATATTCTCTGGGCCCTCTCGAGTGATATGATTCAGGAAGCATGGCCATGCGCGACTCAGTTAAGTGTTAACTGTGTCTATTGACTAAGAGTTAGTCAGATGAATCACATATCACGGATCGAGAAGAGAGTTGAACTATTAAAGGGATGACGATACATCGCCTATAGTTCGACAAGGTATATCGTGAGGCAAAAGGGACTAAGATGAATATCACATTGAAAGGTATGTCGTCATGACTCAATGGGACTTGGGAGTCGGCACGTTCTGCTAGGAGCCGCTACCGATTGATCGATTAGGAGTTGGACTGCAATCGTGTCCAAGTCGCCATGAGCCTGCAGGGTCGCACACTTAAGAGCCAACAAAGAATTATGCTTCTGATAAAGAAGAACCTGTAGCTGAACCTGAAAAGCAAACTAAAACTGCAAAGTACACTAAGGAAGATTTCATTGCTAATAAACATGGCAATGAGAGAGAACCTTGGGTACAAAAACCAATTCCTTTTCCTAATAAGAAGCATAAATCTAAGCAAGAAGAACACTATAACAAGTTTAGTGAATGCATGAAACCTTTGTTCTTGCAAATTCCTTTAACTTATGCTATTAAATTGCCTCCTTATGCAAAGTATATGAAAGATATTGTCTCCAAAAAAAGGAAGATTCCTAATGAGGAAATCTCCACAATGCTTGCTAATTACTCTTTTAATGGCAAGGTTCCTGAGAAGCTTGGAGATCCTGGTATACCAACTATTCCCTGTTCTATTAAAAATAATTATGTTAGAACTGCCTTGTGTGATTTAGGAGCTGGAGTTAGTGGCATGCCTTTTACTCTCTATAAAAGACTCCTCCTAGAAAAATTGATACTAACTGATATATCTTTGCAAATGGCTGATAAGTTTACTGCTATTCCTGTGGGTATATGTGAGAATGTTCATGTTCAAGTTGCTAATAATTATCTGATATTAACTAACTTTATTGTGTTGGAAATGCCTCAAGATGATAATATGTCTATTATTCTCGGGAGACCTTTTCTTAATACTGCAGGGGTTGTTATTGATTGTAATCAAGGAAAAGTTACTTTTATTGTTAATGATAAAGAGCACACTGTTTATTTTCCCAAGAAGATTGATAGGAAATATGGTCTAAATTCCATTGAAAATATTGAGACCATCAAGATTGGAGAATTTTATTGTCCTATTCCAAAGCCACCCAAAGAATATGAAATTATTATGATTGGGACTATGTCTATCAAGGTTGAGGTAACATAAGTATTTAGTGAGAAACAAAGTTTTGTTTCATATAAAATTATTTTGGTAGCATGACTTGATCACCCTTGTTCACAAAATGATTTTAAATGAAGTGGGCAATTTTTTCACCTTCCCCATTATGTTTTCACCATATTTAATTCTGTTATCACATTGCTACTTAAGTACAATCATGTTTTCCACCATCCTTATGCATGTTTTCCTGATGTTTTCACCCTGATTACTGATGTTATGCATGTTTAGACCACCCATACTTTTGTTTTCACCACTACCACCCTTGTTTTCTTTGGATATTCTTTCATTAAAGTGTCATAGAACCTCTGTAATGCTGGTTTTAGTTTTTTTCCACCTTTTCACTTTCGTTTTCACGGTTTTTATTAATTATTAAAATTCTGGAAATACCTCAAAAATAAAGTTTGTCGAAAAATTTCAGAAAAATTATAATAAATTTTTACGTCAAAAATGAGGCAGAAATCCACCTGGGAGGCCCCAGGGGGACCCACCAGTCAGGCACACCACAGGGTGGCGCGGCCAGCCCTGGTGGCGCCAGCACATGGTGTGGGGCCCCCTGGCCCTCCACTTACTCTCTCCACTGCCAAAGACTTCTCTCTCACCTCCCAAACTGAAAACATTTCCTGGAACCCGTGTTCTTGCTGTTCTTCCTCTGGATTTTCGATCTCCTTCTTCAGCCCATCATTTGTGCTGATATTTGGTGTGTTTGATATCCGGTATGTGACTCCTCCGATGATCCAAGTAGAATTTTGTTTAGTGAAATATTTCTTGAGTATTTTGGTACTATAGGTGACAGCTTATGTGAGTTTGCATGCTTGATTTGAGTAGAAATAATGTAGTTTTTATGTATGTTTAGCTCTCATATAAGTCCATGTGGTAGTTTCCACCTTATAGATGCTTGAAATTAATTTTTGTGATGATTGTTGAAAAATTTCAGAGATGGATAGTTATAATTTTGGAGAGATATTTAGGAGTGATGCTCCTAGAAGGACAAGGCCCTCACGCTCATCCACTTCAGCGAGGCCATCGTATAATGAAGACGTTATTGCACCGACTATTGACGATGAAGGAGATGATGGTATCGTTAACCCATCTAGCTTTCCTTGCAATACATTTTTAAGAAGTGCAGGTTTATTAGATGACTTTCGTATGCTTATTGAAGGAGTTGTTCTCACCAACTTTATGGAGGATGAAAGCCCTCAGTATGCCACTCTCACAAAAGCTTTTGTTAAGAGCTTTAAATTTCAGAACACTCAATTTGGTCCAACTGTTGCATTCAAGTTATATAGTAGTCCTATTTCTTTGTCCTTGGTGGATTTTTGTACTATTATAGGTATCAACGCCACCGGGACAGTGAGCAGGATTCAAGATAGACCAGCAAACCTCCAGGGGCTCTACCGAGAGATCACCAATGATGACGGTTGCTCATCCCAGCGTGGGAAGATAAGGAACATTCAACTTCCTGCTCTTAGATACTTTACTTATTATCTTGCTACTAGCATCCTTGGTAGGGAGAACACTAGCAACATTTCTAGTTACCACCTTGGTTTTATTGATGCTGCTTTGAACCATAGCACGAAGTATAACCTTGGTGCACTTGTTGCACGCCGCCTTGTTGCTTCTGGGCCTATTTGTTGGGGGTATTATTGCTACACGTGTAGCGGCTGCTTTAGATGTTTCCATTAACCCCAATGATGAAATAATTTCTCCATGTAGGCTTAACCTTGCTACCATGAAGTCCCATCAGTTTGTCACTTCTAACTCTACTAATGAATGTTTAGTATATAGAGTTTTATATATGGATGGAGAGGAGCGAAAAGTTACTTTGTCGCAACCTGTTTTGTTTAAGATTGACAGGTCACCATGGTCGCTCTCCAAGGAGCAGGTAGACGAGCATCTGAGCACCATGGAGTTTTACCGGCAGCAGGAGAGGCGAGACGCGCCTCCCGAGGACCACAACACGCACTACACCGGCGCATCCTCGAGCACATATCAGGAGGAGGGTTCCTCCTCAGCATACTACGGGGGCGCCGCCTCATGGTCCCCTTGGTGATTGATCTCCAATTAGGCCAAAAGACTAAGCTTGGGGGAGGTATACCGACATCACACTCATTTATATATCATGTTCGGTCGGTTCTTTGTATATCCATGTTTTTCAATTCATTCATTTCTTTCATTTCTCTTTGTTTTATTATTCTATTCCTATTTTCCAAAACACAAAAAGACCAAAAATAGTTATGTTGTTTCTCTCTATTTGTTTCTTTAGTTGGTTTGCTTTATCCTTTAAATTGCAGTTTAATATTCAAAATCCAAAAATATTTTGCTTTGTTTGCTTGTTCTCTTTTGTTCTTGTTTTAATTGAAAACCCCAAAAAAATTGTTGTTCTTCTTTGGTTTTGTAAAGTTTGTTGCAGAGTTCAACAGTCGTACATGACTCCATTGGATCTTGGTTTTCATTATAAATTATTCGAGCCACAAGTGAAGAGCAATAATGACGATCTACGACAATTCAAGTTGTGGTGAGAGGCTGGTATGAACTCTATTTGCTTTCATTTTTGTACAAATATCCATCTATGTGAGCATGCTTAGTTTGTTCGTATAAAATATATGTGACTTAATGGCTGCTTAGTAGTTCGTTCTCTCTCATGTTTTGTTCCAATTTATTAATGGTAAATGACATGTCATATAAATATTTGTTCGCATTGTTCTATTCATAGAAGGGTATGATATTGTAGTAGCCTCCTGTGAATGTTTCATTTGAATCGACTTGTCATATGCTTACGCATGCTAAGACTGAAAACAAAAAAGTCAATAAGCCTCGATGATTTATTTTGCCTCAGAGTTCTAGTATCAATTTTGTGCCTTAGTTAACTTTACTTTGTCGCAAACATGATTATGATAGGTGTTGCTCTCTTGATTGTCGCTCCTTGTCTATTGCTAGCCTTCACCTGTACTGAGTATGAGCTCTACTCGTGCATCCAACTCCCAAAAACCAAAGTTTGCCAAATGTGTCCACCATACCTACCTATATGTGGTATTTAACCGCCACTCCAAGTAAATTTCTCATGTGCTACCTTTAAAACCTGCTAAAAATTATTCCTGTTTTGTGCCCCTGTTTTAGCTCATGAGGACGTAAATAGAGAATCTTTATCTCACTTGTTGATTGGATTCACACCCTGGACTAGTGGCTTCATCCGCTTATCCAAATGATAGAAGAGCTGGCAGCGGGTTGCCAAGCCCCAAATTAATACACACAAGTTCTCTTCACTCTTTTTGCCCCTGATTTATCAGTCAAATCATAATTGTGTAAACAAAAGAGAAAGAGGGATGACCTTCTACCCAGATGTGTCCTTCAGATGGGAGCCGCTCTTGTGAATCCAGTTGGCTTGTGACGTAATGTATTGTCTCTTTACCATTCGTTGACATAAGCATACACCTCTCTCAAAATGTTTTCAATACCTCTGTTTAATAAAATAAAAACCTCTAGCACATGAGTTTATCCCTGCGTCCCTCTGTGAAGGGCCGTTTTTACTTTTGTGTTGAGTCTCCACCATATTCTTTGAGCACTTTCTTGAGAGCACAATGGTCATTCTTAGTCTGATGCGTTTGTCCCAAAGCACGGTTGATTATGGTATAATCTTGACACCTGTATCTTTGATATATTTACTTCTAGTCTTCCCTTGAACTTCAGAGGTGCCCTGGCATTTATGTTTTGCCCCACACATAAGCGCAAGCGAGATACCACTTTATTAGATCCTTTTATGAATACTACAATCTTGCAAATAGTTATGCTTCATGTTGTTTATTATTAATATGTTGTTATCTCTCCATGGTTTGCATAGCTATTAAGTGACAGTATCTTGCATATATCTTGTCATGAGCATAATTAAGTATTTGATCATATAGTGAGTATATTTACATCATATGAAAATAAGCTAAGCTTGGGGGGGGGGGAGTTGATACGTCGAAAACGTATCTCCTTTTCCAAACACTTTTCCTATTATTTGCCTCTAACCTTGTGTGTTTTGAATGCAACTAACACGGACTAACGCTGTTTTCAGCAGAATTATTTTGGTGTCTCGTTTTTGTGCAGAAAAATCAACTTTCGGGAAATTGCCCAGAAAAGACCCCGTTGGCCCTAAAACACCAGAAGACCTCGGGAGCCAGAAGGAGACCCGGAGAGGGGCCAGGAGGTGGCCAAACCACCCCTAGCGCCCCCCTAGGCAGCGCCAGCAGGTGGTGTGGGCCACTCCCACACCCCCTCGGTCTCCCCTTTCGACTACAAATAGCCTTCAACCCTAAAACACGAGGGGGTTCGATAGTTTTCCAGAAAGAAGTCCGTAGCTCCGCCGCCACTCCGAACCTCGATTCGGGGTTCAGAAGTTCCTGTTCGGGCACCTCGCCGGGACGGGGAATTGGAGGATATAATCGCCATCGTCATCACCAATGCCTCTCCATAGACCACCCATGTTTCCCCCATCCATGTTTGAGTAATTCCCCCGCTGTAGGCTGAAGGGGATGTGATGAGGTGTTGACCTCTAAGTTGGCCCGATGTTCACGAATCAACAAGAACGAACGAAGAACGCGAAGTACACGAGAGGGGGAATCGAGGGGAAATCGAGGGCAAACGCGCGGAAACACAAAAGGGGGAAGATAACTCGTGAAGCCTACGAGGGATCGCAAACCCAAGTCAACAACACGCTAATTGAAACCGATTCCTCTCACCGGTCGGTCCACCGATCCAACAGAAGCCGCAAGGGGAAGGTTGGCAAGCGCTACTAGAATCACAAGTTGAAAGAGTAGCTCCTTGGAGAGATCTTGATACGGTCCTAGATACACATCGTAGGAGTAGCCTCGTAAGAGGAGTCACCTCACAAGAGGGATACAAGGGCAAAGCCCGAAGTTCTCAAATCATCCCTAAACCCTAGATCTAGCCACCGGGGTCCCTTATATAGCTCGGGGTCGAAACGGTGCAAAAATGGACCAATTCCGTGCATTTTGGGGCCACGCCGGCCTGGGAGCCGGCCTGGCCGGCCTGGGGGGCGCAGAGGCCGGCCTGGAGGGGTGGCCGGCCTGGGGCCGGGGTGGGAAGGAGGCAGGCCGGCCTGCAGGCCGGCCCCTTCTGTTGGGTGCCCGGCCTGGGGCCGGGGTGGGGGAAGGCAGGCCGGCCTGGAGGCCGGGGCGCTCGGGTAGGGGGCCGGCCTGGGAGGCCATCCCGAGGCCGGGGTGGGCGAGGGGGAGGCCGGCCTGCTCTGTGTGGGGCCGGCCTGAGGTGGTTGGAGGCCGGCCTGGCCGGGGGTGAGGCCGGGAGGCCCCGTTTCCCTCCGTTCTTCCTCCTCGGAACTCCGATCTTGACGCCGTCTTCACCCGCTTCTTTCCTAGCTCCGTGTGCACCTTCTTGGATGTGTTCTTGAGAATCTTGGGCACCATCTTGGGTCTCCATGTGGTGATCCCACCTATTTATGTAGAGGGGTATTTCATGAGGTAGAGCACCGTTCACCAAGTCACCGGAAACGTACGAAGATAGGAGTGAGTTCACCTTGTTGCGTATCGATGTTGTGCTTGGTGGAACACGGTGGGCTACATCATCTCCCCCCCCCCCTTGAAAAAGAGTCGTCCTCGACTCTCGTTCCATCCATATGCGAGCGGGAGAAGGAATGTCAATGACGAAGAGGTTGTTGAAGTTGAGCCGCTTGTCGAAGTGCATGTGACGGTAGGCTCATAGTGGGTGTGGTCCAAAGGTGATGGAGATCATGAAAGGTTCCTCCTTGGATGGTTGAGGAAGATCTTGCGGGGCGTTGTAGTCGTTGAAGTTGAGCCTCTTGTCAAAGATCATGCCAAGTTGTGCTCGTGGGGGTGTGGTCCAAAGGCGATGACGATCTTGACATGATCCTCCATGGGTGGATGAGGATGAGCTTGACATGAGATGTAGTCGTCGCCGAAGAGCTCAAGAGGGTGTTGCTCCATTGGTTGCGGAAGCGGTAGAGTGTAGATGAACTTGACGTTGGTGGCGTTGTCGTTGATTCTCTTGTCAAAGTCCATGTACATCTTGGTGGTTGGCATGTAGTCGTGGTAGTCATTGTCGTTGACGCGCTTGTCGAACTCCAAGTGCATCTTGACGAAGGGGATGTAGACGTGGTAGTCATTGTCGTTGACGCGCTTGTCGAACTCCAAGCACATCATGACAAGGGGGATGTATGCGTAGAAGTCGTTGATGTCGAAGTGCTTGTGTCGCGCCGTGTAGATCTTGACTTGAGGAGTGTGGATGGAGAATGCCTTGTCGTAGAAGCTCTCATCAATCTCCATGTGGATCATGATGAGCGGATGTGCTCCTTCCAACTCTTCAAGTCGGTGTCGATGTTCATGCGAGGTGGAGAGCCTTGTATGTGAAGAAGTCCATGAGGGCGAGGATGCATGATAGGGTCACCAAATCTCTGCAAAATAGACAACAAAGATGGAGAGAGAGTTGATAAGCCGTTAGTGTTGATAAGCACACATGGGGTTTTGATCTCAACTCTCATATCACTATTGGTGGCTATCATGGCAATGACTCTAAGAACACTCATGATTTTTCCACTCATTATGGGCTTGTGGCTCTCACTCACGTGATGGTGGATCTCTATCTCACCACTCATCTCACTAGAAGCTTGAGATGGGACACTAGAAGGCTCCAAAGTCTTGGCACAAGAGGTGTGCGGGTTTGTCGAAGTCGTTGCATTGCTTGGAGTTGGTAGTGTCATAGCATGTGGCGAGGAGGACTCGAGCATCTCATCTCTTGGATTGATCTCCAAGTGTGGAAAGGGTGGCTTTCTTGGAGGAGGAGGTAGGGTCATGGCTTGTGTCGAAGGAAGCTCCATCATCTCCGTGATGTGGTAGTGTAAGCCATGCCTTGTAGCATCCTCAAATGGTCGATGATGATGATGATGAAGATTTCCTTGGCTAGAATGGTGGCTTGAGCGTGGCCTTGTGGAGGTTGGCATGAGATGCGTTGAAGTCAATCGGAGAGTGTCACCCAATTCGTCATTACCTCCATCAATGATAGATGGGCCATTGACGCCGGCTCTAGAGAGGTTGCATCGTTGGTCCTTATCTTGAGGATAGGCTTGAAGAACTCGTGTCAAGACTCGCGATGAGTTCGCGGCCTCATTGCAATAGACGCTTTCGTCACCATTGGTCGGCATGTCCAAGGAATTGAGAGCTAGTTGGTGCAAGGCATAGTATTGGCCTTCACTCATGTAGGCATGGTCACCATTTTGGTTGGCAACCATGATCATCTCATTGATAGCATTGGGAGGTCTATTGTCGATGGTCGGAGTTGTCACTTGTGTCATTGGAGACGAAGAAGAAGAATGCCTTAGAGATGATGGCAAGGGATGAGCCTCATTGACAATGGCACATGCATCAACGTCTTCATCATAGAGTGGTAGAGTGGTCTCCTCATGCATATGGTGATGTTGTTCTTGTGTCATGGGAGGAATAGCTTCGCACTCTTGATGTTGGTGTTGCGCTTGTGGAGATGAAAGAAACTCATGGCCTTGATCATGAAGGTCATTGTTCATCCTCATAGAATGTCGCTCATGGAAGCTGTGGATGGGTGTCGGTGATGAAGTGTCTCTTGCCTCTTGCCTTGATGAAGTAGTGGTATCATAGTGTCCATGGCGAGGATGATCTTGATCCTTGTCGAAGGCGGGGTGCGAATAGAAAGCACAATCTTGGTGAAGATGAGGTGGAGGCTCCCATTCCTCATATGGATGGTGACGCTCATGGTCCTTGCACCTTGTAACATTGAGGCGAACGGCGCTCAAGTTATTGTCTTCATGGCCTAGGTGATGTGGTGCTTCATCCAATATGGGAGAAGAAGCATCATGGATAGCATCTCCATTGGACGCACCATCTTGGTCGCCGCCTTGGCAATCCCACATTATGTGACCATGGCCCTTGCAAATGGGGCATAAGAGGTCTTCATCTTGAAGGAGAGGGGAAAGTAGGCTCATAGCATCCGTGCCTAGTGGTGGTCGAAGTGGGCGCTCATAGGGGTCTTCATCAAAGATGGGAAGTGAAGTAGCATGTTGAGCAATCCCACTTGATTGTTGTCGATGGTGGCGCTCAATGGGGTCTTCCTCGAATATGGGGGAAGAAAAGCCATAGGGAGCATTCGCACTCGCTTGATGTTGAGAAGGGCTCTCATTTGGGTCTTCATCAAAGATAGGCGGTGGAAGCTCAATTGGGTCATCCTCATTGGTTTGGCGATGGCGATCATGATGGAGAGGATGGCGCCGATGGTCATTGTGGTGGAGTCGAGGGAGGCATTCACTAGAAGCCATGTGGAAAGCACCTTCTTGATAATGGCCTTGGTCATTGTGGTGGTGACACACATTTTGCCTTGGAAGCCTTGAATGTGGGCAAGCACCATCCACGAAGCCATTTAGACCAATGTCATGAGTCGAGCTTGGAGAAGGTGGGCGATGAAGAATATCCGGTCGTAGAGGGTGATCTTGAAGAGGGTCACCACGGCCTTGTCGGTGTCGAGGTCGAGGTAGTGGTGATGGCGAGCGATGCTCAAACCAATGTCGTCGCGGAACTTGTAGTGGAAGATGCGGCGGGGTGGGTGTACCACTCTCTTCCATATGGCGATGATGATCATGGCGACGATCTTGGTGATGAGCGTGGTGATGATAGAGTGGTTGATGACGAAGCTTGCGGCGCTCCCGCACTTCATGTGTGGGATGACTCCGCAAGTCATTCGGATGCCTAGGCTTCTTGGCCTTCTCTCGTGATGGGGCCTCGATGATGTCCTTCTTGTGGCGCCGTCTAGATGTTGAGGATCTTGACGTGGCCAACTTGTCGGATTTCTTGTCGTTGCGCCATCGTGAGGTTGAAGGGACTTGTATTTTGTTGGCCTTGGTATTCTCCTTGAAGCTCCATGGTGGAGAGCATGAACCATCGGACATGTGATGTCTTGGCCACCGAAGTTTGGCGAGGAAGCGCTTGTAGGTGAGCTTGTCCATGTCGGAGTCATTGTCGGTGTAGAACTCCGCCATGCTCGAGGATGCGTTGTCGGTGTAGTAGGGCTCCATCTCGTCATCCAATCTTGCGGCGTCATTGTGGTAGTAGTGGTTCATGTCGATGTAGCTCATGGAGTCGAAGGTGGCGTGGTGGTTGTGGTACTCCTCCATGTTGATGATGCTTGGGGAGGAGTAGCCGGTGTAGATCTCGACGTCGTGGTCGTAGTAGTGGTGGTGATCCACCATGTCATGCTCGTAGTAGTGGTCATCCACGATGTCGTGCTCGGAGTAGTGGTCATCCACCACGTCATTATCGTAGGAATGGAGGTCCATGTCTAGCTCGTTGTAGTCGTAGTGGTCCATCATGGACTCATCATGGTCATCATGGCCTCCATATGATCCGCTCTCGCTATACATGGTTAGTCAACAAGCGCAAGTGTATATATAGAGTGTGAGGACCTAAGAGCTCAACCCTCACCTTTTAGAAAATGTTGGAAACTAGTGGACCAAGCCAAGAGAAACCGATAGCAAAAAGAATGAAGTGACTTGAGTTCGAAAGATCCCGAAAACACGCTCCAAAACACACACGGCTTATTGGTGGATGGCAAATGGGTTAGAAATGTGGCGAGGAAAACGACAAATCCAAAGAAAAGTTTGTTGTAAAACGTGGAGAAGAATCAAAGAAAAGTTAGCACGGAAACCAAACCTAGTGGAGGAAAATGCTATGGTGGAAACGAAAAACACACACACACAAATGATAAATGGGGTTAGTGCGGCCAATGGACGAGCGGAGACGAAATGTACCTATCGAAGACTAAGCTCAATGCCACACCAACGCAAGGAGGACGCTAGCTCAAACCGCAAGTAACAAGAGGCAACAAGATTCACAATGTGGCAACCGGTCACTCTCTTCTCTCTCGCAACTCGAAGCTATGCGTTCCTACAAATTATAGCAATTGGCATCGATCTTTGCTTCTTTTGGCTCTTTTTGCTTCTTGCTCTTTCTCCTCTCTTTTTTTATTTTCGCTTTTTGATGATGATGATGCGGAGATGATTCCCAAATGCCAATGCCTACTCGAAACTAATCTCTCACAAGCGCAAACACTCGCACTCTCGGTGCCACAAATGCGATGCCAAGCGGTGTAAAAGAACTAGTCCAAGTAGGTAAGGTACACAAAGGAATGGGTTAGTTCAAGCGGAAGCAAGTTATACCTATGCAGTGGATGATCTCGGACTTGCGGCCGGTGGATGTCGATGTCATGTGGATCCGATGATGTAGATGCGTAGGCGATGTCGATGGCGACGCGTAGGAACTTGCCTCACTCAAATCGGAGCAACGACGACAAAGAAAAACAAGATACAAAATCTGTCCAAGAATCGAAGAGCAGGAATTTTCTGTGATTTTTGCTCAAATTCGAAATTTCTCCCAAATCAAGAAATTTTTTGGACAAATTCGAGAAAAATGGCTGAATAGAAAGATGGGGAATGGTTTTTGGCAACAAATCTATGAAACAAAACCACGAAAAACTCAACGAATCAAGAGATCGGTCGAAATCCCTTTCAACTATTTTTGGTCAAATTTTCGAATTTATGGTGGATAGAAGAAAAATTGGTGGTAGGGGAGGGGGTGGGGTGTCGGATTCGTGTCAATCTAGCTCTGGATACCAGATGATGAGGTGTTGACCTCTAAGTTGGCCCGATCTTCACGAATCGACAAGAACGAACGAAGAACGCACGAAGAACGCGAAGAACACGAGAGGGGGAATCGAGGGGAAATCGAGGGCAAACGCACGGAAACACAAAAGGGGGAAGATAACTCGTGAAGCCTACGAGGGATCGCAAACCCAAGTCAACAACACGCTAATTGAAACCGATTCCTCTCACCGGTCGGTCCACCGATCCAACAGAAGCCGCAAGGGGAAGGTTGGCAAGCGCTACTAGAATCACAAGGTGAAAGAGTAGCTCCTTGGAGAGATCTTGATACGGTCCTAGATACACATCGTAGGAGTAGCCTCGTAAGAGGAGTCACCTCACAAGAGGGATACAAGGGCAAAGCCCAAAGTTCTCAAATCATCCCTAAACCCTAGATCTAGCCACCGGGGTCCCTTATATAGCTCGGGGTCGAAACGGGGGTCGAAACGGTGCAAAAATGGACCAATTCCATGCATTTTGGGGCCACGCCGGCCTGGGAGCCGGCCTGGGGGGCGCAGAGGCCGGCCTGGAGGGGTGGCCGGCCTGGGGCCGGGGTGGGAAGGAGGCAGGCCGGCCTGCAGGCCGGCCCCTTCTGTTGGGTGCCCGGCCTGGGGCCGGGGTGGGGGAAGGCAGGCCGGCCTGAAGGCCGGGGCGCTCGGGTAGGGGGCCGGCCTGGGAGGCCAGCCCGAGGCCGGGGTGGGCGAGGGGGAGGCCGGCCTGCTCTGTGTGGGGCCGGCCTGAGGTGGTTGGAGGCCGGCCTGGCCGGGGGTGAGGCCGGGAGGCCTCGTTTCCCTCTGTTCTTCCTCCTCGGAACTCCGATCTTGACGCCGTCTTCACCCGCTTCTTTCCTAGCTCCGTGTGTACCTTCTTGGATGTGTTCTTGAGAATCTTGGGCACCATCTTGGGTCTCCATGTGGTGATCCCACCTATGCATGTAGAGGGGTATTTCATGAGGTAGAGCACCGTTCACCAAGTCACTGGAAACGTACGGAGATAGGAGTGAGTTCACCTTGTTGCGTATCGATGTTGTGCTTGGTGGAACACGGTGGGCTACATCAGGATGGTAGGGATTGGATGAGATCGTTCATGTAATAATGCCGTGATTGTTAGGGCATAGTGCATAGTATCTTCTATTAGTGTTATTGACATTGTTGCAACTTGTTATGCTTAATGCTTGCCACTTTGGGCTCGAGTGCAATGATCTCAGATCTGAAAATGTTATTGAATCACGATGATAATTATTGTTTCTTGATCATACCTGCAAGTTGTTTACACGTATTGTTGTCCAGAACCCGAGGCCCCGAAGTGACAGAAATTGGGACAATCGGAGGGGATGGCTATGATGTGAGGATCACATGCGTTCACGGAGTGTTAATGCTTTGCTCCGGTGTTCTATTAAAAGGAACACCTTAATTACCAGTAGTTCCCTTGAGGCCCCGCTGAAAACGGGCTGGTAGGACAAAAGATGTTGTGCAAGTTCTCATTGCGAGCACGTACGACTATTTACGGAACACATGCCTGTGGTTACTTAGTGCTTGGATGCTTTATCTTATTTATCTGCAATGCCCATGTCTTGATTATTATATGAACTATCTTATCCATGCAACACCCATTCATCCATCCCTATGCCTACAATATTTAATCCCGCTGTTTACTTCAAACACCACTGCTGCTGTTTTCATTCCACTTGTGCTATTATTTCACTACTGCTGCTACTATAAATCTATTACTACTGATAAACCACTTCGAACAAAAGTACTTTCAGGTGCAGGTGAATTGACAACTCACTTGTTAAGGCTCACAAATATTCTTTGGATCCTCCTGTGTTGTATCAATAAATTTGGGTTTTACTTCCCTCGAAGACCGTTGCAATCCCCTATACTTGTGGGTCATCAACCGCCGCCACCTCAAAACTCAATTCGGGGATCGTAAGTTCCTGTTCTGGCGTCTTGCCAGGACGGGGATTAGGAGGAGATCATCGCCATCGTCACCGCCACCACTTCTCCATCAACCATCCATGATTCCCCCATCCATGTGTGAGTAATCCCCGCTGTAGGCTGAGAGGGATGGAAGGGATTGGATGAGATCGATCATGTAACAATGCCAGATTGTTAGGGCATAGTGCCTAGTATTCGTTGTTAGTGCTTTATATCGTTGTTGCAACTTGTTATGCTTAATTCTTGTCACTAGGGTCCGAGTGCCATGATCTCAGATCTGAACATGTTCTTGTTTCATGAGTATATTTATGTTTCTTGATCATATCTGCAAGTTGTTTAAACACACTGTTGTCCGGAACCCGAGGCCCCAAAGTGACAGAAATTGGGATAACCGGAGGGGATGGCTATGATGTGAGGATCACATGTCTTCACGGAGTGTTAATGCTTTGCTCCGGTGCTTTATGAAAAGGAGTACCTTAATTACCAGTAGTTTCCCTTGAGGCCCCGCTGCAAACGGGCTGGTAGGACAAAAGATGTTGTGCAAGTTTCTCATTGCGAGCGCGTATGATTATATTGGAACAAATGCCTATGGTTTGCCTAGAACTTGGATGCTTTATTTTATCTATATGCAATGCCCATGTTTTGATTATTATATGAACTATGTCGGATATATACCAAATAGGGGTATATCAGATGGTAGTCAAAGTGCCGGATTACCAGGGTGGCCCAAGTGGTAGTGGGCTAAGGTCCATTGGGCGGCCCAGTAACTCGACGCACAGAAGCCGGATTCTAGAAGGACCTGGATCGCGGCCCACGTGATCTGGCTTGGAGGAGAAGACAGGTTTCTTACTTTCCAAGTTATAGTTACCGTAGTCTTCTAGGTTTCCTATTCTGTAAGCCCTAATCCGGCTATTATATAAAGCCGGACGGGAGATAAGTTTGATAACGGATAACAGAGAAGAAGCTATAGGCTAACTCGCCGAGAAGTTGATCCTCTGCGAATAGCTAGATCTAAACCTCACATTGTAATTCTATATCCAGGCTTTAGTCCTGATTAGTGAGAAGTGCAGGAGTAGGCACGTCGTACTGTCGCGACGTACCGAACCTGGGTAAATCATGTGTTCACTGTCCACCACGCGATCCCGTTACCCCACGTCTCTACCGTAGTCTCATGGCACCCCCGTCTATGAAAACTACTACGATGTCTCGACAAACTATCTTATCCATGCAACGCCCGTTCATCCATCCCTATGCCTACAGTATTTTAATCCTGCTGTTTTCCGCAGTTGCTACTGCTGTTACTATTTTACTCCTGCTGCTATTTTGCTACTACTGCTGCTATAAAACTGTTACCACTGATAAACCGTTGCGAGCAAGTCTACTTTCAGGTGCAGCTGAATTGACAACTCAGTTGCTAAGGCTTATAAATATTCTTTGGCTCCCCTTACGTCGAATCAATAAATTTGGGTTTTACTTCCCTCGAAGACTATTGCGATCCCCTATACTTGTGGGTCATCAGCCTCTACATCGCCATGATCGCCTCCGGTAGATGCGTGAGTAGTTCATCTCAAGACTACGGGTCCATAGCAGTAGCTAGGTGGTTTTTCTCTCCCCTATGCCTCCATGTTTAGAGTCTCGTGAGCTGCCCCACATTATCGAGACCACCGTTATGTAATTGTGCATGTTCTATTTGTTGGGATCCGATGAACCATGAGATTATGATTATTTTGTTCATGTCAATCTGAGATGCTTCACTTATATTTGTAGAGTGTTTTAATATTGTCTTGCAATTCTCTTAGGTTTTTATGATTATCTTGGCCACGTAATTCTTTTCACCTCCAAGAGAGGGTTTATATGTTTGATGGTAGGTTCATGCCTCCCTTACATCTAGGCTCGGGTGACAGAAATGTGACAGATGGGTGATGTGATGTTGCTACTAGGGGTAAACAACGGTGCTCTTGTCTACTAATGAGGACCACTGCTTACATTACGCATTGTACTTAATGCATTTGTCTATTGCACACAAAGCAATCACTTTGTTGCTGCAACTTAATACAAGAGAGCTTTGCTAGATAGCTTTCTGGAGGTGGACTTTTAGATATGGGGCATGTTTGATAGCGGTCCATATGCCTTGATGTAATTCCTACAATGTTGAACCAGTGAACTATATCTTGTCATAATAGTATTGTTATACGTTCATGATTTGTCAATTGCCCAGTTGTAATTTGTTCACCCAACATGTTTGTTTTCTTTGGAAAGACGCCACTAGTGAACCTATGGCCCCCGGTACTATTTTCCTCATTTTTGCAACCTTCTTTACATCACTTTTCATAATTGTTTCCTCGCTGTTCCATTTTTTACTTCATTTGTTTTACAAGATTCTATACTTTTAATACTCTCGTTTTCAGCAAGACCCGAAGATTTACAACCTTCCACAAAGTTGGGGCAAGACAGAGTTTGTGTTTGTGTGAAGGTTCCACGTTTGTTGATCCCGCGTGCAACAAGCAACATTCTTCAAGACTACAAAGTTCTACTAGTTCGATAACCCCAGTTCCTTAATTGGGGAAAAATTTCCCCTAGACTACATCATAACTTCCGCTTGAGTTCTCCCAACGAGCGTGTGATCACGTCAGCATCATCGACCGGAGTTCATCTTCAACAGTGAGTTAACACGTAGATGAGGATGGTAGATACCTAGAGCCGCGTGGAAAGATGTACATGATCCATAAGGGAATACCATCCAAAAGAAGCCAGAAGCTAGTGATTCGACAAGTTAACCTAGTGTAAATCGCACCTCCAGCAACACCCGAGTACCTCAACTGGTCCGAATCGAGCATCACATTCTCACGGGTTGATCACCTTCCTCGAGTCCCTTACCCGGGTCGTGCCACGCTCGTACTCAATGCCCAATTAGGGCATATGAGATGAACAAGGTATTCATGAACGGAGGAAATGGGATTAACATTATCTTCCCGGAAACACTCGAAAGGATGCTCATATCTATGAGGAACCTGGCCTAGTCGGAAAACCCATTCCACGGGATAGTACTTAGATAAGTAGTCCAACCACTAGGGATGATTGTGCTCGAAGTGGCCTTTGGGACACTAGCGCCTTCTAGAAAGGAGAAGCTTGACTTTGAAGTCGTCGACTGGGAAGATCTGGGTTTGCCCAATTTATGGCGGTCCCCCATTACGCGTGCCTAATGATCAAGATGCCACGACCCAAGGGAATCATAAATGTCCGTGGAAGCTGCAAGCGCTTCGATAGTTGTGATGTTGAATTCAACATAATCTCTAGTCTTTCGGGATGCACCAGGAACTGGCAGACATCACGGCTACAACGGATCACTCGGTCCTCCCGCTAATAGAAAAAACTGCACCCTAGATGAGTTTAACCTGAAGAATGATACCAAAGTGGTACAAGTGCACCCAACCAATCCATCCAAGACGGCCCTCGTGTCTAACACACTACCTATCGCGTAGGAAAGCATGCTCCTCGAGTTCATCCTTGAGAAGTGGAGAATCTTTGCATGGGCCCCGTAGGACATGCCAGTGCTCGTCTACGCTTCAGAATTTTAGAAAAAATCTCTATGCAGTCCACCAAGATCACTATGAAGATAACGAGGAATTCCCATACATGCGATGATCAGGATCACGACTCACCGGGTAGCGAATTCAATGTAGTCGTAGAAGAGTTATGAACTATCGTAGATCCTCACAACTAGGCCTAGCTAGTCGTCAGATGTTGCTAAGTCTTCCCTCGTCAAGGATCACACGTGTAATCCCTCTTATGGTGTGCACATGTACACTCGTGTCAACCCGTCAGCGCTCCACCGTCCGGGACTCAGCATTGATGAAGAGAGATAGCCTTCTGGCATTGCTAATTGGTAGCTCTAATCAACTGTGATTAGAGCTATTATGAATCTAAAAATTCTCAACACATGAGAGAGAAGAGCTAATTAGAGCTAGGTCTAATCGGGAGAGTATAACTCAAAACCCGATTATAAGAGGCTCTAATTCAATTAGAGGATCTCTAATTAGAAGCTCTGATTAGATCCTCTAATTCTACTAGACAGAGAGAGAGTCTTGATAGCCGATTGTGTGTTTTCTTATGAGCCTTTATATAGTGGGAGGGAGGAGATACTAGACAAAGAGGTAGGGGAGTCCTAGTTGCACTTGGAGGTGGTGGTTGCACCTATTGGTGGCCGCACCAAGGCCTCCTAGCCCAACTCGGATTGGGAGGTGGAGTCCTCCTCCACCTCCTCTTCTTTCCTTTTTTCCTTTTCCCTGTTTTTCTTTTCTCATTTTCTCTCCAATAAATTCCAGAAAAATACCGGGACGATGAATACCAAATTGTGAACCTAGTGTGACCCACCTGGCATCCCCCTAAAATAGGGTTCGGCCATGGGGGGAAAGCTGCCCCCTCCCGACGCTTCTTCCTTATTTGGAAAGTCCCCGAAACTCCTCCGGAACCACTTTACCCCTATATATAAAATCATAAATATTATATAAAGATATTATAAACACATTTCTAACACCCTGAAACATCTCATGTCCTCCATTACCTCTCATATAAATTCTGGCTAACACCGGCACAATTTCTCTCTTATAATAACTTCCCCGAAACCAGTCTGATTGACACCGAACTTGTTTTTGTGATATCGTAATGACATCGAACATTCATAAAATCAATAACAACATATAATTTCTCTCAATAAAAGGTTGGCATGGCTTAAGAGTGTGCCTCGTAAAGGCTCGATAACACACAGACATGTTCGTGTACTTGCGAAGAATAACCAACAGCGGGACCATGGACGCCCAAGATGGATAATGTGTGTTCCCAAAGAACGAGGGAACCTTATAAGTTTACTCATTTCACTTATTCCCTTAATTTTATGTTACCAACAATATTAGGAGGCGATACTAAGTGATCTGGTCTGATCATAACACATAAAAGTCGTTTACTGATATCCAATGTTCAGAATATCGCTTATCGTTAACTTATCGGTCGGCCCATGATAAGAGATATATCGGCTTATCGGCCGATAAATCGATTTTATCGGTAGACTGTTTATCGGCCATTTTTCTTGTAAATCCCAAATTGTAGCACTAAAATATGATATTCAAATATATCATATTGGCATTAAAAACTCTAAATTATGATATATAAATATATTTTATTCAATAATTCTAAAAATTCTATGAATGTCATCTATCATATGTTCCAGTGTTCAAAAATCGATATATCGACCGATTTATCGGCATGTCGACTGATAAACCGCTTGTAAAACCGATAAAATGGCCTGAATCATAAACTCCACCGATATTCATTTATCATATCGGTCACTACCCGATAAGCGATAAATTGGTTGATAAATCAGCATATCGGATGATATTTGGAACAGTGCTGATATCGTTCTCTTTTCTCATCCATATCCCCGATGACCCTCTAATAAATCACAATGTGTCTGGCCAGACGATATGTCATCGGTGATACTGAGTGGGCCAAGAGATTGTATCTCTTATCATCTAGAGGAGTTAATTACTAATTTTGAACGATCTCGATTCCATTACACTTTCTAGGGCATACCCAAATGTCACCGTTATAATCCCCAGTTACAGCAAGACGGTTGATGATATCCAAAGTATAACTTTCGATCATGCAGTCACTAGATATTCTCATTGTCGAATCCGTTGTTCGGAAAATCCCTCAGGTGACCCTATCGGGTTTCGAGTAGGAGAACCCATGATCGCTGGTGGCGATCGTCGGCTAAACAGGGGGCAAGATTTACCCAGGTTCGGGGCCCTCGTAGAGGTAAACCCTTACTCCTGCTTCTGTCGATCTGTATTACTCGAGTAGATCGGTTACAATGATGGTGGCTCAAGTCGAGAATATGATCTCGAGCTCAAGGCTTTGGGATTGCGGTATTCCTTGGTCCTCTACCGGTGGCTCTCCTGGCCTTATATAGGTGGCCAGGTCTCGAACCCTTCCCGAAGAGGACTCGAACTCTAACCCTAAGTCGGTTACAGGTTTCCTTAGCCCGCAAGATATTGCAGGTGGGCTTTGTGCGGGCCTTTCGGTGCTCCAAGGACTCCTCCTCTTGGGCCTTAACCTTGGGCCGGATATGGGGGTGTCCTTTCCCGCAGGGTCTAATATCCATTCCTTCGTCAGTTGCCCCCGAGCGTTTGCTCGATTGGGATTTTCCAGTCGAGTAGACGGTCAAACTTTTTGCTTCTATCACCCTTGGATAACCAGTATTGGTGGTTTCTTGTTTTGGAGGGCGTGTACCCTGTGCGATGAATTTTGTACCCGAGCATCGAGTAATGAAAAGTGCCTGTTTGTATGGCTGTTTTTCGCAGAAGGATATGGCGCATTAGCTCAGCTCTCCCGAAAGTTCAGGGCCAATTAATTGCGACTAGGGCAAAAACAGTTCTGGCCTACACAGATTCGAGACCTCCGACTCGAACCCGACGAGGTGATTGGTGCGACTGGGCCGTAATGGTCTTACCGAGTCGAACTTAACCTATGGGGGTACCCGGCGCGTCCGCTAGGATTTTTCTTCGTGTTGTTGACACGGTATCATACCGGAGGACGCAGCTTGAGTGCGATTCCAGGCCCTTAAGAAAGATCTTTCAGGTCTTACCTTCATATTCGAAATAATATGGCATCTGGATGTGCCTAGTCGGCTGAACAATCCAGGTTTATGACATGCAAACATCTTGTGAATGAGTGGCAGGATCTGCCTACTCGCGCAGTTTTGGATTTGTAGTTCCTTGTCTATACGAAAGAGTTTTCGTGTTAGGAGTTTTACACCCATATGAAAGAGTTTTCATGTCTGGGATATCGCGCCCATACGAAAGAATTTCTGTGTGTAGGGTATTTTTTCCTGTGAGATTTCACTTCATGATTTGTCCATAGGAAGTTATCTTTCGTGTTTAGACTTTTATTCGAAGGATTTCTGTTCATGCGAAGTTATTTTCGCGTTTTGAACTTTTCAATCGAAAGATTTCCGAGCTTGATGATGTACGCAATGACGTCATGGCGCACTTTTATCCTCCCGATGGGACGTGACGGAGTGAGAGCAGAAGAGTTGGCCCACTTTGTCAACCTTTTGACCGGAAACGAGGCGTCGTTTCCGGTTTTTATGCGAACTGCGCAGTAAATGCCCATGATCCTCCGTTAAGATCGTGGCAGGAAACAGCATCCACCGCCTCCTCGTTTCGTCTTCGCACGTGGTGGCAGCGATGGACGCCACGTGGCGCATCGAGTGATCAGGATCGAGTAGCCCCGTGTATAAATATGGGTCTTGGTGGAACGGTGAATCTTTCCCAGCCTTCGTCTTCCAGTTCATCTTCTTCCTAGCGCTCGTCTTCCTTCTCTTCTCAAGCTCGTGCTTAGCAGTGATGGCGGGAGGCAAGAAACGTGGCGCTGCCGTTTCGGCGTCGGGAGAAGTTTCGGCACAGCCTGCACCGAGCTCGGGCGACTGGCGTTCGCCCAACACCACGGCGAAAAGCATCAAGGAGATGCAGCGGGAGGGGCTACTGCCGGCGGAGTCCGAGAAGCGGGTGCGCCTCGGCAAGAAGGAGGAGGTACCCAACCCGCACGCGAACGAACGCGTGGTCTTCGCTGACCACGTGTCGCGCGGTCTTTCTCTTCCCCTCCATCCATTCCTCGTGGCATTGCTGTATGTTTATGGCATACAGCTCCACGATCTTCCCCCGAATGCAGTGCAGCACATATCGTGCTTCATTGTATTCTGTGAATGCTTTTTGGGCATTCGCCCACACTGGGACCTCTGGAAGGCCCTCTTCAAAGTCCGGATCTTCCGCGAGAAATCGCGGGTGGAATCTGAGCTTGGCGAGCCGCTTCGCACGGGTAGCTTCGGGATTCAAGAAAAATCGGAGAATATCTACTTCAGCATGTACTTCATCGACTCCGCCCAGGGCTGGAGAAAAAAGTGGTTTTACGTCATCGACAACAGCTCGGGTGGGATCGGGGAATTCCACCCGTTCGATGTCTTGAAGAGGCGGAAATCCTGGGCACACAAGTTGTCGGCTGAAGAAACCCAGGTCGTCACGCCACTACTCGCAAGGGTGGCAACCCTCCGTGATCAAGCTGCTGGAGTCGTGCTCAACGGGCTACACCTGGCGGGTACCTTTCTCAAGCGCAGAATTCAACCTCTACAGCGCAGGCCCTCCATGATGTGTGAATACCAAGGCTCTGAGGATCCCAGTCGTGTGAGCCGTGAAGAGCTCTCGAACGTTGAGTTCGAGAAAAAGATTGCGGCCATCACCAGGTTGAAGGTGGGAGAAAAATTTCCCGACTGCACGGTCGCAGCCTTTGACGCGTCAAGTCCTCCACCATCCGAAGTGAGTTTACCTTTCTTTTCTCATTATTTTTTCTTGGTCTGAATTTTGGTCGACTGAATTTCTTCTGTCTTTTCCTGTAGAGCTTATCCATGGCCACCTGCTACCCTCCCGTATCTGGGGCGGAGGCCTCGGAGTTATTAGCGAGTAACCTGGATGGCCTAGCCGATACCAGCGTTGCCAACGCTTCTTCGAGCTCCGAGCAAGATTCTTCGGATGACGCACGGGACTCGGGTGGCGGTCATCATAAACGCCGTCGAGTGGAAGGTGACGAGGCCACCTCTAAGGACAACTCCTTGGAAGAATCGCCCGGGAAGGAGCCCATCAACGCTACCCCTCTGCGTACGTGCGCCCCTTCCTCCTCATTCCCGGTTATCCAGACCGCCTGGAATGCGGATATGCTGGACGAGGAGGATGACGAAGATGAGTAAGTTTCTTTCCCTGTTCTTTTGGTCGAACGTTTTCCTTTGGCATCTTGTTGACGCTTTGTCTTTGTCGCAGCCTGCAAGCTATCAGCCCTCGCAGGTACGCCTCTTCCCTTCCTCCCGAAAAGAGGAATAAAACGGGAGCTGCAGGCGAAACTCCTACCGCTGGTACGGTCCAAAATTCTACGAATTTCGCTCCTGATGCGACGACTCCAAAGACTCCAAAAGAGGTGTCGAGCAGCTCGGCGGATCCCCTCTCACTCGCCAAAGGCCGGGTAAACTTCTCTGCATGTTTTTTAATGTTCTGCTGCCTTTGTTATCGGGTGCACGTTAGTGCTCCCGATGGGATTAGCCCCCGAGGCTGTGGTCGATCGCATGCGATCGGCTACAGGCTTAGAAAAAAACATTTTCTTCTTCTTCTTTTTATCGGGTGCACGGCAGTTGTCGTGGGATAATCACGGCAGATGTTACCTGGGGTAACTGATCTCGGGGCAAGTCGACACAGGTATTTGGGAGAGGGTTTAGCTCGGAGGAGGACATGGCGAAAGCAATCTAAGAACCGGAAAGCAACTCGCCGGCTCTCGATATGATTATACTGAATACTCGATAACAGATATTACGACTATGACTTGAATCTCTGGCAAACTAAACCTAGGGGCCGGTTTATAAAGCACCCGTACACCCCTAACTTGCCCTTCAAGGCACATCTTGAGTCCTACTCGAACTCCACATACAAAGCCTAACTTTCCTTATCGCAACCCACAAGCCGGGTTACGAATCTCACAAGCCTTTGGGCCTTCCAGTAACCTCTTTACCCCTATCCGGGTATCGCTTGGCTCACCTCGGGCCGGATTACACCTTGAAGTGGGCCTACCGGGTTACTATCCCCCCATCAGTAGTCCCCAGAATAGCCTGGGCTTCCAAGATTTACTCTTCGAAGTGCTGGCTATTCCCTACAGAAATATTGGATACAAGAACACATAAAGATCAAGATACAATATGCTGACAAGCGGCTGAGATTAACACCCAGGGGATCAGGTAGCAACCCGGCTTCCCCCCAAAGGCTCTCCCTCAATCTTCCAGACCTGAATCTTAATAGGAAACTCGATGATTTCACATCTTCCTCAATAACTGTCACTAATACTAGGAAGGAAATTCCCCCTTCCCCTTTTCTCGGGATCACATTGGTCTGTGCATGGAATGCGCCTTTCAAATTTCGAAATGGCCAATTATTACCCCGCACCCCCCGGGTCTCGACCGTTAAGCTAGGCTTTTCCACCCGGGCGGTTATAAATAGGGCTCAGGGAACAAACCCAACTCTCAACGGCTCACTTTCCCCATTTCACTTCTTCTCAAATCTGAGCTCGCGGAGCGCCACCACGGAAGCCCCACGCACCTCGCCGGAGCCCATCCGCCGTCGCCTGCGCTCCGCCACCGCGCGACTCACTCCAAGTCCCAAATCCGCCGCCAAGCGCCCGATTCGCCGACCAACAACCTCGAAAGGACATCAATCTTGCGCCATCTGTCTCCGCAAAGCTCTGCTTCAATCCCCTTTGGTAAGTTCCTCGTATCCCTCAGCTCATCCTCGCAATTTCTCATTTTTTCCTCAGATCAGATCTGAATCAAGTAGTCCGCGATTTCTCGGGCCGCGCCGGATTAGCTCAATGATACTTACCATAGACATCCCCCTAGATAGGATTCATAGCTTATATTACTCTCCTAACTCCAGTGGTCATTAACATGGCCATAAATTTAGAAACAAGATCCCCAATCTAGGCTTGGGCCATATAAAATTTCCGCCCTTGTTCTCCCTCCTCAGAAAATCTCATTTCTCCGGATCATTCGCAGATGGTAGGCATAAAAACACCCTTATAACTTCTCCAAACATTTGCTTTTACGGAAAGCTCCATAGATTTTGTAATAGCACACAATACCCGGACACATCATACTTGACTCGGCAAGGCAATACCCGGTTTGTGCTTAAATTGCCGGTAACTGCTTATCTACTAACTTCCGAGTATTTGTTTCTTACGCCCCTTCCTTCAATGTTTTACCAGGTCAATCCTATGGCTCCCAAGAGGCAGGGGAAACAGCCGGCAAAGGCTAAATCCACAAACTCCATATCAGCCAATTGGGGGAAGTCCTCTGTTACCACGGCCAAACTGAAGGAGTTGGTCGAGCTCGGAACCCTACCTCCACAGGAAGCTATCCACTGGAGAGTACCAGGCAACGAAACCCGACCTTCCCCAGCAACAAACGAGGTAATATGTTTCGTCGAGCACGTGACCCGGGGCTTTAGACCTCCGGGTCACCCTTTCTTCCGTGATGTCCTAGACCACTACAAACTCCGTATTTTCGATATAGGCCCAAACTCTATTTTAAACATCTCTCATTTTATCGTTCTTTCCGAGTCTTACTTGTGCACTCCGCCAAGTCTGGCTCTCTTCGTCGAACTTTTTCAGTGCAAGCCGTGTCGCGAAAGCGGCGACGGCGCACTTCTTACTTGCGGCGGGGTTTCCATCCAGCGCCGCAAGAACTCCCTAATGCCTCATATCACACTCAATTCTCATGTGAAGCACTGGCAGCTCTCATACTTCTACTGCCAGGATACCTCCCCTCCCGGCAAAAAGAAGTTGCCGGGTTACTCGGAGGGTCAGCTTGACATCTCCGAAAAATTCAACGCCTTCGCCCCTGACTCAGACAGGGAGGCGATCTTGCCTTTGCTAGCTAGGATCTCCATCTTGTCAGCCCGAGGCCTCATCGGGCTAAACCTAGTAAAGACCTGGGTTAGCTTCCGCATTCAGCCAAACTCCATTCGTGATAAGCTGATGTGCGAATACTCGGGTCAAACCACGGACCCAATCCGATTCTCTACCAGCACCCCTGCTCCGGGTGACATTAACAAAACAATTAAGGGTTTCCTGACAGAGAAACTCGAGGTAATCCGGGGCATAGCCGGATTAGAACCTTTTACCCTCGAGAATCCAGCCCCCGCAGTAAGTTTTTTACCTTTTGATTTTGACTTCTAACAGCTTACTTTTATCCACTTCTCTTGTTTCGATATCAACCATTACCCTGGTATTTTCTCCTCAGGCCGATGATGACTTTTGGACGGCTAACACCCCTCATAACTCCGAAGACGCGGAGGAGGAAGATGATGTCGTTAACTCGGATGAAGGTATATACTTAATCCCTTGCACGCATTATATCCTGCCCTTTCTTCTTCCTTATGCTATAAGTCGGATATTTTTCAGAACGAGGAGGCCAAAACGAAGAAGAGGAAGAAGAAGAAGAAGAAGAAGACAGCGGGGGCGGGTCCACCAGCGAGGAGGAAGAGCCGGAACCGACCCCCAAAGCCGGAACAAAGAGGAAATCTCAGAGAATAGCCCTCCAGGTTCTTACTTCATCTCCTTACACTTTGATTTTTGCTCCCATAACGTCACTCCGGGGCTAACCCCATTTTCTCCCCTTTTGATCATGACTGAAGGAGCCACCCGCGACTAGGCGCCGCGTAACCCGGAACCATCCGGGGAACGAGACCCTTAACCCGGTCGCGTCGTCGCCCCCGGTTCGACACTCTGGTATTTATCGCAAACAAAAATTCTTTCCGGACATTCCTTTGCAACGTAACCCGAGACCTTTCCTGCCATTTTTTAGTATCTTCCGGGTCTAGCAGCGGCTTTCCTTCGGACTTCCCGGTGAACACCGGGTAAGCGCCTTCTCCTGATATTATACCGAACTTTCATCCCTCTTTTTTTTTTATAACCAAAGATTAATTGCGCCTTTGCACCTTCTTCAGAGCCACGGTTATTAGTAGCGACCAGGAGGACACCGAGGCTAAGGTCCGGGTCGAGAACGAGCCGGCTGATGATGCTTTCACCGCGGCTGGCGACGAGCAAGTGTCGCCACCGGAGCCAGCTAGGCATGACGCCGAGTATCCAATCGCTTCGCACGCAGGCGAGAAGGAGAAGGGAGCAGCTTCGAGCGCGGGAGGGGGACCAGACTCCGACATTCGGATGACCCGGGTGCCACCTCCTGTTACAAGAAAAGCTCCTTTCCCTTCTTTCCAGGTACCCGAGTCATCTAACTCGGATAACGCTGATTTTAACCAGCTAATGAGCGCTCTTCTCGCCATGAAAGCTTCGGAAGGAAATGTCCTAGAGCGTATGGCTGCAGCACATCAGGTAATCTTGTTTGACACTTCTTACTATACATCCAGTCCCCAAGTTCCGAGTATAATTTTCTGTAATTATCCTCGGTACTTCGCATAATAATCTACTGTAATCATTTTCTCAGAGGAAATACTCTCGTGATATCCGGCTTACAGCTTCACCCGGTCTTTGCAGGCAGAGATTACTCAGTCAGATGAAGCGTTACTTAAGGCTGAGCAGCTCTTGCTGGCTGAAGTTAAGCGTAGGGAGGCCCTTGAAGCGGAGATAAAGACTTTGAAAAAAGATGTCTCCACATACAAGAAGAAGTATAATGCCGCCCAATCCTCGCTGAAGAACTTATCGACTCAGATTACGGACACTTACCGTATTTTGCTAAGTAAGTTTGTTTACTTGCAACTAGCTTGCTTACCTCCATTTTGCCGTTGTAATAACCAAAATTACTGACATGCTTTTGTGTTTTTCGATTGCAGGTGCTAACCTTGCTGCTCCGGAGGAGAATGCCATTACTCAAGTTAAAACTCTGAAGACTGTGCTCCGGACGTTTTTTGCCGGTACGAAACTTTTGCTGGATGCTATCAAGTGGCCTTCTGAGGTATACCCAGGCGAGGAGAACCTTATGCAGGCCTTTTCCACAGCGCCTGGATGGATTGAAATACTGAAGCGTTCGTCCTGCCGAATTGGGATGACCCGGGCTTTAACGCTGGCGAAGGCTTATTTTCCAAAGCTTGACCCGGCGAAGGTAGTATCCGGGTTCCCAGAGTTTAAAGCTGACGGATCCAAATTCAAGCCCCAGGATTTCAAAGCTATACAATCTGCGGTACGTCCTTCAGCCACAGCTTTGGCCGACAAGATGGATCTAAACACGATTATGAGCTCGTATGATTCTGAGGGCAAGGTTATCCTGGTGGAGGCACCCCCCCCCTATTGATATGTTGGACAAATGGTCGACTGATCTGGCTAGGAGGAAGGAAGAGGCTGCAAAGAGGGAAGCAGAGCTGGGCGTAAAGCCGTCTACCTCTACCCCAGCCGTGCCTCCGCCTGTTCGTCCAGATGTGAAGAGCCCGGGTAAAACTGCTGGCAAGGCCAAGGAGCAAGTCCAAGACTTAGACCCGGAGGACCACTCTCAGGACGCCGAGTAGGACACTGCCTAGTGCTTTGCGTTTCTCGAGACTGATATGATTTTTGCGGTGCGCCTGTGCACCATTGATGCTGACACTATGACTTTGCGTTTGTGAACTTATGATAACTCTTTGCCTCCCCTGGTTTTTGATAATATCCATCCTTGTGTTACTTATAAGCTTATTCTCGATACTTCGAACTCTTGTTTTCAATCTCCTTTTGAGACTCGGCTAACCGAGTATCGTAGGTTTTGATAGACGAACTTTTCTTTAAGTCCCCAATACTCGAAAATTAAGGTTTACCGGCTTTGGTAGTTAAACAGTTTGTTTCTGTTTCGAAGTCCCCAGTCCCCATGACCCAAAGTACGAGCTATGGGGGCGTGGCCTTTCTCAGATGACATACCGCTGTTTACCAAGCTGGATACCAATAGCTGTTTACATAAATACTGAAGTCATGCTTAATACTTGTTGAGTTTCCGGCTTTTTTAGCCTTATACTCTGCATGGACTTGTGGTTTAGATGACCCTTTTGATTATCTTGTACTGTAAGCCGGCTTTCGCGTGGATACCATGTCGTTGCATCTATACGAAAAACAAGATCAAGCAAGCCCCATTGGGCTGCATAGTTTGATTGTAGTCGTACGTGAACAGATCATGCCACTTTAGTGCGAGTCACATCGAGCTTAAGTAAGAATAACCAAGAAATTTGGCTCCTTTGTCCAGTTATAAGATTGCAGCTGCACCCGTTTTTTCGAGTAATCAGCCCCTATAACTCATAGGCATCATGGCCGGGTCTCCGGGTTTTGTGATTACTTATTGAAGCAGATCACCCCCCGGAGACCTATATTCACGCAATGTATTTCGATGATACTGATGTATTGATAGTAACAATGTTACTTACTTGTAACTGAAGCAAAGACCATGATAAGATTCGAAACCATCTTCTTTTATTGATAAAAATTTCTTTTTTGAATCAGCAGGCCGACTCTCCATCGACCTGGGCCAAGACCGGGTCAACTGCTCCTTGCCGCTGGGCCGCTGCTTGAACCGCCCCGGCTGGCGCCGTGGCCGCGTTTTCTTGATTGAGATTGGTCGCGGGAGCCGCATAAACTACAACCCGGCGCATGATGCCCGGTGTAGATTCGTATTGTTCTTCCTCGCTGTTTTCCTTTTCATATCGATCCTCCAATAAATCCCGCATGGACTCGGTATCATCCTCCCTCTCTATCTGACCCGTTGTTCCAATCGACTCTTCTTTTTCCGATCGGACATACATGTCTTCCCCTGACACAGAATCAGATCCAATATTATCACAATTCGAACTGGAAGTACATACCATACCGATGAAGACGTTGATGCTGCCGACTGTCACGATGGATCCGGTTTCGAGGTGATCCGACTTTGGCCCCCAGCCAGAATCGTCTACCATCTTCTCTCCTTTGCTGTTGACGTAGATTTCTCCGACGATGAGGTTCTTCATGCTCTTCCGAGCTTCTCCCGTGATGTAAACACCTTTGGACGCAGGCCCCACGGTGGGCGCCAACTGTCGTGGGATAATCACGGCAGATGTTACCTGGGGTAACTGATCTCGGGGCAAGTCGACACAGGTATTTGGGAGAGGGTTTAGCTCGGAGGAGGACATGGCGAAAGCAATCTAAGAACCGGAAAGCAACTCGCCGGCTCTCGATATGATTATACTGAATACTCGATAACAGATATTACGACTATGACTTGAATCTCTGGCAAACTAAACCTAGGGGCCGGTTTATAAAGCACCCGTACACCCCTAACTTGCCCTTCAAGGCACATCTTGAGTCCTACTCGAACTCCACATACAAAGCCTAACTTTCCTTATCGCAACCCACAAGCCGGGTTACGAATCTCACAAGCCTTTGGGCCTTCCAGTAACCTCTTTACCCCTATCCGGGTATCGCTTGGCTCACCTCGGGCCGGATTACACCTTGAAGTGGGCCTACCGGGTTACTATCCCCCCATCAGCAGTGCTCCCGATGGGAGTAGCCCCCGAGGCTATACTCGAATGTTTGCAATCGATTATAGGCTCAAATTTTACTCTTCTGACTCTTCTATTTTCATGTTCCTTGCAGTCGCTTACTGACTCCCTTGCGGCGATTGGCCGCCGTGTTGTTCTTGCTGAGTCCAAATGCGGGTTCCTTCGAGCGGACCGCAGTCGACTCACCACTGAGATCGAGCTTCTTCGAGGTGAGTTCTCCATCCTTTCTTGCGTTCGTTTTCCACCAATTCTTCGACTCTGATGATTGTTGTTGTGCCGCTCAACTTGAATTTTTGAAGACCGAGAAGGAGAATGCCTCCGCTCAGGCAGCAGCTCTAGAGGCAGAACTGGCGACTGCCCGGCAGGAGCTCGAGTCTTCCCGCATGTTATCTGCCGATTACGAGGGAAAACTTGCGGCTGCCCAGGATGCCCTGAAGAGCTTGGAGGATGCTGGCGCCAAGGCGGATGCCAATCTCGTCAATTTTCTTCGTCCCCTTGCTGAGCGCTTCGCGGGTAAGTTGTACTTATCTACAATCTGCTTTTTTGTCTTGGTAGATCCTTTGGACTAACACCCTTTTTGTTCTTAGGTCTCCTGGGTGTCCCCCTGGAGCTTGCTGGGGTTCCTCGAGTGGACGCATTGACAGATTCTTGCGCCCAGCTTAGGAGGCATGTTGCAGGGGTTTGCGCCTTGATTGGTGATGCCGTTCGGGTGCTGACGCAACTGCACGGCCGCCTTCTCGTCAACGCCGTGTCTCCACCCGCGTTGGGCGATCTGCTGAAGGTTTTCTCGGAGGGCAATCTCCTTGAAGCTTACGCGGTTGCCCAGTCAGAATCTGGGGCGAAGACCGCCATCCAATTCGCGCTGGCGCATGGAGTCACTGGCTTGGAGGAGGCCTACTCGGAGCTTCCCGTTGATCCTGTTACGAGCAAAAAGGTAGGGCTTCGTCGTTTTGGCGATGCCGCCGGAGTCCTTGCTCGGAAGTTATCCGAGTTATTTGCCCGTGCTAAGGGAGGGACCACTGCCGCAAGTGGTAGCACCACTGTAGCTTCTTAGATTATTTCTGTTGTACTTCGCAGCTTCGATTGTAATGAACCCTGGGATGTGCTCCCGTATTTTCAATAGTTGAATCGAGATGTTTTGCTGAAAAGCTTCCTATGATTGAGTGTGTGTGCTCCCGATGGGAGTAGCCCCCGAGCACCTGTCGAATAGGTGGTTAATATATCTCGAGTAGGGCATCTTACTCCTTAATCTTCCCTGTGTTTTTCAGGTGACCGGGGTAGCTGCAGAGCCTTCGGGTGGACCTGCTACTCCAGCCGATCCTCTTGTTGCCGCTGTTGGGACCTTGGCGGGTCTCCGTGATCGTGTAGCTGATGGTGAACGCAGGTTAAAGGCGTTGCGTGGGGTAGCCGATGTGGCTAAATCCAAACAAAAGCTGGCGACTGAGCGTGAGCAATTTGTGATGGATGAATTGGCGTCTGTTGCCAATGATTTGCTCTGTAAGTGGTTCAGCCCCCAAGTCTTTCTAATCTTGTGCTCTTCTTTTGATCATGTATCCTTGCTTTTCAGTTGTTCGACCAGATGACAGGAATGAGAAACAGTGGGTGGAGAACCACATCTATCAGGAAGCTAGTAGCTCAAGACCTCACGCGAATAATTTTTGGTCTGATCGTAGTCGAGGGTTTGTGCTTGCCACCGTGAAGTTCAGAGTCAATCAGGCGAAGATACTCGTGAATTCCTTTCACGAGGTTTTGATTGCAATGAACGCTGCTTTTTATCCACTTCAAAGGGGTCCATAAGATTTGAGCCATCTACTCAGGTTGTTCGGACGAGAAGGAGAGATTCGCGAGTGTGTTCGCAATCAGATGACTTTCGGCTCGGTGGTGGCTCTCTCTTTTGTCCGTTTATGGAATCCTGAGGTGAACTTCAACTCCATAGATAGACTTCCTGATGGTCCAATCGACGATATGTCTCCTCATTATAGGGTTGTTCGACCTGCGGCAGAGGAGATCATACGATTGACCTCAGATGAGGTAGATCGGGTTTTGGCGGCTGAGAATACTCATCGCCATGTATAAGTGTAGGATGCATATACCCTGTTTCATTGTGTAGTTTGTAAAAACTGTTGTAAGGTGTGTAACCTTGTATATATAAATTTTCCTGTGATGCTGAATTTAGGCGTAGTCCCCGTGTGTTTTTGGGGTGTATACCTGTAACTTTTAGCATGTAAGAATGAATAATCTTCGGGTATCTATGGTTGAGAAACCATGTATTTTATTGCGATGACTGAGAAGTCATGTATTCGAGCTACAAGAGTGGCTAATATAGCCTTATTGCTGCGAGAAAAATAGGTCTAGGGATAGAATTTGCGGAGGTGTGCGATATTCCAAGGATTGGAATAGATGCCTCCAGTCGCCGGGTTCTTCAGTCTCTATGCTCCGCCTGGGATAACTTCGTGTATTATGAAGGGTCCTTCCCATGGTGGCTCGAGCTTGTGTCCTTCCTTCTGCCTGAGACGTAACACCAGATCTCCTACCGCGAATGCTCTATGTCGTATGCGGCGACTGTGATAGTTTCGCTATGATTGTTGATATACTGCTGATCTTGCGAGTGCAATATCGCGCATTTCATCTAGTGCGTCCATATCTTCCACGAGTGCCCTATTAGAGGTTTCTTCGCTGTAGGCGACAACTCGTGGGGCGCTGAATCTGACGTCCTCGGGAAGGACTGCTTCTGCCCCGTATACCATGAAAAATGGTGTGTAGTTGGTGGATCGGTTTGGAGTTGTGCGGAGGCTCCATAGCACGGAGGGTAGCTCTTCGGCCCAATGTCCTGCTGCTGGGTGTAGACCTTCGAGTAGGCGCTTCTTGATGCCAGCTGAAACCAAGCCGTTGGATCTTTCGACTTGTCCGCTTGTTTGCGGATGTGCAACTGAGGCAAATTTGAAATTGATTCCCTTTTCTTCGCAGAACTGCTGTGTTTCCTTGGCTGTGAAATTAGTACCATTGTCTGTAATGATGTCATGTGGCACTTCAAATCTGCATACAATGGAGTCGAGGAATTTGGCGGCGCATTGAGCGCTAGCCGAGGTTACTGGCATGGCTTCAATCCATTTGGTAAATTTGTCGACTGCGACCAGCAAGTGTGTATATCCACCCGGCGTGGACTTGCGTAGCGGTCCTACCATATCCAGCCCCCATTGTGCAAAGGGCCATGCGATGGGTATCATATGCAGTTCCGTAGCGGGTGCGTGTGGTTTGGGTGCGAATCGCTGGCAAGCGTTGCACCGGTCGACTAGCTCCTTTGCGTCTCTGGCTGCTATAAGCCAGTAGAATCCCGCTCGAAAAGATTTTCCCATAATTGTTTTCCAGCTCGCGTGATGTTCACAGTCCCCTTGGTGGATATCTTGTAATAATTCCTTGCCATCTTCGGGTGCTATACATCACTGGAGTATACCCGAGATGATCTGCTTGTATAATTCTCCGTTGATCACCCGAAAAGATTTACTGCGCCTAATTATCTGTCGAGCCTCGCGAAGATCTGCTGGGAGCTGTTTGGCGGACAAGTAGTCGAGGTACTTTTGTGTCCAAACTGGCTCGACCAGAAATATTTGTCGCGAAATATTATGAATAAGCTCGATAATGGCAACTTGCGGGCTAACATCTATTTCCGGTGCTGCAGGTGTCCCGGCAGCTTTCTTGACTTTAACTGATCGCTTAGTTATTCGCTCAAAATATATTCCTGGCGGTACGGGTGTATTTGTGGAACCCATGTTGGCCAACCTATCCGCTTCTTCGTTACTCGATCTCGCGATGTACTTGAGCTCGCATCCTTTAAAACTTCCCTCGAGCAGGTTGTACATGTCACGGTAGGCAACCATGTTTTCGGCGAGAGCGTCACATCCTTTCATTGTCTGTTGCACAATGAGGTTTGAGTCGCCGTAGATCATTAGTCGGGTGGCTCCACACGCGACTGCCATCTTCATCCCATGCAACAGGGCCTCATATTCTGCATCATTGTTTGATGCCGGATCATCGGGTGGGAAGTCCAATCGTAGGACATACTGCAGCTTGTCTCCCCTAGGTGATATTAGAACAATTCCGGCTCCTGCTCCTTCGTTTCTTTTGGACCCGTCAAAGTACATTATCCAGTTGCTCGTGTACTCGGGCGGTCCTGGTGTTTGTACCTCTGTCCACTCGCTTAAGAATTCCACGAGTACCTGGGATTTTACTGCATTGCGTCCTGTATAGGTGATATCCCAAGCGCCCAACTCGATGCTCCACTTTGCTATTCTTCCGGATGCCATAGGGTTGTTCATGATTGTACCGAGTGATGCATCATTATCCACTGTGATGGCGTGTTCCTGGAAGTAGTGCTTTAGTTTTCGAGCTGTAAGAACGACTCCATAGGCAAGCTTCTGGTAGTGAGGGTATCTTTGTTTGTATGGCGAAAGCACTTCTCTTATATAATAGATCGGTCGTTGGACTCCATATGCCTTGCCCTCCTCAGGTCGTTCGACTACGATTGCTGTGCTGATGACCTGATTTGTTGCGGCTAGGTATAGGTAAAGTGGCTCCCTCTCTTGAGCACTGTTCCAAATATCATCCGATATGCTGATTTATCAACCGATTTATCGCTTATCGGGTAGTGACCGATATGATAAATGAATATCGGTGGAGTTTATGATTCAGGCCATTTTATCGGTTTTACAAGCGGTTTATCAGTCGACATGCCGATAAATCGGTCGATATATCGATTTTTGAACACTGGAACATATGATAGATGACATTCATAGAATTTTTAGAATTATTGAATAAAATATATTTATATATCATAATTTAGAGTTTTTAATGCCAATATGATATATTTGAATATCATATTTTAGTGCTACAATTTGGGATTTACAAGAAAAATGGCCGATAAACAGTCTACCGATAAAATCGATTTATCGGCCGATAAGCCGATATATCTCTTATCATGGGCCGACCGATAAGTTAACGATAAGCGATATTCTGAACATTGCTCTTGAGGTGTTGCAAGGACGCGTCTGCTTTGCAACGATTGTTTCAAGTCTGCGAACGCTTGTTTAGCTTCTGGTGTCCACTCGAATTTGTCCGTCTTCTTCAGCAGCTTGTAAAAAGGCAGTGCTTGCTCTCCCAATCGCGCGATAAACCTGCTTAAGGCGGCTAGTCGCCCCGCGAGCTGCTGGACTCCGCGTAGATTGGTTGGCTCCTTCATCGTCAAAATTGCTTGTATTTTCTCTGGGTTGGCTTCGATGCCTCTGGCGGATACCAGGTACCCGAGAAGTTTTCCCGCTGGGACGCCGAAAACACATTTTGTTGGATTAAGCTTGATCCTGTATGCGTTTAGAGCGTCGAATGTTTCTCTAATGTCCTCGAGGAGTGTATCCTCTACTCAGGTCTTGATGACGATGTCGTCAACGTATACTTGTACGTTCTTGCCAATGAGCTTGGCGAGGCATTTTTGCATGCAGCGTTGATATGTTGCGCCTGCGTTCTTGAGCCCGAAGGGCATTGTCGTGTAGCAGTATACACCGTGTGGTGTGATGAATGCTGTGTTTTCTTCGTCTTCCTGCTTCATCCGGATCTGATTATATCCCGAATAAGCGTCCAGGAAGGAGAGGCGCTGACACCCTGCCGTAGAGTCCATGATCTGGTCGATTCGCGGGAGGGGAAAGTTATCCTTGGGGCAGTGCTTATTCAATGACGTGTAGTCAATGCACACTCGAAGGATGTCAGTGTTCTTTTTGGGGACCAACACCGGGTTTGCTAACCAAGTGGATATCTTGATCTCCCTGATGAATTTGGCAGCTAGCAATCTATTCACTTCTTCTCCAAGCGCTTTCTGCTTGGGTTCTGAGAACCGTCGAGTGGTCTGCTTGATGGGTTTAGCATCCTTGACGACTTCGAGTGAGTGCTCGGCGAACTCCCTGGGTATTCCTGGCATATCTGAGGCTGCCAGGCAAAAATTTTCCAGTACTCACGGAGAAGTTCGACGAGCGCGCTTTCCTATGCTTGCGAGAGGGTAGTTGAGACCATCGCTGTCTTCGCAGAATCTGTCGGGTGAACCTGATGTTTTCGGGTGTCGCTGTTGGCGCTGAACTCCAATTCGGGCGCGTTTTTCTTCGTGAGGGGCATCACGGAGTGATCCGTGGTTTTTGCCAGCTCTTGAGATTCTTCTTGCATCCCGAAAGACTTTGCGATCTCGTTGAACTCAATGTCGCACTTGTTGGATTTCTGAAAATCTCCGTCGATGGTGATAACACCGTATTCTCCGGGTAACTTGAGCTTCAGGTACGCGTAATGTGGTACTGCCATGAATCTGGCGAACGCTGTTCGACCAAGAATGACGTGGTACTGTGAGGGCCAGTCGACGACTTCGAAGTCAAGGAATTCTCTTCTGTAGTTGCTTTTATTGCCCAGCACAACTTCTAGATTAATTGTTCCGAGTGGACGGATTGGCTTTCCCGGAACTATCCCGTGGAAGGATGTTTCTGATTCCGCAAGGCCATCCAGGTTCATGTTCATCCGACGGAGTGTGTCCGCGTAGATAATGTTGATTCCGCTGCCTCCGTCCATGAAACGCGAGCCAGATCGTAGTTGCCAATTTGTGCTTGGATTACGAGGGCGGCGTGTCCTGGTCGATAGACTCGTGGCGGGTGGTCTTTCATTGAGAATGTAATCGGTTGATCCGACATCTTCACGTATTCGGGCTTTGTTGGCGGAGTCTGCACAGCCATGCACAACTGCCTTGTGTTAGTCTTTTGAGCTCTGCGGGATGGACATACCTTCTAGATCATTGCCAGTTGCCCTGCCGGATTCGGGTACGCATTGGCCCCGGAGTTTTGTGCAGGTGGTGCTGGCAGTGCAGCCAATGCCATGTTTGGATTTGCTGGTGGAGGTAGGGGTTGTGGCGGCTGGAATCCTTGGTGGCCTCCTCCTGGAAGTGGCGGGTAATTTGGAGCAGCTTCTGATCTATTTTTCTTCGAGAAAGCCACGTGGATGTCATGGAACTTCGGACAATCCTTGAGGAGGTGCGTCGCCTTGGTTATGCCCGTGCGCTTATCTGTAAACAGATGTAGCGAGAAGTAAGCATCAAGGTCTTCCTCGGGACTTTTTTCTTCAACCTTTGGTTCCATTCGCGATTTCCTCGTCGTCCAGTATCGCGACTTCGCGTGAATTCTGCCGCTACCATTTCCTCTCGATCTTCGTGATCGTAATATTTCCTTCTCTTTCTTCGGCCATGGCTATCTCCATCGGGTGCGGGTGATGACGCTCTCTCATTGCGCACTGCATCTTCTCCATTAGCCCATTTGTCGGCTATGTTCATCAGCTCCCCAATAGTTTTGGGTGCGGCTCTGCCTAGCTCTTCTCTGAAAGCAGTTCGTCGGGTGCCCTTTGCAAAGGCTTCAACCGCTACTTCTTCCGAGATGTTTCCTGCGGTGTTCCTGAGTGTGGTCCATCGCTGGATGTACTCGCGGGTGGACTCGCCGCTTTTCTACTTGCATGCTCGCAGTTCTTCAATGGTGGCTGGTCTCTTGTAGGTCGATTGGAAGTTTTTGCAGAAGTCGCGATGCAGGTCGTCCCATGATGCGTAACAGGATCTTGGCCTTGCTTCTAACCAGCTACGGGCCGCACCAATGAGATGTAGATTGAGGTATTGCATAGCTGTGTTCTTGTTCCCACGTTGGCATTTTACTGCCGTGAGGTAATCGTTTAGCCACGAAGAGGGCTCGAGTGAGCCGTCGTACTTCGTTACTTCCGTGCTGAGCTTGAATCTTTTGGGCAGGGGCGCTTCTCGGATGCTGCGGGCGAAGCAAAGTGCACCACATGTTTCATCATCCGAAGAGCCGGACGAAGAGCGTTCGCGATATCGCGCTGCTCTTGCCTTGTCCACCTTATTTCGTGCGAGATCCGATCGCGCGTCGTACCCTGACTTGTCGCGGTCAGTGTCCTTCCTTGGCTCCTTGCTTCGTTTTCGCGAGCGGCTGCTGTGATGTCACGAACTTTTGTCCCTCGGTCTATCCTCGCTGCTGCTTCGACTGTCGCCACGGCGTCGAGCCTCTTTTCCTCGACCACGGCGTGGCGATTTGTCTCTTCTTGGCGAAGGGCTCCTATGCCTGCGCGACGCCTCTTTTTCTTTCTCTTTCTCTTTCTCCTTCTCTTTCTCCAGCTGCTCCGCGGCCTTCTTGCGGTCATAGGAGGCGAGCCTTGCGGCTGCCAGTCCTAGCCCTTTGCGCACTTGTTTGTACTGCTCTGCCCGAGGGTCGCTTTCTGTCGGCTGGTTCATTTGCATGTAAGTTGCTGCGGCCAAGACCGCGGCGGCAGGAGTTTGCGGGTAGACGTTCCCGTCATCATCGACTCGCATGAGGGAGCGCGTAACCGACCTGCTGGTCCCGCCCAAGGACTCGATATCCCTGGATGTTGATGCGTATCCCTTCCTCGCGGGTCGGGTACCGACCGAGGGTGCTAGGGACAACTCAGCTCGTCGTTGACTTGATTCATCCGCCGCTCTTCTTCGACGGGCCAGATCTATCCGCGCATCCTTGATGGTTGCGGCTGCTCTTACGAGATGATAATGGTAGGCAACCATATCCTCGTGTGGTGAATCTGCTGCGGGTGGCTTGCTCGTCCGCATAGCCTCCTTGGCGCGATCCCATGCTTCCCACGAGACGCCGATTATGGCGCGTTCTGCTGCACTATGTTCTGTCTCCGGGGGTTGCTCTGATCCTGCCATGCAGACTTGTGCCAGTCGTGGCTCGTGCGTCCTAGGCGTAGATCGGAAAGCTCTTTGTACTCGTGAAGGTTCCTCTGTCGAGAGGTTATGGTAGTCGTTGGCGTTGAGGCGGACTGACTCGCCGCTTTTCTCCAGACGGAGGCGCGAGTCGACGGCTCCTGATTCAGACCCTGATTCTTCCTTGAAGTGGAAGATTCCATCCCTGTCCGTCACGAACTTCAGGCTCCCGAATGTCAAGGTGACGCTTTTTTCCAGATCGTCGAATACCGGGCGAGATTCCGGCGAGTGAGGGGTGACCACGACAGATCCGATCCGTATAGGATTGTACGGAGCCACGGTCGAAGGTTTCCAACGAGAAGTTGTCGATGAAGCCGAAGACGCCGGTGATCCAGCGCCCGCCGTTCCCACAGACGGCGCCAATTGTCGAATCCGTTATTTGGCAAATCCCTCAGTTGACCCTATCGGGTTTCGAGTAGGAGAACCCATGAGCGCTGGTGGCGATCGTCGGCTAAACAGGGGGCAAGATTTACCCAGGTTCGGGGCCCTCGTAGAGGTAAACCCTTACTCTTGCTTCTGTCGATCTGTATTACTCGAGTAGATCGGTTACAATGATGGTGGCTCAAGTCGAGAATATGATCTCGAGCTCAAGGCTTTGGGATTGTGGTATTCCTTGGTCCTCTACCGGTGGCTCTCCTGGCCTTATATAGGTGGCCAGGTCTCGAACCCTTCCCGAAGAGGACTCGAACTCTAACCCTAAGTCGGTTACAGGTTTCCTTAGCCCGCAAGATATTGCAGGTGGGCTTTGTGCGGGCCTTTTGGTGCTCCAAGGACTCCTCCTCTTGGGCCTTAACCTTGGGCCGGATATGGGGGTGTCCTTTCCCGCAGGGTCTAATATCCATTCCTTCTTCACTCATACTAATAGAATTATAGTCAATGTTAACTTCATATGCATTTTCGAAAGTAAAAAATGATTGTTTAGTCTCTTTTAGCAACAACATACACTTGGGTCAGTTCAGTACCATTGTTACCCTAACAATGAACTCTTATGTTTTTCTATACTTTCATCCAAGTCCATGATTAGAAAAATATGATCATCCCACAAACCATGAGCTAATCGTATAGACAAGATTAGGAACTCTTGTTTGTTTGTGTCTTCACACCCGCACAAATATTTAACTTTGAAAACTCACTTTTCATGTGCTACATCGGTTGTACCATGATGACATAAACTTAATTCTGGACTTGGAGATAGAATAATAACTAAATATTATTGTCTCTAGGGTACACCTCCAACAGTCTCCCACTTGCAAACGAGTCTATTAATACTCTACTTAGTATGGTGAGATAACACATATGGAATTACGGTGTTGCTCACACTATGCATGTGGTACCTTAGAGTTTTGTCTTTCACCTTTTGATCTCATCAACTTGTGATAAACTTGTGATTGGATTTATTAAGAATTGGATTTGTGTGAACCTGGTTGCATGAAAATATTAATAATTCAAGCGTCTCCGAATGAATTATTATACCATAGTTTGAAAACTCACTAGGTCGAATGACTTTTATCCAATAACTTGCAACCAACAATGTCCAACATTTAAGCTGCAACAATCCATAGTAAAAATACCGTAGAGTCCACTCATAATACTCTAGTGTTGATAATTATAGAACAGACGGTATTATCAATTGAATAATCATAATCTGAGTTAAAAATCAATAAAGATCTGATTTTGTGATTCCACAACAAATACATATGTGAATACTTATCACAATATTATTTAGAGATATCGAAAATTCCACTGAGTTGTTTAATACTTTGTAATATTACTGTTGAATATTTCTGTGAGGAACTTATTACCATAATATTTCCTGTTTTTATTACAAGCAATTAACTGGATAAGAAAAACTTTTACTTAAGTCTTTCTCCTTTATACCGGATTGACTAAAAAAAATTTAGTCAACAGAAATCTACCAGTTTCTTGTGTGCTTTCTTTTTATAACTATGAGAGTCAAATCTCAAAATATTATGATTTGATCTCATCCTTTTGTATTTTTCTCAGCAATTATACTACGAAGGTCATGTCTATTGCAAAATATCATGTCATTTTTCTTTTGAGACAAAATAATTTTATCTCATAGTAATTCCAAATTTCTTCCGGCATTACTTTTAGCACATCCATCATATTCATGTTTATTAAATTCCTCAATCTATCTCATAGATCCTGAATTTAATAATACACTTTCTAATATTGCATTTAAAAAAATTAAATCTCCCTCATATATCCTGAATTTAATAAGACACTTTCTAATATTTCTCAATCTATCTCATAGATCTTGAGTTTTATGTGTTATGATCAGACCAGATCACATAGTCCCACCTCGTGATATCGTTGGTATCATGAAGTCAAGAGAATAATGGCAATGAGCCAATAAGTAACTTATAAGGTAACCTCATTCTTCGGGAACACATAGGATCCATCATGGACGTCCACGGTCCTGCTGTTGGTTATTGTTCAGTAAGTACCCGAACATGACTGTGTGTTATCGAGCCTTTACGGGTCACAAGATTACGACATGCCAATCTTTAATTGAGATAAATAATATGTTGTTATTGGTTTTATGAATGTTCGATGTCGTTACGCAGCAACAAGATTGGTGTAAACCAGAGTGGTTTCAGGGAAGTTGCTATAATAGATAAATTATGTAGGTGTTAGGAAGAATTTATATGAGAGCTTACAGAGGACATGAGATGTACCGGGGTGTTATAAATGTGTTTCTTACAAAGTTTTAAATAGCGGGCTATGACATTTAGCGGCGATCTACTTAAAACGCTATAGCGATGCTATATCGCCGCTATAGCGTGCTATTTAAGGGTTTTGGTATATTTAGCGCGCTAATTCACTTATCGTCATAGTGCAGAAAACGCTATAGCGTTTCTATAGAGAAGCTATAGCGCGCTATTTAAAACTTTGGTTTCTTACATCGTTAGGTAATATTGATGATTTTATCTATAGGAGTTAGGGGGTTCCGGAAGAGATTCGGGGGACTTTCCATATATAGAAGAAGTGCCGAAAGGGGGCAGATTTCCTCCTGTTGGAAAACCCAAATTTTAGGGGGTGTCGGGTGGGGCCCATGGTCTCACAAAGTTCATTTTCTTTCCCTGGATATTTTCCTAATTTATTTGAGAAAATAAATGAGTGGGAAAAAAAACGAAAAAAAACGAGGGGGATTGGACTCCACTTGGGAGTCCAATACGAGTCCTCCTAGGAGGCTTGGTGCGGCCAAGGGAGGGAGGGGAAACCGGCCCTTCCCCATGGCAGGTGGCTCCTGTCGCGGGATATTCACGACAGTCGTTACCGGGGGAAACTTAGGTTGGGGCGAAACGAATCTGGTGTTTGGGAGAGGGTTTAGCTCAGAGAAAATCATATCAACTAGTAATCTAGGGTTCCTGGCTATAATATCGCTGAAACTCCAATCTAGGGTTACAAGCTCGTATCCTTCTCTTTCTCTCAAACTCAAAAGCCTAGTCTCTTTGCCCTAGAAGCCGATTTATATAACACCCGGCTTCCTAGCTTTCCACACAAGGTACTTTCCAGAAACCCACTCGGGATCCGCACATAACCCTAAATTCCCTACCGTGACCTCCAAGGTACGAGTTACAAGGCCCGCGCTCCCTTTCAGGTCTTCTAGAACTTCCTTCCTCTTGGGCCGGGTCTCGTGCAATCTCTCCTGGTCGGGTCGCGCCCAGACATGGGCCTACCGGGTTATCATCCCCCCAATAGTAGTCCCCAGAATAGCTTGGGCATCTTGGAACCAACCATGAAGCGCACGCTATTCCCTGCAGAACAAACATTCATATACACAACATAACGGGTTAGGTTGCTTTAATTATAGCCAGGCCTGCTCTTTTGGCGGTCCATATAATAACCCGATTCATCGCTCTGGCCGAATATCGTTACTCGGACCAAATTTCCAGAGGTATACTTGTAACCCGGCTTTCATCTTTTCCGCAAATTAGTCTGAGTGTCAATTTTCAAGTTCGGCTCTCTTGACGAGCTTTGAGTAAACCGGGCATTTCGCAATAACTCCTAAGATCCTTATCCCATAACTTATGGGCCGGATCATATCCCCGCCGCAATTCACTCTACTTACCGTTTGGCCCCTAGGGTTTCACTGCGCCTATAAATAGGCCCCGGGGGGTAAACCCTAAATCCCAAACGGCTCATCTCCTTCTTCCTCCTCCCGCTCGTCACCTGTGCCCTAGCGCCCAAGCTCAACCCTAGCCACCGGATCAGCACGCACACTGTCGAGCTCAATCACCGGCCGCCGCTCCGCGTCTCCGCCTCGAGCCGCCGTCCCGCGCCATTGGAGCTCGCCAAACTTCGCCTCGGACAACCTTGCCGCGCCATTGAAGCTCGGGACCAAGCTCAGACCCAGAACGCGCACCGCCGCCGTCGTCATCTCCAAGATCCATTCCGCCGCCGCGCACGCCAAGCTCCACTCCGCCGTCTCCGGTAAGAGCTTTCTTAGATCTAGGTAATAGATTCACTTTTCTAGCTCTTGACTTGGTGTTCATCGCACGCACAACTCCTTTCTCTTTTTCCCAGCTTTATTCTTGTTTTTCAATCTTTCCCAGATCCATTTCCATGGCTCCCAAGGCTAGCACCAAGTCCAAGGGAAAAAACCCGGCTTTGAAGCAGAAGCCGGATCAGTCGATCTCAGCCAACTGGGCTAGGTCGACTGTCACAAAGGCCAAGTTGGAGGAATTAGCCGAGTCTGGGGTTCTGCCCGCAGAGTCGGAAATCTCCTGGATAGCGCCAGGGGAAGAGACCCTGCCTTCACCCGGCCCAGGTGAAGTTGTCGTCTTTCTGGAACATGTGATCTGGGGTTTCCGCCCCCCGGGTCACCCTTTTTTCCGCGAAATCCTCCATCATTATAAACTCCGAATTTTTGACATTGGCCCTAACTCGATCTTGAATATCTGCCACTTTATCGTTCTTTGTGAGGCCTATCTGTACATAGCCTCCAACCTCGCCTTGTTTTTAGAGCTCTTTCAATGCAAGCCCTGCCGGGAGAGCACGGACGGACCCCCTCCTCGTCTGTGGGGGGCTGTCCATTCAGAGACGTAAAAATTCTTTGATGTTGACTCTCAGTCTTCACAGTCACGTGAAGCACTGGCAGAAGACCTTCTTTTACTGCCAAGATACATCCACACCCGGCGAAAAGCCTTTGCCGGGTTTCTCCGTTGAGACCCTCTCGCTCGGCGACAATCTTAGCTCCTTTGCACCAGATGCCGACAGACAATCGATCCAACCTCTCGTCAATAAGCTAGCCGTCCTTGCAGCCCGTGGTCTTTGCGGGCTAAACTTAATTAAAACCTGGGTAAGCTGTAGGATTCAGCCAAACAGCATCCGCCCCAAACTTATCTGCGAGTATTCGGGCCACTTAACCGACTCTCTCCGATACTCGGAGAAATCATACCCGGCCGCGGATATCAACAGGACTATGAAGAACTTCCTGGCCGAGAAAGTAGACGTTATCAAGAGCGTCTCCGGACTCGGCCCTTTCACTCGTGCAAACCCGGCTCCTCCAGTAAGAACCGACTAACACCTTCTATTCCGACTATTTTTTGAAATGCACTCCTATTAACATTTAACTTGGATGCTTTTTACCCAGGAAAACGACGAGTTCTGGAAGATCGTTACCCCGCCACCTTCTGAAAACTCGGAAGAAGAAGAAGAACCGAGTGATAGCGAGGAAGGTAATCCCGGGTTACCATGCTAATGCCTTGTTAATCCATTAGATCGGAAATTTTCGTTTACCAATAACATGCTATAACTTACCAGCACCGGATGACAAGGATGGCTCTCAATCGGAGGAGAGCGAGGCTGAGCCCCAGGCCGAGTTAGGCCAGAAGAGGAAGCCCAGGGGGTCACGTTCAAGGTACCGTACTCCTCCATGACCACAGAACCATACTCGTACGCCGGTATGTGCAAGCTTAACAAATATCTAAGCACTGTATCATCTCTGAAGGACGTATCTCCTCCGCCCAAACGACGGGTAACCCGGAATTCTCCGAGTGACGAACCCCTTAATCCTGGGATCCCTCAATCGCCCGTTCGCAGAGCCGATACTCATTCCACCTATTCTAATAGTACTCCCCGAATATTCCCATCTCCGAATCATCCTTTAGCAGGAACAATCCGAGTCTCACTTTCTGAATCTCTGTCAGTGTCTTCCGGGTCTAGCAATGAGCTGCCCAGCGATTTTGACGTGAACACCGGGTAACTTTCATAACTTATCCATATCCCTACACTTTGCATGCTTTTCCTCTATGGCACACTAACAAAAACTTTTTCCTTTCTCAGAGCCCGGGTCACCCTTAGCGATCCGGTGGACACTCCCGCAGCTGATGACCCCATGAATGAAGACCCGGTGAGCGCTGCCAACCCCCCACCCCCTGAAGAGCAAGGGCCGACTGACGCCACCAGCCCCAGAAACGGGTCTCCTCCTCAGATGACCCAACCGGATGATCCTGAGGTCGAGTATATGGGGACCCAGAACAGTGCTGCCGCCCCCAAAGACCGCTACCGCCAGGTATGACCCGGAAGAGACGAAGGCGGCAGCCCAGCCCACTGGCCATGGCGCTAGTTCCTCTAGGTCGGCTCTCGGCAGCCAGAAGGTAAAAGAGCTTCTAGAGGAGTACCGGTCTTTGAAGACCACGGAGGAAGGGATAATCGAGTATCTGGCGGCTGAGCACCAGGTTAGCGTTACCAACATTACCGATACGCTTATCCTAGTCCCCAAGTTCCGGGTGTTCTACATGCAGTCACTCGGTACTCACTAATATACCGACTAACACTTATCTGTCGACTTCAGTCTTATGTTGCTCGCACTGATGAACTGTTGGCCAAGACCAATGAATTGCTGCAAGTGGAGGTAAAACTCCGAGAAGAGCTGGAAGCTAGCTACAAGGATCTCACTAAGAGGCATAAAACACAGAAGAAGAAACTCCGGACTGCTGATGAGCTTGTCAAGGAACAGTCGGCCTTCATTGGGAGCATTTTTGATTCCCTCATTGGTAAGTCTAGGTTTTGTTTGCCGATTCACGTTATCCGGATTTTCCTACCCAACCATGTTTTTAACTCAGTATCCGGGTATCTTTTTATTCCGCAGGTCCGGCTGATGTTACAAATGTGAAAGATGACCAGCACCGGCTCAGAATACTGAAAACTGTCATCCGGCAATTCTCGGCGGGCACTAAGTGGACTCCAGAGACTTTGAAACGGTCGGGTGATTACCCGTGCGTTACCAAAATGCTCGAGGCATACTCGACTGTCCCCTCTTGGTTGAAACCTGGAAACGCTTAGCCTGCCGAGTTGGAGTGACACGTGCTCTTGCGCTAATGAAGGCCTATTACCCCAACATCGAGCCATCAATGCTTGTGAGCGGGTTTCCCGAGCTGAAAGCTGATGGATCCAAGTTCTCGGGGAAGGACCTCAAGGCTATCAATGTACAGATCCGCCACTCGGCCAGCCTAATTGCCGATACACTTGACGTCGGCAAGCTCACTCCTGCCTATGATGATGAAGACCAGCCTGTGCCCATCGAAGACCCGGAGTCTTTTGATATCCTGACCCGTTTCAAGGTGGAACTTGCGAAGAAGAAGGCTGCATCGCTATGCCATCTTCCACGACTCCGGTTGTCCCTCCTCCATCACGCGCTGTTTCCGGTGGCGACCCGGACGCTGAGAAGGAGAAAGAGACGGAGGAGCAGGATGAAGACCACAGATATATGCTATGCCATAGTAGGCTTTATAGATAACTTAAATAAAAGCAAAAGGTGTGTAAACTTAAAACTATATTTCTTACAATTGGGTAATTATAATTAACTAAACGTAATATACTTTCCTGATATAAATCATGATCAAACGTAGAAAAGTATGCAAAGAAACAACAAAAATACAGAAAACACAGGAACTATAATGATTTAACCATCTCTTTATTGATATGAAAAGGTTAGGTCAGCAGGCCGCCTCATTAAAAACCCTCCAGTCTCCTTAGGTACCCTGCATAGCAAAAGAGTGCGTCTGAAACCTGCTGCCTGTTACATCGTGCAATACAACTTGCAAACCGAGTCTATGCTAAGTGTAGTAGGGACGCAGCTGAGCCACGTTCCATGGTCTTTCTCGCTCTTGCATAGATGAAGTGGTATGGGCAGTGTCATTGACAGTATCCGACTCTTCCATTGCATCTATCAAGTAGTATGATCCATTGTGCAGATTCCGGCTTATGATGAACGGGCCCTCCCATGGGGGGGATAGCTTGTGCTTTCCTTCCTTAGATTGTACTAAGCGCAACACCATGTCTCCTTCCTGGAAAACACGGGTTTTGACCCGGCGACTGTGATACCGCCTCAAGTTCTGCTGATATATAGCTGATCGCTCCAAAGCTTGCTCCCTGTGTTCTTCTAACATGTCCACGACGTCTTGCCGGGTCTTCTCGTTCTCTACCTCAACGTAAGCCGCCACTCGGGGCGAGTCATGGATAATGTCACTCGGAAGGACTGCCTATGTACCATAAACCATAAAAAACGGGGTCATCTGAGTAGATCTGTTAGGTGTAGTGTTAATTCCCCAAACCACTGAAGGTAACTCCTCCACCCATGCTCCAGCAGCTGGAAGGCACGAGACTCGTAGTCGTGGTTTCAATCCTCTAAGTAACTCCTGGTTTGCTCTCTCCACCTTCCCATTGGCTTGCGGATGAGCCACAGAGGCCACATCAAGCCGGATACCATTGTTTCCACAAAACTTCTCCATCTCTCCTAAGGACATGTTGGTTCCATTGTCTGTGATTATGTTGTGGGGGTATCCAAATCGATGTATGATCTTCTTCAAAAATTTCACAGCTGTGGCCGCCTCACAATTTGTTACAGGCATGACCTCAACCCATTTTGTAAACTTATCAATAGCCACTAGCAGATGGGTCTTTTTGCATGGAGACATGTGGAAGGGACCTACCATATCCATACCCCAAACAGTGAACGGCCAAGTCAAGGGAATCGTCCGTAACTCCATAGCAGGCACATGAGTTTGCCGAGCATACCTTTGGCACCCATCGCATCTTGCCACTAAGCGCTATGCATCTGCTATAGCCGTGAGCCAAAAGAACCCGTGCCGATATGCCTTAGCCACAAGAGATCTCGTGGAGGCATGATGTCCCCAATCACCTTCATGAATCTCCTTCAATATTTGACGGCCTTCTTCTGGGGCTACGCAGCGTAGAAAGACACCTACAGCGCTTCTCTTATAAAGCTCTCCGTTAATGATAGAATAACCCTTTGCTCGTCTCAAGATTTGCCGGGCTAAAACCTCATGTTCTGGTAACTCGCCCCGTAGCAGAAACGCTAGGAACGGCTCTGTCCACTCCGGAATAGCACGTACTGCGGCCACTAACTCAAACTCCGGGTCTTGGTGAGCCACTTCTTCTTCAGATTCGGTTTTGACAGAAGGCCGCCATAACTCGTCCAGAAAGGCATTAGGCGGAACCGGCTCTCGACGCGAACCGAGTCTCGCGAGCGCATCTGCTGCCTTGTTCTTTCGCCTATCGATGTGCTCCACCTGGTACCCAGAAAAAGACCCGGCTACCTTGTCCACTGTGACGCCCCGAGATCAGGCACTATGCAGATTTCAGCATTTCCGCCAAAATCCACATAATAACCGATTCCAGATTGCCACTTGTGATAACATTACAACAGTTCACGAATAATCCACAACAACAACAGAGGAGGTATATACAAGACGACTCAAACGAGTCAAGGATACAACTCATACAATACACAGATCCAAATGACAGCGGAAGAAACAACATTGTGTCCGAGTACGGACAAGATACAAATTGGACTAAGAGTCCTGAAGATAACCGATGGCGTCCAATCCCTGCCCAGGCCAAGCCGGAGGGATTCCCAAGCTAACGTCGTCAGACTTCAAACCTGTTGACTGCAATGTGGAATATGCAGCCACGAAATGGATTCGTGGGTCAGTACGGTTAAGTACTGGCAAGTGGATAAACCATACTCACAAGATACCAGCGTAACCAATCATCACAAGTTACAAATACTTTGGGTACAACGGAAAGGAAGGGGTTATTGCAAAGAAGCGGCAGCGGGCTGCACTGACTAACTACAGAGACGCGCTACAACATCCGGCTAAAAGAAAGGGATAAGATAGCGTATCAGAACCAACTACAACTACTCACCAAACAATACCCATCCAATGTTACCCCCTACTAAGGAAGCAACCCAAGGAAACTCACACGGTTGATTAGGGTGACATTCATTTTTATGGTGGAGGTAATCTATATCACTAGTCAAGTTATCATCGTTAAGTGTAAGTTGTCTGAGTACTTGTTAGCCAGCACTTTCACCAAGTCATCCATAACCGCGGACAACACGGCTTCTCGAGAAGATTTAACTCTGCAGGGATGCACCAATTTGGCCGTACACGTAAGAATGACCCGCCAGATGGAAAGGCCCTTCCACCAAGCGAGGCACTCAACACAACCCAACTCTTCTTCGCATTAAGCCCAAAGAACCCCGTGCAATTGAGCGCACGGCTAATCAAGCCCCACGAAGAAAAGGGGACCCTCATAGCACTCTAAGAACGTGTCTCCCTAAATGCCGACTACAAAAGTTCCACCCTGGCGCCAAGGGTTCGCACCTGCATATGCATGCGGCAAATGGAAAACCCGAACTAAATGAGGCGATTTGGACGAGATGCGAATCGAATCAGCATTGCGAGGGGCGCCCATACTCGCTTCCCACATGCGGATAGTGCGCTCATCATGGATCGGAGGACAAGACCCTTTTCCTAATTAAGGTCGACACTAGCAGGCCTCAAAACCACGCCGGGCCTCCTGCCGGTGCCTTATCATCAATTATTATTACCCAAAACATTAACGTGTTGTTGATTAAATTGAAACCCAACTATCAAACTAAACAGGTGATAAGACGGACAACAAGACTGGAGCGCAAACAACACTAAGCATGCAACTACAACACGAGGGCCAACAAGGTAAACAAACAACAGTTAATAGGAAGTGGAAGGAAGGCTATATCATGGTTGTAAGGTAAACATATGATAGGATCGAGACACAAGCATCGAATCATAAGGCTAGCATAAAGATAACGGAAAGAATCGGTAACAAGTGAGGAAAGACAGCCATAGGTAGCAAGTGAGTATACTTGCCTGGGATCCAGCAAGTAGAGGTACATCCGCAGAACTTGTCGTTGCTCACATCATCTCAACGTCCTATCCGCGAAGAAGCAACGAACTAGAACAAACACCGGATGCAACAATTACTTCTACGGCAAAAGATCCAGCATGATCAAGATATGGATGCATGACAAGTTTAAGGATGCATCAAAGATAAACTAGTTGACATGGAAACATATTTAAATGGGCCCATATGCAATTTAGATTGCATCTGGAAAAGCCCATGAATTAATGTTGAATTAAATGATCTACAAATAACCATCATGTGAAGGTTGATTAGAATGATGCATGGATGATGAAAACAATAAGAAAACAACAATAGCTTCAGTTTGATATGTTGTTCACCAAGTTTGGAATTTTATTTGTTAAGTTATGAACTTTGGCATTGTAAATGATTTAAACAAACATTTGTTGTTTTCACCAATTTTAAATGTTCAAAAAAGATAACAAAATTTATATCTGGAAAGAACACAAAATTTTAGATGGAATACATATTTCATTTGTTGAATTTGGATTTTAGATGAGCAAGTTATTAAATTGACAATTTTAAATGCATTAATTAAGAAATAGTTGTTTTCAGCAATTTAATTTATTCAAAATAGAAAACAAAGTTTATATTTGGAAAGCTTATTCAATTTTGCATGGAAAACATATTTTACATGTTGGAATTGGATTTGAATTGCCCAAGTTATGAATTTTGCAATTTAAAAGGTGTAATTAAAGTATTGAATTATTACTCCAATTTTAATTAGGAAAAACAGTGAACAAATTGTATTGAAAAGGTTGAAAACATGTATAAAATGTTTCAATGAACATTTTGAGCTATTAAACATAATTTTTGGATCATTATTGAATTTATTATGCAATTTTCATAGGCATTTTTATTCTGCCCCTTTTAGTAAACAGAATGAAACATGTTCAAATTTAATTCAATTGTGACCAAATAAAATACCACTGTGTAGAGTTTGTTAAGAAAAAATTTTAGAGCCCAAGTTTGCTCAATTTGGGTGAACAGAACTCAAGTTATGAATTTCCAAAGTTTCAAATTTTAATAGCCATTTCTGTATTTAATTATTTAGTGCAAAATTTATTACAGAAACATGTTGCAACTTTGTGACTAACAGAAAGAGCACAAGATTCTGAATCCATAGCAATTTGAATCATTGAAATTGGAGCATTTTTCAATTTGTTATTGATTTTACAAATAAAGACTCAGTTCTGTTTTTCTGGAGTTCGAGAAATAAAAGAAAAAGGCCGAAAAAAAGAGGTGGCTTTGCGCCTCGGGGAGGATTCGAACTCGGGGCTTCCAGCGTGCGGAAGGAAGCGCAAGCCACTAGGCTAGGTTGCTGTTTGTGAACAATACATCGTCGACCGATTTTTGAGGTGTTCCTTTCGGCGTTTCTTCAGACTGACGAACTGAAGATCGCGTCTTCAGTTGCGGCCATGGCCAACAGGAGAAGGGCGCGGCCGCGCCGTGCGAGGACGGATAAGCGAGGAGCACGGGGACAAGGGGGGCTAGGAAGGGAAGGGTGCTCACCACGGGGTGGCTCGGCAAGATCGGGCATGCGTGGAGGCGAACGTAGACGACGCAGGCGACGACGACCTGTCGACCTCGTGCTCACGGACATCGGAGAAGACAGCCATGGCGGGGACGACCTGGGCATCCTCGGCTTCCGATCTTCTGCGTGGACGACATGGAGAGCACGGCGGTTCCATTCCCGCTGTCATCTCGGCTCGAGGGAGACCATGGCGGCTGGGGAAACAACGACGTGCTCCGGGCTCTCCCTCTTGTTCAGAAAAGAAACCTTCAGAGAACGAAGGGATCAGAGGAGGTAGAGGAGAGGGTGGCGGCGCGAGATGGAGAGGAGGGGAGGAGCTAGGGTTTGGGAGGAGGAGAGGGGGTGGCTTGGGGTAGATAAAGGAGGGGGGAGAGGGGGACCATGGTGGCCATGGTCACGTTCTGTACGTGACCTCCCGTGAGGAAGACGACAAACAGGGGTGGGCTGGGTCGCTGGCTTTGGGCCAGGTGGGCTGCCTCCCAACGTTTTTTTTTCTTTTCATTATTATTCCCCCCTTTTTTTTGTAGAAAGAGAAAAGGAGAGGAAGGAAGGGAAAAATAATGGTTGAAAAATCATGAACTCACTTTTATGAATTTTACAATTCGAATGCCCAAGTGCATGATTCTTTGTTTTTGAAAATTTTAAAATGTGCCAAAGTTTTGACTTTGAATTTTAATTCACAATATAAGGAATTTTCATTTAACCAAGCCATAAAAATTAATTCCACTTCAATTTTTTATTGAAAACCAATTGATGTGTTTTGTTAATGATTTGATGTGAAAACATTGGAACATGTTTCAATTTTTAAATTGTTTTGAGTTTTCTTTTAAGATTGGTTTGAAACAAATGTGCAATGCATATGATGCATGATGCAATGCAATGCAAAAGGGAAAACAAGCAAATCTACTTTGGGGGGGAATCCCCCGGGTGTTACATCCACCTCTCTGCGATATGCTTCCATGGTTGCATCCTTTCTGTCCCATGTTCCTGAGACCTGCTGTACCACGAGATCCGAGTCTCCGTAGCACCTTATCCACTTGATGTTCATTTCCTTTGCTACTCGTAGTCCATGTAACAGGGCCTCATATTCGGCCACGTTGTTAGAGCAGTCGAAGTGAATTTGGAACACATAACTCAACTTATCTCCTTTTGGCGATGTAAGTACCACCCTGGCTCCTGACCCCTCGTATTGCTTGGAACCGTCAAAATGCATCACCCAAGACTCTGAACTTGGCATCATTATGGGCATGCTTGTGTGAGTCCAATCGTTAACAAAATCAACTAAAGCCTGAGACTTGATCGTAGACCGGGGCTCATAGTTGATGTGGTAATCTCCCATCTCAATGGCCCACTTGGCCACTCTGCCTGTGGCGTCTGAATTTCTTATGATATCTGCCATTGGAATTGAGCTTACCACCGTGATAGGGTGTTCTTGAAAGTATGGCTTCAATTTTCGGCTGGCCATGAATACCCCAAAAACTAGCTTTTGCCAGTGAGGGTATCGCTGCTTCGCTTCCGATAAGACCTCGCTCACATAGTAAACCGGCTTTTGCACCGGGTGATCCTTCCCATCCTCCTTGCGCTCAACCACAACCACTGCGCTAACTGCCCGGGGCCCAGCCGCAACCTATAATAACATAGGCTCCTTGGGACCTGGCGCAAGCCAGAACCGGTGCCTCAGATAACTGCTTTTTTAGAGCCTCAAATGCCTCGTCCGCCTCTTGGTCCCATACGAACTTGTCTGTTTTCTTCAAGAGTGGGTATAGGGGTATCACTTTTTCTCCGAGCCGAGATATAAACCGGCTTAATGCAGCCACTCATCCTGTAAGCTTCTGAACATGTTTCAGCTCTTCCGGCTTTTTCACGCTCTGGATGGCTTTGATCTTTTCCGGGTTAGCCTCGATCCCCCGCTCAGAAACGATGAAACTGAGTAATTTCCCCGCAGGAACCCCAAACACGCACTTGGTTGGGTTGAGCTTCATCTGGTATCTCCTCAGGTTCTTGAATGTTTCTTTCAGGTCATCAATGAATGTTTCTGCCTTCCTTGTCTTGATCACTCTATCATCAACGTAGGCATGGACATTGCGTCCAATCTGATCCTCGAAGCACTTCTGAATACACCGTTGGTATGTTGCACCTGCATTTTTTAATACAAAGGTCATAGTTTTGTAGCAAAAGGCCCCAAAAGGGGTTATGAATGACGTTTTCTCCCAATCTTCCTTTTTGAGTTTTATCTGGTGATACCCGGAATAAGCATCTAGGAAACATAATAGGTCACTTCCTGCGACTGCGTCTATGATCTGATCTATCCTTGGGAGGGCAAATGGATCCTTTGGGCAATGCTTATTGAGGCTCGTATAGTCTATGCACATTCTCCACTCATTGTTCTTTTTCAACACTAAAACCGGGTTTGCCAACCAGTCCGGGTGAAATACCTCCATGATAAAGCCGGCTGCTAGGAGCCGAGCTATCTCTGCCCCTATAGCCTTTGTCCTTTCCTCGTTCATTTTTCTCAGGCCCTGCTTCACTGGCCGAGACTTGGGATTAACATGCAAGCTGTGTTTAGTGAGCTCAGTCGGGATACCCGGCATGTCACTCGGCGTCCAGGTGAACACGTCCTGATTCTCTCGAATAAACTTTATGAGTGCCTCTTCCTCCTCATTACCCAGGTTAGAACCTATAGCAAACTGTTTGGAAGAGTCGCCCTCAATAAAAGCCAACATCTTCGTGTCTTGGGCTGCTTTAAACATGGCTCTCTCGTCGTCCGTGTTTGGTTTCTTCAAAGCTGTCCGATCTTTCGGGTCTACTTGAGACCGGTAATACCTGAGTTCTTCCTTTGCACAAACCTGTTCTGCAAGTGTCGCATCTCCCTCATCACACTCTAGTGCCACAACCCTGTTCCCATGTATAGTGATGGTTTGTTTAGGACCCGGTATTTTTAGCTGTAGGTACACATAACACGGCCTAGCCATGAATTTGGCGTAAGCCGGCCTTCCAAACAGCGCATGATAAGGACTACGCAACTTCACCACCTCGAATGTGAGCCACTCTACTCTGTAATTGTCCTTCGATTCTCCAAAAGCAACCTCTAGTGTAATCTTTTCCTCAGGGCAGGCCGAATGTCCTGGCACAATTCCGTGGAAAACTGTGGAACTTTTCTGCAATTGAGACTCCTTGAGCCCCATACGGAAAAAGGTCTCCCAGTATAGGATATTGATGCTACTCCACCATCCATCAAAACTTTCTTCAGTTCGTAGCCATCGACCTGTGGCGCTACCACCAAAGCTAACACACCCGGATGTTCTATAGCTTCCGGGTGATCTCTCCTGCTCCATGTTACCTCTTGATCTGACCATCTCAGGTATCTTGGGACACCCGAGGAAACCGAGTTTACCGCTCTCTTGAGCACCTTTCTCTCCCTTTTGGAGGTCCCAGTGGTGTGAACATGGTATTACCCTAACTGCTTTGGATTAGCCTGAAAGCCACCCGCACCACCCTGGTTATTACCCGGATTACCGCCTCCTGCGTTGCCTGCGGGGGGTGGTCCGTTGCCCGGGTTTCCACCCAGACCCGGTCCTCCTCCCCGGCCTGCGCCTCGCCGGGCCTTCTGTATCTCCTCGTTTTTTCATCTCTGTAAGTCCACACATTGCTCCAATGAATGATTAGCCGGCTTGCCATTCCTACTATGACGCGGGCAAGGCATCCTGAAGGCTTCTATGTGGTTAGCCGGCCGTGGTGGTCCTTGATAATTTCCTCCTCCGTTGAAGTTTCCATCTACCCTAGGCCTTGGGAACCCGGCCTCGGTGTTGGCGACTAACTCGGAGTTTCCCTCGTACGGACGTTTATGCTGGCTGTTTCCGTTACCACCTCCATCGTTGCCCGGCGTGGAACTGTTGCCGGGTTTTCCATTCACGTTAGCCTTTCCTTTCTTTTCCTCGATGTCCTCTTCCGTGGTGTCAGTGGAGGCATGCTTGTTACACGCATGCATCAACTCCCCCATAGTGATTTCCGACACATGTCTACTGGATTTCATGCGCACCAATTTCTGCACAAAGGGCGTGTATCTGCATGTCTTTGCCATAGCTTGTATCGCGTCTTTCGGTTGAATATCTGTGGAAGAGTGAAGTATCTCCATGACCCGGCGTACCCAGCTGCGTGCCGATTCTCCTTTTCTTTGGATACACCTGTCCAAGTCATCGACTGTGTATAGTTTTCTGCATGTTCCATGAAAATGTTTGATGAAAGCCGATTTTAACTCACTCCACGAATTGATGGATTTTTCAGGCAGATTGTTGAACCATAATTTTTCTGCTCCTTCAGACATCATAAGGTACATAAACTTGGATTGGAGTTTTTCTGAAGCATTGCGAATAGATATAGCCATCTCATAACTGCTCAACCAGGTCTCAGGATCCATGGTTGGCTCATAATTGACAACTTTACCCGGTTCCTTGAATTTATCCGGGTATGGCTCGGCTCTGATGGCATCTGACAGGAACTTGGGCCCGGCTAAATTTGTCAGTACCGGCCTTGCGCGTGAAACATGAGATTCGGCGGGCGCTGCAGGAGGTGCACCACCTACTGGCCCTCGCGCCGCAGACCCGGCCATACGCCTTGCCCGAGAACTGTCGACAATTGCTTGCGCCGCTGAGATTGCGGGAGCCGCTGGCCTGTGAGGAGGAGGCGGCATTTGCTGCTGCTCTGCCCTCCGTCGCGCCGAGCTTGATTGAATATTCCTCGTATTTCCGGGTTGCCGGCTGACATACGGCGTCCCGTGTAAACCTCTTCTGTTGTCCGGATAATTAACCTGTTGAGCCACCGCGGTTCGTAACATCTCTATAGCTCGTCGGGTCTCAATCGCTTGGGGCGATTATTCTAATGGAATACGGTCGAGCGCCAGAGTCGCAGCGTACACGTTATCCATGGGATTATTGAAGTGACCCGGTGGGGTGTGAAATCGCGACGGTGGTGGCGCCGCATTGCCTCCAGGGGTCCCGGCGGGTAACACGGGTAACCCGGTTGGTACGTTAGCTGGCTGTCCCCCGAGCGTCGCTCCCTGAAATCCGGTTCCCTGATTCACAGCCGGAATTGGCTGATCTTGGGGTGTAATAAACAGCGTGGCCGGCTGTAGATTCCCCCCTGCCGCCGGTAGCCTCGTCTGATGCCTCTGATTATATATCCTAGTTGTTTGAGCCTGAATAGAATCCTCCAATTCTTCCAATTCACGCTGGCGCGCGGCCATCCCTTGCCTCCCAGCTTCTACTTCCCTCCTTTGTTGTTCCAACGCCCGGCGAGCCACATCTAGGTCTCTGGCACGCGCCGCTGCGTTTTCTGGCGTTATCACTGTTGCCAACACTGTGGGTTCCAAGATCAGGTTATAGCTGAACAGAGCCGGGTTTTGTGGGTGTGAAGTTCCTGCCCCTGCTGCTCTGTTTTCCATGAATCAGAACGTGTTCCTGAGATGGGCATTTTCCCCTGTCTCGCTGGTAACCGATGCCGGCTCACCATCAACCCGTGCTATAACCGGGTTTCCGTTAGCCGGTGTTCGTTGCTGGACCAGCGGTTGCGCCGCACCAGTCGCGGCTGCCGACACATCACCCTGATTAAGATTTATTGCAGGGGTTGTGTAGACCGCGACTCGGCGCGCAATGCCTGGTGAAGACTCGTACTCCTCCTCTTCGCCGCTATCTTCTTCATACCGATCTTCGAGCAGATGCAAGATAGACTCAGTATCGTCTTCTCTAATGCCTCGGCCACGAGGGGTCCATACCGGCTCCTCTGGCTGTTCCCTCTTCGTGGTGGGCTCCTTCTCCGGCTCTGCTGTCCCGACCGACTCTTCCCCGTCCGATTGAACATAGGTAGCACTCCCTGACACAGAATCATACTCATTATTGTCAGAAGCAAAACCAGACGCACGTACCATACCGACGAAGACGTTGACCCGGCTGATCGTGATAACAGATCCGGTTTCCAGTTGATCCAACTCTGGCCCCCAGCCAAAGTCGTCTACGATCTTCTTTCCTTCGGGGTTGGTGACGATCTCGCCGATGACGAGGTTCTTCATGCTTTCCCGAGCTTCTCCCATGACGTAAACACCTTTGGACGTAGGCCCCACGGTGGGCGCCAACTATCGCGGGATATTCACGGCAGACGTTACCGGGGGTAACTTAGGTTGGGGCGAATCGACTCTGGTGTTTGGGAGAGGGTTTAGCTCAGAGAAAATCATATCAACTAGTAATCTAGGGTTCCTGGCTATAATATCGCCGAAACTCCAATCTAGGGTTACAAGCTCGTATCCTTCTCTTTCTGTCAAACTCAAAAGCCTGGTCTTTTTGCCCTAGAAGCCGGTTTATATAACACTCGGCTTCCTAGCTTTCCACACAAGGTACTTTCCAGAAACCCACTCGGGATCCGCACATAACCCTAAATTCCCTACCGTGACCCCCAAGGTACGAGTTACAAGGCCCGCGCTCCCTTTCAGGTCTTCTAGAACTTCCTTCCTCTTGGGCCGGGTCTCGTGCAATCTCTCCTGGCCGGGTCTCGCCCAGACATGGGCCTACCGGGTTATCATCCCCCCAACACCTCCCTTTGTCCCACTATATAATCTCCACCCCATCCTCTTTGGAGAACACGCAATTGAGCTTTCGGGCGTCTCTCTCGGAATTAGAGATCTAATTAGGGAGTCTTTAATTGAATTGAATTAGATTCTCTTCTTATACAGTTTTGAGATTAGATCTAACTCTAATTAGCTATTCTCTCTCACGCGTTGAGAACTTCCAGATTCATAATAGCTCTAATAACAGTTGATTAGAGCTACCAATTAGCAACGCCGGAAGACTGTCTCTATTCATCGATGCCGAGTCCTGGACGGCGAAGCGCTGACGGGTTGACACGAGCGCACGTATACACATCATAAGAGAGATTACACGTGTGATCCTTAAAGAGGGAAGAATTAGCGAAATCCTTGCAATTAGGCCTAGTTGGGAGGATCTACGATTGTTCACATTTCTTCTACGACTACATCGAATCCGATGTCAAGTGAGTCGTGATCATGATCCTTGTATGTATGGGCATGTCTTGTTATCTGCATAGTGATCTTGGCGGACTACGTAGAACAAATTTTTTAAATTCTGCAGCGTAGACCAGCAAGAACAACATCCTTTAAGGGGATATAATGCTCGAGGTCACCCAACTAGGAGCGGCACTGGAGACTAGCACCTCAGCTCATGGGGTGTCATTTTATGAGATTGTCCTATTTTGAATGTTGATTTTTCAAAGAATAAAGACACAAATAGACACACGAGGGTAAGGTTCCAACCATTGGTGTACCATACAATGGGAGCATTTAAAAGAGTGTGAAATCATGCCTATCCCTTAGAGGTCATTTGGATTCCATCATTTTGAGCAGGAATCTTGGAATTCATTTGTAATTCCATACCCAATCTGTTTGGTTGTCACGGAATTGGACATGTCATTTATTTAGAATTCTAGAAAATACTTATTGTATGTTATGTCAATCCTATTATTAACCCTGTCATTTCACTTTCCAAATGAAATGAAATGATGATCTACTAAATGATAGGCGCCAAACGAGCTCTAGCTTCTTTCCCTTCCTCTAGGCTGCCCCTCTCTTCTAGGACTATCTTGTGCCGGGGGACAAATTGTAAATTCCTTCTCAAATATTGGAATATTGGAACTCGTTTTTACCCTTAGGAAATCCATGGTTTTCCCCTTTTGAGAAACACCGAGTAGCATGCTCAATAATTTATTTCAAAGATTGATAGATCAACCGATCGTCACGTCTACCGAGGGCTTATGGTTTTAGGTTGGGTGAAACCTCTCAAACTGAAACGGTTTACCTTTTTGAATCTTTGGATACCATGGAACTTAAGTTGGATGAACTTCGTACAATTTAAAACATTTTTGTGTTGCAATACAAGTGAACGTAACATCTATATCTATCCACCAAATGCGGGAAAAAATACATATGTTCTCCGGAAAATCATATATACTATACAAATATAACTGTACAACATCGTTTGTTCGGTAAGTGAAGTGCATGTACATGATCTTTGTGATATAAAAAAAGGAGTCATATACCATTTAGCATGGGCAAATATGGCTCCAGTTTGAAATCCAGAAACTACAGCTATGTCGAACATGGCTGTAATCAGGCAAATTTTCAGAATGAATAATAGTCATATCTTTGACAATAATTACAAAATTACAAGTCATAGAGGACCTTGTAATCAACAGAAGATACAATCTCGGTAAGTTGTGGACATGAATTGGTGTCGTTAGCAATCGGAGGTTGAGTGTATGAGCCTCTTAGCAGGCCATCGACAATGACTTTGTATGCAGCTTCTGAGGGATGGAAGCCATCCCATGACCCATACTTTTGTGGATCATCACAAACTCTGTACTCTCCGTATCCACATCCTCCTGTGGGGGACACACCATGAGGTCCTCCTCCACCACAGCAAGCCACCAAAGGGTACTCGATCCCTGAACAACAGTTATAGCAACGTGGACCGGGGATCAGTTAGGAAAAGGTGTTCCGTGACTAGCAATACCCCGTTATCGGAGTTTTAAAAAAGTGAAATAAATCATGGACAGTGATTATATTGTATCTTGTGTATCCACAAATAGTCGTCCTAAAGTATGACCATATGGGACCTATGCAAAAAATAAAAGACCTGAGTGAATAGCGTATTTTATCCGCACATTATTATTTTATTTTATTTTTGCATGACACCTATTGTTATATTTTTGGATGAAAATTTGTAGATGTACAAGATACATTATAACCTATGTCCATAATTTATTTCACTTTTTTTTTCAAAACTTAGAAGGGCGACTTCCAACAATGTAGTGCCGCTACAACTAGTTTCAAAATGCAGTTTCCTATTTGATGAGCCAACATGAGACAAAATTTTTTTTTGAGATTTTAAATCTTATGTTTTAACTGGTTTATTGAACAAGTTGCTTGTTAAATCTAATTGCACTAAGAGGTGGCCTACCACTCGCTTATTGCTTATCGCTTTTACGAACCTTGATCCAAGCAACTACTGAAAAAGTTGATATCACATTATACATGAGAGAAAATGACAACGGACAAGTACACTATCATCCAAAAGTTGGTTTTGCTTTAGTATATTGTGCCCATGGGCGAAATGAATGTTGGGTTGTGTGCATCTTGGTATAGAGAGGTCGGGTTTAAACTCTCTTGCTTGTATAGTATAGATTCTCTGAACAAGGACGTTTAGAGAATTCTAATGTCATGTCATGGTCATGATTTGTCACATATTGACTATTAAAAGTTTACCAAATGTTATTATTTGGTGAAATCCATGATGTAATATCCAAATTTTATTTGGAGAATGTTTATGATATCATTTCCACTGAAGATGTCAATCTATTGTTTACCCTTTCAAATTCCATGATGAGAATGTTCAAAATGAATGATACTTGTGTTATCATGTCATTGAAAGTTTTAGTCATAAGCTTTGACATGTTTTATTTATGTAATTAAAATTATGATGTCAAAGTCTGATGGAAAATGAGCAGTGATAAATTATGAATCCATGTGTCTAGTAACATATTGTATTGCATCATATTTATAGGTGTTTTATGTTAGATATGGCTATTAATTTAGCAAATAGTTTGCTTGTCATCATGTGATTTAAGTATCTATAGATAAAATGAGAAGTTTCGGTCAGATATTTCATTTATGGGCAATGTCTTATGGTCTATGATAGTACTCTGACCAACGTTGATTACTGGCATGTCCCATTTTTCGGATGAGTAATGTTGTTATCCGCTTTCAACCCAACGGTGATATGGATTAGAACATCACTAGAGCTTGTTTTTATTCATTTCACTGCAAGTTCAGTTATGTTTGAAGTTTCAAATTGATGCTCATAAAGATTGTGTCCTTGTTTCATCAATGGACCACAAAGTAGAGTTCATTTATTTTAACACTGGTATTGATCTTCGAAAAATGGAAGGAAATGACTCTCTTCTTGATAAAGATTTTCGATCTTCATCATGCACTATATGAAGAGGCTCCCAGAGTTCCTATCATGAGTTCTTCCGAGGAAAAGGAAAAGTATGGTTTAAAAACAAAGAAGTGGGAAAATTTGAACCATTGTTCACTCCTCATGATGAAGCATACCATCTCCTCCGAGATAAAGAAAGAAATTCCCGATTCAGTGTATGCCAAAGAGTATTTGGCCTCCATTGATAAATATTTTCGAGATATATTACCCGTTGAAAATGGGCTTGAAGTGGTTTTTCTATGAGGACAATAGAGAATAAAGCATTATGAGACATTTTGTTTATTCAAATGAACATTTCGTTCTTTATAATGCAATATTTTTTATTTTTTCTTACCATGTGGTGGGAATTTTTATGTCCTTGACGAATTAGTTGTTTGTAACAATGATATGTGCCATGGAACTCTTAAGATGTAAGTGATAATGAGACCTTGTCGAAATTGTGGTCATGTTTAATTACCACATTTCGAGGGGGATTGGGATGTCTCATTGAATATGAGAAATGATCAATGTTTTAAATTCTTCGAGCAGGATGGAACCAACGAGAAGTCTTACTTTGGAGAATGAATTATTACAGTGAATGAAAAATGACTCCTTTTAGAATGATAATGTATATTTATTCCCCTAAGAGCATTAGGAACCACACATGAATTTTAAAGTGTGGCAAGTTTGCTAATCTAATGTTGATTATGATGTGTGTTGTTTATAATCATGTATCATGCTTCACTCAAGTGGTAAATTTGTCAGTATCATGTGACTCATGGTTACATTCCAGACCAACATCGTTTTATGATCATGTGTTGCAGCTCATGAAGTTCTTTTCCATCTTTTTCCCAACAGTGTTGTGCTTTAGAACTAAAATGATTTTTATGAGGATTTTGGATATAGTTTCCATTTTCTTCTAAAGTGATCATCAGGAAACTTGGAGCGTATGAACATGCATCTTAAGGATAACTCCATTGGATCTTTATTCATATGAATGAAGTAAGTTGAGAAGAAATGCCTAATGCAACACTTTGTGTTGAGACTCAACAATTTCCCTTTAATTAATAATGTGTGTGTGTGTGTGTGTGTGTGTGTGTGTGTGTGTGTGTGTGTGTGTGTGTGTGTTAATAAGCTCTAATATTGCATGAAGCTCGATAGAGTTTCCCTAGTGGGTTGTTTTGACGCTTGTGTTATTATAAGATGCTCTTGTGCTAACTAAGTTAAGAATGTATGTATGACTCGACCAAAAGGTTTTGTCATATAGGTGAAGTTAACATAGGGATATGTTGCCTAGAGAGATTCAACTATGAAATCAGACCAACGTTGGTGCCCTCATACCATAAGATGACGGGAGAGTAAGATTGCGACCTTGTGAAGATGAAATATTTTAGCCAAGAAATTTCTATCTTCTGTTTGTGCCATAAATAGTCTTGGTGATGCCTTATATTTTTATTGAACTGAGTTTCACCAAGATATAGTTCCAAATGGAGTATAAGTTCTATTATAACGACATATGTCGATAGAGTACGGAAGAAAATATTATGCACTAGTATTTTGTCGCACCTACTACTAATGTTAAGGGCAACAAAGGTGGACATTTTTTGTCTCCAAGGAACCATTATGAGCTGATCAAATAATGTGAGTTCCTTATGCTTCGCCGTCAGAAGCAATATGAGTATTAAAATACGAACACGCCCTATTTTTGATCGGGATAATTGGCAAATGTACAAGTAAGTTCAGAAGTGGAACATTAGAAAGGCCACCTAAAAGTTTTGAAGTGAAGGCAAGGCAATAAAGTTTACATGCTAACTAGTAAGAAGTCCAAAATTCAAGATATTCGTGGGTTATTCAGACTTTTTTTCCCACGAGATGTGTGGACTTCACAGTTTCCACGTTATGTTACATCCTCACTCTCGCATATGGAGCTATACCGTGAAAAAACACCATAATGACACATACGGCATTAGAAATAATGCACTTTATTATGAGACATGTTAAAATGCTATTGAGTGGGTTTTATGTCAAGAAGTTTTATTCCCGAAATTATGTTGGTAGTCAGCATTTCTAAACCACTTACTGCAATATGAACACACAGTTTTCTATGCGATTAACAACAAGTAAAATAGTGTTACCAAAACCATTGACAATATGTTTTGTGTTGTGAAAGATACGATCCAGGATCAAGCTATTGTTGCTAAGCATATAAAGAAGATTTGTATGTTTTATGGATCCGTAACTTGAGGCTTACCACCCATATTGAAGTTTAAGTTGTCGGCATGGGTTGCTGGAAAGCCTTTTGATTCTGGAAATAAGGACCTTCTAATAAACCAACTCGCATAAAGTATTATGTTACCATTTCGAAATAGTCTGGTATGCTATAAGCGTTGAGGTTCCGTCACATATCACTGGTTGCCGTAACACCTCACTTTGGTGTATTATAGAATGGGTGAATGAAGTTAAACATAAACAATTTAGGGGGAGAATGTTGGTTAGACCTGTTTTGGTTTAAGAATAACCGAGTCAAAACAGAGGCCCCAAAAACCGACTTTGGGTTGACCACGTCCTCACACCTATGAGTCTTGATCGGAGGCCCCAAAAACCGACTTTTGGTCAAGGTCCCCAATGCCCAGCGCGTTATATAAAAGGAGTAGATAAGATGCTGTTAGAAGCTAACAGGAAAAAAAAGTTCTTACCCACCTACACTACCCGATCTAAGTTGGTGCTGAAGGGGTTAGAAGACCGACGACCACCGCCAGCCTCTAGGAGGACAGTGCCGATGGCTCCTAGACATCTACATCGTCCACCTGCTGCTGCTGGAAAACTGCATCGATCTACCTCAATAACCCGTAAGTTCGTCCCCTAATCCCTCTGTTAGTGTCCCTTAGGTGCTCTAATGTATGATCAGATTAAGTTAATCCTCTCCCTAATGAGGTTTTAACTCTAATGATCCCATCTCTCCTAGACCCCAACAGTAAGAAAAATAATACTCATAGAACCAATGAAAAGTCAGTTTTAAATTGAAAAGATCACACTAAAAGCAGTGTTAACCTCAGGCAAGACAAACAAACACGTTGAGTCTTGATTTGGGGAGTCACTCGGAACTGTCATATGTTGGTATGTTGGTTAGCAAAAAAAAATCTTGTATCCTATGAAGTGATTTCGTAGTAGATAGTAGAAGGCTTTGAACTCACCATATTTTTTGGGAGAACGGAAGATCTCCATAGCAGCTTCATAGTAATCAGCATAGATGATTTTCACGCCTGGATGAAGCTTTCGCAAGTTTTTCAACTCATCCATAAGAATTTTGTTGTGATATTGCGAGAATTCATTCATCCAACGGATGCAACCAGTCTCTGGCTCATAATCTTGCGCCTTTTCGCTCCTGAATATCATGAGGTAGGTTGGGACGCACCCAATTGGAAGGTTGCCAGGAACTAGCAACGTTTTGGCGCCCAGCCCAATCAATTCCTGCACTACTTCTAGAATTAGGACGCAATAGAAACAATATGTAGTAAATTAGTAAACAATAGCAGCAACTGTAGAGAATGACTCACGGTGATAGTAGAAGAAATTTTGGCAATAACACTCGGAGTGAGGTCACGAATCGTCTCAAAGGGCAACCCGGAGAGAAGTGGTCCGTTGTAATCGTTGCCCCCAATTTCACCAACTAAGAAGAGAGATGTACTCATCATGTTGGTGCAATCTGTTTAGTAAACATGGTTCTGAATCATTCTGTACAGATGACATCGTAGTTCACAACATATAATGTCAAGAAAGTAGCAGAAAACAGTATTGTACAGTGATGGAACAGTAAAGGGCTGGTAGAAAGTTTACCAACATTATTTCTTATCTCATTAGAGTGCAAGTTTAGATCTACAGTCTCTTCGTAGCATGTTAATCCATTTCCCGTCATACTGTATCATCGTCAGTTCCTGGGTTTCGGCAAATCATCTCTCGGAAACCGCTTCATGCGAAAGAACACTTAATATTTTCTAACTTGTATCGGCAAGGAAGTTGACAGTTTTTGAAAGGAAGAGCTAGCAGCCCCGCGTCGCTCTCAGGGGCGGCTCGGGCGGAACCCTACCCCTGCCACCGCCGCCCCCACTCTCCCGCCCTCTCCCCTGCCGCCGCCGGCGTGCGTCGCCGGGACAAAGTCTCGCTGGCGGCCGGTGGCGGCGGGCCCGTTTCCTCACGTGCGCAGCTGCCGACTGCCCCTGCTCTCTGGATCTGGTGCTTCTTCGCTTGGTCGTGCGTGTGTGGCTGCTCCCTGCGAGTCGCGGCACTGTGAGGCTCGGGCGTTCCGTGCCTCGGCGGCCATGGCGCCTGCTTGCTCGCGGGGGAGGTCCTCGATGGCGAGGTCGTTGGCCCGCGCGATGGGGCTGCGACGCGTCGGCTTCTGCGCGGCGCGGGAGGTGGTTCCAGGATTCGGCGGGATGGGGCTGGCCCCAGTCCGGCGCTGTCCTGGCTTGGTGGCGGCGTTCACGGCAAGATCCGCCGGATTTCGTCCCGGATCTGACAGGTGGTTCTGCTGTCTCCCACCTCGGTGGCAGGACGGCCTTCCTGAGCTTGGTGTCGTGGTGGGCGGGACAGTGCCTTGGTGTCGTGGGTGCTCCCCAGCGTGGTGCTGTGCGGTGCCGGTGGTTCTCTGGGTGCTTCCCTTGATGTTATTGGCTGCTCCATTCTTGCTGGTATGCGTGGTGCTGGGCGGTAAGGTGGCTGCCTGTAGTGTGTTGGCCGTTGTTGGCCGGTGGCGTGCTCCCTGGTGGTTGCTACGGTCGTCCACCTCTTGGCTTGGCTATCATCCTGCAGCGGGCACTACTAGGAAAAGGCTAATACGTGACGCACCAAAATTGCATAGCCGTGACGCATCATGGTGCGCCACGCCTATCACGCCGCGCCTATTAAAATAGCCGTGACGCACCACATTTTGGTGCGTCACGGCTATCTCGTTTAACCGTGGTGCACCGCCTGTTTGGTGCGTCACGGTTATCTTTCGTTACCCGTGGCGTACCACGTGCTTGGCGCGTCACGGCTATTGATTTTGAAATTTGAAAAAAAAGGTGGGACAGATCCAGATCTGGATCTGGCCGCCTAAAATTTTGAAATTTGAAAAACGAAAACAGAGAGGAGGCTGGAGTGGAGGATGGTCGCCAGAGTGGAGAGTGGTCGCCGGAGTGGAGGTGGCCGCCGGAGAGAAGGTGGCCGCGGTATTGGAGGAGGTCGCCGGAGTAGAGGTGGCCGCGGTAGTGGAGGAGGCCGCCGGAGAGGAGGTCGCCGGAGTAGAGGTGGCCGCCGGAGAGGAGGTCACCGGAGGAGTAGAGGTGGTGGTCGCCGGAGTGGACACGAGGAGGTGGTCGCCGGAGTGGATGTGAGGTGGTGGTGGTGGTGGTGGTAGGAGGAGGAAGGGAGAAGGAGAAGAGAGAAGGAAGAAATGAGAGGGGAAAGGAAAAGAAGGAAGAGAAAGAATGGAGAAGAGTGGAGGAAGGAGGAGGAAGTGGAGTATATATAGTTGGGGGGCCTCTCCCGGGGTCGAAATTCAAAAATTCTGCCCAGACTTAGGCATGACGCACCAAACATGTGGTGCGTCATGCCTAATTTTTTTTGATTTTGTAGGATAAAAGCTTCTGTCTTAAATAACTTTTTTTCCTTTCAGAATTTGGAGAATCTAAAAAAAGGCTCACGGGCCGAAGGCAAGTGAAGTTGAGTTCCTTTTTTCTCTAGTTTCTGTTGGTATATTGAACTTTAAATTCCGACATCGTATGCAAAAGTTATGCCCATTTTACTTTTTTTAACGAACTTTTGCTCAGAAAGTCGAAATTCATATTTCAAAATTTTATATAAAAAAGTATACCTTAAACTCTCCTGCATCTATAAGGAATTTATTTTTTTGATGATTTTTAGACATGGAATTCTTTCGTGACAAACCTAGAAAGACGGTCCCGGGGGAGTGGGGTGTGGAGGGAAAATTTCGGTGGAAGCCATAGCCGTGACGCACCATATGTTTGGTGTGTCACGCCTATTGCAATACCCGTGACGCATCGAACATATGGTGCGTCACGGCTATCTTTGCCCACGGCTATGCCCTTAGACCCCCGGCCGCCCAGCATAGCACCCACCTATAGCCGTGGCGCACCGTCTGGATGGTGCGTCACGGATATGCCCTTAGGCGTGACGCACCGAGGCCCACTGGTATGTGGTGCGCCGCGGGTACATAGGCGTGACGCACCGAGCATGTGGTGCGTCACGGGTATGATTTCTCCTATAGGTGTTTTCCTAGTAGTGGGGGTGCCGTTGGGGATGGCTAGTGCCATGGCTTTGCAGATGGCAGCCATGGTAGCGACTCGCTCTCTACGTTGGGGGCCGTTGTGGCTGAGTTCTTGAGCCCCCTCTGTCTAGCCATCAGCGCCAGAGGACGCTGTTCCGCTGTGCTGATGTGCTTCCATGGTTCTGTAGATGGCGGCCATGGGTGCGGTCTCCTCTCCTATGCGAGGCGAGCCGTGGCAGTGGTGGTGGTGGCGTCTCCTTGCTGGTTGCTAGGCTCATGTGTCGGATCCTTGTAGGAACTCTTTGGCGTGTCTGGCGTGGGTGGTCCTTGCGCGTGCTCTCGGCTAGCCTGCCCTTCGGGTATATCAGACCCAGGTGGGGTTGGGGTTGCCCTCGGTGGTGCTATGCTTTTCGACTACGGCGGCGACCCCTCTCGTGCAGTGAGGGTGCTCCATGCGAGAGCTCTATGGCGTGTCTCTGCACTGTGATGCCCTTCGACTCCAGCCGGTTGCAATCAGGCGCCGTGGCGTTGTCTCGGCCGCGTGTGACCTTTCGGCCACACCCACGACACGATGGTGTCGGCGCGTTGTATGGTCTCGGATACGCGTAGCCTTTCGATTACGTCGATGGTGCAATGTCATGGCTGGGTCTCGGCTGACCATGGTCGTTCGACCACTCCGGTGATGCTTCAAGCAAGGCTGTCCCTCCCGCTGACACGTCCGGCGGGCTCTCCCCTGTGATCGCTGTGCTTGGGTCGGGATGAGATTTCTCGTCAATCAACTATCTCCGAGGGCTCTCGGGGTGAGCCCTTCTCTTGCTCTTGTGTGTTGTTTTTGTTGTCTGTGTTTTCTTTTTCCTTCCCTTCTCCTGTAATCCCTGTGTGAACTCTGGTTCATTTGAACCTATCTTGTAGAGGCTGCAAAGCCTCATAGGCAACCATGATTAAAAAAATTCAGGTGGGGATTTATCCCCCCGGTGACCATTCAAAAAAAAACGTGTATCGGCAAACTCTTATCGCCTTTGGGAAAAGAACATCGTTGTGGTAATTTTTGTGAAGCGACGGAAGTTTTATCACGTGTCAGCTGAGATTTCTAATATCAAATACAACTTTAGTTTGGGATACCCATGGATGCAAGCCGCTGGTCCGTTGGGCGTGGCGGACGTTCCGCATCTGCCGGGAGTGCCAAATTTATTCGTTAATCTAGCTGAGCCCATGCATGGCTAATTCACAATCCACAAAAAAATTGTCGGGCTCGATAATCCAGAACCCTGGCGGACGTCCGCCTGCATGGCAGAATGACTCGCATAGCTATGTAATCTGATGGCAAATTACTATTTGCTCAATCACTTTGGTATGACTTAGGAGCATCAGCGTTAATCATGGAAGCTTATGCGGTTAGAGATGGGAGTTTGCTATTGACAAAGGACTTCGAAGGGTGGACGTCGAAACAGACTCGCAGCAAATGGTTAACATGTGGGTTGCCTCTAATTGTGAAATATCCGTAGATGCAGCTATCTTTTTGGAGATAAGCGATCTATCTAGAAATTTAGATTTTTTTTAGCTTAACTTTTATACTAAGCAGAGCTAATGAAGCGGCTCACTTACGCGCTAAACATTGTAGTCCAGAGAGAAGGAGATGTCTATGGGTCAATTATGTTCCTATCTTTCTTGATGCTCGATAAATTTTGTAACACACGCACTATTTTTCTTATCATGATAGCGAAAGGTACCGGAAGGTTTGTAACGAGACAGCTTGGTAACCTAAAATAGTGATGTTTAAATTCAAAAAAAAAAGAGCTAATAACACCAGAGATCCACGAACTTGGCGGCGATGTGCAAACACACCCACAAAGTTGCGCACCGTGGTCTACTGGACCTTAAACTTGGCACTCGGGTGCATTTTGGCCCATATCAAGTCGGCTGGCGACACGTGGCGCCGTGTTTTTGCAAAAACCACCTTATAGAATTTTTATATCACCGATATGGCCTTATTGCTGCCGGTCCACGTGTCAGCAGCGTTAGAAATAATTAAAATTTTAAGCGCTAGGCTTGTGTTTCGAACTCGCGACCTCCAGAGAGGTTACGCATGTGTCTACCACTGGCCCTCGCATGCTTTCTGTTAATCCTATAGGATTCATATATATAATATAACAGGAAGCGTTATCTAATTTGTTTTTAGAGTATAATTATTTGTCAGCCAGCCGCTAGCTAGTATCAGCCGGCCACTAGCTAGTGTACGACTCAGGGCCGCCGCGGCGAGAAGCTGCTCGTGTACGACTACTTCCCCCACCGGACGCTCCACGATCTCCTTCACGGCGGCGGCCTCGAGAGCAGGCCAGCGCTGATGTGGCCGCGCCGGCACAAGATCGCGCTGGGCGCGGCGCGCGCGCTCGCGTACCTGCACGAAGGTCGGCACGGGGACGCGCCGGTGGTGCACGGCAACGTGCGGTCGTCCAACATTCTGGTGGACGAGTACTTCGTGGCGAGGGTGACGGAGTACGCGGAGGTGGGCAGGTTGCTGGTGCCGTCGGCGGCGGAGGCGGTGCTGGCTGCGGCGAAGGCGGACGGGTACAGGGCGCCGGAGCTGCAGTCAATGAAGCGCTGTGGCCCGCGGACGGACGTGTACGCTTTCGGGATACTGCTGATGGAGCTACTGATGGGGAGGAAGCCCTCCTGCGTGGCGAACGGAGGCGACGACCTGCCGTCGGTGGTGAAGGCGGCGGTGCTTCAGGAGACGACTATGGAGGTGTTCGACGCGGAGGTGGCAAAGGGGGTGCCGAGCCCGGCGGAGGAGGGGCTCGTGCAGGCACTGAAGCTGGCGATGGGGTGCTGCGCGCCGGTCGCGGCGGCGAGGCCGAGCATGGCAGAAGTAGTGCGGCAGCTGGAGGAGAATCGGCCCAAGAACAGCCGGTCGGCGCTGTACAGCCCCGCCGATACAAGGAGCGAAGCCGGCACGCCGAAGACGGCCTAGGCATATAACTATCCTTTACGATGCTTAATTAATTGTCCATGATGGTCTTCGTGTACCTCTGGTCGATCGCCATACCGAGAACATCCATCGATCTGTCTCCGCTTTGATGAGTCAGTCAGGAATCCTAGGTGTTCCAACATGTGTAGCACAATTAATTAAAGAGAGAAACGTTGAGCCACAATTAATACTAGTATGCTTCGCTACCGAGCTTATTAAGCGTTTAGTCTATTTGCCTGACACAAATGCTTGCGAGCTAGATTGGCAGTGTGGCTCTGTTCGAGCTGAAGAGGTCGTGGGATCGACCCCCCGCTCCAACAGTAGTAATTTTGGTATTTCTCCGTCCCAACTGACATGCGGGGCCCTTCTAACACGTGAACCCTCAGCAATAAGGTCATATCTATGATATAAAAATTCTATAAGGTGTTTTTTGCAAAAATACAATGCCACATGTCGCCAGCAGACTTGATATGGGCCAAAATGCACCCGCGTGCCAAGTTTAAGGTCCAGTAGACCACGGTGCGCAACTTTGTGGGTGTGTTTGCACATCGCCGCCAAGTTCGTGGGTCTCTGGTGTTATTAGCTCAAAAAAAAATGCATTCAACTAAAACGACCCATTAATTGATCTTCATAAATTCGCGAGGGACAAAGAGAAGTGTACAGGTCAACGAAAAAAAAACCTGCTAAATCGTTGGGGCAGAGCAAGTCGAGCATGGCGCGGAACCAATCCATCTCCATGTCCAGGTGCACCGTGTCAGCATGAGCCAGGGGCACCCCGTTCTCCCATAAGAATTCCGGGCTCAGCGCCGTTGCGCCGCCAACGGCGAAGTTGGCGCCTCTCGCGAAGTCCTCCGCGCTCCGCCCGCCCCAGTACGGCGGCACGAACGGCAGCCCCAGCGCGTCCGCTGGCGCACCCACACCACACGGATTTCAGAATTAGTACTCTCGCTAGTAATTCACTGCTCGCGAGGACGGTGTTTGTGCCGTACCAATGAAGTCGACGATGAGGCGGCCGTTGGAGTAGCGGCCGGTAGCGTTGTTGAAGTAGGTCTCGCCGTAAGGCAGCCTGAGCACGGTAGCGCCGGTGTCGTTGGGGTAGACGAAGCGGTAGTTGCCCGTGTCCGCCAGGGAGTCCCCGAAGCTGAACACCCGCGTGTAGCACGCCGAATCCGCCCGCGCTGGTTGCGCTGCCGCCAGTACCAGTAGAATCACCGCCGTTGCCGTCCTGGAAGCAGACAAAGCCATGCCTTTGTTTTCTCCAGTGGACGTGGGTTCTCTCCTGTTTCTCGGGGACTCGATCGGGGTGGACGGAGACGGGGCCGAGAGGGAAGAAGGTGCTGAATCACAGACTGTCACCAACCCAACCCAACTGCCGCGACATCTTTCACCGGCCACTGACAGCAACTGGTGATACAGGCTACCTTAGGACCTTCAACGTAATAATCTCCACCATCTATCAATGAACTCACTGGTGAGACAATACTCATGGATCAGCCCCACGATAAAGAAACCCCACGCTATCGCGTCTTCCTAGTTCTTTAATCAGAATCAAAGTCAAACACACAGCAGGAGGACCAGATGGCATCGAGCATGAAACAAATGCCGATGAAAGTATACGAGTGGGACATCAGACTTTTCGTAATGCATCGTCTCTTAATGATATCCTAAATACTGTTGTAAACTATATAAACTAAATAGCTGATCCCACTAACCATTTCTCTCAACATGCCACCTCATTGGCCCACTATATCAGCCATCTCACGTCCATGTCATCCCACCCATGTTTATTTTCAAAAAAAATCATTTTGTTCCTGTTTTGTTATTGCTATCCAGCCTACCTAGAAATAGCACAGCCTGGTCCACCACCGTTTCATCTTCGTGTCCAATACAACTCTGGCTCTTCTTTCCCCCACGATTAAGGCTAGGCATACGAGAAGTTCCCGTAGTTTTCTTGCTTCCAGTAGTTCTGGCTTCAGCCTATTTATTCATATCAATCGCCGTCTTCCGGCCTCCATCCTATTCTCCTCGCCTCCTAACTCCATGCCGTCTAGCTCGGCCACTTGCAGTATCTGCTCGCTTTGTTGCGTTTCTTATCTGCCCACGTCTCCTTAATCCTCTAATCCCAATCCCCGACTGATATTTTTTGCAGCCGGTTTGTAAATTATTCTTCAATTTTCGGCACAATTTTAGATTTCCTCATCCTCAGGTTGTGGTGACCTGGTCGCCGAAGCAGTCGTCGTAGTCCTTCCTAGTAGGCTCTAGCGAGTTGGATCGACACTGTAGCAGTCGCCATGTTTTTCCTAGCTAGTTGCCGCGGTCCAATCTCGTCACCGGATCAACCTGCACCCATTGAGATTTTCATCACTGTCCATTACGGATCGTCGCTGCCGCACTGTCCGCCCCATGTAAAAACGTTGACCAACGGGGGAAGGATCTCTCCCTTGGCTATACGTTGTTAGGTAGGTGAGACACCCGGTTTATTCGAGCAAGCCTTAGCTAGGACTCGATTTTTCGAGTATGCCGCAGCTGGGACTCGAACCCGGGCGGGCTGGCTCCACACCCGGAGACCCAACCACCAAGCCAGCACTTGGTTCTGGTCCGCCCCATGTACATCGAGGGTTAATTGACTGACGTAGGAAGAGTCTTTCCGATGTCCCGTCACATATTGGGATTCACCCCGTACTGGTACCCCGTCGTGTCCCATTTTTTACTGGGATTTTTGGTCTGCAGGTTAGATTAGTGTCTCACTCTTTATCACTCTGTCTCTACTCTTTTTGTAGAAAACAAGTGTATTTTTTTTTGGATCCTATGGAATTCATTTGCTTAGAGAGGTTACAACTTAGTATTACCAAATCAATTTGTTCATGCCGAACCTTGTGGGTGTACAACATCAATATCAATCATAAGAAATGCTTTGTTGAAGGATTTTTTTAGAAGTTACTTCTTCGATCAGGTAAAGCGCAGAATTTTATTTGTTCATGTAGCTTCTTCCGGAGCTTACCTGGTTGCGTCTCAGAATTCTAAAGGGCGGCAACAAGTGAGGAGTTGAGTCAAGCTTAATTCAGCTTGCTCACATATCAACAACTTTAGACATGTTTTATGCGCGGTTAAGATTTGAGACCACAAGTTGACGACAACAAGGGCCAATGCTACCCAAAGAGATGTTATTGACCATCATAAATTGATATTGGGAATTCGGGTAATCTGGTTGTCCATCGATCAATCGAGTCTGACATATTCTTATTTTTCTTAAGTCTTAGAATTTTTTTCATGAAAGTGATGCTGCACTATTCATGTCTTGCCAATGAGTGCTGAACATGCACTCCATATCAATCATTTACTTACTCCAAATATTCTCAACTTCGTAATTTGTTAACTCATAAGTTTATGTTCATTTCTGTAGGTCATTATGATTTGTGTTTAGTAAGAAATGTAGCAATGTTCATCCTATTATTAAATCTACTATGTATTTCTCGACATGTGTTTAGCTTTTCTCTGTTGGTGTGGGCATATTTTAAAATTTATTAATAAATAAATATCCGCAGCAACGTGCGGGGTATCATCTAGTATAACTAAATAGATCATCCCACTAACCATTTCTCTTAACATGCAGCCTATCCGCCTCAGCAATATGCCATGTCATCATTTATGTTTTAATTTATTTATTTTAACCACCTCAGCTAAAAAAAATGCCTATGCACCATGAGGCCACTTCATTATACTTTTTTTTCGAACTCAGGGTGCAGGGGATGTATTCATCTTCTCCTCAATTACTCCACCTGCTGATTGGTTTTTCACTTCTTCTCTTCATCTCCCTCACTTAATCCACTTCTCTTCATATCCCTCCGCCCCTTCTCCACCGAACAGGAGTAACCCATGGAGCTTCCACGACAATTGTGTGCATGCTCCTCTCCTCAAGATTCGTCATGTTTCTCTCTTGGAGAAGAAACATGTTGAACAGGCGAATTTGAAGCCCCTATCACCAACGTCCATGGCCTGTTGGTATGGTGCGTGCCAGATGGGACGATTTTTGAGCCCTCGCTGCTTCCCGTGGCCCTTTTCCGGCCCTCACCTTTCTTGCTTCATTGGTGTCAGAGTTTCCTTCCCTGAGCACGTGCAGAGATGAGTCAATCTTCGATTATTTTCCATGGCACAAATATGTATCACACATGTGTATTAACTTCTTTTTTCCAGATTGCCTTTTAGCATGTTATTGCTTAATATAATGAATCCAACAAATAATTGATTTCGTTTCCTTGCTATAAATCTATATAAGCTGTGTATTTTTCATGCATATCACATTTTCTTACAAAGATCATTATAAAATCGTGCAGTCTCAGTCCCTATATTAAACCATGCCAATATACTGCCATGATAGCCTGCTTATCGAGTCTACATCCCCCGACCGGTACATCTTCTTTGCTTATCATCTACTTGCACTCCTCTAGAAGTCTATTACTCCCTAATCTTTGCATGTAATATTTCATTTTATCAGTTTAATTTTTTCATCTGCCAGATTCAATTGTTTACACAGAAAAGTGTTTCGATTTACATGGAGGAAGCTGTCAGTTTGTTAGGTCCACACATAATTGACCACAACTTTGAACATCCTTTTTGTTGCAACATTTAAAAGCTGCAAGACGGGTTGTTGTTCATCTTCATCCCAAACTTCAAAGTGAATGATGATAAGAATTTTTGAAATGATGTCTGATACAATCCTCTCATTATCTTGATCAGCTGTCTGGCTAGCTAGTAATATGCGGAATTGTACTTATCTTCATGCTTTGTTTGCAGGCAGGCCATTGTTACAGATCCAGCCAAATTAATTCACCATGTGTTCTCCACATTTTTTTCGATTGGTTTATGTTGAATGTGGCTGGAGCATTGCATTTATTGTATGCAGGAATCAGTTGGTGATAAAGTTTGTATAAGGTCTGTTATCTAATTTATTTTTTGTAATGGATTATGTTTTATCGGGCTAGCTGGAGCCTAGAGCTAGCTTATGGAAACAGAGGATGTATTTATGATCTGCATATCTTTATATCATGATTTATGACTTCATGCCCAGAGAATATTTGATGTATATACCTGCAGTTTCTCAGTCCTTTAGCACGTCTGAGATGCTTTATTTACGAGAACCGAGCAAGCTAGCCTACATCCATTCTTATTAAATGTTATTTTTAAACACGTTGCTTCTCAATCTGTTTATACTCATCTTCAGAGCATTGTGTTGCCAATTCGGACTAGAGTAATTTGACAAAACTATATTTCCAGAGATTTCTCTCTGATATAAAATTACAGTGGACACTAGGTATATCATCTTTTCACCCATAATTCGAGATTTTACTTGCGTAATTGTGTGCTAATGTTCACTAATTTCAGTACAATATCATATAAATGCCTCCTATATATAATTATTTAATTTGAGCTAATCTCCACTTACTGATCTATTTGTTATCGTATTGCCGACTTTGGAGTTCTAGGTTCTCATTTGGTGCTATTCCTTTTCTATACATAACTTTTAATATCAGCATAAAATTCACGCAGCAACGCGTGGGGTATTATCTAGTTATAAGAGATAACCATCCTAATGCATGGTTTCTTAAGGGTTGTATCTAAGTGGACTAATATTTAGTGAATTTGGTCTCATGCTTGCATGTGATTGGTCTAATCACATTTTTTACCTATGATCTCGTGCAACAACCGTATGCTAAATAAGTCCTTCCCTAACGGGGCTATCTTAGCGCGGTATCATATGAAATTTGCTTATGTGCCACCATATTTAATGAAGAAAGAGATTGTAGTTGTATATAAGATACAACTCTTGCACGAGATCATAGGCAAAAAAGATTGATAGCCCAATCATAATCAAGCATTAGGCCAAAATAATTAAATGTAACTTAGATTAGATACAATCTATAAGAAACAATGCATTTAGGGTAGTTGTTTCTTAGATTGTACTCTTACCTAGGATAGCGTGCTAAGATACAATGCATTACGAAAGGCCAAAGATTACAACACCACTCTGTTTCTTCAATTAATACGGTGCCACATCAGCAATATACCTATGTTTTCGTGTCTAGATACAACCATTACGGAAAGCCTTAGTACATTTTCCGTGATAAGATGTCTTATTTATACTATTTATTATTTATCTTTTTTCTTGAAATCAGTAGAATCAATTATTTAATATCTATTTTTTTGTACAATAACTTGTGTGCTTTATTCAACCATCAACATCCGAATTACAGTCAGCCACTGGAGAGCTCAGCGTGCATACACGTAAATTTTGCGCAACAGTGAGCTGACATGTTCACTTCACGTCGGCCATGAACAATACTAAAATTATGAAAACTAACACTATGCTCGCTAATCTCCCGTAGAATAGGACAGATCAGAGAACGGTCCTTACTTTTTTCCTGCTAGTGTCTAACCAACACCACATAATCAACTTCGAAGACCACATTATCGAAACCCCTTGAAGCTGCAAATAAAACTTGACCAATGCTTCAATGGTTAGGGGATCCTAAACCCCTTCATAAATCTTGCACGAAGCTGAACTCGTGGCTGACCATGTTGTGCACCCCACTCAAACAGATTGTATGCAAGGACGCAATATTCTAAATGCTGTTGTGATTTACATGAAGTTGTTTACGAGTTTCGTTGGAAAAAAGTTAAATGGAGTAATTTTAAAGATAGACGTCGAAAAGACTTATGATAAAGTCAAGTGGTCTTTCCTACAGCAAACATTCAGAATGAAAGGTTTTTTTTTTATGAGTGGCATACTCGGATCCATAACTTTGTTTCCGGAGCAAGTGTAGCCATAAAAGTTAATGATGACGTTGGCCGCTACTTCCAAACGAAAAAAAGGTTTACGATAAGGCGATCCGTTATCACATATATTATTTATATTATTTAATATAGTTGCGATGTTAGCTATAATAATTGAGCGTCCAAAGCTGGATGGTCAAATTGAGGGTGTAGTTCCACATCTTGTAGATGGTGTGCTATCTATTCTTCAGTATGCTAACGATACAATTCCTTTTATGGAACATGACTTGAAAAAAGCAAAAAACATTAAATTAATTTTATCAGCGTTTGAGCAACTTTTAGGAATAAAGATCAATTTCCATGAGAGTGAATTGTTTTGTTCGGTGAGTCCAACAATGACGTTGCCTTATATGCTGAGTTATTCGGTTATGGACAAGGTCAGTTATCTAGGCATTCCAATTCATTTCAGAAGGCTTACGATAGCTCAATGGAAACAAGTCGAGGAAAGGATAAAAAAAGACGGAGTAATTGGAAAGGAAAATTACTATCCTTAGGTGGAAGATTGGTTCTTCCAACTACCAAAAGGAGTCTTACATATATTGCATTATTTTCGATCAAAATTATTTTGGCAAGGAGACAGTGAGAAAAAGAAGTATCGGCAGGCTAAATGGAATATGTTGTGTCGTCCCAAAGAACAAGGAGGGCTGGGTATTCAGGACCTAGAGGTCAAGAATAGAGCTCTCCTAGGTAAGTGGTTATTCAAACTGCTTACCGAAGATGGGGTTTGGCACTCTCCTAAAGAGGAAGTATATAGGCTCAAAAGCGACATCATAGGTCTCTTGGAAACATGGTGATTCTCATTTTTGGTTGTCCTAATGGCGACGAAGAAATTCTTCTTTCCATATGGTTCTTTCTCCATAAGGATGGATCTGAGATAAGATTCTGGGAGGAAAGGTGGCTGGATACTACCACTCTTCGCGAACAATATCCAGCTTTATACAACATAGTTTTGGCACGTCACAAAAGCGATACACTCGCTAAGGTGTTGGAGCATAACCCACCTACGATGACGTTCTGAAGGGACCTCGTTGGGCCTAGACTAGCTTCCTAGAACGAGTTGCTACAGAGGTTAATTTTATTTAATCTAACACTCGGGATAGACGAGTTTCGCTTCAACTTACATACTAGTGGTAAGTTCATAGTGGATTCTATGTATAAAGCATTAATCCAAATGGATGGACCAACCGATAACAATAAGAAAATTTGGAAAATGAGGATTCCCCTTGAGAACAAGGTCTTTGCATGGTACCTTCGTTGGGGTTATCCTCACTAAAGATAATCTTGAAAAACGCAATTAGCACTAGAGTAAGAAGTGTGTCTTCTGTCATAAGGAAGAGACTATGAAGCACCTTTTCGTCGAGTGTAAATTTGCCAATTTTATATGATCAATCATCTAGATAGTTTCTAGTCTATATCGACCACTAAGTATAGCCAATATTTTTGGCAGCTGGCTAAATGGGGTGGATAAAAGGTTCAAACAACTTATTAGAGTGGCAGCGTTAGCCGTTATTTGGTCGCTTTGGCTATATAGAAATGACAAGATTTTAAATGATAAAATTTCCTCTACCACACAGGTAATCTACACGATCACATCTACTCTCCGTTCGTGGTCTCTTTTGCAACGTGTCGAGCATCGTGACCTATTTTACGGATGTGTGTACGCATCTGGAGGATACGGCGAAGGAGTTTGTATCCCGACATGGATGGCAGCATAATTTGCGGATTGGTCCTCCGAGTTCTTAGGCGTTTTACACTCTCATTCTGATATGTAATTCGCCTGTTTTTATTTTATGTTTTGGACGTGTTTCGACTATGGGCATCTTTAGCTATACAGAGGCCGGGTGTGTACTTGCTTGAACATAAGTAATAAAGATCCCTTTATTGGAAAAATCTTGTACGAAGTTCCCCGAAAATGGCTTCCCACCCATGCTACTATTCTTGTCCCAGCAACTCCCAAGGAAAGCTGGATTGCTCCAACCGAATTTATTTTTATCATACCATCTAGCGCCTCCTTCCATCTACAAACCGGTCTAGGACCCTACTCATTATTCTGAACTCAAGAAAATTCCAGAGATATAAGTGTCTCTCTGACAAACTTCATGGTTTTAGCTGGTTCAAAACCCTTTTCGCCACGAGTCAGATTGTTTCTAGATGTCCAGATGTTGTACTCACTCCGTCTCGAATTAATCTAGGTGCATCCATATTTTGACAAATTCAAAACGGGGGTACATGACAGTGATGCTCAAAGATCTCTCCATTTCATTGAATATATCTTCACATAGGATATGGGCAATTTAACTAGAAGTACGCTTTTAGCAGCCTCCCAGAATAACTTTGCATGACTGCAATCAATAAGAGCTTGCTCCAGTGTTTCAGATTCGGCTTTGCAAACCCCACAAGTGTTATTCGCCATGACATGCCGCCGTGACAGGTCCTGTAATAGGGAAAGATTCCACGAAGAACCCACCACCAAAAAACACGCACTCTGGGTACAACGCCGATTTTCCACGATCTCTTCCATACCTCTTCATTTTGCATGGAAGATGTTTCAGAGTTTCCATTTTGAGCGTCATGTTGCCTCTAGTTCTTTAAAACCAGTGCTCTATATGATGATCGAACTGAATAAGAACCAGATTTTTCTTTTGACCATGCAGGCCAGTCTTCTCCACCTCCACTTCTCAAGGGGATCTTCAAAATTGCCTCAACGTTAGGAGCAAAAAAAGATCTTTAATCAAAGGTGCATTCCATTGATGATCTGCAGTCATGAGTTCATTAACTGACAACAATGGAAAAACATATCGTTGGCCCATCGGCCTCATCGCAATGGATTCAAATATCCAATTATCATCCCAGATTAACATTGTTTCTCCTGAACCGATTCTCATAGTCAAGCCTAGCTTGAGGGCTTCTCTTTCGGCTAAAATTGCTCGACACATTCTTGACGCAGCCCTCGGGTAGTCGCCTCCATGAAATTTCTGTCCAGGAAATACCTGCTCCTCAAAACCTAGGCACATAAAGAATCTGGAAACATCAGCACTATCTACGCTTGTTTCCCTAGCAGAAGAATATTAAAAGCCTGCAAATCCCTAAACCCCATGCCCCCTTGGGACTTAGGAATTGCAAGTTTGTCCCAAGCCAAGCTGCAACTATTGCTTGTCCAAATTACCACTCCACCAGAATTGTGCCATAAGTTCCTTTTAGAAGCTAAAAACAACTGATGCTATAAGTACTCATGCTATAAGTTGGCTTAGCCTTAAAACAGATTTGTTAAGTACTTCCTTGCCAGTAAGTCATATTCCTTTCTGCATAACCACCCATTTTGCTCTTTGCACTATCAGCAATATGCTCAGATGCTTCACTAGTTAATCGGCCAGCCGTTGTCGGCAGCCCCAAGTATTTCTTGTTGAAGGCTTCCACTTGGATATTCAAGACTTGTTTAACTTTTGTCCGATGTTCCTCAGACATACATGGACTGAAAAACAGGGAGCTTTTCGCCTTATTAACCTTCTGTCCTGGCGCTGCATTGTAAATTTGAAGGATCTCATTAAGTCTTGCAGCATCGACACTATTAGCGTTGATAAAATTAAGCTTTCATCTGCAAACAACAGGTGAGACACCCACGGTGCTTTATTACAAACTTTCACCCCTCTGTCAATGTTGTTATTATAATGATGTAAAAGAGTTGTTAATCCTTCCGCACACACCAAGAACAAGTATGGTTAAATTAGATCGCCCTGTCTTATTCCCCTCGAATGTGTAAAAGGTTCAAGCAGAGCTCCATTCACCTTAACTGAGAACTGGACAATCGATACACACCGATACACACCGCACAATCAGCTGCACTAAACTCTCAGGGAAACCAAGTTTCAGCAACATTCCCTGAATAAAAGGACACTCGACCCAGTCATAGGCCTTCATCATATCTAACTTAACAACACATTGACCTTTCTTTCCTTTTTTCTTTCTTTTCATCAAGTGAATACACTCAAATGTCAGAATAGCATTATTCGTAATTAGTTGTCCAGGAACAAAGGCGCTCTGCTCCTGGCTGATACAATTTTCCAACACCGGCCTCATTATATTTGCAACCACTTTTGTGCAGATTTTATACAAAACTTTGCACAAAGAAATTGGCCGATATTGTGTGATATTTTGAGGGTTTCGTACCTTTGGTATAATTGTAGTTGCGGTGTTATTGATCTCCGCAGGCATAGCACCCCCATTCAAAAAAAGCAGCACTGCAGTTGTCAAATCCGTACCAATAAGCTCCCAATGTCTTTGGTAAAAAACAGCAGTAAAGCCATCTACCCCTGGTGCTCTAGACGGATGCATCTGAAAATGTGCAGCCTGCACCTCCTCCACTAAAGTTCCTCTCAACAGATTCCCGATAAGCCTTGTCCACCTTCTCATGCACCAGATTCAATAAGCACTCCACTTCTGGTATCCCTTCTGAATTGTACAGGTTACGGAGTGTTTGGTAATCTGCGTCGGCTCAGAATTTGTTTCCCATTTGAGACAGACCGGTCTTATACAGGCTGAGTTGAGATTTGGTGGTGTGTTTGGTGGCTTGTACAGGCTGAGACATGCTAAGGTGAGAAGTTGTTTAGTGGCTTGTATGTGTTGGGACCTGCTGAGCTCAAATTCCAGAAATACGAAATTACGAACAGAACCAACTTCTTACAAAAAGGACCTTGACTAAAATAAATAAAAACAAGCAAATCCTCATGGCAACTTTGGCAACGCGCGGGCGCTGGAGCAAGTGCTCGCCCGCCGTTGCGAGGGCAGAGGAGCCCCACTCTGCGCGCATGGAGGCTCCGCCGCACGGGGATGTGGCGAGGGGCAGATGTAATAGTAAGTATATATGTTTTTCATCCCTTGTAATTGTATTCTGTTTTCATCGCTGTCCCATATACTAGTAAGTTATACTTCCACTCATACTTCTTAAAGTTTTTTTCTCAAATAAACTTTAAGCAATCATAGAGAGATTAGTATAACTACATGATGATCCTTCTTTTTTTTCCTTTTTGAGCTCACTACAGGATGCTCCTTGGATAGTTGATCCATCTTCTTCAACCTATTTCTTTTTGCTGGGAAGAAATTTTTGCAAAGTATTATGTTGTTACATAAGCACACACAAATAAGCCCGGATTTATGTTATTTTACGTACAACATATCTATCTACCAAATGCGGAAAGAGAAACCAAATTGTTCTCTGGGATGCAGAAAAATACAACATACTGGAAACTAAACTGGCGATCGAGGTCAAGGATTTTCATCCGCGATTCTCGGGCGATAACCATGGCATGGACGCGTGGAGGCCCTCTCCGCTGACGGATGGAGGCGCGTGCTCGTCTTGCCAGTGACTCAGGTGCCCCGATGTTGGCCGGCTGCGTCGTCGACGGTGTGGCCTCGCCGTTGCTTGGCCAGAGCTGGCCGACGAAGAAGCATCGGTGGAGGAGGAGCGACTGGATGCGGAACGGGTCTGTTCCCCACCGGATCTCCCGATGTTTGCAGACTTCCTCGCGGTGGCCGCCCGGTCCCCGCCGAGCTCCGGTGGCTAAACCCCCTTCGTCGGTGGCGCGCGTGTCCCCTAGGGTGGCGCGAGGTGCGGAGCGGGGGGGCGGCCCTATACCTGCTAGCGACGATTCCCTTCGGGGGGATGGAGACTACTCGGCATGTCCCGATGGTTGTCGTCCCTTCGTCGCCGGCGGGTGGCTCGGTGGCGGCGCCCCAGCGGTCTGCATCTCGGCTACCCTTCCTCCTCTACCTGGGAGGAGCGGAGACGATGGCGCCTTTGCTTCTTGGGCCATTGCCACGTGTTGGGCCGAGGCGAGGGGCTGACCCTAACGCCGAGGCGGGATGTGGGCTGGCGACCCAGCCCATTTTGGGCGGCTTTCCTGGCCCGCCCAAGCGGCTCCTGGCTCTGGATCAGAAGAGGCGCGGTGTCGTTGGGCCTAGGGTTCCCTGCCAACCATCGCGATCGTGCGAGACACGGGTCTCGTGCTCGTATTGTTTCCCCCACGCCGCCGCCCTCTCCATTGTTGCGCACCTTTGCCATCGTCGTCGCGGGGCCGATGAAGAGGCCACGGGAAACGCGCTCCCTGCCCCGCCGTGCTGGCCGATCATCGTCGTCCCGCTCCACCCTGCTCGTCCGGCGGTGGCCGCCCCTTTTCGGCCCCAGGCCAGGAACTCGCCGGCCACGGGGACTCTTCCACCTCGGCGCCCTTTCCGCTCTCCCCCTGTTGCTCGCCCCCTGGCCCCCCTTACCGTCCTCCGCCGCTCTCCGGCGCGGTCGCCGGGGAGGCGGACATCCCCTGGGCGCCTCGGATGCTAGGGTCGCGATGCGGGGCGGGAGCTGGCTCGTCCGACCGGGCCTCTGCCACGGAGGGCTTCGCCGGGGGCTCGGGACCGGCAGCGTGACCTGCGTGTGGCGCTTGTCCAGAGGCAGGACAATGCTCTCATGGGGGCCTCGCTAGGCATTCGTGACCGTGGGAGTGGGGAGCTGATGCGGGGGGGGGGGGGGTGGTGCCCGTGGGGTTGCCCACTCGGGAGCCCATGGTGGATGGCATTCGGGTGACCGGAGCGGGGATTGGCGCGCCGGGGAGGCTCGCCCCCCCCCCCCTTCCTGCGGATCCTCCCTTGGCGCCAAAGAAGACCGTGTCCGGCGGTTTGGTGGTGACTCCGTCGGGAGTGCTGTCCGGGGGAGGTCACAGTGGTCTCTCTTCCCAGAGGGAGACACTTACTCTACTGGGACATGGTATTGTTCCGGCTTCTACTACATCGACATGGGGGCATCAATCTCTCCTCACTGGATTTTATGGCGGTCGTGACCGTTCTTCCGGGCCCTGCCCGGTCCCCGTCTGTGGTGGTCTCTGCGGAGTCCATCCGTGCGGCGTTCCTCCTGTTGGACCCCGAGGCGCCGTGGGTGGTGACAGAGCTCTCTTCCTCTGATTTGCGGTGGAGTTCCCTTCACTGAGCCTTCTCAAGGCTCTGGCGTGGGGGAACTCGACCACCCAGCGAGGTTGTAACATCAAGGTCTCCATTGAGCGCTCCTTCATCGACCCGACCTCGCGCCCTTCTCTTGCCCCTTTCTGGATTCGGATCCATGGGATCCCGATGGAGGCAAATACCATCCCCTTCATCGACATGATCTCTCAGGCTGTGGGCCGCCTTGTGGAGGTGGATGATGCCTTGCTCCCTGGACGTGGACCTGTCCGCTTACGCATGATGGTACCAGATATCTCCAAGCCGGAGGGACCTCAACCTCCGTTCTACTTCGACGGGGTGGAGAAACCTCTAGATGTGGAGGTCGAGGCGGAGGGGGGTCTACCCCGGGCGTCTCCCCTTATCCCTGACCGTTCGCCATCTCCTCACCACGACAGCTCCTCGGAGGATGAGGAGGACTCCTTAGGGGATGACTCTGGCTCGGGTCTCGGGGAGGTGGCCCCGACTCCAGTGGTGGCGGATCCTATGCCGGGGGCTGTACTGCCGGTAGGGACGGCGTGCCAGCTCGCCGCGACGCCTCAGGTTTCCTCGCCTCTATCGTCTCTTCCAGCTCCAGCTCCTCTTCCTAAGAGTGCGTCGGTACGCTGGTCCTGGTGGACGTCTCTCATCAGGTCTCGCAGGTTTCTTTGGGGCCTTCGCACCTCTGTGAGGGTCCAGGTTCCCTAGACCTCGCAAGTCTTGTGGCAGACGCTCTTCACGGTATGCCCTGACCTTAGTCTGGGTCGGAGGCGGCTGACTCTGGAGGAGTGAGTATGGAGTTGGCTACTCCAGACTCGCCTTGCTCTCCGAGGGTGGTCTTCTACACCTGCTCGCCTGGGACCCCTCCTACTCCGCCTCAGGAGTCCCCGACGCGGCTGCCAGCTACTCCGGCTCCGGACTCTCGTGCCCTGGGTGCGGTCGTCACCGCCACTCCCGTGCCTAGGGTCACGACACGTCGCATCGCGCGCGCCAGGACGGGGCGGAGGCTGTCGAGCCGACGATGGGAGAGGTTGCATCATGCCGACAGGCGGTCCGCTGCCTTGAGTCTGGTAAGTCTTGCCCCTCCCCTCCTATTCCCGCTTCCTCCTCTCCCCCTTCAGGATCTAGGTTCTCGGTTCTCGATACGGTTCCCCTGGAGCATTTGGAACAACTTGCAGCTAATTGTGGCATTATTTTCTGTGGGGAATGTGGCCCCAGAGTGGAGTAGATTGAGACTATTAGGGCTAAGGAGATTTATGAGAGATCTCTGGCGGCTGCTCGTGCTCAGGCAGAGCGCGAGCGTCTGGCTCCCTCGACGTCAGCTGGACCATCACGGGTAACACTGGTGTCTGGTAATGACGGTTTGTAACATCCCTGATTTTTGGGGGAATTCAAAAATCACAAAAATTTAAAACTTTTTGTTTTCCTCTAATGCAAGCCACCAAAAACAAGTTAAACACAACACACATAAAAAATAAGACTATGGGAAACAATATTTTCAGAAGTGTTCGTCTCTGAATTTTATTTGGCTATAAACTTTACTTAAGCTATTTTTCTATTTTAAAATAGCATTTAGTTGCTATTAATGATTATATAAGAATTTGAAAATATGATTATTTCAAGTGTGCTAAAACATCCCACAAATGTTTTTAATATGAAAGGAAATATTTTTACAGAACTATAGAAACAAATTTGAGGTCATTTCAAAATTTTAATCAAAAGTTATGTTCATTTGATAAAAATAGGAAAATAAAATAAAATAAAAAAGAGAATAGAGAACAAAAAAAGAGAACGCAACCCATCCCACCACCATGTCCCTATCTCACGCGCATGCGCCAGCGGAAAGAGCCATAGGCCCAGCGGCCCAACAATCGGCCCAGCATCTGCCCCGACCCTCTCTCCCACTGACACTCTGACCCGCAGTGACGCAACCAGTGTGGTCATCGTGACGACGATGATGCCCTCGACGTCCGCGCTTCGGACTCCATAGCCGTGTTCGACGCGGAGATCTCCTTCCGTGCCCCTTCTGCACGTCACCACGCATATATAAGGCGCGGCCTCGACTTCCGCGCCCCTCCTCGAAACCCTAGGTCGACGCGGCCGTCGAATCGATCTCATCCGCCGCCGGCCACCATTGTCGCGCCGCCACGGGTGTACTCATCACTGTCGATTGGGTGCCCGAGGAAGGAAACCACGAGTAGCAGGAGAACACCGGCCGAAGCCACGCCCATCGGTGTCCTCCACGACGCCGGAAGACCACAGAAACGCCCGCGCCATCCACGGCAGAGCCTCGCCGCTGTCATCTCCTCTGTCTTTGGCGAGAGCCTGGTCTTTGTAGAGTTCGTCGTTTATCACCTGGAAGGATTTGCTGCGGCAAACGATCTGCCTTGCCTCAGGGATATCCTCCGGGAGCTGCTTTCGGATCAAGTAGTCGAGGTACTTGGTCGTCCAGATTGGCTCGACTAGGAAGATTTGCCTCGAGATGTTGTGAGCAAGTTCGATGATGGCGCATTGTCGACTGGCTTCTGTTTCAGTTGTTGCCGGCACCTCCGTGTGTTTCTTCAGTTTGACCAATCTTTTGATGAGCCGCTCGAAGTAAATTCTAGGCGGAACAGGGGCGTTAGTTGACCCGATGTTCGGCAATCTGTTGGCTTCTTCGTTACTTGATCGAGCAATGTGCTTTAGTTTGCACCCTTTAAAGCTTCCTTCGAGCAGGTTGTACATGTTGCGATAAGCGATCATGTTGTTGATGACTCCCAAGTGGAGGAGATCAATTGTAGTACCTTTCGATAAGTATTTGAGTGTCGAACCCACGAGGAGCTGAAGGTAAGCTATCTATTCTCTAAAGCCCTATAACCCTCTTATAGTTTGCACCCTTGATCGAGCAATGTGCTTTAGTTTGCACCCTTTAAAGCTTCCTTCGAGCAGGTTGTACATGTTGCGATAAGCGATCATGTTGTTGATGACTCCCAAGTGCAGGAGATCAATTGTAGTACCTTTCGATAAGTATTTGAGTGTCAAACCCACGAGGAGCTGAAGGTAAGCTATCTATTCTCTAAAGCCCTATAACCCTCTTATATGGCTGTTTATGCAAAGCAATAAGTTTGACTAAAAGGAACTAACTAATTAAAAGCAAGTGACGTGGAGTGTGGTTTGTCTAGTAACTAGTGAAGCAAGTTTAAAATGCAAGTAATCCTAGAGCAAGTTTATAAAGCAAGTTTCTAAGCAAGTTTCACAAGTAGCAAGCAGCAAATATCTCAAGTATCTCAAGGGAGCAAGTGTTCTAGCAATAGGTGTTTCGTTCGTGTGGTTGTCACAATTAGTAAAGCACATGTTTTAGTCTTAGTTGTTTCTTCTAGGAAGGAGCCATGAATAGGTATAGTCAAGTAAATGATCTACAACCCCTTATGATGGATCATGTGGCCAAGTAAATGACTGCACAAGATTGATTAAGACATAAAGTCCCACCATAGCCTTACGTTCTAAGGTCCCCTATATATATCCCCCAATAACTTAACTTTGTGGCTCGGTCCCAGGTTACTGTCACTCCCAAGTCACCACCACTCCATTATGCTACCGGTGATCACCTTACATGTATTTCCCAACATATGCGTGCACTCATATATTGTACATAAAGACAATCATAGAAGATAACAAACTTGTATGCAACCAATCAACGAACTATTTCACCATTGCCAAGAACAATTCACTACTCAAACATAGACGGGGAGACACAATACATCAAGGGAATATAGTATTGCATCATACATAGTGTTTGCCAAGAGATTACAGTGGAGACATGGAGCTGATCTTGATGTAGATGTTGATGATGAACACGCCGGAGGGGGGTGGAGCCCTCCGGGGGTGATCCCGGCGGCGTTCCCCCCCCCCCCCTCCGATCTTCTCCGGCGGCAGCCTTCTGTCTCTCTATTTCGTGGTTTCGTCTCTCGGTGCCGCCTCCTCCTCAAAAAGGGCAGGGGACCCTTTATATAGTCGTTTTTAGGTCACGAGACACTCGGGAGAAGAAAGATCGACGGCATCGGAGCACGGGGGCAAAAGGGGGGCCTCTCACGCGGCCAAGGAATCTGGCCGCGTGGAGGGTCCTCTTTGCCACCTGGTTGGCTTTTTGGCCCTCTACTTTGGCCCATGGTCTTCGTCTAAAAAATTCTGAACCGTGCTCTTTGGCCTTGCCCTTTTTGGAGTCCCGAAGCTCCCGGAAAGTCTGAAACACTAAAAAGTACGTTTTCTGGAAAAACAGGGTTAGAACCAAAAGAAGGGGGATTGTTTAGAAAATCCCCCAAATCATTATAAAACATGAATATAAGTTGCTAATATGTAGGAAAAACAAGTAATAACATGCAAAGTTCATGTATGCATTTTACATGCATCAACATCCCCAAGCTTAACCCATGCTCGTCCTCGAATATGAAGGTGATAAAACTAACATGGACTTTGCATATTGAAACAATCATGGGATATCAAGGAGGATTATTCATGCTACATATAATCAAATGATTAATACTACAAATGAGTAGCAATATACAATTCATGTTGTAAGAAATATCAAATATGCAAGCAAAGGTGCTTCATGAAAGTTCACAAAGTGTATAATGAAATAAAAGCACTATGGACCAAATGCATACACAAAATGAAAAATAAAATCCTATATTGGTCAAAGAATAGCATAATGGAAAATAGAAAATATGGTGGACACTTTGGAGAAAATTGAGTAGAGGTAAAACATGATCAAGTCTTATTTAGCCTCTAAATTATTCAACTAAAATTACTAATTTAAATGTGGTATCCATTGATCTAGGACTCTCATTGCCCCTTTATCACTAGCATCTTAAATGGTGAATGTTGAAGTAATGTGAATGACAAGGTGGTTGAAAGCCTCATGCCCCGTGAGTGTGAAAACCTACTCCATGATTACTCAACTTAAGATTCCTAATAAGATTTGTACAATCATAATAAGTATTAGTGACATCATAGAGAACCGCAAAGAGGTACCTCTTGCCCCATGACATGGAAACAAGCCCATGTCACAATGACAAGACAAACAAACGGAGTAGACTCATCATCCTTTTTATTTTCATTCACTATTATGCATAGCTTCTTATTTTATTGTAGGATGTGTTGTAGAGTCACTCAAGCTGTAAGTAAATTTCCACCATGATAAAGCATGGCTTGGGTTAGCGGCCCAATGCGTTTCTCTAGTCATATAGATACTTACTCATCAAAACTTACTATTCCTCTATTTCATTTCGGCATGGCAGGAGTCCAAAAACAAAAGTACATGATATCAACCAAATGTAAATTTTTGTGCAATGTTGAAAGCTTTCCGGTGATACACGTTTATAGCTAGCTCCCAACCACACACTTGTCAAACGCAAAACTTGTGGCTCCCATTATTGGGTCATGTTTATTAGATGCATAAAAAGTAAAGTGTGCCTTCAAAAGTTCGTGAGAGTCCTATCCCAAGTTCAACCCATGACAATTAATAAAGTGAATATCTTCATTTAGAACATAAATAACACAAATACTCGGAATAGCAATGAAGCTAATGGGAAGATATGGTGGACTCACTGGAAATACTTGGCTAAGGAGTGTTGGAAACAAGTTTTTACTTGTTGGAATTTTTAAATTTTTGGCTAGCAAGAGGGAGATAGTTGAACAGCTACTATGCATGCATATGTCCATAGAACTACTCATTTTATGAAAAACTAAATAAACCAGCAATTAACATCAAGGACATGAATAAGAGATAGCTCAAGACAACATTATTGCAAATTTCTACACATAAAAAGCCTATAAATCATGCAAACATATGTAACTCTTCAAATCAACCATGGCATCCCTATTCCAAGTCATAATACTAGCATCCAATACATTCCAACCCCAAACTCCAGTAGCTCAATCTCATATAAAATGATGGGTGTGGTCTTATCAAAACAAAAATAAAAACAAAAACTAGACGCTTCAAGTCTCTACGATAAATGTTTTGCTTAGAAAAACAGAAAGTAGACGTGTGCTAACCAAAAGAGTGTAGCTCCAGTGGGGTGTTCATCACATCCCCAAGCTTATGGCTTTCACCATTCTTGGATTTCTTGAGGCGCAGCTCCTCTATTCCCTGTGAAAAAACTTCACAAAACATGTTTCTCCCATTCTTTTTCTGTGGGGTGAGATTAGCAAGGACAAACAAATCACATGCTTGCTGTGCAAAATTCCAAATCAAATGCTCCAGTAGATAGATAATAAGGTTCATTATGTTGTATGTTCACTCTCTTGCTTGAAAGAATCATGGAAATTCGATTCCCAAACCCAAAGAGTGCATAAAACAAAAGAAGGCAGAATCTGTCCAGAAAAGCAACAGCAGCAAAACGAACGTTTTTCCCTAAGCTAGACTCGTCAAAAAATTAAGACAATTTTTGTGCTTACAGAGGACGAAAAGTTGCAGAACATACTAGAAAAAATAGCTCAATAATACATACCAATAAAAAACGAAAAATCATACGGTGAGCAGACTCGTGTTGAAACAGAAATTTCATGCACTGGGATAGCAACTTATAAGTCCAAATGGGTTTGACTTGACTCTTTATTGAAAACTCCAGAATTAAAACAAAAAAAACTAATATCTTGAGACAGCAAGAGGACACTAGGAAAATCCAAACAAAAACAACCGGGTTGCCTCCCGTAAAGCGCTTTCTTTATAGCCATATAGCTAGGCTTTACTTACTTAACATCATGATGGTTGGAGTGAGGTGGCTCGGCATCCCCAAGCTTGGATTCTTGTACTTAATTGTTTGATACATGTAGGGTGAGCCCAGGGGTACATCCCCAAGCTTTATTGGTTGTCCCTCTTGATCTTTGTTCATCTCACTCAACTCTTCCTCCTGAAAAATTCTTCTTACACAAATCTCAACATAAAACTTGATTAGAGGGGTTAGTGCCTCCATAAATAAAATCCACATAGGTACAACAAAGACACATCATGAGTTGATTCTAAATATTAACTACTGTTACTACAGTTGTGCATTGCTCCTTGATCAAAAGAACCACACAAAACACAAGTAATGAGAGCAATGCAAAAGAAAGACATAATCTGCCAAAAACTGAACAGCCCGTAAAGAGTGAACTTTTAGAGGCACTTAAGTTGCTCAAATCAGAAAACTTAAAACTAATGAAATATGTAGTGATAACTAAATATTTCTGTCGTAAATTACCAGGTCAAAATTCCACTTCTGTGATTTTAATCATTTTTCGCAATGAAGTTCAGGAATCTGTTTTCTTGACAGCTAATTACTATTGTTTAATCCTATCTCTCATATAAGATTATTCTTGCCATTTAAGATGAAAAATAAGACAGAAATGTGATGTTACAGTAGTGAACTAATATTTTTATTGTTTTTAGCTTTGGAAAAAGTTTTAATGATAGAGACTTTGCAATGGTTTCATTGGCATGAACAACACATGTTCAAGGTCGACCCCAACTTCTCCATTACTCATCCTTCTCATTTACTTTCCCAAAAAAATTATAAAATGAAAATGTTAAACTAAATGATAGATAACAGTAGGTAAAGGTATTTTACATGTTGAAAAGACATAAATGTGTGCTCAAACCGAATAGGAAATTAAAGCATAAGGAACACACCAAAAAATATTAAACAATTTATTTTTAAGTCTAACCCCTTTCCTATGCATTGGCACTTTGTAATGAATCAAATAAAAGAAGCACATAATAGCAAGCATAGAAACGTAGATCAAGTGCAACTTCAATACTTTCGGCATAAAGAGGGGAAACTTAATATTGTTGAAATATGTGTAACCATGTTTCCCTCTCTCATAATAATTTTCAATGGCATCATGAATAGATTCAACAATATGAATATCACATAAAACATTCTTATCATGAGCCACATGCATAAAAGAATCACTACTCTCCACATAAGTAAAATCCTCATTAGTGATAGTGGGAGTTAAACATTCATAATTTTAATTGCAATCATCATATATAGGAGGCATAGTATCATCAAAGTGAATTTTCTCCTCCAAGCTTGGGGAACTAGAAATATCATGCTCATCAAAACCAACTTCCCCAAGCTTAAAACTTTCCATAGAATCAGCAAGTATATCATTTTTATCCTCAATAGTAGGGGAATAAAAATATCATATTCATCAAGACAAACTTCCCCAAGCTCAAGGTTTTCCTTAGCAATAAAGGTGTTCAAAGAATTAGTACTACCACAAATATGATTTTTGTGCAAATAATTTTTCAATTTCTCCTCAAACACTTCATGTCCTAATTCAAGGTAGATATTATACAGTTCTAGAATTGTTTGGTTGTTTTCCATTTTATAATTTTTTTTTGTTTTAGGTTTATATGTTAGTATGCAATGCAAACAAGAATAAAAGCTTAGCACAACGCTCCCCGGCAACGGCGCCAGAAAAGTGCTTGATGACTCCCAAGTGCAGGAGATCAATTGTAGTACCTTTCGATAAGTATTTGAGTGTCGAACCCACGAGGAGCTGAAGGTAAGATATCTATTCTCTAAAGCCCTATAACCCTCTTATATGGCTGTTTATGCAAAGCAATAAGTTTGACTAAAAGGAACTAACTAATTAAAAGCAAGTGACGTGGAGTGTGGTTTGTCTAGTAACTAGTGAAGCAAGTTTAAAATGCAAGTAATCCTAGAGCAAGTTTCGCAAGTAGCAAGCAGCAAATATCTCAAGTATCTCAAGGGAGCAAGTGTTCTAGCAATAGGTGTTTCGTTCGTGTGGTTGTCACAATTAGTGAAGCACATGTTTTAGTCTTAGTTGTTTCTTCTAGGAAGGAGCCATGAATAGGTATAGTCAAGTAAATGATCTACAACCCCTTATGATGGATCATGTGGCCAAGTAAATGACTGCACAAGATTGATTAAGACATAAAGTCCCACCATAGCCTTACGTTCTAAGGTCCCCTATATATATCCCCCAATAACTTAACTTTGTGGCCTGGTCTCAGGTTACTGTCACTCCCAAGTCACCACCACTCCATTATGCTACCGGTGATCACCTTACATGCATTCCCCAACATATGCGTGCACTCATATATTGTACATAAAGACAATCATAGAATATAACAAACTTGTATGCAACCAATCAACGAACTATTTCACCATTGCCAAGAACAATTCACTACTCAAACATAGACGGGGAGACACAATACATCAAGGGAATATAGTATTGCATCATACATCGTGTTTGCCAAGAGATTACAGTGGAGAGATGGATCTGATCTTGCTGTAGATGTTGATGATGAACACGCCGGAGGGGGGTGGAGCCCTCCGGGGGTGATCCCGGCGGCGTTTCCCCCCTCCGATCTTCTCCGGCGGCAGCCTTCTGTCTCTCTGTTTCGTGGTTTCATCTCTCGGCGCCGCCTCCTCCTCGAAAAGGCCAGGGGACCCTTTATATAGTCGTTTTTAGGTCACGAGACACTCGGGAGAAGAAAGATCGACGGCATCGGAGCCACGGGGGCAAAAAGGGGGCCTCTCACGCGGCCAAGGAATCTGGCCGCGTGGAGGGTCCTCTTTGACACCTGGCTGGACTTTTGGCCCTCTACTTTGGCCCATGGTCTTCGTCTCGAAAATTCTGAACCGTGCTCTTTGGCCTTGCCCTTTTTGGAGTCCCGAAGCTCCCGGAAAGTCTGAAACACTAAAAAGTACGTTTTCTGGAAAAACAGGGTTAGAACCAAAAGAAGGGGGATTGTTTAGAAAATCCCCCAAATCATTATAAAACATGAATATAAGTTGCTAATATGTAGGAAAAACAAGTAATAATATGCAAAGTTCATGTATGCATTTTACATGCATCAGTTGTCTGTGACGGCGTCGCATTCCTTCATCGTTTGCTGCACTATAAGGTTGGAATCTCCATATATCATTAGTCGAGCGGCGCCACGGGCGATCGCCATTTTCATGCCGTGGAGGAGTGCTTCGTACTAGTCGTCGTTGTTTGATGTTGGATCGTCGAGGGGGAAATCGAGGCGTAGAACGTACTGTAATTTGTCGCCTCTTGGCGATATGAGGATTATGCCTGCTCCTGCCCCTTCGTTTCTTTTCGACCCGTCGAAGTACATGATCCAGTTACTCGTGTACTCTATGGGTCCTGGAGTTTGCAGCTCTGTCCATTCGCAAAAGAACTCTACAACCACTTGAAACTTGAGGGCGTTGCGTCCTGTGTATATTATATCCTAGGCGCCTAGCTCGATGCTCCACTTTGCGATTCTTCCGGATGCCATGGGGTTGTTCATGGTGGTACCGAGTGATGCGTCGTTTAGCACCGTGATGGTATGTTCCTGGAAGTAGTGTTTGAACTTGAGTGCTGTAAGGACCACTCCATACACGAGTTTCTGGTAGTGGGGGTATCGATGTTTGCACGGCAAAAGTACCTCGCTGAGGTAGTACACTAGTCTCTGAGCGGCGTATGCTTTTCTGTCCTCTGGTCGCTCGACGACTATTACCGTACTGACCACTTGATTAGTTGCGGCTAGGTAAAGGTAGAGAAGTTCCCCTTCCTGCGGTGTTGCTAGTATGCGCTTGCTTTGCAACACTCTTTTCAAGTCAATGAACGCCTTTTTTGCTTCTGGCGTCCACTCGAACTTATCTGTTTTCTTCAGCAGCTTGTAGAAGGCGAGCGCCTGCTCACCCAATATTGCGATAAACCTGCTGAGGGCTGCAAGTCGTCCTGCCAGTTGTTGGACTCTGCGGAGATTTGTCGGTTCTTTCATCGTCAAGATTGCTTAAATTTTCTTCGGGTTGACCTCAATTCCTCGGGCAGATACCAAATAGCCGAGGAGTTGGCTAGCGGGAACCCCGAAGACGCCTTTTGTTAGGGTTGAGCTTGATTTTGTATGCATTGAGAGCGTCGAATGTCTCCCTTATGTCCTCGAGGAGTGTGTCCTCTACTCGAGTTTTGATGATGATATCGTCAACGTACACTTGTACGTTCTTGCAAATGAGCATTGCGAGGCATTTTTGTATGCAGCGCAGATATGTTGCGCCTACGTTTTTAAGCCCGAAAGGCATTGTTGTGTAGCAGTATACACCGTGTGGTGTGATAAATGTTGTCTTTTTCTCGTCCTCCTGCTTTATCCTGATCTGGTTGTATCCCGAGTAGGAATCCAAGAAGGAGAGGCGCTGACAGCCTGCTGTGGAGTCGATAATCTGGTCGATCCGCGGGAGCGGGAAGTTATCCTTGGGGCAATGTTTGTTCAGCGACGTGTAGTCGATGCACACGCGAAGGATGTCTGTGTTTTTCTTCGGAACCAGCACCGGGTTTGCTAACCAGGTGGAAAACTTGATCTCCCTGATGAACTTGGCGGCTAGGAGTCTGTTCGCCTATTCTCCGAGTGCTCTCTGTTTTGGCTCAGAGAAGTGTCGAGTGGTCTGTTTGACCGGCTTTGCATCTTTAAACACTTCCAATGAGTGCTCGGCGAACTCACTGGGTATTCCTGGCATATCTGAAGGCTGCCAGGCGAAAATCTCCTAGTACTCACGGAAGAGTTCGACGAGCGCGCTTTCCTATGTGGGTGATAGGGTGGTAGACATGATCGCCGTCTTCGCGGATTTTGTCGGGTGCACTTGATGCTTTCGAGTTTCACTACTCGGGTTGAACTCGAGATCTGGGGCGTTCTTTTTGGTTAGTGGCATCACGGAGTTATCCGTGGTTTTAACCAATTCTTCTAGCTCCTCTTGCATCCCGAAAGATTTCACGATCTCATGGAATTCGTTGTCGCACTTGTCTGATTTCTGGAAGTTGCCGTTTACTGTGATTGTACCGTATTCTCCTGGGAGTTTCAGCTTGAGGTAGGCGTAATGAGGTACTGCCATGAATCTCGCGAACGTTGTTCGGCCGAGAATGGCGTGGTACTGACATGGCCAATCGACTACCTCGAAGTCGAGGAATTCTCTCTTGTAATTGCGCGGATATCTGAGGATCACTTCCAAGTTAATTGGTCCAAGTGGTCGGACCGCTTTACCCGGTACTATCCCGTGGAAGGATGTTTCTGATGCTGCGAGTCCCTCCAAGTTCTTGTTCATTTTACGGAGTGTATCCGCGTATATGATGTCTCCACGCGCGTCGTATTGAGTTTGATCGCGATTATCTTCCTGTCGCGGTTCCCTGCTGTGATGTCGCGAGCGGCTTTCGTGGTGTCGTGGGCTGCTGTCGCGGTTTCGCAGGCTATCGTCATCGTTGCGCGGGCTGTCGCCATGGCGCCTGGCCTCTTTGCCCCTAGGGCGACGAGGTGATCCTTTATCTCCTCTTTTTGGTGACGTACTCTCGCGTCTGCGAGGTGTTCTATCCACCCGAGGTGTTTTATCAGCTTCAGGGGGTGTTGTGTTTTTGCGGTTCTGGGCGGCGATTGCCGCTCCGGCCATGCTTAGTCCCCTCTAGACCTGTCGGTGTTGCTCCGCGCGGGGTTCATTTTTGGGTGGCTGGTTCGCCTGAAAGTACTTAGCTGCGGCCAGGACCGCGGCGGCGAGAGTCGTCAGGTGCATGTTGCCCTCGTCATCAACATGCATGAGGGAGGTCTCGACGGTCTTACTGACCTCGCTGAGGGACCCTTGGTCCATGCGAGCGGTTTTCGAGACGTACTTGCCCTTCTTTGGGGGTTGGTTCTCTGTTGAGTGAGTCCCGGAAGGCACCGCGCAGCGCGCACTCGAGGCTTCCGCCGCTTGCTTCCGCGCTTCTATTTCCTTGCGGACTTCCGCCAACTGTCGGCCTTTCAGCAACAGGTGGTAGTGATACGCTGTCGGGTCTTCTTGAGAGGATCCGGGTTCTATCGGTTGGCCTGACGGTACCGCTACTTTATCTTTGAGCCAAGAGGCTCGCGAGACCTTGATGCGTTCCCGCGCCGCTCGGCTCTCCTCCGTTTCGTCAGGTTCTTTGGCTGAATCTGCCATGCATACTTGGGCCAGATATTGCTCGTGAGTCTTAGGCGTAGGCCGGTGGTTTTCGCCAAATTTGGAGGGTTCTTCGGTCGCAATCGTATGGAAGTTGCGCGTGTTGCGGCGGATGGATCCATCGTTGGGCGCTAGGTCACGACTGGCGTTGCCGGGTGGTGATTCGAGGGTCGCCGGGCTCGAGACGGACTCAGATTATGATCCGTCGAGTTCGATCTGGTCAGGGAAGCGTAGAATTCCCGCCTTGCTGGCCCAGAAGCGGAGATCGCCGAACGTCATGCTGACGCCCTCCTAGAGTCCGTTGAACGCCGGACGTGATTCCGGCGAATGGGGCGTGTAGATGAACGACCCGAAGCAGATCGGCTCTGTTGGAGTCGATGATCTCGGGCTCCAACTGAAGCTTGGTGAGGATGAGGCCGAAGATGCCGTGGATCCAGCGCCTGCTGTTCCCACAGACGGCACCAATTGTCGATTAGTCATATCGGCAATTCCCTCGGATGATCTGGTAGGGTTTCGAGTAAGTGAATGAAATAGGCGCTGGTGACTACATCGGCTAAGAGGGGGCACAATTTACCCAGGTTTGGGGCCCTCGTAGAGGTAAAACCCTTACTCCTGCTCTTCTGATCTGTATTATGGATAGATCGATTACAAAGGTGGGTGCGCAAGCTGAGAGATAGATCTCGAGCTATGGCTATGGTAGTGGAAAATAGATTGGATCCCCCCTTGATGGTTCTCCCATCCTTTAAATAGGTCGTTGGGTCTCAAACCGTACCCGAGGGGGTTACAAATCCTAACCCTTAGGCGGTGGAGACTTTCCATCTTGATCCGCAAGTATTGCGGGTGGGTCTCCATGGGGCCTTCTAGAGTTGCAAGGTAATACCTTACACTGGGCCTTAGTATTGGGCCTTAGACCAGGTAGGCCCACTGGATAGGTCCTGGAGTCAACCCCACGTCACCCCTGCTACTTGTGATGGCGATCGTTGCGGGAGGAAGTCTTCTTATGCATGTTTGTTTTATTCCCCAGCAACGGCGCCAGAAATTCTTGATGCAAACGTTGATGGTGCCTTGACGGGGAGACTTCTTGATGATGATTAAGTCCCCGACAATGGCACCCGAAATTATTGTTGCTATGGATGGTGTGTTGGGAACCCCGAGAGGAGGGTGTGATGAGTGCAGCGGTAAGAAATTCCCTCAGTTAAGAACCAAGGTTATCAATCCAGTAGGAGAAAGAGGATCTTCGAAAGGTTGATGCCACTGACGGTGGCGATGGCGCCTCACCGGTGTCAGCAACAACGCGGAACCTGCACACAACACAACCAAAATACTTTGTCCCAACGGTACAGTGAGGTTATCAATCTCACCGGTCTTGCTAAAAACAAAGATTAGACGTATAGTGTGGAAAATGGTGTATGCTTGCAGTAAATAAAGAAAGCAGGGCATTATAGTGGTTTGTTTAACAGTGTAGGAAAATGGACCGGGATTCATAAGTTCACTAGTGGTGTCTCTCCATAAAAGATAGCATGCTGGGTGAACAAATTACAGCTGGGGAATTGACAAATAGAGGTTGCACCGTAGTGCACATTCATGACATGATGACTACTATGATATTTAGTGCGGGCATTACAACAATATACATAGATCGTAATCCAACTGCATCTATGACTAATAATCCACCCTCAGGTTATCATCTGAACCCCCTTAGGTATTAAGTTGCAAGCAACAGATAATCGCATTAAGCAATGTGTGTAATGTAAGCAATGATTGTACACGCGTGCACTCACACCGTTGTTTTCTCCCTAGTGGCAACAGCACATCCTCCCCCCTCACGTTTCTGTCAGTCGAGCAAGGCGGTGAGGAGGCATGAACCCACTATCGAGCATAAATACTCCCTCTTGGAGTCACGAGCAACTACTTGGCCAGAGCAACCACTAGCAACGGAAAGCATGCAAGATCACAAATAGCATATGCAAATAAACACTATAATCAACTTGGCATAAGGTCAATATTCATCGGATCCCAGCAAACACAACATATAGAATTACATAAGATCAATCTCGATCATGATAGGCAGCTCACGAGATCTAAACATGGAGGCATATGAGGAGAAGACAACCATCTAGCTACAGCTACCAACCCGTAGTCCAAGGATGAACTACTCACGCATCACTCCGGAGGCAGGCATGGTGATGAAGAGGCCTCCGGTGATGATCTCCTCTCCAGCAGGGTGCCGGGAGACAGCTTCAGAACCCCCCTGATCTAGGGTTGACGACGACGGCGGCTGTGGAACTTTTCGGGGATTTTTTATCAGGTGCCTAGGGTTTTCCTTCGGAGGGGAATAAATAGGTGAAAGGGCAAAGGTGGTGGAGCCCTGGGGGCCCCATACCACCCCTGGTGCGGCCAAGGGGGGCGCGGCATCCTATGTTGTGGGCCCCCTGAGGCCCCCCTCCGGGTCTCTTCGGGACTCCGTGGAACCTTCGGGAATTCTAAGACTTCCGGGCTTCGAATTTTCCAATTCCGAGAATATTTCCAAAAGAACTTTTCTGAAACTAAAAACAACAAAAAACAGGGAACTGGCTCTGTGGCATCTTGTCAATAGGTTAGTCCAGAAAATCAATAAAAATAACATAAAGTAGGGAGAAAACATGTAGCAATTGGTAAAATATCATCATGGAACATCAGAAATTATAGATACGTTGGAGACGTATCAAGCATCCCCAAGCTTAGTTCCTACTCGTCCTCGAGTAGGTAAACGATAAAATAAAATAATTTCTGGGGTGACATTCTACCACACAATCTTGATCATAAAAATGTAAAAGCATATGTAAGCTGAGATCATAGAACTTTAACACAAACATGATTAATAGAACTTTAATAATAAAGCATAGCAATCACTTTGCAGCATGAGAAGTAACTCAAATAAAAGATCATTAATAACAATACAAACAAAGATATATTTCAAGAATAGAGAAAGCATGGCAAAGTGGTATTTCGCTAGTCCTTAAAGAGTGGGGAAAAACATAAATGCCAAGACACCTTCAAAGTTCATGAGGAAGACTAGAACAATTAATTTGAAAAACAAGCAATAACACATCATGAATCAATTAATAATGTTTCTGGGACAAATTCACATAAAACTCAGAATGGCAAAATTTCTCTCTCAATTGTGCATAAAGTTAGAAGATGGAGACTCAACATAAAAGTAAAAGAAAGATCCTTCGCAAGAGGAAGCAGGGATCACTCATGTTCTAGAGCTTTTATTTTATTAAACAGAGGTATTAAAAGTTTGACAGTCCTCCCATCCATCTTACACAAACCATGGCTAACTGAATCCTCGGGTGTCTGCCAACAATCATATGCCATGGAGGAGTGTCTATATTTTGGGAGATGTATGCTAATGTCAACGAATGGTAAACAGAAAATACAGTACGTCACAAGCCAGCTAGATTTCACAAGAGCGGCTCCCATATGAAGGACGCAACTGGTATAGAAGGTCATTCCTCTTTCTCTTTTGTTTACATAATTATGCTTTGACTGATAAATCAGGGGCAAAAATAGTGAAGAGATTTTGTGTGTATTAATTTGGGGCTGGGCACCCAGCTGCCAGCTCTTCTATCATTTGGATAAGCGGATGAAGCCACTAGTCCAGGGTGTGAAATCCAATCAACAAGTGAGATAAAGATTCTCTATTTACGTCCTCATGAGCAAATACGGGAAGACAAAGCAGGAGTAATTTTGAAGGTTTTAAAGGTAACACATGAGCAATTTACTTGGAGGTGGCAGTTAAATACCACATGTAGGTAGGTATGCTTGACACAATGGGAAAACTTGGTTTTAGGGAGTTGGATGCACGAGTAGAATTCGATACTCATTACAGGTGGAGGCTAGCAAAAGACTGGGAGCGACAAATCAAGAGAGCATAAGAGCCATAATCAAGCATAGAGACATAAACATCATTAATCAAAGCATAAGTGGTATCACAAGTTCAAAAACTAAATGATCATAGAGGCTATTAGTGACTGGTTCATAGTCATAAACATGGTGTGAGCATGCGCCAAGTCAACCAAATAAAACATTCAAAAGAGAATACCACAAATTTATGCTTCAATATGACACGAACAACTATGATTCTTTCAATGGCACATTAAACACTCTCAGAAATTTGAGGCTAATCATGCTACTCAATAACCACGAGGATTTAAAACTAAAATAACATCTAGCATGATATGAAAAGTTCTAGCCCCAGTCTATACAAGCTTCTACTTGCACCATGAAAAAATTCTACTTCAAGCAGCAGTTTCTTTTCCCAACAAGCACCATACAAGATATGTTTTAACAAAAATACTCTACATAAAACAGCAAGAAAAAATGAGAGTACTCACATAAAACTACTAAAACTGAAAACTCTTAGATAAGAGATTCATGCAAAACAGGAGCTAAATAAATGCAGCAACCAGACAAAGATTAAGAATACAAAGTATTCCTATGAAAAAGCGGAGCGTGTCACTCTCCAATAAAAGAATGCTGGGGTTCCAACCAATATTACTCCAAAAATAAAAACAAACTGAAAGCAAAAATAAAAGACGCTCCAAGTAAATCACATACGATGTGACCGAATAAAAATATAGTTTCACTAGAAGTGACACGATAATTTGTCGATGAAGAAGGGGATGCCTTGGGCATCCCCAAGCTTAGACGCTTGAGTCTTCTTGGAATTTTCTGGGATGTACCTCTGGGGAATCCCCAATCTTAGGATCTTCACTCTTCTTGATCACGTCATATCATCCTCTTCTCTTGACCCTTGAAAACTTCCTTCACACCAAACTGCTCACAATCTTCATTAGCAACGTTAGTGCAATCGAAATAATAAATTCACATGGTTCAGTTTCAACACAAACCTAACAGTCAAAACACATTATCTACTTTCACAACTTCTTTTAAAACTCTTTTTCTCAAAAGAACACCAAAAGAAAGAGATTAAGATGCAAATGCAATTATTGGCAGAAATCTGTCAAAACAGGATTTCAGGTAAAGATGATTTTTTTTCGAAAATCTTTTGTTGCTCAAATCAAAAAGTGTTCAACTAAGAAAAGTTGCATATATATCCCAGGATTAAGCACAAAAATACTCAGGTCATTTTCAATTTTCTGTGATTTTATACGAATTTAACAGTGGAGAGAAGAAATCTGTTTCCTGCGCAGAAATTCGAAATATAGTCTCAACTTTCCACTAGAGGCTTTACTTGGATGAACAAAGACACAAAAGAAAAGATATAAGGGGGTTTCTAAGGAAATATACAACACCCAGGTGCAAAGAAAACAAAAATTAACGATGGAAAACGGGTTGAAAACGGAGAAATAAAGCGGGTTGTCTCCCGGTAGCGCTTTTCTTTAACGCCTTTCAGCTAGGCATAATAATTTGAGAAGATGCTCACATAAGAAATATAAATTGAAGCAAAAGAGAGCATCAAGAAGCAAATGTAAAACAAATTTAAGTCCAACCCACTTCCTATGAATAGTAATCTTGTAAAAGAACAAATTAAAGATGCTCAAACTAGAAATCATGGGAAGGTAGAACAAGAGCAACTTCAAAACTTTCAACAAAAAGAGAGGTGTTTTAGTAACATGAAAATTCCTACAACCATATTTTCCTCTCTCATAATAATTTCCAGTAGAATCATGAAAAAACTCAGTAGCATAATTATCACATAAATAATGTTTGTAATGGTGTAAAAGCACACAATTCATATCAAGCTCAAAAATAGTGGGATCAGAATTTATAATCAGCTCTTCTTTTTTCCCACTTTTAGCAATATAAAAACAAGATGATTGATCACTCTTAAAAGGTATAGGACACATCATAGCAATCATATTTTCAGTATCATTATAATTTATAACATCAAGTAACATAGGACCATCATCAAAAGCATTATCATAAGATTTATCCAAGTAGCATGGATTATCACACATAATAGTAGCAATATCATTCTCACAAGTTTCATTCATAGTAGTATCAAGGTCACAAGTATAGAAAGTATCAATTTCATCAAATAGTGCATGAGTTAAAGAGTTACTATCATGGGGAGGTAGACATGGGTAGCTCCATTCTTCCTCCTCTTGATCATCATTCTCCTCCTCTTTTTCATCCAATGAGCTTCCAGATTTAGCAATATCTTCTTCCATAGGCTCCTGCAAGGCATCAGTTACTTCCTTAGGTTGTGAGATTTACTAAAATATTCCATTATGTAGTAATTACAATCCTTGTAATTATCAAAGAAATATTCAAGTATAGCATAAATCTCATATTTATAAGGTGCATCATCAATACTTTCAAGCAAATAGGCAATTTCAAATGCACCCTTCCAAGAAATAAATTCTTCAATTTGTTCCACATCATATAATAATTTCCTTTAACATAAGAAGATATGGTAACATTATCATTATACTCACATTGAAAAGGGAGGTGTTTATACCTCCTACAGCAGCAGGATTTATCAAAGCAATAAGTAACATTATAAGTAGAGCACAAGTTTTTAGCATAGTCATGCAATTTATTAATTTGCTCCCATAAGTGTATCCCTTTTTGTGCCAAGAGGTGTTCCTTATCATGTTTTTGTTGTTCATCTGTGAACCCACCTTGCCTAAAAGATATAGTTTCAAAGACATCAAACATTGATAGCAGAGCATGATAAAGGCAAAAATAAAAACTAGAATAAGAACTAATTTTTGTGTGTTTTTGATATAAAGAAGCAAGACAATACAAAAAATAAAAACAAGAAAATAAACAAAATACAAAGGTTGAGAGTGAGAGACTCCCATTGCCAGAAGACTTCTTTCTCCCCGGCAACGGCGCCAAAATTCTTGCTGCTTGTGATGGCGACAGTTGCGGGAGGAAGTCTTCTTATGTATCTTTGTTTTGTTCCCCGGCAACGGCGCCAGAAAATCTTGATGCAAACATTGATGGTGCCTTGACGGGGAGACTTCTTGATGATGATTAAGTCCCCTGGCAATGGCACCAGAAATTCTTGTTGCTATGGATAGTGTGTTTGGAACCCCAAGAGGAGGGTGTGATGAGTGCATCGGTAAGAATTTCCCTCAGTTAAGAACCAAGGTTATCAATCCAGTAGGAGAAAGAGGATCTTCGGAAGGTTGATGCCACTGACGGTGGCGATGGCGCATCACCGGTGTCAGCAACAACGCGGAACCTGCACACGACACAACCAAAATACTTTGTCCCAACGGTACAGTGAGGTTGTCAATCTCACCGGTCTTGCTGAAAACAAAGATTAGACGTATAGTGTGGAAAATGGTGTATGCTTGCAGTAAACAAAGAAAGCAGGGAATTGTAGTGGTTTGTTTAAAAGTGTAGGAAAATGGACCGGGGTTCATAGGTTCACTAGTGGTGTCTCTCCGTAAAACATAGCATGTTGGGTGAACAAATTACAGATGGGCAATTGACAAATAGAGGTTGCACCGTAGTGCACATTCATGACATGATGACTACTATGATATTTAGTGTGGGCATTACAACAATATACATAGACCGTAATCCAACTGCATCTATGACTAATAATCCACCCTCAGGTTATCATCCGAACCCCCTTAGGTATTAAGTTGCAAGCAACAAATAATCGCATTAAGCAATGTGTGTAATGTAACAAATGATTGTACACGCGGGCACTCACACTGCTATTTTCTACCTAGTGGCAACAACACATCCTCCACCGTCACGTTTCTGTCACTCGAGCACAGGCGAAAAGGAGGCATGGACCCAACTATCGAGCATAAATACTCCCTCTTGGAGTCACTAGCAACTACTTAGCGAGAGCAACCACTAGCAATGGAAAGCATGCAAGATCACGAATAACATATGTAATAAAGACTATAATCAACTTGGCATAAGTTCAATATTCATCGGATCCCATCAAACACAGCACATAGAATCACATAAGAACAATCTCGATCATGTTAGGCAGCTCACGAGATCTAAACATTGAGGCATAAAAGGAGAAGACAACCATCTAGCTACTGCTATGGACTCGTAGTCCAAGGATGAACTACTCACACATCACTCCGGAGGCATACATGGTGATGAAGAGGCCTCCGGTGATGATCTCCTCTCCGGCAGGGTGCTGGGAGACAACTTCAGAACCCTCCTAATCTAGGGTTGACAACGACGGCGGCTGCGGAACTTTTCGGGGATTTTTGATCAGGTGCCTAGGGTTTTCCTTCAGAGGGGAATAAATAGGCGAAAGGGCAAAGGCAGTGGAGCCCTGGGGGGCCCACACCATCACGCTGCGCGGCCAGGGGAGCGCGCCGCCCTATGGTGTGGGCCCCCTGAGGCCCCCCTCCGGGTCTCTTCGGGACTACGTGGAACCTTCGGGAATTCTAAGACTTCCGGGCTTTGAATTTTCCAATTCCGAGAATGTTTCCAGAACAACTTTTCTAAAACTAAAAACAGCAGAAAACAGGGAACTGGCTCTATGGCATCTTGTCAATAGGTTAGTCCGGAAAATCGATAAAAATGACATAAAGAAGGGAGAAAACATGTAGCAATTGGAAAAATATCATCATAGAACATCAGAAATTATAGATACGTTGGAGACGTATCAACCCCCTCCCCCCTAGATCTAATCTCATTCATTCGATCCTCATCCAACGGCCCGCATTAGATCAGATCGGTGAACCGGTACGAGCCAATAGGATCACGCCACGTAGCAAGCCCTGTTAGCGCCTGCGTCAGCATGCCTGCCCAATCAAAACGTGCCATGTGGCCAGCCTTCTCTGTTTATTTTTTGGAATAAAATTTAATAGGCAGTTTTGTAGAAACACCCCTTCATCTTAGAATCATCATAACTTTTTAACCGTAGATCCAAATTGAGCAAACTTGAACTTTTTGAAATCAGCACAACATGTATAATCTTTTGGTACTTCTCAAATTACAATTTGATAAAATTAAAATTGTTTAAATTCAAATAGGCTTGTTTGATGATTTTTGGCGTAGTTTAAATTCTACAACACTAAAAATTGCAAATAAAATATCCCTGGAAACCTTAGGATGTATACTTTCACATTCTCTAGTCCCAAAATAATTTTTTAACTAATTAAAATTGAATTTAGAGTTAATTGGCCTTTTGAGTGTTTTTTACTTAGTTTAAATTCTGTAAATAATTTCAATATGTTTTCTCTAGCAATTTTATTCTAAGTACTAACCATAGACTAGATAGACCAAAACCTAAGCCATTGGATGCTTTGAAACCATGTCCATGTATTTTTGTGCTAGCTGGCCCTCCTAGATGAAAACCACTAAGTGTGGAATTGTGAAAAACATTGAAGTGCAAGAAAGATGTTCCCTTGTTATCCTTGGAGTCAATATGAAGCTTGAAGACCATGAAGGACTTACCCAAGAAAACCAACTTCAGAAACATATCCAAGAAGAAGAAGCACTTGAAGAAAATCAAGAGGAACTTCATGAAGAACAACCCCATCTTTTTCTCTAAGTCTTTCTCCCCGCTCTTTTCTGTTCTCTTGGACTTTGTGATGGCTAAGTTAGATCAGGACCAACCCTAGTTTGTACCAAGACCATCAAGTTTTCAAATTCCAATGAAGTCACCACACCAAGGAGGAAGCAACAAAGGATACTGAAGATTTTCCAAGACCAATCATGTGAAGACTTAGGATTTGTTTTCCAATACTTAGAATTTAAGATGATTAGTGTCAAGTTTGTTTTGTCCAAGACTTAGAATTAGTTTCTCAAGTGAGATGGCAGTTTTGACCAAGACTTCAACAAGAAGAACAACTTCAACAAGAAGATGAAGATTCTGACAAGTCCTTTCTAAAGGATCTCAATCTCTATTACCTCTCTTATTCTATATGACCAAGTTCCTAGACCCAATAAGGAGAACTACAAGCAAGGCCATTGAAGAAACATGCAAAAGGACTTGGACATCAGAAGAAACTCAAGGAAGCAAAAGAATACTTGAAGAAAACAAGACAAAAATAGATTAGACCTTTATGTGATATTTTGATCAAAGACCAACCCTTAGTCCCAAATGGAAAATTCTAACTACAAACACTTAGTTTATTTTGAGTTCACGTGTTTTCCTTTGCTTTGTATGTTTTCTTATTTTGTTTGTATGTTTGTTTAGCATGCTTGTTTATTCTGTTGTTGTGTTTTCAATGTTTAGATTGTACGGAAAGCATCGTTCTTTTGTGAAGAGGTGATTGTTCTTCACCAAATTCAAAGGCAAGTAACACACCATCAACTACCCATTATTTTCTATATGCATTAGTTGATTTTGAGTAGTATGCATGATAGGAAATTTTACTAAGTTATATTATGCTATGCTATTATCCTAGTAGTGTGTAGCCATCTCTTTTACCCTTGTTATTTTGATAGCCTTAGAACTTAGTGGATGCTATGCAAGGTTACAAATTGTTCTACTAGTTGTTGATGGAAAATTCTAAGTATAACTAATAAATGAACCACCCGGGTGGAAGTGGAAAGACTGGGTTATGTTGAGTGGCTCCCTAGGGAAATATCAATGGTGTTTATCACCGAAGGAGTACACTTGTGGATGGTCACCCAGGAACAAAGAGATTCCTAAGTCCCTCTAAATCTAGTAGCTTTCCATGCAGCCTTTTGACATATGGGCTCTGTCTTGATCAACTAAGTTGTGAGAGTTCAGCCCATGCTTGACATGAAGATGTAGCATAATTATAGGTGGAACGGGTCTTGCTGTCTGGGTTGAATTCTTGCTTCTAAAAGATCTCGTCTCAATTCTCTCCTTTCCATGATGCACTCTGTGTGTATAGGTTGTTTGGGCTAACTGAAGACAAAAGGTGAAAGTGCACAACCTCTACAGAGTTAGAAACTAAGATCTTAGCCATGTCCCCGATTATGGACAACTATGAGCAGCTGGACAAGGAAAGCTGGAAGAATCTCAACACCATTTTCAATAAATAAAATTTTGTCCAAGTGAACAGTAGTTGTGGTGCTTGGATTTCAATCCAATGTTTCCATCCTTTGAAAGGAAAGGTTTGTTTTACAAAAGATATAGGAGAAAACTTTCTTTATGCAAATTTAGTCAGAACTCCACCAAGCCAAATATGCATGTAGTATTAGTCTTGCCATTTATATCCTCCATAGTGTTACTTGCCAATACATTAAATTGTATTGATTCCCTTGTGGCTGCATATTTCATCCTGCAGATGAATCTGAAGACGAGTGAGGTTTCGTTCAGGATCTCGAGTCTACAACCAACATGTTTTGCCTATGGCACATGAAGAAGATGAGGCTCAATGTTGCACATGGTTTTCCGTTGTATTTCTGTTTCCTTCTAGTCTTCTGAGACTATGCAAATTGTAGGCATATTTTTGTAAAGACTGGATCATGCGGTGTAATAGATTTGGATGCATTTGCATGATATTTCATTTTGAACTATGGTGTTAGCATTTGATCCCGGGACTAGCACAATAAAACAGAGTTCTTGCATTATTTAAGTTTTGGAACGCTACACGGTTTTCCTTGGCCCTTAGAGCAGGCTGCCCCTATTGCTCCTCCTAGCTGGGGAGGAAGTGGGGGAGGCCCCTCAAGGTGACGTCAAGGCCCTCGACCAGTGGTAGGGCCCCCTCGGTCCCCCCCTATGGGACCACCCCCGACGATGTTTCCCAATGAGTGTGTCTAAATTTATTTGGAACATGCGGGGGTTTGGGTTGGACGGCCGTCAGCTCCAGCTCTCCGATTACATACGTCAGGAAAATGTTGACATTGTGGTCTGCAAGAAACAATCAAACAAGACATTTCCATTGTTGAACTACAGAGAGTGAGCCGCTTCAAGTTTGCTTGGCATTGGCTCCCGACTGCGGGGAATTCTTCATGAGCATGTCGCTCACCCATAGACGATCTAATCTCTGATGGGAGGTTATTATTGTATATGGACCCGCGGACCATAGAAGATCCACTGAATTCCTGGCCGAGCTAACGGTGAAAGTGGAGCGATGCCCCATCCCAGTGGTTGTGGCGGGGGACTTTAATCTAATTAGGTCCCTAGAGGACAAGAGCTCGGACAACGTGGACCTCCCTAGGATGAGGATGTTCAATGACTTCATTGCCGACCTGGCGCTACACGAGATAGACAGGGTGGGAGCCTGCTATACGTGGACTAATAATCAGGTTGACCCTATTCGGAGTGCCCCGGATCGAGTTCTGGTATCGGTTGAGTGGGAAATCGCTTTCCCTCTTTGCTCTCTATGGGCCCTCACCCGGGTGGGGACTGATCGTACTCCCCTTCTATTCTCGTCTGGAGGGGGTAGCCCCGAGGCCTAACCGATTTCACTTTGAGGACTTCTGACTCGAGCAGCCGGGCTTTGTTGAATCGATGGGACTCAAATGGGCTGAGGCGCCTGCCTCTCCCCCTCGTGTGTATAATGCGGTGGACGTTTGGCATCACTGTGCTAAGATGATCCGCCAATTTATGCGTGGGTGGAGGCGAATGTGGGGGCGGACATTCGGATGCACAAAGCCTCGCTTCTATCGCAGATTCAAACTCTAGACTCTGCAGCTGGTGCGTGGGCTTGTCTGAGGATGAGTGGCTTCAGCGTTATGCCTTGGAAGCGTCGCAGACGAGTGTGTATAAGGGAGAAGAGATCTTCTGGCGCCAGCGTAGCCGCCAGAAATGGTTGTTGCTGGGAGACGCCAACACGGCATACTTCCATGCTATCGCTAACGGGCGACGCCGGAAGTGCTCGATCCCGTTGTTATGGGCGGATGGTCGCCTCCTCGAGGAGACACAGGAGTTGTTCGCCCATATATATTCCCTCTACAAGCAGCTCTTTTCGGCGGGACCCCGCACGGGGGTCGCGTTGTCCAGGGACCTCTAGCACTTGGGAGCCTTAGTCTCGGATGATGAGAATGCGGATCTCACGGTCTCATTCCTGTCGGACGAGGTTAGGCGTGCCGTTATGGACATGAAGGCAAATTCTGCCCAAGGTACTGATGGCCTTCTGATTTCATTCTTTTAAAGATTTTGGAACCATCTGCAGGCGGTGATCATGCCAATGTTCCAAGAATTATATATTGCAACATTGGTGATGTCGCGTCTTAATTTTTGGTTGATTACTCTGCTCCCCAACCTGACTGGGGCTACAGATATCCGCCTGTTCAGGCCAATCACGGTGCTCAATGTCAATCAGCGCATTTTCGCTAAAGTGCTCGCGATTCGGTTGGCACCTGTCGAATATGCATCTCAACAAGTCCCTCGGGTGAACCGATAGTGTTTCGATTAGGAGAACGTGTAGGGGCTGGTGACAATCGTCGCCAAAGAGGGGGGCATGATTTACCCAGGTTCGGGGCCCTCGTAGAGGTAAAACCCTTACTCCTGCTTCTGTCGATCTGTATTAGCAATAGACCTGTTACAATGGGGGGTGCTCAAGTCGAGAGTTAGATCTCAATGTCAAGGCTTTTGGTGGCGTGATATGGCTTGGTCCTAATCTCGGTGGTTCTCCTGGCCTTATATAGGTGGCCAGGTCTCAAACCGCACCCGGGGGATACAAACCCTAACTTCAAGACGGTTACAAGTTTCCTTTCTTGACTATCAAGGCTCTGCGGGTGGGCCTTGATTGGGCCTTCTAGAACTGTTGAGGGCATCTCCCTTCGGGCATAGATCTTGGGCCTTGGACCGGGTAGCCTCACACGATAGGTCCATGACTCATCCCCTCGCCATTAGCCTCCGAGCGTTTACTCGATTGAGAATCTGTCGGGTAGACGCTCAAAGTTCGTCTTGATTTCTTTCGATTGACTGCTTCAGATGTTCGATGTTTAGAGGGTGCGCACCCTGTGGGCGATGCGCTTCTTGTACTCGAGCATCGAGCAATGGATGTGCCTGTGTTTCGGCTGTTTTTGCGGAAGGATATGGCTTAGTCGCTTGGCTCTCCCGAAAGCGCATGGCCAATTAATTGCATCTATGGCAAAAACAGTTCTGGCCTACACAAATTCTAGACCTCCGACTCGAACTCGGCGATGTGATCATTGCGACTGGGCCATGGAGGTCTTATCGAGCCGAACTTAACCTATAGGGGTACCCGGCGCGTCCGCTGGGATTTTTCTTCATGTGTTGACACAGAAATTTACCGGAGGACGCAGCTTGAGTGCGATTCCAGGCCCATAAGAGAGATCTTTGGGTCTTACCTTCGTACTCGAAAGAATACGACATCCAGATGTTCCTAGTCGGCCGAACGATCCAGGGCAAGGATGTGTAAGTACATCGTGTGTCAGCGTGGCAGGAACTGCACACTCACGAGTATTATCTTGAGAGCTCCTGAGTGAAGAGATTTTCCTTCCTATACGAAAAAGATTTCGTGTGTGGGTAGTTATGCGGGAGAGTTCCTGTGTCTTGTCATGCCCTTCAATATACCCATACGAAAGAAATTTTGTGTCAGGGAGCTTATGCGAAAGAATTTTCGCGTCTTGATATGCGCATACGAAAGATATTTTGCGTCAGGGATCTTATGCGAAAGCATTTTCGCGTCTTGATAGCCCATACGAAGGAAATTTCGTGTCAGGGACTTTATGCGAAAGAGTTTTCGCATTTGATGAGGTGCGTGATGATGTCATTACGCACTTGCCCGTTCTGACTCCTCCCGATGGGACGTGACAGAGCGGAGCAGAGCAGGATGGCCCACCTTGTCAGCTTTTTGACTGGAAACGAGAGGTCGTTTCCGGTTTTCCCGCGAGCCACGCGCCGTAAATGCGCACGATCTGCTGTAAAGATCGTGGCAGAGATAACTGTTCACCGCCGCCTCGTTTCCACTTCACGCGTGGCGGCCGCGATGAGCGCCACGTCACCAGATCTACGGTTCAGATCATTTTGGCCTGTGTATAAGTAGTCGTCCTTAGGAGAGAGGTAAATTTCCCTGCCCTTCGCTTCCTTTCTTCCTCCTCGCGCATACCTTCTCATTCTGCAAGCACCAGAGAGATCCCATGGCTGGAGGGAAGAAACGCAGCGCTGCTGCGTCATCGTCGAAGGAGGTCGGAGACGCCTCCGTGCAGCCCGCCGTGAAGTCAGGCGACTGGCGCTCCACCAACACCACGCGGAAGAGCCTCAACGAGATGCAGCAAGAGGGGCTGTTGCCCGCCGACGGCGAGAAGCGCGTGCGCCTCCCTAAGAAGGAAGAGGTACCAAACCCTCGTGCAAACGAGCGTGAAATTTTCTCAGAGCACGTCTCGCGCGGCCTCTCTCTGCCTCTCCATCCCTTCCTTCTGGGATTGTTGTATGTCTATCGCATACAGCTCCATGACTTGCCTCCAAACACGATTTAGCACATCTCGTGATTTATCGTGCTTTGCGAGTGCTTCTTAGGCATCTGTCCGCATTGGGGCCTCTGGAAGGCCCTGTTCGAGGTGCGCATCTTCCGAGAGAAGTCGCGACTGGGCAAATAGGGGGAGCCCCTGCGCACTGGCGGGTTCGGGATCCAGGCGAATACGGATATCTCCTACCCGGAGATGTACTTTGTCGACTCCGCGCAAGGATGGTGGAAGAAGTGGTTCTACGTCATCGACAACTGAGCGGGTGGAGCTCCCGAGTTTCATCCATTCGCGATTCTGAAGCGCCAGAAATCCTGGGCGCACAAGCTTACCCCCGCAGAAGGTCGTCTCCCCTCTACTCGCGAAGGTGGGAAGCTTCCGCGACAAGGCGATTGGGGTTCCACTGAATGGAGTGCATCTAGCAACTCTCTTCCTTCGGCGGAGGATCCAGCCCCTTCAAGACAGACCTTCGACTATGTGGGAATACCAAGGTACGCAAGACCCGAGCCGCGTCTGCGAAGACCTTCTCTCGAACGTCGATTTTGAGAAAAAGATTGCGGCCATGACCAAGATGAAGAAAGGAGAGGCCTACTCGGCCGGTTCTCTCGAGGCATTCGAGGCAGCGAAACGTCCTCCAGCCGATGTAAGTTTTTCTCTGTTCTTGTTTGTTTTCTTTGCAGTCTGAAACTTTGTCGGCTGAAGTTCTTCTCCCTTTTTCTTCCTCTTCTCTCGTAGATCTTGAAGGTAGCAACATGCTACCCGCCAGCCTCGGCTGAAGACGCCTCGGATCTCCTGGCGAGCAACATCGAGGCCCCTCTCGAAACCAGCGTTGCTGAGGCCGACTCGAGCTCCGAGCACGACTCTTCGGACGACGTGGAAAACTCAGGTAGCGATCAGCTCCATCACTGCAAGCACCACAGGCACGAGGACGACAAAGCCACTTCCATGGACAGTTCCTTGGGTGACGGGTCTGGTAAGGCGACCGAGCCTCTCCAGGTGGCGCCTCTGAATGTGCTTCCTCCCGTAGGCCGCAAGTGAAGGTTCCCACCGCCTGGAATGTGGACATTATGTATGACGGTGACGAGGATGAGTAAGTTTTTCTTGCGCGTTGCCCTTTAGTCGAGAATTTCTTCCCTTTTCTTTATCTTTGTTTAACTCTCTTCAATAGCAGCCTTCAAACCATCAGCCCTGGGCAGTATGCTTCCTCGATTCCCTCTGTGAAGAGGAAAGAAGTTGCCGAAGGAGACGTTCTAGCCGCAGAAGCCTCCAAAAGGCCTCCAAGTCCTGCGAGGGCAGCCGTAATTCCTAAGTACGGGCTACCTAGTTTTGCGGGTGGAGCTTCCGCCCATAAGGAAGTCTCGGGCAGCTCAGCTAATCCTGTTTCTACTGCCCAAGGCCAAGTAAGTTTAGTTCTCCTTTTGCATCTTTTGCTTCATTTGGTTGGAATTTCTATCGGGTGCACGACAGTGCTTCCGATGGGAGTAGCCCCCGAGGTCATGGATAATTTCTTGCGGTTAGCCACGGACTCTAGTTGAACTCTTTTCTTCCTTGCCTTTCTTTATTCTATCGGGTGCACGGCAGTGCTCCCGATGGGAGTAGCCCCCGAGGCTATATTCGATTGTGTACAGTCGTGTATAGGCTCAAAATATTTTTGTCCTTTAACTTGAATTTTCGTCTTGGAATTTTTCAGACTCTCCTTGATTCCCTTGTTGCCATCAGTCGTCGAGTGCTCTCAGCTGAGGCGGATTGCGTTTCCCTTCGGGTGGATCGCGATCGAATCGTCGAGGACGGCCAATCTCTTCAAGGTAGGTTAATCCGCTCTGTTTTACGGCTTCCGTTGATTACGAAAAATTGCTTAAGCTGTATTCGTTGCTCTGTAGCTCAAGGTACCCGCCTAAAGGCCGAGAAAACTGAAGCTGTCGCTCGGGTGAAAACCCTTGAGGCTGAGTTGGAGTCCTCCCGAAAGGAGCTGGAGTCCACTCACAAGCATTTGGCTGACTTCAAGGGGAAACTCGTCGTGGCTCAAGAGGCGCTGAAGCAATTGGAGGAGGCAGGTGCCAAGCACGATAGTGATCTTGTTGGCATCGTCCGCCCCTTGGCTAAGAAGTTTGCAGGTAGGCTACACTTGACCATTCTTTTTTCGCAATGTAACTTAACTTGCTGTCTTTAGAGATTTATGGTGTCCTTTTTGTAGATATCCTTGGGGTTGCACTGGAGCTGCCTGGGAGCCAGTGACTGGACGCCCTCATGGATTCCTGCGCCCAGCTTCAGGAGCATGCGAGTGGGATCTGCTCTCTCGTTGTTGAAGCCACCTGAGTGTTGAAGTAGTTTCCCGAGCGCCTACTGGTGGACGCGGCGGTTCCGACTACGCTGGGCGGCCTTCTGAAGGTGTTCTTGGACGATGAGAACCTCCTCCAGGCTTACTCAGTCGCTCAGTCTGAGTGCGGGGCTAGGATGGCTATCCAGTTTGTGCTGGCGCATGGAGTCTCGGATGACCTGGAGAAGGTGTACTCGAGCCTTCCCTACGACTCCTTAGGCAAAAAGGTAGCTCTCCGTCCCTTTGGCGCTTAGGCTGAAGTCCTTGCGAAGAAGCTTTCTAAAGTGCTTTCTCATGCCTGCTGCGAGTGGCACTACTTCTGCAGCCCCCTAGGCTAGTTTATATTTGCTTTTTGTTTATCGATGTAATGAACCTTGGGATGTATTCCCGTATTTATGTTTCGTAATCGAAGTGCTTCCTGTGATCCTCAGTGTTTGATTGTTGCGTCTTGCTGTTATGCGCTCCCGATGGGAGTAGCCCCCGAGCACCTGTTAGATAGGTGGTGTATTTCTCGAGTGGGGTCTTGTAGTGTTTCTGAACTTGCTTCATTTTTTTACAGGTAGTGGATCCTAGCGCAGAGTCTTCGAGTGGGTCTACTACACGGGTGGATCCCCTTGTTGCTGCTGCTAGTACATTTGCCTCACTCCGTGACCGCGTTGCGGATGGCGAGTGCAAACTGAAAGCGCTGCGGGGCGTGGCTGATGTTGCCAAATAAAAGGAGAGACTCGTGGCTGAGCGTGAAAGTTTTGTGATGGAAGAGCTGGCGGTTGTTGCGAAGGATATGCTGTGTAAGCCCGCAAGGCCCCCGAGTGTTTAGCTGCTTGCTTCCCTTTCTGTTTTGACGTGTTTGCTGAATTTGCAGTTGTTGAACCCGACGGGCCTTGTGAGACTCACTGGGTGGATACCCACATTTCCTATGAGGCGGGTAGCTCCAAACCACATGCAGCCAATTTTTGGTCAGACCGCAGTCGAGGCTTCGTTTTGGCCACTTTGAAGTATCGGGCGAGCCAGGCGAAGATCCTTCTTGAGTCTTGTTGCGAGGCACTTTATTCTGTGCATCGGATGTTTTATCCATTGGGTACCGTTCCAGAAGGATGGAGCGGTTTACTAAAGGGTCTTTATTCGAGTAGGAAAGGTTCGGGAGTGTGTTCGCCAGCAACTAATCTGTGGAGCTCAGGTAGCACTCGCCTTTGCTCGGATGTGGCATCCTGAGATCAACTTTAACTCGGTGGCGTTGCTTTCCGACTCTCCAATTGATTTTTCTCCTTACTACGCGGTCGTCCAGCCCGCGGCGGAGCGGATTATTCGACTAACTTCGGAGGAGATAGATCAAATGCTGGCGGAGAGCACTGCTCACCGTCAGATGTAATCATAGGATGTAGATATCCTGTAACCTTGTATAGCTCACTCGATATTTTGTAAGGTGTTTATAAGGTGTGAACCTTGTTGTACCTTGTATTTGAAAATTTGCATTTTATGCTAGTTAGGCGCAGCCCCCGTGTGTTTGGGGTGTATACCTGTCGTTTTAGCATGTAAAATAGAAGATGCGAACAGCTATGGTTGAAGAACCATGTGTTTTATTGATATGGATGAGAAGCCATGTATTCAATCGAACTATAGAATGGCTGGTACAGCCTTATTTCTTGCGAGTAGGATAATCCTAAGGGTACAACTTGCGGAGATGCGCAACGTTCCACGGGTTGGAGTAGATGCCATCGGTCTCCGGGTTCTTCAATCGGTAAGCGCCGCCTGGGATAACTTCGTGTATTAAGAAAGGTCCTTCCCATGGTGGCTCGAGATTGTGTCCTTCCTTTTGCTTGAGCCGCAGCACCAGGTCTCCTACCACGAAAGATCTGTGGCGTATACGACGACTATGGTAGTTGCGCAGTGATTGTTGGTATACTGCGGATCTTGCGAGTGCAATGTCTGGAATTTCGTCGAGTGCGTCCACGTCTTCTGCGAGTGCCCTGTTTGAGGTTTCTTCGCTGTATGCGATGACGTGTGGAGCACTAAATTTGACATCTTCAGGAAGGACGGCCTCGGCTCCGTAGACCATGAAGAATGGTGTATAGTTTGTTGACCGATTTGGCGTTGTGCGGAGGCTCCATAGTACTGGTGGTAATTCCTCGGCCCAATGCCCTGCTGCTGGGTTTAGACGATCGAGTAGCCGCTTCTTTAGTCCAGCTGAGACTAATCCGTTAGATCGCTCTACTTGACCGTTAGTTTGCGGGTGAGCTACCGAGGCGAAGCTGAGGGTGATACCCTTTTTCTCGCAGAATTCCTGCGTTTCCTTGGCTGTGAAGTTGCTGCTGTTGTCAGTGATGATGTTGTGTGGTATGCCAAATCTGCACACGATAGAGTCGAGGAATTTCACGGCGCACTGGGCGTGCGTGGAGGTGACTGGCATAGCCTCTATCCATTCGTGAATTTGTCAACTGCTACGAGTAGGTGCGTATACCCTCCAGGTGTCGACTTGCGTAATTGCCCTACCATGTCTAGCCCACATTGCGCAAAGGGCCAGGCGATTGGGATCATGTGTAGTTCTGTAGCAGGGGCGTGCGGCCTGGGTGCAAACCTCTGACAGGCGTTGAATCGGTTGACTAGATCTTTGGCGTCTCTGATTGCTGTGAGCCAATAAAATCATGCCCTGAAGGCTTTACCCACGATTGCTCTCCAGCTGGCGTGGTGGCTGCAGTCTCCTTGGTGTATATCCTGGAGCAACTCCTTGCCATCTTCGGTTGCTATGCATCTCTGCAATACCCCTGATATGCTTTGCTTGTATAGCTCGTCGTTGATCACCCGAAAGGATTTGCTGCGTCGTACTATCTGCCGAGCCTCGCAGATGTCTGCTGGGAGTTGTTTGTTTGACAAGTAGTCGAGGTATTTCTGCGTCCAGACTGGCCCGACCAAAAAAACTTGCCTTGAAATATTGTGGATGAGCTCGATCATAGCAATTTGCGGTCTGGCTTCTGTCTCTGCTATGGTGGGTGTTCCCGCTGGCCTCTGGACCTTGACTGAACGCTTGATCATTCTTTCGAAGTAGATTCCTGGCGGTATGGGTGTGTTTGTGGACCCCATGTTTGCCAGCTTGTCTGCCTCCTCATTGCTGGATCGCGCAATACGCACCCTTTGAAACTTCCTTCGAGTAGGTTGTACATGTCGCGGTAGGCGACCATGTTATCTGCGATGGCGTCACACTCCTTCATCGTCTGCTGTACGATGAGGTTGGAATCTCCATATATCATCAATCGGGTGGCTCCGCAAGCGATCACCATTTTCATGTCGTGAAGGAGTGCTTCGTATTCTGCGTCGTTGTTGGATGCTGGGTCCTCGGGTGGGAAGTCCAATCGCAAAACATACTGCATCTTATCTCCTCTGGGAGATGAGAATAACTCCGGCTCCATCTCCTTCGTTCCTTTTCGTCCCGTCGAAGTACATGATCCAGTTGCTCGTGTACTATGGGGGTCCTGGTGTTTGTAGCTCCGTCCACTCGCTCAGGAATTCTGCGACGACCTGGGATTTTACAGAGTTACGTCCTGCGTATATGATGTCCCAGGCGCCTAGCTCGATGCTCCAATTCACGATTCTTCCGGATGCCATAGGGTTGTTCATGATAGTACCGAGTGATGTGTCGTTTAGCACCGTGACGGTATGTTCCTGGAAGTAATGCTTGAGCTTTCGGGCTGTGACTACGACCCCGTATGCGAGCTTCTGGTAGTGGGGGTATCGCTGTTTGCACGGCGAGAGCACCTCGCTGATGTAATAAATTGGCCGTTGAACTCCATACGCCTTGCCATCCTCCGGCCGCTCAACCACGATCACCGTACTGATGACTTGTTGCGGCTAGGTATAAGTACAGTGGCTCCCATTCTTGTGGCATTGCCAGAACACGCCTACTCTGCAATGCTCGCTTTAGGTCTGCGAATGCCTTTTTTTCTTCGGGTGTCCACTCGAACTTATCTGTCTTCTTCAGCAGCTTGTAGAAGGGAAATACTTGCTCGCCTAATCTTGCGATGAATCTGCTTTGGGAGGCTAGCCATCCTGCGAGCTGATGTACGCCGCGAAGGTTGGTTGGCTCCTTCATTGTCAGGATTGCTTGAATTTTCTCTGGGTTGGCTTCGATTCCTCGGGCAGACACCAGATACCCGAGAAATTGTCCCGCGGGGACACCAAAGACACATTTTGTCGGGTTGAGCTTGATTCTGTACGCATTGAGGGCGTCAAAAGTCTCCCTTATATCCTCGAGAAGCGTGTCCTCCACTCAAGTTTTTATGACGATGTCGTCAACGTACACTTGTACGTTCTTGCCAATGAGCTTGGCGAGGCATTTTTGCATGCAGCGCTGATATGTTGCGCCTGCGTTTTTTAGCCCGAAGGGCATCATCGTGTAGCAGTAGACACCGTGAGGTGTGATAAACGATGTCTTCTCCTCGTCCTCCTTTTTCATCCTGATCTGATTATAGCCCGAGTAGGCGTCCAAGAAGGAGAGGCGCTGGCAGCCTGCTGTAGAGTCCACGATCTGATCGATCCGTGGTAAGGTAAAGTTATCCTTGGGGCAGTGTTTGTCCAATGACGTGTAGATGCACACGCGAAGGATGTCAGTGTTTTTCTTCGGGACCAGCATCGGGTTTGCTACCCAGGTGGATATCTTTATCTCTCGGATGAATTTTGCGGCGAGCAGTCAGTTTACTTCTTCTCCAAGTGCATTTTGCTTTGGCTCTGAGAACCGTCGAGTTGTCTGCTTGATAGGTTTGGCGTCTTTCAAAACTTCGAGTGAGTGCTCGGCGAACTCCATGGGTATCCCTGGCATATCTGAAGGCTGCCAGGCGAAGATTTCCCAGTACACACGGAGGAGTTCGACGAGCGCGCATTCCTATGCGGCCGAGAGGGTGGTGGATACCATCACCGTCTTCGCGGGCTCCGTCGGGTGCACTTGATGCTTTCGAGTGTCGCTGTTTGCGCTAAACTCGAGTTCTGGAGCATTCTTTTTAGTGAGAGGCATCACGGAGTGGTCCGTGGTCTTTGTCAATTCTTCCAATTCCTCCTGCATCCCGAAAGACTTCGCGATCTCGTTGAACTCGATGTCGCACTTGTCCGATTTTTGGAAGTCGCCATCTATGGTGATGGGGCCGTATTCTCTAGGAAGTTTGAGTTTCAGGTAGGCATAGTGAGGTACTGCCATGAATCTCGCGAACGCTGCTCGGCCGAGAATGGCGTGGTACTGTGAGGACCAGTCGACTACTTCTAAGTCGAGGAATTCTCGTATGTAGTTTCTTTGGTTGCCGAGCACTACCTCCAAATTGATTATTCCGAGTGGTCAGACTGCTTTTCCTGGTACTATCCCGTGGAAGGATGTCTCTGATTCTGCGAGTCCGTCCAGGTTCTTGTTCATCCTACGGAGTGTGTCCGCGTAAATGATGTTAATACCGCTTCCCCCGTCCATGAACACTCGAGCGAGTTCGTAGTTTCCTATTTGCGCCTGGATGATGAGAACGGCGTGCCCTGGCTGATAAACTCGTGGAGGATGGACCTCTTTGGAGAAAGTTATCGGTTGGTCAGCCATCTTCAGGTACTCGGGCTTGGACGTTGGAGCTTGGACTGCCATGGCTACTTGGCGTGTGTTTGTTTTCTAGGCCCTGCGGGACAGGCAGACTTTCTGTATCATTCCAAGGAGTCCTGGTGGGTTTGGGTACCTATTGCCCCCTTGGTTTACGGCGGGTGGCGCTGGGAGCGCGGCCAACACCGTGTTTTGGTGTCCTGGTGGAGGTAGGGGTTGTGGCGGGTGGAATCCCTGATGTCCTCCTCCTGGGAGCTGTGGGTAGCCCTGATTGACTAAAGCTCTGTTTTTCTTCGAGAAGGCCTCGTGGATGTCGAGGAACTTTCGGAAATCCTTGAGGAGGTGTGTTGCCTTAGTATTGCATGTGCGCTTATCTGTAAATAGATGTAGCATGCAATAACCGTCAAGGTCCTTCTCGGGAGTTTTATCCTCTGGCTTTGGCTTCCATTCGCGGTTTCCACGATGTCCGCTGTCGCGTTTTCTCGTGAATTCTGCAGCCACCAGTTCTTCTGGTCGTCGTGGTCGTAATGCTTTATCCTTTTCTTTCGACCATGACGGTTGTCCTCGGGTGCTGGCGAAGATGACTTTTCATTGCACACCGAGTCTTCACCGTTGGCCCATCTGTCGGCTATAGCCATCAGCTCTCCGATAGTTTTGGGTGCGGCTCGCCCCAGTTCTTCTCTGAAGGCAGTTCGTCTAGCTCCTTTGGTGAAAGTTTCGACTGCGACCTCTTCCAATATATTTCCCGCCGTGTTTTTGAGCATGGTCCATCGCTGGATGTACTCGCGAGTAGACTCACCACTCTTCTGCTTGCAAGCCCGCAGCTCCTCGATTGACGCGGGTCTTTTATATGTTGTTTGGAAGTTCTTGCGGAAGTCGAAGGTTAGATCGTCTCACGATCCATAGCACGCACTCGGTCTTCCTTCGAGCCAGCTACGTGCAGCGCCTACGAGATGCAGGTTGACGTACTGCATTGCTGTGGTTTTGTTCCCACGTTAGCATTTTACTTCCGTGAGGTAATCCGACAGCCAAGATTTGGGGTCCAGCGAACCGTCGTATTTTGCCACTTCCGTAGTAAGCTTAAATCTCCTGGGCATTGGTGCGTCGCGGATTTCGCGAGTAAAGCACAATGCGCCACAGGCCTCTTCGTCAGAGGAGGTGGATGGGGAACGTGCGCGGTTCCTGGCCGCTCGAGCTTTGTTGATTTTGTTCTGCGCGATGTCTGACCGTGCGTTGTATCCAGGCTCGTCGCGGTTAACCTCCTGCCGCGGCTCCTTGTTGCGGTGTCGCGAGCGGCTGCTATGATGCCGTGGACTGCGATCCCGATCCCTCAGGCTGTCGTCGCTGCTACTCGGGCTGTAGCCAGGCTTCTTTTCCTCGGGCGCGACGAGGTGACTTATCTCTTCTAGGCGATGTACTCCCGCGTCTGTGGCGTGTTTCTTTGACTTTCCGAGGGGTTTTCTCAGCCTCCTTTGTAGTCGCGTTCTTGTGGTTTTGGGCTGCGAGTCTCCCGGCTGCCATGCCCAGCCCCTTCTGGACTTGCATGTCTTGCTCCGCGCGGGGGTCGTTCTCCCCTGGCTGGTTCTCCTGCAGGTATGTGGCTGCGGCCAGGACTGCGGCGGCGGGAGTCGTCGGGTGTACGTTGCCGTTGTCATCGACGTGCATGAGGGAGGTTTCGAGTGTTCTGCTGATCCCGCTGAGAGACCCGTCATCCAGAGCCGCAGTCTTCGAGACGTATCTCTTATTCGGGGGATTATTCCCTACCGAGCGTGTTTTCGAGAGGGCTGTGCGACGTAAACTTGACTCGTCCGCCAGCTTTTTCCGCTCGTCCAGATCCTTGCGAGCTTCTTTGATCAGCGATGCCGCTTTCACTAGATGGTAGTGGTATGCGGTTAGATCTTCCTGCAGAGCTCCTTATTCAATCAGCTAGGCGTAGTGTACGGCCGCTTTTGCCTTGACCCAGGCTGCCTGCAATACTTTAATGAGATCTCGCTCCGTCGCGCTCTCTTCCGTTTCCTCGGGCGGATCGTTCGATCGTGCCATGCAGACCTGAGCCAGATATGGCCCGTAAGTCCTAGGCGTGGATTAGCGAGTTTCTTCGACCCGAGAAGGCTCCTCTGAAGCGGTGGTGTGGAAGTTGCGAGTGTTGGGGCGCACGGATCCGCCGCTGGTTGCTAGGTCACATCCAGCGTTATTGGGTAGCGAGTCGAGAGTTCCCGGGCTCGAGATCGACTCGGAGTCAGATCCTTCAAGATCGGTTTTCTCGGCGAAGTGCAGGATTCCTCCTTTGTTGGCGTGGAAGCGGAAGCTCCCTAACGTCAGGGTGACGCTTTTCTCCAATCCGCTGAATGCCGGGCGCAATTCCGGTGAGTCGGGCGCGACGATGATCGACCCGAAGCGGATCAGATCTGCTGAAGTCGAAGCTCCGGGGCTCCAGCTGAAGGTTGGCGATGATGAGGCCAAAGATGTCGTGGATCCAGCGCCCGCCGTTCCCACACACGGCGCCTATTGTCGAATATGCATCTCAACAAGTCCCTCGGGTGAACCGATAGGGTTTCGATTAGGAGAACGTGTAGGCTCTAGTTACAATCGTCGCAAACAGGGGGCACGACTTACCCAGGTTCGGGACCCTCGTAGATGTAAAACCCTTACTCCTGCTTCTGTCGATCTGTATTAGCAACAGACCGGTTACAATGGGGGGGGTGCTCGAGTCGAGAGTTAGATCTCAATCTCAAGGCTTTTGGTGGCGTGATATGGCTTGGTCCCGCTTCTCGGTGGTTCTGCTGGCCTTATATAGGTGGCCAGGTCTCAAACCGCACCCGGGGGGATACAAACCCTAACTTCAAGACGGTTACAAGTTTCCTTTCTTGACTATCAAGGCTCTGCGGGTGGGCCTTGATTGGGCCTTCTAGAACTGTTTATGGCATCTCCCTTCGGGCATAGGTCTTGGGCCTTGGACCGGGTAGCCTCACCCGATAGGTCCAGGACTCGTCCCCTCGTCAGCACTAGTGGTGCACGGTTAACTCACCCCAGCAGTTCGCCTTTACTATGGGACGACATATTCATGATCGGATCCTGGCGCTTCATGAGATAGTTCATGAAGTGAAGGTTCGACACCTTAAGTGTGTCTTCCTGAAGCTGGACCTACAGAAGGCATATGATCGGTTGGACTGGGCGTTCTTTCGCCAAGTCCTCGAACTGTAGAGGTTTCGATAACCGGGTCATATGCTGGATTATGCAGATTGTTACGAGCGCTAACACGGCGATTAATATAAATGGGGAGATTGGACCGTCATTTCGGTCCTCCTGCGGGGTGAGACAGGGGGATCATATATCCCCCATCTTGTTCAACCTGGTAGTTGAATCCCTGGCGTCTATCTTAGACTTGGCTAAGGATGCCGACCACATCTCAGGTGTGGTAGGCCACCTTATCCCAGGAGGAGGGGTGACCCTCCTCCATTATGCGGATGACACGATGGTTATGGTGGAGGGGTCGGACCGCGATATCTATAACCTCAAGTTCCTCCTCCTCTGTTTTGAAGCCATGTCGAGCCTCAGAATAAATGTTGACAAGAGTGAGGTGGTGGTGATGGGATAATCCCAGGAGGAGAAACAACGGATTGCAGATAACTACAACTACAAACTGTCATCTTTCGCGGTGGAGTATCTGGGGGTTTCGCTTGGGGATTCGAGGATCTTGATGAGAGATCTCGAACCCCTCATAGGCCGGGTCAGGACAAAGGCGGAACCTTGGTGCGGTAGGTTCACCTCTAAGGGAAGCAAATCCGTACTTATTGATTCCTGCATCTCCAGTCTACCCATGTATATGATGGGCCTTTACCTTCTCCCTGAAGGGGGCCCATAAGGATTTTGACAAGGAACTCTCACGGTTCTTCTGGTCGGCTTCCAATGGCCAGCAGAAGTACAATATGGTCAAATGGGCACATGTGTGCGCCCCCAAGGACTTTGGGGCATAGGGATTATCACATCACGTAAGACGAACATCGCTCTCATGCTCAAATGGGTGTGGCGTATCCTGCAGGACGATGGAGGGCTTTGGCTATCTTAGAGGCTTCCCTCTGCTGTCATGCGAGCGCCGGGAGGGATCCTAATTTTGGAGGTCCATCCAATCCATTAAATTTGAGATCCGGAGGGGGCGCGATTCATCGTTGGGGATGGGAGTCGCACCCTCTTCTGGGTAGATAAGTGGCTTGGCGATAGACCGCTCCAGTTGGTCTACCCGAGTATTTTTGCGGTTTGCTCAGATCCATTGCTTTCAGTTTCCAATGCCGCACCGAACAAAATTTGGAACATCTCATTCTGAAGGACGTTTGGTCTGGTAGAGGCGACAGCATGGGATGAGCTTAGGGACGCATGGTTGGGCTCCTTAGATGGAGCTCGGGATCGCGTGGCATGGATTTTAGCGCCTTCGGGCTCCTTCTTCGTCAAGTCGGCATACGGAGCCTCTTCCACAAACAGGGAAAGCGTGGTCCGCTAAATTATGGAAAACTCCCCTACCGTTGAATATCAAGATCTTTGTTTGGCAGCTGCTGCGGGACCGCCTTCCTTCGGAGTGGAGGTTCAGAAGCGTGAAGGGTCTGGTGATGGCGTGTGTCCTCTTTGTGGGACTCCCGAGACGGAGACCCATATTTTGTTTGCATGCCCCGCGGCCCGGTTCCTATGGAATTTGTTTGTGAAGGTCTGGGACCCGAATGGAGGGCCTCGGACCTGGGCGAATTCCTGGAACTCCAAGCGAGAAGGACCGAAGGGGACGTCGCCTCATCTGGTTTGTCTTTGTCGGAATGACATGGACCCTTTGGACGATTAGGAATAAGATGGTGATAGAACGGATCTTTCTTCGATGTGCTACCGACTCGATGTTCAAATGTCTCGCTTTTTTGCAGCAGTGGCACCTGTTGTGTAGACAGCGGGATAGGGCTCAGCTGGACGACATGCTGGATCGTATGGTGGAGACGGTGAGGCACATCTCCTCCATATCCTCTCCTACGAGCTGAGCCCCGCGGTTGGGTGGGATCGTGCTTCCCCACGCCTTAGTCCACTTCCCTGTTTTCTTTTCTCTCATGTTTCCTGTTGTGGTACTTTGGGGCTTACTTGTGATTTGACCCCAGCGAACTTGCACCCTCTTGTCTCTCCTTCTCTTTGTGGGATGTGTTGTATGAACCTGCTTTGGCGGTTTCCTTATTTATAAAAAAGCCTTTTTCGGTGTGGTGTATGGTAGACAAATATGTCCGTGTATGTATGTTGCGCAAGTGAATTGCATGTACGTGCTCTTTGTGATTTACAGAGAGTGGAACCATATCGTTTAGCATAGATACATCTAGTTCCAGTTAACAACCCAGAAACTCCAGTCATGCCAAACATTAATTTTGGTTCATGTACTAGCCCACTCAAGTAAAAGTCACGATGGAAAGGGTTATAGTGCAATCCACATAAATAATAACACTTCCTCCCACGTGGGACTCGTAGAGACCACCACGTACAAACCGGAAGAGAGCAACGGCGAGAGGAACTCACGTGTGAAAGAAGAGGCCTATACATGGGAAAATAGGGGGCAACAACATTTTTTGGATAAATTTTGAATGTCAGGACTCAAAGTCGAGACCTTCGGCTCTGATACCATGTCATGTTTAAGGGATTATTACTCATGTGCCCCTGATTCCTTAGTTTTGCTCACTTTTCCCCACATTTGAAAGTTTTACTTACTTTTGCCCATCTTCTTAGGTGAAACTCTCACGAATGCTCACACCCGACGTTGTTGTGTCTTCCGTTAAGTCTGACTAGTGGGGCCGTGTGGGACTGTGTCTCTCGTTGGACCTAACAAGTGGGACAAGTGCGGCTGCGTTTTTGTGACATTGTCTGTTGGGACGTTGTATGCTTCGTACGTCATAGAACGGGCCGAGTTTGTTGATAATTAAATTCAGCCTGCTAGCATACCCATGTGAGCGGTCAACCTTCTATGCATGTCATCGTTTCAGTCTGCTATGCATGTGCCCGATGATGACATTGATGGGCACAGCGTTGACTAGTTTGCATGCTTAAAAGGGTACGATTCAGCCGCCACCTAGTCATGCATGGTTGTGATTTAGTGGCAACGCTGCCATGCACGCAGCCACCTAGCCACGCACGAGGGTGTGATTCGGCCACCGCCTAGCCACGACGCCTGCAGCTCGATTCAGTCGGACGCTCGATTATTTTGTCGTGTCGTTTCACGCGTCGAGCCACATGTCAGGGCACGACCGTACTGAGTGATGTGAAAATAGGCAAACAAAAGTACAACTGTGACGCCTCGATGCAGTGTGAAAAAACGGCGATTCCATCTACCCCCTCCTCTCCCTTAACTACTTAAACCGCGTCTCGTAACCTCCTCCTCCACACTTCAATCTCCGCCTCCTCCCCATTCTCTTCTCTCCAACCAGAGCCAAAGCACAACCGATGACTCGACGTACGTGTAGATGCAGTTCAACGCGCCCACCTTTCGCTTCCTGCCCACCGTGCCGGAGATCCGCTACCCCCCCCCAGCAGGGTCGTTGAGACCGCACTGCGCGTCTGCGCGTTCTCACACTGGAGGGGCTCTACGGAGTTGGCCTGTGGCTTCCTCCGTGTAGGCTTTAACCACCTCCCGGCGGGGTCGCCGGTCATGTTCCGTCTGGAGAAACAGCGCGCCCAGTCCAGTGCTCCGGTGATAGGCCCTGTCGCCTACTTCACAAACAGGTTTGATGCGTACTACCTGCTCGGCCGCGTGTTCTAGTGTGGATGCGAGTTCATCGCATTCATAACCTACAACATATACACCAACTTCCACAGCATCTTCCCCGAGGACGACCACATGCACACCCTCCCCTACTATCTTGGCGATGACGGACTCAAGGAGGAGTGAAGACGATGAGTACAGCGGCAAGGAGGAGTAAAGACGACGACGGTGAAGTCCAGATGGTGTTGGTGTTGTGCGCCCGTAGTGTTGCCGGCCCTATCTAGTGTACCGTACTATGTATATCATGTGTTCCTCATACTATGTACCTTACTATGTAGGATCTAAGAATTCCATATCTAAGTTATTTATCATTGGTGTGTGATGTGTTCTTTTTTATCTGTATTCATATTATTTTCAAGTGGTTTGCCCCAGTTTAGGCACGACTAAGAGCACGTACAACGCAGCCTTTTATAGTAGACGCTAGGATTAAAATCCGGTCAGTTACAATATTTTCCAGTCCGAGTCCGAGGCGCTAAGATCTTTTCTTTCCTACGCATGTCTACAAGAGGCTAGCGTTGTACATGACGGAGAAAATTTATTAACTAGTAGTTACACTGGTTTGTGAAAAAGAAAAGAAAACAAACTAAAAACATAAGCAAAACAAATTTATGAACTAGTTTTGTCTATGTTGAGATAAGGACAGAAAATCAAAGGGAATCAAAACATATTTGTGAACTAAATAATGTTAAGTATCAACCTAGTCGAAAAATAACACATTTTTTTGCACGTGCATGACAACTAGCTTGTGGAAAAAAATATTTCCCTTCTTTTTTTGGCATTCTTAGAATCCTTTGCATTTTGTGAACACTTTGTATTTTACTATCGCCTCCAGAAAATATAATAGGGTGGGAAATCAAACCTCAATAAATGAAATCTCTTTGAATCATTGAAAGAAAAAAAATCAGAGCATCGCGTGTTTGTGGGCTCAAGAGAAAAAAAGGCCCAACAAAAACTAGGGAAAGCTTTGTGGGCTTATCAGTCAAAATCATACAACGGCCAAACGAAAGCTTGATTTTGCTCGGTCCCAACTGTCATCTGATCGACTAAAAAACTAGGGAACAAACAAACTGAGATGATCTCGAGAGATACACATTGAAATCCATCGCATTAAGTTTTCATGACATTTGACCAGCATGTAAACAAATCCTACAGCAACAATGCAAAAATAAAAGCCTAAAGCTACCATATTTGCTTTCTACATCACTTGAATCATCTACTTCAAGTTCTTATTCATCTTCTTCAATTCACCCTTCAGATCTGCATCCCCCACTATCGGAGAACCCTTCAACTCTGCATTCCCCATGTTCTTCACGGATGGAGGCAGATTGAGGTCGAGGGTTGGAGCCCCCTTAAATCAATCAAGCCCTCCCTTTGAAGCCTCTCCACATACTCATTCATCCACTCGAAATAATTGCATTTTTTCACGATCAGAAAATGAAATAATGAAGCATAAATCCCAACTCCGTGGATGCAAGAAGAGAACCCACATCTGGAAACGAAAAATTCAAAGCTAAAGGATGCGAGAGGAACCAAGATCTACCTGCCCCTCCTCATGCTCTCTCATTTGACAAACTCGCGCCCAAAGTTGTCATTTTTCTCCTCCTTCAAAGTCCACCGCTTCACTGGCGCAGTGTGTGGGCAGTCCAGACACCGCTGCATCGGCACTGAACCATACGTAGGTCACGAGGGGCGGGAGGATGAAGTGGAGGTCGACATCTCGCTGGAGAGGAAGAAGAACTGCTCTGTCGCCGAGATCCAAAGAGGAGGCGAGCACGGGCTGTTGTGTGACTGTGTCGATGGGTGGAGGAGGGCACGGGCTGCTGTGTGACTGTGTTGATGGTGGAATATAACAGTGCGGGCAATCAGGATGCAGGATCAGCCTCCTGCGGATCGCCCTCCCTTCTAGAAGACTGAACTCTGATCTCAACCGTCGACGCCATCCAACGGCGCGGAGGCGGAGCGCGGGTCTGTCCCCAGAATTCCTTCTAGAAGGTCAAATCTTATGGCTGGAATTGGTGGTAGGGCATGATCGGATGGTTGACGTTCGGCTCTAGGGTTTTGGGGTTACGAGGTTATCGGGGTTTTGGGGTTTGGGGGTTATTAGGGTATGACAGAACTTCAAATGACCATAACTAATTCAAAAAAAATAAAAAAAATGGAAATGAAGTGTAGTTTGTCAGCTTATAAGTTATAGTTACTAGAAAAAGATATAACCATGCTATAGGGACATTTTCAAGAAAAATCATTTTCACAAGCGATCCATCAAAATCAGGTTCAAATGACCATAACTAATTCAAAAAAAAAAATATGCACGACAAGCTCACATAGCCGTCATATGTGACATGGTTATGAGAAAAAAAATATAAACTCAGTGTCAGGACATTTTCATTAAAAAGGCTTCTCACAAATAAGCAATCATGTATAGACCTGTTCAGAGTTCGATGGAGAGTGAAGGAGGGTTTTGGTTTCAAAAAAATTACCAAAGCTTCCTTTTGGAGTGAATAAGACGGTTCTAAACTTACTTTTTCATTTTTCATATCTCAAACATGTGTTTTGGTGGTTTTCAATTAAAACATTTTAAAAAAATAGATAATATAAAAATTAATTCAATAAATAGTGAGACTTCGATCGAACACTGTTTAGATGGAATAGGTGTCACCTAAAAACTATTGGCTCATTTAGAGAAGGTCGAAAAAAACTTGATTATAAATGGGGTTGTTTACCCTAAGATTCAGAGCTCATTTGTAGCAAGTTTCTCCTTCAGACTGGTCACATTCAAATATTGGGGTTCAAATATTGGTGAAAGTTCAACTTTAGCTCAAACAAGTACTAAAGAGCAATAGACTTGAAATTTTTGTACAACTTCAACTTTGGCTCAAATTATAATTTTGTTCCAAATCAAATATTGCTTCAAATTCAACCTTTGTTTCAAATATGCATTCTGCCTCACATATGATATCAAAGCACAAACAATATTATTAAGACTTATAAGTTATCACAAGATCTCAAGTTCACACGACAAACACCTAACTACAAATCCATAAAATTCAAATTCATAGTTCAAATTCAAATCTTCGACCTGCTCCTTGTGTGATCAGATGGCTTCACCGTCTCGCTTCAGGTTTCACTAGATGGACTACTCTTTGGAATCATCTTGTTCCTTCTAATCTTCCCTTGGGGTTGTGGCTGTGGAGGTGGTGATGGAGTAATTCCACTCGGCGAGCACTCGACGACAAGTTGACGGTCATCCGTGTGTTCAGTAATCCTTAAAGGAACAATTGGTACAATTACTCTGTCATCTTCTTCTCTTATAGCTTCAAAACCATCAAGAGCCATGGATTCAAATTCTAAGCCATCCGATGATGACTGAACTTCATTTTCTTGGGCTTTATCCTCTTCTTCTCTTATAGCTTCCTCTCTACACCTTTTCTTCCCTCTGCCTCCATTTATCATAGTGTTGAGAAATAAAATTATAAGACATATGGCGAAAAGAGAACAAAATGCATAAAAAGGGAATGCACACACATACTAAGGTGTTGCTTCAACAAGGAGTGCATCTTCAGACTTAGTTGCTGCTGCATGGTCCCCTCCATCTTCAATCTCCATTGCTGATGCATTCTCCTATGTATTTGTTGTTGCCATCGGTCCTCTTCTCCAAATGATGCATCCACTGGATTGGAACAAAGCCTAGCAATGTGCTACAAAATTCCTATTTTTTGCACGCCATCTTTTTTGGTACACGACCCTCTTCACCTGCTCTATGCATGTTTTTTCTTGGTCTTCCAGGTGCTCTAGTTAGTAAAGGAGAGTGGGGTTTGAACCCTGGATCTACTATGTTCCATTGGTCTTTTCCCACGAGTGCAAGCACATTGTGAACATAAGTGATACGTCATAAACGTATCCTTAATTTATGATGTTCCATATTGTTTTCATGTTGTTTCCTACATGTTTGCTATACACTTTATGTCATTTTTTATCGATTTTCTGCACTAACCTATTGACAAGATGCCACAGAGCCAGTTCCATGTTTTCTGCTGTTTTTAGTTTTCGAAAATTTGTTCTGGAAATATTCTGGAAATTGGAAAATTCGAAGTCTGGAGGTCCTAGAATTCCCGAAGGTTCCACGGAGTCCCGAAGAGACCCGGAGGGATGACACAGGGGACCACACCATAGGGCGGCGCGCCCCCCTAGCCGTGCCATGGGGTGGTGTGGGGCCCCCGGGGCCTCCACCGTCTTTTCCCTTTCGCCTATTTATACCCCCCCCAACATATTAACCCTAAAAATATACCACTTCGTCCCGAGAAACACCCGAGGCCGTCGTCATCGTCATCCCGAGATCGGGAGGGTTCTAGAGCTCTCCCCGGCACCCTGCCGGGAGGGGAATTCATCACTGGAGGGTTCTATACCACCATGCCCTCCTCCGAAGTGATGCATGAGTAGTTCATCCCTGGACTATGGGTCCATAACAGTAGCTAGATGGTTGTTCTCTCCGCTTTGTACCTCATGTTTAGATCTCGTGAGCTGCCTCACATGATCGAGATCATCTTTATGTAATGCTACATATTGTGTTTGCTGGGATCTGATGAATGTTGAATGCTATGTCTTCTGATTATCAATCTATCATGTTATCTTCATGCTTATGTTATTTATGATCTTGCATGCTCTCCGTTATTAGTAGATGCTCTGGCCAAGTAGATGCTAGTAACTCCAAGAGGGAGTATTTATGCTCAATAGTGGGTTCATGCCTCCTTTGCATCTGTGCTCGAGTGACAGAAACATGACAGATGGAGAATGTATTGTTGCCATTAGGCAGAAAACAATGGTGTTTACCTTGTTTATATTGTTTACATTAAACACTTTGCTTACTGCAATACTCTGTTGCTAGCAACTTAATACCCAACGTTTGTTCGGATGATATTCGAAGGGTGGATTATTAGACATAGATGAGTTGGATGACAGTCTATGTATTTTGTTGTAATGCCCGCATGAATCACATAGTAATTTTTATGTCTTGCATATGCACTAAGGTTCAGCCTTCATTTTTGTCAATTTCCCAGCTGTAATTTGTTCACCACACATGTTATTTATCTATCACGGAGAGACACCACTAGTGAACCGTGGACCCCGGTCCATTTTCTTATACTGATAATACACACACTGCTTCTACCGTTTTCACACTTCTTCCACTGCTTTCATACTGTTTTCCACACCATACATTTAACCTCTTTGTGTTTATAAAAAACGGTGAGATTGACAACCTCGCTGCTATGTTGGGACAAAGTGATTTGATTGTGTTGTGTAGGTTCCACGTTGCTGCTGAACCGGTAGTGCGCCCTGCCACCTCAGCTGCATCAACCTTCAGAGATTGCTTGTCCTCCTACTGGTCGATTCAACCTTGATTTTTTTCTGAGGGAAAACTTGTTTCTGCACTCTTCACAACCTTTCCCTTGGGGTTTACCAACGTCACCCTCCAGTCAAGGCACACATCAAGTTTTCTGGCGCCGTTGCCGGGGATGAAGAGAATTTCTGCAAGGGGAGTCTCTCACTTCCAATCTCTTTATTTTTTTTGTTTTGCTTAGTTTATTTTATTTTGTCTTGTTTTCTTCTCTTTATCAAAAACACATAAAAAATTAGTTCTTATTCTAGTTGTTACTTTTGTTACCTCGTTTTTATTTTTCATCATATTGTTCCCTAAGTTTACCCTGAGATATCTGCCAACAGGAAGTGGTTCTATACTTGGAAAGGATACCATTAAAGAATTCTTTGACCATGTTAGTAAGAATGATAATTTTGAGGAAAAGTCCATAGTAGAACTTGCTCCAAATTATGAGATTGCTGCAACTTCTTTAGTTCACATGTTAGAAGCTAGGTTTGTTAACCTTCATCCCATATTACAGCATATGTTCCTCAACTTGAATAACACTGAAGATGTTGAGAAAAGGAACTTTATCTTAGAAACCATGTTTAAAGAATTTGGAGATGTTGCTATAGACGCTAGAAAAGTCTTTGATCGTTTCAATGTGCTAGGTTCATGTGTAGATATTGTTAGTTCTCTTGAAAAACCTCAATCTAAAAATGAAAAGGGGGAGAAAATACCAATCCCCTTTAAATTGGTAGCGATGCATGAAGCCCAAGAAAAGAATTTTGATTGGATTGTTCCTGAAAATTTATTCGATGATAATAGTAAGCCTAAAAGCTCTAAGAGAGGAGCCTCTGAAACTCGCTTAGATAAAATAAAATGCATTATTAAGGAATTTCCAAATCTTGATTTGAATTCTTATTCACTTGAAAACGCTTTATTCCACTTTTCTGAGCCTAGCTAAAAGGCGTTAAAGAAAAACACACTTCTTGGGAGATAACCCATGGATTTATTTTTGCTTTGTTTTTCTCTGTTTTCTTTGAGTCAAGGGTTTGTATACTTCTGTAGCAACTCCTTTGTATCTTTATTTTCATGTTTTAGTACTGCCAAGTAAAGTTTCTGACGAGAGTTGGAGTTGGTTTTCATATTTCTGCGCAGGAAACAGATTTCCTCTGTCCACTGTAAAAATCGTACAAATCACAGAAGAAAATCATAATGACCTGAAATTTATTGTGCTTATTCCTCGGCTAATTCCACAACTTTTTCATTCTTTAAGTTTTTCGATCTGAGCAACGTAAGTGCCGCGAAAAAATCGTCTTTACAGATTGTTCTGGTTTTTATAGATTCTGCATTTTTCTTGCATTTGCTCTTTTGCGATGTAAAGTGGATTTATTTGCTTCACAAAATATCAGTGGCTGTAGCTAATGTTTAAAAGTATCAATAGAACTTGTGCCCATACAGAACCCATGGATTTTTTATTGTTGCACTAACCCTCTAATGCGAATTACTCTTTGAGTGTGGTGTGAAGGAAGTTTTCAAGGGTCAAGAGAAGAGGATGATATATGTGATCAAGAGTGCAAGGTCAAGCTTGGGGATGCCCCCGTGGTTCATCCAAGCATATTTTAAGAAGACTCAAGCATCTAATTTTGGGTATTCCCAAGGCATCCCCTTATTCATCAACAACCTATCATGTCATTTCTAGTGAAACTATATTTTTATTCGATCGCATCATATGAAATTTACTTGGAGCGTCTGCTTGTTTTTGTTTTTGTTTTCTTTTGTTTTTCTTGCAGCGATAATATAATTGGGACCTAGCATTCCTTTTTTGGGAGATATTCACGCTCCCCTTTTTCGTTTGAATCCTTGCTATGCTAGTATTCTTAGTTTTTCTTCTATTTACTGCAAAAAAAATCCTGTTTAGCTCTTGTTTTCATTGTATCTCTTGTTCAGAGCGATTAGTTTTAGTAGTGTTATGTGAGTACTCTCATATTTTCTTGTTGTAGCATTTAGATAATTTTTGTTAAAGCATGTTTTGTATGGTGCTTGTTTGGAAAAGAAACTGCTGCTTGAGGTAGCATTTATAACGGTGCAAGTAGAAACTTGTATAGACTGTGGCTAGACTTTTTTTATATCATGTAGATGTTATTTTAATTCTAAAGCATTGTGGTTATTTAGTAGCATGATTAGCCTCAAATATCTGAGAGTGTTTAATGTGCCATCGAAAGAATCATGAGTTGTTCTTGTCATATTGAAGCATAAATTTGTGGTGTTCTCTTTTGAATGTTTTATTTGGTTGACTTGGCGCATACTCACACCATGTTTATAACTAATAACCAGTCACTTATAGCCTCCATGATCATTTAGTTTTTGAACTTGTGGTACCACTTATGCATTGATTAATTATGTTTATGTCGCTATGCATGATTATGGCTCTTATGCTCTCTTGATTTGTCGCTCCCGGTCTTTTGATAGCCTCCACATGTACTGAGTATGAGCTCTACTCGTGCATCCAACTCCCCAAAACCAAATTTTTCCCATTGTGTCCACCATACCTACCTACATGTGGTATTTAACCGCCACTCCAAAGTAAATTGCTCATGTGTTACCTTTAAAACTTTCAAAATTACTCATGGTTTGTGCTCTTGTTTTAGCTCATGAGGACGTAAATAGAGAATCTTTATCTCACTTGTTGATTCGACTTTCACACCCTGGACTAGTGGCTTCATCCGCTTATCCATTGATATAAGAGCTGGCAGCGGGGTGCCCAGCCCCAAATTAATAACAACAAATTCTCTTCACTATTTTTGCCCCTGATTTATCAGTCAAAACATAATTTTGTAAACAAAAGAGAAAGAGGGATGACCTTCTACCAAGATGCGTCCTTCTATGGGAGCCGTTCTTGTGAAGTCTAGTTGGCTTGTGACGTATTGTATTTTCTGTTTACCATTCGTTGACATAAGCATACACCTCTCTAAAAAAATAGACACTCCTTCGCGGTATGTGATTGTTGGCAGGCACCCAAGGATTCGGTTAGCCATGGTTTGTGTAAGATGGTTGGGAGGAGTGTCAAGACTTTTATACCTATGTTTAATAAATTAAATCTCTAGCACATGAGTTGATTCCTGCCTCCCTCTGCGAAGGGCCTTTCTTTTACTTTTATGTTGAGTCTCCATCTTCTAACTTTATACACAGTTGAGAGATCATAGTTGCCATTCTGAGTTTTATGTGCATTTGTCCCAGAAACATTATTAATTGATTCATGATGTGTTATTACTTGTTATCTAATTATTTGTTCTAGTCTTCCTCATGAACTTTGAAGGTGTCCTGGCATTTATGTTTTGCCCCACTCTTAAGGATTATCGAAATATCAATTTGTCATGTTTTCTCAATACTTGAAACAAACGTATATCTTTCGTTGTGTTGTTATTCATGATCTTTTATTTGTGTTACTTCTCATGATGCAAAGTGATTGCTATGCTTTATTATTAAAATTCTATTTATCATGTTTGTGTTGAAGTTCTATGATCTCAGCTTACTTATGCTTTTACATTATTGATGGTCAAGTTTATGTTGGTAGCATGTCACCTGAGAAATTATGTTTTTTTATCGTTTAGCTACTCGAGGTCGAGTAGGAACTAAGCTTGGGGATGTTGATACGTCATAAACGTATCCTTAATTTTTTATGTTCCATGTTGTTTCCTACATGTTTGTTATACACTTTATGTCATTTTTATCGATTTTTCTGGACTAACCTATTGACAAGATGCCATAGAGCCAGTTCCCTGTTTTCTCCTGTTTTTAGTTTCAGAAAAGTTGTTCTGGAAATATTCTCGGAATTGGTAAATTCGAAGTCCGGAGGTCCTAGAATTCCCGAAGTTTCCACGGAGTCCCAAAGAGACCCGGAGGGGGCACACAGGGGACCACACCATAGGGCGGCGCGCCCCCCTAGCCGCGCCATGGGGTGGTGTGGGGCCCCCGGGGCCTCCACCTTCTTTTCCCTTTCGCCTATTTATTCCCCCGACATATTAACCCTAAAAATATACCGCTTCGTCCCGAGAAACACCCGAGGCCGCCGTCATTGTCATCCCGAGATCGGGAGGGTTCTGGAGCTCTCCCCGGCACCCTGCCGGGAGGGGAATTCATCACTGGAGGGTTCTATACCACCATGCCCTCCTCCGAAGTGATGCATGATTAGTTCATCCCTGGACTACGGGTCCATAACAGTAGCTAGATGGTTGTTCTCTCCACTTTGTACCTCATGTTTAGATCTCGTGAGCTGCCTCACATGATCGAGATCATTTTTATGTAATGCTACATGTTGTGTTTGCTGGGATCTGATGAATGTTGAATGCTATGTCTTCTGATTATCAATCTATCATGTTATCTTCATGCTTATATTATTTCTGATCTTGCATGCTCTCCGTTATTAGTAGATGCTCTGGCCAAGTAGATGCTAGTAACTCCAAGAGGGAGTATTTATGCTCAATAGTGGGTTCATGCCTCCTTTGCATCTGTGCTCGAGTGACAGAAACATGACAGATGGAGAATGTGTTGTTGCCATTAGGCTAGAAAACAATGGTGTTTACCTAGTTTATATTGTTTACATTACACACTTTGGTTACTGCGATAATCTGTTGCTAGCAACTTAATACCCAACGTTTGTTCGGATGATATTCGGAGGGTGGATTATGCGACATAGATGCAGTTGGATGACGGTCTATGTATTTTGTTGTAATGCCCGCATGAATCACATAGTAATTTTTATGTCTTGCATATGCACTAAGGTTCAGCCTTCATTTCTGTCAATTTCCCAGCTGTAATTTGTTCACCACACATGTTATTTATCTTTCACGGAGAGACACCACTAGTGAACCGTGGACCCCAGTCCATTTTCTCATACTGATAATACACACACTGCTTCTACTGTTTTCACACTGCTTCCACTGCTTTCATACTGTTTTCCACACCATACATTTAACCTCTTTGTGTTTAAAAAACAGTGAGATTGACAACCTCGCTGCTATGTTTGGACAAAGTGATTTGATTGTGGTGTGTAGGTTCCACGTTGCTGCTGAACCGGTAGTACGCCCTGCCACCTCAGCTGCATCAACCTTCAGAGATTGCTTGTCCTCCTACTGGTCGATTCAACCTTTATTTCTTTTCTGAGGGAAAACTTGCTGCTGCACTCTTCACAACCTTTCTCTTGGGGTTTACCAACGTCAGCCTCCAGTAAAGGCACACATCAATAAGCAGCCATAAATTTAGCAACAGAGAAATAGTCAGAGCAATACTGATCAACTTCACCATCTTCACCCCCAATCAGAGTCGTCAGATGTAGAGCATGTATGCATGGCTTCCCACAAATTTTTCATTGCCTACAACTGCATTTCCTACTGGCTAGGTTCACTGGATACCTCCATTCCCTATTTTTACTGTCAGTGTATTCTACCTCATCATCGTATGTAGATGATCGAATGCATTTCATCTTCAGTCCTCTTGCCTTGTGATGCAATGCCTTAATCAGTGATGGGAGTATAACATGGCCAACATATTGTGTTTCAACAATTCTTTTGCGAAGAGCCATCTTTATCATGATCATCTGCCTCATCTTGTCAAATGCTTGCCAACCCAAATTACCCTTTACCGATTTTAACTTTGCATTGAAGCATTCTGCAAGATTATTGGTCACATAGTCTACCTTTCATATGGTGTTGAGTTTGCTTCTTGACCACACATTTTCATGATGCGCGTCCATATACTCCTTTACCTCTGGATGCTTCTGAGCATACAACACTCTCAAATGGTGATCATGCTCTCTTTCGTTGCATGTGTATGATGCGGTCCATAAGTTCTCATAAAAAACTTTTCCTTTGAACTTCTTTTTAAAAATTTGTGCTAGGTGTCGCATACATTCCATATGCTCCACTCCAGGGAATACAATTAATCTACTGCACTCTCTATACCTTTGCAAGCATCTGTATGCATAGCTAAACCTAGGGGTGTGTCTATAATGTTGCGTAACTGATACAGAAACTAAACCCAACTTTCCTCGGACTTTGCCTCCAAAACACCAAATGCAACTGGGAATAGCCAGTTGTGTCCATCAACTGCAGAAGCTGCTACTAGTTGTCCTCTCCATCTTCCAGTCAAATGAGTAGCATCTACAGCTAAATAAGGCCTGCATCCATCAAGAAACGCTGCCAGCAAGGCTTGAAACATACAAAAGCCCTTCTAAAGCACTCCTTTTCAAATGACTTCCCTTTTATTTTGAAAGTAATTGTATGCTTGTCAATTTCTACAACACTACCTGGACTAGCCATCTCCACTTCCGCTTTGAAGGTGTAAAGCAACTGAAAACTTTCATTCCATTGACCATTAATCCTGTCAAGAGTCATTTATTTGGCGTTGAAAATCTTCATGTAAGGAATTACAATCTTATACTTCTCAAAAAACTTCCCTTGGAGTGTTGTTGGACCAAGACCAGGTTTTTCCCTTGGCCAATCCAATATTGCATCTGTCACCTATCGAGTTTTTGCTAGTTTGGATTTTGCCTTCCCCCCTCCCCCTCTAGGTGGAAATGTGTGCTTGTGTGGGTTTTTATTTATTTGAAACAAAACCAAAAAGGTAAAAAATAAGGGATAAGAAACATTACTCAATGATCTGAAATAAAATAATCAATTAACTTGGAGTACCTGAATCAGTTTTCTCTTTAGTGTAGGGATGCATGCAACCTCCACATACACCTATCGTATGGACAATAAACTAAGAATTTTCTTGGCTCACTCTTGTTAATCTCATAGGTATTTTCAGTAAGAATACAATATGTAGTTACTGCATTCCGACAGTCCACCATCGATTGGAATATGGTGCCTTCAGTAAGCTCGGGATTTTCCCTGTTCCACTCAATTGTTGGCACGTCGTCGCCATTGTATTCATCCAAAATTAAGCTGTCATTGTTCTCCGCATCCTCTTCATCGTCAGTGTCATCAAACCTAGCTCGGCTCATGGGCTCCTCCGGATATATTCATCCACTGCTTGCTGACTGGCTCTATCTACCAGTTCAGGGTGCATCATCTCGTCTTCATTGTCATTTCAAGGCACTTCCTCATTAGGTTCTGCATCTTCTTCTACAACGACCGTAGCCGGTACAGGAGAAGCAGGAGCACTACTAGCAGCAGATTCAGCAGCAGACATGTTGTGGCTCCATGAACCACTCGCTTTATTTGGTCTCGACCTACAAGGAGTCCTGGGGTGCTGGCTATTAGTAGAGACAAATGATTGCCGAACACCCTTCCCCTTGACTGGTTCTGCGCGTGGCTGAAGCACGTCGATATAAAGTTTACCGAAACGGCTGCCAGCATTCAGAGTAAAAAAACAATCTGAGATGCTCGTCGCAAGTTAGTGGGAGAAATTTTTGCTCGGTACTGCTGAAGTAACTCAATTCAACAGCATCGACATCGCTCCACGGATAGACTGAACGGAGGGTAGTGAGGAAATCTCTGAAGCAAATGTTTGTTTCTATCACAACCGGATAGAAAAAAGAACGAAGAAAATGCGGTTTAGTACCACGTAGCACACTAGTTTCCATTCTAACCGCCAGCCAGAAAGACAGCGCAGGATCAATCCTATTTAGTTCAAACATACGGCTACAGTCAGGCACGGGACAGAGGAGAGAAATTGAAACGATTCAAGCTAAAAAAAATGTCGAACGCCTTACTTACAAGCTAGAACACCAATTCAAGGGGAAACGTTGCTTATCCGGGTCTAATCCATGAAATATTTGCCATTGATTCGACTCAATCCTCTCCACGGCTAAGAGCATTCCGGGGGTCCTGAATCAACATGGCTTCAGAGATGGTGAGGTGGGATAGATGTGCCGGAGAACGCGGCGGAGCGGATGGGGCGGCGGCGAACGCGGCACAACAGCGGCGGAGGGGATGGGGTGGCGGCGGAGGGGGCGAGGCTACGCGTTGCCGCGGTGTCGATTTGTTTCAGTTTCAAACAAGCTCGCTTACGTGCCTCCTTGCGATCCCACTAGGCACGCAACGGTCAAAGGAGGATCCGGCCCCACTCGTCAGCACAAACTCATCAGTTGACAGTCAATGCATTGACTGGACGGCAAACGTCAGTTTTCAACTTTTGCGAGAGTTTCAGCTAAGAGAATGGGGAAAAGTGACCAAAGTCTGAATTGGTGGAAATGGCTAGTGCAATTCATATATACTATAACACGAATAATAGTCATATATTTGACCATGATTACAAAATTACAAGTCATAGATGACCTTGTATTTACCAGAAGAAACAATCTCAGTAAGTTGTGGGTATGAACCGGTGGTGGTGGCAATTGGAGGCTGGGCGAATAAACCTCTTAGCAGGCCATCGGCAATGCCTTTGTATACAGCTTCTGTCGGATGGAAGCCATCCCATGATCCGTACTTCTGTGGATCGTCGCAAACCTTATATTCTCCGTATCCACATCCTGCAGTTGTGGAGACACCATAATATCCTTCTCCACCACAACAAGCCACCAAAGGGTACTCGATCCCTGAACAACAGTTACATCAATGTGGACAAGGGTTCAGCCAGGAAAAAGTGTTCCGCTTGATGAGCCTATATGTGTGTTCTTTTTTTTTTGGAGCTTCTAAGGCTTTTAACTGGTTTATAGAATAAATTGTTTGTTAAATTGGAAGGTCAATCCTTCCAAGAAACTACTGAAAAAATTGATATGGCATTATACAGGAAAGGAAGTGACAACGGATTGGTGCATTAGTACACTGTGCTTATATACAACCAAATTCAAGAGTCGGTTCTCTTGACTTCTAATAGAATGACGTGACTGCTATCACGCTGTGTTACCAAGTGAAACCCAGTTGAACTGAAGTTACAATGAAATAGCCATACCTATGAGAATTTATGTCAAATGCCAATTGATAATGTGTTGTTGCTAAACAAAATTTCCTAGAATTCCAGTTGACATGCTCCTCTAATGTAGCTTGTAGTTACCTTTTCTCCCCATTCATGATTTCTATATACATCTCTCTTTTCTAGAGCCAACGACACACTCTCTGCTAGTCATTTTGCTTTGCACTATGAATAAGTGGAAGGAAGAAAAGAGAAGAACTTTGTAGAATAAGTCCACTAGTACTATGTTATCTATGCGAAAAATTATGTTCCAACAAAAACTTTCTTGTCTGGTTGCCAGTGCTAATAACCTGTTCTCCTCAACTCCCACCAGTAAGAAACATAATACTCAAAGAACCAGTTAAAAATAAGTTCTAAATTCAAGAGTTCAAGTAAAAGCAGTGTTGACCTTAGCTTTTTAGATAAAGGTATTGACCTTAGCTATGAAAGAAATGGGTTGTCTTGGTAATACGTCAGACAAATAACGTTGAAGTCATGTGTTTGAGTCTGTAAGACCCGTGGTTGAAAGTTCTGCTTATTCTTATCTTTTCTTCAAATATGAAAAATAACAACCTATTGGCAGAAAATAGAGAAATTTTCAGTTTGGGAAGTCACCCGGCCCGGGACTGGCATATGTTGGTTAAGCATTTTCTTATTCTGCAAAAGTAGATAGTAGAAGATCTTTAACTCACCAAATTTTTCAGGAGAAAGGAAGATCTCCATAGCAGCTCCATAGTAATCAGCATAGAGGATCGCCACACCAGGATGAAGCTTTCGCAACTCCTCCAACTCGTCCACAAGAAGTTTGTTGTGGTATTGCGCAAACTCGTTCATCCAATGGATGCAACCACTCTCTTGCTCGTAATCTTCTACCTTGTCACTATTGAATGTCATGAGGTAGTATGGGACGCACCCAATTGGAAGGTTGCCAGGAACTAGCAACGTTTTGGCACCCATCCCTATCAATTCCTGAAAACTCAATTCATTTGCATTACTAAGTATTACTATTTCTTGGGTTGGGATTGAGTACTCACAAATTAAGGTAGATACAACTGCAACAGTAGCAAATGGCTCACGGTGATAGTAGAAGAAATTTTGGCAACAACACTCGGGGTGAAGTTGCGAATAGTCTCAAAGGGCACCCCGTCGAGCAAAGGTAGGTTGTAATCATTTCCCCCAATTTCACCAACCAAGAAGAGAGATTTGCTCATCATGTCGGCGCAATCTGTTTAGTGAAGATGATTCTAAATCATTATATAAACATGGCACATTGTGGTATACAAGTATTATGCTCAGGAAGTACCAAAGACAGCTCAATATGTGTAACCAAGTTTGCCACAATTTAATTCAGAACTAGAATATCTCCGGTAGCAGAATAATCAGTGTCTAAACATATCTGCTGAAACTTGTAGTAATGGCTACAACTTCAGTTAAGTGTTCCATAGTGACTGAAAGTGGAAGTAGATATATAATCCGTGCCTTATTGCATTGTACAGTACTAAAGCCATCGAATGTAAATACATACCGGTTAAATCGTTGGGGCAGAACAAGTTGAGCAGGTCGCGGAACCAAGCCATCTCCATGTCGAGGTGCACCGTGTCAGCGTTTGGCAGGGGCGCCCCATTCTCGCTGAAGAATGCCGGGCTCAGCGCCGTGGCGCTGCCGACGGCGAAGTTGGCCCCGTACACGAAGTCCTCCGCGCTCCGCCCGCCCCAGTAAGGCCGCACGAACGGCAGTCCCAGCGTGGTCGCTGACGCACCCACATGGATTTCAGAATTAGTGCTCTTGCTAGTAGTAAAATTCATTGGTCGCGAGGAGGGTGCTTTTGCCGTACCAATGAAGTCGAGGATGACGCGGCCGTTGGAGAAGCGGCCGGTGGCGTTGTTGAAGTAGGTCTCGCCGTAAGGCAGCCTGAGCACGGTAGCGCCGGTGTCGTTGGGGTAGACGAAGCGGTAGTTGCCCGTGTCCGCCAGGGAGTCCCCGAAGCTGAACACCCGCGTGTAGCACGACGGATCCGCCCGCGCTGGTAGCGCCGCCGCCAGTACGAGTAGAACCACCGCCGTCAGAGTCCTGGAAGCAGACGAAGCCATGCCTTCCTTGTCTCTAGTAGACGTGGGATTGTTTGCTCGGGGTGGACGGAGACGGGGCGAGAGGGGAGAAGTTGCTCGGTCGCCGACTGTCACCAACCCACTGTCGGCGAGATCTTTCACTACCACTCACAGCAACCGGCGATAAATGACCATACCGATGGATCAGCCCCACGCTAAGGCTGGTCACAATGGCAATGGGGAGGAACTTAGAGTAACATCACACACTTCAATACAATTTTGCTTATGTGGCATATATTTAATGAAGAGAGAAGTGCTTGTGGTAACTAGCTAAAGTTACCGTAACATCACACACTCCAAGAAACAATGAGTCTATAGCTTAATAAATGCATTGTTGCATGACACTACATATAACTCCTCATTGTGAAGGTAGGAACATAGTCTAGAAAAATGTGTAGGTTTCTACCTTATGTTACTCTCCATTATGACCAGACTAATCAAACACATGTCCAAATGGGGAAACAAATGCACATAAAAGTATGCGAGTGCACATCAACACATGGTCAGCCCCACGATAACCAAACACAGGTCCAGATTGGGAAACAAATGCACATAAAAGTATGCGAGTGGACACAACACATGGTGATAAAACATCTTATCCATGCTATTTATCGGGTTTTTATTTTCTCTACCAAAAAGGTTTTACGCCGCTTTATAAATAAAGCAACCACCTAATACGAATTCATACAACAAAACCAACAGAGAAAAAATGAGAAAGGAGTAGACAATAGCTCGTTGGACAGCACCACAGGTAAGCCCAAAGAAACGAAGTACATAATATAGGAGAGAGAAGTGTGGGCGGAGGAGGGCGCGAGGGGTGATGGAGTGTAGACACACGCTCGTTACGAGACCTCAAACGCAAGGTGTGAAGAGTGCAGCAGCAAGTTTTCCCTTAAAAAAAATCAAAGTTGAATCGACCAATAGGAGGACAAGCAACTTCTGAAGGTTGATGCAGTTTATGTGGTAGGGCGCACTACCGGTTCAGCGGCAACGTGGAACCTACACAACACAATCAATTCACTTTGCCCCAACGAACCAGTGAAGTTGTCAATCTCACTGGTTTTGCTGATAACAAAGAGGTTAAATGTATGGTGTGGAAAATAGTATTTGTTTGCAGTAGATGAAAGAGGACAATGATGGTAGTAGTAAAACAGTAATAGCAGTATGAAAACAGAGAAAGCTGTGTGAAAACGGTAATTGAGTGGTTGTATTATCAGTGTGAGAAAATGGACCGGAGCCCACAGTTCACTAGTGGTGTCTCTCCATAAAAGATAGATAACATGTGTGGTGAACAAATTACAGCTGGGCAATTGATAGATAATGAAACATGCATGACATGATGATTACTATGTGATTCATGTGGGCATTGCAACATGACTCATAGAACGTTATCTAACTGCATCTATGACTAATAATCCACCCTCAGAATATCATCCGAACAAACTTTGGGTATTAAGTTGCAAGCAACAGATAATCGCAGTAAGCAAAGTGTGTAATGTAAACAATCTAAACATCGTTGTTTTCTCCCTAATGGAACAACACATCCTCCATCTGTCACGTTTATGTCACTCGAGCACATATGCAAAGGAGGCATGAACCCACTACCGAGCATAAATACTCCCTCTTAGAGTTACTAGTATCTACTTGGCGAGAGTATCTACTAACAACGGAGAGCATGCAAGATCATAAATAACATACACGTGAAGATAACATGATAAATTGATAATCAAGAGACATAGCATACAATAATCATCGGATCCCAGCAAACACAACATGTAGCATTACAATAAGATGATCTCGATCATGTAGGGCAGCTCACGAGATCTAAACATGAGGCATAAAGAGGAGAGAACAACCGTATAGCTACTGGTATGGACCCGTAGTCCAAGGATGAACTACCCACACATCATTCCGGAGACGGGCATGGTGGTGTAGAGCCCTCCAGTGATGATTTCCCCTCCCGGCAGGGTGCCGAGGAGAACTCCAGAACCCTCCCGAACTCGGGTTGACGATGACGGCGGCCTCGGGTGTTTTTCGTGAAAAAGTGGCATATATTTAGGATTTACGCCTCGGGGGAATAAATAGGCGAAAGGGCGATGGCGGTGGGCGCCCGAGGGGCCCACACCACCCCATGGCGCGGCCAGGGGCGTGCAGCCCTATGGTGTGGCCCCCCTGTGGCTCCCCACCGGGTCTCTTCAGGACTCCGTGGAACCTTCAGGAATTCTAAGACATATGGGTTTTGAATTTTCCAATTCCGAGAATATTTCCAGAACAACTTTTCTGAAACTAAAAGTAGCAGAAAATAGGAATTGGCTCTATGACATCTTGTCAATAGGTTAGTTCTAGGAAATCGGTAAAAATGACATAAAGTGTAAGGACAACATGTAGCATATGGCATAAAAACAACATGGAACATCAGAAATTAAGGATACATTTATGACGTATCAAGGGGGCAAGAATCCCATCCGTCCGCACGGCTCGGCTCGTAGAGGAGGTGGAGATCCGCCGCGCAGACGCCACCGAACGGTCCAGCATGTCATCAGTCTTGTCCCGTTGTCTACATAGCGCGTGTTGCTGCTGCAAAAAAGTGAGACATTTGAACATCGAGTCAGCAGCACGTCTAAGGAAGATCTGTTCTATCACCATCTTATTCCTAATCGTCCAAAGTGTCCATGTCATCCCGGCAAAAACAACCTAGAAGAGGCGACACCCACTCCCGGTACTTCTTGTCTGGAGTTTCATGAATTGGCCAAGGTCCAAGGCCCGCCACTCGGGGCCTAGACCTTCATAGAAGAAAATCCATAGGAACCGGGCCACGGGGCATGTGAACAAAATATGGGTCTCCGTCTCTTGAACCCTACAAAGTGGACACATTCCATCACCAGGCCCTTGACGCTTCCGTACTTCCACCCCCGACAGGGGATGGTCACCCAGTAACTGCCAAACAAAAATCTTGATCTTCAGAGGGAGGGGGCTTTCCATAATTTAGAAGACCACGCCTGCCCCTGCCCGTGGAAGAGGCTGCGGTAGGCCAACTTAACCGAGAAAGACCCAGACGGCGCTAACCGCCAAGTAACACTATCCGGAGCTCCATCTAAGGAGCGCGGTAATGCCTCTCTAAGCTCGTTACATGTTGTCGCTTCTGCTGCACCAAATGTCGTTCGGAACGAGATGTTCCAAGTTCCATTCGGCGCGGCGTCCGCAACTGGTAGCAGTGGATCTGAGCATACCGCAAAAAGACTCTGGTAGATAAGCTGGAGCGGTCTATCTCCGAGGCCACACATCCACCCAAAAGAGGGTAGATCTACCATTCCCAACGATAAACCGCACACCCTTCCGGATCTCATACTTAATGGATTAGATGGATCGCCAAAATTGGGACCCCTCCCGGCGATCGCAGGACAACAAAGGGCAGCCTCTAACGTATTTTTCCTTCATAAGCTGGAGCCAAAATCATCCATCGTCCTGCAGGATATGCCATACCCATCTAAGCATTAGAGCGGTGTTCATGTTATGGAAAGCCAGAATCCCTATGCCCCCAAAGTCTTTGGGGGCCACAAACATGAGCCCATTTGACCATGTGGTACTTCTGCTGGCCATTGGACGCTGACCAGAAGAAGCGGGAGAGTTCCTTATCAAAATCCTTATGGGTCCCTTCAGGAAGAAGGTAAAGGACCATCATATACATGGGCAGCCTAGAGAGGCAGCAGTCAATAAACACGGATTTGCTACCCTTAGAGGTGAACCTACCGCGCCAGGGGTCAGCCTTTGACCTTACCCGCCCTACCAGAGGCTCGAGGTCCCTCATCAGGATCCTGAAAGCCCCAAGCGGAACCCCCAGATATTCAACCGGGAAGACGGACAACTTACAGTTGAAGCCATGTCGCAACCTTTTGTTGCTCATTCGAGGGAAATCCTAGGACCACCACCTCACTCTTGTCAAAGTTTATTTTGAGGCCCTACATAGCCTCAAAGCAAATGAGGAGGAACTTGAGATTGCAGATATCCAACTTCGAGCCTTCCACCATAATCATCGTGTCATTTGCAATTGGAGGTGGGTCACCGCTCCTCCTAGGATAAGGTGACCGAACACACCAGAGATGTGGCTGGCCTTGTCAGATATATGCCAAATAGGGGTATATATGGCATTGGGCCGAAGGCCGGATTACCAGGGTGGCCCACAAGCAATGGAATGAAGTCCATTGGGCGGCCCAGTAAGACTGACGCACAGGAAGGCGGATTCTAGAAGAGCCCGGATTACGGGCCGACGCGTCATCCAGCTTGGAGAAGAAGCTGGATGTCTTACTTTCCAAGAATAGGAATACTATCCGTAGATTGTAAGGTTTCCTTCCTATAAGACATAGTCCAGCTATCTATATAAAGCAGGACGGGAGCAGCCGCAAAGGAAGAAAAGAGAATAGCTAGAAGTTAGATCGTCGAGATTCTAACCTCGCTGAGATAGCAAAACCCTAGACTCACATTTTACTTTGTATACTTCGGGCTTCAGCCCTGATTTAATTAGATTGCAGGAGTAGGAACGCCGGCTTAGTTGCGACGTACCAAACATGGGTAAACTGTGTCCTCGCCTCCGGCTTTCCCCCTACGTTTCCATCCACGACTCTACCATCAGGCTTATGGCACCCCTTTCCATGAACCTAACTAAGAACAATCGACATGCCTCCTTAGCCAAGTCTAGGATAGTCGCAAGGGAGTATACTGCGAGGTTGAACAAAATAGGGGATATAGGATCCCCCTGTCTCACTCTGTAGGAGGGTCTAAATTATGACCCTATCTCTCCATTTATATTAATCGTCGTGTTACCTCTCATAACGATGTGCATAATCCAACAGATGACACGGTTATCAAACCCCCGACGCTTGAGGACTTGGCGTAGAAATGCCCATTCTATACGATCATACACTTTCTGGAAATCCAGCTTCAGGAACAAACCCTTAAGGTGTCGAACCTTCACTTCATGTACGATCTCATGAAGCGCCAGGATCCCATCATTAATATATCGTCCCTTGGTAAAAGCGAATTGCTGGGGTGAGTTAACCGTTGCACCACCTGGGAAACCGAATCGCACACACTTTGGCGAAGATGCGCTGAATGACATTAATCACCGTGATCGGTCTAAACGGGCGAATATCTGAAGCGTCCGCCAACTTGGGGCTCAGAGTAATCACGCCAAAGTTCAGGCGTGACATAACCAATGTCCCAATGTAGAATTCTTGTAACATTGGCATAATCCCCGCCTGAAGATGACCCCAAAATCTTTGGAAGAAAGAAATTGGGAGGCCATTGATGTCTACGCACGCTTATATTTTTGTAGACAGTGTTGGGCCTCCAAGTGCAGAGGTTTGTAGAACAGCAGCAAGTTTCCCTTAAGTGGATCACCCAAGGTTTATCGAACTCAGAGAGGTAGAGGTCAAAGATATACCTCTCAAGCAACCCTGCAATTATGATACAAGAAGTCTCTTGTGTCCCTCAACACACCTAATACAATTGTCGGTTGTATAGGTGCACTAGTTCAGCGAAGAGATAGTAAAATACAAGTAGTATGGATGGTTATAAGTGATAATAGCAATCTGAAATAAAAATGGCAGCAAGAAAACATGTAGCAGAACTGATTGTAAATGGTGTTTCAATGCTTAGAAATAAGTCCTAGGCATCATACTTTCACTAGTGTACACTCTCAACAATGATAACATAATTGAATGCATAAATATCTCTCTTCACTATGCTACTCCGAACTACTCTCCGGTCGGATAACAAACACCAATCCATGCGTAGGGTTGTAACAGCACTCCTCAAGTATGTATTCCCTCTCTAGGGCACCCCACGCTGTCACTATGAGCACCCCAAATTAGTACTAAACAAATGCCACAATTTCATAGGGCCATCCAACACAAGATATAAATATCATGCTAAACCACACGGTGCACACACTGTCACTTTTACACCGTGATCAAAGTGTCTACGGAGGTCTCATAACAAAACCAGTTGAGTAGCATAACATATGAAGAGTAACATCTACTTATTCAACTAGATTACAAAACTCATGATCACATAAAGATCACACCATGGGAGAGAGAGATGAAACATATAGCTATCGGTAGAGCCCTCAGCCCCGGGGGAAACTACTCCCTTCTCATCATGGGAGTCAGCAACGACAATGAAGATGGCGGTGGAGTCGATGGAGATGGCTCCGGGGGCACTTCCCCGTCCCGGTAGGGCGCCGGAACAGAGATTTATGTCCCCTAAAACTTGTCAGCGGCGGCGGTGGAGCTATGGAACTTTTCGTGAAAGGGGACCTATATCTTTAGGGTTTATGCATCGGGGGGCATATATGGGCGAAAGGGCGATGGCGGTGGGCGCCCGAGGGGCCTACACCACCTCCCGGCGTGGCCAGGGTCCCACCCGCGCCCAGGCATGGTGTGGGGGTTTCAGGGCCCCCCTCCGGGTCTCCTTTGGTCTTTCTTGACCCTCAGGGAATTCTAAGACTTCTGGATTTTGAATCGTCCAATTCCGAGAATATTTCCATAACAACTTTTCTGAAACTAAAAACAACAGAAAACAGGAACTGGCTCTGTGGCATCTTGTCAATAGGTTAGTCCCAGAAAATCCATAAAAATGACATAAAGTGTATAAGAAACATGTAGCATATAGTATGAAAGCAACATGGAACATTAGAAATTAAGGATACGTTTATGACGTATCAACATCCCCAAACTTAGTTCCTACTCGTCCTCGAGTAGGTAAAGGATAAAAACAAATAATTTCTCAGGTGACATGATACCAACATAAACTTGATCATCATAGTAATGTAAAGCATGTAGACTAGGATCAAATGAATAAAGGTAGTGGTTTATAGTTGTTATCAAATAGAATAATGTATAAACCATTAGGAAGAACAAATTAAAACTTTTCAATGAATCAATACTAAAAGACAATCAACCGTGCAATGGTTTATTAAAGATGATTTAAGCTTCAAGAACGACAATATAATCATCTAAGGCATGAAACTCTCACAATAACTCCTGTTAGGATCAAGTCAAGTGACAACAATATGCACGTAGGAAAATCATTAAAATATTTGTGCACTCAAAACAAGCAAGCGTTTTGTATTGGTCTCTGGCACCAAGATGGTATGGCTAAAAGAAGATTATGGGGGGTTTGGATGGTCAATGGAAGAAAGTCTCACACAACTGAAAGTGATCATTAGACAAGAGGAAGTCTTATAATCGAAGTTATGCAAGGAGTAGTGATTGCCACACAACGGATGCACATAGAGCTATAAGTGTATGAAAGCTCCCAATGGAACTAGTGGGGGTGCATCCAACTTGCTTGCTAACGAAGACCTAGAGCACTTTTGAGGAGGCTCATCATTGGAATATACAAGCCAAGTTTTATAATGTAACTTCCCCACATAGTTATGCAAGTCATAATATAAAAACTCTCTCCAAACTGAAGTAATGATGCTAACCAAGCACAAGTGTGGAATAAATGATAGTAGTGTTGCCCCCTCTCTATTTATTATCGCTCTTTTGCCCTTTTTGGGGGCTTTTTCTCTTTTCTCTTTTTATTTTTTTGATATATAACCTAACTAGTAGGGCCAACACTCTATTTTACAATGAATCATCACACTTTTAGTACTCATAACTCAAACTGAAATATCTCTGATGTATGTAAAACTAAATGCTCCTACCAATGTAGCAGTATGCAAAATAATAATGAAGCATGACAAGTAACATAATGATGATGGATGTTGTATGTCAATATATCTCTTTATGGCTATGGAAATGCCATGGTAGGTAGGTATGGTGGCTGTTTTGAGGAAGATAATTTTTGGGTTATGTGTAGAAGAACAAAGTTCTCCCACGGGGTTTGGATGTGATACGTCTCCAACGTATCTATAATTTATGATGTTCCATGTTGATATTATGCCAATTGCTACATGTTTTCTCCCTTCTTTACTTCATTTTTATCGATTTTCCGGACTAACCTATTGACAAGATGCCATAGAGCAAGTTCCCTGTTTTCTGCTGTTTTTAGTTCCAGAAAAGTTGTTTTGGAAATATTCTCGGAATTGGAAAATTCGAAGCCCGGAAGTCTTAGAAATCCTGGAAGCATCCAGAAGTCCCGAAGAGCCTCGGAGGGGTCCATAGGGTGGCCACACCATAGGGTGGCGTGGGTCCCCCCTGGCCGCGCCACCTGGTGGTGTGGGCCCCCTGGCCACCCCCGACATCGCCCTTTCGCCTATATACTCCCCTGAGGGAAAACCCTAAAGGAATCGACCTTTTCCACAAAGAACATCCGTAGCTCCGCCGCCACCGCCGACAAGTTTCGGTGGACAGAACTCTGTTCTAGCACCCTGTCGGGACGGGGAAGTCCCCCGGAACCCATCTCCATCGACTCCACCGCCATCTCCATCGCCGTTGTTGTCTCCTATGATGAGGAGGGAGTAGTTCTCCCCCGAGGATGAGAGCTCTACCGATAGCTATGTGGTTCATCTCTCTCTCCCATGGTGTGATCTATATGTGATCGTGAGCTTTGTAATCTAGTTGAATAAGTAGATGTTACTATTCATCTTGTGCTACTCAAGTGTTTTATTAATATGAACTTTGAAGTCACCTTGTCCCGCGGTGTGAAGGTGACAGTGTGCACATCGTGTGTGTGTCTCCTCTTTGAATTGTGGTTTTTATCTAGTACCTTCTAGGGCGCTCATAGTGACAGTGTGGGGTTAACTAGACATGGGAATGCTTACTTTAAGGAATGCCTTTTGCAGCCCTACGCAATAATTAGTGTTCGTTATCCAACCAGAGAGGTTTAAGAGTAGCATGGTGAAGAGAAGATATTTAGTTATTCAATTGTGTGATCATTGTTGAGAGTGTCCACTAGTGAAAGTAGGACCCCTAGGCCTTGTTTCCAAGCATTGAAACACCGTTTTCCGCCTGTTCTACTACATTTTTGCTTGCTGCCATATTTATTTCAGATTGCTATTATTACTTATAACCATCCATATTACTCGCATTTAACTATCTCTTCGCCGAACTAGTGCACCTATATACCTGACAAGTATATTGGGTGTGTTGGGGACACAAGAGACTTATTGTATCTTAATTGCAGGGTTGCTTGAGAGGGATATCTTTGACCTCTACCTCCCTGAGTTCGATAAGCCTTGGGTGATCCACTTAAGGGAAACTTGTTGTTGTTCTACAAACCTCTGCACTTGGATGTCCAACACTGTCTACAAGAATACAAGCGTGCGTAGACATCAAGATCTTTTCTGGCGCCATTGCTGGGGAGGTAAGGTAAAAGGTTCTCACATCCTCGGATGTGAGTGCTCGGAGTTATTTCCTTTAGATTCTGCAATTTTATCTTTTTGTTTCTTGTTTTCACTAGTTAGGCTTGTTTTTACTCGCTTCTTGTTTTTATTTTCACTAGTTAGGCTTAAAGGAAAACAACAACAAAATGAGAGAGCTTTATAATATTTATCTTGAGTTAGGACATGAAGTGTTTGAAGAGAAAATTAAAAAACCTATGGATCTTTATTTGCATGCTAATAGCAATGTTATTAGTATGAATTCTTTGAACACCATTATTGCTAATGCTATGGAAAAGTCTAAGCTTGGGGAAGCTAGTTTATAGAAAATGATCTTTTTAGTTCCCCAAGCATGGAGGAGAAAATTTTATTTGATGATGAGCCTATGCCTGTTACATATAGTAGTGATCATGATTGGGAAAAGCACACTACTGTTGATATTGAAAATCTGTTTCGTACCAATTCTGAAAACGATGATATTAATAATTGGTGAACTGTTAGTACTATCCATGCTCCTTCCAATCATAACATATAAATCTCTAAACTTGTGGATGATGTGTTTAAAAGTCCCTTTGCTATTAATGATTATATGCTTCATACATCTCCTCCTAGTAAAAATGATGATATGTTTACAAATGAATGCCTTTTGGAAGAAAAATATTTTATTGCTTGTGATGATACTATGCCTTCAATATATGATGATTGCAATGATGAATATTAAATTTTTAGTCCACCTACTATTTAGGAGAAAATTAATTATGATTTCAATATGCCTCCATACTTTGATAATTATTATAAAGAAAGTTATAACATAGGCTATAATTACAATCATCCTCATGAAACTTGCCATAATTATGGTGGGATTACCCAAAACCATCTCTTTAATATGCAACTTGTCTATCATGTTCGATTTCTTTATGATAATTCTACTCCCGTTGTTAGTAATAAGAATGACTATGCTTATGTGGAGAGTATTAATTCTTTTATGCATGTGGCTCATGATAAGAATGTTTTATGTGATAGTTATAATGTTAATTTTATTCATGATGCTACTGAAGGTTATTATGAGAGAGGGGAAAATGGTTTTATGCATCTCAACAGTATTAAGTTTCCCCTCTTTATGTTGAAATTTTTGAAGTTGCACTTATTTTGTCTTCCAATGCTAGTCACTTTGTGCTTCGTTGACTTGTTTTTCTACAAGATTCTTTTTCATAGGAAGTGGGTTAGACTTAAATTTGTTTTATATTTTCTTCTTGATGCTCTCTTATTGTGCTTCAACTCTTAATCTTATGTGAGCATCTTTTAAAAATCATTGTGCCTAGCTGAAAGGGATTAAAAGAAAAGCGCTTCCGGGAGACAACCCGTTTTATTTATCCATTTTCAACCCGTTTTCCGTCGTTTATTTTAGTTTTATTTGCACCTGGGTGTTTTCTATTTCCTTAGCAACCCTGTTGTATATTTCTTTTGTGTCTTTGTTGATCGAAGTAAAGCCTCTAGTGGAAAGTTGAGACTATATTTTGGATTTCTGCGCAGGAAACAGATTTCTGCGGTCCACTGTTAAAACCGTATAAAATCACAGAAAATTCAAAATGACCTGAGTTTTTTTGTGCTCATCCTAGGATATATAAACGCAACTTTTCTTAGTTGACCACTTTTTAATTTGAGCAACATAGGATTTTCGAAAAAAAACATCTTTACCTGTTGTCCTATTTTGACAAATTTCTGCCAATAATTGCATTTGCATCTTAATCACTTTCTTTTGGTGTTCTTTTGAGAAAAAGAGTTTTAAAAGAAGTTGTGACAGTAGATAATGTGTTTATGAGTGTTAGGATTTTGTTGAAACTGAACCATGTGAATTTATTATTTCGATTTGCACTAATGTTGCTAATGAAGATTGTGAGAAGTTTGGTGTGAAGGAAGTTTTCAAGGGTCAAGAGAAGAGGATGATATGATGTGATCAAGAAGAGTGAAAAACCTAAGCTTGGGGATGCCGCGGTGGTACATCCCAGCAAATTCCAAGAAGACTCAAACATCTAAGCTTGGGGATGTCCAAGGCATCCCCTTCTTCATCGACAAATTATCAGGTCACTTCTAGTGAAACTATATTTTTATTCGGTCACATCTTATGTGCTTTACTTGGAGCGTCTTTTATTTTTGCTTTCAATTTGTTTACTTTTCTTTGCTGTAGTTTATGGTTGGATCTTATCATACTTGTGTGGGAGAGAGACACGCTGCGTTTTCATTGCTTAGAACACTCTAGTTTTCATTCTTATTGTTCTGTGAGTGTTCACTTTTTGGTAGTACTGCGTTTAGCCTTTGTTTTCATGCATCTCTTATTCAGAGTTGTTAGTTTTAGTAGTGTTATGTGAGTACTCTCTAGTTTTCATTGCTACATGCTTAGAGAGATTTTTTGTTGTCTCATATATGTGCTTGGTTGGGAGTAGAAATGCTTATGTGATAGTTGGTATAGTGGAAAAGATTGCATGGTCTTGTAGATCACTAAACTGCTTCACTTGAATCACTGTTGTTGTTTGAGATATTAATTTGCTTAATGGATAAACGGGAAGGACTAGTAAGTATAAACTTTTAATGGTTGGTCTAATAAACTTGAAACTGTGCCACACTTAAATTACCAGCTGTAAGAAACAATGGTATATGATTGCTACGAGTGATACATTTCCGATCGGACTTTTGTTACACGCTACGGTCGGGGTAGTTAACAGTGACTTTTCACTGCCACGGACCCTCTTGGAGTGATTTGCACTTTGCCTTGTAAGATGATTTTCTTGCTGCAATCTTTTAACTCGTGATTCTATGTTGCGGTTTCCTGGCACTTCCACCATCCATATTTGCTAGCCTCTTCGGTACTGTGCATTTCCCTTTCTCACATTGAGAGTTGGTGCAAACTCCGCCAGTGCATCCAAATTCCGTGGGAGTACTTTGTTCTCCTACACATAAGCACATATATTATTCCTCAAAACAGCCACCATAGCTACCTATCATGGCATTTCCATAGCCATTTCGAGATATATTGCTGCACAACATCCACCTCCATTATGTTACTTGATGATGAGTTTCATGGTTATTTATGCATACTGCTACACTGGCAGGAGCATGCAGTTGGATACATCATAGATATTCCATTATGAGTTATGAGTACTAAAAGTGTGATTATTCATTGTAATATAGGATGTTGCCCCTACCGGTGAGGATATATAAAATAAAAAATGAAAATGAAAAAGCCCAAAAAGAAAAAGGAAAAAAAAGGGCCAAAGAGAGAGTAAAGAGAGAGGGGGCGCATCATTATCCTTTATATACCACACTTATGCTTCATGTTTAGCACCTATACTTCAGTTTGGAGAAAGTTTTCATATTATCATTCATTCATAACTATGTGGGGAACTTAACATTATAGAACTTGGCTTGTATATTCCAATGATGAGCCTCCTCAAATGAGCTCTAGGTCTTCGTGACAAACAAGTTGGATGCACCCCCACTAGTTACTTTGGAGAGCTTTCATACACTTATAGCTCTATGTGCATCTGTTGTGTGGAAATCCCTACTCCTTGCATAGCTTCGGTTGTAAGACTTTCTCTTGTCTAATGACCACTTTCAGCTTTGCCCCCATAATATTCTCTTTGCCATAACATCTCGGTGCCAGGGACCAATGCAGAACACTTGCTTGTTTTTAGTGCGCAAATAGTTTAAGATTCAAGCATTGCATCGTGTGGAAAGCTTGACTTGATCCTAACAGGGGTTGTGAAGATCGTTTGACGTGCATGATATTGTTGTTCTTGAAAGCTTAAATCATCTCTAATAAACTTTGCACGGTTGATAGTCTTTTAGTATTGATTCATTAAAAGTTTTGCTTCTTTCTTCTTATTTGTTTATGCATTACTTGTTGATATCAAATATAGATCACAGCTTTAGTTCATTTGATCCTAGTTTACATGCTCTACTTTACAAATTATGATCAAGATCGTGTGCTAGCATGGCACCTCAGAAATTATTTTGTTTTATCGTTTACCTACTCGAGGAAGAGTAGGAACTAAGCTTGGGGATGCTTGATACGTCTCCAACGTATCTATAATTTCTGATGGTCCATGTTGATATTATGCCAATTGCTACATGTTTTCTCCCTTCTTTATGTCATTTTTATCGATTTTCCGTACTAACCTATTGACAAGATGCCACAGAGCCAGTTCCCTGTTTTCTGCTGTTTTTAGTTTCAGAAGAGTTGTTCTGGAAATATTCTCGGAATTGGAAAATTCGAAGCCCAGAAGTCTTAGAAATCCCGGAAGCATCCAGAAGTCCCAAAGAGCCCCGGAGGGGGGCCACGGGGTGGCCACACCATAGGGTGGTGCGGGGCCCCCCTGGCCGCGCCACCTGGTGGTGTGGGCCCCCTATCCACCCCCCGACATCACCCTTTCGCCTATATATAGTCCCCCGAGGGAAAACCCTAAAGGAATCGACCTTCTCCACAAAATACATCCGTGGGTCCGCCGCCGACAAGTTTTGGGGGACAGATCTCTGTTCTGGCACCTTGCCGGGGCGGGGAAGTGCCCCCGGAACCCATCTCCATCGACTCCACAGCTATCTCCATCGTCGTTGCTGTCTCCTATGATGAGGAGGGAGTAGTTCTCCCCCGAGGCTGAGGGCTCTACCGGTAGCTATGTGGTTCATCTCTCTCTCCCAAGGTGTGATCTATATGTGATCGTGAGCTTTGTAATCTAGTTGAATAAGTACATGTTACTCTTCATCTTGTGCTACTCAAGTGTTTTATTAATATGAACTTTGGAGTCACCTTTTCCCGGGGTGTGAAGGTGACAGTGTGCACATCGTGTGTTTCTCCTCTTTGAATTGTGGTGTTTGTCTAGTACCTTCTAGGGCGCTCATAGTGACAGCGTGGGGTTAACTAGACATGGGAATTCTTACTTTAAGGAATGCTTTTTGCAGCCCTACGCAATGATTAGTGTTTGTTATCCAACCGGAGAGGGTTAAGAGTAGCATTGAAACACCGTTATTCAATTATGTGATCATTGTTGAGAGTGTCCACTAGTGAAAGTAGGATCCCTAGGCCTTGTTTCCAAGCATTGAAACGCCGTTTCCCGCCTGTTCTGCTACATGTTTGCTTGATGCCATATTTATTTCGTATTGCTATTATTACTTATAACCATCCATATTACTCACATTTCACTATCTCTTCGCCGAACTAGTGCACCTATATACCTGACAAGTATATTGGGTGTGTTGGAGACACAAGAGACTTCTTGTATGTTAATTGCAGGGTTGCTTGAGAGGGATATCTTTGACCTCTACCTCCCTGAGTTCGATAGACCTTGGGTGATCCACTTAAGGGAAACTTGCTGCTGTTCTACAAACCTCTGCACTTGGAGGCCCAACACTGTCTACAAGAATACAAGCGTGCGTAGACATCAACATGCACTGGCTAAATTTCCACCAACTCTCAATGTGAGAATGAGCAATGCACAGTACAAAAGAGGCTAGCAAATATGGATGGTGGAAGTGCCAGAAAACCGCAACATAGAAGTCACAAGTTAAAAGATTACACCTAAAATCATGATCTTACATGACATAATGAAAATCACTCCAAGAGGGTCTGTGGCAGTGACAAGTCACTGTTAGCTACACCGACCGTAGCGCGTAACAAAAAGCCATTACGAATGCTATCAGCAAAGGAAGTCATATACCATTATCCCATCAACTGGTTATTTGAGTTTGGTACAGTTTCAAGCTTTTAGACCAACCATTAATTGTTTTTACTTTACTAAACCATCAAGTTTACCATTAAGCATATTAATATCTCAAAACAACTTCAAATAATCAAGTGAAACAGTTTAGTCATCTACAAGAATATGCAAGATTTTTCGTTATACCATCTACCACATGTAGTATTTTCTATCAAGCACCAAACAACAAAAACTCTCCAAGAGATATAGCAATGAATCAAGAGAGTACTAACACAACTCTACTAAAACTAAAAGCTCTGAATAAGAGATGCAAGAAAAACAGGAGCTAAAAGGGAATTTTGCAGCAACTAGAAGAAAAACTAAGAATACGAGCATAACGAGTATTCATATGAAAAAGCGGAGCACGTCTCTCTCCCAAATAAGAATGATAGGTTCCAACAATATTATTGCAGAAAGGAAAACAAAACAAAACAAAGAAAAACAAACAGACGCTCCAAGTAAATTTCATGACCTAGACCTAAACAAGGCTGATATTGAATAGAGGAGGAGTTCTTGTTACTACTTCTCGCTGGCACCAAAAGAAGTTTCGCCTGATTCGGACCTTTTGTGGTGGTCTGCCGAGGACAGCACCTAAAAACAACTGTGACCGAATAAAAATATATTTCACTAGAAGTGACCTGATAAATTGTTGATGAAGAAGGGATGCCTTGGGAATCCCCAAGATTAGATTCTTGAGTCTTCTTGGAATTTGCTGGTATGAACCATGGGGACATCCCCAAGCTTTGTCTTTGCACTCTTCTTGATCACATTATATCACCCTCTTCTCTTGACCCTTGAAAACTTACTTCACACCACACTCAATGTAATTCGCATTAGAGGGTTAGTGCACAATAAAAAATTCACATGTTATGCATGGACACAAGCATTATTGATACTTGTAAACATTAGCTATAGACACTGATGTTTCGTGAAGCAAAGAAATCTACTTGACATAGAATGCAAATGCAAGAAAAATGGCAGAATCTGCCAAAAGCAGAACAGTCTGTAATGACGAATTTTTTCAGGGCACTTAAGTTGCTCAGATCGAAAAACATAAAGAACTAAGAAGTTTCGGAATTAGCTGAAGAATAAGCACAAAAATTTTCAGATCATTTTGATCTTTCTGTAATTTATACGATTTTTTACGATGGACAGCAGAAATCTGTATTCTGCGCAGAAATCTAAAACCAACTCCAACTTTCGCTAGAAACTTTACTTCGCACAAATAATACATGAAAATAAAGATATAAAGGATTTGCTACATAAGTATACAACCCCTTGACTCAAATAAAACAGAGAAAACAAAGCAAAAAATAAAACCATGGGTTATCTCCCAAGAAGTGCTTTTCTTTAAAGTCTTTTAGCTAGGCATGATAATTTGAGAAGATACTCACATAAGAAATATAAATTGAAGCAAAAGAGAGAATCAAGAAGAAAATGTAAAACAAATTTAAGTCTAATCCACTTTCTATGAAAAAGAATCTTCTAGAAAAACAAATCAATAAAGCACAAGGTGTCTAGCATAGGAAGACAAAATAAGTGCAACTTCAAAATTTTCAACATAAAGAGGGGAAACTTGATATTGTTGAGATGCATAAAACAATGTTTCCCTCTCTCATAATAACTTTCAGTAGCATCATGAATAAAATTAACAATATAACTATCACATAAAACATTCTTATCAGGAGCCAAATTCATAAAATAATAATTACTCTCCACATAAGTATAGTCCTTCTTATTAATAGTAGTGGGAGCAAATTCAAAAAAATAGATATCATTATCATTCTCATCACCATAATCATCAAATATAGGAGGCATATTGTAATCATAATTAGTTTTCTCCTCAATATTAGGTGGACTAAAAATAGCATGTTCATCATTGTAAACATCATATATAGAAGGCATATCATGATCACAATAAAATTTATCATCAATAGTAGGTGGAACTAGAATACCACAATCATTATAATCATCATATATTAGAGGCAAAGTATCATCAAAGTAAATTTGTTCCTCCGTGCTTGGGGGACTAAAAAGATCATTTTCATAAAAACAAGGTTCCCCAAGCTCAGACTTTTCCATAGCATTAAAAATAATGGTGTTCAAAGAATTAATGCTAATAACATTGCTACTAGCATGCAAATAAAGCTCAATAGGTTTTTTAATTTTCTCTTCAAACACTTCATGTCCTAACTCAAGATAAAGATTATAAAGTTCCCTCATATTTTTTTGTTTTCCGTTAAGCCTAACTAATAAAAATAAAAATAAGGAACAATTAAAAATAAGCCTAATTAGTGAAAATAAAAATAAGAAACAAAAAGATATAATTGCAGAATCTAAAGGAAATAACATCGAGCACTCATGGAGGATGAGAGTACCTTTTACCTTACCTCCCCGGCAACGACGCCAGAAAAGATCTTGATGTCTACGCGCGCTTCTATTCTTGTAGACAGTGTTGGGTCTCCAAGTGCAGAGGTTTGTAGAACAGCAGAAAGTTTCCCTTAAGTGGATCACCCAAGGTTTATCGAACTCAGGGAGGTAGAGGTCAAAGATATCCCTCTCAAGCAACCTGCAATTATGATACAAGAAGTCTCTTGTGTCCCCAACACACCTAATACAATTGTAGATTGCATAGGTGCATTGGTTCGGCGAAGAGATAGTAAAATACAAGTAGTATGGATGGTTATAAGTGATAATAGCAATCTTAAATAAAAATGGCAGCAAGCAAACATGTAGCAGAACTGATTGTAAACGGTGTTTCAATGCTTAGAAACAATGCCTAGGGATCATACTTTCACTAGTGGACACTCTCAACAATGATAACATAATTGAATGCATAAATATCTCTCTTCACTATGCTACTCCGAACCACTCTCCGGTCGGATAACAAACACCAATCCATGCGTAGGGTTGTAACAGCACTCCTCAAGTATGTATTCCCTCTCTAGGTCACCCCACGCTGTCACTATGAGCGCCCTAAATTAGTACTAAACAAACGCCACAATTTCATAGGGTCATCCAACACAAGATATAAATATCATGCTAAAACACACGGTGCACACACTGTCACCTTTACACCGTGATCAAAGTGTCTTCAGAGATCTCATAACAAAACCACTTGAGTAGCATAGCAGATGAAGAGTAACATCTACTTATTCGACTAGATTACAAAGCTCGTGATCACATAAAGATCACACCATGGGAGACAAAGATGAAACACATAGCTATCGGTAGAGCCCTCAGCCCCGGGGGAGAACTACTCCCTCCTCATCATGGGAGTCAGCAACGGCGATGAAGATGGCGATGGAGTCGATGGAGATGGCTCCGGGGGCACTTCCATGTCCCGGCAGGGCGCCGGAACAGAGACTTTCTGTCCCCCGAAACTTGTCGTCGGCGGCGGCGGCGGAGCTACGGAACTTTTCGTGGAAGGGGGCCGATATCTTTAGGGTTTATGCATCGGGGGGCATGTATGGGCGAAAGAGCGATGGCGCTAGGCGCCCGGGGGGCCACACCACCTCCCGGCGTGGCCAGGGGCCCACCCGCGCCCAGGCATGGTGTGGGGGCTCCCGGGGCTCCTTTGGACTTCCTTGACCCTCCGGGAATTCTAAGACTTCTGGCTTTTGAATAGTCCAATTCCGAGAATAATTCTAGAACAACTTTTCTGAAACTAAAAACAGCAGAAAACAGGAACTGGCTCTCTGGCATCTTGTCAATAGGTTAGTCCCAGAAAATCCATAAAAATTACATAAAGTGTATAAGAAACATGTAGCATATAGTATGAAAACAACATGGAACATCAGAAATTAAGGATACGTTTATGACGTATCAGCCATCAGGATCAGGGGCTGAATTAGCCTTCATGTCCATAATGGCCCGCCTAAACTCCTCCGGCAAGAATGGGAGTGTGAGGTCCGCATTCTCAATATCCGAGACTAATGCGCCCAAGCGCCAAAGATCTCGAGACAACGCAACCCCGGAGCGGGGTCCAGCCGAAAAAAGTTCCTTGTAAAAAAGTATACATGGGTGGAAAGCTCTTGTGCCTCCTCTAAGAGGCGGTCATCCGCCCATAGACACGGGATAGAACACTTCTGGCGCCTCCCGTTAGCAATTGCATGGAAGTACGCCGTGTTGGCGTCGCCCAACAGCAGCCATTTCTGACGGATCCGCTGGCGCTAAAAGATCTCTTCTCCCTTATAAATCCTCATCAAAGATACCTCCACTCATCTAGGGACAACCCACCGAATCTGACGCAGAATCAAGCGGCTAGATCTGCATAAGAAGCAATGCTTTGTGTCTACGGATATATGTCCCACATTCGCCCCCTATCTTTGCATAAATTGGCAGACCATCTTAGCACAGTGGTGGCAGACGTCCACCGCATTATATACTCGAGGAGAAGAGGCAGCGGCTTTAGCCCATTTGAGGCCTGCCGATTCTACAAAGCCTAGCTGATATAGCTAGAAATCTGCAGAAGCAAATGTTTTAATATCTTTGAATCAGATCATGTAACTCTGAATTATTTAGTACTGTCATACGAGTATGTATGCGAAATTTCAATCCACTCAAGTGTTTTACCAAACCTTGCCTATGTGTATTGCTCGACAGATGGATCGAATTCACTTTGGATCTGAGACTAGGAAATGAACAACTCTGTCCAGCTAGACCTGACACGCCCTGACTGCTTATGGAACACTAACGTCGACTTCTCAGTTAAGTCAGCATACAACTTGCAATTTGTGAGAGTGTCTCCACTTGTATCCATTTTATTTATGTCTGAACTCCTAATGGAACCCTTTTTGGGGCGTTGGACGTTTGTCTACGGATTTGGTGGGTGCCGCCCACAGCGGCGGTCCCAAACGTCGACTCGATCAAACAGTTGGAAATTTGTAGGACTAGAACAACATCCATATGCAAAAGGTTTCGTTTTTGTTCAAATTTTTGAACGAAAATTACAATGGGAACCCTAACTACTACTCCTCGTCGTCGCTGTCCTCGCCATGCTCGGCCTCACCGTCTTGGTAGCACTCGTGTCTGAGCATGCTGCTATCGAACATCTTGATGCACAGCTTGCCCCTGTCGAAGCGGAAGGTGAGCATCTAGCCCTACTGCAGCTGGTGCATGCAGGTGTACGCCGCCCGTCCGTTCCAAAGGAACGGCTCGCCGCCGTGTCTGACCACGACGGTGTCCATGCCGCGGGGGCACTCTTCCAGCTGCAGTGTGAAATACTCCGGCTCGTTTCGTGCGAGCGGGGCGACGATTCTATCGGGCAGCCTCAGGAGGTTACCCGATGGTTCGAAGAGGTGGACGAAGAACTCGGGGAGGGCGAGTCATTCATTGTCAGATGCGCCGCAACGGCCGCCGCGACCACCACGGCCTCCTCTCCCTCCATGGCCGCCGCGACCACCACGACCTCCTCGCCCACCGCCGCGACCACCACGGCCTCCTCTCCCTCCATGGCCGCCGCGACCACCACGACCTCCTCACCCACCTCGCCCTCCAGGACCGCCGCGATCGCCTCTTGGATCTCTAGCCATCGCGGAGATTTGGATGATGACGGGTGGGGGGAAGGGGCAGAGTTGATCTCCTCTCCGGCGAGAGGGGATTTTATAGGGATCGTGGGCGTCGTGGGGAAGTGGCGGCTCCTCGGTCTACGCCACGGGTTGGGACGTGGGCGTCATGGGGAAGTGGTGGCTCCTAGGTCTCCACCACGCGTTGGGACGTGGACGCGTGGGAAAGTGGCAGCGCCGCCTCGGCTTCTTTCGCCGCTTCGCCTCGGGAGACGGTGTGTCCCGTCCCATCGGGCCCTTTTTAAGCATGTCATCGGAGTCACTCTGGCACAAATCACCCACCATCATCCACGCAATGGCGCTGCTGGAGAAGAATATCGTGATGTCGGGCGACGAGGAGAAGATCGCCAAGGAGCCGCTGCAGCCAGGAGTACCCGCTGCCGAGGAGGGCATGGAGGAGTAGGAGGACATGGCGGAGGACGAGCCTCATCGGGAGCTGTTGTCTGCACCAGACGTGGCTGCACACCGGTGGGAGCCTTGGCCCTCATGGCATGAAGCTTTGCGTGGTGCAGACCTGCCGTGGTTTGCACCGCCATGGGCACAACCCGTGGCTCCTGCTCTGCCGCCTCCCGAATGTCCATCACCGCCGACGTCGGAGCAGGAGCAGTCTAGAACTCCTCCGCCGCCCCATCGGACGAGGACGACGATTAGACTTAGGCAGGCGTCGTTTTTTAAATTTCTTCTTATATATATGTAGAAAAATGGCATATGCAACGAATGATCTACCGTTATATGCGAACAAAATATTCCCCCAAGTTTGACGGGTGGGTGGGGGTGTGTGAAAAAAAATATGAGCGGGCTGCTTTGAACCGTGTTGTTGTGGGCGGTTTTTGAGTCCAAACCCCCAACGGGTCATTGGGGAGCCGTTTGGGTATGCCCGTGGAGATGCTCGCATCAATCCAAACTTTCCATCAGTTCAGCCTGCACCGAACTCATGCTAAGGGCTAAAATAGCCTAGACGTGAGGGGGGTATTGAAATATAAATACACCGCATAGCCCTTTTCCATCCGTACGGACTTTTGGTCTAGATGGCTATTGCAGCAATTCATACCACAGTCGGTAAATAAATTGCAAAAAAATCGTTTTAGTTGCATGCTGCCCCAGCCAAGGCGTCATGGCACTAAGTACGGCGCCCCTGGCTGCGGCAGCATGCATAAAAATTGCTGGGGCCGGCAGCGTAGACGTGGCAGGTCTATGGCGCCTTTGACCAACACATCGTGTTGTCTAGCATGGCGTCCCCGGGCATCATGAAAAAGGGTTAAATCATGAATTGTTTTAAATTTAGCTTCATTTTGTATGAATAGTTAAAATAAGGGGGTCAAATTTGTAAAATTTCACAAGGACTAACCGCACCGGCCTGAGGTGGCCGACGCCGAAGACCCAGGCTGAACAACTTGTCGTTTCTTTCTTTTGGTCTTTGGTTTCTCGTTCTACTTGAACTCAGCAGATGTCCTTTTTTTTCCTTTTTGAACTTGGTACTGGATGCTCCTTTTTTTTTTCCCTTTTTGAACACAGTAGAGGTGCTCCTTGGATAGTTGATCATCTACTTCAACTTTTTTTTATAAAGGGCTTTTATTACTTAAAAAGTTAAGCAAATACACCCGGCCTCTACATTATTAATGCACACAGCCGAAATCCAGTAACTGAACGAAAAAGAAAGGACAAAAGACAACAAGTCTAAACAAATCTAGTAGACGTAGACTATCATCACTATGGAGCTGCTATCCGTAGATCAAACGGCCATCCATGTGGGATAAAAATATCCCTCGCCACCTGCTCTAGCCGTGCACACGCCTCCATAAAAAGGCCTCGTAACTCCCCTCGTTGTTATGTGGACCACGAACGGAGAATACCTGTGCTTCGGAATAGAACCTGCATACGAGAAAAGTTTTTATCATTGAAAATCTTGTCATTTCTACATAGCCAGAGCGACCAAATAACGGCTAGCGCTCCTACCATAATAAATTTTTTAAATATTTTATCTACCCCATTTAACCAGTTACCGAATATATTCGCAGCGGATGTGGGCTGATAAAGATTCGAAGCCATTTGGACAGCGGACCATATAGAACGCGCAAAAGAGCAATCGAAGAATAAGTGCTTGGGTGTTTCCTCTTGAGAGCAAGAAACACACTTTTTACTTCCGTGCCAATTACGTTTGACAAGATTATCTTTCGTTAGTATAACCCCTCTACGAAGATACCACGCAAAAACCTTAATCTTCAGTGATACCTTCATAAACCATACATCTTTGAAAATATCGACTGACATGTCTGATTGGATCATAGCCCTATACATAGAATCCACCGAGAAACTTTCCGTTCTTAGTGATTTTCCACCGAAACTCATCGGTGCCTGGTGTTAAGGTAACCGAAGTCAACCTACTAACCAGAGCATTCCAAGATACAAGTCTTGGTCCAATGAGGTCTCGTCTAAACGTGACATTAGGAGGTGATGTTTGCATGACCGTAGTCAGCGTATCATCCTTCTGTCTCGCTATAGTGTATAGGGCAGATATTGTTCTCTGAGTGTGGTATTACCTAACCACTTGTCCTCCCAGAACCTTATCTGTGATCCATCCTTAATCTGAAATACTCCATAGCGGAAAAAATTATTTTTATTCACCATGAGTCTGGCCCAAAAGTGTGAATCACCTGGTTTCCACACAACCTGTGATACTGCTTTCGAGCCAATGTATTTACGTTTAAGGAGGGTTTGCCAAACGCCATCTTCGGTTAATAATTTGAATAGCCATTTACCAAGGAGGGCTGAGTTCTTGACTTGCAAGTCATGAATTCCTAATCCTCCCGGTCCTTTGGCCGACAAACCACATCCCATCTGGCTAGCCGATATTTCTTTTTCTCGTTGTCACCCTGCCAAAAGAATCTTGAACGGAAATAATCCAACTTTTTCAAGACTCCTTTAGGTAAAGGAAAGAATGATATCATATACAATACCATATTAGATAGTACTGAGTTAATGAGTACCAGTCTTCCTGTCGTGGTGTTGTCACAACAAGTGTCCTCATGCGAGAACTAGATTGTGAGGCCATTTCTACTGAGCGAAACTTCGAAAGTGTTAAGGCGGAAACGAGAGACGCGAGTTTACCCAGGTACGGCCCCTCGGTAGTGGGTAAAACCTACTCCTGCCTTCTTACTATCAGGAAAACAAGGTCTCAATTACAAAGGGCGATTCTGCCTCTCGATGTCTCGAGTTACCTTGCTATCGACTTAGAGCTTGTCTTTCTACGTCCCAAGGCCTCGCCTTATATAGTGGCCGAGTCCCCCGGGTTACAAAGGATCCGGGTTATACCCGTCGTCTGAGTCCTAGTTAAATCCGGTTCTGGGTAGTTCCGTTCCGGTTCTCCCTGTGACCTGGTCGTCTCCGTCCGGCCTTTGGCCCTTACGCCTCCCAGCTGAGACCACGGGCCGGTCCTCTGTCTTCTCCGGGTTACGCACATGGTAACCCGGGCCTTCTTTCTGCCGAGTGATCATCATGATCCGGTTCACCTTGCTATAAACTGGACCAGCCACTCTGAGCCGAATCAAGTGGATTCGGTTTATATGAGCGGTTGGTGAGGCTCCCCCTCACCTATTCCCCCAACATTTCCCCCAAGTGACAACAATTTTCCTTTCCAACTAGCGAGCCTATTTTGCAAACGCTCTTCAACGTTGCTCCATTCTGCATTAGTCAATCTCCGATAATGTATTGGTATCCCCAAATACTTAATAGAAAATTCATCTTGCTCGCATCCGAATAACTCGACATATTGAGCAACAGCATCCTGGGCCTCGCCAAAACAGAACAATTCACTTTTATGGAAGTTGATCTTCAATCCGGAAAGTTGCTCGGACGCTGAAAGAATTAATTTCAGGTTCGCCGCCTTCTCCAAATCATGATCCATAAAAAGAATCGTATCATCTGCATATTGAAGGATAGACAATCCCCCATCGACAAGATGTGGTATCACTCCCTCAATTTGACCGCTTTCCTTGGCTCTTTCAATCATGATCGCTAACATATCAGCCACAATATTAAATAATGTTGGCGAAAGCGGATCAACCTTGCCTTAAGCCTTTTATGGTTTGGAAGTATCGGCCAACATCGTCATTAACTTTGATAGCCACACTACCTCCAACCACGAAACTACGAACTAGAGCACACCACTTCTCTGAAAATCCTTTAATTCTCAGAGTCTGTTGGAGAAACTCCCAGTTCACCTTGTCATAGGCCTTTTCAAAGTCTATTTTAAGAATTACACCATTTAGTTTTTTCGTATGCATCTCATGTACGGTTTCGTGTAAAATCACGACCCCATCAAGGATATTCCTACCGCTGCATAAATGCAGTCTGGGTAGGTTTTACCACATGGTCTGCCACCGAATTCAACCTAATGGTTGCAACCTTCGTAAAGATTTTGAAACTAACGTTGAGGAGGCATATAGGTCGATATTGTTGTATCCTTTCTGCCTCCAGAACTTTAGGTAACAAAACGATTTCCCCAAAATTAAGACGATACAGCTCTAGGTGTCCACTATGTAAGCAGCCAAACATCTCAATGAGGTCATCTTTAATGACCTCCCAAAAATGTTGGTAAAACTCCGCAGGACATCCATCAGGGCTAGGTGCCTTATTATGTTCCATTTGAAACATCGCCTTGTTTATCTCCTCTTCAGTGAAGGGAGCATTAAGAAAAGCGTTTTCCTCCTGGGACACTTGGGGAATATCATCGGTACGGGTCTCGTCCATAGTAATAGTGTTTACTTCAGGAGCCCCGAACAGACCTTTATAAAACTTTGTAATATAAGCCTTGAGATAGTCTTGTCCCTCAATTAGACCTTCATCCTGATGAAGAGAGTAAATCCGTTTTTCATGTGCCTTCCATTGGCTACATTATGGAAATAACGAGTATTGGAGTATCCTTCCAGGATAAATTGTGCCTTAGATCTCTGGTACCATTTGAGTTCCTCTTATCGCAACATTTGTGCTACTTTTGCATTTGATTGACTTTTAAGTTCAATCTCTTGCAAAGATAACAGCCTAGTCTCAGCGATCCGATCTAGCTCATCAATAATGGAACAGAGACGCTATTTCTCCTTTTTTTAGCATTTCAGTCGTGTGTCTAGCCCATCCATGGAGATATTTACGCACATTGCGCATTTTGTTATTCCATCTCCTGATTGGGTTGTCACCTATGACCGGTCTGCACCAAACTTTCTTAACTAACTCATCAAAACCGTCATGTAATAACCAACCAAGTTCAAACTTGAATTGGGATTGTGAATGTGGTTTCATTGTGCCAGTCGAAAGAAGGAGGGTGAATGGTCCGACAAAGCCTCAATACGCTCAAGGGAACGTACCTGTTACTAACGGGAACTTATATTCCCAATCAGTACTCATCAGAACGCGATCTAACTTTTCGTATGTAGGCTCTGGTAGGCTATTTGCCCAAGTGAACTGTCTTCCGGTCATATCAACCTCTCTCAAATCCAATCTATCAATTACAGTGTTGAACAAGAAAGGCCAATGTCCATCGAGCCGTCCCCTGACTCTTCACGTGTGGAAACCTCAACATATTAAAATCTCCACCAACTAAAATTGAATGTGGATTATCATTTGCTAGATTCACCAATTCACGTAGAAAAGCCTCCTTGAACTCTTCCTGGGCAGCACCATACACAGCCACCAAACTCCAGACGAAGTTGTCTGCTCGGTTACAGGAGGTGTAATTTTATATGAAAATCACCATCCGACCTCGCTAACACATCTATGGAGTCTGATTTCACGCCTAGTAGAATGCCACCCGACCTTCCACGAGGAGGAATAAAATGCCAAGTGAAGTCTATACCCCCCGAAAGGTGGTTCAAAACGCTCACTGGAAAGTCTCTCCTCCCTGATTCGGAGATAGCCAGAAACTCCAATTTATGATCCCTGACGTATTGAGCAATATTCAAGTGTTTAGCCAAGTCTCCAAGACCTCTGCTATTAGTGAATAAGCCATTCATCGGGAAACAATTGGGTTTTTTTTGGCAGACTCATGGATTTACGTGGTGAGTTCTTCCTCTTAACCTTAGCGGATTTGGATTTTCGTCCGGATCCATACAGATCAATTAAAGATCCTAGCCTCGTCGTCATACAATCCCACTTCGGTCACTTCCCCCACTAAATGAGATAAAAGTTGTCCATCCGAAGAGGCATTCGCTGAATCATCATCCAAGTGGGGTATGTCTGCCCTTGTAGAAGCACTCGGTTTGACCGTTAAACGATCATATTCCATGTGCCTCAACGCGTTGGCCGACAAAGTGATCTCATTATCATTTCTTCCTAACCGAACACCAACTACATCTAAACTAGATGAAATAGCGGAATCTGAAAAAGAAAGAAATGATTTATGCTGTGAAGACATACCCAACGGAGGAGGAGAGAACAGCGCTGCCTTGCGGCGCATAGCTTTGGCCATCGCATCCTCATCGGTCGACGATGCACCATCCGCAGCAACCGCATGGCGTGCACTACGCCTCAGCATCTTCGGGCCCTTAGGCACCGACACGGCGGAGGAAGGTAATGGTGTAGTAGATACCCCCCCCCCCAACGCAGTGAAATCCGCGGCACCAGCATCCACGAGACGGCGCCCAGGACCTACCTCATGGGCCGGCGGTGGGTCACCACCAGCCTGTCTGCCACCAGCAACCGTCCCAAGGCTGGCTTCCGCAGCTCCTACACCCCTGGCCGAGTGCTGCACCTAGGCGGTGGCAAGCTGTGCAGCGCCCAGCCCAGGAAGCACCCTCGGAGGCCTGTCTGGTTGCCGCCTGCGCCCAGCCTCGTCCTCCATCTGCTGCGCGTGCGCAGCAAGTAGCTGAACGCCGCCCAGGTCACCTGCCGCCGCTCCCGGCCCGTGAGTCTCCTCTAGCTGCTGCGCATGTGCAGTGTGCAGATGCGCACCGCCCAAGTCGACGTCCGCCTCCTCCGGCCCAGCCACATCGGCAACATGCAACACGTGAGCATCCTTCTGCCGCGAAGTCGCCGAACTACTCGCCTCTGATCCCGACGCATAAGAAGCCGCCTCGGACATCAATGCGAGCAGACCTCCGATGAAATATGCTCCACAATCTCCTTGCCCCGTGGCGTCTTAGGTGATGGGTTAAGAGGTGTGAGCGTGTAGTTCTTCAGTAAATCCAACGCCTCAGCATTGACATGACCCACATTGGAGGATGGAGGAGGATCAACCGCCATACTCGTAGGTCCTCCCCTATCCGCCTCCGAGCTCTGCACAACTGAATCTTGCACCTCAACATCCATGCCCCTCTCCGGCGACTCCCCGTGGACCTTATGATCCCAAACATACGGAACAAAGTCCGGTTCTGGCACGTAATCCTCGGCTTCTGGGCGGAACGTAAAAGCATAGCCCTTAAGCCGAACAACCCCATCAGTAGCAATGTAAGGGCCCACCTCATCCACTTTCTCGAACACTTCATCATCGGGCCAATGCTATCTTGATCCGAACAATGCCCCTACGAAGTAGAGCCAGCAGATCAACATCCAGTGTAGCACCAATCAAAGAACCAACAGCCCAGAGCCCTAGAAAGTGCCTCAGCGGATGCGGCACCCCCTCAACATGAACCCATGCCTGATGTAAGTTCGGCAAGGGTTCGATCTCCACGGGCTTCCACTTACTGAACAACAACCTGGTTGATTGAGACGGAATGTCGAAGTTCATGCCATTGAACCTCGCAAGTTCCTCCGCCGAAGGAAAAGCTAGAGTGTAAGAGCTATATCCATTCGGCAAAGCCTCCCACTTCCACCTCGACGCTGAACTCATACGCGCCACTGTTGACTCCACTTGACTAGCGGTAGCCGCGGTTCCCTGCACTGTCACCAGAGCAATCGGGCCAGCAGGTAAAGCCAACCGATCCAAGAACACACTATGCGGAATCTGCGAGAACATAGTGCGTTTGTGAGCGACCCCAGCGACAAAGACAGTCGGCTTCGGCATCTTGAGAATTGCACACTTCTTCATCGGATGCTTTGCACTGTCACACACGTAGCAATAATGTGAAACCGTGCAGTCCTTCATTGCGTGAGTGTCAACGTCGCACTTCCAACAACGAGTCTTCTTGACGATAGCCGACGGAACCTCTGCAACGTCAGGCGCCCCGGGAACAACTGTGTCGGGCACCAGTTGCTCAACCGGGTGACCTAGTAATGCCGCAGTCGCCTCACTTGCCAAGCTCAGACCACTAGCCGACTCCACTGCAGGAGCCCTCTTCTTCTTCTTCCTAGAAGGTGCGCCCCCGACACGGCCTTCCGCAACCGAGCCAAGCGCAAAAGGCTGGACAGCCAAGATAGTTGCACCGGTGGCTCCAGAGGGTGACACGGTTGACGACGAAGAGGCCACGACAAACGGCGCCCCTACGAATGGTCCCCTGGAAGCTTGGATCGGCAGCGATTGGTTTCTCGGCGCAGGGACAGCACCCACCGTTGGTGCATCGGCGACGGGTAACGGCGCCGCCATCGGTGAAGGCGAACGCAGCACCTCCGCGAAGGACCGCGACGAGCGCGAAGGAGTAGCAGCAGCAACCGGCGGGTGCGATGGAGTAGCAGCAGCAGCCAGCGGCACGTCGAGGTTGTACAAGGAGGACCCCGATGCGTTCGGCGATGACGAGATGATCGACGTAGACAGCGCCCTCGTCTATTTAGGTCTACGCATCATACGCTCCCAGAGCCCATGCAAGCACAAGCCCAGGTACGCCCAAGGCCGCTCTAACAGGCCATGCAACGTGGGCCCACCGACCTCGGAATTCAAACGTGAATCGGCAGCACCAGACGCCGCGACCTCCACGATCGGATCGCCGCCGGTCTTCGTCATCGTCGCCGTCTCCGGGAAGAAATCTCTGAGACAAGGAGGGGGCGTGACCCGTGGCCGCGGCACTGGACCTCGCCACCCCATCTGCATCGGCTTGCGCAAGAGGAGCCCCGATCCCGAGGCGACGCCGGTCTTGTCACTAACCGGAGAAGACGGCGACGCTGGCCGGTCCTCCTCCGTCGAGCTCCCTCCTTCGGACCTGCACACCCGAGCAGAAAACGTACCTCCGCCCCCGTTGCCTTTCTCCCAGAACCTCGACTCCTCCATCGGATAGCCAGCTCGGCTCCAGAAATCGCCGACGATCTGAACGTCGGTCAAGGCCGATCGTTGCACAGAGGAGCTGGAGACCGGCCGCTCCTCGGTCAAGACCTCCTCCGCCGCGCAAGTCGCCGTGATCCCCGCCTCGTCCACGCCATCTCTGTCCTCAGAGATCGGACAAAACCGCGAGCCCGCCGCCTTGGATCCATCCGCCGTGCCTAGCCCACCCGGAGCAAGAGTGAGCCGGCGCCGGCGATCTCCCTGCCCTAGCAGACTGTCCCCTGGACCGCCTCCTGGTTCGCCTCCCGGATCGCCCGTCATTTCCGCCTCCCGGATCGGTAAAGTGGAGTACAGTTCTCTAGAACCACGTCGTCCTTATTTGACGAGGCCACATTCAGCCCACAGAACTTCAACTTATGGTAGATCGTTTTCTTTTTTTGGATGGGAAGACATTGCAAAGTTCTATGTTGTTATATAAGCAATAATAATAATAATATAAGCTCGGGTTTATGGTTTCTAGCACCAAAAAAATCAAGGAGACGGAAAAAGTAGCAAATTCTAAAAAGAAATCTAAGGTCTAGCTGGATCTATTACCTGTTTATAAGAACACCACATTTGTATATCTCAAAATTACTAAAGGCTACAACATGATAGAACATGTGCCCTAAAAATGGTACTCCCTCTTTGCTAAAAAGGCTTATATGTGCGATGGAGGGAGTACATATATAAATAGGTTAAAAATGTTTTTTTTTGTTCCATACCCGTCTTATTATAATAAAATTTGCTAGCAAATAAATAAAATATAAAAGTATATTTCACAGCGATGCAATCGGGATCCTACCAATATCATGCTTCTAGTTCATTTGGAGATTTCAAAATTTGAATTAAAAATGTCCAAATGAACTAGAAGGGATATTGGCAGGATCCTGCTTGGCACCTTAATATTTCATGATGATTTTAACAATATTGATTTGATGTTCTAGATGTTGATATTTTCTCTATATACTTGGTCAGACTTTACAAAGTTTGATTTTGATAAAAACTAATACGGACCCCATTTTTGCATAGAGGGGGTAGCAATAAGTAATAAAATGAGTTACCATGGAAAGCAGCAATAGAATAAAAAGAACTCTGAAAAACTACAATTTCTTCTATGTTCGAAAGAACATAGACATGTTAATCAATGCATTAATCATAGGAGTAGATGTTAATTACAATTAAGGGTAGAAAATTTGAAAGCATAAATATTTCGGCTGCACCAACCAAGCAGCGAAGATGAGCTAGTGATGTGGTTGTTACCTCTTAAACAACAGAAGGAAGAACCCTAATAAGTTAGCACCTAATTGCAAACAATTGCATTATGGAGAATTTATTAAAAATGAGGGAGAATCAACAAAACAACAATGTACAAAACCAGTGTCTATAAAAAATGAAGGAAAAATAAAAGCCAGCAAATCACTTGGGCAACAACCTTGATGTGTAGAACAGGACTGCAGTTCTGTAATTAGGCAAAAATGTCACAATCTGTACATCTCTAACCATGTGTATTTCTATAATTCATTTATAGTAACAAAAAATAAAGTTACAGAATTACAAGTCATAGAGGACCTTGTATTCAATAGACGATCCGAGCTCAGTAAGTTGTGGGCACGAACTGATGGTGGTAGCAATTGAAGGCTGTGTGTATGTTCCCCTTAGCAGGCCAATTGCTATGCCCTTATATGCAGCTTCTGACGGATGGAAGCCATCCCATGATCCATACTTTTGCGGATCATCGCACACCTTGTATTCGCCATATCCACATCTTGCAGTGATGGAGACACCATAGGGTCCTCCTCCACCGCAGCATGCTGCTAAAGGATGCTCGATCCCTGAGTAACATGTATTTCTGTTAAACAGGCTATCAGCTAGGAAATTATCTTCTTCTTGATGAATATATGTGTTCTTTTCATGTAGCTCTAAAGCATAAATTTAATTCATCTAATGAAACTAGCTTCGTTACTGAATCTGAAGCTCAATCCAAGTGATGTTATATCCAACACCTATCATGTACAAAGCATAATTATATACCAGAGCAGCTACAGGGACATCAAATAAAAGTAGAGGAAATGCTCAAGAGTTAATTATGCTATCTGATATCACATTGTGATACCAAACAAAACCCAGTTGTACTTGATAATACAACGATGACACTTCTGCAGAAGGCTTCTGTTATGTCTACTCATAGTGCATTAAGTGTTACTAGTAGGATTATTTCATAGGAGATCCAATTAAACATACACCTACAACTTAGTTGGCTATTTGCATTGTCACTGTTCGGGATCTGTGCAATCCAGCTCCCTTTGTCCTTGGAAATTTGCTTTTTAAAACATGAGAATTGTTATGAAGAAATGATAGATACATCAACATTTCCTTTTAAAACATGAGAATTGTTAGAAACTGTAAAGTAAAAGGGCAATCCTTGAAGTTTAAACTCACCAAATTGTTCGGGCGAACGGTAAACCTCCATAGCAGCTCCGTAATAATCGGCATAGATTATTGATACACCAGAATGAAGTTTTCGCAACTTTTCCAGCTCATCGACAAGAAGCCTGTTGTGGTACTTTGAGAATTCGTTCATCCACCGTAGGCAACCAGTTTCTGCCTCATAATCTTGCTTCTTCTCACTCTTGAATATCATGAGGTAGTTTGGGACACACCCAATTGGGAGGTTACCAGGAACTACCAACGTTTTGGCTCCTAGACCAATCAATTCCTGTAAACTAACTCACTTGCCTTACTAACCATGTATTATGTCTTGCGTTCGGACTCAAGATAGTAACAATGGTGACAACAATTGAAGCAGCAGCAGATGACTCACAGTGATGGTTGAAGAAATTTTGGTAACGACACTTGGGGTGAAGGTACGGATCTTCTCAAAGGGCACCCTCGATAGAAGAGGTATGTTGTAATCATTGCCCCCAATTTCTCCAACCAAGAAGAGAGATTGGTTAATCATGTCCTTGCAATCTGCTTAATAAACAGCGTTCTTAGTACGTACTATGTAACAATGACATCTGCTTAAATGGTACAGTATCGTTTCAAAAAAAAAAAATGGTACAGTAGTATTGCTCTGATCTCATGTCAAAACATCAAAGGATAGGAAAATCTCCTTCACATTTAAAATGTCTAATCTCATTTTAAGAATTCATATGCGAGTGAGTTCCGCTGCATTTTTTTCATTTGAGGCATCGAACGAATCATTTGTGCAAAAACTGTGGTTCTGTTTCCTATTGGATTCAACAGGGCATAAGATTGCAATCATTAATATCTATCCAAGTCTTATACAGGAGTAGTAAAATGTGAGTCAAAGGAAGTTGCGGAAAGGATAAGGAAGTAAATTGGCATACCGGACCGGTTCCCGGGGCAGAGCAGATCGAGCAGGTCGTGGAACCACTTCATCTCGATGCCAAGGTGCATACGGTCGCCCATGGGCACCCCTCTCCCCCGGAAGAAGTCCGGGCCAAGCGCCATGGCGCCGCCGACCGCGAAGTTGGCCCCGGACGCGAAGTCCTCCGCGGTCCGCCCGCTCAGGTACGGCCGCACGAACGGCAGCCCCATCGTGTCCGCTGAAGCACACACACCCCACGCAGGTTACAGATTTCAAATTAGTACCGTAAGGCTGGAAGGCGACGCCAATCGGTTGATCGAGGTGGCGTGGTTGTGCGTGCCTTACCGATGAAGTCGACGATGAGACGGCCGTCGGAGAAGCGTCCGGTGGCGCGGCGGAAGAAGGTTTCCCCATACGGTGGCCTGAGCGCGGGCTCGCCGGAGTCGTTGCCGTAGAGGAAGGGGAAGTTGCCCGTGTCCGCCAGCGAATCCCCGAAGCTGAACACCCTCGGAACACACGGCCCCGTGGGCGATCCCCGGGCCCGGACGACCGCAGACGCCAGTACCAGGAACGCCGCCACCGCGGCCGGCAAGAGGAAGCCGCCTCCTCTCCCGCCTCCGGAGGCAGAAGAAGCCATGTCAGTTTCTTCTGTTACAGGAGACGTGCGCGAGAGTGCGAGTTTTTGTGCGTTTTGTAAACTTCGGGGGCTGCCATCTGAAAACACAAACGGAAATGGTCAAGGAGACTGAGATAAGGGCATCTCCAGCCGTTGCATGCCCCCAGGACGCAAAAAAAAAACCCATTTTTTATGCGCCGCGGCGCGAAACGGCGCTATTCTAGAAACTGGGGGCGCGTTTCCCAGCCGTAGCCCACCCAAGCAGCTAAAATGGGGTGCTTTTGCATGCAAAATGGGGCAAAAGTAGGAGAGAGAGGCATCTTTGCATGCAAAATGGGGCAAAAGTAGGAGAAAGATTCCGTTTTGCATGCAAAGCGGCGCATTTTGCCCCCAAGGCCAAACCCAAGGGGCTGGGTTTGGCTTGGGTGCGCCGGCGCAAAACGGCGTTTTTTCAGCTCCTGGGGGCTGACTGGTGGAATTCGGCGCTAAAACTGCGCTTTTTGATCCAAAAACGCCGTTTGGCGGGATCTGGGGGACGACTGGAGATGCCCTAAGGATCAGGATTCAGGGCCCATAAGCAGGTCGAGGTCAGCAGCAACTTTTTCGCCTTGCTAGTCGTACACGTACTCCATCATCCTTTAAAATAAAGAAGATGCCAATTAATACGTCGAAGTGGACGTATAACACATTTTTTTTCCTTCTTGCATATACACCAGATCGTGAATCAGTGATGCCAGTTCGGCTCTGCAGGTAGTGACGGGAAAGCAGCAGCATTCTCTAATTTTAGATGTTCCTGAACTCCCCCTGACGGCCAGCGATGCATAACTATCCTTCCGGAAAAGCACAAATCTTATGGGTTCTGTACACTCGTAAAGGGAAATAGTCTCATGTTTTATTGGCTAATTTTTAACACTGTCCGTCCATTTCATCCTATGATGTTAGCCCAATACCTCCAACATCCCTGGTGTTTTTTCTCAATCTTTCTAAGAAAAATAGTACTCCCTCCGTCCGAAATTAAATGTCACAAAGTTTGACAAAAGTGGATGTATCTAACACTAAATCATGTCTACATCCATTTTTGTCAACCTTTGTGACATTTAATTCTGGACAGAGGAAGTACTTTATAAACATCGCAATCATAATTATTGCAAGAGATAGAGCTCAGCTATTATAAAATCCAACGATAAATACACACCAAACAAGTGTAAGTGCAGAATCAGCACACCACGACCTCGCTGAATAAAGTTTTAAGTCATCCCGCTACGAGTGGCCTTCCACAGACGGGGATGGAGGGTAATGGATATATCAGGGAGCTTCGAGGGGAAATTTTTCGATCTGAGCACCGACTTGAGAGAATATATCTACTGTACTTCACGTAAAAGGGAAAAGGCGATTGAGAAACCACTTTCATGAAGTGGCAGAATCAAATACATTCAAATGAGTTCTTGCTGTCTCAAGAATAATAACGTAGCGTACCACATCACAGGAACTAGAGAAGCATTATCGACACTTTCATAATAAGGGTAGTACTCACTCCATCTCAAAATACAGAGGGCGTATCAGTCGAGAATCGTGGGAGGTAGAAATGTAGAATCCTGGGAGCAACAGAAGAACAAAACTGAAGTCATCAGCACAAAGCGATACAGTTAAATAGAGTTGCCCCCGCAAGCAAACGATGGTTTGAACACCAAAGAACGTTTCACAAAGTGCATCAGCAATTTGCTGGTTTAATGTACCAGTGCAAAACTTGACATGAACTAGTTTCCTCTTGTACAAGTTATGTTCTGTGTGGCATTACGCCGCCGGATTTTTATTGTAAAGCTCAAATCTTCCATGCCCACGTGATGGGCAGAAAAAGCACTGAACCAAAAAACAGACCCCTCAACTAGACCTGGAATGCTATAATCTGCAAAAATAACTAATTCGCATTTGCGAACTGGATGCCCTTGTCAATGGAAGATTTAAGCTCGCCCTTGAGACTTTCCAACCCTTCCTTCTCAAATTCCGACAGCTGACCCAAGCCAAGAACCTCCTCGACTCCGTTCTTCCCAAGCCTCACCTGTTACACGCAAAGTTTGTAAAGTAAACCAACACAGAAGAACCAAAACATAAAATAAATCGATCACCACGCATATCAATGTGAAGCAAGTCCACCAGTGCATAGTAAGCAGCAACAGAATCCTCTAGCAGGTGGTTGCAGAGCTTTGTTTCAAAAAAATTACCTCAATCAAACTACAGAATTGCAAAATTAGCGATAGCTATTGATTATTGGGCGGCAGGAAAGGTGGAGTATGGCTGACCACACAGAAAAGGCATGTCGAAGGATACTTTTTGGAGATGTACTTGCAAGCGATTTTAATGGCATATCCTATGGTCAAACTAGGCAAAACCTATACCTTCTCTACTAATTCCCCCAGCTGCACCACCATAATATTATTAAAATCAATTCAATAAATTGCAAATGTATGTCAAAGATAGCAGTTCCATAAAGTTAAACAACAATTAAGATGAAATACATCGCAAACACCAAACGATCAAAAAGAGTTTAACCACCCAGCTATTCAAAAAAAAGGAGCACTACCTTATTATCAATATAGATAACACAAAGAGGTTGCAACACAAATTCACATGTGTGAAACAACCACAGCACAATCGATAGAGAAAAATATTTTTGCTGCTGCATCACACATTGGAAGCATCCAGATTTCTTCATGAAATCATATAACAAATAACAACTGCAATAAGCAAAAATAGTACTCCCTCCGTCCACTTTTATAAGGCTCACTTCTTACTATTGAATGCTAAGAAGTGAGCCTTATAAAAGTGGACGGAGGGAGTAGCAAAATACACATGTACCTTGGATGCAAAGAATGGCAGTTCTGTGATAGTTGATTGCACATAGGAGCATTCAACAATGTCAGGAACTCCGTTCAGACCCTTCAAGCATGCATCTCCAAAAACTGCACCAGCATACCTACAAAGATACACCAAATTTATGAGAAAAAAAAAAGTAAGAACATGGCAGTAAGCTAGCTAAAGTGGCACACGGTCATCAGTCTGCATGGTCCTTCCATCTTTTTTACTTACGCCATGGACAAGGTTGCAGATCCCTTTCCTGCCTTTGCCTCCACAACTTCTGTCCCACCCTCCTGTGTCCTCTTGGTGAGAGCCTTGATCTCTTCAGCAGACAAGGCATTAGTTGAAGGAGTCGCCTGTTAAAAAAGAGCTTCCTTTAGTTAAGTTGTCATAGTTACGTGTAACCGCACAAACTTAAAATATTCAACTATGTCATAATTGTGAGCAAGAAGACAAAGATAGATAGACCACATTTTCTCACATATTTATAATTTGGCAAATATGCGGTTTCATTAGAGTAAATTAGCTGCACACTTATGTCCAGTTATACACGAGAATACATTCACTCATGAAAAGAATAATAGAAAATGGGTATGGTTCATACAGACCTGTGCATTTCACAATTCATTAAATGAGAAAATGAGCATTAATTTTGTTAATCGGTGTGCTTAGATGACACAAAAGTCATAAAGGCGATCAGACTCTAATGAACATGCTCTTTGTTTTCCATTTCTGATTTTATGAACTAGGGAGGTGGAATACAGTTAAGATGGTGTGGAGCCATTATTACATCATAAAAGCTCAATACCTGCGAGAACAGTGGCAGAATGGTGATACCAGCATGACCACCAACAACAGGGACGTTAACACCTGCCAAAAAAACATTCCGATTAAACGGCTAGGTGATAAAAATACTATGACCATAATCTTTCTTTTATATTCACTAACACTCAAGTAGACATATATTGTGACACATACCAGTAACGGGTACATTCGCCTTCCCAGCATAGAAAGTCCTGGCACGAACAACATCAAGAGTGGTCACACCAAACAGTTTCTTCTCATCATAGGTTCCAGCCTTCTTGAAAACTTCGGCAGCAATTGGAACAGTTGAGTTCACAGGGTTACTGATCATGTTGATAAGAGCCTAACAAACAGAAGCAAATCAAATTCGCAATCAGATGTGTACAAATCAAATTAAGTAGCAAAAGAGGCACTTGTTAATCATATCACATACTGTACACATTTCATTTGGGTTGAAATTTTTGAATATGGTTATATGGTTCCTCAGACCAACAGGTTTGGCAAATGGTCAAACAAATATACAAGACAACAAGCATGTAAAAAAAGAATGTGTTCATAAGACCAATTTCCTTTGTCTCAAGATGTACGTTGTCAGAGCTACAGCCGAGAGCTTGTCATCCCTTTAATAGACTCTCTACTCATATCGTGTTCTTGGTTCATTGGATTAACGCTTAATCATACTCGACTAACTCTTAAACAAGGTGCACGACGGTATATTAAGGTAATCCATATTAGAATATATACATAAGAGTTAAACATTAAATAATGATGAACTTCAAAGAGAAAACAGCAAGGCAAACCAGGGTAACACTGACCTAGTTTTTATTTGTCTAGGCTAATACACAATAGCATACAAATCAAGTAAGCTTTGCATTATATAAAACAAATAGAACCAAGGAAATAAATTATCTAACAGGAGATCAAAAGTGAGAGCGCCTCAGAAAAGGCACACATGCTGAAGCAAAATGTTGGCCCCTATTCAGCAGACAAATATTGGTCTCTGCGTTGATAACCACACCATGTCCGCTATACAATTTCTACCTATAAAATCATCACTACGGAGTGCCACCTTCAATAGGCAGTAGATATATCTGTAGCAAGACCGATCACCCACAGAGGCTAGGACAATCAACAAGGAGGCGGCAGATCCAGATTTAAAGAGGGTTAAGAATCTTACGTTGGGGCAATACTTGGCGATGGCAGTGCACAGGTTCTTAACGATGCCGGCGTTGATGTTGAACAGATCGTCCCTGGTCATGCCGGGCTTCCTCGGGACGCCGGCCGGGATGATCACCAAGTCGGCCCCCTCCAACGCCTCCGCTAGCTGATCGTCCCCCATGAACCCCTTCACCTGAGAAAAAACAAACCATGCGTTATTAGATCGAACCGAATTGAGCGGCGCGGAGAGGGCGATGACGCGGGTGATCTACCAGGGCAGGGGAGTTGATGTGAGAGACGTCGGCGGCGACACCGGGGGTGGCCGCGATATCGTAGAGGGAAAGGGAGGAGACGAGGGGGTTCAGCTTCATGAGGAGAGCCAGCGGCTGCCCGATGCCGCCGGCCGCGCCAAGGATGGCCACCTTCCGCTCCGGTTGCCCGGACGCGGAGGAGTAGCTGCGGCGGCGGAGGAGCTGAGCGGCAGATCTCATCGCCGACGGCCTCATCGTTGCTGGCTTCAGCGGCGTGAGAGATCTAGATCGATGAAGGCAAAGGGAGAGATGCGGATGGGAGCGGTGCGGTTGTGTAGGCGGCGGAGTCAGCAAAGTGGTGGATGGGATCTTAACAATAAAGTACGGAGTGGTAGTTAGCAAAAGGGTTTTGGGGGTTCGAGATAGACATTTCCAAACTAACTTTTCCGGGATTTTCTTTCCTCTTCTTGGCGCGGGCAAGGCGCAGGTCGCCCTACGCGCGATATTTAGGTCCACTCCCGGACCGTAGATCAACGACCCGTGGACCGTTCGATTGCCCGTCCCGACCGCGCATACTAATGAAACATCCCGACAAAGCATCGAAACAAGCGACCGAGTTGCAACGACACAACGGCTCGCTCTCGCCCCCGCGCGGCGACAGAGCGTCGTCGCGTCGGCAGATCTGCAGTGGCTCCGCCACGCCACGCCGCGCCAAATACCTACCGGAGAAGCTTCGTGGAGCCATGGCGCACCTTCTCCGCGACATCCTCTTCCCGGAAGAACGGGGTGGCAGCAGATCGAGCCACCGCCAAGCTCCGCTGCGGCGAGCAACTTCCGAGCCCGTGGACGGAAATCCGGCGACCTCCGCTCGACAGGTAACTCCGACGAGATTGCAAAACTCCCGCGTCGTCTTCCCCGCGTCTCAACAACGATCTGTCGGCGGTGACCAGGTGATCCCGCATCCGATCTCTGTTTGTTACGATGCAACAAGACTTCTCCACTTTTGATGCAACCATAGGAAAATCAGCAGACTGTTTCAATGTTATAAAAGTTGCAAAGCAGTAAGGACAAATTTGTGCAGATGCAACGTAAAAGAATGTTCTCTGATATTTACGAAAAGTTGCAACGTAGCATAATCTTCCTCTATTTTTATTTGTTGTTTGATGCTACAAATATGGCTTATTAAAAAAAATGTTGTGTACGAAGAAAAAGTAGCTGAACAATTTCATATCAATGTAAAACTTGTAACTATCTGTTTAGACCAATGCGTGATAATTATTCTGTTGCAACCCAACACTGAAATGTTAGATGTATGAATGTTGATGCTTCTCTGATATTTAGCAATAAAGTTGAACTTCAACAACACCTTATGAGTTTTTGTTGTTGAAACAATTGCATTGCAACCTTCTGATTGTATAAAGTAAAATGTTTCAAAGCAAAACAGTTGTTGCAAACTCGGTAAAATTCATATGCATATGAACCTTGTAGATATATCTTCATACCAAGCTTGCTTACAAATTAAACAATGTTGCACTGCAAAGTGTCTAAAATGATTTGTTTTCCTTGACAACATTTACCAATTGTGGAGAGGCAAAAATAAAAAAAAAACATCTAACACTTTGTTCCTCAAAAACAGAGTTCTGCGGACAACTTTGCGGAGTCAGGGGTTCTCTTTGATGATGACTTTTCGGCAAGTTCAGAGGATGAATCAAATGCAGCAAAACAGCCGTCGGATGTTGCGGGAAGTGATAATGATGGAAACATAGATGAGGATGTGACATCGCACCCAGTAGTGCCTTCCGTTGGGATGAAGTTTGATGATCACGAGGAAGCACACAAGTTATACCATGATTATGCATATAAGATGGGTTTTGGCACACGGGTTGCTAGCTCAAAGAACAGTCGTAAGAGGGGGAAATAGAAAGTTGTCATCAACAAAACCTTCGGGTGTGTGCACGCAGGCAAGACAATTGATACATCGGCAACTACCAGGAGCATGTCAGGCAGTGGTGCGACGTCACAAGGTACAACTACAGAGATGAGCACTGAAGAGAAAGACAAGAAACAGGCTGGTATAGCAATGCAAATGTCCGACGCACATAAGAGAAACAGAATTCTACGACACAATTGCAAAGCTCACATGATTGTATCATTGCAGCAAGGGCGGTATGTGATAACAACTTTCCAGGATGAACACACTCACCCGTTGGTGCAACAACTTGGTCGGCGTAGATACTACAGGTCACACAGGAAGATACCTGCAAAAGATTGAGAATTCCTGGAGCTGTTGCATAACCGCAATTTGAGAACCTCAGATATCATGGGCCTGTTGGGGATGCACATGGAGGTGATCCAAGAAACTTGGGCTACGTGAAGAGAGATGTTGCAAATGAAAGGTCAAGAATAAGGGCGAAATTGTTGCTTCGAGACGTTGACCTTACTGTTGACTATTTTGAGAAGAGACGTGCCGAGAATCCAGACTTTTACTATGCAACACAGGTTGATAGTGATAACTCGGTATCGTCATTGTTTTGGGTAGATGGAAGGACAAAGTTGTTGTACCCAAAATAGAGACTGTGTCTTCTTTGACACAACGTTTTGCACGAACCGCTACAACATGCCGTTCGCACCCATTGTTGGCATCAACAACCACCTACAGACAATCGTGTTGGGCTGCGCTTTGCTTGCTGATGAGACAACAGAAGGGTTCAAATGGGTATTTGGAAAGTGGCTTGAAGCAATGGATGGACTCGCGCCAGCCCACATCATGACAGATCAAGATCAAGCAATGGCTACAGCTATTGGTATGGTTTTCCCAGATGCTATTCATAGGTGTTGCTTCTGGCATGTGTGTCGAATTGCAAAATCAAAAATTGGCAAACCACTCCGGGATGGTGAGCCATTTGCAACTGCGTTTTGGGCATGCATCTTTGGTACCGACACGATGGAAGAGTTTGAGAGCAGTTGGAAGCATATGTTGCAATGCTTTGAAATGACGGCACACAAACACCTTGCAAACATATGGAGAACACGAAAAACATGGGCTCCAGATTACTTTAGGCACAACTTCTTTCCCTTCACAAGCACCATCGGAAGATCTGAAGGCTTAAACTCGTATTTTAAGACTCTTGTCCACCCATCAGATTCGGTGTGGAATTTTGTTAGGCAAATTGAATTGTGCCAAGATATGATGTTGGACCGTGAAGACAATGTTGGGTTCATTGTTGAGACAACATTTCCTCCGCTGTGGGGCAGGTTAGTTGCAACAATAACACACATTTTGTTTGTATTAAAATAATGTTGAAACAGCTGTCTCATGTGCACAATTATTTTGTTATAATTTTACTGATATTTACAATGCTTGGTGCAAAAAAATTATGCAGTTACAACATTGAGAAGCAGGAAGCAACTTTGTACACAAGAGAGGTCTTCAAGAAATTTCAGGAAATCATTGCAGCAAGTACTGGGTACAGCCTACAGCAACAGCACCATGAAGGGGATAATCAATTGTTCACACTTGTAGATAATTATGGAGGAGACCCAAGAATATACAGGGTGCAAGCTGATAACACAGGTTGAACCTATGATTGCAGTTGCAACATGTTTGACATGTGTGGCCTGATATGCGCGCACATAGTGAGGGTGATGGTGCACCTTAACGTGCAGTTGATACCCGAAAGATACATTATGGAAAGATGGTGTGAAACAGCCACAAGAGATAATCCAGTGCCAAACGCCAACAACCGTCCATGCTTGTTTGGCAATCCAGGCACAAACACCTTGAGGTATAACAGATTGTGCAAGAAAATTAACTGCTTAGCCTCTGATGCTTGCTTTAGTGACGAGCCATATGAGTTTGTGTCAGCCACAATTGATAGTGCTCAAGCTGTGGTTGCTGCTAAACGGAGGGGAGCCAATTTAGAAGACCAACAAGATCAAAATAAACATGATGAAGTTCCTGTGCAGATGCAGCAAGAAGGAGAACACCCAGTTGCTGATGAGGAAGCTATGGATAAAAGTGGATTGAAGAACCCTATAAGGAAGAAGAAGAAGGGTCGGCCAACAGAAACTGAGAAGAGAAGAAATCCCAACATTGAAAAGGTAGAAGATGCTGCAAAGAAGAAAGCAAATAAAGAGGGGGAGACTAATAAGCCTGCATACAAGAAAAAGAAAGGTAAAACAACAAAAGTCAAGTGTGCATTCTGTTGGGGAGAACACCATGTGTCGGCGTGCCAATTTTCAAATGATGCAAAAGGTGCGATGGAAATGATTGCGGCGAAGCAAGGAGTCGGGAATCCAGTAATTGACGCTACCGACGGTGCTGCTGCGTCGCATCAGATTAGTGCAGTTCACCCTGGATACCCGATGCAAGGGGCCAATCCCCGACTAGTTAATGCGTTGCAACAACTGTTAGGTATGCAACAAGCTTCCCCAATGCAACCTGACAATGCTGGAGTTGGTGCTGCGATTCAACAAGCAGGTTGGATGCAATCAGGTTATCCAATGCAAACTTCAACGACACAAGAAGGTGCACAAATGCAGCAAAGCTTTTGGGTACCACCAAACTGCACGGTGCAACCCACTGGTCATCATGGAGAAGTCATCTTGAATAATAGGAAATGGATGCAACCTAGTAATCACATGAGTGGAGACGATGCTATGATGCAACAAGCAGATTGGGTCCAGTCTGGTTACCAAATGAAAGCTTTTGGGGCACAAAATTTGATCTCACAGTTTAAGATGTAGAATTCTTACATGTAATTAGCTTGGGCATCATTCATTCAGCTTGATAGCATCTGGAAAACAAATTATGTAAAGAAACAAAAACAAGTTATTCATTTTGTGATACTTGGTTGAAGTTTTAAATTTCTGTCAACAAGAGTTTATGACTGATACAACAAAAACATTATGCATTTACAACATGAAATCCTTGTTGCCCAAAAAAGGGTTTATTCATAACAAAAGTAGATGTATGTGGAAGCTATTTAAACCAATTAGGAAGAACACCAAGGTTCTGGCTAAGAAACAAATATCAAAAATAATTGTGAGTAAAGTAGATGTGGGAATTATTGCCTTACATTGTGTTTCAACAAAAAAAATCTTATATTACAACAAAATTTTGTAACATTCGATACAAAATGATGCCTGGTGGGTGTTTTGTTTTCAGATCATGATATTCCCTGTCAACAAAAAATAATAACTACCTCAACAAAAAAATATGCTATTTGCAACAAATAAAAAATGGGTGAGTGCAAAGATCCAACATAAAAAAGACTATCTTCAGAACTTAAATAAATTGCTTGTTTCAACATATAAGATATAAGAAAAATATACAACATCTCCTTTCGACCAAATTCATCGAAACAACAGTGATACATGCTAGTGAAAAGCATTGATAGACATTAAGCTCCAGAGGTTTAGTACAGAGATAACGATCAAGTTTGCAACGCAACGTCAACATTGAAAAGAGAGCGATAGTGCTTTTCCCTGCTAGAACAACATCGTCGCGCACAACGTTGCTACACACTTTATATTACAAGCACAAAAATAAAAACGCAGAGTTTCCCTCCAATCTAGAAACTGATGAAACAAGTCTGATGAAGCTATTACAAGCACTGATGAAACAAAGGTCTGTGCAACAGACCAATAAGTATCACTACAGACCAACTGGAACTTCACTCGAACTCTGCATCGAGTACACCGGCAAAATTTTCGGAGTTCATTGCAGACTTGATGAAGCTAGCTGCGATCACCCTACGGTAGTACGGGATAGCATCGGGGTCGAAGAGGGTCATCACCTTCCCATCCCAGTTGTCCATGTATAATATGACAAATAACCCACAGTCGTATCTACAACACAAACAACAGAAAAGGAAATAATTTCAAATTAGTCACTATGCAACATCACAAAAAGGTATTTTGGTTGCAACAAAAAATAATTATTGCTGCAAAAACTACAAATTGCATATATGAAAAATTTGCATTTAGTGAAAATCTACTCACATGGTGGGCTGCTGCGGGTAATCTGATGGTCCTCCATGTTTAAACAGAGTAGGATCAAAGTTGATTGTTCCAGTCTCTTTTGCAAGTAAAGCAAAGTTGGTGATCTGAAAAAACATACGAAAAATGATACAACAACAAACAACAGACCTCGAAGCTTGTCATGCATCACAACTAAAAGCAAAAATGCTTCTGGTATATACAAAAAGAATAGATGGGAAGTTGCAAAATGATCAAACAACATATAAAAACAATAAATGTTACCAGATTGATTATGGCCTTGTCCACTGAAGTTGCAACACTGGAAGTTTTCCTTGGCTTGATTGAGTTGAAAGTGTTAAATGCCTTGCACAACAAATTGATGCAAAAGGATACCCAATGCTTATCTTGCAGGATTGAGAAGAATAGATACAACAAAAGAATAGGTGTACCAAATAAGCTGGTTGAGAATTGAATCACAACGTGTGAGATGAGAGGGGTCTAACAAAATTGTAGAACTGGAAAACTAACCAAATCCTGCTTCTCTAGCTTGTACTTATCACATACGTTCTTGAACTCAACCATTATGTCCTTGGAGTTGAATTTGCTAGGGTCCTTGATGAGCTCAGACTAAACATTGGAACAACAAAAAAACAACAAACAAAAACAATTGGTAAGGCGAACTGTTTCGCAAGCAGAATTGGGTCTTCCGATAGTGAAAACAGCAATAAACTACTTACGGTAATGCGGTGAGAAAAAGCAAACTTCTTCTTCAACCTCTTGTTGTTTGCAACTTTCAACTTGTTTTCAATGTTGAACTTCTCGTTGTGGAGCGACATGATCTCTGAATCCATCCAACCACGGGCCTCATAGAAGAGTGGAAGTTCTTGTAAAAGCAATATGAGTTCCCAATGGTGATAAACACTTGGCTGCAAAGTTGAGATGAGACGTGGATTAGTTGGGCCACAACAAAATAAAAGGAAGAAGGGAAAAAGATGCAGCAAATGGTACAGATGCAAAAAAAAGTGCTAATGAAACAAAGATAATAAACTAAATCAATCAAAATGGTACAAAGTAAAAAAAAATAACTGTGATCCTGATACAGTAGGAAAATAACTATTGAAACATAAGAAAATAACTATTGAAACAACAAACAAAAAGCTAGTGAAAAAAAAGAAAAGCAAATTAAATCATACTGTTATAAAATCCCTGTAATGCTACAAATATAAAAAAAAGCTGATCAAACATAAAAGAATAATGGTTTCAATAAAAAAACATATAATGAAACATGTAATTAAGAATACACGGCCATAGGTAAGTACACGCAATATCTATACTGATGAAACAAAAAAAACATCTATTTCAACAAAGAAAAAGCATATATGAAACAAGTGTGAAATGAATGCCCTATCACTAATTTGCCTATTTTCAACAAGTGAATAGACTAATGATACAACAACCAAGACTTGTCTCAACAATAAACTTTGCATATCACAACACAGGGCAACAAAAGAATTCAATCAAAAATAAAATGGTCTCCACATGAGGTTCATCTACAACAAAACAGACAATCTTTTGAAACAAAAACAAAGTACTTTATCCACACACAAAATAACACATTGCAACATCATAATTCGGAACAGAAAAATGAAAAAGGAACAACAAAGGATGTACTCACTGCTCGTTCTTCTTCAAGTGTTTTGGTTTCCGCGAATGAAGAATGAACTTATCATACATTGCATCATCTTCAGCTGATACCTTCAACTTCTTGACTTTTGGAGGACTAATGTCTCTCTTAGCTGCCCTCTTGTATCGTTGCTTCTTCTCATGAGTGGCGGGGCCGCTAGCAATATCAACACCGCTGGTGACATCAACCCAGGTGTCTTCTGCTACAAAAATGGTGGCTACTGCCAAACAACAAGAAGAAAAATGGTCAAAGAGCATAGAGAAAAAATGTGAAAGCACAAAAGGTAGAAGAAATCTTGGTTGTTTTGAGAAAAGTACCTTCTTGCGCAATTGGCTCTCCAACAACAACAGTTTTCATCGGAGTTTTGGCGGGAGAGGCACAGCCAGCAGACTTTGCGCTAGTGGCAGGTGCAGGAGATTGCAATATCGTCTCCAGCCTAGAAGGACTATCTAGAATATTTGCACAAAAGTTATATTCTTCTGAACCTTCCTCGAACAGTTCCATTGATGGTGTATCATCCCAATAGCCCCTTGGAAGATTCCTATACTTACTTGGAGATGGGATTGGCAGTGGAGACAGTGAAGTTGTTGTAGGAGATTCCACGCGAGGAGGCGAGCCAACAATTGTTGCAAGCTGGTCAGTCACAACTGGTATAGCAGCATCAGAAGGCTGGGCAACAATGGCTGGAGCATGCTCACTGGCTGACACTTGCTCTTCCGTTGAAACGCTGGCAACAACAGGAGGCTGAACAGTGCAGATATCTTCTACACTCTCGATCAAGTGGCTCTTTTGCTGACACATGTTGAGATGCACTAACGACACCATCTGGATGCCCCTCTCCGGTTTGCTGTGGTGCAATAGCATATGGGGCTGCATTATCCTTTCCTGGTTGATTCTGAGATGCTCCAAATTCTGAAGTTCCACCAGTACCCATGGGGCAGGGGATTGTGAAGCTCGCATCGGCTGTGCTTGCAGCATGGAGATCCATAAGAAGTGATGCCATCCGTTTACCCTGTATAGTCTTCACAACATTCCCAAAAGTCACGCAAGCCTTGTCAATCTCAACAGCAAACAATCCCTTATGCTTATTGTATATTGCAGACAAGTGTGGAGGCACCTGCAAAAACACACACAAGCAAAAAAACAAAAAAGTTATTCATAAGTGTGCAGACAGTTGAGATGAAATAAAATTGCATGAAAAACCCCGCACATAAACACACAAAAATATGCACAAACTAGAACTACACAAAAACAGCTGAAAATGGGGACAATACACTACAATGTAGGTATTACAACAAATAACAACAACTATTGTTGCATATATACACAGTAACAGATACAATAAAAAATAATGTTTACAACAACCAAATGCAAAAAGGTAAAAAACAAAAGAAACACAAAGTATTCACCTCCAAATCATGGCTGCTTGGCATCGCCTTTTGGAGCCACTCATTGAGAGAAGCTGAGGGGATCACCTCAGATTCTTCGCAGCAGCCTCGGCCTGAATTCCCACTTGGGGGCGTTTACATTACCAACAATCGGAGCATCATCATACACTGTGTGACGAATGTTCAGAAGCTACAAAACAGCATGAAGAAAATCAAACTAAAAAGTAAGCATCAAACAAAATGGTTAGCTGCTGCAACAAAACATGGAACTGAAAAACAACCCGAGGAAGAACAAAACAAAGAGGGGATAGGGTGAAGAAAGAGCAGTGCTTACTGGACGCATCCCAAAAGCAGCAGGGCTGAGGTTTAGCTTGTTCTTGTCAATCTCTACTACAAGAGCAAAGTCAGCATCGCGGACAAAACAAACCCTTGGTGTCCCATAATTGATGCTATGCTCGCTAGGAGACAGTGGAGGGAAGCTGAGGTGATCCATGTAAATGATCTGTCATGAAAAACACGAAAACAATATTAGTCTATGCAAAAAAAACATAGCAGCAAATGACGCAAGCAAGACAACATAAAAAAATGTTGTAAAAGGCAAACAAGGATGCATACCGCAAGTGCAGGAAGTCACTGTCCAATCCATTGAATGCCAGAAGCATCTAGTTCAGAACGCCTTTTCATCTTCAACTGGAATACCTCAAATTCCTTCATAATCTCAGCAAGTATATACTCATCAACAGCATACTGATCAATAGCATGAACATCCATCATGTTGCCGAGAAATTCACACGTAACCATGTTTCCGGTGCCAGGACAAAGGACGGTCCCAAAGGCAATGAGACCAAAGCTCCTGATAACTGTTTCTTCATCTGTATCGTCACAAAACTTGAGCACTTCAATTGCCTTGGCTAAAGATGTACGGCCTTTGTCGTTCTTGAACATATCCCGGAGATCGGACTGCACACTCCTCTTCAGCAAATCCATCGGTCTGTCGCCAGAAGGGACACCGAGAACCTTTTTCACCATTGCTCGGGTAAAAATTATGGTCTTGTTTTTTAATCTAAACTCGCGGAGCTTGTGATTTGTGTGCATAACAAAAAATTCATTCAGTTCCATGGGGGCTCCAAGGGAAGAAACATCTAGCAGGTCCTTGAAGGCACTCCTATCAATTATATTCCTCTTCCCAACACTCATGTCTTCGTCAATGACACGACGCAACCGCTTAGCCGCAAAACGCATCTGAAAGACAGATTCCTTTGATCCCATGTTGTACAACTCTACAAAAAAAACAAGAACACACAAACACAAAAACCGAAAAACAAATTAAACTTTAGTAGCAATATATATGAACATAGTCGCATCACATGTAACAAAACAACAAACAAAATGGTGAATACAACGTTCATGGTGAGATAGTTGTTACAAAAATCAATAGAAAAAACAACAAACATGGTGCATATCATGTAGCAGAGGTGCAAAAAGGAGAAAATGTAGCATAGACACAAAAACTCTGCATCAAAAGTATAGAATTAAACATGCATAATACATTTCGTAGTAACAACAAGGGATTTGTGCACTTGAAACAAAAGAAAAATAGCACACTTCACATGTCATGTACCAAACCAACACAACAAATGAAACAAATAATTAAAATCGTTACAACAACAAGCTATATCGGGAAAACTAGTGGCATCAGTCTGAATATCAACCAAAAAGCTACTTCGATCCACAAACGCTAGGCAAAACAACTAGATCTGGAACAAATAACCACAGATTGAGGTAACAGTCGCCGGAATGAACCCTAGAACACTACAAACCATGCGGGTTCGCCTCTGGAATTTAATCTACACGGTCGCCGGAAATGGATAGATCTGGCTACCTACTTTGGGCCGTTGAGCTAGAGGAGCGGACAAGCACAAGCGGGAGAGAGGAGAAGCAGGAGCAGAGGGTGACCTGTTCTGCGAGCGCACCCTCGACGGCGAGGAACGAACTCCACACGCTGCCACCCTCGCGGTCGGAGCGAATCGCTGGAAATGGATAGATCTGGCTACCTACTTTGGGTCGTTGAGCTAGAGGAGCGGACAAGCACAAGCGGGAGAGAGGAGAAGCAGGAGCAGAGGGTGACCTATTCTGCGAGCGCATCGTCGACGGCGAGGAACGAACTCCACACGCCGCCACCCTCGCGGTCGGAGCGAATCGCCGTCTCCTTTGCATCGCCTCCGCGAATATGTGCCTGGCGACAAATCACCTCGTACCTTCTTTTTTCGTTGTCGTGCACATATTTTTGGTGGAAACTAAAGAAGGTACGAGGTGATTTGTTGTAAAAAGAAAAATATGGTGTTGAAGGATGATGAAACTAGGGTTGAAATTCGAGCCGAGCCGAGCCGAGCCGACTTGGCTCGACTCGCTCAAGCTCGGGCACTCGTTCAACAAACGAGTTCAAAACCAAAACTCGGATCGGCTCGGTGAACTTGCGAGTAGCTCACGAGCTACTCGTTTAACTTGTCTAATTTTATAAAACTATAAAAAGTCAACATTATATAATATATATATAATTATTTTTGATTATTTGGGTCATGTATAATAAATCATCACAATAATCAGCGAAAATATGTCACCATCCAACAGTTTGTAGTAAACAAACTACAATAATCAGTAAAAAAGTATTCAAATAAACAAGAATATCATTAAAAACTATTTTGACCGAGTTAAACGAGCTAAACGAGTACTCGGTAAACTCGGCTCATTTAGCTTAAACTCGTTTATCGTCGAAAACGAAAAATCGACTCGGCTCGGTGGACAACGAGTTCGAGCCGAGCCGAGTCGAGTTGCGAGCTACTCGTTTAACTCGCGAGTTCCAAATTTTAATTCCAGCCCTAGATGAAACTATGACGCGTGATGAAAGAAAGTCCTTGAAAATAAATACACCGTATAATATGTTCCACACTAAAATACAGTGCATATTAGTTTTAGTCAAAATATCGAGAAAATATTGAGATCTACAACATCAAGTCAATGTAGAAACAAAACTAAGCCTCCGCCGTGGACGTGGCGAGCGCGTCATCCATCAAGCGCCATCGGCAGGTCCGTCCAGACTGCGGCTTCCTCGTCCAGCATCACAACCAGTATGCAGTGGCGGATCCAAGTGTTGGCTTGGGGGTGCACATGACACCGGGTAAAAAAAGTTTTTTTGTATAGTTGCTTTTTTTTACCATGTGTCACACCCCTAAAAACATTTTTTTTCGGTTTAGGTACCACCGTGCACCCCCTCTATTTAGTTGTCTAGCTCCGCCACTACCAGCGTGGCCTCCTCCTCCGGGAGTGTCGGCGCACGATAGTAGATGTCGTTTGGTCGCCTGGTGAAAGTCGGCCCATGTCATGGACACATCGGGGCCGTCTTTGATCATGAGCTCGTCGAAGTCGAACCACGATGCCGATAGCGAGTTGATGAAGTATGATCGGGAATTATTTTCCCTAAAATGGAGAGCCCTCAATGAATAGGATTTATTTGCATTGGACGGGTATCATTAGGCTCGGCGGCGGAGGATTACGTTGCTGAGGGACGGCCAACACTGGAAAATCCTATTATGATTTTCAAGAGTGAGTCATCCAGGAGGCGTCCATAGGGCCAAGGGCAGAGGAGCGCTTCTCCTAGTATGTTTGCGCCACCTCGGCGTTGATGTTGACGCGCTACCGCTTTGGATCAGGCGCCGACCCGCGGGAACGCAGAAGAACACACAACGCAAGCAGCTATTCTGACATCCATCGGGTTAGATAGAGCACCAGCTCTTCGTATGAATCGAATTAGGAATCTCTCGTCCATATGTGGCATTTGACACGGTGACTTCTTGACGAGGAACCCGCCTCATGGTCCTTGTTCAAGCGAAACTATTTCTTTGGCATCACGTCAAGTTGCCCTGATCTACACGTTGGCTGGGAGAGGGAGCAAGGTCAGCGGTGGGTTGGCATCGGTGTGATGGGAAGTGGAGAGGGTGGTGGTGCAATGGGGGCATGAGGTGCCACAACACATTTAAGATGGTAGTTCATCTGTGGGAGGCTGACCGGCATCGAGGGGAGGACAAGAGGCAGACGCTATTTGTTTGTCCGCATATTTTACCCAAATTTGGTCCAAAAATGTGTCAAACCAGATGCGGCTAGTCCGTTTGCGCTGTCGTGTTGGGATGTGGTTTATGTCTGTCCTGATAGAAACGGACGCGGTCGGACCAATTACAGTGGCTCATTAGAGTCACCCTAAGCCGGCTGTTAGGATATGTTCTTCCATCTTAGATCGCCCACATGGAGGCCCTAGATGGGTGGAGGCTTTGAGGGGGGTCGGTTTCTTTTGGCTACGGGAAGACCGATGCAAGACTTCTCCAACTACAGAAATTTTGAGCTAGAAGCGGTTAGCAAGGGCATGGACGAAGACTTCGAGGTAAAAGCGGTCCCTCGGTTGATGGAGGCGGTAGCGCCCTTTGCATTATGCATGGGAAGAGATCCGGACCTCCTTTTGTTTCCTCTCTAAACACTAACCAGTAACCAATGGGAAAGAGGAGGGAAGGCGGCGAGATGGAAGAAGACGGGTAAGGGAGAGAGGCGCAGGGACATATCGTAGCGCATATGTAATTTGCGTGAAAATTACACCCACGTCGCAGACACCTGAGTGAATCTAGACGTGTGGTGGTGAGTGTTTATCCATGCGGCTGTTATGTGTTTGTTGTGAAAAAGGGAATGAAATATGTAACACACCATTTTTGGTCCAGTATGTAGGTGTTGTGAAGAAAGTTGATGAAGAGGGGGTGACCTCAACAATCCCCATGGTAATAGACTCGGGGTTTCGTGAAGGAAAAAAGCGCTGGTGGACTGCTCGACTTGACGGGTTGTTGCCCGTCGGAGTTTATTACGACGGGATGAAAATTATCGATTACAAGGGGTGATGTTTGTAGATTAGATCTGGCGCAGCCCTGAATCTAGGGTTGTCTGTCCCGTTTATGACCCCCTCCCGTGCTTTATATAGGTAGCAGGGTCCAGGGGCCGTACATGAGGTGGACTCGACTCTGAGTCGGTTGCTATCCTTTCCTATTCTTGCCTCCTAAGTCTTTCCTTCTACTTCGTATAGATTCCTTCCATGTGCCTTCGAGTAGTTACCCGTGGAGTCCACCAAGGCACCCCTTAATGGGTCGCACCGGGTATGCTCATAGTGGAGGGTCTATCGGGTACCCCCACTGAAAGTGCACTATGGTCAACTAGAGGGGGGGGGGTGAATAGGTTGACTACCAATTTTTATTCTTTTCCTTTTATTTATGGCTAAACAAGATAAAATAAGGTTCTCTAGATGTGCAACTAGGTAAGAAACCTATGTGTACAAGATAATATACGCAACGGAAGTAAAGCGAAAGGTATCAATATAAACCACAAGTGTAAACAAAGAGACAAGGATATGTTTCCCGTAGTTCCTTCTCAAGAGAAGTACGTCTACGTTGGAGAGGTGGGGAGCCACCTAGGCACTCCTCAATAGCATGGTTGTGCACACCTTAGTCTCCTTGAGCTTCTCCGGTGAGGGAGATTCTCGTTTCCACTATGTGGTCGAATTGAAGGCGTTGACCAAACCTTTACACAAGGTTGAGGACACTCCACAAGATGGATGGAGGCTATCGAAAAATCTGAAGCTTCTTTGCAACAAGGTGGAAGCTACAAGCACAAGATCTACTAAGGTTTCTAGACCTCAAGTAGGATTCTAGATCTACTAGGATGTGATGGATGGATTTGAAATTGCTTTGGTGGAATCACAGATCTAGGTCTCCTCTAGCTCTCCACAAAGTTACAGAGTGTTTGGGTGGTTGGAGAGGGAGATCTAGGAGGTTGAAGCTTTCATTAATGGCTAGAAGAGAGAGTGGTCAAAGCTTGGCATTTATGAGGTAGGGGAAGGGCTTTAAATACCCCTTCCCCAATATGGTCGTTGAACAGCCCACGTATCACCGGAGGCTCCGGTGGTCTTCACTCGTACGCGCCAACGTGGCACCTTTTCTCCTCCCTGGTATCTTCAGTAGCGGAGGCTCCAGTGGTGCGAGCGGAGGTTCCGCCCACTGATGGTACACCGGAGGTTCCGCTGCAGCCTCCGCTCTTATGCACCCGAAGGTGGTTTCAGCAGGCGCCACCGGAGGCCAGCCCGCATGTATCGTAATGGAAGCAGCGGAGGCTCCGGTGGATTGCACGGAGGTTCAGCCCACCGGAGGTTCCGCTTCCACCTCCGCTCGTATGCACCCGAAACCCTTTTTAGCGGAGGTGGGACCGGAGGCTGACGCTGGGATCAGCTGGGAAAACGCACGGGGCGGAGGTTCCGGTGGTTTCACCAGAGCCTCCGCTGCTTGCAAAAACAACCTCCTAGTTTTGTCTCTTCGAGCCCTTTCCCTTAGAATAAATCCTGTAACCCTTTGAGAATGTATATTTGAAGAACCTGGGCATTTTCATAGATATCAAATAAAACCTACAAATGCTCTAAATAGAATTAGTCCGATAGTTATGTTGTCATCAATTATCAAAATGGAAGATGATCTTTCATTCTCCCCCTTTTTGGTAATTGATGACAACATAACCATTTGCATAGCTAGAACACGAACAACATGAACGGAGCTCCCCCTAGAGATATGCTCCCTTCATGTTGAGAGAATTAAACAAGGGAGCTATCTAAACACACATAATAGGGAGCACATAACATGTGATAGAATTAAGGTACTAGATTCACAAGCTCACACAATGCATAACGAAGTTCACATCGACCAATAATTAAACAAACGAAGTTTTCAAATAACCAACTCTCTCAAGCAAGACGAAGCAAATCGAAAACACGGCTTGAGAGAGAACCCATGCAAATTACCCAACGCCTCCTAAGTAGATATCTCTCCCCCTTTGGCATCAAGATACCAAAAGAGGGAAAAGACCGATGCTAACGCCCCAAGGATCACTCGAAGGAGTTGTCCATGCTAGGAGGACGGGCGCGACGGCGAGAGCTAGTGACTTCTTCTCCAGGTTCCTCATCAGAACACTCAATGAATTTTCCTTTGGAGTCCTTGATTTGCCACTTTTCCCAATTGGTGATGCTATCCTGAACCGGAGAATCCACTATTTCCCCACCATCACGACGAAGTTGTCTCTCTGCCTGTGTTGCCTTGCGGTGCTTAAGTTCCTTGTAATAATGAAGTTCCCACTGATGCTGCTCGATCTTCTTGTTCACTCGGAACACTTTCTTGAGAGCCCTAGCCATCCATTTGAAGGCATTGTCAGAAGGAGGAGGGCGAGAGGGCCCAGCTTCTTCTTCTTCGTCTTCCTCATCAACAATGACTCGTGGCTTGGCCTTTCCTTTGCGAGCAGCCGGAGTGGGATGCACAACAGGCTCAGTATGGTCCTTGATAAGAAGTCGTTTCTCCGTGTGTGGGATCCAATGGGTGTCATCAAGGGTATCTTCCGGGAACTTGTCCTTTCACACATGCAAGATGATCTTCATAATTAATGGACCAAAGAAAGCACTCTTCCTTTGCACAATGACATGCCACAGTTCATTCCAGAGATAGTCAAGCACATCAAGTTTCTGAGTCATACCGGAGAGCCGCTTCTCATTAGTAAGAAGCATGAGGTTCTTGAGGAAGCCTTTTATCTCATCAATGTTGCCCGCCTTGGGGTTGATAGTCTCTCGATAGATGTGAAGCATGATGTCATAGGTGGGGTAGATGCCATTGACAAAACCAACTGCAAACTTCTTCCAATGATAGAGAGGAGTAAGTTGATCCTTGGAGATGGATGAGGCATTGGGCGCGTGCAGACGGAACCACTCACTGTCATACTCAGGGCCACCAGCAAAAGGTCCATGATCCGGGTAGCCACCAAGAAGAACGCCAACCTCGGACCACTTGAGAGTGAGCTTATGTCCCTTTGTCATCCAAATCAGGTGACGCTCAGTTTCATTGGCAAGATGCACTGTGGCCAAGAACTCGCAGACCAATCCCTCATCATAGTCTTGTTGCACTTGCATAATGGGAGCAAGTCCGAAGGCATCAACAATTCCTAGGGCTTCTCCAAAGTAGTCGGGCTTCCTCTCCATATGACCAAAGTTGATAGCATGTTGATGGGAAACATTTTCCTTGGGCTTCCTCATAAGGATCTCATGATAGATTTGAGCTTGAAACACGGTGTGGAATCTTGGGTCCCGACCCCGAAACTGTGGCATCAAACGCTCTCGGTCAACAATGTACGAGTTCTCGCGGCGACTTTCCAAGAACACACCCTCAGGTAATTGAGAGGCGGAATTCTCCTTCCGGGGCAATCTCTTCTCCGGGGCTGGGAACCTTGGCTTGCGCTTGGGTTGAGAGGGATCCAGAGTCTCTTCAATCTCATCAACTCGTGGTGCCTTGCGACTGCCCGTCGTCTTGGTGCGAGGGCCCTTGCCCTTGGAACCGGATGCATCTATGAATGAAATATAGAGAGAAAAGCACGATGAAGAGGTAATGCTCAAGTTTAATCAACGCACAAATCAAAGAAACCAAGATTTGGGGAATATTAGAGACGAATAACAACAAGGTGGGCATATGAACACAATCCACCATGGGAACCGAGGTAATTCATGCCTAATACTCACACTCTAGGTTTCTAGGGTTTGTACTCGTGATTTCCTACTCCAAAACCTAACTCCATACATCTAGATGTGAGAAAAATATTTCTCCTAGTGCTTCTCCATCCGTCAACGGGATGGGAGAGATAGAGAGCTACATACCCGCATCCATGGTGAGAAGTGAAGGAGGAAGAAGATCCCGGAGCAGTCCAAGGCAAGGAGAAGGACCTCCCGACGGTGGAGTGCTCTTCCCAGCGGCAGAGACAAGGGAGGTGGCGGAGGTTTGGAGGAGGAGGAGTGGGGGCGAGTAGGGAAAATGAGATCTAGGATATCTTTGACCCGCTCTCCCTACCCTTATTCCCGCGGAACTGCAGCAGGCGGAGGCTCCGGTGCTTTCACCGGAGGTTCCGCCCCCTGCCTACGCGGTGCGGTTTGATACAGATCCGCTGGGCGAGATTTCGCACCAGGGGAGGTACCGGTGGGCTCCGGTGGACAGGCGCAGCGGAGCCTCCGGTGGTTTCACCGGAGGTTCCGCAAGACCCAGTCTCAGCACGCCAAGATCAGAAAAACGAGAGCATTGAGATGGAAACGGTCTTTTGGGCAAAGGGGGCTTGGGTTGGATAGTTGTAACTGTCATGCGAGAGACATTACTTGATGTGAGTTCGCAAGATGCAAAGGAGTAAAAGCCGAACTCGCACAAGTTGTCAAGGGGGAATAGTATGTGCGTGAAATAGCCAAATTAAATCAACTCCATGAGTAGGAGGTCGGTGGCCGTGGCCACCATGTTTGAGTGTGTACTTTGGCACCGCGGAGATGTATCTTGAGTCCAAGAGTACTACTCACAATTAAGCACAATGAGTCACAAAATGACTAGATATGCAATGAAGAATTGATTTTCGGATAATAAGAGGAGTGTACACTCATGAGTTGAGTGACGCTCCCCCTATGTCCATGCCTACATCCAAACCTAATAACACATATAATGAAGGTACGTATGCAAGGTTTCAAGTGAAGTTGGATGAATCGATGACATTTAGTTCATTCCTCAAAGCTCGAAATCCGGTTCATCAAGGGCCTTCGCGAAGATATCGGCAATTTGATCCTTGGTTGACACATATGAGATATCAATATCACCCTTCTCAACATGATCTCGAATAAAATGATGACGGATCTCAATGTGCTTCGTCTTGGAGTGAAGAACGGGGTTGTAGGCGATCTTGATAGCACTCTCATTGTCACAAAGAAGAGGCACCTTGCCAAAATGAATACCATAATCCTTCAAGGTTTGCCTCATCCAAAGCAATTGGGAACAACAACTTGCCGCGGAGATATACTCGGCCTCAGCGCTAGAGAGAGCAATGAAATTTTGCTTCTTTGGAGACCAACACACTAAGGAGCGGCCAAGGAATTGGCAACCCCAGGATGTGGACTTCCTATCCGCCTTCTCTCCCGCATAATCCGCATATGAATACCCGATGAGCTGCAAACTTAAGCCCTTGGGATACCAAAGACCAAAATTTGGGGTATGAACTAAATATCGAAAGATTCGTTTAACCGCTTCCAAATGACTTTGCCTCGAGAGGCTTGAAACCTTGCAAATTTACCTACGCTATACATGATATCGGTCTAGATGCACAAAGGTAAAGCAAAGATCCAATCATGGAGCGGTATACCTTTTGATCTACCTATTTACCGTTGGGGTCGGGTTTCAAGTCAAGGGTTGTGGACATGGGAGTCTTCATAGGCTTGGAATAATGCATATTGAATCTCTTTAGCATGTCTTGAGTGTATTTGGCTTGTTTGATGAAAGTTCCTTCATGATATTGGTTCACTTCAAAACCAAGGAAATACTCCAATTCTCCCATCATAGACGTCTCAAACCTATCGGTCATGAGCTTGCAAAACTCTTCATTGAACAAAGTGTTAGTAGACCCAAAAATGATGTCATCCACATAGAGTTGGCATATGAACAAGTCACCTCCAACATTCTTGGTAAAGAGGGTGGGATCGGTTAAACCAACATTAAACCCACGATCCACTAGGAACTCTTTAAGGTTCTCATACCACGCACGTGGAGCTTGTTTAAGTCCATAGAGTGCCTTATCAAGTTTGTAGAAATAATCGGGGTGGTTGGGATCCTCGAAACCCGTAGGTTGCTTGACATATACTAACTCATTAATGGGACCATTTTGGAAAGCACTCTTAACATCCATTTGTTGTAATTTGAAGTTATGATGAGATGCATAAGCAAGTAAGATACGAATGGATTCAAGACGAGCTACGGGGGCAAAGGTTTCACCGAAATCAACACCTTCGACTTGAGAAAACCCTTGAACCACCAATCTTGCCTTGCTGCGAATGACGATACCATGTTTTTCTTGCTTGTTCTTGAACACCCATTTGGTGCCAATAACATTCTTGCAATCCTTAGGTCTTGGCACTAACTTCCAAACCTTGTTGCGCTCGAAGTTGTTGAGTTCATCATGCATGGCTTCAAGCCAATCTTGATCTTCGAGAGCTTCATAGACCTTCTTGGGCTCAATGAAGGAGACAAAAGCACGAGCCTTGCTAAAATCCGCCAATTGCTTCCTAGTGACAACCCTTCCACGAACTTGCCCAAGTACCTTGCCCTCCGTGTGACCCGCTCATTCAAGATTCTCTAGCCTTCTCTTTGCTCTACGAGCTAGCATCTCCTCCAAAGATTCTTTGTGGATATTGCTTGAGAATCACCTTCTTCATCGGAGACATGCCCATCTTCATCTTTGCCTTGATCATTAATGGGTGAAGGATCACAACTAGATTGAGCTCTCTCAACAATGATGGGACTTTGATCATGACTTTGATGAGAAGTTTGGCCTTGATCATTAGCTTAGCCTTGATTACTTGCCTTGATCATTAGCTTGAGGGCTTGGTGCATCTTGTTGGGTAGCTTGTGTATCTATGGGTGTACTCAAAGGCTCCACTTGAGTGGGGCATAGTCCTTCTCCCTCCGTCATCTGGTAACCCTCAATGGGAATTATTTCAGCAATCCCATTCTTCTTATGACGATGGGAGGAATTGCATCTCCTATAACACCATGATCTATACGCCCACCTTGGGAGCCGTTATCCTCATCAAACAGCACGCATATAGCTTCTTCAACTTCTCCGGTGGACTTGTTGTAGACTCTATAGGCGTGAGAGTTTGTGGCATAGCCAACAAAGACACCCTCATAAGATTTGGTATCAAACTTTGACAAACGTTTACCTTTCTTGCGAATGAAGCACTTGCAACCAAAGACCTTGAAGTAAGATACGTCTGGTTTCTTGCCTGTGAGAATCTCATAAGGAGTCTTGTTCAAGATCTTGCAGAGATATAACCGGTTGGTAGCATGACATGCGGTGGAGACGGCTTCGGCCCAAAAGTTATAAGGATAAGAGAACTCCGCAATCATTATCCTAGCCGCATCCATCAAAGTCCGGTTCTTTATTTCGGCAACACCATTTTGTTGAGGGGTATAGGGAGTGGAAAATTGATGAGCAATGCCCTCTTCACTAAGAAAACCCTCAACGGTATAGTTCTTGAACTCGAGCCATTGTCACTCCGGATGGCCAATATGGAAGCATTGTGTTGGCGCTCCACTAGAGTGATGAACTCGATTACTCTCTTTTGAGTCTCACTCTTCTTCTTGAAGAAGTACACCCAACAATATCTTGAATAATCATCCACAACCACCAAGCAATACCTCTTTCCTCCGAGACTATCATAAGATAGTGGACCAAAGAGATCTAAGTGAATGAGCTCGAGAATTCTTGTGGTGGAGATGTTAGTCTTCGTTGGGTGAAGTTCTCCATGTTGCTTTCCAAAGGCGCAAGAACTACATACACGATCTTTAGCAAACTTAGACTTGGTTAGTCCTAGAACATGATTTCCACTTTGAAGGTCATGCAACATTCTCATATTGTTGTGGGATAACCGGTGATGCCAAAGCCACCCCACATCAACTTTAGCCATTAGGAATGTCGCGACACACATGTCTCCTTTAGAGAAGTCCACTACATACAGGTCGTTCTCGACAAACCCAACAAAGGCAACTTTAAGAGTTGTTTCCCAGGTGACAATCACATTCTCTTTATTAAAGAAAGAGGTAAAACCATAATTTGCAAGTTGAAGAACGGACATCAAGTTGTAACCAAGGGACTCAACAAGGAGAACATTCTCAATTGATAAATAATTTGAGATGGCCACCTTGCCATGTCCCAATACCTTAAGTTCGGAATTATCACCAATAGTGAAGCAATTGATATGAGGTAATGGAGGTTCAAGATTACTCATTGCGTCATTGCTTCCGGTCATATGTTGGGATGCACCACTATCCATCGTCCATCTACCCAATCCGGAAGCACTTCCCTACAAGAGATCAATTTCTTGATTTAGGTACCCATCCTTCAATGGGTTCTCTTTTGTTAGTAACAAGGGTCTTAGGAACCCAAATAGTCCAATGATAATTGTAACAGCCCAAGTATGAAAACCTACCATTTAGAATGTTTGATTTCCTGTTTAATTAAAGTATTGCATCATGTCATCATTTTACTTCCTTGTTTGCTTTTGTTTACTATTTGTTTGCATCTGTTCTTAATTGTTTTCACAATGAAAATCAAACAATTTCCAATGCTTTGTTTTCATACTTGTTCTGTTACAACCTTTGAAATAAAAATCACAAATAAAAACAACAAATTGTTATCATTTTATTCCATAAGGAATCAACTAATAAAATGGTGCCTTATTTCCATTAATTAATTCCAATGTGATTTCAAAGGCAAAGCAAATCTTTCAAATAGAACCCAACTTGGAGTTATAAAAATAATAACCAAAAACATTTTATACTCTTGTTTCCAATTATAACATTTGGATCAATCTATTAAAATGTTGGATTTAATCAAACCATTACATTCCAAATCAAATTTCAAACTCAAATCAAATTTCCCAAATCAGCACCCAATTGAATCTATGAAGTTCACCAAACAACTATAATCTTTAATCAAATTTAACATAGGGATCACCCTATTAAAATGAGTTGTTTTCACTAATGTTCAATTAATATAAAAAATCATTCCATTTGTGGTTTAAACACAAACAGCAAATTAAACTCCAACTTTTTGAAAACAAAAGTTAACATTTGCTTACTATTAACCTAAATAACCTAACCTAATTTTTCTAAGATTTTTTTACTAACCTAAAACCCTACCTTTTCTTCCAATTCCTTTCTCTACAAAAAAAAAACAGAAAACAAAGGAATAATAAAAAGCAAAGCGAGCGGCAGCTAACAGCCTACCTAAGCCCAGCCCATTTCTGTCTTTGGCCCGATACCCCTTCAAGATGGGTCATCCCCTACCTCCTGCCGACGTCATCGCTGTACGTCTCCACCCCCGCCGTGCGATCCTTCCCCCTCCACCCGATAGCTCGCCGTACAGCTCGAGGCCACCCTATAAACTCCCCCCTACCCTCTGCTGCTAGACCTAGTCTCCTCTCTCCCAGCTAGCGCCGCCGTCGCTCCTCTCCCCCCCCCCACGATTCTCTTCTGTATCTGAACCACCCCCTGCAACCGCACAACCACCGTCAGTACCTCCACCGTCCCACCGCCACGATCCCCTCGAGGTCCATCCGATGTCGGGAATGGGCTCGTGGTGGATCCTTCTACCTCGTCGTTTCATCGCGGGTCGCCGGGAGCGCCCAGGGACCGCGCCATCGAGCTCGCCGTCGCCGGATTTCTCCTCCCCGCTGCTACTGTCCGTCTGCTTCCTCGACGTCGGGCACCGAGGTGAGCGCCTCCTTTTCCTATCCCCCTTCTTGTTGTCCGCCCCGCACACACGCCCGCACCAGCACAACGCACGTCGCAGCACGGACGGAACCTCACGGCGAGCCCAGCAGCCATCGGCCGGTGGCAGCCATCCTCTCTGTCGATGGTTCGACTGACTGAATTTTGATTCAATTAAAATCGCAGCCTTTCTGAACCTCATACCCCCCCACTGCGGTATCTGAATCAAACATTCAGCGATAGCGCACTGGCTCGGTTCCCTTGTGCGCAGCGAGCCATCGCGGGTTCGATTTCCGCCCAGGGCATTTAGCCCAACCATTTTTGGTTTCCTTCCGCGCGCAGCAGGGCCCACTGGTCATAGACCGCGGTGCCCTGTCACCCTCCAACCGCGCCCACGCAGCGCCAGCATGGCCTGGGCCCTCTGTCAGTGGCTGTGTACAGCCACTGCAGAGTAACTAAGGATTTCTAACTTTTCCGTTTTAATTTTCAGCCCTTAAAAAAAATTGCAGATTGGTCCTCAACTTTAATTTGTTAATAACTTTTAATCCATAACCCCAAATAATAAAATCTAAATATGTTTGTTGGTCCAAATTCAATTGTCCATCCACCTAATCCATTTGTTCACTGTTTTGAAACTTCAAAATGCAATTTAAATTTGAATCCAAATAATTCAAATGCAAATTTCTAAAATCAATAACTAATTCATCTTTAATCCAATAAATGCAAATAAAATATGTTTTCCATGCCATTTTAAATAACCTTTTCAAATATAATTTTTGTTTCTTGTTTTGAATAATTTAAATTGCCCAAACAATTTAAACCTTGTTTAATTCAATTAAAATTGCTAAAATCATAACTTGCTCAAATTTAATTATTTTTAGACATGCAAAATATGTTTTCAAACCATCAAAGTGTGAACTTTTCAAATGTGAGTTTGAATTTATGTTTTGAACAAATAAAATTCAAATAAAATTCACACTTGTTTTAAATTCAATTAAAAGCTGTTTAATATTGTTTAATTCATAATAAATTCATCCTAATTCCAATTTCAATATTTGAAACATGTAATCCAACTAAAATTTGATGTTCTTTCCAAATATAAATTTTGTTAATTGTTTTGCACACTTTAAATTGATGAAAACACTAATTGTTTTTGTGACATGTTTAAGTAACCCAAAATTTCTAAACCTACTAAATGATTTCCAAAACTTGTTAAATCCTTTTATCACTTGCATCTATTATTGTTATTTGCTGTTATTTTGTTGTTACCATCATGCATGCATCATGCTAACAACTTTCACATAATAATTAATTGCAAATCATTTGTTCCACTTAATTCATGGACCCTTTTTCATATGCAACTCAAAATTGCATAGGGGTCCATCTTAATTGTGTTACATGTCACCTAGTTTATTTGATGCAACCATTAACTTGACATGCATCATCTTTGATTGTGCACAATGCCATGATAATGATTGTTTATATTTCTGCCTTGTTTGTTTGCTTCTTCTCGGATACACGACGACGTTGAGACCGACGATACTTACGACACCCCTTCTAAGGAGTTAGCTCAGTACCAGGCTACTGGGTTTGCAGGCAAGTTATCACTCACATGAACTATCGTGTTCCTTTCAACATTGGTTACCGATACTTTCCGTTGTCTATTCTACTAGCCCTATGATTAGTTGTTTCTGTTACGAACCTATCACATGAATCCCTTAACCCTGATATTGCCTCACCTCCATACCTATAACCATTGCTTGTTGCCCGTGTCTTACTAGCATGCTTAGGTTGTTTTGCTCGAGTCTGTTACCCGTTACTTTCTGTTATTATTTCTATTATGTTCTGGGGGCTCGATGTTTAATCAATCAATCATGCTAATGTTATTGTTAAATAATAATTTGATGATAAGGCACCGGCAGGAGGCCCTGTGTGGTTTTGAGGCCTGCTAGTGTCGACCCTAATAGGAAAAGGGTCTTGTCTACTGATCCATGATGAGCGCACTAACCGCATGTGGGAAGCGAGTATGGGCACCCCCCTCAATTTGATTCGATTCGCGTCTCGTCCAAATCGCCTCATTTAGTTCGTGTTTTCCATTTGCCGCATGCATGTTTTTGCGAGCCCAGGCCAGGGTGGAACTTTTGTAGTCGGCATATAGGGGGACACGGTCTTAGAGTGCTATGAGGGTCCCCTTTCTTCGGGGCTCGATTAGCCGTGCGCCCAAGGTTCTTTGGGCTTGATGCGAAGAAGAGTCGAGTTGTGTAGAGTGCCCCGCTTGGTGGAAGTGCATTTCCATCTGGCGGGTTATTCTTGCGTGTACGGCCAAATTGGTGCAACCCTGCAGGGAAAATCTTCTCGAGAAGCCGTGTTTTCCGCGGTTATGGATTACTTGGTGAAAGTACTGGCTAACAAGTACTCATGACAACTTAAACCTAATGATTAACAACCTTACACCCAATGATTAATAACTTGACTAGTAATAGGCTTATTGACACAATAATCTGAACCATCATTATTTCAACTGTGTGAGTTATCCTCGGATTGCTTCTTTGGATAAGGGGCGAGATCTAGGATGGGTTTGTTTGAAGTTATCTTTCAGTTGGTTACAATACTCGATCTTATCTCCTTTCTGTTAGCCGGAAGTGGTAGAATCTCTGTAGTTGGTTAGCGCAGCCAGTTGCAGCATCTTTTATATCCCCTCTCTTCCGATGAACCCAAGGCATCTGTGCTTGGTGTTGATGGGTTACACTTTGGTGAACTGTGAGTCTTGCTTGCCAGTACGTTTATGTACTGACCCCTTTGGGGCTATGGTTTCCGCAGACCTACGTTTCCGGAGATCTACATGGTGGCTACTACGTGGAGTATGACGAGACTGCTGACGAGTAGATAGCGGACCCGGGCAGGATCCGAGACTTCGTGGATGGGCTCCGTCTTTTCGTTTCCGGCCTCTTAGGCCTATTTGCTTCTTGTCTGTACTCAGACTTGTTGAATGCTTCCGCTGTGATGTAATGATGTATTGTTTGGGGCATGTGCCCTCTGAATGATTGTATTTGCTATCTCTGCTATAATGAGAGCCATTTGCAACTTATTTCAATCTTTTGTGTCGTAGAGATCTGTTGTGATATCAGTTGTTCAACGCCGTTGACGTACCATGTGTGTATGTTTTCAAGTACGTCAACGGAAGTGTCCTGATTTCTATGGGATAGTTTACGTCGACGCTGAACAGATAGGGGTTGGTTGTCACACATACGTGTGTTGGCCTACTCGTAAGAGGACGCGGGTGCCGGTAAGCCCCGTAATCCAATCTACTACTGTTCAACGGAACGGCGAGTATACTTTAGAAGTCCGGGTGCGACAAATGGTATCAGAGCCTGTCTGCCTGTAGGATCCCTTTTTACTGGTCGCAGTTGAGTCTAGAAACTATTTTGTAGCTATATAGGAAAAATGAAACGTGAGAGTAGGAATTCTGTTCTTTTTCTTCTTTCCCCACCCACCCTCCCTTTTCTGGTAAGGAAGTGCTACGTTGTTTTCCCTTCTCATCTCAACTTTCAAGTTAAGATTTCACGAATTCTGGTTTCTCTAGGATGGTTATATCTACTAGACCATAGGAATGGAGGTGGTTGTGACATGATTTATCATGTTGCCTACTCATGATTGAGAACGGAGGCGTGTAAGCCCCGGAAGCAGATCCTCTATTCCTTAAGCAGTAGATATTGATCCTTTAGAAGCCCGGATGGGTTTTCCGTAGTACCTCAGGAGTTTTGTTCTCGTTTTCCCCGATGTTGATATCCTGTTCTTCTCAACATCCTTTTCGTCCGTTGAAATCTTGTTGTTGCTTTCCATTCCAATTCTTCTACCGGCGTCTAATCAAAACTTCCCAAATATCAAGTCTATCTGGCCAGAAAGGTTGTTGTTGTTTCGAAAACTACAAGGCTATGAGAGCTGGCATTCCTATCACCTGGGGTTGTTTAGACGAAGCATTCCTGAATCACCACATTCCAGATAGTCTATTCCCCAAATGAATCAAGTTCTATCCAGCTATACACCCTCGATACAAAACCTCTCCCTTTACTTGAAAATATTCCGGTGGTTTGCAAATTCCCTGACGTCTATCCAAGGTGCACGATGTGTTTCACGTGTCACAACTCAAGAAGATCTTCCCAAGAAGTTCCCGGACCTTTTTCTTTTCTCAGTAGGAATCTCGGGGCGCGATTCCTTCAAGGGGGGGCGTTTTGTAACAGCCCAAGTATGAAAACCTACCATTTAGAATGTTTGATTTCCTGTTTAATTAAAGTATTGCATCATGTCATCATTTTACTTCCTTGTTTGCTTTTGTTTACTATTTGTTTGCATCTGTTCTTAATTGTTTTCACAATGAAAATCAAACAATTTCCAATGCTTTGTTTTCATACTTGTTATGTTACAACCTTTGAAATAAAAATCACAAATAAAAACAACAAATTGTTATCATTTTATTCCATAAGGAATCAACTAATAAAATGGTGCCTTATTTCCATTAATTAATTCCAATGTGATTTCAAAGGCAAAGCAAATCTTTCAAACAGAACCCAACTTGGAGTTATAAAAATAATAACCAAAAACATTTTATACTCTTGTTTCCAATTATAACATTTGGATCAATCTATTAAAATGTTGGATTTAATCAAACCATTACATTCCAAATCAAATTTCAAACTCAAATTAATTTTCCCAAATCAGCACCCAATTGAATCTATGAAGTTCACCAAACAACTATAATCTTTAATCAAATTTAACATAGGGATCACACTATTAAAATGAGTTGTTTTCATTAATGTTCAATCAATATAAAAAATCATTCCATTTGTGGTTTAAACACAAACAACAAATTAAACTCCAACTTTTTGAAAACAAAAGTTAACATTTGCTTACTATTAACCTAAATAGCCTAACCTAATTTTTCTAAGATTTTTTTACTAACCTAAAACCCTACCTTTTCTTCCAATTCCTTTCTCTACAAAAAAAAAAACAGAAAACAAAGGAATAATAAAAAGCAAAGCGAGCGGCAGCTAACAGCCTACCTAAGCCCAGCCCATTTCTGCCTTTGGCCCGATACCCCTTCGAGATGGGTCATCCCCTACCTCCTGCCGACGTCATCGATGTACGTCTCCACCCCCGCCGTGCGATCCTTCCCCCTCCACCCTATAGCTCGCCGTACAGCTCGAGGCCACCCTATAAACTCCCCCTACCCTCTGCTGCTAGACCTAGTCTCCTCTCTCCCAGCTAGCGCCACCGTCGCTCCTCTCTCCCCCCCCCCACGATTCTCTTCTGTATCTGAACCACCCCCTGCAACCGCACAACCACCGTCAGTACCTCCACCGTCCCACCGCCACGATCCCCTCGAGGTCCATCCGATGCCGGGAATGGGCTCGTGGTGGATCCTTCTACCTCGCCGTTTCATCGCGGGTCGCCGGGAGCGCCCAGGGACCACGCCATCGAGCTCGCTGTCGCCGGATTTCTCCTCCCCGCTGCTACTGTCCGTCTGCTTCCTCGACGTCGGGCACCGAGGTGAGCGCCTCCTTTTCCTATCCCCCTTCTTGTTGTCCGCCCCGCACACACGCCCGCACCAGCACAACGCACGTCGCAGCACGGACGGAACCTCACGGCGAGCCCAGCAACCATCGGCCGGTGGCAGCCATCCTCTCTGTCGATGGTTCGACTGACTGAATTTTGATTCAGTTAAAATCGCAGCCTTTCTGAACCTCATACCCCCCACTGCGGTATCTGAATCAAACATTCAGCGATAGCGCACTGGCTCGGTTCCCTTGTGCGCAGCGAGCCATCGCGGGTTCGATTTCCGCACAGGGCATTTATCCCAACCATTTTTGGTTTCCTTCCGCGCGCAGCAGGGCCCACTGGTCATAGACCGCGGTGCCCTGTCACCCTCCAACCACGCCCACGCAGCGCCAGCGTGGCCTGGGCCCTCTGTCAGTGGCTGTGTACAGCCACTGCAGAGTAACAAAGGGTTTCTAACTTTTCTGTTTTAATTTTCATCCCTTAAAAAAAATTGCAGATTGGTCCTCAACTTTAATTTGTTAATAACTTTTAATCCATAACCCCAAATAATAAAATCTAAATATGTTTGTTGGTCCAAATTCAATTGTCCATCCACCTAATCCATTTGTTCACTGTTTTGAAACTTCAAAATGCAATTTAAATTTGAATCCAAATAATTCAAATGCAAATTTCTAAAATCAATAACTAATTCATCTTTAATCCAATAAATGCAAATAAAATATGTTTTCCATGCCATTTTAAATAACCTTTTCAAATATAATTTTTGTTTCCTGTTTTGAATAATTTAAATTGCCCAAACAATTTAAACCTTGTTTAATTCAATTAAAATTGCTAAAATCATAACTTGCTCAAATTTAATTATTTTTAGACATGCAAAATATGTTTTCAAACCATCAAAGTGTGAACTTTTCAAATGTGAGTTTGAATTTATGTTTTGAACAAATAAAATTCAAATAAAATTCACACTTGTTTTAAATTCAATTAAAACCTGTTTAATATTGTTTAATTCATAATAAATTCATCCTAATTCCAATTTCAATATTTGAAACATGTAATCCAACTAAAATTTGATGTTCTTTTCAAATATAAATTTTGTTAATTGTTTTGCACACTTTAAGTTGATGAAAACACTAATTGTTTGTGTGACATGTTTAAGTAACCCAAAATTTCTAAACCTACTAAATGATTTCCAAAACTTGTTAAATCCTTTTATCACTTGCATCTATTATTGTTATTTGCTGTTATTTTGTTGTTACCATCATGCATGCATCATGCTAAAAACTTTCACATAATAATGAATTGCAAATCATTTGTTCCACTTAATTCATGGACCCTTTTTCATATGCAACTCAAAATTGCATAGGGGTCCATCTTAATTGTGTTACATGTCACCTAGTTTATTTGATGCAACCATTAACTTGACATGCATCATCTTTGATTGTGCACAATGCCATGATAATGATTGTTTATATTTCTGCCTTGTTTGTTTGCTTCTTCTCGGATACACGACGACGTTGAGACCGACGATACTTACGACACCCCTTCTAAGGAGTTAGCTCAGTACCAGGCTACTGGGTTTGCAGGCAAGTTATCACTCACATGAACCATCGTGTTCCTTTCAACATTGGTTACCGATACTTTCCGTTGTCTATTCTACTAGCCCTATGATTAGTTGTTTCTGTTACGAACCTATCACATGAATCCCTTAACCCTGATATTGCCTCACCTCCATACCTATAACCATTGCTTGTTGCCCGTGTCTTACTAGCATGCTTAGGTTGTTTTGCTCGAGTCTGTTACCCGTTACTTTCTGTTATTATTTCTATTATGTTCTGGGGGCTCGATGTTTAATCAATCAATCATGCTAATGTTATTGTTAAATAATAATTTGATGATAAGGCACCGGCAGGAGGCCCTGTGTGGTTTTGAGGCCTGCTAGTGTCGACCCTAATAGGAAAAGGGTCTTGTCTACTGATCCATGATGAGCGCACTAACCGCATGTGGGAAGCGAGTATGGGCGCCCCCTCAATTTGATTCGATTCGCATCTCGTCCAAATCGCCTCATTTAGTTCGTGTTTTCCATTTGCCGCATGCATGTTTTTGCGAGCCCAGGCCAGGGTGGAACTTTTGTAGTCGGCATATAGGGGGACACGGTCTTAGAGTGCTATGAGGGTCCCCTTTCTTCGGGGCTCGATTAGCCGTGCGCCCAAGGTTCTTTGGGCTTGATGCGAAGAAGAGTCGAGTTGTGTAGAGTGCCCCGCTTGGTGGAAGTGCATTTCCATCTGGCGGGTTATTCTTGCGTGTACGGCCAAATTGGTGCAACCCTGCAGGGAAAATCTTCTCGAGAAGCCGTGTTTTCCGCGGTTATGGATTACTTGGTGAAAGTACTGGCTAACAAGTACTCAGGACAACCTAAACCTAATGATTAACAACCTTACACCCAATGATTAATAACTTGACTAGTAATAGGCTTATTGACACAATAATCTGAACCATCATTATTTCAACTGTGTGAGTTATCCTCAGATTGCTTCTTTGGATACGGGGCGAGATCCAGGATGGGTTTGTTTGAAGTTATCTTTCAGTTGGTTACAATACTCGATCTTATCTCCTTTCTGTTAGCCGGAAGTGGTAGAATCTCTGTAGTTGGTTAGCGCAGCCAGTTGCAGCATCTTTTATATCCCCTCTCTTCCGTTGAACCCAAGGCATCTGTGCTTGGTGTTGACGGGTTACACTTTGGTGAACTGTGAGTCTTGCTTGCCAGTATGTTTATGTACTGACCCCTTTGGGGCTGTGGTTTCCGCAGACCTACGTTTCCGGAGATCTACATGGTGGCTACTACGTGGAGTATGACGAGACTGCTGACGAGTAGATAGCGGACCCGGGAAGGATCCGAGACTTCGTGGATGGGCTCCGTCTTTTCGTTTCCGGCCTCTTAGGCCTATTTGGTTCTTGTCTGTACTCAGACTTGTTGAATGCTTCCGCTGTGATGTAATGATGTATTGTTTGGGGCATGTTCCCTCTGAATGATTGTATTTGCTATCTCTGCTCTAATGAGAGCCATTTGCAACTTATTTCAATCTTTTGTGTCGTAGAGATCTGTTGTGATATCAGTTGTTCAACGCCGTTGACGTACCATGTGTGTATGTTTTGAAGTACGTCAACGGAAGTGTCCTGATTTCTATGGGATAGTTTACGTCGACGCTGAACAGATAGGGGTTGGTTGTCACACATACGTGTGTTGGCCTACTCGTAAGAGGACGCGGGTGCCGGTAAGCCCCGTAATCCAATCTACTACTGTTCAACGGAACGGCGAGTATCCTTTAGAAGTCCGGGTGCGACAATAATCATCACCATAAGAAGTACCAACGTATTTAGCATAAACATGACCATCTCTAGATTTCATGAGAACATAAGAGGGGTTATATTTTCCGGCAAAGTCGTTGTGAGTGATGCTCCCCCTAGAGGTATCACCACCCACCACGGCGTTGGTCTCCTTCTCCTTGGTCACCTCTCCCTCTTTCACAAAGACAACATTCCGAGAGGAAGATGTGACATTCTTGGTTTTCTTCTTTGACTTGGCAACAAAGCCAAGCCCTTCCTTCCCTTTCTCATCTCCTTGAGAGCTTATGGCGTCATTGAGAATTTTCTCTCTTCCTACAACGTTAGTAGTAGTACAATAGGTAGGCAGGATAATAATGCTACTAGAGGAAGATGTCACTTTCTTATTAGATTGTTGAGCTAGAAGCTTATTTCGAGACGTGGTGAGTTTGTCATGGATTTCTTTAAGAGACGTGAACTCCTTTTCTAGTTTTCCATGACGCTCAACAAGTTCCTCATGAGATATTCCTAGCTTCAACTCTTCTTCTTCAAAGATTTTAAGTAAAGAAAGAGATTTTTCATTATCCTTCCTAAGTTTGGAAACACTAATAGCATAAGTCTCCTATAGACTAGATAGTCTCTCTTCAAGAGAGGCTCTCAAGGATCTCTCTTTCTCAAGAGCTTCCACAAGCTCATTGTCATTGTTCTCATGGCCACCACCATAGCTCTCCAAAGTCATGATGATCACTTCCTTCTATCTAGGAGAGAGTTAGCATCATCAAGTTGCCTCAAGAGGGCCTTTACCTTTTCTTTGGTTTCACCTTCAAGACTACATAACCAAGAGCCGATATTATTGGCCTCCTCATAATCAACAATGTTTTCAACAAAATCCAATAATGAGGGAGAACTAGTAGCAATATACTTGGAGGTGGAAGATATTACCGCGGTGGCTTTTGTCATAAGACATGTAGGTCGGATCAATGCCTTCTCATTGGAGGATTCAAATAGAGAGACTGATGAAGATGAAGTCATAGCTATGGAAACATGGGCCACACCTACGACTTCATCTTCTCCTTCATCTCAGGAGTAGTATGCTTCAAACATGGGCCCTTCTTGAACATATAGATCCCTTGGGACTCTTCTAGCGAGGTTCTTATTTTGTGGAGCTTTGTTCTTGTCCTTGCGAACAAGCTTGCCTTCATTCTCTTCTCTTGTCTCAAAAGGACATTCTTTGACGAAGTGGTTTGCACTTCCACAATTGTAGCTCGTCCTTGGCCGCTCCCCCTTTTTCTTGTAGACCTTGTTTATTGAAGGTCTAGGAGCACCAGACTTATGAGCCTCCCATCTCTTCCAATAGCCATGCATGGCAAGATCAATACACTTATGAGCACCCTTGTATGTATCTTCATACCCTCTTCATCCTCATCATCCTCATCAACTTCTTCTATCCGAGCAATTTCCTTAGACTTCAAGGCAAGGTTGGGTGACTTCCCAACTCCTCTTGAGCGAGCAAGAGCATCATCCGCACTCTTGTGAGATAAGGATATAGTATGAACTTGCTAAGAACACCAATGGAGTTTAGATAGTTGTAGTCTGATCTTGTTCGAATGCTAGTGGAGAGGTTCTTCTCGAAAGGAGTTATGGCCTTGACAAACTTCCTCTTGATCCACTCATCAAAGATTTACTCTTTTCCAAAGTCCCTCAATTGGTTGCCAAGGGTGACAACTCTTCTATATATCTCCTCGGGACTTTCATCTTCATGCATAACGAAGTTCTCGGATTTTTCAAGAGCTACATCATACTTTGAGGATTGGATGCTAGCATTGCCTTGAAACAAGGTGTCAAGTTTATCCCAAGCCTCCTTGACGGTCTTGATACCGTGGATGTGTTCAATATGTTCTCTTGGGAGAGCCTTTTGGATAGTGACAAGAGCAGTCTTTTTGAGTTGAAATTCAACGTCTTCTCTTGGAGTCAAGTTGCTTGCATCATGAGGGTGAAATCCATGGAGAACACTTCTCCACAAGGCGGTGCAAGATCCTGAAATATGAGACTCCATATCGAACTTCCAAGAAGAGAATTCGTTAGTGTTAAGCATGGGAGGAAGTCCAACATTTAGAATGTGTGGCATTGTAGCAATGGGATGAATAGAGTCATAGTTGGGAGGTGGTGGAACTCTTGAGTTAGACCCCAAACTGTTAGCCGTTTGAGACTTGGAGCCTTCGGAGCTCCCACCGCCCTTAGCCTTTTTATCGGCCTTTGCCTTGGCTTTCGCCTTGGCCTAAGCAATGTTAGCTTCCATTTCGGCAATGTCCGGAATGGACTCATCATCCGAGCTAACATCTTCGACGGTGAGAGGTGTTTCCTCGGACTCCTTGGTTTTCCCCATCATGGCCTCCAACATCTTCTTTATGCTAGAAACCTCTGGACCAACACTAGAGCTAACCTTGGACAATTCGGTTTGGATGGTTCCAACCGTTTCTTGTAGGTTAGTTATAGTGTTGGCTATTTTGGCGATTTTCGTATTAGAACCGTCGGGGTCACCTTCATTGACCATTATACTCTTAGGCGGTTAAGCCCTTAGCAAGAGCCGAGGCTCTGATACCAATTGAAAGTGCACTAAGGTCAACTAGAGGGGGGTGAATAGGTTGAGTACCAATTTTTATTCTTTTCCTTTTAGTTATGGCTAAACAAGATAAAATAAGGTTCTCTAGTTGTGCAACTAGGTGAGCAACCTATGTGATACAAGATAATATACGCAACAGAAGTAAAACGAAAGGTAGCAAGATAAACCAAAAGTGTAAACAAGGAGACAAGGATATGTTTCCCGTAGTTCCTTCTCAAGAGAAGTACGTCTATGTTGGAGAGGTGGGGCGCCACCTAGGCACTCCTCAATAGCACGGTTGTGCACACCTTACTCTCCTTGAGCTTCTCCAGTGAGGGAGATTCTTGTTTCCACTATGAGGTCGACTTGAAGGCGTTGACCAAACCTTTACACGAGGTTTAGGACACTCCACAATATGGATGGAGGCTCTCAACAAATCTGAAGCAAAGACTCTTTGCAACAAGGTGGAAGCTACAAGCACAAGATCTACTAAGGTTTCTAGGCCTCAAGTAGGATTCTAGATCTACTAGGATGTGGTGGATGGATTTGAAATTCCTTTGGTGGAATCATGGAACTAGGTCTTCTCTAGCTCTCCACAAAGCTACGGAGTGTTTATGTGGTTGGAGAGGGAGATCTAGGAGGTTGAAACTTTCATTAATGGCTAGGAGAGAGAGTGGGAAAAGCTTGGCATTTATGAGGTAGGGGAAGGGCTTTAAATACCCCTTCCCCAATCTGGCCATTGAACAGCCCACGCAGCACCGGAGGCTTCGGTGTTTCCACCGGAGGCTCCGGTGGTCTTCACTCGTACGCGGCAACGTGGAACCTTTTCTCCTCCCTGGTATCTCCAGTAGCGGAGGCTCCGGTGGTGCGAGCGGAGGTTCCGCCCACCGGAGGTTCCGCTGTATCCTTCGCTCTTATGCACCCGAAGGTAGTTTCAGTGGAGGTTGCACCGGAGGCGCCACTAGAGGCCAGCCCGCATGTATCGTAATGGAAGCAGCGGAGGCTCCGGTGGATTGTGCGGAGGCTCCGCCCACCGGAGGTTTCGCTTCCACCTCCGCCAAACCCTTTTTAGCGGAGGTGGCACCGGAGGCGCACCGGAGGCTGGCGCTGTGATCAGCCGGGAAAACGCACGGGGCGGAGGTTCCGGTGGTTTCACCGGAGCCTCCACTACTTGCAAAAATAGCTTCCCAGCTTTGTCTCTTCGAGCCCTTTTCTATAGAATAAATCATGTAACCCTTTGAGAATGTATATTTGAAGAACCTGGGCATTTTCATAGATATCAAATAAAACCTGCAAATGCTCTAAATAAATATCAGTCCGATAGTTATGTTGTCATCAATTATCAAAACGGAAGATGATCTTTCATTCTCCCCCTTTTTGGTAATTGATGACAACATAACCATTTGCATAGCTAGAACACGAACAACATGAACGGAGCTCCCCCTAGAGATATGCTCCCTTCATGTTGAGAGAATTAAACAAGGGAGCTATCTAAACACACATAATAGGGAACACATAACATGTGATAGAATTAAGGTACTAGGTTCACAAGATCACACAATGCATAACGAAGTTCACATCGACCAATAATTAAACAAACGAAGTTTTGAAATAACCAACTCTCTCAAACAAGACGAAGCAAATCGAAAACACTACTTGAGATAGAAACCATGCAAATGCCCCAACGCCTCCTAAGTAGATATCTCTCCCCCTTTGGCATCAAGATACCAAAAGAGGGAAAAGACCGATGTTAATGCCCCAAGGATCACTCGGAGGAGTGTCCATGCTAGGAGGACGGGCGCGACGGCGAGAGCTGGTGACTTCTTCTCCAGGTTCCTCATCAGACCACTCAATGATTTTTCCTTTGGAGTCCTTGGTTTGCCACTTGTCCCACGTCAGTAGCCCCCGAATGCCTGATGGAGTCAAGGACTCGATCTAGGGACTCAGCCCTGCGGACACATTGTTTTGAGCATTTTCCGGCAAACAGTTTTGGGAGGATACAGCTGAATGGGATCGATCTACTCGACTGATCAAGGTCAATTAATCTCACTCGAGAGAATACACCATTAGCCTACTCAGTATTCGAGTCCTTGGGCTTGAACCTGGAAAAACCTGGGATAACTCGACTCCTGTTGTCGAAGCCTTACCGAGTCAAATTCCAATTGTCAGTCGTTTTACCCAATGCGTCCGTCAGGATTTTCTTCACACATGTTGGCATGGAATAGTACTAGGTAGAGCAACACTGGTGCAACTCCCGGGCTGTTGGAACTTATACGCGGGTCTTACCTTCATACTATGAGTATGGCATCTATAGTTTTTAATGCAGCTGTGCGGTCTGGAAACGTAGAGTGTTTTGAGCGTGATTCGTTCGAGTCAGTTTTTCGAGTGACAAAGGAGGGAATCTCAACTTATGTGCTTTCTCAATGAAACTTTTCCTCACGAAAGGGCTTTGCAGGACTCGAATTATTTTTCTGATCACTCGAGTAGTTTTCCGTTTAGGTGTTTGCATCAGCAATGACGTAGTACCCAATTTTACTAATAGGGGATTAGACATTTCCTGATGTAAGCTTATCCTATCAAAACATAACTTGCACGAGTGGGGTTTGACCACTTTTTGACTGTTCGGTGCGCGATAATCTAGGGATTGTCAGTAAATGCCTAGATTCCTGAGCGTAGTGGGAGGCATGGAGGCGTATTGGTCAACCTTCCATGCCACGTGTAGGGCTGATCTGGACCGCAGAACATCAACGGTGGAAATGAATTCACCCCGCTATAAAAATGTGTGGAGGGGAGAAGGGTTAATTTTCCCCTTTTCCTTTCTCGCGCTCGCATCTACTTCTTCTTCCTCGCGACAGAGGCATTGATGTGCCCCTCGAGCTTCTCCAATCCCGCACCATGGTGCATACTCGCAAGAACAGAGGTGCCTCGGCGGCCGGAGGTGCTGAAGGTCAGAGGCGGAAAGGCGGAAAATGGAGCAAATTCTTTGGTACCTCTAAGCTGCTCACCGCCGCTGAACGTGAAGGGCTTTTCCAATCCAATTCATGGAGATGCCCAGGCTCAGAGGCTCTCTCCGCTCCAGAAGCCAACGAGCTGGTGGCCTTCATCGACCACATCTTCAGGGGAGTATCTTTCCCCCTTCACCTGTTCTTCCTCGCCCCCGTGGCAGTGTACAGCGTGCAGCTGCACGACGTCCCGCCGAACTCGATCGACACATAGTCTGGTTCTTCGTGTTATGCAAGTGCTACCTTGGGGTGGAGCCGCACTGGGCGCTTTTCAAGCGCTTCTTCAACGTGAAGGACCAACCAAGCAGCAGCAACCCGCACGAAGTTGGAGGATGCAACATTCAGATTAACCCGAAGTCGGGTTATTTCAAGATGGGCTTCGTCGAGTACGTCACCGGGTGGAGGACCCGATGGTTCTACGCCAAGGACTCGCTCAATGCTGACATCTAGAGAGTCCAGTAGTGCCAAGGAGCTTGTGGAAGAACCAGTTTTCTGCGGAATAGGTGGAGTAGACTGAAGATTTCGTATCTCAGATCGCCACCTCAAAGGCCAGCGGGCTCACCGGAACCCACCTTGCCACGGTGTTTCTAAGGCGAGGAGTGCAACCACTCTAAGACAAAGCACTGCCCATGTGAGAATACTCGAGTGCTGATTCGACTCACCGCATGTGCAGCAAGGAGCTTTCGAGCAACGAACTTGAAGGTTTTCTACGCAAAATTACTACTCGAGCCAGGGAGACTGATCCAGTCGACTCAAATCCTGTTGTCACCCCCACTTTCTTCCGCGACTGAGCGCATCGAGGTGAGTCTACCTTCTTGAGTCTTTTACCCGCTGGTACTTTTCACTTTTACTCTTTGCTTTTTTCTGTTTCGAGTGATTGTTCCCGCTTATATTGCTTAAAATCCTCCTTGACTTCTTATTCCTTCAGAATTTGGATGTTCTCGTCAGCGAACCACCCAAAGCGGGTACCGTCCCCTTCATGGATGGTTTGACTATGGCTGTGGATTTGGATTCGATCCCTTCCGTGGCTACAGCTAATTCCTCTCGAGACGCTAACGATTTGGAGGAAGTCTAAGAAGAAACCGCTGAGGAGTCGCGTGTACCCTCAAGCGTGCTCGAGCAGAGAGCGATCATGGTGAAGCTACCTCGAGAGACTCAAGCTCTTTGAGTGCTTCTCGGGGGTATGGGATGAGGAACCCAATCCCCGAGGTTCCCATATCGTCAATGCCACCACTCGGTCCTCAACCAACGACCGCCCCTTCAGAAGCTCCGACTGCTAAGAAACCTCGCCGCATGTTCAGCTTGGGGTCTTTCAGCGGGTAAGTTTTTATTCTTCCTGTTCTGCTATATTACTCGAATCTTTACTCCTAATTTGATCATTGCTTTTCCTTATCTGTTTTTACTTCAGTAATCCTCCTAGGGCTCCAACTCCACCTCCTCCTCCAACTCCTCCTCCTCCTTGGGGAGGAGCTGGCTTGAGTGTTGTCCTGACTCCCCCTACTCAGAGAGGGAATGATTCGGATGCTTCCCCTAACACCCATGCTCCCACAGTCTCAAGTTCTTTGTGGGACACCAGAGATAAGGGAGTCGTACAATAGGGCATCCAGGAGCGCTCAGCTGTCCCTGAGGCTGATACAATGCCTTCGGTCCTAGGGGCTTGGTTGGTCAATTTTACAGATATAAACACATTGGCTCCCAAATTTTAGGTTAGAGACCACGTGAGTTTATTTTCCTTTCTGTATTCTTCTGTCAAATTTGCTCATTCTATCGGGTGCACGAACAGTGCTCCTGATGGGAGTAGCCCCCGAGTCCACGTTTGGCTTCTTGCAGGCGAGGGTAGACTCAAAACATGTACTTTAATTTCTGAGTCGAATGCTTTTTCCAGCCCTTCTTGGACATCATGAGGTACTTGAGCACTCGTTTCCTTGGTATTGGGAGAGAGAGGGTCATTTCTCAGGCCAATTTTGCTAAGGCAAAAGGTAAATCTTATTATGGTGAACCGTTGTTACTTCTTTTGCTTTGACTTGTGTTTCTAATTAACTTCCCTTGCGTGTCCTAGATCTCCTGATTGCGACTACTACGGAGAAGAATTATGCGCTTACTCAAGTGAAAGAACTTGAGGCGCAGAATGCGGCTCTTCAATTAGAGGCCATGACTGCTAAGAAGAGAGCTGAAGCTGCTATTCGAAAAGCAGATGAGTCCAGGGAAAAGGAGAAAGAGACTCTTAAGAAGTTCGTCGACTTGGAGGAAGTCATTGTCCCTCAACTCCATGCACTGACAGGTGGTTTAGCAGGTATTTGCACTCTATTTGTTTGCTTATGCTTTCCTTTTGGCATTTCCTGTACCTTTGCTAATGATTTCCTTATGCTGTTGCAGCCACTCTAGGTAGTCCTCCTTTGTTGTCTGCTCGACTGCGGGAGGGTCCACACCTAGATGTTGTTACTTCCTCAGAGGAGCAGGTGACCAAGGCTAGAGGTTCACCGGAAAAGCTCCGGGGGGTACTCGTGTCCTTCCACGAGGGCCTGTTCCCTAAGGAAGAAGTGTCTTCGACCCTGGATGCCTTGATGGGCGTGTTTCACGACACAAATGTCTTGGCTGAATTTAGTCGAGAGAAAACACTTTTTGGAGTGGATAAAGTGCTGACGCTTACCCGAGAACATGGCATCTAGGGTGATTTCGAAGCCGCTCTAAGCGGACCCCAAGTGGACTCGGACGGGCAAGAGGTAGACCTCAACCCCTTCACTGAAGATTCTATTAGATTAGCTGAGGGTCTCCTGAAAATGCTTGAGCTAGTTTTTCTTTCTTCTGAGTAGTTTTAGTAGTAGCGGTGCCTAAGTGAAGTAAATCCGCTCTTTTGTTTGTAATAAACCTTGTGTCCTCGATGATGAATGAAGTATGCTTGGCTATTTGAGTCGAAATTGTCTTTCCTGGTTGACTTGCTTAACTCAACTTCCTGTTTTATATTTTTCTCCCGATGGGAGTAGCTCCCGAGTGTGATGCAGTAGAATTTCTTTGAACACTCGAGCAAAATAATGCCTGAGTTCTAACGATCTCCTTCTCTCTTCTTTAGGCACCTACATCCTCTAGTTCTGTGAATCCTCCACTCCAAATCCTTCAACTTCTTTTGCAATGAGCTTGGTGCAATTACAAAACGCCAAACTTTTGAGAAAAGAGGAGGAACTCAGAACCTTGAGGTCCCAACTTGATGCTTCAAAAGGAAAAGAGCAAGTTGCGTCATATCGTGAAGATTTGCTCCTAGCTGAACTGGCTGATATAACTACAGATTTAGCATGGAAGTTTTCAGTTGTCTCCCTCTAGCTTGTCCCAAGTGGTTTTTGCTTTATCCGATCCAGGTAAATAATTCTCCTGTAGGTGTTCAAGAAAATGCTACCAAAGAAACTCGGTATATTGAAGAGGAGCGCCAGGAACTTTCTGCTTATAGCTCATCATCTTTCTGGGCTGAAGCCGAAAAGTCTTGAGTGCTCCTGACTCTGAGGAACCAAGCTCAGCGGGTTGGTGGGTTGATTGGCTCTTTTCATGCTGCTTTCTGCAATATTTATGGAGCCCTTTTCCCACTTAATAAGCTAACCTAAGGTCTTTTCAACTTAAAACGGAAGTTTAGCAACTATGATCATGCCAAGGCACTCGTCCGTCGTCAGTTTGTTGGGGAAACCAAGGTTGCACTAGTTGTTGGCAAGACTCACTACCCACACATGAACTTTTTGAAGATTGGTAGGGGTCCCCATGTGTCGATGAGTCGTTTCGGCAAATCCCTCGGGTGATCCGGTAGGGTTTCGAGTAGAGGAACGATGTACGTGCTGGTAGTCTCGACGGCTAACAAGGAGGCAAAATTTACCCAGGTTCGGGGCCCTCATAGAGGTAAAACCCTTACTCCTGCTTGTCTGATCTGTATTATGACGAGATAGTCGAGATGTTACAATGGCGATGCCATGGTGGTGTGTACGGGGTATCCCGTGTATCGTCTAGTCTAGTTGTGGCTTGTATCTTCCTCTTCACTTGTCTAGATTGGACCCCCCTTTCTCTCCTCCCTCCTGGCTTTATATATGCAGCCAGGAGGGGGTTACACGAGTCCTAGTAGACTACGTATAGGAGTTCTTGTCTTGACCCGTAAGTCTTGCGGGTGGGCCTTAGTTGGGCCTTCTAGTAGCGCAGGGTAACACCTCTCTTTGGGCCTAGGTCTTGGGCCTTGGACCGGGTAGGCTCACGCGATAGGTCAAGGAGTCATCCCCACGTCAGTAGCCCCCGAGGGTTTATTCGACTGAGAATAGTCGGGTAAGCACTCAAAGTTCGTTCTTGATTTCTTCGATTGGTCATTCAATCGCCTATTTTTGAGGGTGTATACCCTGTGCGCGACGCGCTCATGTACTCGAGCATCGAGTGATAAATGCTCCTTGTGTTGGCGGTTTTCGCAGAAGGATGTGGCTCAGTCGCTTGGCTCTCCTGAAAGTTCAGGGCCAATTAATTGCATCTAGAGCAAAAATGGTTCTGGCCTACACGAATTCGAGACCTCCGACTCGAATCCGGTGAGGTGATCATTGCGACTGGGCCGTGGAGGTCTTACCGAGTCGAACTTAACCTAAAGGGGTACCCGGCGCGTCCGCTAGGATTTTTCTTCGTGTTGTTGACACGGAAACTTTACTGGAGGATGCAGCTTGAGTGCGATTCCATGCCCACAGGAGAGATCCTTGGGTCTTACCTTCATACTCGAAAGAATACGGCATCCAGATGTGCCTAGTCAGCCAAACGATGCAGTATAAGAAAGATGTGTAAGTACATCGTAAGGTAGAGTTGCGGGAGCCGCATACTCGCGATTTTACCTTGGTCGCATTTCCGTGATCTTTCGGGCGAAGAAATCTTCCTTTTTCTTGATCTTGTGCGAAAGAGATTTCACGTTTATGAAGCTTATACGAAAGAAGTTTTCGTGTCAATGTACTTGCACGAAACATATTTCCTGTTGAAATGCCCATACGAAAGAGATTTCATGTCAGGGTGCTCATGCGAAAGAAATTTCGCGTCTTGAGGCTTGTACGAAAGAGATTTCGTGTTGTGAGGATGCGCATCAAGTGTTGTCTTTTGTTTCGAATGATGTGTATGTACATCGTAATGCGGAGTCGTGGTTTTTGCGGGAGCCGCATACTCATAATCTTTTCCTTGCTGCGTGGCGAGTGCCTTTTTGTGTAGTGGAGCCGCGATGTTTTCGGCGATGATTGTGGCGAGTGCCCTTTTGTTTGAAGATTCCGAAGAAAAATACGCCTACTGACAGATGCTCGCGTGATGTCGTGGTGCACTGAGCACTTGTTCTGCCTCCTGATGGGACGGAATGTGGCGAGAAGTGTCAGAGACTAGACGTGTCGGAGTTGACGCGGTGGAGGTGTACTCGACACGGTCGACGGAGTCATCTAGGTGGAGGTGTACTCGACATGCGGACGGAGTCGACGCGGAAGTCGTGTAGTTGACGAGGCGGACAGCGTCGACGCGGTAGAGATATACTCGACACAGCGGACGGAGTCGACGCGGTGGAGATGTACTCGACATGCTGGACGGAGTTGACGCGAAAGTCGTGTAGTCGACGAGGCGGACGGCGTCGACGCGGTGGATATCGTGTAGTTGACGCGGACGTGGTGGAGTCGTACGACGGCGTGGAAGTCGTGTAGTTGCGGACGCTCTCAGCCACCGAGTCCACACAGGAAGATGGACCCGAAAAGTCTTCAATATGTTCTGATTTCGCGAATTGGCTCGGGTCGTCGTGTGCGTCTCGTCGATACGGACAAGTTTGATGTTTTGCTTTTATTCATCCGAGTTAATATGCGGTTTGTACGACCATAATAAGGACCTGGACGAAAAAATCTGACAGAGCTCCTCAGCTACGCGGCCAGCGTGTTAGATGCTTCCGACGCGGTAGTACGTCGAGTGCGCGTGTAGTGCTCGTCGGTTGCGCGACCAGCGTTCCGATGGGAGTAGCCCCCGAGTCTATGTGCGATTATTTGTAATCGGACATAAACTTAAAGATCTTCTAACATCGCTCCTTCGATTTATCGGGTGCACGGCAGTGCTCCCGATGGGAGTAGCCCCCGAGGCTATGTTCGACTCGCAGAGTCATGCATAGGCTCAGGTTGTTCTGAAGCTAACCCCGTGTGCTTGTCTTCTGCTGGCTCGCGGAGGAGGACATGCGTCAATTCCCGGAGGATATGTGTCGACTCCGTGCGGAGGATATGTGTCGACTCCGAGCAGAGGATTGTGTTGGTTGTCGACTCCGAGCGGAGGATATGTGTCGACTGCCGAAGTTGCAGCCGACGTTGTGGTTCCTGCGTTGCAGTTGCAACCATATAATCGGATGTGGTTAAATAATGTAACAATAGTGATGTGTCTAGCAAAATGTACAGAATAAATTGTTGCTCGGGTTAATCTTGGTTGTGAACCAACAATCTATTGACTCGCAGAGTCGAGTATAGCCTGTTGGCAGGCAATGATTTGACCCTACGCGACACTTTTGCATCGTACGTTGTGCCCTTTCTTTAGGCTGACTGCCATTGTCTATGCTCCTTGCCGACCTGTCAGTTGCTGCTGCAAACCGGGTCGGAGTCAAGAGTCGACGTCAGGCGGTATCAGCTATTCGGGTTGTAGCGTGTAAATGCGATAGTGTAACGCGCAGCATGACGGGTCTCGAGTATTCATGTAGTTTGCGGGGCGCAGCCCCCGAGTGTCAGGTGTAGCTTCACAGCAGATTATAGACATAAAAAAGTAAATTTGTCGACTCATATAATAGGAACTTATCTTTGTATGACACTGCCGTAGTCGACGAGGCGGTGCCGAGTGACGGAGTCGATGAACCGGACTCGTGTGTCGAGTGCGGCTGTTTCGCGCCTCAGCCCCCGAGTGTCGAGTGCGGCTGCGGCGAATTCTCGAATGCGTCTAATTTGCAGCACAACCCTTGTAACACCTGGGGTGTTCCCCCTAAGTAGAAAATTGGTTGATTTCCTTTTTCTTTTTTGCATCACATGCATCATATGCATTGCATCCTGTTTTCAGAACAACTCAAAAACCCAAACCAATTTAAACTTTCAAAACATGTCTAAAATTTCCAATTAAAAATTGCAACCTAAACAACTCAACTTGTTTTCAAATAGTTTGAAGTTGAATTTATTTAAATTGCTTGTTAAATGAAAATTCCTTTTTATTAACCCCAAATGGTAAATTCAAATAACAAATTCAAATCAAATCCATCCATGCTTGGCATGTTTGAAATATGGGTTTAAAAATTAAATTCTTGCAAACAATTAAATTCAATAATGTTTTCATAATTGTTGAGTTTATGGAATAAAATTGTTTAAGAAATCAAATCCTCATGGACCCTATTTAAAATTCAAATAGCCATTTTAAATCTTTGGCCATTTCAAATTTTTGGAAATAATGTTAACATTGCTTTGATTTACTGTTTTGCATATTAATAAAATTTATTCATCAAATAAAAGAACCCCCAAACCCTATTTTCTCTCTCTCCCTATCTCTCTCTTTTCTACAAAAAGAAATGTGTGCAAACAAAAAAAAAATTAAATTAAAAACAACAAGGAGGCAGGCCACAGCCCACCACCCCAGCCCATCTCCCCTAGCCCAGTAGCCCAACTCGATCTCGTCTTCCTCGTACGGACGCAGAGGAGGAGGGCTCCTGTCGCTGTCGTTTCCCCACCACCACAGGATCTCCTCCATCCCCTCCGATGCTCTGCCGTACAAGCTCAAGCCCCCATAAAACCCCCTCCTACTCGCCCTAGCCTGTCCCCTCTCCCCTAGCGCCGCCATCCTCTTCCCTCTCTCTCCCCACCTCCCCTGCTGTCCACGAACACCTCGCTGTACGCTTCCATGGCCGGAGAAGAAGGATCATGGCGTCGGGGAATGGATAGCGGCCACGGGCCGATGATGGCAGAAACGAAACCGCCGCTGCATCCTCGTCTGTCGCACCCGGACTTCTAAAGGATACTCGCCGTTCCGTTGAACAGTAGTAGATTGGATTACGGGGCTTACCGGCACCCGCGTCCTCTTACGAGTAGGCCAACACACGTATGTGTGACAACCAACCCCTATCTGTTCAACGTCGACGTAAACTATCCCATAGAAATCAGGACACTACCATTGACGTACTTCATACCATACACACATGGTACGTCAACGGCTTTGAACAAAATGATAACACAACATATCTCTAAGACACAAAAGATTAAAATAAGTTGCAACTGGCCCTCACTAGAGCAGAGATAGCAAATACAATCATCCAGAGGACACATGTCCCAACATAACATCATTACATCTCAGCGGAAGCATTCAAAGGGGTCTGAGTACAGACAAATCCAAATAGGCTTAAGAAGCCGGGAAACTGAAATAAAGACGGAGCCCATCCACGATGTCTCGGATCCTGCCCGGGTCCGCTAACTACTCGCCAGCAGCCTCGTCAAACTCCACGTAGTTGCCGTCACCTAGATCCTCGTAAGCGTAGTCTGCGGAAACCACAGCCCCAAAGGGGTCAGTACATAGACGTACTGGCAAGCAAGACTCACAGTTCACCAAAGTGTAGCCCGTCAACACCAAGCACAGATGCCTTGGGTTCAACGGAAGAAAGGGGATATAAAAGATGCTGCAACTGGCTGCGCTAACCAACTACAGAGATTCTACCACTTCCGGCTAACAGAAAGGAGATAAGATCGAGTATCGTAACCAACTGGAAGATAACATCAAGCAAACCCATCCTGGATCTCGCCCCTTATCCAAAGAAGCAATCCGAGGATAACTCACACAGTTGGCTTAAAGATGAATCAAGTTATTGTGACTATAATCCTATTACTAGTCAAGTTGTTAATCATGGGGTGTGAGATTGTGAATCATTAGGTTTAAGTTGTCCTGAGTACTTGTTAGCCAGTACTTTCACCAAGTTAACCATAACCGCGGAAAACACGGCTTCTCGAGAAGATTATCCCTGCAGGGTTGCACCAATTTGGCCGTACACGTATGAATAACCCGCCAGATGGGATGCCTCCCACCAAGCGGGGCACTCAACACAACTCAACTCTTCTTCGCATCAAGCCCAAAGCACCTTGGGCGCACGGCTAATCGAGCCCAGAAGAAAATGGACCCTCATAGCACTCTAAGAACGTGTCCCCCTATATGCCGACTACAAAATTTCCACCCTGCGCTGGGCTCGCAAAAACATGCATGCGGCAAATGGAAAACACGAACTAAATGAGATGATTTGGACGAGATGCGAATCAAATCAAATTGAGGGGGGCGCCCATACTCGCTTCCCACATGCGGGTAGTGCGCTCATCATGGATCAGTAGACAAGACCCTTTTCCTATTAGGGTCGACACTAGCAGGCCTCAAAACCACACAGGGCCTCCTGCCGGTGCCTTATCATCAAATTATTATTAAGTAATAACATTAGCATGATTGATTGATTAAACATCGAGCCCCCAGAATAATGAAATATAGTAACTGAAAGTAACGGGTAACAAACTCGGGCAACACAAACTAAGCATGCTAGTAAGACACTGGCTCAATCAATAGGGTTGTAGGAGTGGTGGGGAGGCCATATCAGGGTTAAGGTATTCATGTGATAGGTTCGTAACAGAAACAACTACCACTAAGGCTAGCAGAAATAGACAACGGAAAGTATCGGTAACCAATGTTGAAAGGAACACAATGGTTCATGTGAGTGATAACTTGCCTGCAAACTCAGCAGCCGGGTACTGAGCTAGATCCTCAGAAGGGGTGCTGTAAAGGTCGTCTGTCTCAACGTCGTCGTCTATCCGAGAAGAAGCAAACAAACAAGACAGAATTATAAACAATCATTATCATGGCATAGTGCACAATCATGGGATGATGCATGTCAATTTAACAGATGCATCAAAATAAACTAAGTGACATGGTAACACAATTAAGATGGACCCCTATGCAATTTTGAGTTGCATATGGGAAAGGGTCCATGAATTAAGTGGAACAAATGATTTACAATTAATTATTATGTGAAAGTTGTTAGCATGATGCATGCATGATGTTAACAACAAAATAACAATCAATAGATGCAAGTGGTAAAAGGATTCAACAAGTTTGGAAAATTATTTATTAAGTTGGAAATTTTGGTTACTTACAGATGTCACACAAACCATTGTTGTTTCCATCAAGTTAAAGTGTTCAAAACAAATAACAAAATTTATATTGGAAAAGAACATCAAATTTTAGTTGGATTACATGTTTCAAATTTTGAAATAGAAGTTAGGATGAATTTATTATGACTTAAACAATATTAAACAAGTTTTAATTGAATTTAAAACAAGTGTGAATTTTATTTGTTCAAAACATAAATTCAAACTCACATTTGAAAAGTTCACACTTTGATGGTTTGAAAACATATTTTGCATGTTCAAAGATATTTTATATTGAGCAAGTTATGATTTTATCAAATTTAAATGAATTAAAAAAGTATTAAATTATTTAGGCAATTTAAATTATTCAAACCATGACACAAAATTTATATTTGAATAGGTTATTCAAAATGGTATGGAAAACATATTTTATTTGCATTTATTGGATTAATAATGAATTAGTTATTGAATTTAGCAAATTGCATTTGAATTATTTGAATTCAAATTTGAATTGCATTTTGAAAATTCAAAACAGGAAACAAATGGTACCAATGGGTAGAGAATTAAATTTAGACTAGCACACATATTTTATTTTCATTTATTGGATTAATAAAACTAAAGTTATTGGGTTTTTAAAACCAGGGATCAAAATGTTAAAATAAAGGACTAGTTTTTGATTACAGAATATGTTTAAAACTGTTTTATACGCACAGGAAACCCACCCAGACACTGCCAGGGGGGGCCAGAGCCTCGCTGTGCTCACGTGGCATCCAGAGTGGCTGACAGGGGGCCCTCCCTGTCAGCGCGTGGGAGAAAAAAGGTTGGGATTTTATCCCGGGGGCCAGGGATCGAACCCAGCACCCCTCGCTCGCGCTGCGTTAGACTGAACCAGTGTGCTGTGTCGAGTTTGTTGTCAGTTAACCGCGCGCAGTGAGGATAACGTTACTAAGCGAGATACTGAACTTCACTGACGAAACAAACGACTGAAACTTTGTCAGAGGAGATGTCGCCGGCGGCGAGCGGTGGCCGTGCTCGAACGGGTGGATGCGTGCGTGTGCAGATGGGGTGCGAGCGAGTGCTGCGAGCAAATACAGAGAGGAGGAGGGGTAAACGGTGGTCACCGTGGGGTTTCGCCACGGTCGAGCTCGACGACGGAGGCGATTGCCGCGGCGGTGACGATGATGGCGGCGGGGATCCGGTCGTTGGCGTGCTTGGCGGCGGTGTCCAGAAGATCGAGGGGGTAACGGCGGGTTGTTTCCCGCGATCAGAACACGACGAGTGTCCCTGCAGCGATGACGACGATCACGGGTTCAGCGATGGCGGTATGGTGGCCGGAGGCGTTGAGGAACGCGGTGTCGAACCAGAGGCTTACCGCGGCCGAGTAGATGTAGAGGAAGGAGAGGGGAAACGAGCTCAGGGTTTAGGTACGGTGGAGGAGGGCCATGGCTGAGACGGTGGTCGGAGTTTCAGAGCGGGTGGCCTCCGGCGAGGTGACAACAGAGAGGGAAACGGTGGTCGAGAGGTAGAATTGGCGGCGGAGACGAGGGAACAGGGACCTAGGGTAGCGCGCTGTGCCCTAGGGGGTACTTATAGGGTGCCCGCGCAGCTGCTGGCCGTCGGAGGCGGCCGTACGGCGACGTGGCGCCACCGGATCATCGCCGTACGGGAGAAAGAAGATGGCGCGCGCATGGAAGCGGTACGCGCGGGATGAAACGGGCTGGGCCGCGCGCTAGGTGGGTTGGGCTGTTAGGTGCTGCGCGCGCGGCTGTTTTCTCCTTTTTTTTTTTGCTTTCTGTTTTTTTTTGTAGGGTTTGGATTTGGAAGAAAAAGGTGAGATTTAAATTAGCAAAAAATTTGTAAAAATTAGGTTAAGCTTGTTAGATCAATAGCAAACAGATGCCAAGGTTTGTTTTCAAAAAGTTTGAAAATAAACTGCTGTTTGTATTTGAACCAATTTTTAAGGATTTTTAAGTATTGAAGAATATTATTGAAAACATCATTTTAAATAGGGTGAACCCTATTATTTAATGTGATTAAATGAGTATAGTTGATTGGTGATTTTCATAAACTCCAGTTGGGTGCTGATTTGAAGATTTGACTTGAGTTTGAAAGTGATTTGGAATTAATTGATTGAATTAATTGTTTGATAAAAACCAACAATTTAATAAGTGATCACTATGGAGTTAAATGAAAACAATTGAGGTTTTGATTTGCATTTCTTTATTTGGAAAAGATTGTAACATGACAAGTATGAAATAACCATTTGAAAATTGTTTGAGTTTCATCATGAAAACAAAGGTAAAACAGATGCAAACAAAAAGTAAACAAATGCAAACAATGAAATAAACATGATGACATGATGCAATGCTTTGATTAAACAAGAAACAAAACATTCTAAGGGATATTTTCATACTTGGGATGTTACAAAACGCCCCCCCTTGAAGGAATCGCGCCCCGAGATTCCTTACTGAGAAGTGAAAAGGTCCGGATACTTCTTGCGAAGATCCTCTTCGGTCTCCCACGTTGCCTCTTTATCGGAATGATGCGACCCACTGCACTTTCAAGAACTTGGTGCTCTTGTTGCGAGTCTTACGCTCGGCCTCATCGAGAATACGAACAGGGTGCTCCTCATAAGAGAGATCATCTTGCAGTTCAATGGAATCATGATCAACTGCACGATCTGGGTCTTTGAAACACTTCTTGAGCTGGGACACGTGGAACACATCGTGCACCTTGGATAGTTTTTCTGGAAGCTCAAGACGATAAGCATTTTCTGCCCGCCTTGAGAGAATGTTGAAAGGACCAATGTATCTTGGTGCCAGCTTTCCTTTCACACCAAAACGATGAGTGCCTCTGAGGGGAGTTACACGGAGATATGCCTTATCACCAGGTGCATAGATCATATCCCTGTGCTTGCTGTCATAGTAGCTCTTCTGACGAGACTTAGCAATCTTGAGATTGTCACGAATGATACGAACTTTCTCCTCGGCTTCCTTAACAATGTCAGGGCCTAAGAGTGAACGTTCACTAGCTCCAGACCAATTGATTGGACTCCTGCATCTGCGGCCATACAGTGCCTCAAATGGTGCCATGCCTAGGCTTGCCTGATAGCTGTTGTTGTAGGAGAATTCAGCATATGGAAGGCAATCCTCCCATTTCATGCCAAAGGAGAGACCACATGCTCTGAGCATATCCTCGAGAATCTGATTGACTCTTTCGACTTGCCCCTGAGACTGAGGGTGATAAGCTGTGCTGAACAGAAGTTTGGTGCCCAATGCTTCTTGAAAACTCTTCCAGAAATGAGAAGTGAAGATACTTCCTCGGTCTGAGCTTATTTCCAATGGAACACCATGAAGAGGAACAACCTTTGCTGTGTAGAGCTCTGCTAACTGGCTAGCTGAGATAGTTTCCTTGACAGCAAAGAAGTGAGCTACCTTAGTGAGACGATCAATTACAACGAAGATTGCATCGTTGCCCTTTTTGGACTTTGGAAACCCAGTAATGAAGTCCATTTCAATCATGTCCCACTTCCACTCAGGAATTTTCAGAGGTTGGAGTAGACCTGCTGTTTTCTGATGGACTGCCTTAACACGTTGACAAACGTCGCATTCAGAAACGTATTGAGCAATTTCACGTTTCATGCCAGGCCACCAATACAGAGTCTTGAGATCCTGGTACATCTTTGTACTTCCAGGGTGGATGGAGAGAGGAGTTTCATGAGCCTCCTTGAGAATGACATCTTTGAGACTTTGAATCTGAGGAACTGCAATGCGTCCTTCGAAGAACACAGTTCCCTTGTCATCAATTGAGAAGGACTTGAATTTATCATTGCCTTCCTTGATGTGCTCTACAATCTTCTTGATTTCAGTATCACGAAGTTGTTCAGAACGAATCTTGTCCTCGAGAGTTGGACTGGCTGTCAAGCTAGCAAGGTAACCTTCAGGGACAAGACCAAGGTTCAGCTTCTGGAATTCTTCATGAAGTGGAGGTTGGCTTTCCATGATCATGAGATTATTGCAATAGGATTTGCGACTGAGAGCGTCGGCCATAACATTAGCCTTGCCTGGAGTGTAAGAAATGGTGAGATCAAAGTCTTTAATCTTCTCAATCCATCTCCTTTGCCTGAGGTTTAGATCTGGCTGAGTGAAGATGTATTTCAGACTCTTATGATCGGAAAAGATTTCAGTTTTGTTACCCAACAAGTATTGTCTCCATTTCTTGAGGGCAAACACAACTTCTGCAAGTTCAAGATCATGTGTGGGATAGTTTTGCTCATGTGGGTTCAACTGACGTGAAGCATAAGCCACAACTTGACGTTCTTGCATAAGAACTGCACCTAGACCTTGGAGAGATGCATCGCAGAATATCTGGAAAGGTTTGGTAGTATCTGGGCCAACCAGAACTGGGGTGGAGGTGAGTTTAGCCTTCAGGAGATTGAAACTCTCATCACATTGTGGAGTCCAAACGAACTTCTTGTCCTTCTTTGTGAGATCAGTGAGAGGTTTGGCAATCTTGGAAAAGTTTTGGACGAAACGACGGCAATAGCTAGCCAAGCCGAGAAAACTTCTGACTTGCTTCACCGTCTTAGGGGGTTTCCAATCAACAATTGCCTTAACCTTTTCCGGGTCAATGGCTATGCCTTTGGCAGAGATGATATGACCAAGATATGCAACTTCTGGAATCCAGAACTCACATTTGGAGAACTTGGCATATAGACGATGCTCGCGAAGTTTCATGAGAGTGAGACGAAGGTGTTCTCCATGTTCTTCCTCGGATTTGGAGTAGACTAGAATGTCATCAAGATATACCACAACGAACTTGTCGAGGTATTCATGGAAGACAGAATTCATGAGTCTTGAGAACGTTGCCGGTGCATTGGTGAGACCAAAGGACATGACGGTGTATTCATATAGACCGTAACGAGTGGTGAAAGCTGTTTTTGGAATATCTTCCTTTCTGATCTTTATCTGATGGTAACCCATCCTCAAGTCCAACTTTGAGAATATTGAGGCTCCAGCAAGTTGATCAAAAAGATCATCGATACGAGGAATTGGATACTTGTTCTTGATGGTTTTCTCGTTGAGAGGACGATAGTCAACCACGAGTCTTTTTGTTTGATCCTTCTTGGCAACAAACAGAGTTGGGCAACCCCAAGCGGAGGAACTAGGCTGAATGTAGCCTTTCTCCATGTACATATCGATTTGCTCCTTCAACAATTTCAGTTCAGGAGGAGCTATCTTGTATGGATGCTTAGAGATTGGAGCAGTACCTGGTTCAAGCTCGATCACGAACTCAACTGCTCTGTCCGAAGGCATCCCTGGCAACTCTTCTGGAAAGACGTCAGGGAATTCACAAACCACCGGAACATTTTCAATTGCAGGAAGAGGTTTAGCATCGAGGTTGAACAGCTGAACAGAACTTGATCCATATGGAGAATAGACTATCTGGCCCGAAGGGTGAGAGAGAGTTATTGACTTTTGAGCACAGTCAATTTTAGCTTTGTGGGTCTTCAACCAATCCATGCCCAGAATGACATCAATGTCAGAATTTCCCAGCAACATGAGTGAAGCAAGGAATATGCGACCTCCAATTAGGATTTGATTGTCCATGCTTATCTTGGAAGTCAACATTTGTGGTCCCGGAGAGTGAACAGTCATTTGATTGCTTAGCGGAACCAGAACTAGGTTGTATGCTTTTGCAAAAATCTTTGACACAAAAGAATGCGATGCTCCGATATCAAACAACACTTTAGCTGGAATAGAGTTTACGGGTAATATACCGAGAACGACGTCAGCAGCTTCCTCAGCTTTGTCGGCCTTGATATGATTCACCCTCGCGGTCCTCCCGACATGCCTGTTGTTGGAGTTGAAGGCTTTAGCCGGGGGAGCACGAACCATTGCCTGGTTGGTGTTGGGGCGAGGAGGTGGAGGTAGCTGCCTCTGAGTGCACTTATCTGCATAGTGTCCAGTATCCTTGCACTTGTAGCAAGTGACGACACGCGAAGGACCTGGCCTTGGCTGCCCCATTGGAACCCTCTGACTCTGCATCTGAGATGGGTTGGGTGGGCGGGGAGCAAAGCCTGGAGAAGCTTGGGCATATGGAGCCCTAGTGACAGCAGCATTTGGCACCCAGATGCGGCGTTTCTGCGGAGGGGTGGTCATGTTGGAGGAGGAACCACCCTCACGCGAGTGCTTTCGGGACTCCTCGAACGCCTTGCGCCCATTCTCCTCATTGAGCGCAGTGTTCACGAGCTCCTCGAAGTCCTTGCACTTGATGTTGGTGAGAGCGTACTTCAGTTCCGGGTTAAAACCTCGGCGGAACCTTGCCATCTTCTTGGCTTCAGTGGACACCTCATCACCAGCGTATCGAGCGAGACGATTGAACTCGTTCTGGTAGCCAATGACGTCCAGCTTGCCCTGCTTGAGAGAGCAAAATTCCTCACGCATCCTTTCCATGAGACCATCTGGGATGTGGTGCTTCAGGAAGGCATCCTTGAAACATCCCCAGGTGATAGGATAGCCAGCTCTCATGGTCTGGTAGTTCTCCCACCAGGTAGCTGCCTGACCCTTTCGTAGGTAGGTGGCATACTTGACTTTATACTCCTCAGCAACGTGAGCAATGTCCAGAGCCCTGGTCATCTCCCTGATCCAGTCACCAGCATCCAGAGGCTCACGTGTTGCCACGAAAGCTCTCAGACCCATGCTGAGGAACTCCTTAATGCTGACCCGCGGAGCATTCTGGTTGTTGTGCTGGTTAGCCTGGATCTGGGCCATCTGAGCCACGACCTGAGTCATCTGAGTCAACAGCTCCGTGAGCGGAGGTGGCTCAGGCGGGTTGCTCCTTGTTGGCGGCATCCTGAATAGACATGCATTTTAGCACAACAACAGAAAAGGATAGACTTGGTAACCGAAAGATAGATTATTCCGACGCATGAATAGATAACCAACAGGTACATCATCACATGTTCAAATACATCAGAATATCCAACACACCAATACATGGTTCGAAAGACAAAGGATAACTAAACATAGCTAGGAATGGATACATCGGTACTCCCATGCTCATCACGCAGGACGGCGGTGAGTAGTACGACGAGGGATACGGTGAGGAGGAATCCCACGGAAGTAGGTAGAACGACGATCCACGTAGATCGGGACTGCTCTGAGAGCAACTCTCGGTGTGGTGAAGTAGAAAGCGTCGTCTCCCTGTGCTCCGAAGCGTGGAATCCCAGTGTAACCAGCTCCGAGGTTGAGGAGTGGACCTCTGATCGGCTCGTAACCTCCAGCATCTGGTAAACTACGTCCAACTGTCTGATGGAAATGGGCAAAGCTCTCATCTCCAACAAAGTCTGTGGTGTACGTAGCCAGACGAGTCAAAGCAAGATAGAGCTGCTCCCTGACTGAGGCTAACTCCTGAGAAAGTGTGGTGGCAACAGCGTCACTGTGCCTCACAAACTGAGCGGTGGTGTGCAGCCTGGTGTTATCATGCTCGTAGACATCCAGGTTGTCGTAGAGGGTGAAGTGAGCTCCCGCTGAAGTGATGTAACCACGGGGGATGTGGCGATAGATAGAATCGTCAAACCCCCAGTAGTCAGCACGGAGGACGGTGAGACTCACGTAAGCTGCCTGCTGCACGGCCATATCCACTGTGGAACCTACTGCCTCGTAGCGGTGGACAACGCTCATGCCATCATCTGACAGAATGTAGACGATAGCCTGGTAGTAGGTCTGGTCAAACTCTCGCTGCTGCTCGTAGACCTGGTACTCTGGTGCCCAATGGAACCCCAGATAAGTGACCATGTCTCTCAGCATCTCCGGATAACCGGCGGTGCTCTCACAACGAGTCATCCGAACCACCTGCGGGTAGAACCTAAGATCCATCTGCAGATGATTTGGGAGGTTTTGATTAGACGCCGGTAGAGAACTGAAGTGGAAAACAACAACAAGGTTCAACGGACGATAAGGATGTTGAAAAGAACAGGATATTGAAGCAACATCGGGAAACACGAGACCAAAAACTCCTGAGGTACTACGGAGAACCCAAAACACGTGAAACCCTAACTTGAAAGTTTAGGTGAGAAGAGAAAAACAACGTTGCACTTCCTTACCAGAAAAGGGAGGGTGGGTGGGGAAAGAAGAAAAATGGCAGAATTCCTACTCTCACATTTCATTTTTCCTATATAGCTAGAAAATAGTTTCTAGACTCAACTGCGACCAGTAAAAGGGATCCTACAGGCAGACAGGCTCTGATACCATTTGTCGCACCCGGACTTCTAAAGGATACTCGCCGTTCCGTTGAACAGTAGTAGATTGGATTACGGGGCTTACCGGCACCCGCGTCCTCTTACGAGTAGGCCAACACACGTATGTGTGACAACCAACCCCTATCTGTTCAACGTCGACGTAAACTATCCCATAGAAATCAGGACACTACCATTGACGTACTTCATACCATACACACATGGTACGTCAACGGCTTTGAACAAAATGATAACACAACATATCTCTAAGACACAAAAGATTAAAATAAGTTGCAACTGGCCCTCACTAGAGCAGAGATAGCAAATACAATCATCCAGAGGACACATGTCCCAACATAACATCATTACATCTCAGCGGAAGCATTCAAAGGGGTCTGAGTACAGACAAATCCAAATAGGCTTAAGAAGCCGGGAAACTGAAATAAAGACGGAGCCCATCCACGATGTCTCGGATCCTGCCCGGGTCCGCTAACTACTCGTCAGCAGCCTCGTCAAACTCCACGTAGTAGCCGTCACCTGAATCCTCGTAAGCGTAGTCTGCGGAAACCACAGCCCCAAAGGGGTCAGTACATAGACGTACTGGCAAGCAAGACTCACAGTTCACCAAAGTGTAGCCCGTCAACACCAAGCACAGATGCCTTGGGTTCAACGGAAGAAAGGGGATATAAAAGATGCTGCAACTGGCTGCGCTAACCAACTACAGAGATTCTACCACTTCCGGCTAACAGAAAGGAGATAAGATCGAGTATCGTAACCAACTGGAAGATAACATCAAGCAAACCCATCCTGGATCTCGCCCCTTATCCAAAGAAGCAATCCGAGGATAACTCACACAGTTGGCTTAAAGATGAATCAAGTTATTGTGACTATAATCCTATTACTAGTCAAGTTGTTAATCATGGGGTGTGAGATTGTGAATCATTAGGTTTAAGTTGTCCTGAGTACTTGTTAGCCAGTACTTTCACCAAGTTAACCATAACCGCGGAAAACACGGCTTCTCGAGAAGATTATCCCTGCAGGGTTGCACCAATTTGGCCGTACACGTATGAATAACCCGCCAGATGGGATGCCTCCCACCAAGCGGGGCACTCAACACAACTCAACTCTTCTTCGCATCAAGCCCAAAGCACCTTGGGCGCACGGCTAATCGAGCCCAGAAGAAAATGGACCCTCATAGCACTCTAAGAACGTGTCCCCCTATATGCCGACTACAAAAGTTCCACCCTGCGCTGGGCTCGCAAAAACATGCATGCGGCAAATGGAAAACACGAACTAAATGAGATGATTTGGACGAGATGCGAATCGAATCAAATTGAGGGGGGCGCCCATACTCGCTTCCCACATGCGGGTAGTGCGCTCATCATGGATCAGTAGACAAGACCCTTTTCCTATTAGGGTCGACACTAGCAGGCCTCAAAACCACACAGGGCCTCCTGCCGGTGCCTTATCATCAAATTATTATTAAGTAATAACATTAGCATTATTGATTGATTAAACATCGAGCCCCCAGAATAATGAAATATAGTAACTGAAAGTAACGGGTAACAGACTCGGGCAACACAACCTAAGCATGCTAGTAAGACACTGGCTCAATCAATAGGGTTGTAGGAGTGGTGGGGAGGCCATATCAGGGTTAAGGGATTCATGTGATAGGTTCGTAACAGAAACAACTACCACTAAGGCTAGCAGAAATAGACAACGGAAAGTATCGGTAACCAATGTTGAAAGGAACACAATGGTTCATGTGAGTGATAACTTGCCTGCAAACTCAGCAGCCGGGTACTGAGCTAGATCCTCAGAAGGGGTGCTGTAAAGGTCGTCTGTCTCAACGTCGTCGTCTATCCGAGAAGAAGCAAACAAACAAGACAGAATTATAAACAATCATTATCATGGCATAGTGCACAATCATGGGATGATGCATGTCAATTTAACAGATGCATCAAAATAAACTAAGTGACATGGTAACACAATTAAGATGGACCCCTATGCAATTTTGAGTTGCATATGGGAAAGGGTCCATGAATTAAGTGGGACAAATGATTTACAATTAATTATTATGTGAAAGTTGTTAGCATGATGCATGCATGATGTTAACAACAAAATAACAATCAATAGATGCAAGTGGTAAAAGGATTCAACAAGTTTGGAAAATTATTTATTAAGTTGGAAATTTTGGTTACTTAAAGATGTCACACAAACCATTGTTGTTTCCATCAAGTTAAAGTGTTCAAAACAAATAACAAAATTTATATTGGAAAAGAACATCAAATTTTAGTTGGATTACATGTTTCAAATTTTGAAATAGAAGTTAGGATGAATTTATTATGACTTAAACAATATTAAACAAGTTTTAATTGAATTTAAAACAAGTGTGAATTTTATTTGTTCAAAACATAAATTCAAACTAACATTTGAAAAGTTCACACTTTGATGGTTTGAAAACATATTTTGCATGTTCAAAGATATTTTATATTGAGAAAGTTATGATTTTATCAAATTTAAATGAATTAAACAAGTATTAAATTATTTAGGCAATTTAAATTATTCAAACCATGACACAAAATTTATATTTGAATAGGTTATTCAAAATGGTATGGAAAACATATTTTATTTGCATTTATTGGATTAATAATGAATTAGTTATTGAATTTAGCAAATTGCATTTGAATTATTTGAATTCAAATTTGAATTGCATTTTGAAAATTCAAAACAGGAAACAAATGGTACGAATGGGTAGAGAATTAAATTTAGACTAGCACACATATTTTATTTTCATTTATTGGATTAATAAAACTAAAGTTATTGGGTTTTTAAAACCAGGGATCAAAATGTTAAAATAAAGGACTAGTTTTTTATTACAGAATATGTTTAAAACTGTTTTATACGCACAGGAAACCCACCCAGACACTGCCAGGGGGGGCCAGAGCCTCGCTGTGCTCACGTGGCATCCAGAGTGGCTGACAGGGGGCCCTCCCTGTCAGCGCGTGGGAGAAAAAAGGTTGGGATTTTATCCCGGGGGCCAGGGATCAAACCCAGCACCCTCGCTCGCGCTGCGTTAGACTGAACAAGTGTGCTGTGTCGAGTTTGTTGTCAGTTAACCGCACGCAGTGAGGATAACGTTACTAAGTGAGATACTGAACTTCACTGACGAAACAAACGACTGAAACTTTGTCAGAGGAGATGTCGCCGGCGGCGAGCGGTGGCCGTGCTTGAACGAGTGGATGCGTGCGTGTGCAGATGGGGTGCGAGCGAGTGCTGCGAGCAAATACAGAGAGGAGGAGGGGTAAACGGTGGTCACCGTGGGGTTTCGCCGCGGTCGAGCTCGACGACGGAGGCGATTGCCGCGGCGGTGACAATGATGGCGGCGGGGATCCGGTCGTTGGCGTGCTTGGCGGCGGTGTCCAGAAGATGGAGGGGGTAACGGCGGGTTGTTTCCCGCGATCAGAACACGACGAGTGTCCCTGCAGCGATGACGGCGATCACGGGTTCAGCGATGGCGGTACGGTGGCCGGAGGCGTTGAGGAACGCGGCGTCGAACCAGAGGCTTACCGCGGCCGAGTAGATGTCGAAGATGTAGAGGAAGGAGAGGGGAAACGAGCTCGGGGTTCAGGTAGGTTGGAGGAGGGCCATGGCTGAGATGATGGTCGGAGTTTCAGAGCGGGTGGCCTCCGGCGAGGTGACAGCAGAGAGGGAAACGGTGGTCGAGAGGTGGAATTGGCGGCGGAGACGAGGGAACAGGGACCTAGGGTAGCGTGCTGTGCCCTAGGGGGTACTTATAGGGTGCCCGCACAGCTGCTGGCCGTCGGAGGCGGCCGTACGGCGACGTGGCGCCACCGGATCGTCGCCGTACGGGAGAAAGAAGATGGCGCGCGCATCGAAGCGGTACGCGCGGGATGAAACGGGCTGGGCCGCGCGCTAGGTGGGTTGGGCTGTTAGGTGCTGCGCGCGCGCGGCTGTTTTCTCCTTTTTTTTTTGCTTTCTGTTTTTTTTTGTAGGGTTTGGATTTGGAAGAAAAAGGTGAGATTTAAATTAGCAAAAAATTTGTAAAAATTAGGTTAAGCTTGTTAGATCAATAGCAAACAGATGCCAAGGTTTGTTTTCAAAAAGTTTGAAAATAAACTGCTGTTTGTATTTGAACCAATTTTTAAGGATTTTTAAGTATTGAAGAATATTATTGAAAACATCATTTTAAATAGGGTGAACCCTATTATTTAATGTGATTAAATGAGTATAGTTGATTGGTGATTTTCATAAACTCCAGTTGGGTGCTGATTTGAAGATTTGACTTGAGTTTGAAAGTGATTTGGAATTAATTGATTGAATTAATTGTTTGATAAAAACCAACAATTTAATAAGTGATCACTATGGAGTTAAATGAAAACAAGTGAGGTTTTGATTTGCATTTCTTTATTTGGAAAAGATTGTAACATGACAAGTATGAAATAACCATTTGAAAATTGTTTGATTTTCATCATGAAAACAAAGGTAAAACAGATGCAAACAAAAAGTAAACAAATGCAAACAATGAAATAAACATGATGACATGATGCAATGCTTTGATTAAACAAGAAACAAAACATTCTAAGGGATATTTTCATACTTGGGATGTTACATCGTCCTCCTCGCCTCCTCGACCCGGGCTGGGAGCCCCCGGAGCTCCACCACCGCGGCGTCGACGGCGACGGCCACCACCACCGCGCCAAGCCGCTCTGCCCCTCCTTTCTGCCCCTCCCGGTGAGCCCCTCTTCTCCTCTTCCCCTTGTCACCCCACACCTGCACCTCGGTCGCCCCGCAATCACACGGACGCACACGCGGTGATCACCGTGCCGCGGATGCCCTGTCGCCGGCGATCAACGATTTCCTCCGTGCGTCATCAGGTTCAGATAACTGAACCTGTTCGGGTTCAGTTAGCAGGCCGATTTACGCCTCAAAACCGCACGCGTGCTAGGGCTAACACAAACCACAAAGCAGCGCAGTGGTACTGCCCTTGCACCGCGCCGCGCGCGACCCAGGTTCGATCCCCCCTCGGTCGCAAAAGGCCACTCTTTTCTGTGATTTTTTCACCGCAACCCCGTGGTCCCACACGTCAGTGACCCCTCTGTCACATCCTCGCACACGCGCGCCACCGTGGCACCACGCTGGCCGTGGCCCACTGTCAGCCAGCGTGGGTAGCCCTGCCCCCTGTTTAAATGCCCTGTTCTGTTTGTTTTAAATGGTATTTTGAACCTAAAACTTGGTAAATTAATATCTCCTTCATTTTAACTTCAAATTGCACAAATAAAATATGCATCCCAATCAGAAAATTATGAACTTCTCAAATATGTGTTTTGTTTACTGTTTTTGAACATTCCAAATATTTTCAAAGCTTCAAATTCAAATAACTCTTATGAATTTGATTAAATCATAACAAATTCAAATATATTTCAAATGGCCCATATAAAATATGTTTTCCAACCAAAATTTCATGCTCTTTCCAAATATAACATTTGTTTTCTGTTTTGGATAAATAATATTAATGCAATTACTTAATGCTTTAATTAAATCATTTAAATGGTGAAATTCATAACTAATTCAATATTAATTCAAATGTCACATATGAAATATGTTTTCCATGCTAAATTGAACCACATTTTCAAATATAAATTCTGTTTCATGTTTTGAATAATTAAAATTGGTTAAATAATTTAAACCTTGTTTAAATCATTTAAAATTGCTAAATTAATAACTTGGTCAAATTAAATTCTTTTTGGACATATAAAATATGTTTTCAAACCAGAAAAGCATAACCTTTCCAAATATGAATTTCATTTAATGTTTTGAACAAATAAAAATTCAAATAAATTCATACTTGAATTAAATTCATTTAAATCTTGTTTAAACCTTGTTTAATTCCTAATTAATTCATCTTAATTTCTTTTTCAACAATTGAAACATGTTTTCCACCTAAAATTTTGTGTACTTCCAAATATGAACTTTGTTATCTATTTTTGAACAATTAAACTTGGTGAAAACAACAAATGCTTGTGTAACTCCTTTAAGAAACCAAAATTTCATAACTTAATAAATAAATTTCCAACTTGGTAAACTTTATATCAAATTGAATCCCTTGTTGTTTTCTTTTTGTTTTCCTCATCCATGCATCATGCCAATTCACTTACACATGATGATTAGTTGTAGATCAATTAATTCAACCTTAATTCATGGGCTTTCCATATGCAACCCAAATTGCATATGGGTCCATTTAATTATGTTACCATGTCAACTAGTTTATCTTTGATGCATCCTTAAAACTTGTCATGCATCCATATCTTGATCATGCTGGATCTTTTGCCATAGTAGTAATTGTTGCATCCGGTGTTTGTTCGAGGTTTGTTGCTTCTTCGCGGATAGGACGTTGAGATGATGTGAGCAACGACAAGTTCTGCGGATGTACCTCTACTTGCTGGATTCCAGGCAAGTATACTCACTTGCTGCCAAATGGCTGCCTTTCATCACTTGTTATCGATTCTTCCCGTTGTTCTTATTCTAGCCTGTTGATTCGATGCTTGTGTCTCGATCCTATCATATGTTTACCTTGCAGCCATGATATAGCCTTCCTTCCACTTCCTATTAACTGTTGTTTGTTTACCCTGTTGGCCCTCGTGTGTAGTTGCATGCTTAGTGTTGTTTGCGCTCAAGTCTTGTTGTCCGTCTTATCACCTGTTTAGTTTGTTAGTTGGGTTTCATTTCAATCAACAACATGTTAATGTTTTGGGTAATAATAACTTGATGATAAGGCACCGGCAGGAGGCCCGGCGTGGTTTTGAGGCCTGCTAGTGTCGACCCTAATTAGGAAAAGGGTCTTGTCTACTGATCCATGATGAGCACACTAACCGCATGTGGGAAGCGAGTATGGGCGCCCCCTTCAACTTGATTCGATTCGCATCTCGTCCAAATCGCCACACTTACTTCGGGCTTTCCATTTGATGCATGCATGTGCAGGTGCGAACCCTTGGCGCCAGGGTGGAACTTTTGTAGTCGGCATTTAGGGCGGCGTGGTCTTAGAGTGCTATGAGGGTCCCCCTTTTCTTCGTGGGGGCTCGATTAGCCGCGCACGCACAGCATGTGGTTCTTTGGGCTTGATGCGAAGAAGAGTTGGGTTGTGTTGAGTACCTCGCTTGGTGGGTTTGATCCCCGTCTGGCGGGATATTCTTACGTGTACGGCCAAATTGGTGCATCCCTGCAGGGTTAAATCTTCTCGAGAAGCCGTGTTTTCCGCGGTTATGGATGACTTGGTGAAAGTACCGGCTAACAAGTACTCAGAACAACTTACACCTAACTAATGATAACTGGACTAGTAATAGTCTTATTGACACAATAACTTGAACAATCATTAATCCAACTGTGTGAGTTATCCTCGGATTGCTTCTTTGGATAAGGGGCGAGATCCAAGATGGGTTTGTTTGATGTTAGTTGTAGTTGGTTACGATACGCTATCTTATCCCCCTCTTTTAGCCGGAGGTTGTATCGAGTCTCTATAGTTAGTTAGTGCAGCCCGCTGCCGCTTCTTTGCAATAACCTTTTCCTTTCCGTTGAACCCAAAGTATTTGTATCTTGTGATGACTGGTTACGCCGGTATCTTGTGAGTATGGTTTATCCACTTGCCAGTACTTAACCGTACTGACCCACGAATCCTTTTTCGTGGCTGCATATTCAACATTGCAGTCAGCAGGTTTGAAGTCTGACGACGTTAGCTTGGGAATCCCTCCGGCTTGGCCTGGGCAGGGATTGGACCCTCTCGGTTATCTTCAGGACTCTTAGTCCAATTTGTATCTTGTCCGTAGCCGGACGCTATGTTGTTTCTTCCGCTGTTATTTGGATCTTTGTATTGTATCAGTTTTATCCTTGACTCGTTTGAGTCCTCTTGTATATATCTCTTCTGTTGTTGTTGTGGATTATTCGTGAACTGTTGTAATGTTATCACAAGTGGCAACCTGGAATCGGTTATTATGCGGATTTGGCGGGAATGCTGAAATCTGCATAGTGCCCGATCTCGGGGCGTCACAAATGGTATCAGAGCCTGGTTTCCGATTCCCGAGATTGTTTCGATACGAATGGTTATCGAAGCAACGGGTCCGCAAAGCCTGTAGGATAACCTCGCTAACGGCCGTGTTTCTAGAGTGTCAAAACCTATTTCTGCTAAACTATTTTGGAAAAACATCTCAATAGGATTCTTGTTTTCTCCTTATCTCTATTCTATTTCCCCTCCCACCTTATTTGTTTTGGAGTCTCCCCTCTTGTCTATTTTCAAGTGTTAGGATCCTACGTGGGTGGACGTTTTCTGAGCCTTTAACCTAATAGGTTCGATCATCGGAAGATTCCTGGTGGAAGAACATCGTCGTCACTCCGAGCAAGAATCTCTTGTTAGTGGTGTCGAGAAACCCTTGTTAGTGGTGTCGAGGAGATCAGCTGGAAGCATGAAGAATCGATAGTCCAACTTCTTTCCCCTCCCGGGTTAGCAGGTGGATTGCGAGGGCGCAATCCCTTGTTAGTGGTGTCGTCTGTAACACCTGGGGTGTTCCCCCTAAGTAGAAAATTGGTTGCTTTCCTTTTTCTTTTTGCATCACATGCATCATATGCATTGCATCCTGTTTTCAAAACAACTCAAAAACCCAAACCAATTTAAACTTTCAAAACATGTCTAAAATTTCCAATTAAAAATTGCAACCTAAACAACTCAACTTGTTGTCAAATAGTTTGAAGTTGAATTTATTTAAATTGCTTGTTAAATGAAAATTCCTTTTTATTAACCCCAAATGGTAAATTCAAATAACAAATTCAAATCAAATCCAGCCATGCTTGGCATGTTTGAAATATGGGTTTAAAAATTAAATTCTTGCAAACAATTAAATTCAATAATGTTTTCATAATTGTTGAGTTTATGGAATAAAATTGTTTAAGAAATCAAATCCTCATGGACCCTACTTAAAATTCAAATAGCCATTTTAAATCTTTGGCCATTTCAAATTTTTGGAAATAATGTTAACATTGCTTTGATTTACTGTTTTGCAAATTAATAAAATTTATTCATCAAATAAAAGAACCCCCAAACCCTATTTTCTCTCTCTCCCTATCTCTCTCTTTTCTACAAAAAGAAATGTGTGCAAACAAAAACAAAAAAATTAAATTAAAAACAACAAGGAGGCAGGCCACAACCCACCACCTATAGCTGGGCATTCGGTTAATATGGTTAATTCGGTTCGGTTTATACGGTTTTTTTTGGTTTGTACGGTTTCAATACTTCGGTAAATACGGTTTTGTACGAGAATACGGTTCAGTTTCGGTAATAACCATTTAATTTCGGTTCGGTTTCGGTAATAACCAAATTAACCGAACTTGACGCGAATTTTAAAATGACAATTTCTTTTGGTGCCCATATATTACAAAATAATGGAATAGACTATAAAATTAATACACATATGGTCCAAAGTAACCAAATAACCCATAAAAGTTAATGAAAGTATATAGAAGTAGCAAATCACATACTACAAGTAACCTATAAAGTTAATAAAAGTAGCAAATAAGTACATGTTAATAGCATTCGGTTTTTTAATGGTTAACCATTCGGTTTTCGGTTATTAACCATATTAACCACATGCATATGGTTAGCTATTTTACTAACCGTAACCTTAACCGGTAACCAAAATAACCATAATTTCGGTTCGGTTTCAGTTTATTCGGTTCGGTTTCTCAGTTTTCGGTTAACCGTGCACAGTTATACCACCACCCCAGCCCATCTCCCCTAGCCCAGCACCCCAACTCGATCTCGTCTTCCTCGTACGGACGCAGAGGAGGAGGGCTCCTGTCGCTGTCGTTTCCCCACCACCACAGGATCTCCTCCATCCCCTCCGATGCTCTGCCGTACGGGCTCAAGCCCCCATAAAACCCCCTCCTACTCGCCCTAGCCTGTCCCCTCTCCCCTAGCGCCGCCATCCTCTTCCCTCTCTCTCCCCACCTCCCCTGCTGTCCACGAACACCTCGCTGTACGCTTCCATGGTCGGAGAAGAAGGATCACGGCGTCGGGGAATGGATAGCGGCCACGGGCCGATGATGGCAGAAACGAAACCGCCGCTGCATCCTCGTCCTCCTCGCCTCCTCGACCCGGGCTGGGAGCCCCCGGAGCTCCACCACCGCGGCATCGACGGCGACGGCCACCACCACCGCGCCAAGCCGCTCTGCCCCTCCTTTCTGCCCCTCCCGGTGAGCCCCTCTTCTCCTCTTCCCCTTGTCACCCCACACCTGCACCTCGGTCGCCCCGCAATCACACAGACGCACACGCGGTGATCACCGTGCCGCCGATGCCCTGTCGCCGGCGATCAACGATTTCCTCCGCGCGTCATCAGGTTCAGATAACTGAACCTGTTCGGGTTCAGTTAGCAGGCCGATTTACGCCTCAAAACCGCACACGTGCTAGGGCTAACACAAACCACAGAGCAGCGCAGTGGTACTGCCCTTGCACCGCGCCGCGCGCGACCCAGGTTCGATCCCCCCTCGGCCGCAAAAGGCCACTCTTTTCTGTGATTTTTCCACCGCAACCCCGTGGTCCCACACGTCAGTGACCCCTCTGTCACATCCTCGCACACGCGAGCCACCGTGGCACCACGCTGGCCGTGGCCCACTGTCAGCCAGCGTGGGTAGCCCTGCCCCCTGTTTAAATGCCCTGTTCTGTTTGTTTTAAATGGTATTTTGAACCTAAAACTTGCTAAATTAATATCTCCTTCATTTTAACTTCAAATTGCACAAATAAAATATGCATCCCAATCAGAAAATTATGAACTTTTCAAATATGTGTTTTGTTTACTGTTTTTGAACATTCCAAATATTTTCAAAACTTCAAATTCAAATAACTCTTATGAATTTGATTAAATCATAGCAAATTCAAATATATTTCAAATGGCCCATATAAAATATGTTTTCCAACCAAAATTTCATGCTCTTTCCAAATATAACATTTGTTTTCTGTTTTGCATAAATAATATTAATGCAATTACTTAATGCTTTAATTAAATCATTTAAATAGTGAAATTCATAACTAATTCAATATTAATTCAAATGTCACATATGAAATATGTTTTCCATGCTAAATTGAACCACATTTTCAAATATAAATTCTGTTTCATGTTTTGAATAATTAAAATTGGTTAAATAATTTAAACCTTGTTTAAATCATTTAAAATTGCTAAATTAATAACTTGGTCAAATTAAATTCTTTTTGGACATATAAAATATGTTTTCAAACCAGAAAAGCATAACCTTTCCAAATATGAATTTCATTTAATGTTTTGAACAAATAAAAATTCAAATAAATTCATACTTGAATTAAATTCATTTAAATCTTGTTTAAACCTTGTTTAATTCCTAATTAATTCATCTTAATTTCTTTTTCAACAATTGAAACATGTTTTCCACCTAAAATTTTGTGTACTTCCAAATATGAACTTTATTATCTATTTTTGAACAATTAAACTTGGTGAAAACAACAAATGCTTGTGTAACTCCTTTAAGAAACCAAAATTTCATAACTTAATAAATAAATTTCCAACTTGGTAAACTTTATATCAAATTGAATCCCTTGTTGTTTTCTTTTTGTTTTCCTCATCCATGCATCATGCTAATTCACTTACACATGATGATTAGTTGTAGATCAATTAATTCAACCTTAATTCATGGGCTTTCCATATGCAACCCAAATTGCATATGGGTCCATTTAATTATGTTACCCTGTCAACTAGTTTATCTTTGATGCATCCTTAAAACTTGTCATGCATCCATATCTTGATCATGCTGGATCTTTTGCCGTAGTAGTAATTGTTGCATCCGGTGTTTGTTCGAGGTTCGTTGCTTCTTCGCGGATAGGACGTTGAGATGATGTGAGCAACGACAAGTTCTGCGGATGTACCTCTACTTGCTGGATTCCAGGCAAGTATACTCACTTGCTGCCAAATGGCTGCCTTTCATCACTTGTTACCGATTCTTCCCGTTGTTCTTATTCTAGCCTGTTGATTCGATGCTTGTGTCTCGATCCTATCATATGTTTACCTTGCAGCCATGATATAGCCTTCCTTCCACTTCCTATTAACTGTTGTTTGTTTACCCTGTTGGCCCTCGTGTCGTATTTGCATGCTTAGTGTTGTTTGCGCTCAAGTCTTGTTGTCCGTCTTATCACCTGTTTAGTTTGTTAGTTGGGTTTCATTTCAATCAACAACATGTTAATGTTTTGGGTAATAATAACTTGATGATAAGGCACCGGCAGGAGGCCCGGCGTGGTTTTGAGGCCTGCTAGTGTCGACCCTAATTAGGAAAAGGGTCTTGTCTACTGATCCATGATGAGCGCACTAACCGCATGTGGGAAGCGAGTATGGGCGCCCCCCTCAACTTGATTCGATTCGCATCTCGTCCAAATCGCCACACTTAGTTCGGGCTTTCCATTTGATGCATGCATGTGCAGGTGCGAACCCTTGGCGCCAGGGTGGAACTTTTGTAGTCGGCATTTAGGGCGGCGTGGTCTTAGAGTGCTATGAGGGTCCCCCTTTTCTTCGTGGGGGCTCGATTAGCCGCGCACGCACAGCATGTGGTTCTTTGGGCTTGATGCGAAGAAGAGTTGGGTTGTGTTGAGTGCCTCGCTTGGTGGGTTTGATCCCCGTCTGGCGGGATATTCTTACGTGTACGGCCAAATTGGTGCATCCCTGTAGGGTTAAATCTTCTCGAGAAGCCGTGTTTTCCGCGGTTATGGATGACTTGGTGAAAGTACTGGCTAACAAGTACTCAGAACAACTTACACCTAATTAATGATAACTGGACTAGTAATAGTCTTATTGACACAATAACTTGAACAATCATTAATCCAACTGTGTGAGTTATCCTCGGATTGCTTCTTTGGATAAGGGGCGAGATCTAGGATGGGTTTGTTTGATGTTAGTTGTAGTTGGTTACGATACGCTATCTTATCCCCCTCTTTTAGCCGGATGTTGTATCGAGTCTCTGTAGTTAGTTAGTGCAGCCCGCTGCCGCTTCTTTGCAATAACCTTTTCCTTTCCATTGAACCCAAAGTATTTGTATCTTGTGATGACTGGTTACGCCGGTATCTTGTGAGTATGGTTTATCCACTTGCCAGTACTTAACCGTACTGACCCACGAATCCTTTTTCGTGGCTGCATATTCAACATTGCAGTCAGCAGGTTTGAAGTCTGACGACGTTAGCTTGGGAATCCCTCCGGCTTGGCCTGGGCCGGGATTGGACGCTCTCGGTTATCTTCAGGACTCTTAGTCCAATTTGTATCTTGTCCGTAGCCGGACGCTATGTTGTTTCTTCCGCTGTTATTTGGATCTTTGTATTGTATCAGTTGTATCCTTGACTCGTTTGAGTCCTCTTGTGTATATCTCTTATGTTGTTGTTGTGGATTATTCGTGAACTGTTGTAATGTTATCACAAGTGGCAACCTGGAATCGGTTATTATGCGGATTTGGCGGGAATGCTGAAATCTGCATAGTGCCCGATCTCGGGGCGTCACAACCCCCGAGCAACGAGTGTGGCTGCGGCGAAGGACAGCCCCCGAGACGCTTAGTCGAGAGGATTCAATGCAGCACAGTTGTGCGGTGGAGTCGCGATGTTTTCCGGAAGGACTCGACGAGGTGGACCGAGTCGACGCGACGGAGTCGCGATGTTTGTCCGAAGGACTCGGCGCGGCGGACCGAGTCGATGCGGCGGAGTCGCGATGTTTTTCCGAAGGACTCGACGCGGCGGACCGAGTCAACGCGGCGGTGTCGCTATGTTTGTCCGAAGGACTCGACGCGGTGGAACGAGTCGACGCGATGGAGTCGCGAAGCTTCCCGAAGGACTCGACGCAACGGACCGAGTCGACACGGCGGAGTTGCGATGTTTGTCCGAAGGACTCGACGCGGCGGAACGAGTCGACGTGGCGGAGTCGCGATGCTTCCCGAAGGACTCGACGCAGCGGACCGAGTCGACGCGGCGGAGTCGTGATGTTATTCCGAAGGATTTGATGCAGCGGACCGAGTGGACGCGGCGGAGTCGCAATGCTTCCCGAAGGCTTCAACGAAGCGGACCGAGTCGACACGGCGGAGTCGCGATGTTTGCCCGAAGGACTCGATGCGGCGAACCGAGTCGACGCGGCGGAGTCGCGATGCTTCCCGAAGGACTCGACGCGGCGGAGTCGCGATATTTGTTGTGTGTACACGGAGGGCAATGTTGATGTCGAGCCCTCGGTGACTAGTATGGCGAGTCGCCATGTTTTGTTAACCTTGCTTGGCCTTTGTGTCGACTTGTAAATTGACGAAATAGGATTCGGATCCACGATTTGGATTCACGGACTCGCAGAGATCCAAAACGTGTCGCGGTGCGCGAGCCACTAACGGAGATCTAACTGTTGGAATTGGCTCAAAAAAGACGGAGTGCTGCAGGATTGTATTCCGCAGCTTTTCAACGGTGGGATCTTCGAATTGATATCTGAGTCGACCGTGAGAATTGTTTTCCCCAAGTCACGCGGAGTTCCGTCGGATTCTGACACGGCTTCGGTAATCGGTTCATCCACGGAGATCTAACCGTAGAATTCGCCGATTTGTTTTGGATCCGGTAGATAATTTGAATTCGCATCTTTCCACTGAAGGAATTTTCCAAATGAGTTCCGAGTCGCCGTTTATGGCGTCCGCAATATGTATGTTGTTCCTGTCCTGCAGCCTGCGCGTGAAGAACGATGTTGATGTAGATGATGAAGGTCGTGCGCGATGCCGGCGAGAGCTTGATGAAGTTAGAGGACCCGAAGTAGATCGAATTCGTGGGGTCGAAGACCCGAAGCTTGATGTAGATGAGGCCGGCGAGACTGTAGATCCAACGCGTGTCGTTCCAACAGACGGTGCCAATTGTCGATGAGTCGTGTCGACAAATCCCTCGGGTGATCCTGTAGGGTTTCGAGTAGAGGAACGATGTACGCGCTGGTAGTCTCGACAGCTAAAAAGGAGGCAAGATTTACCCAGGTTCGGGGCTCTCGTAGAGGTAAAACCCTTACTCCTGCTTGTCTGATCTGTATTATGACGAGATAGTCGAGATGTTACAATGGCGATCTCATGGTGGTGTGTACGGGGTATCTCGTGTATCGTCTAGTCTAGTTGTGGCTTGTATCTTCCTCTTCTCTTGTCTAGATTAGATCCCCCTTTCTCTCTTCCCTCCTGGTTTTTTATATGCAGCCAGGGAGGAGGGTTACACGAGTCCTAGTAGACTACGTATAGGAGTTCTTGTCTTGACCCGCAAGTCTTGCGGGTGGGCCTTCGTTGGACCTTCTAGTAGCGCAGGATAACACCTCTCTTTGGGCCTAGGTCTTGGGCCTTGGACCGGGTAGGCTCACCCTATAGGTCAAGGAGTTATCCCCACGTCACCATGCTCAACGTGGTCGCTAACGCGTCAACATAACTGCTCGCTACGAAGTAGCTACCCCCGTAGCAGTTGCACTCATGCGCTTGGCGAAAGAAGAGACTGACATCCAACTGGAGGGTGGATGGACTCCATAATTTTAGACATTGGTTACCTCTGTTGTATATGTAAATAATATTGTAACTATATGTGTTGTATATGAATGAAATCCCAAATTTTCCGATTGAGTATATGTATATGCCGTAGTTCTTGAGTACTTTTCCCTGTATAAAGTTCCTTTGAGCTGTGTGTCTCTGTAGTTCTTCGATTACTGTTGTCGTCCATCCTGTGATATTATTTCTGATTGAAGCTGATTGCTACCCAGCCCTCGAGTGTTTCAATTGCTATTTTCTGTTTAAACTTTTTGCTGCGCAGCCCCCGAGTATTTTGAGTGCGATCGCGGTTGGGAATCACCCCTAATTTTCCGTTTGATCTTTTTGCTGTGCAACCCCCGAGTGTTGCGAGTGCAACTACTGCTGGGAGTCACCCCTAGTTTTATGTTTCTTTCCCGCGCAGCCCCCGAGTATAGCTAGGTACATGTCTTGCGCTTGTACTCGGATAAGACTCCGATTGACTTGTGACTGTAACTGTAAAACAGACAAGGGAAACTCCTCGCAGTAGAGGGGTAATATTGTTTGATTCACTTGAACAAAATACATAAATGGCTAGAATAGCCTTATTCTAATTGTACTGAATTATAAACTAGGCATAAAAATACGTAGTGGCGAGACATTCCATGGATTCTTTTAGAAGTTCCCAGTCTTCTTGTCCTTGTTCTTGTATGCGTCGTTTCCGAGTACTTCTGCTATAACATAGGGCCCTTCACATGGTGATGTCATTTTGTCGTGGCTCCCCTGCTTCAGCCGCAGCACCAAATCACCTAAATTGAAGGTTCTGCTACGCACTCGACGGGCATGGTAGTTGCACAAACCTTGCTGATATACAGGTGTGCGCGCGAGTGCTTTATCCCGAGCCTCGTCTGTCAGGTTGAGTGCATCTTTGAGTGCTTGATTTGAGTTCTCTTCTGTGTAAGATGCGACTCGAGGTGCATTATGTCGTACTTCTGCTGGTAATGCTGCATCGGCTCCATACACCATGAAAAATAGAGTGTGCTTAATGGATCTGTTGGGTGTTGTTCGCAAGCTCCAAAGTATCGAAGAAAGTTCCTCTGAGAATGCACCGACTGCATGTTTGAGTGCTGTGAGTAGCCGCTTCTTTAATCTCGTTGTGGTTAACCCGTTCGATTGTTCCACTTTCCCATTGGTTTGCGGGTGTGCGACTGATGCATAGCTGATGTTGATTCGCAGCTCTTTGTAGTAGTCCTGTAATTCTTCTGCTGTAAAGTTTGTTCCATTATCTGTGATGATGTCGTGTGGTACTCCAAATATGTGTACTATGGACATGATGAATTTTATTGTTGGCTTTGCATCTTGTGATGTTAATGGCATAGCTTCAATCCATTTGGTGAATTTGTCGACTTCTACGAGCAGCCGAGTGTATCAGTCGTTGGATGATCGACTGAGTGGCCCAACTATGTCGAGTCCCCATTGTGCGAAGGGCCACACGAGTGGTATCATGTGAAGTTCTGTAGTTGGTATGTTCAGGCGTGTTGCAAACATCCGGCACGCCTCGCAACGCTCTACAATTTTCTTGGCGTCGTACTCTGCTGTTGGCCAGTAGAACCCGGCTCGAAAAGCTTTGCGGACAAGGTTTCTGCTCCCTACGTGATGTACATAGGCTCCTTGATGTATATCTAACATTATCTATTTTCCATCCCTTGGGATGACACACCTCTGCAATATGTCTGATATACTGCGGTTGTAAAGTTGTGTATCATAAATTGTGAACGCCTTGGCTCTGCGCATCACTCGATGTGCTTATGCTTGATCTTCAGGGAGTTCGTTTCGAGTCATGTAATCTATGAATGGTTGCATCCAAGTGGTTCCACTTGATTTACTTGTTCTAGTGTATCCATGGTTGTCGGTTTTGCTTATTCTTCCAACTGCTCTGCCTTGTTTGCCTCCGAGTCTTCAGCTATTTCCGTAGTTGGTACCTTTCGCTTTATAGAGGGTTGGTCGATCTCCTCGTAGAAAATGTAGGGTGGTATCGGCGCATAAGTGGACCCAATATTTGCGAAAGCATCTGCTTCCGAATTGTTTCCTCTACCAATGTGTTGCAGTTCGCATCCATCAAATTCACCCTCGAGTTTGTTTTATAGATCTCTGTACGCTGCTATATTTTCTGCTGGCGCATCGCATTACTTCATGGTTTGTTGTACCACGAGGTTCGAGTCGTCGTAGATAAAAAGTCGAGTCGCTCCGCATGCTTGGGCCATCTTCATCCCATGGATGAGTGCTTCGTACTCAGTTTCATTGTTTGATGCATTTTTTAAGTTCATCCATAGTACGTACAATAATATGTCACCTCTGTGAGATGTGAGTATTACTCCTTCTCCGGCTCCGGATGCTCTTTTGGAACCATCAAAGTACATTGTCTAGCTACTCGACATGTCTGGCAATCTCGGTTGTTCCAACTCGAGCCATTCTGATATGAAATCCGGGAGTACTTGTGACTTAACTACTTTCCATTTCTCGTAGGTTATATCTCGTGGTCCAATATCGATCCCTCACTTTGCCACTCGTCCTGTTGCATTATAATTGTCTGGTATATCTGACAGGGGTGCGCTGGATACCATGGTGATACGTCCATTTTGCATCACTATTTTATATCATAATTTTACCGCTATTCATCTATATATTTCATATTTAGAGATGATACTTATGTTATTTCATCTATTTTGCATGTTTTACAATTATTGGAGAATAATCTACCGGGACTAGATTTCTACTGGAAAAGGCACCGCCAGGATACCATATTTCTGAAGATCAGAAGAAGAAGGGGAACATCAGAGAGTTCCTGTTTCACCAGAAGACAGAGCCAACCAAGATGGGAGCTAGAGGGGGCCACCATGGGCCCACACCATGTGGTGGCACCCCCTCCTTGGTCGCGCCGCCACGCGATGGGGCTGCCCTAGCCCACCACTGGCAGCCCCCTTTCGCATACTTAATCTCCAGGGAACCCTAAGAACTGGAGAACCATCAAGGAAATATTCCGCCACCTCCTCGAGGCGGAAAACAACAAAGAGAGAAAAGCTCTCCGGCAGGGAGAAATCTGCTGGGGAAATTCCTTCCCGGAGAGGGGAAATCATCACCCTCGCCACCGTCATCGCACCGGGCATCATCAAGATCATCATCGTCATCGTCATCACCACCAACACCATCATCCTCACCATCCACCACTGTCCCACTGTAACACTTAGGGTTATATATCGTTGTTCTTCACTAGATCTCTCTCCCGGTGTGGATTGCTGATACGTCCATTTTGCATCACTATTTTATACTGTTATTCATCGATATATTTCATGTTATGATGCATTACTTATGTTATTTCATCTTATTTTGCATGTTTCATAATTTTTGGAGAATAAACACCAGGACCAGAATTCTGACGGAAAAAACATCATCGAGATAGCCTATTTTATAAGATTAGAAGAAGAGGGGGATATCGGAGAAGTCTTAGAAGTCCCGAGGTGGAAGCTAGCCAGGAGGGCAGCCCGAGGGGGGCCACATGGAGCCCACACCATGGGGTGGCGCCCCCTAGCCGCGCTGCCAGGTGTTGTGGCCACCCTGGCCCACCTCTGGTCGCCCCCTTTCGCATACTTGAACCCAGGGAACCCTAAGCCCCAGAACATCATCGAAGAAATATTCCACCGCCGCCTCGAGGCACAAAACAACAGAGAGAGAAAAGCTCTCCGGTAGGGAGAAATCTGCCGGGGAAATTCCTCCCCGGAGAGGGGGAATAATCGCCATCGTCACCGTCATCAATTCGGGCATCATTAAGATCATCATCGTCATCATCATCACCACCAGAACCATCACCCTCATCATCCACCTTCATCCCTCTGTAACGATTAGGGGTCTTTATCGTTGTTCTTCACTAGATATCTCTCTCTCGGTGTGGATTACTTGTTAGTAGTTGATGCTTGTGAGATTTATCGATGTTTACACGTTATGACCAGATTGTTGTTATACGTTATATAACCTCTGATTATGATCTATATGATGTCTTGTGAGTAGTTCATTTAGTTCTTGAGGACATGGGAGAAGTCATGATGTCAGTAGTGGAATTATGTTGAAGTAATATCTAGTGGTTTGATATTTAAGTTGTGGTGTTATTTTTCTAGTGGTGTCATGTGAACGTCGACTACATGATACTTCACCTTTATGGGCCTAGGAGGATGCATTGTGTATTTGGCTACTAATTGTGGGGTTTCCGGGGTGACAGAAACCTAAACCCCCGTTAGGAAACCAATGCACGAGGGAGTGTAGGATCCCGGAGTTTTAAGGCTGTGGTTAGATTTATCTTAATTAATTTCTTGTATTTGCGGATGCTTGCGAGGGGTATAATCACAAGTATGTATTAGTCCTAGTTGGGTAGTGCATTAGCATATGGTCACCCACACAACACCTATCGAACCAATAAATATTAATCAACCAAATGAAGCGAAAGCACTTGACGAAATTCCCATGTGTCCTCGAGAACGTTTGGTAATCATAAGTAGAACAACCGCATTGTCCTTTGCTCTCAAAAGGATTGGGCCACTCGCTGCAACTATATTTACTGTCTTTTATTTACTCGCACTTTTTTTATCTGCTATACCAAAAACCACCAAAACCCTGTTTGCTAGTGTTTACAGTGAATCCTCTATCCAACCTGCTTGTCAACACCTTCTGCTCCTCGTTGGTTTCGCACTCTTATTTATCGAAAGTACTACGATACACCCCCTATACTTGTGGGTCAACAAGACTATTTTCTGGCGCCATTTCCAGGAAGTGAAGCGCTATTGGTTAGTGGAATTGGTAAGAGAAACTTTTACTATGAGTGTTGTTTTTATTTTTGTCTACTGGTTTATTTTCTTATGGAGAATTCTTTTGGTTCTCTGTTTAGGGTTACTTCTACCATTACTGCTAGGGTAGTAGGTGACCCGTTATCTGCTGAATTAGATCCTTGTAAAATACCTATGAAAATTGTTGGACGTGTTATGGATAACTGCTATTATGGAGATGGAACTGTCCATCCCGGTGATCATTTGCTCTTTATACATGAATTATGCGATTTATTCAGGTGTGCAGGTATTACAATGAATGAAGTTAAAAGGAAATTATTCTCTTTATCGCTGAAAGGTAGATCTGCTGAATGGTTTAAATTACTGAAGAATGGCGAATCTATTGAATGGGGGGGGGATTGTACCTCTCTTTTACTCTAAATTTTATCCTTCCAGTGAGATTCATAAAGACCAGAATCAAATATATAATTTCTAGCCTCATAATGGAGAGAGTATTGCCCAGGTTTGGGGGAGAATGAAGTTATTAATGCTTAAATGTCCTGTTCATGAGCTCCCGAGTAATATTGTTATCAATAATTTTTATGCAAGGCTTTCTCCTCATGATAAGGATTTATTAGATGCTTCTTGTTCTAGATCATTCACACATATGAAGGAAGAAGCTAAATGGGATCTTCTTGACCGTATTCAAGAAAACACTGAAGGATGGGAGAATGACAAAGGTAGAAAGTCAGGTATAAATTACGATTATGAATGCATTAAAGCTTTTATGGGAACTGATGATTTCTCTAACGTTGGTCTTGATTCCCAAATCTTTGCAAATTTTCTTAAAGCCTTTGCCTCCTATCTTGATATTCCTAAAAAGGAATTCATCAAGTACCATGCACCTTATAAAGATATTGTTCCTGCTAAAAATATAGAAGTGCATGTTGTTAATCCTGATGTTCCCGAGCCTTTATTGAGAAAATGTCTTTCCCTGCTAAGGTAAAAGAACACTCTATTGCACCTAGTGTGGTTAACAAGAGCATAAATAAATCTATTGAACCTAATGAACAAATAACTGTTGAACCCGCTGTAACAATAGTGAAAGACCTTGTTTGTGGAAATGTAGAGGATGAACATATTGTCTTTTGTGAAAATGCTTCTAATATTGTCTCACATCCCAATAGATCTAAGAAAACTAGTGTTCCTGTGCTTTCTGTTAAGATTTTTGATCATTGCTATTATGGTTTGTGTGACATTGGTGCAAGTTCTAGTGCTATTCCTTATGAGATTTATAAAGAAATTATGCATGAAATTGGTTCTTGTGAGCTTGAAGATATTGATGTGGTTATTCAGCTTGCTAATAGAGAAACTATCTTTCCAATTGGTATTGTTAGAGATGTGGAAGTTTTATGTGGTAAGACTAAATAGCCTACTGATTTTCTAGTGTTAGGTAAGGCTGCTAGTAAAACTTGCCCTATTATTTTTGGTTGACCTTTTCTTGAACACTTGTGGTGTTATTGTAGATTGTAAGAGGGAGAAGATATTGACTAAATTTGATGGAAATCTTATGAGTTCAATTTCTCCAAATTTGCTAAAGCACCTTATGAATCTGAATTGCCTAATGAGAATTTTAGAGTTGAACAAATTGCCTCTATTGCTCTTGCTCCTAACAATGCTTTGCAGCAATATATGGAGGACCATGAAAGTGAGGTCTTTATGGAAGAGAGAAATGAGATTGACGATATTCTTCTTCGTCAACCGGTGATACTGAAACATAATTTACCCGTGGAAGACTTGGATACCACATTAACACCCAAGGAGGATCCCGTTTTTGATTAAAAACCTTTGACCGATGATCTTAAATATGCTTATATTGATGATAAGAAAATATATCATGTTATTATTAGTGATAAACTTTCTGGTGAAGAAGAGGAAAGATTATTGGGAATATTGAAGAAACACCGTGGAGCTATTGGATATACTCTTGATGATTTGAAGGGGATTTCTCCCTCTATATGTCAGCATGTTACTAATATTGAACCTGATGCAAAGCCAATAGTTAAACATCAACGCCGTTTAATTCCTAAGATGAAGGAAGGGGTAATAAAATGAGGTATTAAAACTCCTTGATGCTGGTATTATTTTCCTATTACTGATAGTAGACGGGTGAGACCTGTGCATTGTGTCCCTAAGAAGGGAGGAATGACTGTTGTGCCTAATGAAAATAATGTAGTAGTACAGCCCATCATAGGCTATACTTTTGTGTGTGGTACTGGCCCCTGGACTGTTCACCAGCACACACAGCACAGATAGTAATCAAAGGAAACAAATGTATTGAATACTATCGAATATCCAGAGTAAAGTAATTTATTACAAACTGCATAGCGAAGTGCTAGCTCAAAAAATTATTAAACACACAACAAGGCAGCGGTAGACCTCCATCTTCTTGTTTGCAAGCCACAGGCGAACAAAGGTTGATGTGAAGCCTCGAAAACCTACGAAAGCTAATCCGAATCCGAATAACCTTCACGTTGAAATATGCAGCCCCCAAAAAGGAGGTCAGATCATTCTGAGCAATGATGGCAAGTGACACTATGGTGGTATAATAAATGGCAAGTGCTAATCTACATGCATATTTGTCTGGTGGAGTTTCTAGGCTATTTTGCGTAAAGGCATTTGACCTATCATTTATTAGAAATTAGATTTTTCACATAATTGGACACTTTGGTTGATAGAAAAGTGCTCCTACCCTTTGGATTAGCACACTGAAACACCATCAGGCACTTCTCCAATAACCCATAGTCAAATTATTAGTAACCAATAAAACAATAATGAGCGAGATATGTCATGTTTCCCATCTAGTTGTTGAATTGTTCCTAACCAATGGAAAACGGCTAAGATCTTAGTTTTAACACTCGCGAGGTTTGTGCCCTTTACCCGTGTTGCCCAATCGACCCCAAACACCATGATACACCATTAGTACCACGGAAGGAAAGAAGATTAAGCCATAACTCATAAGAGGTATATCCCCAAACCCTCCACGCACCGGACCATCCTACCACTATTCTACATCTCTGGACACATTGGGTTCGAGTCACCACAACCTACAAATTATGTCTAGCCCATACTAATATGAAACACGGCTGCACGCAAGAACAACTACATAAAGAAACTAAACATAATCTCAAGATACTGGGCGGCGGTCCCCACCAAACTTTGTACTCTGATGACATGCTAGCAATCCGCCCAGTGGTTAATTAATTATCATGTTGTTTTCATAAGCAATTAAAATAACGAGCAATACTTTAACATGATAATAAACCCAACCACGATATCTATAGCATGGCTAAGCAATCTACAAGTACGATGGTTGCCTAACAATGGATGCTACAATCTAGGGTAACCTATGATCACTCCACTTGGGTGTTAGTGAAGCAATCTCTATAACATCTAGCATAGCGATATCACTCAACTCCTAATCATGCATAACTACTATAAAGATCTAATGCATATAGTAAAATAGAGGGTTTATGCGTGTCACTTGCCTTGACAACACGTGCAGCTGTTCAAACAATCCTCGCAACCACACTCGTTGTAATCGTTGTAATCTACACGTTGCAATCGACATACATAAGCAACAAAACATAACAATATGCAATACATGCATGCATGAAAGTTTAGTGATACAAAAATAGATCTACTATTATCCTCTGGTTATTAATGACATGTATGACGCTAGGAAAGTGTTTTTGTTGCAAAGAAAATAATTAAAGCAATTTTAATGATTTAATAGTGCTAGATTAAGAACATGGAAGATTTAATTCGAATTATGCATCTACACAAGTTAATGATATTTTTCCTGAATAGATCTAATCAAAACAAGATCATACAAAAAGGATTTGGTGAATTTCGAGGTACGATTGATTTTATATGATTTAAATAGCCCAAAAAGCATAATTGAAAACAGAAAATAATTATAGATCAAAACATAAATTTGATTGCGTAGATGGATAGATCTCAATTTTCTCTTTCGTTTGGTATATTACATGCGCAAAACGGAGTTACGTATCTAAAGATATTGAATTTACAAAATTTAAACAAAATCTGGAAATTTTAAAACAAAAAAAAACGGAATTTACCGGGTGTTGACTGGCGCTGACGCAGGCATGACATCAGCACGACGTCAGCGCGGGCGTTGACCGCGGTCAGATCTGATCTGTGCCGTCGGATTTGGATCGCGTCGGGGGCTCACCGGCGGCGGCGCAGTCGTGGATGGCGGTGGCGTTGTGGTCGTCCTCCGGCGAGGGCGCGGGCACCGTCGTGCTCGTCTCCTCCTCGCGAGCTCGGGGGTGGTGGCGGCTGGGGTCGTGGAGGCGGGAGTCGCCGGCAGCGTGGCCTCCCGTGCGGTGGCGACGGAGAAACGGCGACGGCGGCTAGGTTTCGAGTCGGCGCGGGCGTCGAGGTGGTGTGGACGTCGAGGCCCGGGGGGCGCGGTATATATAGGGGGCGGGGTGGCGTGCGGGAGGGGTTGGCCGGGGCGGATTCGGCGCGGAATCCGCGCCGCGGCGGTTGCCGGCTCCGAATCGGAGGGGATTCCGGCGAGGGTGACGTCAGCGCTGACGTCGTGGGCTGGGCCCACGCGTCAGCGGGCGCGGTGTTTTTTTTTGATCGAAAGCTTCCGCGACGGGGTGTTGCGGGCTGGCTGGGCTGGGCTGGCCCATTCCGCGCCGCGCTGCGAGCGCGCGCTTGGCTGGCTCGGCCGGCCCGTTCTTTTTCTTTTTTTTAATCCAAAAACCAAAATATTCATACTTTTAAAATACAACTCCAAAAAGGGTCAAACCAATTTCAAAAATTTTGAAATTTGAAAACCTATCAACCTAGGTTATTTTGAAGGGGATTTTTGGGAAAGATAAAAAATAATAAAATAACTTGGCTTATAATGCCTTAAAGAAGAATTTGATTTCTTTCAAACATGATTTATTTTGTGGGTTCAAATGCAACAAGCAAAAATGCAATTTTTGAAACATGCCATGCTATGCATATGCTCTAAATGCAAAACATTCCAAATGTAAGATTTGGGATGTTACAGACTAACCCCCTTAAGATGAAGCTCGTCCTCGAGCTTCGGAGTGACTAGCAAATAGGTGTGGGTGGTCTTCTCGAAGATCCTCCTCTCGTTCCCACGTAGCCTCCTCTTCGGTGTGATGGTTCCACTGAACCTTGCAAAACTTGATCGTCTTGGTCCGTGTCATTCTCTCCATTTTATCCAAAATTCTGAAGGGTTTTTCCTCATACGTGAGATCACTCTCCAACTGAACCTCCTTCAGCGGAATTGTATCCCTTAATGGTGTATCTACCATTTATGGGTGACACCTCTTGAATTGAGATACATGGAATACGTCATGGACATTAGACAATCCCTCTGGCAATTCCAACTGGTAGGCTACTTCTCCCTTGCATGACAGAACCTTATACGGTCCAATGAAACACGGTGCTAGCTTTCCCTTAATTCCAAAGCGCTTAACTCCGCGCAGTGGCGATACTCTTAGATATGCCCTATCACCAATCTCGTAGGTCACTTCCCTACGCTTTGAATCAGCATAACTCTTCTGCCTTGATTGAGCTACCTTCAACCTATCGCGAATCAGTCTCACCTTCTCCTCAACGTCGTTGATAAGGTCGAGACCAAAGAAACTACGTTCTCCTACTCCATCCCATAACAAAGGAGTCCTGCACTTCTTGCCATATAGTGCTTCGAATGGGGCCATCTCTATGCTAGACTGATAGCTATTGTTGTAGGAAAACTCTGCGTAAGACAAACTCTCATCCCAACTAGATCCATAATCCAGAGCGCAAGCTCTCAACATATCCTCTAGAATCTGGTTCACTCTCTCTGTCTGACCATCCGTCTGAGGGTGAAATGCTGTGCTGAACTCTAGTCTTGTTCCTAATGTTTCATGCAACTGACGCCAGAAATGTGATGTGAACTGTGTTCCTCTATCAGACACAATTCCCTTTGGTACTCCATGTGCAGAGACGATCCTACTCATGTATAGCTTAGCCAATTTGGCGCTAGTGTAGGTGGTCTTCACTGGTATGAAATGAGCCACCTTAGTCAAGTGATCGACCACTACCCAAATAGAATCATAGCCAGACCTAGTTCTAGGCAATCCGGTGATAAAATCCATTCCAATCTTATCCCATTTCCAATCTGGTATTGGTAATGGCTGCAATAATCCTGCCGGCTTCTGATGCTCAGATTTTACTCTACTGCACACATCACACAATGCAATGTACTCCGCGATGTCCTTCTTCAAGTTATTCCACCAAAATCTTTCCTTCAGATCCATGTACATCTTGGTATTCCCTGGGTGAATGGAATATGGTGAGTCATGAGCTTCTTGGAATATCAGCTTTCTAATTTCAGGATCCTGCGGTACACAAATACGCTTCCCGAACCATAATGTACCATCGACATCCTCATGAAACTCCTTCATCTTTCCTTCGCTCATTTTCTCTCTTATTTCCTTTATTTCTTCGTCATCCTTCTGGCCTCCCTTGATCTTGTCCATCAGTGTTGGCGTTACCTCCATGGTTGCCAAATACCCTTCATTCACTAATTCCAAACGGAGAGACTTGAATTGTTCACACAATTCATCTAGTAACTCCCTTGCAGTGAGTCCATTCACATATCCCTTGCGACTTAATGCGTCTGCCACAACATTAGCCTTCCCTGGGTGGTATTGGAGATTCAAATTGTAGTCCTTTATCAACTCCAACCATCTCCTCTGCCTCATATTCAGTTCCTTTTGAGTGAAGATATACTTCAAACTCTTGTGATCCGTAAAGATGTCACATCTTTTGCCCATGAGGTAATGTCTCCATGTCTTGAGGGCATGTACGACTGAAGCTAGCTCTAAATCATGAGTCGGATAATTCTTCTCGTGATTTTTGAGCTGTCGTGATGCGTATGCAACTACTCTCCCATCTTGCATCAATACACTACCCATTCCTCGACGTGAAGCGTCACAGTACACCTGGAAATCCTTCTGGAGATCCGGTAAGCATAGAACTGGTGCTGTTACTAGTCGTTGCTTCAGTTCTTGGAAATTAGTTTCACAATCCTCAGTCCATAAGAACTTCTTTTCCTTCTTCAGCAATTCTGTCATTGGTTTAGCTATCTTGGAGAAATTCTCAATGAACCTACGGTAATATCCCGCAAGTCCTAAGAAGCTCCGGATATCCTTCGCATTCTTTAGTGATTCCCACTCAGTTACAGCTGATACTTTGGCTTGGTCTACTGCAATACCATCTCCTGACACCACGTGTCCTAGGAATCCTACTGTATTCAACCAAAACTCACATTTTCCAAACTTAGCATATAACTTATGTTCCCTTAGCTTTCCAAGAATCAAACGTAGGTGTCCTCCATGCTCCTCTTCATTCTTGGAGTATACTAGAATATCATCTATGAATACCACCACAAACTTATCCAAGAACTCCATGAACACATTGTTCATCATGCTCATAAAGTATATCGGGGCATTGGTCAATCCAAAAGACATGACGGTGTATTCATATAGACCATACCTTGTTGTAAAGGCGGTCTTTGGAATATCCTCCTTCCTAATCTTCAGTTGGTGATATCCAGATCGCAAATCGATCTTAGAGAACACACTAGCTCCCTTCAGCTGATCAAACAAGTCATTGATGTTGGGGAGTGGGTATTTGTTCTTTATCGTCACCTCATTCAGTGAACGATAGTCCATAACTAGACGCTGTGTCTTATCCTTCTTCTCCACAAACAAAACTGGTGCTCCCCATGACGAGGAACTCCGCTGAATGAACCCTTTATCCAACTGCTCTCTAAGTTGTTTCTTGAGTTCCTTCAGTTCATCCACATCCATCTTATATGGCCTCTTAGCTATAGGTCATGTTCCCGGTATCAAGTCAATGACAAACTCGATGTCCCTATCAGGTGGCATTCCTGGTAGTTCTTCCGAAAACACGTCGGGGTACTCCTTCACTATGGGTACATCCTCTAGGCTAACCCTCTTAAGAGAATTTAACTTGGTATCATTAAGAACGTGAGTGGACCTATATCTGATTCGTCTTCCTTCAGGTGTCGTGAGTGTGATCGTTCTCCTGGCACAATCTATCTGACCTTCATATTTTGCCATCCAATCCATTCCAATAATCACATCTAAACCTTGTGAATCCAACACTATGAGATCTGTGGGGAAAGTGTGTGATCCTATAGATAAGGATAGTAGGCGACACCCCTGGGTTGATAGCATTTCCCCACCTGGAGAACTAATTCTAATGGACCTCTTAAGAACCTCAGTAGCTAGCTTATTTCTATCCACAAATGCCCTTGATATGAATGAATGCGATGCTCGAGTATCAAATAGTACGAGTGCAATGTAAGTATTAACCAAGAACTTACCGAGCACGAGGTCTGGTTCAGCTTGCACTTCCTCCACGTTCACGTGGTTAATTGTTGCCTTCTGGGACATATTGGCCTTGGTTCCATCTACGGCCTTCTCCTCAGTGCACCTGTCAGCGAAGTGTCCCGTTTTCTTGCATTTGTAGCATTGCACCTGGCTAAGGTCCTTCTTGAAGGGGTGGTTGTGGTTGTGGTTGCGGTTCTGTCGTTGCCTCCCTGGTACTGGTTGTTGCCTCTGTAGCCACTATTATTGTGACCATTCCCTCCATTGTGCTGGTGACCTCCACGGTGGTTGTGCCCATTTCCTCCAGTCCTGTGCTGTCCAGAATTTCCACCGTTGTCGTGGTGAGTGCGTATCCTCTGGTGTGTGCCTGAGCTGTGGTTTCCTCCCATGTGTTTCCTCTTGCGCTTCTCAGCCTGCTTGTGTTTGCCCTCCAGTATGATGGCCTTGTCAATGAGTGACTGGAAGTTAGTGATATGAACCACTGACAGTTGAATGGCCAGCTCATCATTGAGTCCATCGAGGAACTTCTCGCGCCTCTTAGCATCGGTGTCCACATCCTCTGGTGCATAGCGAGCTAAGTTTCTAAACTCATCTATGTACTCAGTAACTGAGCGATGGTACTGTCGCAGGTTGCGGAATTCCCTCCTCTTGAGACTCATCACTCCCGACGAGACATGGGCGTTGCGGAATCCCTCTTGAAACATATCCCAGGTGACCTCCTCAATGGGGTGGGTTATCTGATAATTATCCCACCAGGAAGCAGCTTGTCCCTCCAGTAAGTGAGCGGCAAACCTCACTTTCTCTTCCTCGCTGCAACCAATAGTCACTAGGTCCTTGCTCACAGAACGCAGCTAATCAAGAGCAAGCATGGGCTCAGATGCACTAGAGAACTTTTCTGGCCTCATCCTCAGGAAACGAGTGAGCATGTCCACCTGTGGTGGTGGTGGTGGAGGATTGTTGTTGTTGTGGGTGATGTACTGGGCCATCAGTTGGGCTAGCTGGGTCACTGCATTCTCCATGTTGTTGTTATTGTTCTCCTATTCCTCGTTATTGCGGCTGGTGTCGCGGCGGGGAGCCATCTAAAGGTTAACATAGACGAGTTTAGATGGATAGGACTAAGGAGAAAAGCTACCCATACTATATATGAACCAAACAACACTTAGCAATCATCAATCAAACCAATCAAACACTTTACATAGCTTTTAGAAAATAGGCCTAAAATTCCTGCGAAATTTGAGGTACTTAATGTTTACAAAACTTATTGAAAATACTCAAACTACTATTGCCATACCACAACTTTTAGTATGGTCAAACCTATCACGATTTATTTCCTAACGAAGACTAATGGTGGGCTAACTATCTACTTTCGGGAGCGCTTGCCACTTGGAGATTTCACTCCCTTCTTCCTCTTGCGATCCTCATTCACGTCATAGTCCTCATCATCCGTGTCTTCATCATCCTTCTAATCTTCCACCTCCTCTGGATCTTCTTCCTCTTCTTCAGGGCCTTCCACTTTGATCTCCTCATCACAGCTCTTCTCACTATCCTCTCGACTAGGTGGTAGCGGTAGTGGAGGTGGTTGAAGGAGCTCCTCGGGTAAGTCCACGCTAATCCCATTCCTTGTGAGTATGTGATCCTTCTCCACTAGCTCCATGGTGAGCCTAGTGTCACTAGCCTTGAAGTTCTCTATCTGGGCCTTGAGTGCGTCCATCTGAGCATTGAGGGCATTCAGTTGGGCGTTGAGAGCGGTGATCTCCTGTGCTTGGTGATAGACGGTGGCCCTTGCCTCCTCACTATCCATCAAGTTCTTACGAGCACGATCCTCCATTCTAGCGTTATAAGACTCCAAATCCTCCACGTGCTTCTGCATCCTGGTCTTGTCTGGATCGTAGCTCACCATGACTTGTCCATCTTCACTCCTCTTCCCAAAATCTCCATAGATGGAATCTTCAGGTATCTGGTCACGGTAGTCATGGTTTAGCCGTGCCAGTGCATTCTTCATGGATGCGACAAGTCCCTCTTCCCAACTGGAGTAGACGTCCTTGTAGATGAGAACTTGGGCTTCACCATCCACAATACCCATCACAATGGTGGTCTTGAGGTTCCACCTCTTGTCTCCTGGAACGTTGCTATCCATCTTGTAGCCTTCAATCTTCGGTAAGAAGAATCCCAACAGCTTGGTTAGGTTTGCAAGCTCGTTCTCGAACTCCACGTCCGAATTCTCCTCAACATGGTAGACTTCTTCAGTACTCATCTATAGAAAGGTAAGAGTGGAAGTTAGAAAAGACAAGTGGTATAAGACGAAAGGTAATGAATGTAAAGATAGAAGGTAAAGTAAAATTTTCATCCTATGGCTTCCTATTCCAAACTTAGGTTTTCGAGCCTACAGTCAACATTTGCTCTGATACCATCTGTAGTTGTACATCCCATCATAGGCTATACTTTTGTGTGTGGTACTGGCCCCTGGACCGTTCACCAGCACACACAGCACAGATAGTAATCAACGGAAAACAAATGTATTGAATACTATCGAATATCCAGAGTAAAGTAATTTATTACAAACTACGTAGCGAAGTGCTAGCTCAAAAAATTATTAAACACACAGCAAGGCAGCGGTAGACCTCCATCTTCTTGTTTGCAAGCCACAGGCGAACAAAGGTTGATGTGAAGCCTCGAAAACCTACGAAAGCTAATCCGAATCCGAATAACCTTCACGTTGAAATATGCAGCCCCCAAAAAGGAGGTCAGATCATTCTGAGCAATGATGGCAAGTGACACTATGGTGGTATAATAAATGGCAAGTGCTAATCTACATGCATATTTGTCTGGTGGAGTTTCTAGGCTATTTTGCGTAAAGGCATTTGACCTATCATTTATTAGAAATTAGATTTTTCACATAATTGGACACTTTGGTTGATAGCAAAGTGCTCCTACCCTTTGGATTAGCACACTGAAACACCATCAGGCACTTCTCCAATAACCCATAGTCAAATTATTAGTAATCAATAAAACAATAATGAGCGAGATATGTCATGTTTCCCATCTAGTTGCTGAATTGATCCTAACCAATGGAACACGGCTAATATCTTAGTTTTAACCCTCGCGAGGTTTGTGCCCTTTACCCGTGTTGCCCAATCGACCCCAAACACCATGATACACCATTAGTACCACGGAAGGAAAGAAGATTAAGCCATAACTCATAAGAGGTAGATCCCCAAACCCTCCACGCACCGGACCATCCTACCACTATTCTACATCTCTAGACACGTTGGGTTCGAGTCACCACAACCTACAAATTATGTCTAGCCCATACTAATATGAAACACGGCTGCACGCAAGAACAACTACATAAAGAAACTAAACATAATCTCAAGATACTGGGCGGCGGTCCCCACTAAACTTTGTACTCTGATGACATGCTAGCAATCCGCCCAGTGGTTAATTAATTATCATGTTGTTTTCATAAGCAATTAAAATAACGAGCAATACTTTAACATGATAATAAACCCAACCACGATATCTATAGCATGGCTAAACAATCTACAAGTACGATGGTTGCCTAACAATGGATGCTACAATCTAGGGTAACCTATGATCACTTCACTTGGGTGTTAGTGAAGCAATCTCTATAACATCTAGCATAGCGATATCACTCAACTCCTAATCATGCATAACTACTATAAAGATCTAATGCATATAGTAAAATAGAGGGTTTATGCGTGTCACTTGCCTTGACAACACGTGCAGCTGTTCAAACAATCCTCGCAACCACACTCGTTGTAATCGTTGTAATCTACACGTTGCAATCGACATACATAAGCAACAAAACATAACAATATGTAATACATGCATGCATGAAAGTTTAGTGATACAAAAATAGATCTACTATTATCCTCTGGTTATTAATGACATGTATGACGCTAGGAAAGTGTTATTGTTGCAAAGAAAATAATTAAAGCAATTTTAATAATTTAATAGTGCTAGATTAAGAACATGCAAGATTTAATTCGAATTATGCATCTACACAAGTTAATGATATTTTTCCTGAATATATCTAATCAAAACAAGATCATACAAAAAGGATTTGGTGAATTTCGAGATACGGTTGATTTTATATGATTTAAATAGCCCAAAAAGCATAATTGAAAACAGAAAATAATTATAGATCAAAACATAAATTTGATTGTTTAGATGGATAGATCTCAATTTTCTCTTTCGTTTGGTATATTACATGCGCAAAATGGAGTTACGGATCTAAAGATATTGAATTTACAAAATTTAAACAAAATCTAGAAATTTTAAAACGAAAAAAAAACCCGGAATTGACCGGGTGTTGACTGGCGCTGACGCAGGCATGACGTCAGCACGACGTCAGCGCGGGCGTTGACCGCGGTCAGATCTGATCTGTGCCCAGATTGGATCGCGTCGGGGGCTCACCGGCGGCGGCGCAGTCGTGGATGGCGACGGCGTTGTGGTCGTCCTCCGGCGAGGGCGCGGGCACCGTCGTGCTCGTCTCCTCCTCGCGAGCTCGGGGGTGGTGGCGGCGGGGGTCGTGGAGGCGGGAGTCGCCGGTGGCGTGGCCTCCCGTGCGGCGGCGGCGGCGGAGAAACGGCGGCGGCGGCTAGGTTTCGAGGCGGCGCGGGCGTCGAGGTGGTTTGGACGTCGAGGCCCGGGGGGCGCAGTATATATAGGGGGCGGGGTGGCGTGTGGGAGGGGTTGGCCGGGGCGGAATCCGCGCCGCGGCGGTTGCCGCCTCCGAATCGGAGGGGATTCTGGCGAGGGTGACGTAAGTGCTGACGTCGTGGGCTGGGCCCACGCGTCAGCGGGCACGGTGTTGTTGTTGTTGTTTTTTTTTTATCGAAAGCTTCCGCGACGGGGCGTTGCGGGCTGGCTGGGCTGGGCTGGCCCATTCCGCGCCGCGCTGCGAGCGCGCGCTGGGCTGGCTCGGCCGGCCCGTTCTTTTTCTTTTTTTTAATCCAAATACCAAAATATTCATAACTTTTAAAATACAACTCCAAAAAAGGTCAAACCAATTTCAAAATTTTTGAAATTTGAAAACCTATCAACCTAGGTTATTTTGAAGGGGATTTTTGGAAAAGATAAAAATAATAAAATAACTTGGCTTATAATGCCTTAAAGAAGAATTTGATTTCTTTCAAACATGATTTATTTTGTGGGTTCAAATGCAACAAGCAAAAATGCAATTTTTGAAACATGCCATGCTATGCATATGCTCTAAATGCAAAACATTCCAAATGTAAGATTTGGGATGTTACAAATAATGAGCTTATTCCTCAAAGATTAGTAGTTGGTTATAGAATGTGCATTGATCTTAGGAAAGTTAACAAGGTTACTAAGAAATATCATTATCTTTTACCTTTTATTGATCAAATGCTAGAGATGTCGTCTAAGAAAACTCAGTTTTGCTTTCTTGATGGTTATTCTGGGTTTTCTCAAATTGCTGTTAGGAAGAAAGATCAAGAGAAAACAACCTTTACATGTCCTTATGGTACTTATGCTTATAAACGTATGCCTTTTGGTTTGTGTGATGCTCCTGCTACATTTCAAAGACGTATGTCTACTATTTTTCATGGTTTTTGTGAAGAAATTGTGGAAGTATTCATGGAAGATTTCTCCGTCTATGGAACTTCTTTTGATAATTGCTTTCACAACCTTGATAAAGTTTTACAGAGATGTGAGGAAACTAATCTTGTTCTTAATTGGGAGAAATGCTACTTTATGGTGAATGAAGGAATTGTTCTTGGACATAAAATTTCTGAAAGAGGTATTGAAGTTGAGAGAGCTAAAGTGGAAGAAATAGAGAAAATGCCCTGTCCTAGGGATGTTAAAGGTATTCGTAGTGTTCTTGGTCATGCTGGTTTTTATAGGAGGTTTATTAAAGATTTCTATAAAATATCAAAGCCTCTTAGTAATCTTCTTCAAAAAGACGTACCTTTTGTTTTTGATGATGATTGTAAGGAAGCTTTTGAAACTTTAAAGAAGGCTTTAACTACTGCTCCTATTGTTCAACCACATGATTGAAATTTGCCTTTTGAAATTATGTGTGATGCTAGTGATTTTGCTGTTGGTGCTGTTTTCGGACAACGAGTAGATAAGAAATTGAATGTTATTCATTATGCTAGTAAGACTCTTGATGCTTCTCATAAGAATTATGCTACTAATGAGCAAGAGTTCTTAGATGTAATCTTTGCTTGTGACAAGTTTAGACCTTATATTGTTGATTCAAAAGTTACTATTCATACTGATCGTGTTGCTATTAGATACCTTATGGAAAAGAAAGATGATAAGCCTAGGCTTATTAGATGGGTGTTGCTTTTACAAGAGTTTGATTTGCATATTGTGGATAGGAAGGGTGCTAAAAATCATGTTGCTGATAACTTGTCTAGATTGGAAAACATTGCTTATGACCCTATTCCTGTTAATAATATTTTTCCCAATAAACATTTGGCTGCAATAAAGGTAAACTCCCAAGATAGTCCATGGTGTGCTGATTATGCTAACTTTATTGTTTCAAGTATTTGCCTCCAACATTTACAGCTCAACACTTATATAAAAAAGGAGTAGATGGTATTATGAGAAGATGTGTTCCGGATCATGAACAACATGAAATATTGGGAAAGTGCCATGGTAGTGCTTATGGAGGACACCACACTGGAGATAGAACCACACAAAAGGTTCTACAATCAGGTTTCTATTGGCCTACTCTCTTTAAATATGCACGTACATTTGTTTTATCTTGTGATGAATGTCAAAGAGTTGGTAATATTTCTAGACGTAATGAAATGCATATGAGTTATTCTCTTGTTATTGAACCTTTTGATTGTTAGGGATTTGACTTTATGGGTCCTTTTCCTCCATCGAATGGTTACACTCATATTCTTGTTGTTGTTGATTATTTACTAAATAGGTAGAAGCTATACCTACAAAAAGTGCTAATGGTGAGACCTCTTTTAAAATGTTTAAAGATGTTAGTTTCCCTAGGTTTGGTGTACCTAGATATTTTATGACTGGTGGAGGTTCTCACTTTATTCATGGTGGTTTAAGAAAAACCCTTTCTAAATAAGATGTTAATCATAGAATTGCCTCAGCTTATCATCCTCAAACCAGTGGGCAAATAGAATTGTCAAATAGAGAAATTAAATCTATCTTGCAAAAGACTGTTAATAAATCTAGGAAGAATTGGTATGACAAGTTGAATGATGCTTTATGGGCTTATAGAACTTCTTATAAAAATCCTATGGGTATGTCTCCTTATAAAATGGTTTATGAAAAGCTTGTCACTTGCCTTTAGAATTAGAACACAAAGCTTATTGGGAAGTGAAAAAACTTAATAAAGACTTAAACTTGTTGGTAAGAAAAGAATGCTTGATTTGAATCATCTAGATGAATGGAGATGTGAAGCTTATGAAAATGGTAGGCTCTTTAAAGAGAAAGTTAAACAATGGCATGATAGGAGAATTCTTAAAAAAGAGTTTCATGTTGGTGAGAAAGTTTTATTGTATCGGTCTTGTCTCAGATTTTTTGCAGGAAAATTACTCTCCAGATGGGAAGGACCTTATATTATTGAAGAGGTGTATCGTTCGGGTTCAATCAAAATTGCTTCCCTCAAAGATAACACTACACAAGTGGTAAATGGGAAAAGACTTAAACATTATATTTCCGAGGATTCTTATGATGAAGATGTTGATATTATTCAAGTATTGACTCCAGAGAAGTTCATTAGAGAGAAGATTCTAGAATCTGCAGAGTCTGTTTTTGAACAGGTAACAATTCTGATAATAAAAAATTCGCGGATGACTTTCCAAGTTATAAATTATTGGTTTTTGGAAAATATGAAAAATATCGAGCCGAAGAAGGGTAGGAGATGGTGCCCGAGGAAACCACACCACCTGGGGGCGCGGGCCCACCCCTGGCCGCGCCACCCTATGGTGTGGGCTCCCCGGAGCCCCTCTCCGACTCATTTTGACCTGGACTTTCCTTTCATTATGTATGTTTCTTATATTTAACCCCCCAGACCCTCCAATGTCCGTATATCGTTTTCTCGTCGTGTTTCTTTTTCGACCTGTTTCTGCCAGGATCTGTTTTCGGTTTTAGAAGCACCATGGTCTCCGCCAACAACAACAAAGGGAAGGGGCCGAAGGAAGATGATCTCCAAGACCGGAAGCCGGGGGAGGAGATCGAGAGTGGAGCTGAAGGAGATGTAGAAGAAGACTCGCGAGTGCATCCACGTGCTACCGTCGCAAGCATTGGAGTAGTAGCAAAGCCCTTCAAGTTCAAGCAAGGATCACGGATGATCACTGGAGGGAAGGTCCCACGTCACTGCCTCGACCCATGGATACCACTTCCACGTATTAAGAGACCTTTCCATACTTTAATTCATGAGTATCAATCTATGAGGGTACCCGAGGCAAAGTTACCTTCTTGCTGGTCTATGGATCGTTCTAACCATGCAGATGAAGGAAGCTCTCGATCTAAGGAAGTGTGGGGGAAAAATCTTAACGGCTGGAATTCACCGTATGACAAGCACGCAAACCGTATTGAGCACAATACGGAGATGATGCGTATGCTTATGTTCGCAATTGAAGATTTGAAGAAAGCAATTATAAAGCTCATTGAGAAGGACTCACCACCACCACCATCAAAGAATTAATTCGTCATTGGTATTGGCATCCCCTTGGCTTGTTCCAATGTAACAGCCCAAGTATGAAAACTACCCTATAGAATGTTTGATTTCTTGTTACTTAAGTATTGCATCATGTCATCATATTGTTCCATGTTGTTTGCATTTGTTCTTATTTGTTGCAATTGTTTTCCACTGTTTTCACAACTCAAATTCAAACCTTATTCAAACAATGTTTTCATACTTGTTCTGTTACAATTTTTGGAATAAAAATAACAAATGAAAACAACCAAATTGTTCCTTTTTATTCCATGTTGCTAACTCCTAAAATTGTTGGTCTTAATCAAACAATTAAATTCAACAATTAATTTCAAATCATTTCAAATCCAAATCAAATCCTCAAAGCATCAATCAATTTGATTTTATAACAAATCTCCAAAACCATCAAACTCATTTTTAATCAACTTAAATCATAGGGTTCACCCTATTAAAAGTTGTTTCCAATAATGTTTTCCTAATACAAAAATCATTCAAATTGGTTTAAATCCCAAACAGCAATTATTTTCAAACTTTCTGTAAAACAAAAACTTGGCAGTGTTTTCTTTTAATCTAATTAACTTAACCTCATTTTTTCCTACAATTTTACTAACCTAAAATATCTCCTTTTCCTTCCATTTGGTTTTCAGCAAAAAAAAATAATAAAAACAGAAAACAGAAAAATAGAGAAGAGAGAGGGAGAAAACCTGCCCAGCCCATCTTCCCTTACAGCCCAACCTACCCCCTCCTTGGCCCATACCGGTTCGGAGCTGTCGCTGTCGTCCTCCTTCAGCTCTGTACGAACTGCACGCCACCGTCGATCGCTCCATGCCCTCCTCGATGCTCGCCGTACAAGCTCCCAGGGCCTATATCTAACCTACCTCCCCCACCTGCTAACCCTAGAGCCTAGCCTAACCCTAGTTCCTTCCCATCGCCGCCACTCTCCTCTCTGCTAACTCTTCCTCCTCTGAACCCTACGAACACCACCGTCAGAGAACCACCGAACCCCACCGTCAAACCGCCGCCCATCCCGTCGCCTCGGCCGTCCTAGGGCTGAACCCACCACGGGAATGGAACCGTGGTGGTTCACCCTCGCCCGTCGCGTCCTCGTCGCTTGCCGGGAAGCCCCACGGCGACCGCGCCGTCGCCGGAACCCCCGCTGTTTTCCTGCTCGTCTTCTGAAACGACGACGACCGCAGCAGGTTCGCCCTGTCCTGTTCCCTCTCCTCTCCCTCCTGGTTCCTCTCCGTGGCACACACGCGCATGCACGTATCAGCACCCACCCGAGCACGCACTGCAGTCGAGCAGCGAGTAAGCCCCGATCGCCGCCGGCGTGTTACCATCGTCCGCTATTTGGTTCGTCAGGTTCAGAAACGGCAGAACTGAATCAAGGTTCAGTTAACCTCAGTAGCAAGGATATCTTCCAACGCGCCCTACACCTGTCACGAAACGCACCGAGCCGCACTGGCTATCGCCCACTGCGCGGAAGCGCTTGGTCGTGGGTTCGATACCCGGCCGCGCCACACCTTTTTTCGGGAATTTTTCCCTAAGCAGTGACCCCACCTGTAAGCCCCTCGTGCGCCACGTGAGCACAGAGAGGCCCTGGGCCCTACCTGGCAGCGTGTGTGTATAATTCCTGCTCGGTAACAAAAGTTCAAATCGAATCTGTTTAAATTCCAATTTCTTTTAAATGGGCAGAATAAACACCTAACTTGAAAATTCAATAACTTTTAATATATGAATCCAATAAATACAAACTTTATATGTTTATTGCTCCAAATTTCATAATCTTTCCAAATAACTTATTTGTGTTCTGTTTTGAATTTTCCAAATACATTTAAAATTCAAATTGGAATAATTCAAATGCTAGTTAATAAAATCAATAACTAATTATTCATTAATCCAATAAATGCAAATAAAATATGTTTTCCATACCATTTTGAATAACCTATTCAAATATAATTTTTGTTTCCTGTTTTGAATAATTTAAATTGCCTAAATAATTTAATCCTTATTTAATTCAATTAAATTTGATAAAATCATAACTTGCTTAATATAAAATATTTTTGGACATGCAAAATATGTTTTCAAACCACCAAAGTGTGAACTTTGCAAATGTGAATTTGAAATTATGTTTTGACTAAATAAAATTCAATTAATATTCAAACTTGCTTTAAATTCAATTAAAACTTGTTTAATATTGTTTAATTCATAATAAAATCATCCTAATTCAAATTTCAATAATTGAAACATGTAATCCAACTAAAATTTGATGTTCTTTTCAAATATGAACTTTGTTACTTGTTTTGCACACTTTAACTTGATGAAAACAACAATTGTTTGTGTGACATCTTTAAGTAACCAACTTTTTCCAAGCTTAACAAATGATTTCCAAAACTTGTTCCAATCCTTTTTCCCTTGCATCTATTATTGTTATTTGTTGTTATTTTGTTGTTATCAGCATGCATGCATCATGCTAACAACTCTCACATAATAATTAATTGTAAATCATTTGTTTCCACTTATTTCAATGGATCTTTTCCATATGCAATCCAATTGCATATGGGTCCAATTAAATTGTGTTATCTTGTCAAGTAGTTTATTCTGATGCATCTATTAACATGACATGCATCATCCCATGTTTGTGCACCTATGCCATGATATTGATTGTTTATCTTTCTGCAATGTTTGTTTGCTTATTCCCGGATATACGACGACGTTGAGACCGACGATACTTACGACATCCCTTCTAAGGATTTAGCTCAGTACCAGGCTACTGGGTTTTGCAGGCAAGTTATCACTCACATGAACCACTGTGTTCCTTTCAACATTGGTTACCGATACTTTCCGTTGTCTATTTCTGCTAGCCTTAGCAGTAGTTGTTTCTGTTACGAACCCATCACATGTATCCTTTAACCCTGATATTGCCTCACCTCCACACCTATAACCATTGCTTGAGCCCGTGTCTTACTAGCATGCTTAGGTTGTTCTGCTCGAGTCTGTTACCCGTTACTTTCTGTTACTATCTCTATTATGTTCTGGGGGCTCGATGTTAATCAATCAATCATGCTAATGTTACTATTAATAATAATTTGATGATAAGGCACCGGCAGGAGGCCCTGTGTGGTTTTGAGGCCTGCTAGTGTCGACCCTAATAGGAAAAGGGTCTTGTCTACTGATCCATGATGAGCGCACTAACCGCATGTGGGAAGCGAGTATGGGCGCCCCCCTCAACTTGACCTGATTCGCATCTCGTCCAAATCGCCTCATTTAGTTCGTGTTTTCCATTTGCCGCATGCATGTTTTTGCGAGCCCAGGCCAGGGTGGAACTTTTGTAGTCGGCATATAGGGGGACACGGTCTTAGAGTGCTATGAGGGTCCCTTTTCTTCGGGGCTTGATTAGCCGTGCGCCCAAGGTTCTTTGGGCTTGATGCGAAGAATGGTTGGTTGTGTAGAGTACCCCGCTTGGTGGGTTAGCTTCCCATCTGGCGGGTTATTCTTGCGTGTACGGCCAAATTGGTGCAACCCTGCAGGGATAATCTTCTCGAGAAGCCGTGTTTTCCGCGGTTATGGATTACTTGGTGAAAGTACTGGCTAACAAGTACTCAGGACAACTTAAACCTAATGATTAACAACCTTACACCCAATTATTAACAACTTGACTAGTAATAGGCTTATTGACACAATAATTTGAACCATCATTAATTTCAACTGTGTGAGTTATCCTCGGATTGCTTCTTTGGATAAGGGGCGAGATCCAGGATGGGTTTGTTTGAAGTTATCTTTCAGTTGGTTACAATCCTCGATCTTATCTCCTTTCTGTTAGTTGGAAGTTATAGATTTCTGTAGTTGGTTAGCGCAGCCAGTTGCAGCATCTTTCATACCCCCTCTCTTCCGTTGAACCCAAGGCATCTGTGCTTGGTGTTGACGGGTTACACTTTGGTGAACTGTGAGTCTTGCTTGCCAGTACGTTTATGTACTGACCCCTTTGGGGCTGTGGTTTCCGCAGACGACGTTTCCGAGGATCTACATGGTGGCAACTACGTGAAGTTTGACGAGACTGCTGACGAGTAGATAGCGGACCCGGGCAGGATCCGAGACTTCGTGGATGGGCTCCGTCTTTTCGTTTCCGGCCTCTTAGGCCTATTTGGTTCTTGTCTGTACTCAGACATGTTGAATGCTTCCGCTGTATTGTAATGATGTATTGTTGGGGCAGGTGCCCTCTGAATGATTGTATTTGCTATCTCTGCTCTAATGAGAGCCATTTGCAGCTTATTTCAATCTTTTGTGTCGTAGAGATTTGTTGTGATATCACTTGTTAAACGCCGTTGACGTACCATGTGTGTATGGTTTGAAGTACGTCGACGGAAGTGCCTTTGATCTCTAGTGGATAGTTTACATCGACGATGGAATAGCAGGGCTTGTGTTGTCGCGCATAAGCGCAGGCCTACCAGGAAGCTGGGACGTGGGAGCAGTTATGCCCCATAATCCAAGCATCTGCTATCCAGTTCGTACGGTGAGTATCCCCTAGAAATCAGGGTGCGACATCCAAGCTTGGGGGAGTGCCGCGGTATCACACCTTTATCTTTCACCTTTTTACCTTTTAGAGTCATATCATGAGTAGAGAAAATATCATATATGATGGTTTGCAGTATGGAAGTATCACTGTTTAGTTGGTTATCATTGTATCGGTAACATCCACCTTTTTGTAATAAAAGAGTTTGTGTGTTTGTGTTTGTGCTCATGTCATGGTCATGCATGCTTCTTGAACCCCTGGTTGTTTTTAAAACAGGTGCATTAAAATTTAATAAGGAAGTTATTAAAATCACTTAAAGTGCCAATTTAAATTGATGGTTTAAAATGGTGCAATTTTTGCGAAACAAAATTATGTTGAGGTTGCCAATGTAACCAGGATCTCTTTTTGTCAATTTTTATCCTTTACAGAAAAGCCCCCAACACCGTTTTTAAGCTGTTGTTTTAAAAAGAACAGGACCTTTTCGCAGTTTCTGGAAATCTCGGGGGCGGGTTTCATAAAACTGCCTTTGTCTTCTTCCTCGTGCCAATAGGCCGGAGGGACGACGTCGCTGCGGTCGCCACCTCCTGCTTGGCCTCTCGAGGATAAGGGCGAGGAGAAGGAACCCCGCACGCCTCCACTCCTCCTCACTCGGCCCTCATCCCCTCTCCCTCTGCCTCTCACCCGTGGAAAACGACGAACCCTAACCTTACCACTGGCCATCCGCCGCTCGACGCCGGTGATACAGCCGCCCCCGTGCCCCTCCGAGGATCCACCGCCTCCGCCGTGTTCCCATCGACCTCCTCGAGCACGTACAGTAGTGGGGAGCCCCGGGAGGCCCCAATTTCTCACCGGATTTTCGCCACGGCCGCCGCCGTCTCCTCCTTGCCACCGACGATTGCACCACCTCCTTGCATCCCCGACCACTGCATCGCGTTCGCGGCGAGCACCCGAGCGCCCCGGTGCCTCCCTCTTCCTCCCTCCCCCTTCACATCTCTCTGTCGCCGCCGGCCACCAACCGCCACCGCGCCCGAGCTTGCCGGCGAGCACTCCGGCGACCAATTGGTCCGCCGTGACCACCCCTAGAACCCCCTCGCTCCCCTCTACCTCGTAGGGAAGTTTGATTTTGAAATCCCGCCCGAAATTCATCGAATTGCATCGCATCTGTGAAGTTTGGAATCGGGATGACATCATAGTGACGTCATGCCCATGTCATAGGCCCTTTTCCAGTTTTTCTTTTAAACAAAAATCAGCTGACACGTGTGCCCCACCTCTGTTAAAAAAGTACAGAAAAATAACTAATATGGTAAATGCAATATCTTTTATTTTGTTCATCAGAAAAATGTGTTCAATATACCAAATTGTTCAGAAAAATGTAATCTACACGTTCATGTCATTCTTACACATGTTTGACAAAGTTGAATTTTGACCATTATTTAAATCATTTAAAATAAAGAAAATAAGTTTTTATTCAAGAAAATTAGAAAATTACAAGTTATATGTCAAAATGCTTAGAAATACAAATGCAATCTAGTTATGATGTTTTCACACCTATTTGAGCAATTAAAATTAGTCTCACTTTCAGAATTGCCCGAATCGTCCCCTGAGGTCCATTTTGGGGCTAAATTCGGGTAAAAGTGCATAGTTAACATATGAACCCTAGCAATCTATTAAACATGTTTAGGGATTCTCTTTAATGCATTCAAATGTTCATGCATACATATTGAGCATTGCATCGATGCCTGTGTTGAGTGTTGTTCTCTTTCTTTCCGATGTTTGCTCTTATCGATAGACCTCGAATACGGAGAGAAGTTCGACACCCCTCTTGACGAGTGTCTGGTCTAAACAACCAAGTCAAGCACTTATTCCCGAAGATTTCGTCTGGTTTTCTTGAAGCAAGGCAAGCATAACCTCTTATCTGCCCATATATGTTTTCGAAGTGTTTCCTTCTCGTACGATGCATGTTTTTATAAAGTATCTTGGGTCAGTAAATAGAGTTGCCCTATTTATTTGCATAACCCATATATCATGATTCAATGCTCCTAGTAGACATAGGATATGTTTGTGTGTATCGCGAGAGCCTCAAATATGCCATGCTTAGTCATACATGTCTGTTGATCTCTGCTCCATCCGGTTGATGAATCAGAGTTATGAAATGAATCTGGTATGACAGGATGACGTGGTAAGGTTTGATATGTGTGCTTAATATGATTAAAGGCTTGGATGAGTTTCCACATGGGATGAGGTGATTTGCCTCGTTCATGCCCCTAGGAGCGATTTCTCGCCTTTGAAGCCAAGACTGATCGTGCAACCACATGGGGATTGGATTCCCCTCGGTTTCAACTTGTCTAATTTGTTCCATGAGTTGCCTAGTTCGGGCGTTCCATTTGGATTTGTGGGGGGATATTAAAAACGTTTCCAAAACTAGGACGTGGTGGTGTATCGGCGCTCTGTGGGTAGATAACCGTCGAGCATTGCGCACAACGATAGAGACCCAACAGGAGATGGCCACTCCCTATTGGCGGTCCATCTCTACTCAGAGCGACTCATGGAATAGGCGAAGCAAGGGAAATATCGTGGTCATCCACCCTCTGCCGGCACATCGTCGGAATTGTGCCAATATCTTGGCATTAAGAGTCGGTTGATATGTGTGGGTAAAGTTGTACACCCCTGCAAGGTTTAATCTTTTCAAAAAGCCGTGTCAACGGTTAAGGACGACTTGGTGACGGATCATGAGATCATAGATAACTTGAAATAGACGTAAAAGATGTTGACAATGAATGATTAGTTTCGTAAGGTGGTTCCGGTTATCGGGTGCTTAAGATGATGCTTCGAAGGATCTGAAGGCAATACCCGAGGAAAGGGTGTTCTTTTAAAAGATTTGTGAAAAGCCTCTTAGTCTCCCTCTATCCGAAACAAAGTTGGCTTTACGCAAAACAACCTTCATAAACCCTTTTTGAACAACCAAATATATAATAGGTTAACCAAGTCTTGTTGAGTACTTCCAGTACTCATGTTTGTTTCAACTTGGTTCAGGTGGAGTTCCACACTTTGGTGGTGTATCAACGTGGACATCGACGGGTAGTTTGGGGTTTCCCAGGTAGCAGCCTGGAATCTCTGGGCTGGGACGTCGCCTTATGTTGCGGCCTCTTAGGCCTTTTTTATTCTTGTTGGCTAGCAACATAATTTGCTTTCCGTTGTCTGATGTAATGTTGGGTCGTGTGACCTCTGTTTGTAAGCTTTACTCTATATTACTTGCTTAATAAAGCTTTATGTCTAGAGTGCTGCTTTGATCGGTTGTTGGTTTCGAGCTCATCGTTATACAGTTTTGGAAATGCCTGCATAGTTTTCGCACTCGAGGGGTTGTGGAGCCGATGATCCATGTCCGAGACCGCCTGCCGATGTGATTCGGCCTGGGGCTAGGTAACCCCAGTAACGCTCGATTGTTGTTGCACTTTCTAGACACATAGCGGCTCTGTATATCTTTGGTCCTGTTTCCTTCAGTTTCATTCGACTCGTGGACGCTTGGTCATGCATAGTTGGTTATGACTAGCATGAACACAAGGAGTAGTAGTACCGTGGTGATCCGGCCTGCGTGCCGATGAATCCGGTCTGCCTGCCGTTCTTTGTTGCGGCCGGAACTGGTAACCCTGAAGCCCTTGTAGGTCCATGTCTAGGAGCACATAACAATATGTATATCTCTGGGTCCGGGGTCGTGACAGTATCCCTTGGTTTGAGTTGTCGTAATGGAATTTTAATGAGAAGTTTCATCATTTACTTTCTACACTTTATTTTAGTTTGCAATTTTTGTTATATGGTTGATCTTGTTATTAGTATTGGTATCAATGTTGGAGCATCAATTTAATCTAGTTGGTTTTGGCAAACTTAGCATTGGTCAGTAGCAACAATACATTGAGACTTAAGTAGAAAAAAGGGAGTTGCATGTAGATATATTATTCCACGATCTTTCTTTCTTGTTAGCTCATAAGCCTATTATTCTCAAGTAAGATTGTCTGTACCTCCAAGGAAGATTGCATGAGTGGTTTTATCGTATGTATATTTTTTTGTTTTCCCTCAACTCTTATGCTTGCTACCCAGCCTTGCTAGCCAAAAACCTATACTGAGAGGGAATGCTTCTCGTGCATCCAAACCTTGAGCCCCAAAACCTTGCCATTTGTGTCCACCATACGTACCTATATGTGGTATTTAACCGCCACTCCAAGTAAATTGCTTGTGTGCTACCTTTAAAACCTTCAAAACTACACTTGTTTTGTGTCCCTGTTTTAGCTCATGAGGACGCAAATAGAGAATCTTTATCTCATTTGTTGATTGGACTTTACACGCCTAGACTATTGGCTTCATCCGCTTATCCAAATGATAGAAGAGCTAGCAGCGGGGTTCCCAGCCCCAAAGTAAGACAAGAAATTCTCTTCACTATTTTTGCCTCTGATTTATCAGTCAAAGCATAATTGTGTAAACAAAAGAGAAAGAGGGATGACCTTCTATACGAGTTGCGTCCTTCAATGGGAATCGCTCTTGTGAAGTTTAGTTGGCTTGTGACGTACTGTATTTTCTGTTTTCCATTCGGTGACATAAACATACACTACTCTCAAAATTGTTTTCAATACTTTTTTTATCAAATGAAAAGCTCTAGCACATGAGTGATCCCTTCTCCCTCTGCGAAGGGCCTATCTTTTACCTTTATGTTGAGTCAGTAAACCTACTCCTTTTTGTTTTAAGCAACCATTTGAGTTGTTGTGATCCATTCATATATATGTTGATTTACTCAATCATGTCCTTTATTCTTCCTTGTTTAGTACAAATGCCTTTATCTGTTTGAATACCACTTTAAAAGTTACCAATGAATACAAAGAGATTGTTATGATTGAGCATGATAAACTATGCAACATAAGCTCTAGTATAAAGACTCTGATCGAAAGATAAGTACACTGTTAATTGTTCTCTGACCAACAACGAAGTTTGCCTTCACCAATTGTGATTCCCTTTTGCACCTTTATTGTGATTTCCTCTACTTGTTTCAAGTTTAATTATATGAGCGAAAGTTGTTGTCTAAAATAACTTATGATTTGATAGATGTGATGCTTATTGTCCGTATTTTATTTATCGACACCTCACTCCATAAACCCGTGGTCATGTTTACCGAGTTCAGTTTCGCTTGGGGACAAGCGAGGTCTAAGCTTGGGGGAGTTGATACGTCCATTTTGCATCACTATTTTATACTTTTATTTTCTGTTATTCATCGATATATTTCATGTTATGATGCATTACTTATGTTATTTCATATTATTTTGCATGTTTCATAATTTTTGGAGAATAGACACCAGGACCAGAATTCTGATGGAAAAAGCACCATCGAGATACCCTATTTCAGAAGATGAGAAGAAAAGGGGGGATACCGGAGAAGTCTTAGAAGTCCCGAGGAGGAAGCTAGCCAGGAGGGCAGCCAGAGGGGGCCACACCATGGGGTGGTGCCCCCCCCGCGCCGCCAGGTGGTGTGGCCACCCTGGCCCACATATGGTCGCTCCCTTTCGCGTACTTGACCCCCAGGGAACCCTATGCCCTAGAACATCATCGAAGAAATATTTCGCCATCGCCTCGGGGCGGAAAACCACAGAGAGAGAAAAGCTCTCCGGTGGGGAGGAATCCCCCGGAGAGGGGAAATCATCGCCATCTTCACCGTCATCACTCAAAACATCATCAAGGAAATATTCCGTCGCCGTCTCGGGGCGGAAAACAACAAAGAGAGGAAAGCTCTCCGGCAGGGAGAAATCTGTCGGGGAAATTCCTCCCCGAAGAGGGGGAATCATCGCCATCGTCACCGTCATCACTCCGAGAATCATCAAGATCGACATCATCATCACCACCAGCACCATCACCCTCATCATCCAACTTCATCCCGGTGTAACGATTAGGGGTCTTTTGTCACACCCCATTTTTTGCCTATGTGTTATGTTAGTAGAACCCAAAATTTTGGGCCAACAAAAACTTTTTTTTAATGATGTTTGCTTAGTTGAACAAGTGGGTGTGTTGCAAATCATCTAGGCATTGAAAGTTTTATTTTTCTTTAAACTCATCTTAGTGTTTTCCCTCAGTGTGAAATGTTTTCTATCTTGTTTTCCATATGTTACCCTAAGGAATTTTTTTCCAATTATTGGATCATGTTTGTTTTCAACTTAACAACATCGTTTGGCTTTGTTGATCCAATAGAACAAAATGGCATTTGGAAATATGGAGGTTTTCTTTTAATTTTTCTATTAAAGTTTGTCCCTAAAAAATTAGCCAAATACCTATTTCTAGCACTAGTTTTCAATTGGTTAGAAGATCCAATTTTATGTTTTCATGGCTTATAATTGTTCTCTGGTATGTGGACTACAAATCCATGACCTTAGTTTGAATTATGAAGTTTGAAACATATTGTTGCATGTGTTTTTTTGAGACAAGAAAATAACAAAGAAAACTAGTTGTTTTTTATAACAGAGAAAGCGAGAAAGATGGCATTTTTTCCACTTGTTTTTATAGCCATGCACATTTTCAAAAATATATTAAAAATGTGTTTATGTATGTTCATAGCATGTTTAACAATTCCCAACTTGAAATTTTATATTTGGAATTCATTAGCTATTTTAAACAAGCTTGGACATTTCCATGTTTCTGTCTGATTTCAACACTTAGAAAATTCAGTTAAGTCCTTTTCTGAAACTTATTTTGGACAGAGTTTGCTTGATTTATTTTGTTTGAATTAAGGGGAGAGGGCATGTCCACTCTGTTCCCCTATGTTGCCACTATCTAGGTGTGCCTTGGATGCCTTTTTGGTTCATCAGTGAGAGAGAGAAGAGAGGAAGAAAAGGGAGCCGACAGGGAGAGGCAGACATGGAGGAGGCACACAGTGCGCACCCCCACCCGCACGCCACTATGATCACGCTGCCGTGTTCCCGCCGCAAATCGCCGCCTCGCAGCAGTACCTGCCCACCCTAAGCCGCTAGCCACCCTAGCGCGTCGACACGGACCACCCCGAGCCGCCCGCGCCCATGCCTGAGCCATGCCGCGAGAGCACCACCCGTGTCCCGCGGATATAAAAAACATCGTGCCCTACCGCTTAGCCACCACCTCCACACACCTCACTGCCCTCCCCTAGCCGCTCCTCTCCTTCCCGGCTGCTCTCTGTGCATGCTGCAAAGAGAGAAACGCCACTGGCCACCATGAAACCATTTTCGAGGTCGCCGCCATTCCCGCCTACCCAATGCTGCCATTTGGCCCAAGCCTCACTCCCCTACTCCGTGCACACCTCCCTTACACCATCTCGTGGCCGTACGCTTGCAGGAGCACCGCCGCCATCAACATTGCCGCCGCGGATGCTCGCCTCACCGTCGCCGCCGGTCGTTGCTGCTGCCCCTGCTCGCACGCCTGCACAGCCCTGACACCCAGCAACCTCCCCGACACCGTGCCACCGATCCTCGTCGCCCCTAGGTGAGTCACGCCGCTGATACATCCAAACCATATCTCCTTTTCCGAACACTTTTCTTATTGTTTTCCTGTAAACTTGTGAGTTTTGGATACCATTAACACAGACTAACGCTATTTTCAGCAGAATTACCTTGGTGTCTCGTTTTTTTTGCAAAAAAACCAATTTTCGGGAAAATGCCCAGAAAAGACCCCATTGGTCTTAAAACATCAGAAGACCCCGGGGGCCAGAAGGGGACCAGGAGAGGGACCAGGAGGGGGCCACACCACCCCCTGGCGCCCCCTTGGCCTCGCCGCCTGGTGGTGTGGGCCACTCCCACACCCCCTCAGACTCTCCTTTCGACTACATATTGCCTTCAACCCTAAAACGCGAGGGGGTTCGTCATATTCCACAGAAACACAACAGAGTGCCGCCGCCACCCCGATCCTCGATTCGGGGATCAGAAGTTCATGTTCCAGCGCCCCGCCGGGACGGGGATTCGAAGGAGATCATCGCCATCGACACAGCCACCTCTTCTCCATCAACCATCCATGTTTCCCCCATCCATGTGTGAGTAAACAGCACTGTAGTCTGAGAGGGATGGAAGGGATTGGATGAGATTGATCATGTAATAATGCCAGATTGTTAGGGCATAATGCCTAGTATCCATTGTTAGTGTTTTCTACCGTTTTTGCAACTTGTTATTCTTAATGCTTATCACTAGGGCCCGAGTACCATGATTTCAGATCTGAACATGTTATTGTTTCATGAGTATAATTATGTTTCTTGATCATATCTGCAAGTTGTTTTACACATGTCATTTTCTGGAACCCGAGGCCCCAAAGTGAAAGAAATTGCGACACCCAGAGGGGATGGCTATGATGTGAGGACCACATGTGTTCATGCAGTGTTAATGCTTTGCTCCCGTGATTTATTAAAAGGAGCACCTTAATTACCATTAGTTTCCCTAGAGGCCCCGCTGCCACGGGCTGGTAGGACAAAAGATGTTGTAGAAGTTTCTCATTGCGATCATGTATGACTATATTGGAACACGTGCCCATGGTTTTCCTACATGTTTGATGCTTTATATTATTATTTGCAATGCCCACATTATTATTATTACATGACCTATGTTATCCATGCAACGCCCATCCATCCATTCCCTCTATGCCTACGGTACCTCCCATCCTGCTATTTTCCGTGATTGCTACTGCCGTTACTATTTTACTACTGCTGGTATTTTATTTCTACCGCTGCTATAAAACTGTTACCACTGATAAATTGTTGCGAGCAAGTCTACTTTAAGGTGCAGCTGAATTGACAACTCAGTTGTTAAGGCTAATAAATATTCTTTGGCTCCCCTTGTGTCGAATCAATAAATTTGGGTTTTACTTCCCTCGAGGACTGTTGCGATCCCCTATACTTGTGGGTCATCAAGACTATTTTCTGGCGCCGTTGCCGGGGAGCATAGCTTTATTTATTTTCTCACTTGATCGTCATATTGTTCGCTGCAAGCCATTCATCATGGGAAAGACTCGTGATGGAAAAGTTCCTATATTACCATCCACTACAAGAAGAGGTACAAGTCTGAATACCTCTGCTGCTCTTGATTCACCGTCTGTTATGAGTAAGCTTCTTACTCCACCACATGTTACACGTACTATTACTTATGATGAGTTTGAGATTGCTTCTGATACTTTGATGATGCTTCTACTGTGCTTGATGATACTGGTTCTCTAGGTCCTTTCCTAGATGCTACTATTGCTAGATCCAAACAAATTAAAAATGCTGAAATTTCTCTTGAAAATATTGGTAACCTGTTAATTCAACTGAGCTTATTGATGATCTTGATGAAACCTATATTGAACCGAGTGATGATTTTATTGAAGAAACTCGTGCTACTACTGGTGCAAGGGCTCTTAAGAGTCCTCTTGCAAGACATGCTGTGAAATATAAATCTTCGCTTGATGCTAAGTTTTCCACATCTCCCATACACATTATAGACAAGGATTATGATTTATCTTACATATCTATTGTTGAGAAGGAACCTTTTTGTGGAAATGAAAGTAAAAGTGCTATGGAACACGTGAATGAGCTTTCATCTTTGAGTAGTTTGTTTTCTGATGATACTAAGTTGCGTACTTATTTTGTTACCAAGATCTTCCCTTTCTCATTGAAAGATGAAGCTAAAATTTGGTTTAACAATCTGTCACCTGGGTGTATTACTTATCCTATGGATTTGGTTAATGATTTCTTTCAAAAATATTTTCCTGCTAGTGCCCAACATGCTGCTGTGCAGGGCATCTTTAACTTCAAGAAAACTGAAGGAGAAAAATTGCCTGAATCTTGGACAAGGTTTTGTTCTTTGATAAGAGCTAGACCTAGATACCCATTACCTAAAAATGAGCTCCTAGATATATTTTATAATGAACTAACTGTTGAATCTAGGACATACCTGGATAGCTGTGCTGGTTGTGTTTTCAGGAAAAGAACTCCAGAAGAAGTTGCAGAATTAATGGCTAAAATAGCCAAAAATAATGATGATTGGAATATACCTGAGCCTACACCTACACCAGAACCAACACCAATACCAACACCCAAGAAGAGAGGGATGATTGAGTTAAATGTTGAAGTAATGAAGGAAGCCATGAAATCTCTTAAAGAGAGGGGTATTAAATCTGAAGATGTGAAGAATTTACCTCCTATACAAGAATTATGTAAGCCTATTCCTCATCCATCAACTATTGAGGTACACTCTCTCCAATACTTCGATAATAGAGATATTCCTTATTCTAAACCACATCAATGCTTAGATGAATTTGATAATTATGTTGTTAAGCAAGATAATTTTAATATGAGAGTGCAAAATCATCTTATGGAAAACTCTAGATCTATTCATAATTTGCATGGTATTATTGAGAGAACCTCTAATGATGTTAAAATGCATGTTAAACATTTTCAAATGGTTTAAACTCAAATGGATCAACTTACTTAAGTGCAAAGAGACATGCTAGCTAATGCTTCTAGAGATAAACATGTTTGTGAAATAATTACTAGAAGTGGTGTTTCTACTCAGGACCCCTTGTATCCCGAAGGACATCCTAAAAGAATTGAACAAGATTCTCAGCAACCTAAAAACAATAGTTATCTTTCTAAGAAAAAGAAGAAGATACATAAAATGTTGTAGAATCTCCTGAACCTGCTAAAGATCCTAATAGTATATCTATTTCTGATGCTGAAACTGAAAGTGGTAATTATAAAAGTGATGCTTATGATAAAGAAGAACATGTAGTTGAACCTGAAAAGCAAATTAAAACTGCAAAGTATACTAAGGAGGATTTCATTGCTAATAAACATGGTAATGAAAGAGAGCCTTGGGTACAAAAAGCAATGCCTTTTCCTAATAAGAAACATAAATCAAAGAAAGAAGAACATTATAACAAGTTTTGTGAGTGGATGAAACCTCTGTTTTTACAAATCCCTTTGAGTGATGCTATTAAACTGCCTCCTTATTCTAAATATATGAAAGATATTGTCTCCAACAGAAGGAAGATTCCTAATGAGGAAATTTCCACTATGCTTGCTAATTACTCTTTTGATGGCAAGGTTCTAAAGAAGCTTCCAGATCCTGGTATTCCTACTATCCCTTGTTCTATTAAAAATAATTATGTTAGAACTGCTTTATGTGACTTGGGAGCTGGAGTTAGTGTTATGCCTTTCTCTCTTTATAAGAGACTCTCTCTTGAAAAATTGATACACAATGATATATCTTTGCAAATGGCTGATAAATCCACTTCTATTCCTGTTGGTATATGTGAGAATGTTCGTGTGCAAGGTGCTACTAATTTTTTGATATTAACTGACCTTGTTGTGTTGGAAATGCCTGAAGATGATAATATGTCTATTATTCTTGGGAGACCTTTTATTAATACTGCAGGGGATGTTATTGATTGTAATCAAGGAAAAGTAACTTTTAACGTTAATGATAACGAGCATACTGTTTATTTTCCCAAGAAGATTGATAGAAGATATGGTTTAAATTCAATTGAAAATATTGAGACCGTCAAGATTGGAGAATTTTATTGTCCCATTCCAGTACCACCAAAAGAATATGAAATCATTATGATTGGGACTATGTCTATCAAGGTTGAGGTAACATAATTGTTTAGTGATTAGCAAAGTTTTGCATCATATGAAAATTGTTCTGGTAACAAGACTTGATCACCCTTGTTAACAAAATGATTTTGAATGAAGAGGACAGTGTTTTCACTATGTTTTCACCATGTTTACTTATGTTAACACATTTCTACTTTAGTACAATCATGTTTTCCATCATCCTTATGCATGTTTTCGTGATGTTTTCATCCTGATTATTGTGGTTATGCATGTTTTCACCACCCATACTTTTGTGTTCACCACCCATACTTTTGTTTTCACCACTTCCACCTTTGTTTTCTTTGGATATTTTTCCATTAGAGTGTCATAGAACCTCTGTAGTTCTGGTTTTGGTTTTGTTTTCCACCTTTTCACTTTTGTTTTTCTGGTTTTTATTAATTATTAAAATTCTGGAAATACCTCAAAAATAAAGTTTCTCGAAAAATTCCAGAAAAATAATAATAAATTTTTACGTCAAAAATGAGGCAGAGAGCCACCTAGGAGGCCCTAGTGGGACCCACCAGTCAGGCACACCATGGGGTGGCACGACCAGCCCCTGCTGGCGCCAACACATGGTGTGGGGTCCCCTGGCCCCCCACTAACTCTCTCCCCTACCAAAGTCTTCTCTCTCACCCACCAACTCAACACATTTCCTAGAACCCGAGTTCTTGCTGTTCTTCCTCGAAATTTTTCGATCTATTTGCTCAGCCCATCTTTTGTGCTGAAATCTGGTGCATTTGCTCTCCGGTATGTGACTCCTCCGATGATCCAAGTAGAATTTTATTTGGTGAAGTATTTCTTGAGTATTTTGGTACTATAGGTGACAGCTTATGTGAGTTTGCATGCCTGATTTGAGTAGAAATAATGTAGTTTTATGTATGTTTAGCTCTCATATAAGTCCCTATGGTAGTTTCCACCTTATAGTTGCTTGAAATTAATTTTTATGATGATTGTTGAAAAATTTCAGAGATGGATAATTATAATTTTGGAGAGATATTTAGGAGTGATGCTCCTAGAAGAACAAGTCCCTCACGCTCATCCATTTCAGTGAGGCCATCGTACAATGAAGACGTTATTGCACCGAGTATTGACGATGCGGGAGGTGATGGTATCGTTAACCCATCTAGCTTTTCTAGCATTACATTTCTAAGAAGTGCAGGTCTATTAGATGACTTTCGTATGCTTATTGAAAGAGTTGGTCTAACCAACTATATGGAGGATGAAGGGTCTCAGTATGCAGCTCTCACAAAATCTTTTGTTGAGAGTTTTCAATTTTGGAACACACATTTTGGTCCCACTGTTGGCTTTAAATTATATAGTAGATCTTTCTCTTTGTCCTCGGGAGATTTTTATGCCATTGTAGGTATCAACGCTACCGGGACAGCGTGCCGGATTCAGGAGAAACCCGCGGATCTGGCGGCGCTTTACCGAGAAATCACCAACGATAATGGTCGCTCATCCCAGCGTGGGAAGATAAGGAACATTCAACTTCCCGCTCTTAGATATTTTACTTACTATATTGCTACTAGTATCCTTGGTAGGGAGAACACTAGCAACATTTCTGGTTACCACCTTGCTTTCATTGATGCTGCGTTGAACCGTAGCACGAAGTATAACCTTGGTGCACTTGTTGCACGCCACCTTGCTGCTAAGGGGCCTATTTTTGGGGGCACTATTGCTACACGTATAGAAACTGCTTTAGAATTTTCTATTGCTCCTAATGATGAATTGATTGCTCCCTATAGACTCAACCTCGCTGCCATGAAGTCCCATCAGTTTGTTACTACTAACTCTACTTCTGAACGTTTAGTATATAGAGTTTTATATATAGATGGATAGGAGCGAAAAGTTACTTTGCCGCAACCTGTTTTGTTTAAGATTGACAGGTCACTATGGTCGCTCTCTAAGGAGGAGGTAGATGAGCATCTGAGCACTATGGAGTTTTACCGGCAGCAGGAGAGGCAAGACGCGCCTCCCGAGGACCACAACACCCAGTACACCGGCGCATCCTCGAGCACATATCAGGAGGAGGGTTCCTCCTTAGCATACTATGGGGGAGCCACCTCATGGTCCCCTTGGTGATTGATCTCCAATTAGGCCAAAAGCCTAAGCTTGGGGGGAGGTATTCCGACATCACACTCATTTATATATCATGTTCGTTCGGTTCTTTGTATATCCTTATTTTCGTTTCTTTCACTTGTTTTCGTTTTCTTTCGCTTCTTTCATTTATCTTTGTTTTATTGTTTTGTTCTTGTTTTCGAAGACATAAAAAGACCAAAAATATTTCTGTTGTTTCTCTTTGTTTGCTTCTTTAGTTTATTTTTGTTGGTTTGCTTTATTTTCTTATTTCGATTTAGTACTAAAAAATCCAAAAATATTTTGCTTTGTTTGCTTGCTTCTTTCTGTTCTTGTTTTAAATCAAATACCCAAAAATATATGTTATTCTTCTTTGGTTTTGTAAAGTTTGTTGCAGATTTCACCAAACTTCCGTGTCTCCATTGGAGCTTGATTATCACTCTATTATTCAATCCACAAGTGAAGAGCAGTAATGATGATTTACGACAATCCGAGTTGTGGTGAGAGGCTGGTATGGAATCTATTTTTTTTATTTTTGTACGTATACTCATGGTGTGAACATGCTTAGTCTGTTCATGTAAGGTGTATGTTATTTAATTGATGCTTGGTAGTTCGTGCTCTCACGTGTTAGTTCCAACTTATTCTTATAAGATAGCATGTCGTATGAATGTTTGCTTGCATTGTTTTATTCATAGAAGGGTATGACATTGTGGTATCTCCCTCTGATTGTTTCGCTTGAATTGACTTGGCACATGCTCATGCATGCTATGACTGAAAACAAAAAGTCACTTAAGCCTCGATGGTTTATTTTGCCTCAGAGTATTTGTATCATTTTTATGCCCCTGTTAATTTTGTTTTGTCGCAAGCATGATTATGACAGTTGTTGCTCTCTTGATTATCACTCCCCATCTATTGCTATCCTCCACTTGTACTGAGTATGAGCTCTACTCGTGCATCCAACTCCCAAAAACCAAAGTTTGCCAAATCTGTCCACCATACCTACCTATATATGTGGTATTTAACTGCAACTCCAAGTAAATTTCTCGTGTGCTACCTTTAAAACTTGCTAAAAATTATTCTTGTTTTGTGCCCATGTTTTAGCTCATGAGGACGTAAATAGAGAATCTTTATCTCACTTGTTGATTGGATTTCACACCCTGGACTAGTGGCTTCATACGCTTATCCATTGATAGAAGAGCCGACAGCGGGGTGTGATGTCTATGCACGCCTCTATTCTTGTAGACAGTGTTGGGCCTCCAAGTGCAGAGGTTTGTAGAACAGCAACAAGTATCCCTTAAGTGGATCACCCAAGGTTTATCGAACTCAGGGAGGCCTCTCAAGCAACTATGCAATCAAGATACAAGAAGTCTCTTGTGTCCCCAACACACCCAATATACTTGTCAGATATTTATAGGTGCACTAGTTCGGCGAAGAGAGAGTAAAATGCAAGTAATATGGATGATTATAAGTGATAATAACAATCTGAAATAAAAATGGCAGCAAGTAAACATGTAAAAGAACATGCGGAAAACGGTGTTTCAATGCTTGGAAACAAGGCCTAGGGATCCTACTTTAACTAGTGGACACTCCCAACAATGCTCACATAATTGAATTAATAAATATCATTTCTTCACTATGCTACTCCGAACCACTCTCCGATCGAATAACGAACACTAATAATTGCGTAGGGCTGTAACAACACTCCTCAAGTTTGTATTCCCTCTCTAGGTGTAGCATACCAACTTTTAATAAAGATGGAATACCTGTGTTATTGTGCTAGTCCCTGGATCAATTACTAGCACCACAGTACAAAATAAATATCATGCAAATGCATCAAATTCTATTACATCGCATGATCCAGTCTTTACAAAATAGTATTACAACTTGCATAGTCTTAGAAGACTAGCAGAAAACAAAGATATACAGCGGAAGACATAGTACAACATTGAGCCCATCTTCTTCATGTGCCACAGGCAAAACATGTTGGTGATAGGCTCGAGATCCTAAACGAAATCCTCACTCGTCTTCAGAAACATCTGCAATATGGAATATGCAGCCACAAGGGAGTCAAGAAAATTTAATGTATTGGCAAGTAACACTATGGTGGATATAAATGGCAAGACTAATACTACATGCTTATTTGGCTGAGTGGAGTTTAGGCTAAGTTTGCATAAAGCCAGTTTTCACCTATCCCTTTTGTAAAACAACTTTTCTTTCCAAAGGGTGGCAACATTGGATTAAGATCCAAGCACCACAATACTGTTCACTTGGTCAAAATTTTACTTATTGAAATTGGTGATGTGATTCTTCCGTCAATCCTTGTCCAGCTGCTCATAGTTGTCCATAACCAGGGACACGGCTAAGATCTTAGTTTGTTGACTCTGCAGAGGTTGTGCACTTTCACCCTTTGTCTTCAATTAGCCCAAACATCCTATACACCCGAAGTGCATCATGGAAAGGAGAGAATTGATATGAGATCTTTCAGAAGAAGAAGTTCAACCCACCGGCAAGTACCGTTCCACCTATAATTATGGTACATCTGCTTGTCAAGCCTGGGCTAAACCCTCACAACTTAGTTGATCAAGACAGAGCCCATATGTCAAAAGGCTGCACGGGAAGCTACTAAACTTAGAAGGACATAGTAATCTCTTTGTTCCTAGGTGGCCATCCGCAAGCGACAACCTCAAGTGGAATGACCCTTAGATAAGGGCCATGAGGCAACACTCAAGATAAACCAGTCTTACCACTTCCACCCAGGTGGTTTATTTATTAGTTATACTTAGAATTTTTCCTCAACATCTAGTAAAACAATTTGTAACATTGCATAACATCTACTAAGTTCTAAGGCTATCAAAATAACAAGGGTATAAGAGATGGCTACACACTACTAGGATAATAACATAGCATAACATAACTTAGTAAAATTTCCTATCATGCATACTACTCAAAAATCAACTAATGCATATAGAAAATAATGGGTAGTTGAATGATGTGTTACTTGCCTTGTTGAAGTTGGTGAAGATATTCACACTATCTTCACAAAAGATCATTGTTGTCCGTACAATCTATTCATTGAAAACACAATAACAAAATAAACAAGCATCCTAGCAATCAAAACATAAGTGGAGAAAGCAAACAGAGCAAATAACATAACAAAGGAGTTGGACCAAGTTGGCTAGGACAAGGTTCAACTAACTTCATAACAAAGGATATAACAAGTTAAAGTCTTGGTCTTCTCCATTTGGGAAGGGCTGGACAAAAACAACTTGTTATTCTTCAACTTGTGTGGATGGCTCCAAGTCTTCACATGCTTGTCTTCTTGAAGATTATCTTCATGCTTCTATTGTAGTCTTTTCCTTGGATGGATTATTCTCTTGATCTTGATAGATTTCTTCATGGCTTTCACTTCACTAATTTGGTTTGGGTATGGGATGGGCACAAAATTCCACTAAGTCAAGAGAAAGAAAATAGGAAGAAAGATAGAACGAGAGAGGGAGATGTTTTCTTCTGGATTTCTTCACACTTGTACTTCCTTGAGTTGCTTCTAGTGGTGGAGTCTTTTCTTCAAAATTTCTTCATTGATCCTCCTTGTAGCTCTTCATGTTGCCACCAAGTTGAAAGTGAAGAGTCTTCTACTGCTTGAGTCTTGTTTTCCATTTGCTAACTTGATGGATTCTTGAAGCAAGAATAGGGGAGTGGAGGAGTAGATAGAAAACTATGGTACTAGTGTTTGAGGTTCACTACTTGGTCTCTTATATGGTTTACATACTAGGGACTTGGTCTTGGATTCAAAATGGCCACAACAAACAATGGTAGAAAGAATAGAAACAAAATCTAAGGCATGATCAACTAGTGGTTCACTAAGATGGATTTTTGGTCCAACTTACAAGGAAATGGTTCAAGGTTGTCCAAAAGATTTAGGTACTGATGTCTCATGTTCAAGGTTACCAAAAGGAGCAATTTTGCTTAAGCGAACATATTCTAATTATTTATAAAATTAATTCTATGCAAAAAATACTTAAATATACTACTTAATTCTAATTTCTAAACTAACTTGTTAAAAAAGTATTTTGGATTAGAGTATATGAAAGTACACATCATAAGGTTTCCAAATATATTTTATTTGTAATATTTGGATTTGTAGAATTTGAATTATGCCAAAATTCAACAAACAAGCATATTTAAATTTGAACCAATGTAAGTTTGTCAAATTTGAAAAATTGCCAGTGCCAAAAGTTTCAACATGTTGTGCTGATCTCAAAAAGTCTAAGTCTGCTAAATTTGGGCTTATGGCTAAAAAGATATGATGTTTTTAAGTTCTAGGGACTGTTCTGCAAATTTACAATTCTATTTTCTATTCGAAAAAAATAGCTGGGCTCAGATTTGGCTATCTACCACGCGAGTGACAGATAACACATGGGCTTGGGCCGTCTACGCGCTGCACCGAGCGATGAATAAGGAACTAAACGCGCGCCCGACGTGGCGCTCTGTGATTCGCCGATACCTCTTCGGTAAGTGATTCTATCACGATCGTTGGATTTAGATCTAAAGGCGCAGGAGGGAAGGGAGTTTCTTACCGGCGACGGGCGTACGGATATGGCGACAGCGGCGGCGCTGGGCACGGGAAAACGACGGCGTCGACGTTCCGGTGGCTCCCCGCCTCGATGAAGACCACGAAGAGACTCGGCTCGACTTGGCGAAACCGATGGTGACCACGAGGAGGCTCGACGGGCTCTGCAACCACGGCGGCGAGGTGGTCTCGAGGCGGCCGTGCTCCGACGAGCTCGCCTCGATGAATCGCTGCGAAAAGAAGATGCAAGAGGGATCGGTGACGTGCGCACACGCGTAGGAAGGATGGGGTGGCCACGGCGGGGCTTACGGTGGCTCACCTCGTCGTAAAGCAAGGAAAAACGGCGGCGGGGCGGACGAACTCCGGCGAGAAATACTTGCGGCCTGGAGGCAAGATTCGATGGGGTGAGCGGGGGGAAATGAAGAGGAAAAGCAGGGCTTTAAGGAGGAGGAAACGAGGCAATGGATCGGGGATTAAATCCCGCGAAATCAAAGACATTTAAATCGGGTAGAAACGGTAGACAGTTTCTTCTCTATGATGAAGACGATGATGACGTCAGCATGACGTCATCATTTTTTTTCTTTTTACTGTTTTTAATATCTTTTAATTGGTAAATCCATTTAACCTCAAATTAACTTCTAAAAATTTGTAAAAATAATATCTTTCTGTTTAAAACATTTCTATAAACATTTGAACAAATTTCACTTTTTATATTTTTGAAAATATAAATAATTATTAATAGTATATAATGTATATTTTTAAATTAGAAAAAATCAAATAAAATGAGGTTTTGATTAAATAAAATTTTAGAGTTAAGAAACATGTCAAATACTATTTTTGAAAGTCATTTTACCTCACTTTCATATTTTTATAAACTTAACATTTCAGTGATTTACTAATAGTAACTTAATTCCATTTTAAAATAGAAAATTTAATAAATATAAAAGTGGCTTAAATTAAATTTAGAAAACTCCTCAAGCTTTAATATTGTTTTCAAGTCCTATTTTATGTTATTTTCAAATCAAAACATTTTATGAATACCACTTTATGCTTAAAACTTGGAATGCCATTTGGATACCAATATAAATAGTTGTTATTCTCATAAAATAATTTTGAGGCATAGGAACTGTTAGAGGTAATAATTCTATGGTTTCAAAGGCTATAAAACATTATTCAAAGTAATATTTGATTTGAAAACATGTTATAAAATAAGGTTTTCTAAGAGAAAACAATTTCTTTGAATAAAGAATATTTATTTTGAATAGGCTTTTAGGGTTTATGGAATAGAGGTATAATGGATTCTTAATTTCAATTTTCATTGAGTTATGCATTGTTTCCTTTTTATTTCTTGCTTCTCATTTGGTTTTTGGTGACTTGCATAACATGAAAACAAAAAAGTTTCAATTTTTAGGGATTTTTGGACTTTCCAAAAATCAGGGATGTTACACTAGGGCACGCCAATGTCACTACGAGCGCCATAAATTAGTAAACAAACGCCAAAATTTCATAGGTTCACCTTCCAACACAAGATATAAATATCATGCTAACCCATAGGGAACACACACTGTCACCTTTACCCCGTGATCAAAGTGTTTACGGAGACAACAAAACCACTTGAGTAGCATAACAGATGAAGATCAATCTACATATTCAACTAGATTACAAAGCTCATGATCACATAAAGATCACACCATGGGAGACAGAGATGAACCACATAGCTACCGGTAGAGCCCTCAGCCCCGGGGGAGAACTACTCCTTCCTCGTCATAGGAGACAACAACGGCGATGGAGATGGCGGTGGAGTCGATGTAGATGGCTTCAGGGGGCACTTCCCCGTCCCGGCAGGGTGCCAGAACAGAGATATGTCCCCCGAAACTTGTCGACGGCGGCAGCGGAGCTACGGATGTATTTTGTGGAAAAGGTCGATTCTCTAGGGTTTATGCCTCGGGGGGAATATATAGGCGAAAGGGCAACGTCGGTGGGCGCCCGAGGGGCCCACACCCCTAGCTGGGGCGACCAGGGGGAAGCCCGCGCGAGCCTATGGTATGGGAGCCCTAGGGCCCCCCTCCGGATCTCTTCGGAACTTCTGGAAGCTTCCAAGGAAAATAGGAACTTTGGCTTTCGTGGCATCCAATTTCGAGAATATTTCCAGAACAACTTTTCTGAAACTAAAAACAGCAGAAAACAGGGAACTGGCACTTAGCATCTTGTTAATAGGTTAGTCTCGGAAAATGTATAAAAATGCTATAAATAAGGGAGAAAACATGTAGCAATTGGCATAATATGATCATGGAGCATCAGAAATTATAGATACGTTGGATACATATCAGGGTGCCCAGCCCCAAATTAATAACACAAATTCTCTTCACTCTTTGTGCCCCTGATTTATTAGTCAAAGCATAATTATGTAAACAAAAGAGAAAGAGGGATGACCTTCTACCCAGATGTGTCCTTCTATGGGAGCCGCTCTTGTGAAGTCTAGTTGGCTTGTGATGTACTGTATTGTCTATTTACCATTTGTTGACATAACCATACACCTCTCTCAAAAATGTTTTCAATACCTCTGTTTAATAAAATAAAAAGGTCTAGCACATAAGTTAATCCCTGCTTCCCTCTGTGAAGGGCCTTTCTTTTATTTTTATGTTGAGTCTTCACCTTCTCCCTTTATGCACCTTCTTGAGAGCATGGCTGTTATTCTTAGTGTATGTGCTTGTCTCAAAACACAGTTGATAGTGGTATAACTTTGATGCTTGTATCTTTGATATCTATATTTCTAGTCTTCATTTGAACTTCAGAGGTTCCCTGGCATTTATGTTTTGCTCCTCTATTAAGGGCAAGCGAGTACACTCTATCATACCTTATGATGAGCATTGCAATCTTGTAGATTGAAGTACTTCATGTTGTCTATTCTTAGTTTGTTGGCATCTCTTCATGGTTTGCATAACTGCTGGGTGACTTTTATTTTCCATACATCTTATTATGAATTGCCTTAGCACTTGATTATGTAATGAGTATATTTACATAATATGAAACAAATGTGTTCGTAAAAGTCTTTTATCGCACTCAGTTGTCACTGAATTGCTTGAGGACAAGCAAAAAGCTAAGCTTGGGGGGAGTTGATACGTCCAAAATGTATCTCCTTCTCCGAATACTTTTCTTATTGTTTTCCTCTAAAATTGTGAGTTTTGGATACCACTAACACGGACTAACGCTGTTTTCGGCAGAATTACCTTGGTGTCAAGTTTTTGTGTAGAAAATCAACTTAGAAGAGTCCCCATTGGTCTTAAAACATCAGAAGACCCCGGGAGCCAGAAGGGGGCCACACCACCCCCGGCGCGCCCCCCTTGGCCGCGCCGCCTGGTGGTGTGGGCCACTCCCACACCCCCTCGGACTCCCCTTTCGACTACATATTTCCTTCAACCCTAAAACGCGAGGGGGTTCGTCATATTCCACAGAAACAAAACAAAGCGTTGTCGCCTCCCTGAACCTCGATTCGGGGATCAGAAGTTCCTGTTCTGGAACCCTGCCGGGACGGGGATTCGAAGGAGATCATCGCCATCGATGCCGCCACCTCTTCTCCATCAACAATCCATGTTTCCCCCGTCCATGTGTGAGTAAACACCGCTGTAGGATGAGAGGGATGGAAGGGACTGGATAAGATTGATCATGTAATAATGCCATATTGTTAGGGCATAGCGCCTAGTATCCATTGTTAGCGTTTCTACTATTGTTGCAACTTGTTATGCTTAATGCTTGTCACTAGGGACCGAGTGCCATGATTTTAGATCTGAACATGTTATTGTTTCATGAGTATAATTATGTTTCTTGATCATATCTGCAAGTTGTTTTACACATGTCATTGTCCGAAACCCGAGGCCCCAAAGTGATAGAAATTGGGACAACCAGAGGGGATGGTTGTGATGTGAGGATCACGTGTGTTCACGGAGTGTTAATGCTTTGCTCCGGTGCTTTATTAAAAGGAGCACCTTAATTACCAATAGTTTTCCTAGAGGCCCCGGTACCACGGGCTGGTAGGACAAAAGATGTTGTGCAAGTTTCTCATTGCGAGCACGTATGACTATATTGGACCACATGCCTATGAATTGCCTACATGTTTGATGCTTTATAATATTATCTGCAATTTCCATGTTATTATTATTACATGACATATGTTATCCATGCAACGCCCGTCCATCCATTCCCTCTATGCCTACGGTACCTCCAATCATGTTGTTTTCCGCGATTGCTACTGATGTTACTATTTTACTACTTATGTTATTTTATTTCTACTGCTATAAAACTGTTACACTGATAAATTGTTGCGCGCAAGTCTACTTTCAGGTGCAGCTGAATTGACAACTCAGTTGTTAAGGCTAATAAATATTGTTTGCCTTCCCTTGTGTCGAATCAATAAATTTGGGTTTTACTTCCCTCGAAGACTGTTGAGATCCCCTATACTTGTGAGTCATCAAGACTATTTTCTGCCCCACACCACCTTTGCCCTTTCGCCTATATAATCCCCCGAGACGTAAACCCTAAACATATCCCACTTTTACCCGAGAAACACCCGAGGCCGCCATCACCGTCATCTCGAGATCAGGAGGGTTCTGGAGCTCTCCCCGGCACCCTGCCAGAGGGGAAAATCATCACCGGAGGGGTCTACACCACCTCGATCTCCTCCGAAGTGATGCGTGAGGGGTTCATCCCTGGACCGCGGGTCCATAGCAGTAGCTAGATGGTTGTTCTCTCCACTTTGTACCTCATGTTTAGATCTTGTGAGCTGCTGATGGCTAGGTTGAGACTCGAAGTGCAGAGTGTGTAGGTAGTGGCAAGCCTTCTTCCCCACGAGGGTGACTCGAGGGTTTATATCGAACTCTTGGGGAGCCAGTATTTCAGCAGTTGTCTTCCAAGCTTGCTCCAGGATCCTGCAAACAAGTAGAGAATTTTGTGCCCTCAACCTCACCAAGTGGTTGTCAAGCACAAGGTGTGAGACTTCTAAATTGCAATGCAAAACTGAAAGTAAATGTGCAATAATTAAATCTACTACTAAATGCAAATGAGAAAATAAATATGCAATGGATTGTTTTTGTCTTTTTGTGATGCAAGCGGTGATGGAGATAATGTAAATTAGAATTGGAGATGCAAGTAAAGTAAAGTGCAAGTAAAGTAAATTGCAGCAAAGTAACTAGAGTGTTTTCTTATATTTAAAATAGGACCGGGGTTCATGGTTTCACACTTGCATTCTCTCAAATAAAGTGGTAGACGGTGGACATAAAGAATTACATGTGAGATTACAATAACATGTTTAACATTGAGTACTTTCATATGGGCATCACGTCCTAGCATAGAGATCTCTACGGTCATATTGATCCCTCTTATACTCCACCAAGATGCGAAATAGATCATAACACCTCGATAATTAAGGAAAAACCAGAGTATAGCTTTAAGCAATGTGACATGAAGTTGAAGTAAGAACTTGCTAGATCTAGTCATGGAGATTGATTAGTGTCACTTCAAATCCCTGGTAACAAGGTACTCCTTTTTATCCCTAGTGAGGTAACTAAGAAAGGTTTAACAAAACCTAAGTGGATCGCTGAACTTCTGTCACTTTCACAGCACTAGCCACCCCCCGTTACTCCAACTAATGCACCCATCACCCCACACACGCTCTCAAGAACTAGATTGATCAAAGCTAGCAAATAAGAACGGGGTACATAAGATACATGTACTCAAATAACTCAAGAGAAACAATTGAAATCTCAGATTCAATAACTCATAGAAAAGATCCACCACATAGGAATTACAACGGTGCCCGTAATCATGTGAGGCAGCTCATACGGATCTAATTAGTGAAGCACATAGACAGAGATATACAAGTGCTACTTCCACAAACCCATAGCCCTGGGGTGGACTACTCCCTCTTCATGGAGATGTCGATGGAGATGACGTTGGAGGGGTAGGAGATCACACCGGCGGCGCCCCGCCGGAGTTTCCCCCTCCAATCTGGAACTTCTGGTCTCTATTTCGGTGTTTCGGTGTTTCGGCGGTACTCTCCTCCATAAGGGTACGGGGACCCTTTTTATAGTCGGTTTTAGGTCAAGACGGAGTCGGTAAGTCGAAGATGGAAGGAATTCGGGCCACAGAGGCCAAAAGGGGGCCTCTCACGCGGCCAAGGAATCTGGCCGCGTGGAGGGTCCTCTTTTGGGCCTCCTTGCCCAATTCTCGTGGATCCTTCGCCCACAAGTCTTCTCCTTCCAAGAAAATGACCCCCGCAGATTTTCAGGTGATTTCGCGGAAGTTTCCCCCTGAAACGTCAAAAATATAGAAAACGGGGTTTCTGACAGGCAGGTTAATTCCATAAAAGTTGGGGGACTTTGTAATTTAACCCCAAAATACTATAAAACATTGAATTATACCCTTATATGATGCAATATGTAATAGAAAACCATGTGAAAATATGTAAAATTCATCTATGCATTTTACATGCATCAGCTGCCTATCATGATCAAGATCATCTTTATGTAATGCTACATGTTGTGTTTGTTGGGATCTGATGAATGTTGAATGCTATGTCTTCTGATTATCAATCTATCATGTTATCTTCATGCTTATGTTATTTATGATCTTGCACGCTCTTCGTTATTAGTAGATACTCTGGCCAAGTAGATGCTAGTAACTCCAAGAGGGAGTATTTATGCTCGATAGTGGGTTCATGCCTCCTTTTCATCTGTGCTCGAGTGACAGAAACGTGACGGACGGAGGATGTGTTGTTTCCATTAGGGATAAAACAACAAGGCTTTGTGTAAGGATGATGTTATTGTTTACAGTACACACTTTTCTTACTGCGATTATCTGTTGCTTGCAACTTAATACCCAATGTTTGTTCGGATGATATTCGAAGGGTGGATTTTAGTCATAGATGCAGTTGGATAACGGTCTATGTATCTTGTTGTAATGCCCGCATGAATCACATAGTAATCTTTATGTCTTGCATATGCACTACGGTGCAACCTTCATTTCTGTCAATTGCCCAGCTGTAATTTGTTCACCGCAGATGTTATTTATCTTTCACGGAGAGACACCACTAGTGAACTGTGGACCCCAGTCCTTTTTCCTCATACTGATAAACACCACTGCTTTCATACTTCTCTCATACTGTTTTCCAGACCATATATTTAACCTCTTTGTGCTCAGCAAAACCGGTGAGATTGACAACCTCACTGCTTTATTGGGGCAAAGTGATTTGATTGTGTTGTGCAGGTTCCACGTTGCTTCTGAGCAGGTAGTGTGCCCTGCCATCTCAGCTGCTTCTCCTTCCGAAGTTACTCCTTCCTCATACTGGTCGATTCAATCTTGGTTTCTTTCTAAGGGAAACTTGCTACTGTGCTCTTCATACCTTCCTCCTGTGGTCTCCCAACGAACGTGTGTATCACGCGCATCAGCTGCATCGCCGATCTCTGCCAGTGCGCCAATGAGAGGGAGAGAGAGGGGGAGGAAGAATAAGGCATATGGGTTGTCAATCTGCGCATCGACGGCTCCCTTTGAATCCGACCGTTGCCACGCCGCACATAGTGCGTGTGCGTGCCCACGGGCCGTGTTCGCTCTAGTTGGGCCACGCTGTAGTAGATCTGGCCTGCGCCAATTTTCTTCTGTGTTTTTCCTTTTTGAAAATAGAAAGAAACAAAGGCATTTCTTTAGCCCTTGTAAAAATAGTAAACTTGAGTTTTTGGACAAACCAAAAATCATGCTGGTAACTAAATAAATTCTTAACCATATACAAGTGGCAGTTTTACTTTTGGACTTTTACTTTTGCAATAGTATTTATTTTGGCAGAGCCTATGTGTTTCACCATTTATAGCATAACTTAAAAAATAAGAATCCTAAAATTACAAACGCAACTGTTTTGGATAGCCCTAGGTTATACCTACCAGTAGAACTTGGCCTTTGTTGCAAATGAACTTCCTAGAGAAAATTCCATGCATTTTGGTAAATGACCAGAGAGCCCTTCTAGGATTTTTGTGGGCCTTTTGGAGATGATTTTTGATGTGAATCCAATTGGATGAGCTTGTGTATGCTTAGATCTACCTAATCCTAGCTTGTTCTCATTTTTAGAGTTGTAGAATAATTATGGTGTGCATAACTAGATTTAGCACTTTTCTGTTTTTATTTATTCTTGTGTAAATAGATTCAATTTAATACTTGAGTAATTGATTTATGTTTTCTAGAATGTGCAAGGTTGTTACTCCTTGTTATTAGGTTGTTTTCTTACAGAATTAGAATATTATAAAAAAATTGTGATGAGTGCTAGATAGAAGTAGATTTACTAAGCATAGTCATTTTCTAGAATCTCCTAATGTTTAGGAAATTGTGGCATTTAACTTTTAGGTTTAGTAGGCTAAATTTTTTAGGTTGATGTGTAGGTCCAGTACCACTTTGTTACTGATTTTTATGATGGTGTCACCTATGTTAGCTTGCACTTTTTTAGGAAAGCATGAGTAGTTTTGAATAGAATAAATTGATTCCCTTTTTATCACTAGTATGGGTATTGTTTTGGATGCTTGTTTAGTGGGATATTATTTTTCCCAAGTGTGACTAGAGGCATTCTGACCTACTAATGCAAGGGTAGGCTAGTGGAACACCCACTAATGCCATTTCCTCTTGGTATGAAATATAATTTCTCCACCATAGGCATGTTTGCTAGGAACCTTGTTTAATTGTATGTGCTTAGTATTCTTATCCAAGAAAATTGAGTAGTGTTCTACTAGATTTTCGTTGAATTGTTTTAGTACTAGATTTGTGACTCCTAGAATGTGTAAATGTTATACCATCTATGATGTGGTTTTTCCATGTAAATAGCATTTGAGAAGGGTTTGGTTTTGCATATGGTTAGTTTAAGAGTTGTTTGCACTCATAGGAATATTTCCTAGTATTGAGAAATTATTTGTGGATAAAATACCTTTGAGTGGCATAAAGTCAGGAAGTGTTGTTTGAGCTTGTGTAGAGTGCATAGCTACTTATTTTTATAGCATGTCACCTTTGATGCTTGTTCCTTGGTTGTTAGAAAAGCATGGTTAATTAGGCTTGGTTGATCCTTGTTGATTTTTATGAGAGTAATGCTCTTATAGAATTATTTTAGTATAGTTGTCTACTAGAATTTGTAGGGTGTATGTTATATTATTGGGTGCTTAAGCATGTGTTGCTTGTTAGGGAAAATGCATTCTCGTAGTGTTGATTGCTTCACTATTAATGTATTAGTGGTACCCCTAGAATTTATGAGTTTCCCTATTAATGTGGCCTTCCTATGTTTTCTTGGTGTATGGTTAGCCTAGACTTCTTAGCATGTTTTCACTCCTGTTATATGGGATGACTATTTTGGTTCCAAGTTGGCATTTGTGTGAAACTACACTATTTCTTAGCCATGCTTGTGTAGTAACCTTTCATGCTAGTATGCTATTAGGGAACCCCCGCTATTATCCTATTTCTAGCAGTGTTCTTCCTTTATGATTTGTGTGTTCTAGGGTGTGCCTTATGACTTGTTTACAAATGTTTGAGCCACTGGTTTGTTTAGTTACCTTTGTGATTGAGCATTTCTTTAGTCTCTGTGTGGACCTAAGCATATCCAGTAGCTGCCTTGCTTATCTGTGGTTTGCTTTGTGAATTAAAATATTATGAGTGATTACTTTAGCATGAGTATTGTACGAAAACTATTGTTGTGACTTCATTTATATAGTTTTCCATGCATGGGGTTAGGGGTAAACTTATCTAGTTGATGCTTGCTTGTGTTGTTGTTAACACCAACTGGCATGGGTATTGCTTTTGATGCTTCTTATTCCTTTAGTAGCCTTTGTGACTAAGGCCATTTTAGCCTCAAATGTCCTAGTATGAGAGTGGTACACCCACTAAACCCATGAACTCTATGTTGCGGGATATGGTTTCCCAACCATGAGCATTCTAGTAATAGAATTTATGTCATGTGTGTTTGTTTGGTGGTTTTCTAGATAAAATTTTGAGTGATTGTTCTAGTATAAGGTTGCTTGTTGTATGTGTTGCTTTGTATTATTGTTTGCCTTATTTGGTTCTGAGTGTGTGTCCTTTATTCTTTTTACCACGCTAGAAAACAAAGAAGAAGAAGGTGTCATAGAGCTTAGTGTCAAGTTCGAGCTACTTCAATGCTATGGACACAAGGAGTTTCAAGGCAAGCCATCCTAATGCTTGCTACTATACTTATCATTATCTATCATGCATGTTTTTACTTCTGAAGTTTTACAAAAACTTGATCAACAGAACTATTTTTGTTGTGGCTATTACTACTATTAATACTATATAAATTATTATCATGCCAGTAGTCAAAACTTGGTGTTACCAAGCCCATAGCCACCATATGGTATCTTTACCACCAAAAATAAAATACCATGAAGTCCCTGAGTGGACACCCTAAAATATGATTTTTACAAAACAAAGGCTTTATGGAAACCCCGGTGGAAAGGAGAAGCCTTGTCCACGGGAGAATTGTGAGGTGATTATTTTTGGAAAAAGTGTTTTAAAAAATGACACATAACCTAGTCTTCGCCGGACAACCCTTAACGTATTGTTACTCTACCCCAACATGGGAAAGGGGCTTGGATAGAAGCTTGTTCTTTTTAGGGTGTGCTCTATCTCAAATTTCTATAAGGGGTGGGATCCCTCGAACCGAAATGTCGCCAAGTTATGAAACACGAGGCACGCAAAGTGTGCGATTAATTTTCCCTCCGGCCGCAGCAGTTGGGTCTCCTATCATGGTGGTGTGGGACACAATGCGGGGGTGAACAAACCCAATTGAAGATATAGTCATATACTAGCTTGAACATAGTGGAAGGTTAGGACCAGTTATCTGATGTTCGCATACTATCGGGGATAGTCCGTGGTTGTTCATGTCGGATGTTCTGGATCTTGTGGATTGTGTACACCTATGCAGAGTTAAAACTATTCGGAATAGCCACATCCTCGGATATGGATAGTTGAATGTCCATGTAGCTAGCATTGTGTCAATGTTTTCAAAAGGATATTTCTGAAAAAAGGATTTGTACCTGTGAGGTGCTGGAAAGGTGAACTTTGTACCTGTGAGGTACGGAAGAGGAAAAGATGGATGTTGCTTTGCAAGAAGTTTTGTAAAGAAAAACCATCTTTATTAAACCAAAACTTATCAAAACCTATTAGATATGCAATATTTACAAGATAAACTATATTATTTTCTTTTGAAGTATCCTCTTCAACAAACATATAGATATGTCAAAATCAACCATGATGTATCTTCCATCCATCATGGGTAGAAAACCCTATGTATACCCTACCCACTCCACCATATAAGCATACTTGCATTCCATAAGCTTCATAAAGGATGTCTTGTAGAGTACATTCAAATGTACTCATATTGGTTTCGTCCCTGGTATCTACTTGGCAGACTTCAGGGAGCAACCTCAGGAGGAGTTCTACGAGGAGGAGTACTGCACTGATGGCCCTGCGAACTAGGCTCGTCTCCCGGTCAATAGCCTGTAGGTTAAGGCGTGACTTGGGCTCTAGCGCGTTGTGTGTTGTTGCCTTCCGCTGTGTTTGTTGAGTTGCCTGTCCTGCGTGGCAGCTGTGTTAGACTTGATCATCTGACCATCTTTATTTGTAAGACCTTATGTATTCGTGTAATGGATGTTGTATCTGTATGCCAACTTGATATGTTGTTCACGACTGGTGTGATCTGGGATCGTGAATGTATGCATAGCGGGGGTCCTTGGACTGTTAGTCTGGGGGCTCTACATCTTTATTGTTGTTCTTAACTAGATCTCTCTCCCGGTGTGGATTACTTGTTAGTAGTTGATTCTTGTGAGATTTATCGATGTTTACACTTTATGACCAGATTGTTATTATCCATTATATCACCTCTGATTATGATCTATATGATGTCTTGTGAGTAGTTCGTTTAGTTCTTGAGGACATGGGAGAAGTCATGATGTTAGTAGTGGAATTATGTTGAAGTAATATCTAGTGGTTTGATATTTAAGGTGTGGTGTTATTCTTCTAGTGGTGTCATGTGAACGTCGACTACATGATACTTCACCTTTACGGGCCTAGGAGGATGCACTGTGTATTTGGCTACTAATTGTGGGGTTGCCGGAGTGACAGAAACCTAAACCCTTGTTAGGAAACCAATGCACGAGGGAGTGTAGGATCTCGGAGTTTTAAGGATGTGCTTAGATTTATCTTAATTACTTTCTTGTATTTGCGGATGCTTGAGAGGGGTATAATCACAAGTATCTATTAGTCCTAGTTGGGCGGTGCATTAGCATAGGTTCACCCACACAACACCTATCAAAACAATAAATATTAATCAACTGTATGAAGCGAAAGCACTTGACGAAATTCCCATGTGTCCTCGAGAACGTTTGGTAATCATAAGTAGAACAACCGGCTTGTCATTTTCTCTCAAAAGGATTGGGCCACTCGCTTCAACTATATTTATTGTCTTTTATTTACTCGCACTTTATTTATTTGCTATACCAAAAACCACCAAAAACCCATTTGCTAGTGTTTACAGTGAATCCTCTATCCAACCTGCTTGTCAACACCTTCTGATCCTCGTTGGGTTTGACACTCTTATTTATCGAAAGTACTACAATACACCCCATATACTTGTGGGTCATCCACCGCCAAGGAAACATGGGACGCTCTTGTCGTCATGTTTGTGGGCAATGAGAGCATGCAAAGGAATAGGTATGATGCCTTGAGCAACGAGGCCGAAGGGTTCTATATGCATGATGGAGAGAACCATGAAGACATGTACCGAAGGCTCAAGAATCTTGCCACCGCATTCTCCAATGTTGGTGCCAAGTACATTGATGATGCTTCGATCAAAAGGAAGTACATGATTGCTCTCATGCCATTTGAGCCTGCGGACTTGAAGAGCATTCAAGGAAGACATGACTTTGCTTCTTTGACCTCAACCCAAGTTATGCAAGAGATGTGCTCCTATCAAGTGCAAACCAAGGATTCTCTTGACAATCGTTCTAGGGCCATAGGAATGCATAAAGGGGCATCGGTTGCTTTGAAGTCCAAGGTTGTGTCAAAAGAGGTTGAGTATGAAGAAGAAGGCCATGAGGAATTGGCTCCATTGAAGGATCAAGAATATGATCCCGTGCTCAAGGATATCATTGCTCTTACCGTGCAAATTTTTTGGAGGAATCCTCCCAAGGCCAAGAAATATGTTGAGGAGAAGACCAAGTCTCGCTATGGAAATGATGGGACTCAACGAGTGAGGTCTTGCTTCAATTATCAAGATAAGCACCACTTCATTGTGGAGTGTCCCTATGGAAATAGAGAACTCCATGGTGGCAAGATCGTTCGCAAGGACAAGTCCAAGGTTGACTACAAGAAACCTCATATCAAGAAGAAACCATTCAACAAGAAATCTCCCAGAAAGTTTGTGCTAGCGACTCAAGAGGAATATGACTCCGAGTGATGAAGAAGAAGAAACCACAAGTGAAGTGGCCTCTCTTGCTATTGCTTCTACTCCATCGTCGTCATGTCTCTTTGAATCCCCCAATGAGAATCATCCTCACCCAAATGCCAAGTGCTTCATGTCTAAGGCCTCGGAGGTATCACCTTCTCCCACCTCTAAGACCCCAAGTGAACTTGAAAATCTTGCTAGTCTTAGAGTAGAAGATGAAATTCTCTCTTTGGAACGTTTTATGTCTAACATACAAGGGAAGACCAAGAAGTACTTTGATCATCTCATAAGCCAATTGGGATAGGCCCATGAAGCTCTTCAGAAGAAAGGTGAGATCAAAAGAAGGGATGCGGATGAGATAGCATCCCTCTCTATGACTCTTGAAGAAGAGCATGATGGTAGAGTTTGTCTTGAGGAGGAACTAGAATCTATTGAAGAGTCACATAATGAACTTGTTTCTAATATCACTAAGGAATGTGACCTTGCAATTGCTAAATATAAAAAGGCTAAAAAAGGATAAGGTTGAGTTTGGTGTTGGTCATGGTAAACTAACCGAGGAGTTTGAAAAACTAACCAAGGCTCACAAAGCTTTGGAGAGTCAACATTCTTCCCTCAAAGAGTTGCATGAACAACTTCAAACTCAACTTAATCAACTTAACAACCCTAGCACCTCTACTTCTTCTTGGGACCATGCAAATATTATTGAGGAAAATGCTAGGTTGAAAGATGAGCTTGCAAGGCTCAAGGGAAAAGGCCCTCAAGTTGAGAAGGTTGTGATATCTACCTCACAAGTGGTTGCACCTAGCCCTCATGTGGTTGTTGTGTCGGGGGGCTACCCCAGAGTAGGGGTAAGACAGGTGGTAAAACAGAGATCAGAGCACTGTTTACCGGGTAGGCGTGTAACATCCCTACTTTTGTGTAATAAAGAGGAGTGTTGAGTACATGGCATGCATGCATGAAAAATGGACCAAAATTTCGCTTTTAAAATTTAATAGTGAGTTATCAGAAAATCACTTAATTTGGCTTCACACAAAATTGTTTTACAAAGTTTTTCAAAATGATCCAACTTTGTGCTAGAAAGGTAGCAAATTTGAAGAGCTTTCCAACGAGTATTTTTGAGCAATTTTTGCTTTACAAAAAGGCCCTCAAAATCCTGTTTTGGTCCTGTTTTAAAATCTCCAAGGACCTCTTTGTAAATTCTCCAGTCTTTCCAGGGGGTTAACAGAGAAAACCTTTTATCGTCTTCCTCCTGTCCGGTGACAGGAGGGCAACCGCCGCCGACCGCCACCTCCTTCTCCCCTCCCTGTCGACGTGGAGGCCTGGAGATCCCCAAGGAGACGTCCGCATCGGGTGTACTCGCAGACCCCCCCCCCAATCGAACCCCTCCTCCCTCTGTTTCTCTCCCTCCACCCGAACCCGACCGCCACCGGAGATCCGCCGTTCCGCTCTCTCCCCGACCTCCCCGTTGAGCTCGTTGGAACCGCCGTCGCCTCCTCTCCGTCCTCGAGCACGCGGAACCGCAGGGATGCAGTAGACGCGACGAATCGCGTCGTCTTCTCCGCGGCCGGCCGCCGGAATCCCTCCACCGCGCCGCCGTTCTAGCCCTCCTCCGGCCCCTCTGAGCTCGTCTACAAGTTCGTGGTGAGCCTCCGCCCCTCCCCATCCCCTCCGCTCGTCTCCTCTCGTCGGGATTCGATGAGATCGCCGGAGCCCGAGCCTCCCGCCGCCGTTCTCTTCACGGCGGCTCGCCGTCGTTGACGTTCAGCGGCGGCGCCGCCACAGTTGGGTAGGGCGCATCCGTGCGCACCCAACGCGCCCAACCTCGCATCCGGGGGCCGCCGGAAACGCTGCCGGCGACCACTCCCTGCCACCGGCCGGCCACCCGTGAGGTCACGGTGATGTCATCGTGACATCACCCGCCCACGTGGCGCGCCAGGTGGATTTCTTTGTCCTTTTAAACTGAACAGTGGGCCCCACATTTAACAGAAAAACAGAATATGATTAAAACTTGGAAATTCAATAACTTTCATTTTATAACTCCTAAAATTGTGAAAAAATATGCAATGTGTTCAGGAAAATGTGAACTATTTATCTATACCATTTTCATACATGTTTGGCAGAGATTAAAATGAGGTCACTTTTGTAGTTTGCATTGTTTTACTCATGCATACATATTGTGCATTGCACGGTCATCAAGTATTGATTGTTTGCCTTCTTTCCGGTGTTGCTCGCTATCGGTAGACCGAGATCCGGAGGTCGACCCGGCTTTCTACGACAACCCAAGCTCTACCTTCGACGAGCAAGGCAAGCACCACCTCATGGCTACCCCATGTTCTGAATCTTTTCAATCTCTCATTCATGCATACGTTTCAACTTAGTTTTGAGTCGGTTAGAGTAAACCTATCCACTGCATGACCCCTTCCTCACATGTCACCTTCATACCTGTTTACCCTCCTAGTATGACTAGGGTTGTTTGAGTATCGTAGAGCCTTGTGTGTTATGCTTAGCCATGCTTAGTGTTCTGATCTACTTCATCCGGTTGATGATTTGGATCACTTCGATAACCTTGTATGTTGTTATATTTGTGAGTACTGAGCATATGAAACTGACTAAGGCTAGCACGGGAGGCCACTTGGGTAGTGGTTATTCGTTCCGTACTCGCCAACCCTAGGACTTAAGGTCTCGCCGCGGAAGCCAAGACTGAGCGTGCAGCCACACGCGGGCCAATGAACCCCGCTCGGCTTACTAACTTGTTTGATCACTTCCATGGGTCACATAGTTTGAGCTTTCCATTTGCGGGTGTGTCATAAAAGGTTTTGGAGAAAACTAGGGCGTGACCGGGACCAGTGATGGACGTACACGGATCTTGTCCCGACTCACAGAACAGGTGCCGTCAGGAGGTGGCCAACTCCCTGTTGACGGGGTGGCCCTGTTTGGGTTGACTCATGGATAGGGTTAAGCAAGGTAAAGGCCGTGGTCTACCACACTCTTCCGCGCTCTTAGAGAGGAGAGTTACCGCGTGGCACTAAGAGTCGGTCGATACGTGTGGGTAAAGTGTACCACCCTGCAGGGATAAATCTTTCGGAAAGCCGTCCACGGTTATGGACAACTTGGTGAAAGTCACGGTGTCATAGACAACTCTAACGGAATGACTAAAACTTGCTGGCAATGAATGAAGGATGCCTCCTCGACTACGTCGAGAGGGGTGATTCTTGTAGCATAAGGTAGTCTGGGGATGAGAAAGTACTTGGTGGACTAAAGAACATGATGATCTCAGTAGTTGAGTAGATTTCCTCCTCTGTTTTAGAAATGCTCTATTACACGTGCTTTTCTTCCTCAACTTCGGAAAACAAAGTTGGCTTTATGCAAAGAACCTTAAAAGCCAAGTCTTGCTGAGTACCTTTTGTACTCAACCTTGCCTCGTTGTTGTTTTGTTTCAGACTTCGGCGATGCAGCTGAAGAGGGGTTCTACCTCGACGTCGATGAGTAGTTAGGGGTTCCCAGGCAGCAGCCTGGTATCTGTAGTATGGGTTTGGCTACGTTGCTTATGTTTCGGACTCTTAGTCCTTTTGCTCTTGTTGTATAGCAACATCTTTGCTTTCGCTGCTTGTTGTAATGTTGGGTTGCTTGACCTATGTTGATCCTGTAACCTCTGCGTGTAAGCTACTCTAGTATGCCTTGTTTAATACAACTTTCATGTCTAGAGTACTGCTTTGATCGATTGTTGGTCTCGAGCCCGTTGTTATACAGTTTTGGCTATGCCTACATAGTTGTCGCAGTCGAGGGGTTGTGGAGCCGATGATCCATGTCCGAGCCCGCCTGCCGGAGGTATCCGGCCTGGGGCGAGGTAACCCCAGTAACCCTCGATTGTTGTTGCACTTTCTGGACACATAGCAGCTCTATATAACTTTGGTCCCGTTCCTTCAGTTTCATCCGACTCGTGGACGCTTGGGTATGCATATCTGGTTATGACTAGCATGGACACAAGGAGTAGTAGACCGGGGATCCGTACTGTAAGGACCCCAGACCGGCAGTCTGAAACCCTACGTATGCATACATTCACGATCCCAGAAAGATCAGTCGTGAACAACATACACAGTTGGCACACAGAAATACATCATCCATTACACGAATACATAAAGGTATTACACAAATGATCACATGATCAAGTTTAACGCAACTGCCAAAAGGGCAGGCAACTTAACAAACACAGCGGAAGACAACTAAAACACAACATAGTTGAGCCCAAGCCACGCCTTAACCTACAGGCTGCTGACCCGGAGACGATCCTAGTTCGCAAAGCCATCAACTCCGTACTTCTCTTCATAGATCTCCTTTGGAGGCTCCTTCTCAAAGTCTGGCAAGTAGATACCAGGGGCGAAACCATAATGAGTACATTTGAATGTACTCAGCAAGACATCCATCATATCACTTACCAAACATGCAAATATGCTTATATGGTGGAATAGGTAAGCTATAAATAGGGTTCACTATCAATGGTGTTCATATATGATGACACCACAGTTGCAGTCAGGTTATTTTGTATCTTTGTTGAAGAAGATACTTCAAAAGAAAATAACATAATATAGTTTTATTTCTCTTGTAGATATCACATGTACAAGAGGTTTTGTAAAGCTTTGTTAAAGAATATTTTCTCTTTGCAAAAATTCTTGGAATCAGTTTCCAGAATTCTTGCTTAGAGTAGAAAAGGTTTTCTTTGCAAAACATTTTGTTTTGTATATCAGCATCTGGCTTTTTATCATCAACGATACCTCCACGGTATAAGTTTCCATTCCTTTCCGAACTTCACAAGTTCAACACTTCCTTTCCAAAATTCCCTTTCAAAAACTTACTTTTTGAAAACATTGACACAATGCTAGCTACATGGCCATTCAACTGTCCATATCCGAGGACGCGGCTTCTTCGAAAAAGTTGTACTCTGCAGAGGTGTACACATCCACCAGATCCAGTACACCTCCCGTGAACAATCACGGACTGTAACAACAGTATGTAAACATCAGGTATCTGATCATAACCATCCACTATGTTCAAGCTAGAATATGCCTATCTCTCAGTTGAGTTTTACCACATCCCCGGCACCGAGCTAATCCCCGTCAAGCCAGGATGCCTCAACTGATGCGACCGGAGGGAAAATTAATCCCACACTTTATATGTCTCCGCGACATTCGGTTCGAGGGTACGACGTCCCTTATAGCGATTGAGATAGCACACACTAATAAGAACAAACTTCAAGTTAAGCCCCTTGCCCATGTTGGGGTAGGGTGGCAGTACGGTAAAGGTTGTCCGGCGAAGACTAGGTTATGTGTCATTTTTGAAAACACCACTTTCTCAAAAATGACCACTTCCACATTCCTCCGGAGAACAAGGATCCGCCTTTTCTCCGGGTTTTTCCGTAAAGCCTTTGTTTTGTAGAATCACAATTTTAGGGTGTCCACTTAGGGACTAGTATATTTGATGGTAATAAATACCATAAGGTGGCTTATGGGCTTGGTATTACCAAGTTTAACTACTGGCATGATAGTAACCTATATACTAGTATAGTAGTAATAGCCACATCAAAAATAGTTTTGATAATCAAGTTTTTGTAAAACTTCAGAGGTAAAACATGCATGATAGATAATGATAAGTATCGTATCAGCAAGCATCGGGATGGCTTGCCTGGTATCTCCTTGTGTCCCTGGTTTTGGAGTGACTGGAACTTGAAACAGAGCTTCCCGACACTTCCTTCCTCTTCGTTTTCTAACGTCGTAAAAGGAATAAAGGACACACATTCAGATCCAATCAAGGCAAGCAACCATACATAACAATACATACAGCAAGGAAATCTAATAATAACCAAACACACAATTATTAATTGAGGCAAACAATCAAACAAACCTACTTGGCAGAAATGCCATTTAATAAGGCAACTTAAGGTTGGAGGAACATATCTCACAAACTTAATATCAAGGATTCAGTGGGTGTGCCACTCTCATACCAAGATATTAATAAACCCAAAATACACTTAGTATCACAAGGGTGAGACTACTAAAAGTATATAAAACATGCACAATATTAATCATGGCAATGGGTCTATCAACCACACCACAAAAAGAATAAGATAGCTAATCTACTAAGCCTAAATTCACATCAAGAATAAATAAGACACATGATTTGCAAAGGTTACTTTTACAAATCAGTGTGCCTACACAAGTGTAACAAGGTAATAGACTCACCACAAAACACACAATTTCTCATAGTGAGAACAATAGAAAACAATGACTAAAAGGAGGAATCCTATAGACATGCTTCTACTCAGGGTTTGCTATGCAAGCAAGCATAATAAGTAAAGTACTAAAATGCAAACAAGTAACCATGTTATCATAATGGAAATGAAAACATGTCCTCATGCAAGGATACACACATATCTACCAAACACAAGTTGGCAGGAAAAATAATTTAACACAACAACTGCTAAGGAAACTAGTACTACTTAAAGATGAAGAATCAATGGATGAATTTCAATCAAGTATTTGAAATACAACCAGAGGGTCCATGTCATAAAAACAGTAGTGAAAAACATCTATACTTGCTATAACAAAATATCCCATTTAACAAAACAAGGTAACAATTTGCAGGGCAACTCCTACACACTAGTGGTAATAAAAAGGGCATTACTAGAGGAATCAAACAACACTCCAAAAATTGATTTTTCCTAGCAAGACACACATGATTACAACCACTTACAAACAGAAGCATACACATTTCCATTTAGCACAAAAAATTCCCAAAGCAAAAATACTAGGCACTCATTAGTTATAGAACTATATAAAAGAAATACATCTAGTGTGGGGGAAATAATGTTTCCACCAAAAATGCAATGACACCAGTGGGTGTTCCACTATCATATCAAAGCATTAAGAGGCCACAAGTCCTCTGGTCATACTTGCTAAAAATTAATAAAAGACTAAACTAGCATCTAGTGCATTAACCATACTAGTAGAAAATAACAGGGTGCTAAAATAAGCAAGGTAATGCTACTCCTTCTATTATTCCCACACAAGTGAAAACTCTAGGGTTCAAGTACTCATAAAAACATAATCAAAATGCTACTGGTCCTATGAACATAACACAAAAATATGTGGCTACACAACCACAAATGATTATGTCAAAAATTCCACACATGAGGGAATTTTTCCATAACATTTTCATAGTCATGACAAAGCTACTCATGCTTTTCTACCAACTCAAGTGCAAGCTAGAAGAGGTGATACTAAAAAAATATAAGTACCAACATGGTACTGAATCTATTATCTTAACACAACAATCCAATTACTTGCACATAATTTAACACTCAAAAGTTCTATGCAAGTATAAACTAGAGAATAAAACATATGCTATTAACAAAAATCACATTTCTTCTCAACTCAAGTCCACACAATCTAACATGATAAAATAGCTAAGTAAACCTTAGAAAACAAGTTCACACAACTTGTACATGCTAGAAAACAATATTGCAACACAAAAATATAATCACACAATTTAATTACCTAAAAATGCCAAAATGGCAGAAACAAGCAATTTAAAGATCTGTCCACCAAATTTTCTAGGATGCTCTAAAAATTAAACCCAGCTAGGTTTGGATATCCCTAAACATATACAATACCATCCAATTGAGTTTGCATCAAAAATAATTTTTAATTATTTTATAAAAATCACCAAAGTGCTCTCTGGTGTTTTACCAAATTGCATGCCATTTCAAAAATATTAGGAATTTGGAAGCAAGGTTAATTTATCCTGTTAGGAAATTTCAAGGGCTTTCCAATCAATTGGCCTCACTTCATTCTGAGATGTGAAATGAAAATGGTGCTCATTTTGGTGTTTCTGGTACCTGTTGCCAAATCATTTTTCATTTCAAAACTGTTCATCCAAAAGTAGATCTACAAGTTGGAGGTGGTTTAGAATTAGCTGAGGTACCACTGTGAATTTTAGTTTGGTCAAAATCATCTTTTAGGTAGGTTTTTAGAGCCTAAAGTAAACATGTAACATTTCTGTCAAAAATTAAAAAGAAAAAGGACATGGATGGGCCAGATCCAGTTGGGCCGGCCAGATCTGCTGCACCGCGGGCAGAGCCAGCCGCGGTGGCTGACCAGCGGGCCTGGCAGCCACGCAGGCAGCCACGCAGGCAGCACGGGCTCCACCTGCAGGTTTGACCTGACGCGCGCGGGGTCAAGGGCTTGCGTCAGCGTGACGCCGTGGTGACCTCACTCGCCGGCGGGGCGTCTCCGGCGAGCTCGTACACGGCGAAACCGGCGACCAAACTGCAAAATAAAAACGGCTACGTGATGCTCTCGTTGCGGGGAACCTAAAGGGTGCTGCCTCGCTTCCCGGGAGGGCCCCGGAGAGCGGCGGAGACGCGGCGGCCGGACGCGTCCGCGGCGCGGCCACGCTCTAGAGGGAGAGGGAGAGGGGAAACGCGACGGCGAGGAGCGCCTGCTCACCTAGAACGCAAAGGGATGCTCGGAGAAGTCGGAGAAGGGACGAGGCCGCGGCAATGCCTCGCCGGAGTGCCGTCGGGCTCGGAGAAGGGAATGGATGGCGCGGCCACCTCGAGCCGTCCCACCTTGATTCTCTTTGCACCCAGCACCACCACGACGAGGTGGAGCTTCTGTTCTACACGGCGGCCGGCGGCGTGCTCACATTTGGTTGAATCGATGGCGAGCTAAACTAGGGTTTCAGTTTGGGATTCTTGTACAGAGAGAGAGAGGGAAGCTAGCCCGAGTGGGGGGGGAGAGAGAGGGGGCATGAGCAGACAAGGGCACATGGGGGGCCTCTTTATCCACCTTGATGCCTTCCAATCGAAGCAATGGGTAGGTCTTCTGTATCTACAGCAAGGCTAGAGGTAGAAGACGACTCATCTTACTTTTAGGTCCCTGCAATTTTACAAATTGGTCCCTGTCCTCTCTGAAACATGTTGTTTTCACCAAGCAAACAAAGTCAAAATTTAAAATCCCTTTGCCCAAAATTCTTATTAGCTGAGTTGCACAACATATGTGAAAATTGGCTCAATTAGATAAACTTTATAATTCAAAGTTGTTCAAATTTGAATTCTTACATAAATGGACATTGAATTTATTAACCTACTTAGGAGCTTCCAAAAATGATAATTTTTGGCACACATTCCTTATTGGATGTGTTCCTTATGTGGTAGAAAATTCAAGTCATTTAGAGTTACTTCATAGAACAAACTCGTTCAAATTTCTAAAAGGTGCTGTCAAGAAAACAGGGGTTTTTGGCAACTTAAATTATTCAAAAACTTGTGCCCTTTTGGTTTTCATCCTTATTTATGATATAGAGCATGTGGTATTTATTTCATGGCATTTGGAAAAAGTTTGTAGAACAAACTTGTTCAAAATTCCAATTGTTGCTGTGGAGAAAAACCATGTTTTCAGGACTTTAATGGATTCAAATTTTGGTGTCCTCTTGTGTGTGTTCCTTATTTGATATAAGGAAGCAATGGTATGAATTTCAAATCATTTGAAGAAAGTTTCCAATAGTAACTTGTTTTAGTTTTCTGTTTCTGGAAATATTGGAATTTCAATTTAATAAGGCACTAGGCTTTTCTTTAACAATGCTTTGCCAAAATATTTATGTGACTAGGGATAGCAAGTCAATGCTCTCTAATACTTTTGTTTTTAAGCTTGCAAGGTTGGAAAAACATTTGATAAGATTTTGGTGAAGCATCTAAGAATGCCTCTTTTTCTGATAATCTTTTAGGGAAATTTATTTAGTGTTTCCTCTTTCTTAATTTAGAACTTGGAATAATATTCAACAAGTAGCAGATTCATAAGATAGATTTGGAAAACTCTTTGATCAATATTTACTTTAGAAAATATTGTCAAGGTCATTGGAACAATATGTTGAATATTTTTAGATTACTGCTTTGCAATCTTTTTAAGTTTGCAAGTTTATATAATTAGTTTGTTTAGTTGCACTCAAACAAATACAACAAAAGTTTAATTGTCAAGCAATTAGCAAAACAACTGTGTTATCATGTATTCCAAAATTGGGATGTGACAGGTCTTCCCCCCTTAAAAAGAATCTCGTCCCCGAGATTCGCAAGCGAGGACTAAGGGAGGGCCAACAAACACAATGTTAGTGTTGGAGTGCAGGTGCTTCCCCCCTTTGACTTTTCTTGGGAGGAGGGGTACTCCCCTAAATTAGAAAATTCATTTTAAAAGGTAAACTAGTACTGTGTTAGGTCCAAACTTTTTGTTTCCTAGTTTGAACAAAAATTAAGGTTAGTGAAGAGCTACTTGGAAAAGTACCGTCACTTATTACATGAGTTCCTAGCTATATCCCACATCTTACATAACACATATGGAGTGGTGTACCACTCTCATAACAATGTATATAATAAGCTAAAAATATAGCTTGTGGGTGCAAAGGTTAGGTTGCTAAGGTAAAATAAACAGACAGAATAATACTCACGGCAGTGGTTATTACTCACCACAAGCAACTATCACTTAATATGTTCATGATTTTAGTTGGATGTTTTTAGTTTCATAAAATACTCTTAATCACAATAATAACACAAGTATAAACTCATGCTAAGGTAAAACATTTAAACAAAATCCAATAAGCAAGCAAACAACACCACAGATAAATAGACTATTTATTCACTAGGTTATTGTTTATTAGAGGTTTTGGAATCCATCAATCATGAACAATTAGCAAACAACCAGTAGCTAAAAACCAATGAATACAATCATAAAGGTACTCTAAAACACCATCTTCACACAATATAAAAACTCTTATTACACAGGCATAACAAAAAAACAGGACTGCACAAATAACATACTAGTATGACAATTCTACACCAGCATGCTATAAGAGATAATCATATCCTATAACCATAGAACATGCAACTAAATAATTCATGGCATGACAAAATAAGTAATAACTTCCTAAACATGCTATATCAACACATATACTCATAAAATAAAAAGAGGGTAATACTAGAGCAAAAATCACCATTTTCTAGTGGTGAAACTAGTTTTACTCTAGAGAAGCAAACCATGCTATCATGATGTTTAAACTTAAACAAGCAAGTCATGAATATAAGTTTACCTAATTACAGTACACCAATCCTACTCATGTTAGTAAGCACAAACATCAAAACAATCCATGAAATCAACTATTAAACATGCATAAATTAATTCTAGCAATTTATGTTTTTCTTAACAATTACTAGCAAGCAAGCAAGGTATAACTTACACAACCAGTAGCTATGAAATTAATGAAAGGTTATGTAAACCTTTTCAAAAATCCATACACTCAATTTAAAATTATTCACAAACAATCTACCCATCAAGAGGAATTTATTTTATTTGCGAACAATTTAATTTCAGCACACGATGGTGAAACATTTCTTAACATGATACCCCTAAGGAATATTATGCTAACAAAAGGATCACACCTAAACATATTAGTATTTACTAATAAGAAATAAACTTCTCACTTGCATAGGTGAAAAGAAACAATTATATTTTCCATGGTGGAAAATAGAAATCAATCACACAGTGAAACATGTTATTTTCACACATGTGTATGGTTGGGGATTTTCATCCTCAAGCCAAAAGGCAATGGGACCAGTGGGATATGGCCTACTAATACCAAGGAAAAATAGGTACTGAGCCTATGGTTACTCATGAAAAACTTTGCATACAAGATAAAAATATAAAGCTATTTAATCTAGTGAAACAATACTAGTGCATACTGATAGCAATGCTTACACATGCTTTACTATTAAGAGACATGCAAGCTAACATAGGTACAAGCATCAAAATAACAGTACCTAAATGGACTAGACTCAAGGAAAACATAGCACAAAATCCACTAAGAAAGTATACACAGATCTAGCTCTCACAATACTTCCAAATAATAAACTAGAAGGTAACAAATGCTATTTCATTTTTATTCGAGTTTCCAATCATGCACACACTTTCTAGGGTAGATTTTATTGTAATAGAACAACATAATAACAAGTCATATAAGTTAGGAAGCAAGATTGAATAAAACACAAATTTATTTCAATCAAGAGCACACAAAGAAACAAAAACAGGAAAACTGCTGTTTCCTAGATCTATCATATCCATTCCATCGTTCACTTAATTTCTAAACCCCGAATTTCATAGTACTTACAATGTCTACTAAGATTTGGTTTCCAAAGTAGATACACCCGATTTCCTATTGAGTAGTAAACGAATAGGTCATCATTTTATTTTCTCGTGACTTCTCGTTTTTACCAACTAGATTAAAAGGTGTCGTAAGTCACTTAATTCCTTGGTTTAGAAAGAGTTGTCAGTAGTTCACATTCTTTGGTTAGGTGTCAACCTAAGATTATACCAAACATGTTAGTCTTGTTAGCTTTCTATTTAATCATGTTTGCCCGACAAGATACGACTAGCGTCATACGTCGAATATTGAATTGTGCTCTTTTGATTGGCTTTTTAGGGGGTTGCGCATCATGGCATGTGAAGACTTCTTTTGCACCTTTATCCAGAGGAGGGAGGTATATAAATTTTTAAAAGGGGATTTCTCTTGTTTGGTCTTTTAAAAGGGGACATAAAAAGGTGCGACATTTAGCCAACAGGGCAAAACGAGTCTTTTGTAAACAGACACAACACAGAGGTTTTGGTCAGTATTGGTTGGTTTATTCACGCCTTTTCTTCTTTGAGGGCTGTCATTTTTGGAGCTTTATCTGTTGGAGTGCATCACTGGTAGCAACGCTATCAGCTCGTGTGGCTTGATGGTCCTCTATTATTAGGCACAACGGTGCTTTCATTAATTGTGGGGGAGATGGTGGTGGTTCACGACGGGTGGCATTATGAAGCGAAAACAAGTATAAGTCTAAGAAACAAATTCTTGTTTTTGAATGCTATACAAATATTTTTGCTTGCAAAAATCTAACACGAGGCGATTCAAAAACAAGAGCGGGGCAATCACAAATTTGCAAAATTTGAGCACCCCACAAACATATAGAAGCCTAGATGAACCAAATTCTACACCACATAATAGCACAAAGTCCTACGGACACACATAAGCAAGCCAAAACACACAAGCAAGGCTCCATTGGAGCTACGTCGGGGGAGGCGACTCAGGGAGTCATCGCTAAATAACTCCAAACTAGACTAATCCAAAAATCCTAGAAGTGGCTGAAGAACTATATCTACTTCTGACCATCATCACTGTAGAGCTAGGCAATTATTTTGGTCTTCTCGGGACATCGGCAAGTATAAAAGTTTTTGTATGGAAACAAGATAATAGAAGTAAAGTTTTGATAAACCTTTTTAACTGAGAGAGGTAATAATATGCAACAATCTGTTTTTGAAACCCCAACTATTTTCTGGACAGAAAACTTCAAATACGAGAGATGTTTCAAAAACAGAGCTGAGCAGTTGCAAAAAAGTAAGAAATAAACTCTTAACCGAGAGAGATACCAACTCTGTAAGGCCCGCCCTTCGAACCACTGTTCAAGGACGCCCTTGATATGCATTTAGAATCTTTTGAAAAGATCAGAAGGAGGGAAAATATACTAAAATTCCCTTAGATATAAATAATTTAGATAGTAAATAGGTTTTTACTCAAAAATACTTTTCTTTCCTATCTGACGTCCATGCTAACTAAGGTCTCCTAAGGTCAGGATGGCTCTGATACCAACTCTGTAAGGACCCCAGACCGGCAGTCTGAAACCCTACGTATGCATACATTCACGATCCCAGAAAGATCAGTCGTGAACAACATACACAGTTGGCACACAGAAATACATCATCCATTACACGAATACATAAAGGTATTACACAAATGATCACATGATCAAGTTTAACGCAACTGCCACAAAGGGCAGGCAACTTATCAAACACAGCGGAAGACAATTAAAAACACAACGTAGTTGAGCCCAAGTCACGCCTTAACCTACAGGCTGCTGACCCAGAGACGATCCTAGTTCGCAAAGCCGTCAACTCCGTACTTCTCTTCATAGATCTCCTTCGGAGGCTCCTTCTCCAAATCTGGTAAGTAGATACCAGGGGCGAAACCATAATGAGTACATTTGAATGTACTCAGCAAGACATCCATCATGTCACTTACCAAACATGCAAATATGCTTATATGGTGGAATAGGTAAGCTATAAATAGGGTTCACTATCAATGGTGTTCATATATGATGACACCACAGTTGCAGTTAGGTTATTCTGTATCTTTGTTGAAGAAGATACTTCAGAAGAAAATAAAATAATATAGTTTTATTTCTCTTGTAGATATCACATGTACAAGAGGTTTTGTAAAGCTTTGTTAAAGAATATTTTCTCTTTGCAAAACTTCTTGGAATCAGTTTCCAGAATTCTTGCTTAGAGTAGAAAAGGTTTTCTTTGCAAAACATTTTGTTTTGTATAACATCATCTGGCTTTTCATCATCGACGATACCTCCACGGTATAAGTTTCCATTCCTTTCCGAACTTCACAAGTTCAACACTTCCTTTCCAAACTTCCTTTTCAAAAACTTTCTTTTTGAAAACATTGATACAATGCTAGCTACATGGCCATTCAACTGTCCATATCCGAGGACGCGGCTTCTTCGAAAAAGTTATACTCTGCAGAGGTGTACACATCCACCAGATCCAGTACACCTCCCGTGAACAATCACGGACTGTAACAACAGTATGTAAACATCAGGTATCTGATCATAACCATCCACTATGTTCAAGCTAGAATATGCCTATATCTCAGTTGAGTTTTACCACATCCCCGGCACCGAGCTAATCCCCGCCAAGCCAGGATGCCTCAACTGATGCATCCGGAGGGAAAATTAATCCCACACTTTATATGTCTCCACGACATTCGGTTCAGAGGATCGCATCCCCTATAGCACATTGAGATAGCACACACTAATAAGAACAAACTTCAAGTTAAGCCCCTTGCCCATGTTGGGGTAGGGTGGCAGTACGGTAAAGGTTGTCCGGCGAAGACTAGGTTATGTGTCATTTTTGAAAACACCACTTTCTCAAAAATGACCACTTCCACATTCCTCCGGAGAACAAGGATCCGCCTTTTCTCCGGGTTTTTCCGTAAAGCCTTTGTTTTGTAGAATCACAATTTTAGGGTGTCCACTTAGGGACTAGTATATTTGATGGTAATAAATACCATAGGGTGGCTTATGGGCTTGGTATTACCAAGTTTAACTACTGGCATGATAGTAACCTATATAATAGTATAGTAGTAATAGCCACATCAAAAATAGTTTTGATAATCAAGTTTTGGTAAAACTTCAGAGGTAAAACATGCATGATAGATAATGATAAGTATTGTATCAGCAAGCATCAGGATGGCTTTCCTGGTATCTCCTTGTGTCCCTGGTTTTGGAGTGACTGGAACTTGAAACAGAGCTTCCCGACACTTCCTTCCTCTTCGTTTTCTAACGTCGTAAAAAGAATAAAGGACACACATTCAGAACCAATCAAGGCAAGCAACCATACATAACAATACATACAGCAAGGAAATCTAATAATAAAAAATCACACAATTATTAATGGAGGCAAACAATCAAACAAACACACCTGGCAGAAATGCCATTTAATAAGACAGCTCAAGGTTGGAGGAACATATCTCACAACCTTAATATCATGGATTCAGTGGGTGTGCCACTCTCATACCAAGATATTAATAAACCCAAAATAAACTTAGTTTCACAAGGGTGAGACTACTAAGAGTATATAAAAACATGCACAATAATTCTTATGGCAATGGTCTATCAACCAAACCACAAAAAGAAAAAGGTAGCTATCTTACTAAGTCTAAATTCACATCAAGAATAAATAAGACACATGATTTGCAAAAGTTACTTATACAAATCAGTGAGCCTACATAAGTGCAACAAGGAAATAGACTCACCACAAAACACACAATTTCTCATAGTGAGAACAATAGAAACAATGACTAAAAAAAGGGAGGAATCCTATAGACATGTTTCTACTAAAAGTTTGCTATGCAAGCAAGCATAATAAGTAAAGTACTAAAATGCAAACAAGGAACCATGTTATCATAATGGGAATGAAAACATGTCCTCATGCAAGGATACACAAATATCTACCAAACACAAGTTGGCAGGAAAAATAATTTAATACAAAAAACTGCTAAGGAAACTAGTACCACTCAAACATGAAGAATCAATGGATGCATTTCAATCAAGTAATTGAAATACAACCAGAGGGTCCATGTCATAAAAACAGGAGTGAAAAACATCTATACTTTCTATAACAAAAATATCCCATTTAATAAAACAATGCATCAATTTGCAGGGCAACTCCTACATACTAGTGGTAATAAAAAGGGCATTACTAGAGGAATCAAACAACACTCCAAGAATGTATTTTTCCTAGCAATCCACACATGATTATAAACACTTACAAACATAAGCATACACATTTTCATTTAGCACTAAAAATCCAAAGCAAAAATACTAGGCACTCATTAGTTAGAGAGCTATATAAAAGAAATGCATCTAGTGTGGGGGAAATAATGTTTCCACCCAAAATGCAATGAAACCAGTGGGTGTTCCACTAGCATAACAAAGCATTAAGAGGTCACAATGCCTCTGGTCATACTTGCTAAAAATTAACAAAAAACTAAACTAGCATCTAGTGTAATAACCATACTAGTAGAAAATAATAGGGTGCAAAAATAAGCAAGGTAATGCTACTCATGCTATTGTTTTCACACAAGTGAAAAATCTAGGGTTCAAGTACTCATAAAAACATCATCAAAATGCTACTGGTCCTATGAATACAACATAAAAATATGTGGCTACTCAACCACAAATATTGTGCTAAAAATTCTACACATGAGAGAATTTTTCCAAACATTCTCATAGTTATGACAAAGCTACTCATGCTTTTCTACCAACTCAAATGCAAGCTAGCAGAGGTGATAAAAACACAAACTAAGTACCAACATGGTACTGGATACACTCAAAAATCCAAGTGTTTGCACATAAAGTTAACACTCAAAATTGCTATGCAAATATTAACTAGAGAATAATCATATGCTATTAACAATAATCCTATTTCTCCACAACTCAAGTCCACAAAATGTGTGTTGCTAAAATAGCTAAGCACATCTTAGAAAACAAGTTCACACAACTTATACATGCTAGAAAACAATATTGCAACACAAAAATATCATCACACAAATTAATTAACTAAAATGCCAAAATGGCAAAAACATGCAAAATAAAGATCTGTCCACCAAATTTTCTAGGATGCTCTAAAAATTAAACCCTTCTAGGTTTGGATAGACCTAAACATATAAAAGACCATCTAGTTGAGTTTGCATCAAAATACATTTTTAATAATTTTATAAAAATCACCAAAGTGCTCTCTGGTGTTTTACCAAATTGCATGCCATTCAAAAATACAAGGAATTTGGAAGCAAGGTTAATTGCTCCTGTTAGGAAATTTCAAGGGATTTCATATGAAATTGGCCTCACTTAATTCTGAGTTGTGAAATAAAAATGGTGCTCATTTTGGTGTTTCTGGTACCTGTTGCCAAAACATTTTTCATTTCCAAAATATACATCCAAATGTAGATCTACAAGTTGGAGGTGGTTTAGATTTAGTTGATGTACAACTGTGATTTTTGGTTTGGTCAAATTCATCTTTTAGGTAGCATTTTAGACCCTAAAGTAAACATGTAACATTTCTGTCAAAAATTAAAAAGGAAAAGGACATGGATGGGCCAGATCCAGTTGGGCCGGCCAGATCTGCTGCACCGCGGGCAGAGCCAGCCGCGGTGGCTGACCAGCGGGCCTGGCAGCCACGCAGGCAGCATGGGCTCCACCTGCAGGTTTGACCTGACGCGCGCGAGGTCAAGGGCTTGCGTCAGCGTGACGCCGTGGTGACCTCACTCGCCGGCGGGGCGTCTCAGGCGAGCTCGTACACGGCGAAACCGGCGACCAAACTGCAAAATAAAAACGGCTACGTGATGCTCTTGTTGCGGGGAACCTAAAGGGTGCTGCCTCGCTTCCCGGGAGGGCCCCGGAGAGCGGCGGCGACGGCGGAGACGCGGCGGCCGGACGCGTCCGCGGCGCGGCCACGCTCTAGAGGGAGAGGGAGAGGGGAAACGCGACGGCGAGGAGCTCCTGCTCACCTAGAACGCAAAGGGATGCTCGGAGAAGTCGGAGAAGGGACGAGGCCGCGGTAATGCCTCGCCGGAGTGCCGTCGGGCTCAGAGAAGGGAATGGATGGCGCGGGCTCTACGGTGGCTCCCGCCTCGATTTCTTCCGCAGGGAGGGCCAGCACGTCGAGGCGGAGGGAATGGGAACCACGGCTGCCGTCGGTGAGCTCCCATTTGGCCGAATCGACGGCGAGATCCTACCTAGGTTTTCGGTTTTGGGTTTTCTTTAGAGCAGAGAGAGAGGATGCTTGAGGGGGAGAGAGAGAGCAACTAGGCATCCAATGCACATGGGGGGGCCTCTTATCATCAAGGTTTCCTTCTACTCGAAGCAATGGAGTAGGTCTTCTGTATCTACAGCAAGGCTAGAGGTAGAAGATGACTCATCTTACTTTTAGGTCCCTACAATTTTACAAATTGGTCCCTGTGTTCTCTGAAAACGGATGTTTTGCCTAAGCAAACAAAGTCAAAAATTTAAATCCTTTTGCCCAAAATTCTAATTAGTTGATATGTACAACATATGTGAAAATTGGCTCAATTGAATAAACTTGATAATTCAAAGTTGTTCAAATTTGAATTCTTGCATAAATGGACATTGAATCTATTAACCTACTTGGGAGCTTCCAAAAATGATAATTTTTGGCACACATTCCTTATTGGATGTGTTCCTTATGTGGTAGAAAATTCAAGTCATTTAAAGCCCTTGTGGGTCCATTGCTAGGAGCACATGACAGTTTGTATATCTCTGGGTCCGGGGTCCGACAAGGCGGCTACCCGAATATCTGGTATCCGGTACCTGCTACTCGGTAATAAGTATTGAAGGCCAAGAGAAGATAAGGAGGAAGATTGGAATCATCCGAGTAGAGATCAGGTGGTCCGAGTAGATGGGCATCAACCCTACTCGGGCACAAAGTCAATGGAGCCGTTCTGACGAGATCCCGCGTATCCGCAGCCGTACATGCGTGCGGTTCAACTTACAAGACACATTATTATCTACTCGGTTACAGTGAGGGTGGGCGCATGTCGTGTCTTGTCACTGACAGAGGGGACAAGACATGTCAGGAGCCTACTCTGTGAGACAGACAGGGTGGACAAGTCCTGTCAGCCGGACGGCGCGGCGACTTCTCGCAACGGCGTCATCGGGAACACGGAAGCGTGATGCTGCTGTCACAGTGGCGTTGTCTTATCGTGTACTTTTAATTGTTGTTTACTCACTGGGTACCAGTATATAAGGTGCCCAGCCCCCTCCTTGGAGAGGGACGTTGCCCTGAGAGCAGTTATTGCGTTCCTTAGTGCTACACACAGAGAGAGAGAACGAGAGGCTGGGTACTCGACTGAGAGCCTAAATTGTACTGTGGCTACTCGGCAGAACTATATACAGAGAGATAGGCAGGAGTAGGGGTGTTACCTCCGCACGAGGGCCCTGAACCTGGGTAGATCTTGGTGTTTGCCGTGTTTCTGAGCGCGTCTACTCGACGTGCGATCCCTCCCCGAATACCTACAGCGTCCATCGGCCCCAACAATTAGCCATCCCATGGCATCGGTCTTCTCCACACCACGACAGTTGGCGCCCACCGTGGGGACAGCAGCGGCGCTGGCTGGGGTTCATATTCGGACGGGACCGATTTCTGCATCGGGGGAGCACGTGTTCTGTGGCCTTGTCCACAGGTTCGGCTCCTTCGACTTCGTCACCGACAACATCGGCGATTTCGGCGGCAGGCCCGTGCCTGCAGGCGGCTCGGTCCTCTCCTTCGTCACGCATCTGGTATACGTCGCCACCATCGTCATCCGCGAGTTCCCGGAGGAGGTGCTCGTCGCGGATGATCCTCCTGCTTTACTCGCTTCTCGCGGGAAGCCAGCTGGCTGCTCTGCGGACAGCGTGGAGGTGATGATGACGGGCCTGGCTATCAATGTCGGGAAAGGCGCGGCCGCTGCGGCTGAGGTCATCGAGGAGCCGGCTGCGGCTAGGGGTCAAAAGCCCTACGAGATGCCCCGGAATATTCTGGGCTACGTGGCTCCTTCCACGTCAACGGCTATACCGGCTGCTCGCGTTGGCGCCACCGAGCAGCTGGGCATGCCGCCTCCCACCGACGCGGAGCTCATGGCGTTGAAGGCGCAACTCGAGCAGCAGCGTCAAGCGCTACTCGCGGAGGCCCAGGATCTGGAGAAGGTTAGGCTTGAGCTTAACCTGGATCAAAATGAGTACAATAGAGCGCATGGCTTTACTCCTGTTTCTAGGCTACCTAGCAAGATAGGCGTTATTCGTCGCACCTTGGGCGCTGAGCTAGCTAGAGATGGTAGGGATGTTAGTCTATCTGTTAGTTTGAACACTGCTAGTAGGCCAAAATATAGTTCCCCTGCCAATACTCTTAGGGTTGCAGAGGCAGTCGCTGCCGAGTTGCCGCATCTCACTCGCGATGCTCGCGCTAGGCAGCAGGATAGGCTTAACGAGCTGGTGCTAGAAGCTGGCAGGCAGAATGAGGCTTTCCGAAAAGCCAATCCGGGAGCTGGTGCTTCCTATGTGGTTCACTCGCATGGGGTTAGATCGGTGGATCAGGCCTCATCGCCGCTTCCCGGCACTGAGAGGGCTCAGAGTGTGAACTCTGGCAAAAACAAACAGATGCAGGTGTACGACGTGGCTGTCACCAGAAAACAACACGCTGTAGAGCGGCAGCCCGGCCAGAAACACAACTCTGCAGGAGCCGGCTATCAAGCCACCAAAGCTTGCAGCAAGGGACAAGGAGGAAACCGATAGGGACCATCTCGGCATCAGGCTGCCAACCCGGTTCAGCAGAGGGTACAGCCGCATGCCGCTGAGCAGCCGCGAGCAGTTGTGGCAGCGGCCAACCCGGTTGCTCAACCCGGTCCTGTGCAGCAAAACCGCTATGATGATGGATACTCGGCAATGGATCTAGCTAGGTATGATGATCCGAGAGATGTCACTGATCTTCTGGGTGGAAGGATGCTGGAGCCCAGCGATGCAAGGTACAAGTTGGACCAGATTCACCGGTCCGAGCAGATAGAAGAGAGGGGTCCACCCGGCCCAAGCTGTTTTGGTCACAGAATTATGGGAGAGCCTGCCGTGACCAAGTTCCAGCTGGCTAGGGGGACCAAATCATATGATGGGAGCACCAAGCCGGATGACTGGTTGAATGACTATGTCACCGCCGTACATATTGCAGGCGGCAACCGGAGATGGGCCGTGAGATACGTCCCGCATATGCTGGAGGGCCCTGCCCGGATCTGGCTCAATAACTTACAGAAGGACAGTATCAACTGCTGGCTCGACTTCTCGGAAGCCTTCATCAGCAACTTCACCAGCACGAACAAAAGCCCGAATAGGCCGCAGCAGCTCTCGGCTTGCAAGCAGCGAGAAGAGGAGACTGACCGAGAATACCTTACTCGGTGGAGCACATTGAGTAATACCTGTGAGGGTGTGAATGAGTCACACGCAATTGCATGGTTTTCTCAAGGCTGCAGGCATGGCAGCATGCTGTGGCAGAAGCTGCAGAGAGAGATGCCGAGTACGCTCGCCGAGACGATCAAGATAGCTGATATGTATGCACTCGGTGACCCTACTCAGCATTTGCTCGATGCTTTCGAGCCGAGAAGAAGAAACCAAGATGGCAACAGGCGCCAAGACTTCTGCAACAAGCGCAGAGATGACCGTCCCGATACTCGGTACAGTTCTGAGCAAGTGAATGCTGTGAACCAAGACACTGCGGCTGCTCGGAGCAGCCAAAGGCAAAAAACTGCTGGAGCCCAATACGGGCGGAACCAGAATCAAGGCCAAGGCTTCAAGAAGCCGTACAATGCTCCCCAGCAAGGCAACATCAACTCGGAAGCCGGAGATGCTCAGAGATTTATCTTTGAGAACATGAAGGATGGACCTTGCAGCTTCCATACTCGGCATCCGAGTAGACCAGCCAACCACACTACCCGGAAATGCAGCTGGTGGGACCGCATCAAGAGTGAAGGTTTTGGTCAACTGCCCCCTCCTCCTCGTCTGCCGCTTGCGGATGCCAACGTGCAGCCTATCCGGGCAGCTGCTCCTAGGCCGGCTGTGAATCCGAGAAGGGAGAATGTGAATCAAGTGGCTCAGGGAGTCAACCGCAACTACAACAACCGCAACGACCACAACCGCAACTACTACACCCGCAACAACAACCGCAACAACAACCGGAACAACAACAACAACAACAATGGCAACAACAACAACAGCAATGATGGTGGTGGAGACCGGAACCAGTATCAGGAGCATCATGAGAGCGACATGGTGTTCACCACCGAGCCGGATGACAAGCAGTCGCAGCGTAGGCGTGTGATGGAGGTGAATGCAGTGATACCGGCTGTGCCGCATTACTTGCACTAGTGCGACCAAGAAATTACTTGGTCCAAAGATGATCATCCCAAGGTGATGCCAAATCCGGGTACATATGCACTAGTGGTGGATCCCACCTTCTTGGGAACCAAGAAGAATGACAGGTTCAGCAAAGTGCTGATCGACAATGGCAGCAACATCGACATCATGTACCGAGATACCCTGGAGAAGCTCGGCCTTGCCGAGAACATGCTGCTTCCCAGCAGGACCACCTTTCATGGAATTGTGCCGGGAGTGTCTTGCGCTCCAATCGGCCGCATCTGGATAGATGTGCTATTCGGCACCAGGGAGAACTGCCGCACCGAGTGCCTACAGTTCGAAGTGGTTGATCTTCAAAGCCCCTATCATGCTCTACTCGGTAGGCCTGCGCTTACCAAGTTCATGGCCTCAACCCATGTAGCCTACCTGAAGATGAAGCTACCTGGTCCCAATGGTGTCATCACCATCTTGGGTGATTACAAGCGTTCCCTGGATTGCGTCTCTGCTGGATCTCTGCTGGCAGAGTCTTTGGTCATCGCTGCTGAGAAGAAGAAGATACACAAGGTGGTGGCTATGGCTCAAGCAGCTCAAGTCGGTATGCCTGGCATGCCGAGTTCTCAGTATGGAGCAACTTTCCAGGCCTCCCAGGAAACCAAGAAGGTGCAGGTGGACCCTGAGTTCCCAGACCGCGTTGCCATCATTGGCGCCGGGTTGGGCGAGAAATAGGAAAGCGAGCTCATCCACTTCCTCCGTGAGAATCGGGACGTCTTTGCATGTTCCAATGAGGACCTGCCGGGTGTCCCGAGGGAGTTGGTTGAGCACTCGTTGCATGTGCGTCCTGACGCCAAGCCAGTTAAGCAGGCGATGCGCCGCTTTGGTGATGAGAGAAGGAAAGCTATCGGTGATCAGATCACCAAGCTGCTGATAAGCGGATTCATCATGGAGGTACTGCATCCGGATTGGCTGGACAATCCGGTCATGGTGGAGAAGAAGAAGGAGGACCGCAAGGCCAAGGTGGCATGGCGCATGTGCGTGGACTACACCGACCTGAACAAGGCCTACCCCAAGGACCCATTCCCGCTACCCCGCATAGATCAGGTGATCGATTCCACTGTCGGGTGCGAGCTTTTGTATTTCATTGATGCCTACTCTGGTTTTCATCAGATACCTCTTAACCCGGCTGATCAAATAAAGACTGCCTTTATTACCCCGTATGGGGCTTATTGCTATCGTGTTATGTGCTTTGGGTTGAGGAATGCTGGGGCTACTTATCAGAGGTGTATGCAGAAATGTTTGCATGACCAAATCGGCAAGAATGTGCAGGTGTACGTAGATGACATTGTCATCAAAACGAAAGAAACACATACTCTGCTTAGCGATATTGTGGAAACATTCGCTAGCTTGCGCAAGTACAGGATGAAATTGAATCCGACTAAGTGCACTTTTGACATCCCGGCTGGCAAGCTGCTCGGATTCTTGGTATCAAGTCGGGACATTGAGGCCAATCCTTCAAAGATAAAAGCTATAGAGAGCATTTCTTTGCCGAGATCACTGAAGGATGTGCAGAAATTTACCGGATGCTTGGCTTCCCTTAGCCGCTTCCTGGGAAGAATGGGTGAGAAGGCCTTGCCTCTCTATCAGCTCATGAAGAAGAGTGACAAGTTCGTATGGACGCCACAAGCTGATGTGGCCTTCAAAGAACTCAAGACCATGCTGGGTAGCGCTCCCATCCTGGCAAGCCCCCTGCCCAAGGAGCCAATGTTGTTGTACATTGCAGCTACCGACCGGGTAGTCAGCGTTGTGATAGTGGTGGAAAGAGAAGAGGAAGGCAAGACTGTGCAGCGACCAGTGTACTATCTCATCGAAGTGCTATCCAGCTGGCCGCGTACACCCCTTTGTACGCGAGAAGGGAAGCAATCAAGTCACAAACTCTGGCAGATTTCTTGGTGGATTGGGCCGAGATGCAGTACGGCCCTCCCTTGCCAGAAACCAAATTCTGGAAGATGCATTTTGATGGCTCCAAAGTAAAAGAAGGGCTCGGTGCTGGCGTGGTGCTCACGTCACCCAAGCGAGATCAACTCAAGTATGTGCTGCAGATTCATTTCAAGGCATCCAATAATGTGGCCGAGTATGAGGCATTGGTACATGGCTTGAGGGTATCCAAGGAGATCGGAGTTCAGCGCATTGTCTGTTATGGTGACTCAGATTTGGTGGTTCAGCAAGTTTCCAACAACTGGGATGCCTTGGATGCCAACATGGCGTCCTACCAGTTTCTGGTGCAAACTATGACTGGGTTCTTTGAGGGGTGTGAGTTTCATCACATCCACCGAGCTGAGAATGATGCAGCTGATGCACTGTCCAAGTTGGGGTCTTCTCGGCAGTTTATCCCGGCTGGGATTGCCTTGGATCATGTGAGAAAGCCATCCATCAAGCCACCCCCCAACTCGGAATCCATATTCATTCCATCTCTGCCAGGATCGGAAGTTGTTCCCATGGAGATTGATTGGGAAGCTGCAAAGGAGAACCCGGGGACTGTCGTCTCCAACCCGGGGACTGGCACTTGCAACCCGGAGCCTGCTTCACTCAACTCGGGGACTATTGCGTTCATCGAGGGGATCATTTCTCAGTACTTGGGGACTCGTCTCCAACTCGGAAGAGGTCATGGTAGCTGATCCAATGGAAGTGGACGAACCAGTGTTTCCCATCCGGGAGACACCGAGTTGGGCTCTGCCCATATTATCCTTTCTAACGGATGGCTCATTACCGATTGATTAGGTCACGGCCAGGCAAATACAGAGAAGATCCAAGGGCTACACCATCATCAACAAGGGGATGCATAGAAGGAGTCCTACTGGCGTGCTGCAACGCTGCGTTGAGCCAGAGGAAGGAGAAGAGATTCTTAGAGAGATACACCAGGGAGAATGCGGGCATCATGCCTCTTCTCGGGCACTGGTCACCAAGGCTTTTCGGCATGGATTCTTTTGGCTCACTGCCTTGCGGCAAGCTGAAGATATAGTGAGAAAGTGCAACGGGTGCCAGAGGTTTGCGAGCAAGATTCATATGCCAGCATCCAAGTTGAAGACCATTCCCATTACTTGGCCGTTTGTTGTATGGTGTTTGGATATGGTAGGCCCTTTCAAGCCGGCTAGAGGCAACATGACTCACATCTTGGTCATGGTGGATAAATTCACCAAGTGGATTGAGGTCAAGCCTATTCGGAAGTGTGATGGGGTCACAGCTGTGAGCTTCCTAAAGGATATCATTCTGAGATACGGCTACCCGCACAACATCATCACTGATAATGGCAAAAACTTTGCAGAGGGTGCGTTTGCAAGATTCTGCAAGGAGAAGCGGATTCGGCTAGATGTGGCGTCAGTTGCACATCCGGCCTCAAATGGGCAGGTTGAAAGAGCAAATGGCATGGTACTATCTGGGATAAAGCCAAGGCTAATTGAGCCATTACAGCGAACCCCTGGTTGTTGGTTGGACGAGTTGCCGGCGGTGTTGTGGAGTCTAAGGACTACCCCTAACCGATCAACCGGATACACATCATTCCTCCTGGTATATGGAGCTGAGGCCATGTTGCCCACTGACCTAGAGCATGACTCGCCCAGAGTAACACTCTACACTGAGAAAGAGGCGAGAGAAGCTCGAGAAAATGACATTAAACTGCTAGAAGAAGCCAGAGAGTTAACTCTGTCACATTCAGCCATATATCAGCAAAGCCTGAGGCGTTATCATAGCCGGAAAGTAAACCCAAGGGTTTTCCGAGAAGGAGACATGGTCCTTAGGCTCGTGCAGCGCACGGCCAGGATGCACAAGCTATCCCCTCCGTGGGAAGGGCCTTTCATCGTGAGCAAGGCTCTACACAATGATGCCTACTATCTAGTTGACGCACAGGCACCGCAGAAGAACAGGCTGGATAGAGCCGGAGAGGAATCCAAACGTCCCTGGAATGTAGCTCTACTCCGCCGTTTTCATTCGTGAGCAAACAGTGTATGTATCTCCTCAACCGAGTTAAAATTCAAGTTGGCACTCCGAATTCAAACTCGGGGACTGCCTGTGCAAAAACCTTGCCTTGTGTTGTTTAATTTATTTCCTTTGTCTACTCGGTTGGTCTACTTAGAATTTCATGCGCATATCTAGTACTGTGTTTAAACCCAAGGGCGAACTCTTCGACTCTGCTGTTGTCCGCAACCTGGCTTCATGGCAAGCAAGAGAACAAGCCAAAGGTCAATAAACACATGAAAAATGGCTAAGGAAAAGAGAAGTGTAGCAACCGAGTAGGGTGTTTTTACTTTTCTGTTTTCTTTTCGGCTAAGTGGTGGGCAGCGTTAGAATCCAAAACTCAAGGTGGTTGAGTATCTGAAACTTGGTTTTTTAAATCTTGTGACTCGACTACCAAAAAGCCACAAGTGGCAGGTAAGAGCAAAGACAAAAAGACAAGTGGAAGAGAAATGCAACTCGGGGACTTGCATTATAACGCAATCCGCATTAAGCCAGTCTTGCTAAAAGTGAATCAAATAAAACTAAATCTCGAGAAAAAAAAAGTGTATTGATTACATATGCACCCGACATCCCAGGGATCTGATAAGTGTTTTAGGATAAGAACTGCAGGAATTTAGACGATGGTGGAGGTGGTGGTATACGAGTTGGTGCTGGTAGGCGCCACTGGCTCGGAGGCAGCAGTTGTCGACGCAGGCTCGACCGCAGAAGAAGATGGAGTAGTGGAGATTGGCTCCGATGCAGAGTTGGAGGCCTGAGTGACGGAAGCTCTAGGAAGAGGGTAGAGCTCGAAGATGGCGGCCCTGGTCGCACCCAACTCGGGAGCAGGGTCATCAATCACCATCTCGGTGGTGACGATCGCCTCCTGCATGGCGGGTTGCAGCTGCTCGGTCTCCGGATTGGCTTCCATCCCGGAGTCCTCCGCGTGGCCACGCTGCTCGATCTCCTCTTGCTCGGCCTCTCCATGCTCGGACTCCTCCTGCTCGGCTCCCTCGTCATCTCGGCTATGGTCTTCGCCGGCATCTTCGTTGAACTCGGCTTCCTCCTCTTCCTCCTCTTCATCAACATCGGTATCCGGCTCGGTGGGGCCGTCGATGCATTGGCTGGTCTCAGCATAGGAGGCAATCTCATACGCCACTTCCTTTCGGCATAGGACGCACTCAGGACGTGCAGTCCACTTGGAGCCATTTCTGTGAGTGCTAATCTTGTCAAGATCTAGATTTTCATACCAGGACAGGATGAAGTGGAGGACTTCGTCAGCTCCAGCCCGGGCTGCGGAGGCGCACCATTTCTTCAGCTCCTCCTTAACATGATCCAGGTTGGCTGCCATGCCGCAGATGGTATCTGGGACATCGCGTTCTGGCCAGAATAGTTTGTGCAGCTTCATTGCAGTGGACACCATGGAGGTACCCAAGCCTTTGAGGGAGTGCACCTGGGTCTTGAGGTTGACAAGATGATCATCGATGCTGGAGGTGTCATCAACACTCAGACCAGCTGCTGCCCTGGCCCTTCTCGCTTTCTCCATAGCGGTTTCAGCAGCGACACTGAGGTCCGGGAAGATATCTCGATCAGGGAATGCTGGTTTGGGTGAGAAAGGGTAACCGAGAAGAAGGGAGACCGAGTAGAAGAAGATAGAAGGGTAAAAAACTAAACAAGGTAAAGGGTAGCGGCAACTCACAAGCCATTTCCAGCACAAGGGCTCCCAGCTTGGTCCTCCAGTCTTCTGCTTCCCGGATCTGCTTGTCCTGGATGCGGCGCGAGTCGTTGACTATGCCCTCGAGAGCTTGGTTTCTCTCTTTCAGAGTTCGGATTTCTCTCTCGAGTTCCTGCTTCTCGGCAGCAGCCTGTTTCTCCAAGTCCTTCTTCTCGGTGACAGCATTGATTGCAGTTTGGAGTGCGTCGGTAAGATCAACCTGGAGTTTCTCGAATTCCGCCCTCTCGGCCTCCCGCTCCTTCTGCAACTCGGCCTCACGGACCTGCACCTGGCGATGCGCTTCAGCTGGAGTGAGGCATTGCAGATGTTCTTCTCGGAATTTCTTGTATTCTTCTGCGGATAGAGCAGCAAGTTAGCAAAGGGAGCAAGCAGTAGCAAGCTAAGTGAAGGGAACAGAGAAGGAGTAGCTCACCTTCCAGTCTAGAGATTGTACTCTGCGCAGAGGCAGCCATGACCTCACAGTCCTGGTGCCTATCAACGAGCGCCTTGAGCTCACCTGCAGAGATGACAATGACTGAGCAAAAAAGCAAAAAATGGGCGTAAGCAAAAAACGCACAAACCGAGATGCTAAAAGCTTACTTTCAATAGCGGACAATTTGATAGCGCTCTCCATGGAATTCTTCTCCATAGCGTCCATCTCACTTTTCTTGAACTCCAGCTCCTGGTTCCTGTCTCGCACTTGGCGATGAGACCACAGGAGCTGGCGGAAGACCTTGGTCCTCTCCTGGACGCTATCCTGCAGAAAAGAAAGAAATTTAATGAGTTTGGAAGATTTGGCCCGAGTAGATGGCAACTCGGTGGAGCTTTACCTACTCGGCCCGAATCTCGGGGACTGGGTAGTGGATAAGAGAAGAGAGGTGAAGAAGAAATCTGGCAACTCAGAAAAAACAAAAGAAATAGATACTTACAACATAGCTCTGCTCGATGTCCTCGAGGTTTTTGCGAAGAACAAACAGCTTGCTGGCTAGAGTATTGCAAGGCCCGGCTATAGCTAGACCAACATGGCCGATGTCGGCTTTATTCCACTCTGTCCGATAGTTGTCGAGGTTTCGCAGCTCGGTACCGTCCCATGCGGCGTGGCCAAGTTTCTTGCTATCCCAGAACTTCTCAATGAAGCCTACTCGGTCAAGGATAGCTGCTACGCCTTCCTCAGGGAGCTCCTCTTCATCCTCGTCGCGGGAAGTAATTTCTTTGATGATCAGGGAGTCTTTCTTCCCCTTGGACTTGGAGCGGGACACGGATCTTCACTCTTTCAGAGCGGCTAGTCGCTCAGCTTCCTGGGACATCTTGATCTGGTGGCGTTCCTGCAGCTGAGTCCAGTACTCGGGGAAGGTAGGAGTTTTCTCGGTTTCGCTGGCGCCTGCGTCGGGAGCTTGTTTCTCTTCAGGGCCAAACTGGACGTCGGCCTGCACCAACCTGGCGTTCGGGTTGGGGCTTTTCCTGACCTTGTTAAGTGGCCATTTGGCATTCTCAGGTGGTGGCTGCTGTTGTGCGGGTTGCCCACCTGGCTGGCCTCCTGGCTTCTGTGGCCCTATTGGCTGAAAGGACAGCTGCTGTTGCACAGCTTGCCACTGTCCGGTTGGCTGCGCACCAGCCTGCGCTGCGCCTTGTGGAGGTTGCTTCCTGGTGGCCTACGGGATCACCTTGGCGGTAGAGGGAGCTGCCTGCTTCCTGGAGGATGGCGGAGGCACTTGGCGAGTTGGCGGAGGCACTTGACGAGTTGGCGGCTGTCACACCCGGACTTCTAAAGGATACTCGCCGTTCCGTTGAACAGTAGTAGATTGGATTACGGGGCTTACCGGCACCCGCGTCCTCTTACGAGTAGGCCAACACACGTATGTGTGACAACCAACCCCTATCTGTTCAGCGTCGACGTAAACTATCCCATAGAAATCAGGACACTACCATTGACGTACTTCATACCATACACACATGGTACGTCAACGGCTTGTAACAGAATGATAGCACAACATATCTCTAAGACACAAAAGATTGAAATAAGTTGCAAATAGCTCTCACTAGAGCACAGATAGCAAATACAATCATCCAGAGGACACATGTCCCAACATAACATCATTACATCTCAGCGGAAGCATTCAAAGGGTCTGAGTACAGATAAATCCAAATAGGCTTAAGAAGCCGGAAACTGAAATAAAGACGGAGCCCATCCACGTAGTCTCGGATCCTGCCCGGGTCCGCTACCTACTCGTCAGCAGCCTCGTCAAACTCCACGTAGTAGCCGTCACCTGGATCCTCGTAAGCGTAGTCTGCGGAAACCACAGCCCCAAAGGGGTCAGTACATAGACGTACTGGCAAGCAAGACTCACAGTTCACCAAAGTGTAACCCGTCAACACCAAACACAGATGCCTTGGGTTCAACGGAAGAGAGGGGATATGAAAGATGCTGCAACTGGCTGCACTAACCAACTACAGAGATTCTACCACTTCCGGCTAACAGAAAGGAGATAAGATTGTCGTGGTGGTGTCACGGCAGATGCCATGGGATGGCTAAAGATGTGGGGACGATGGACGCTGGAGGTGTCCGGGGAGGGATCACGCGACGAGTAGCCGCGTGAGGTAAGATCCACACAACACAAACAACACGATGTACCCAGGTTCAGGGCCCTCGTGAGGAGGTAAAACCCCTACTCCTGCCTTTCTCTATGTATTACGGTGTCTCACCGAGTAGCCACAGTACAAATAGTAACGCTACCGAGTAGCCCCTGGCCCCTCTCCGAGTAGAGCTAGGTCAAGAACTTAGGGTTTCTAGGGTTTCTAGTGAGCCACTATGGGAGCATATGAGCATCTGTGAGTGTGCCTCGCGCAGGAGGCGGCGGTGCACCTTATATACATGGTGCCCGGCCGGATACGTCCAAATCCTAGACAAGTGTCGACATAGTGTCCACACTGTCCTTTCTCCGAGTACCCGCTGACAGCTTTGGTCGTTGGTCTTGGCTGCTTCTGTAAAGTCGTTGGGCAAAACTAGGGGACAGACTGGTATCACTGTACCTAGTCACAGAGTAGGCCCCCCTTATCCTGCCACCGACTGCTTCCATGCTGTCACTGTCAGGCAGGCCGTCCCCACGTGAACAGTAGTTCGAATGCTGCCAAGTACGGACCCAGGATACGCGGGATCCTGTGTCAGAACGGCTCCTTTGACTTCCTGCCCGAGTAGTTTCCCGCCAAATGTTCCCGCCAATTGTACTCGGGCCAAACCTTCTACTCGACATGGTAGAAACTGATTGATATCTCCTTCTGGCCATCTTGAGGTGAGACCGGGTAGCAGTCGACCGGGTAGCGAGTACCCGGTAGTCGGCTACTCGGCCAAACCTCTCTTCTGTACGCGGCCTTTACCACCTGTCTTTACCCTACTCGGGGGTAACCCCCCGACAGCAGTCCCCGAAGCTGGTTGAGTCTTGCGAACTTGTTCACTAGGCTCTGCCAGCTTAAAACCAGCCTTTGCATCTCAGCCATCGAACCTCAAGATGCCGAGTAGGTCCTCCGAGTAGCTATCCGGAAAGTATCTTGAGTCTCCCCTTTCCGAGTAGCACTGGTTTTCTACTCTGTATCCGAGTAAAAAGACTTAGCGAAATTTCGCAAACTGAGCCTCTGCAGCGCAGAGCAACATCCAGCCCTTCACGCAGGCTCTGCCTACGTGTCAAGCATCCACGACCTTGTCGTTTGGTTGCCCAGGACACGACGCCACGTGTCCAGTTTTCACGCCGTGGGCCCACCGGCCGTCATGTCCCATCAAGTACATTTACTGGCCACGATCTTGTAGTGGGATCCAATGCGGCCGTTACGCCCGCGGTTCTCGCGTGTGTGCGTTTCTAGCCGGCCACAGGACCCACCACACGCCACAATCGATCCCACTCCCGCAGCGGTAACGGTAATCTCGCTGGGGAGGTATAAATACCCCCGCGGTAACTCTCTTTTCCCCTTCCCTGCTCATTTCCTCTTCTTCCTCCCGTTCTTCTCCGCCACCGAGCGCTCCGCCGCCGCGCTAGCCTCTGCGCCGCCGCGGACTCGCTCCACCACCAACCCCGTTTGATTTCCGATTCTTCCACTCGCAACCATGGCCAAGTCCTGCTGGGCCGGTTCCTCCATCACCCAAGCCAACCTCGCCTGGCTCGTGAACGAGAGAAGGGTTCCCCCCGGCGTGGAGTGCCGGGCACCCGGCGACGAGGTCGTGCCCAAGCCCAGGGACGGAGAGCGCGTGGTGTTCATGTCCCACTTCGAGCGCGGGTTCGGGCTGCCAGCATCGGACTTCATGCGTAAGTTCCTGAATCACTTCGGGCTGCAGATGCACCATCTGCCGCCTAATGCAGTCGTTTTCCTCGCATACCACGCCGTGGTGTGCGAGGCTTTCCTCGGCATCAGGCCCACCGTGGAGACGTGGCTCCACTACTTCCATCTTCGCCAGCAATCCGTCGGGAAGAAGGACAGCGCGGGCGTTCCCCGCGCCACCGACGTCGGCTGCGCCATGATGGTGCAGCGGAACGGGACGAACCACCCCCGCATCCAGGGGCTGGATTCCTGCCGAATGTGGCAGCAAACGTTCTTCTACGTGAGGAACGTTGCCGCCGCTGATGGAGCCCCCGTCGACGATCGGATCAACCTGCCCCCTTGGAGCAAGCGTGCTCCACTCGGGTCGAATTGGAAGGAGAAGCCCGTCAACGACGAGAATGCCACCGAGATAGAAACGCAACTCGCCTGGCTGAAGACGCATGGCCTCAGGAATGACGATCCAGTAGCGTGCTGGATCAAACGCCGGGTGCTCCCTCTGCAGGAGCGATGCCACCTCATGTGTTACATGGGAGGGCCTCGCGATTGCACCAGGACCACCACCGTCGAGATCGACGACGCTGACGTTCCCCGGCTTGCCAGGAACATCCTGAAGACCAGCCTCAACGAGAAGTGGCGGTACGGGTTCCTCCCGTTCAGCCGTAGGACTCCAATCTTACGGGTACGTCTCCCTTACTCTGTTTTCGTCTCTGCCTTCCGAGTAGATAACTTCTCTTTTCGCCTCGACTAGCAATCCCCTTATCCACCGAGTAGGACACTTAGCTAGATCGCCTTAGGCTTAGTGTGCTTTGTGCCTGCACGCCTCGTCGAGTAGGAAACTTAGAAAAAAGCCTAGGCTCAGTGTGCTTCGTGGGTGCACGCCTACCCGAGTAGAGTTCTTTTCTGGTACTCGGCTAACTTGTGATCCTTCTCTGCCTTTCAGACTCTTACTCGCCAGCTCACTGAAAGCAGCGAGGTCTTCGAGGACAACTGGTCCAAGGATCGCGAGGAGGATGATGTACCCCCCTCTGATGACTCGGAGCAGAGCAGCCCCGTTCCCGAGAAACGCGACGTCCTTAACACTTGGGCGGACGACGGCTCTGACGGTAATAGCATCCTCATCTTGCTTGTTTCCGGGAAGCATCAACTCCTTGTATTGCTATTTCTGATTCACTTCTTCTTTCCTTTGAATTTCTCAGATGAGGCCGCTGCGGGGAAGGACGACGAGGATGAGGGCGAGAACGAGGGCGATGCGCCCCTTGTCGTCAAGCCTCTGTCGGTTGCCCCTCCCGAAACCCGCAAACGGACAGGCGGCGAAGCACAAGCGCCCCCTGCCAAGAGGAAGAAGAAGCCCGCCGAGGAGGGAGAGACCCCCGAGAAGAAGAAGCCCACCAAGCTCACCACGAAGAGAAAGAGGAAACAGCTCTCTTCCACTACCGCGTAAGCTTCCTTCCCGGTCGTCTTTCTTCTCGCGCAGTACCATTTTCCCCATTTTCTTCCAATTCCTGATTCCCTTCTCCTCTTTCCGCAGAGCTCCCCTGGACGTGAACGCCGCTTGCGCATCCGGCCAAGCCAAGGAAACTCCAATTCCTCTGATCAACGTCGATGACGACGAGGAGGACAACACTGCCCACGCTGCTGCCGCCAAAGCACCGATCACTTCCGCTCAGGGAGCAGGATCAGAAGCGGTAGCTCAGGACGCTGCCGTCCACCCCGAAAGACCACCTTCTCCTCCGGCTAGCAATGCCGAGGAGGTTCGAGACCAGGATATGCAAGACACTGCCGCCCCCGAGCGGCCTGAAGTAGAACAAGAGCAAACCAGCACAGAGGCTGGTGCACGAGACAATCTTGCTGCCGAGCAGCAAGTAGGAGACAACACCGCTGCGGACGCCACCGTCACGGATGTTTATCCGTTGCCAGGCGGCGCTCCGAGTAGCGCCCAGCTAGAAACTGCCCTGGGCGACGGGTCTGCAGCGCCACCAACTGCGCAAGACCCTACACCGCCGACATCTTCCTTGTCGCCACAGAATAAGGACACCTCCAGCCCTCCTGGGCGAGTAACCAGGCAACGGGCCCTTGACGCTCTGAGGGATTACTGCTCCGAGAAGGGCCCTTCTGAGAAGAAGACTGCCGATGAGGTGGCTGCCGAGGAGGCCAAGGCCAAGGAGGAAGCCGCCGAGAAGGCCAAAGCCGAGAAAGAAACTGCTGAGAGAGCCAAGGCCGAGCAGAAGAAGGCCAGGGCTGAACAGAAGAAAGCCGAGAAGCGAGCTGCCGAGGAAGCAGTCGCCGAGAAGGCAAAGGCCAAGACAGAGGGGAAGAAACCCGAGGACCCCGAGAAGCAGAAGATCGAGAAGGAGCAGATGAAGAAAAGGGCCAGAGAGCAAGGCGCATCTGCAGGCGGAGCACTCGTGATCCGCGACTCCGGCCCGATTCCTGCTGCACTCTCTGCGGGCGCTCGCGCTGCTGGCCAGCCTTGCTACCCGGAATATATGATTGAGGTTAGCCACCAACATAGCATCGGCTTCCCTCCCCAAGATAGAGCTGTAGCTATTCAGAAGGGGAGGAAAGCAGTAGCCAGGAATACTCCTCCCTTCGATCCAGCCCAGAATAAACCCGTCAATATTGCTTCTCGAGGACCCCAAGACAAGCCAATAACCTCCAAGGGTCTTGAGCAGGTACTGGATACTGTCGGCTACATCAGCGCCAAGTGGGACAGCGGGGTTCTCGGTGAGGAGAAGTGGCACGGCTTGACCCTTGGCTCCGTCGACCACTACCGCGTGGAGTGGAACAAGATCGACCTGGGACACCAGCCCATGTCCGTCTCCACCGATACCGCAACCCTCGCAGCCAAGATGTTCTTGCATCGCAAGAATGCCGAAGATATCGAACAGAGCTACGCAGTAAGTCTTTTTGCCTTTTCCGAGTTGAATTTTCTTCTCTTCTACTCGCCTTTCTTCTTTCTCACCATCACTCCCAGTCCCCGAGATTTGGGTCGAGTAGGTGGATACTCTCCGAGTAGCCTCCTACTCGGGCCGAATCTTCTCTGCTTTGCCTAACTCATTTTCTTCTCGGTTTTCAGGATAGCGTTCTCAAGCGGACCAACTTGTACCGCATCCTTCTCTGGAACCACTCCATCGCCAGGAGACGCATCACCGCACTGGAGAAAGAGAAGGCAGATGCCGAGGCCGCAAGCAAAAACGCCAATGAGAGCAGCCAGCAGCTGGCTGAAGTGCGGGGTAGGCCTTTTAGCTACGCGGTTTCTGCGTTTTATTTTTACGCCCGCTCCTGCTTTCTCTGGCACTAACCTTTCCTTCTCTGCAGCTAACCTGAAGGCCCTGGTCGACGAGCACGAGAAGTGCCGCGCTTTCGTGGCGAACGCCGAGGCCACCATAAAGAAACTTGAAGGTGAGTTTGCTGTTTTACTCGGTATGTCCTTGAACTCGGTTCTTCTCTGCCCGCTTACTGACTTCATCTTATCTTTTCGCAGAAGATTATAAGTCATTTGCTGAGGCGCACCAAGATTGCGTCCAGCCAGCAGCGGTGGAAAAGCAGCTGTCTGACCAGGCCGTAGCCCTGGTGAAGGACCACACCACCGAGATGGAGTCCCTGCAGCTCCGACTTCAGCAAGCACTCCAAGACGCCGTGAAGATTGGCTCCGAGAGGGACGCGGCCATCGCCGAGAAAGCCAAGGCCGAGACCACTTTCAAGGCCAAGGAGAGGGCCCTCGAGGCTGAGTGCGAGACTCTGAAGAAAACCAATGCTGATCTTTTCGCTCAGATGGACACCCTGCGCCAGGTCCAATCAAAGCAGATTAGCAACGAGGAATCCTGGAGAATCAAGCTGCAGCAGCTGCGCCGCCAACTAGTCGGTAAGTTCTTTTCTTCCTTGCATCTTTTCTTCTCGGTCTTATTCCTTCTCGGATTCCTTTTTTCTATCTCGGTTTTTTGATCTTGCCACTTGCTATTTCAGATATTTGGCCTCGTCTTGAGTCTACCTCTGCGCCCACGATAGCCAAGGCCCGAGCAGTTCGCCTCTCGCTGGGTGAGCCGATTGACACCAGGGCTGATATCGAGGACAGCTTGGTGGTGCTCAAAGGTTACTTCGAACAGCTGGCCGGCTGCGGGACTGATTTGATGCATGCGGGCTTTGAGCTCCACCGGCTGTTCTGGCCCCATGATCCTGAGCCAAAAAGCATGCGGGCGCTCGCCCTCAAGCTGGAAGGCGTGAAGGCCGAGTTGAAGAAGTGGCGAGCCTCCGGAGCCCGTGCTGGTGCGGACGTGATGCTTCTCTGCATTGCGTCCTGGTATGAGAACCTGGATATGCAGCTCATCCGCGGGAAGCGCAATAACTCCAAGTGGGAGACTGATGCCGACAGCGTGGCCTTGCGCAAGCAGATTGCATATGATGTCGCAGAATGCGCCGAGACGGAGGTCTACATCGATGGCGTCCCCGAACCCGACACCGAGTACGAGGACGACGAAGATGACGATGAGGAGGAACTTGGGGAGTACTTCGAATCTCCCAAGGGCAAAGCCGGGAAGGGCAAGGCCACCGTCGTCGCGAGTAGCGATGAAGACGAAGGGGCGCACATCGACAGCGAGCCACTCGACTTCGGCACCTCCTCGGGTGCTGCTCTTGACGACACGGTGCCACCTCCTAGCCACACCGCTGGCTCCTCTTCGGCTCCAGGCCCCATCTCGGTGGCCCCAGCTACATCCGAACAGACGGCCACCCAGGATGATGTTGAGGTGGATGAGTCCGCCGCCATGCAGGCGGAAACGGGCGCCACCAACAACGAAGAAGCTGCCGAGAAAGCCACCGCCGAAGAAACTGCTGCCAAGACAGCCGTCGAGGAAACAACTGCCCATGCCAGCGCCGAGAACACTGCCTCCTCAACCTGAGGCCACCTGCAACTTTTTTAACTTGAACATTTATCAGATCCCCGGGATGCCGGGAGCATATGTATCAAACAATATTTGTTTTCGCTCGCTACTCAGTTTTTATGCCCACTCAGTTTTATTTGACATTAATCAATTTGGACGACAATGGCTTAATGCCGAGTTGTGTTTCCATGCGAGTCCCCGAGTAGCTTTTCTTATTCACCCTGTCTTTTCATCTCTGCTCTACCTGCGACTTGTCGCTTGTTTGGTATTCGAGTCACAAGAATCAAAGAACAAGACTGCAAATACTTAGCCGCTAGAAAACAATCATGATAACGCAGCCCACCACCTAGCCGAGAAGACGAAAACAAGGAACAAAAAGTAACCGACAATCTACTCGGTTCCTGCACTTTTTCTTCCTTAGCGATTTTCGTGTGCTCATTGACCTTTTGCTTGTTCTCTTGCTTGCCATGAAGCCGGGTTTCGGACAGCAGCGAAGTCGAAGAGTTGGCATATAGGTTTAAACACAGTACTCAATGCACTTTTGAGTTCTGCAGTGAAGCAACCGAATAGATAAAGGAACAAGCCGAGTAAAAACACTTAGAGCAATTTTGGGCGAGGGCAGTCCCCGAGAATAATTTTAGATTGCAGAGTAGAATTTCAACTCGGATGAAAGGGTACATACACATCTTTGCTTACGAATGAAAACGACGAAGTAGAGCTACATTCCAGGGACGCTTGGTTTCCTCTCCAGCTTTATCTGCCCTGTTCGCCTGCGATGGGCGCACATCTACAAGATAGTACGCGTCATTGTGCAGCGCTTTGCTGACAATGAAAGGCCCTTCCCATGGAGGAGACAACTTGTGCATCCCGGCTGTGCGCTGCACAAGCCTAAGGACCATGTCTCCTTCTCGGAAAACCCTTGGGTTCACCTTTCGGCTATGATAGCGCCGCAGGTTTTGCTGGTAGATAGCCGAACGTGACAGAGTCAGCTCTCTTGCTTCTTCAAGCAGGTCAACGTCGTCTTCTCGAGCTTCTCTCGCCTCCACCTCAGTGTAGAGGGCTACCCGGGGGGAGTCATGCTCTAAGTCTATTGGCAACACGGCCTCAGCCCCGTATACCAAGAAGAATGGCGTGTAGCCGGTTGACCGGTTAGGGGTAGTCCTTAGACTCCACAACACCGCTGGCAACTCTTCTAGCCAACACCCAGGTGTTTTCAGCAGTGGCTCAATCAGCCTCGGCTTGATGCCTGCCAGTACCATCCCATTCGCTCTCTCAACTTGCCCATTGGAGGCAGGGTGCGCGACTGACGCAACGTCTAGTCGGATATGCTTATCTCTGCAAAATCGCACCATTGCCCCCTCTGCAAAGTTGGTGCCGTTGTCGGTGATGATACTGTGCGGGTAGCCATATCTCATGATCACATCTTTCACAAACTTCACGGCTGTGACTCCATCGCACTTCCGAATAGGCTTCACCTCGATCCACTTGGTGAACTTGTCCACCATGACCAAGATATGTGTCATATTGCCCTTAGCCGGCTTGAAAGGGCCAACCATATCCAGGCACCAAACAGCAAAAGGCCATGTGATAGGAATTGTTTTCAACTCGGATGCTGGCATGTGAATCTTACTTGCGAACATCTGGCAGCCGGCGCACTTCCTCACAATGTCCTCAGCTTGCTGCAATGCAGTGAGCCAGTAGAAGCCATGCCGAAAAGCTTTCTTGACTAAAGCCCGAGAAGAGGCGTGATGCCCACATTCCCCTTGATGTATCTCCACCAGGATTTCTTCTCCTTCCTCTGGGCTCACACAGCGTTGCAGCACACCAGTGGCACTTCTCTTGTGCAGCACGTCTCGGACTAAGGCGTAGCCCTTGGATCTTCTCTGAATCTGCCTCGCAGTCACCTCATCTTCAGGTAAAGTACCGTCCCTTAGAAAGGATAATATGGGCATTGCCCAACTCGGTGTCTCCCGCACGGGAAACACTGGTTCGTCCATTTCCATTGGGACAGGCTCTGGTGGTTGCACAGGAGGAGTAGGAGCGCTTCTCTGCAGCCCAGATCGATTGGCGAGAACTTCTTCAATGAATGCAACTGCTTCTGGGTTAAGGGCGGCAGTCCCCGAGTAAGGAATGGCAGTCCCCGAGTAGGGAGTGGCAGTCCCCGGGTAGGGAACGGCAGTCCCCGGGTAGGGAACGGCAGTCCCCGAGTATAGGACGGCAGTCCCCGGGTAGGGAACGGCAGTCCCCGAGTATAGGACGGCAGTCCCCGGGTTCCCTGCAGCACTCTCCCAGTCAATCTCCATTGGGTCTGATTCTTCACTTGGCAGAGAGGGAACAAAGATGGATTCCGAGTTGGGGGAAGGCTTGATGGATGGCTTCCTCAAATGCTCCAAGGCAATCCCTGCTGGGATGGACTGCCGAGAAGATCCCAACTTGGACAGCTCGTCTGCTGCTTCGTTTTCTGCTCGGTGAATGTGCTGGAACTCACAGCCTTCGAAAAACCCAGTCATTGACTGCACCAGGAAGCGATACGACGCCATGTTGGCATCCAAGGCATCCCAGGTACCTGAGACTTGCTGCACCACCAGATCTGAGTCGCCATAGCAGATAATGCGCTGCACTCCAACCTCCTTTGCTACTCGCAAACCATGCACCACTGCCTCGTACTCGGCTACATTGTTGGATGCCTTGAAATGAATCTGCAGCACATATTTGAGCTGATCCCGCTTGGGCGATGTAAGCACAACGCCAGCACCAAGACCTTCTTTCACCTTTGAGCCATCAAAGTGCATCTTCCAATAGTTGGAAACTGGAGCGGGAGGTTCATACTGCATCTCGGCCCAGTCCACAAGAAATTCCGCCAGTACCTGAGACTTGATTGCTTCTCTTCTCGTATACGCGGGAGCATACGCGGCTAGCTCAATTGCCCACTTTGCTACTCGGCCACTTGCCTCCTTGTTGCCCATGATGTCAGAAATGGGAGCCGAGCTCACAACAGTGATGGGATGCTCCTGGAAGTAATGTTTCAGCTTCCTGGCGCCCAGGTACACACCATATGTCATCTTCTGGTAATGTGGATAGTTTTGCTTGGAGCTCGACAACACCTCACTCAAATAGTACACAGGGCGCTGCACACTCTTGCCTTCTTCTTCTCGCTCCACCACTATCACCACGCTGACTACTCGGTTAGTCGCGGCAATGTATAGCAGCATAGGCTCCTTGGGTAGCGGACTAGCCAGGACAGGAGCGCTAGCCAACATTGCTTTCAGCTCATTGAATGCCACATCCGCTTGCGGGGTCCAGACAAACTTGTCGCTTTTCTTCATCAGCTGGTACAGAGGCAGAGCCTTCTCGCCCATTCGGCCTAGGAAACGGCTCAGAGATGCCAAACAACCCGTGAACTTCTGCACATCTTTCAATGATCTCGGCAAAGACATGCTTTCAATAGCTTTTATCTTAGACGGATTGGCTTCAATGCCCCGACTAGAAACCAGGAAACCGAGTAGCTTTCCAGCTGGTACACCAAAGGTGCACTTACTCGGATTCAGTTTCATTTTGTACCTGCGTAGGTTAGCAAAGGTTTCCTCCAAGTCGGCAAGCAGAGTATGTGTTTTATTCGTTTTGATGACAATGTCATCTACGTACACCTGCACATTCTTGCCGAGTTGGTCGTGCAAGCATTTCTGCATGCATCTCTGATAGGTTGCACCCGCGTTCCTCAGGCCAAAACACATGACACGATAGCAATAAGCCCCGTACGGGGTAATGAAAGCAGTCTTTATTTGATCAGCAGGGTTGAGTGCAATCTGGTGGAAACCAGAGTAAGCATCTATGAAAGACAACAGCTCACAGCCGGCAGTGGAGTCGATCACCTGATCGATGCGAGGTAGCGGGAAAGGATCCTTGGGGCATGCCTTGTTCAAGTCGGTGTAGTCGACACACATGCGCCATGCGGTGGCAGCCTTGGGATCTTCCTTTTTCTTCTCGACCATGACCGGGTTGGCCAACCAGTCCGGGTGCAGCACTTCCATGATGAAGTTACTGATCAGCAGCTTGGTGATTTGATCACCGATGGCCTTCCTTCTCTCATCCCCGAAACGGCGCAAGGCCTGCTTCACGGGCTTGGCGTCAGGACGCACATGCAAAGAGTGCTCAACCAACTCCCTCGGGACTCCTGGTAAATCTTCATTGGTCCAGGCGAAAACATCCCGATTCTCACGGAGGAAGTGGATGAGCGCGCTTTCCTATTTCTCGGCCAACCCGGCACCAATGATGGCCACGCGCTCCGGGAACTCGGGGTCAACCTGGACTGCCTTGGTCTCCTTGGCAGCTTGGAAAGCAGTACCATGCTGAGTACTCGGCACACCTTGTGCTCCAGCTTGTGCGGACTGAGCCATGGCCACCACCTCGTACATCTTCTTCTTCTCGGCAGCAATCACCATCGATTCCGCCAGCTGAGAGCTAGCAGAGGCACACTCCATGGACTTCTTGTAATCTCCCGAGATGGTGATGATGCCGTTGGGCCCGGGGATCTTCATCTTCAGGTAAGCCACATGGGTGGAGGCCATGAACTTGCTCAGAGCAGGCCTGCCGAGTAGAGCATGATAGGGGCTTTGATGATCCACCACTTCAAACTGCAGACGCTCAGTACGGCAGTTCTCCCGAGTACCGAATAGCACATCAATCCACACTCGGCCAACCGGGTTGCAGGAGATCCCGGGCACGATGCCATGGAAAGTGGTCTTGCTGGGCAGCATCATGTTCTCGGCCAGGCCAAGCTTCTCGAGTGTATCCTTGTACACAATGTTGATGCTGCTGCCGTTGTCGATCAGCACCTTGCTGAACCTCACATTCTTCTCGGGGCCCAGGAAGGTGGGATCCAGCACCAAGGCATAGGTACCCGGATTGGGCATCACCTTGGGGTGATCTGCCCGAGTCCACCTGATCTCCTGGTCACACCAGTACATGTAGTGAGGTACAGCCGGGATCACTGCATTGACCTCCATGGCCCGCCTGTGCTGTGACTGCTTGTCGACTGCCTCGGAAGTGAAGATCATATAGCTCTCATGGTGCTCTTGGTACTGGTTAGGGCCATTGCCCCCGTTGTTGCCATTGTTGCCATTGTTGTTGCCCTGATAGTTGTTGTTGCCTCTGTTGTTGTTGTTGCGGTTGTAGTTGTTGTTGTTGTTGCGGTATCTCTCATTGTTGAAGTTCTGGTTGGCTCCTAAAGCCACCTGGTTGACATTCTCTCTTCTCGGATAGACTGGCGGCCGAGCTGCGGGAGCGCGAGTAGGCTGAACAGTGGCATTCGCGGCTGGCAGAGGAGGTGGAGGAGGCAAGCCATCACTCTTGATCACATCCCACCATTCGCATTGCCGAGTAGTGTGGTTCGCAGGCCTTGAGGGGTGATGAGTGTGAAAGCTGCATGGGCCATCCTTCATGTCATCGAAGACAAACTTCTTCGGCTGCTCGGAGTTCCCGCTACCCGACTGCGCAGTGCGGAACGGTTTCTTGTTGCCTTGGCCCTGGTTCTGGTTCTGCCCGTAGGCTCCAGCAGGTTTTTGCCTTTGGCCACCACCGCCTCCGATATTCACTGCATTCACCTCCTCGGGATCATACCGAGTATCTACTCGGCGCTTGTTGCGGAACTCGTTGCGCTTGCTGCTGTTGAAGTTTCTTCTCGGCTCAGAGGAATCCATCAGTGGCTGAGTAGGATCACCGAGTGCGTACTGATCCGCAATCTTGATGGTCTCGGCCAGGGTGTTGGGCATCTCCCTCTGCAATCTTTGCCAAAGCATGCTGCCATGTCGGCAACCCTGCGCAAACCAAGTGATGGCCTGCGCCTCATTCACGCCCTCACAGGTGTTCCTCAAGGTGCTCCACCGAGTAAGGTACTCGCGGTCCGTCTCGTCTTCTCGCTGCCGGCAAGCCGACAACTGCTGTGGCCTATTCGGCCTCTTGTAGGTGCTGGTGAAGTTGCTGATGAAGGCATCCGAGAAGTCCAGCCAGCAGTTAATGCTGTTCTTGGGCAAGTTGTTGAGCCAAGTGCGAGCTGGACCCTCTAGCATCTGCGGCACATAGCGCACCGCCCATCTCCTGTTGCCATTCGCGATATGGACCGCGGTGACGTAGTCGTTGAGCCAATCTTCAGGCTTGGTGCTACCATTGTAGCTCTTGGTGCCTCTTGCGAGCTGAAAGCCCTTCACCGACGGCTCGTTCATGATGCGCGGGCCAAAGCACTCGGGGCCAGGAGGACCCGTGCTCTCAAGCCGCGCCGACAAGCTGATACGGTCCAGCTGGTGCCTTGCATCTCCAGGCGCCAACACGCGCTCACCGACACGGTCATGGATGTCATAACCAGCCATCTCCATAGCCGAGTAGCCATCATCATACCTATCCACCTGCATAGCAGCTGGCTGCTCCACCGGGTTGGCGACGGGTGCCACTGGGCGCGGCTGCTGCCTCTGCCGAGTAGGCGGAGCTGCGGGTTGCCGAGAAGTACCCGGACGTGCGGCTTCTCGGACACGGCTTTGAGCTTGATGGACTTGAGAGCCTGCTCTTGCAGCGTTGTGTTCCTGCCCGGGCTGCTGCGGCACAGCAACCTGTTTCGCGGCAGCAGCCGGGTCGTACACCTGCATTTGCCTGTCTCTCCCCGTACGCCCGCTGCGGCTCTTCTCGCGGCTAGGATGCGGAGATGAGGCTTGATCGTTAGATCTAGCCGCGTGCGAGTGCACCACCTGCGAAGCTCCAGCTCCCGGGTTGGCCTTCCGGAACTCCTCGTTCTGCCTGGCGGCCTCCAGCACCAGCTCGCCAAGCCTCTCCTGCTGCCTGCGACGCGCCTCTCCCTCTAGGCGCGGCAACTCGGCAGCCACAGCCTCCGCAGCTCGCAGCGTCTTGGCGGGTGTGCTATACCTTGGCCTTGTGAAGGTGTTCGCGGTGGCGGACTGCGCGGGCTCCTCCGCAACAGTCGCCATCTCGGCGCCTAGGTTGCGCCGCGTAGCGCCTACCCTGCTGGGCCTCCTGGCCACCGGCGTGAAGCCGTGAGCCTTGTTGTACTCGAGCTGGTCTAGACTCAGCTCAAGCCTGATCTTCTCCAACTCCGCCTGCTCGGCGAGCAGTTCCTGGCGTTGCCGCTCGAGCTGCTCCCGCACGGCTAGGAGCTCGACGTCGGTGGGCGTGGGCATGCCGGTTCGCGCTGCAGACGCGGGGATGACCGTAGACGTGGAAGGTGGCAGGTTGCTCTCCTTCTCGTAAGGCCGGTGGGTCCTGCCACCCGCGGGCGGGTCGTCAACCTCCTCGACGACGGCCGCAGCGCCAGTAGCAGCTGCGCCCACGTTTGCCGCCACGCCCGTCACCATCACCTCAGCGCAGCACGCAGAGCTGCATGCAGGCCTTCCACGAGCAGCAACAACCGCGGGAGGATCCTCCGCGTCGTGCACCAGCTCGGGGTAGGCATCGTTGGCGACGGTGGCGACGTAGACGAGATGCGAGCCGAAGGAGATCACCGAGCCGCCCTCCGGCATGGCCTTGCCGCCGAAACAGCCGGCGTTGTCGGTGACGAAGTCGAAGGAGCCGAATCTGTGGACAAGGCCACAAACTACGCGCTCCGCAGATGAAGATCCCGTCCGAACAGTAACTCCAGCCAGCGCCGCTGGTTGCCCCACGGTGGGCGCCAACTGTCGTGGTGGTGTCACGGCAGATGCCATGGGATGGCTAAAGATGTGGGGACGATGGACGCTGGAGGTGTCCGGGGAGGGATCACGCGACGAGTAGCCGCGTGAGGTAAGATCCACACAACACAAACAACACGATGTACCCAGGTTCAGGGCCCTCGTGAGGAGGTAAAACCCCTACTCCTGCCTTTCTCTATGTATTACGGTGTCTCACCGAGTAGCCACAGTACAAATAGTAACGCTACCGAGTAGCCCCTGGCCCCTCTCCGAGTAGAGCTAGGTCAAGAACTTAGGGTTTCTAGGGTTTCTAGTGAGCCACTATGGGAGCATATGAGCATCTGTGAGTGTGCCTCGCGCAGGAGGCGGCGGTGCACCTTATATACATGGTGCCCGGCCGGATACGTCCAAATCCTAGACAAGTGTCGACATAGTGTCCACACTGTCCTTTCTCCGAGTACCCGCTGACAGCTTTGGTCGTTGGTCTTGGCTGCTTCTGTAAAGTCGTTGGGCAAAACTAGGGGACAGACTGGTATCACTGTACCTAGTCACAGAGTAGGCCCCCCTTATCCTGCCACCGACTGCTTCCATGCTGTCACTGTCAGGCAGGCCGTCCCCACGTGAACAGTAGTTCGAATGCTGCCAAGTACGGACCCAGGATACGCGGGATCCTGTGTCAGAACGGCTCCTTTGACTTCCTGCCCGAGTAGTTTCCCGCCAAATGTTCCCGCCAATTGTACTCGGGCCAAACCTTCTACTCGACATGGTAGAAACTGATTGATATCTCCTTCTGGCCATCTTGAGGTGAGACCGGGTAGCAGTCGACCGGGTAGCGAGTACCCGGTAGTCGGCTACTCGGCCAAACCTCTCTTCTGTACGCGGCCTTTACCACCTGTCTTTACCCTACTCGGGGGTAACCCCCCGACAAAGATCGAGTATTGTAACCAACTGAAAGATAACTTCAAACAAACCCATCCTGGATCTCGCCCCTTATCCAAAGAAGCAATCCGCGGATAACTCACACGGTTGGATTAAAGATGAATCAAGTTGTGGTGTCAATAAGCCTATTACTAGTCAAGTTGTTAATCATTGGGTGTGAGATTGTGAATCATTAGGTTTAAGTTGTCCTGAGTACTTGTTAGCCAGTACTTTCACCAAGTTAACCATAACCGCGGAAAACACGGCTTCTCGAGAAGATTATCCCTGCAGGGTTGCACCAATTTGGCCGTACACGTATGAATAACCCGCCAGATGGGATGCCTCCCACCAAGCGGGGCACTCAACACAACTCAACTCTTCTTCGCATCAAGCCCAAAGCACCTTGGGCGCACGGCTAATCGAGCCCAGAAGAAAATGGACCCTCATAGCACTCTAAGAACGTGTCCCCCTATATGCCGACTATGAAAGTTCCACCCTGCGCTGGGCTCGCAAAAACATGCATGCGGCAAATGGAAAACACGAACTAAATGAGGCGATTTGGACGAGATGCGAATCGAATCAAATTGAGGGGGGCGCCCATACTCGCTTCCCACATGCGGGTAGTGCGCTCATCATGGATCAGTAGACAAGACCCTTTTCCTATTAGGGTCGACACTAGCAGGCCTCAAAACCACACAGGGCCTCCTGCCGGTGCCTTATCATCAAATTATTATTTAACAATAACATTAGCATGATTGATTGATTAAACATCGAGCCCCCAGAACATAATGAAATTGTAACAGAAAGTAACGGGTAACAGACTCGAGCAAAACAACCTAAGCATGCTAGTAAGACACGGGCTCAAACAAAGGGGTTGTAGGGGTGGAGGTGAGGCAATATCAGGGTTAGGGGATTCATGTGATAGGTTCGTAACAGAAACACTACTACTATGGCTAGCAGAAATAGACAACGGAAAGTATCGGTAACCAATGTTGAAAGGAACACAATGGTTCATGTGAGTGATAACTTGCCTGCAAACTCAGCAGTCGGGTACTGAGCTAGATCCTCAGAAGGGGTGCTGTAAAGATCGTCTGTCTCAACGTTGTCGTCTATTCGAGAAGAAGCAAACAAACAAGACAGAAATATAAACAATCAATATCATGGCATAGTGCACAATCATGGGATGATGCATGTCAAGTTAATGGTTGCATCAAAATAACTAGTGGACTTGGTAACACAATTTAAATGGACACATATGCAATTGGATGGCATATGGAAAAGGTCCATTGATTAAGTGGAAACAAATGATCTATAATTGATTAACATGTGAAAGTTTGCTTATCATGATGCATGCATGATGATAGCAACAAAATAACAACAATAGATGCAAGTGGAAAGGAATCTTAACAAGTTTGGAAATCATTTGTTAAGTTTGGAAATCTTTGGTTACTTAAAGATGTCACACAAGTATTTGTTGTTTTCATCAACTTAAAATGTTCAAAACAAATAACAAAATTCATATTTGAAAAGAATACCAAATTTTAGTTGGATTACATGTTTCAAATATTGGAAAAGGAATTAGGATGAATTTATTATGACTTAAACAAGATTAAACAAGTTTTAAATGAATTTAATACAAGTGTGAATTTTATTTGTTCAAAATATAAATTCAAACTCACATTTGAAAAGCTCATACTTTTCTAGTTTGAAAACATATTTTGCATGTTCAAAAATAATTTAATTTGAGCAAGTTATGATTTTATCAAATTTAAATGAATTAAACAAGGATTAAATTATTTAGGCAATTTAAATTATTCAAAACATGAAACAAAATTTATATTTGAAAAGGTTATTTGAAATAGCATGGAAAACATATTTTATTTGCATTATTTGGAATTAGTATGAATTAGTTATGAATTTTAGCAAATTACAATTGAATTATTTGAATTCAAATTTGAATTGCATTTTGAAAATTCCAAACAGGAAACAAATGGTAGCATTAGGTAGATAATTTAATTTAGATCAGCACACATATTTTATTTTCATTATTTGGAGTTATAAAACTAAAGTTATTATCAAATTACTTTGAGGGACCATTCTGTACTTTTAAAGGACCAGTTTTGAAAACAGAAAGTTAGAAAAACAATTGTTACCGTGCAGAAACACACACTAGCCACTGCCCGTGGGCCACGGGCCACTGTGTGCGTGCGTGGCAAGTGTGCGGCTGACAGGGGGGCCCTCCCTGTCAGCGTGGCGGTGGAAAAAAGTGGGAAATTTCCCGTGCGGGAGCCAGGGCTCGGTCCCTGGACCTGCCCTTGCGCGTGCTGTGGCGTTGCCACTGGGGCGAGCGAGAGGTTCTTGTCAGTAAACGTGTTGGCGACAGGTTAAGGTTCGGAAACGCTATCTGAATTTTTAGCTGAAAACGCCCGACTGAAACTCGACAGGGATCACGACGGCGGCCGACGACGAATCGATGCGATGCTGCCGTGCTGCGTTGTGCTGGTGTTGGGGAAGGTGTGCGCATGCTTGCGAGCAAGAGACAGAGAGGAGGAGGAGATGGACACGGTGGCTCACCACCGTTGTCGGGGAAGCAGAGGGTCGAGGGGGTTCACGGCCGGCGGCGATGTCGCAGATGGCGGCGGTGATCCACGACGTCCACGGGCCCGCTGCGGTGTCCACCAGCGCGAGGAGGTGACGGTGGTTTCGTTCCAGAGGCTAGGAGGGTTGGTGGAGGTCCATGGCGGCGGTGGTGGACGGAGTTTCAGAGGTGGCGTGCTCCGGCGAGCTGACAGAGGGGAAGGAAACGCGGCGAGAGGAGAGGGTAACGGCGGCGGCCTCGAGGGAAACAGTGGCCTAGGGTTCTAGGGCTGCGGCGCGGCTAGGGTAGCTCTTAAATAGGCCTAGGGTTGCGCGGATCACCGTCTGCTCGCGGCGTTGCCGCCGTGGCACCACCGGATTGCCGCCGTACAGGATGACGAAGGAAGAAAGAAAGGGCGAAGCGTTTTCGGGCCGGTGGGCTGGCTGCACGCGAGGAAAAGTGATAGGTGGGCTGGGCCGTGTTGCTAGCTGCCGCGCGCGCGCCGTTTTCCTTTTTTTTTTCTATTTTGCTTTTCTGTTTTATTTTTGTAGCAAATAGAAATGGAAGAGAAAAGGGATTTTGGGGTTAGCAAAAATCCTAGAAAAATTAGGGTGAGCTCATTAGGTTAATTACAACCAAAAACCATATTTGGAATTCAAAACATTTGAAATTTTTGTGCTGTTTGTAATTAAATCAAATTTAGATGATTTTGAGTATTTAAAATGATTATTGAAACCAAAATTTTAAATAGGGTGACCCAAATAACTTTAATTGGAAACAATGAGTATAAAATGTCTTGATTATTTTTATAATTTCAAATTGGTGTGTTGTTTGAATGTTTTGGTTTGAATTTGAATAAGTTGATAATTAATTGATTAATAATGGAAACAATGTTTTTATTAGGGTGACCCCTAGTGATTAAATAGAACAAATGTGATTAGAATTTGTTTGGTATTTTTATAATTTTCAAATGAGGTGTTGTTTGAAGATGCTTTGAATTTGAAAGCAATTTGGAATTACTTAATTGAAATAAAACCACCATTTTATTAGTTGATTCAGTATGGAATGATTGGAAATAAAATGAGACTTTGGATTGCAATTTTGATTTGAGAAATATTGTAACATGACAAGTATGAAACACATCATTTGAATTTGTTTGAAATTCAATTATGAAAACAGAATAAAAACAGAAGCAAAACAAATAGTAACAAATGCAAACAAGGAAATAAACATGATGACATGATGCAATACTTCAATAACAAGAAATCAAACATTCTAAATGGTAGGTTTTCATACTTGGGATGTTACAGCGGCGCCTGCGGCTGGCTGGCCGGCGCAGCATCCGGTTGCACTATGTATTGGCGTGATGGCTCCTCCACGGGTCTTCTACCCGCTGCTCGGCAGCAGGGTCCGGCTGCTTTGCAGCAGTGGCTTCATGCTGCTGCTCGGCAATAGGATCTGGCTGCTCCGCGGCGGTGTCCTCTTGCCGCCGCTCGGCAGCGTGATCAGTGGTCTCCTCAGCTGATGCAGCTGGAGGAGTCGGTGGCTTCTCGGTGTTGGTGGCGTCCTGAGCAGCGGGCTGCGCGGTGGGATGCGGCTGCTCGGGAGTGCGCTCTGTATCCATCTCGGCGCCTGCATTCTAAGCGCCAAGATCTTGCTCTTCTCGGAGAGGAGAGGACGCCGGCGTCTGGTCCACTGGTACTTGATTCCCTTCATCGTCGTAGAACTCAACGAGTTCTCGTGGTGGATCTCTCTTCCTCCGGGAAGCTGGTACGTTGGTGGCATCGGCATCAAGGGCATCACTGAAAGGAAATGGGTAAAAGAGGAAGGAAATCATAGAATGTGCAAGGAAGAGGGCCAGGGAGAAAACAAAGTAGACAACAAAGGACTAGGAGCAACCCGGAAGGACTTACCCGTCAACAGTGGGGCGCTTCCTGCGCAAGTTGGGCTTGGTTCCCAGCTTGATTCCTGGTTTCTTCTTGATCTTCTTGGAAGGGGGTTACAATGCCCCGCTACCCGTCCTCTTCCTGGTGGTGGTGGGAGCATCCACTGACACCGGAATCGCATCCACGGGTTCCTCCATCTCGTCCAGTTCAGGTTCCTCTGCAAGGAAAAGAAGGAAGAATTCAGAATAAGAAAGATGGATTCAAGAACACCGCAGGCAAGTAAAGAGGTGAACCCGGTCACCTTCTTCATCCTCTGACCAGTCCCGAATAGAACCTGCGACTCGGGACTTACCGTCCTGACCAGCACGAGGGATGCACAACGTGTCCTGGATGTCGTACGCATTTGCGTCATCCTCCGTCATGTCTGCCTCCCAGTTGTCCTCGAAGATGGGCTGGTCCTCGGTCTTCTGGCGATGGATGTGTTGTTGATGCAAACACAAAACATAGTAAGTTGAATTTCGGCAGAGTAGGTATCCTACTCGGTCTAGCGTGGAAACAGAAAGCACTGAATGCTAAGGACCAGAAGAGGTAAATGAATAAAAGTTCTACTCGGAACAGCATGCAAACATAAAGCATATGAAGCTAAGAGGAGGTCTATTCAGCATCAAGCACAAATACTCAGCATACAGAGAAGAAAACCAACCTGGTAGATGCGCTTGGTGCGGCTATACGGCACGAAGCCATAAGCCCAGTTCTCGGTGAGGGTGGTCCGCATGATGGACTTGGCCCAGATGGTTTGCTAAGCTCGAAGGTGGTAGTCCGGGTGCAATCCCGAGGGCCTCCCATGTAGCACATTTTGTGTGCCCGGTCGTGGAGCGGGAGCACTCGGCGCGATATCCAGCAGGCAATCGGATCATCTTGCAGAAGCCCTTCCTTCACCAGCTGCTCCAGGCGCTTGTCTACCTGGACGACATCAGGCACCGTCTTCTTGGGATTAAACCCCCAGTTCTGTCCGGTGGGCAGCGCATTCTCGAACTTGGGGAGCCCAATTCGGTCCTCGGCGACTTTTCCTTCTGCGGGAGGGACATTCTTCACATACAGGAAGCCCCGCTGCCACTTACGCGCGGTCTCCAAACCGAGTACCGCGGGTGGTGCTGTGGCGACCCAGCACACCACTGCATGTGTAGTGCGCAAGTCGATGACATAATACTCACAGAAGGACTTATCCGTGAATATTACATCCCTCAGAGTGGTACAACAGAAACACAGCGGGGCCAAGCAAGGCTATAGGATACAAACTTCATTACAAAATCATGAGAATCTCCTTGAGGAATCTAGAAGATCTCCTGCAAATGAAACATCAGAAGAAGCAATTCGAAGCTCCGAGCCGGAGAAGAACTCTAGCTCAGAACTAATCCACTACGGCTGATGTCAGCCCTAATCTATGGCTCATAACTACTAAGTCCAAGGATGTACTCTACCTACACCTTGATAGCTTGCCATCCACCAGCGTTGTTGATGATGATGCTTTACCGACTAAGTAGTAGATTACTCCACCTAGCTTCATGATGTAGGGATGGCTTCACGATGACGACTTCCAAGGCTTCAACTCTAAGCAGGGGGTCAAACGGGATAGAATGAGTAACGAGCGTTACTCAGCAAGTTCATGATATACAGTGGGTGGTTGATGCACTAACTACAGCTTTAGCCTCGAAAGAGTCATAAGCTAATGCAAGGTTTTGTAAAAACTTTCTTCAAGAGGTTGCTTTTAATTCTGAAAACTATGCCCGCCATTCTTCACAGGATTAGAACTTTCATGGAGTTGCCTTTCCTGCGGCGTTCGCAGCTCCTTCCCGGAACAAGGGGTAACATGCCACATCCTTTTACACTCTGCAGAGGTGCGTTACTTTACCCATGGACGACCAAGACCATGTTGCACAACCAGGCGATCGTTCCTGTCCACGCCCACTCAGGTGTGGGGCCCGGTAGTTGGTCCAAGCCAAACCGTGCTTCTCCGCACAACGCATGCCCACCCATTTCTGCCAGCAGGTTGAACGCCTGATTCCACCCCTCACGATGGAGATCTACGCGCCCCTGGCAGACACTCATAGACCCCAGAGTCCGTGGGACGTAAGGGCTCCCACCCATGTGCATGTAGTCCCGCAAGACCTACAGCGTACGTCTCTGGCGCATCCGTTGACATGCGAACGAGAAAAGTATCACGGTTGACTTACTTCCCCCATAGAAGATCCATGGTCAACGCGAATTTACGGCGCAAGAATCCTGACGGCAGTTGTTGTTAATTCCTAGGTAATACGTTCCCGTGCAGATGGAACCTTCCTTTGACCTATTCATCTTACCATGGTTCCATCCGCCCACCAAACAGAACACTACCACTCGGGTAGTCATTCAATTAGTCATATTATCATAAAAATAGGATCATGCATTCTTTTGAGAACAGGTGATAATATGATAGGGTTTTTGCAATTAAGTTGTTATGAGATACTGCAAAGGATATGAACAAGTGATGAACTTGCCTGAGATTGAAATAACAATAATAATCCAGGTCTTCGGGATTCGAGGGCCGCGTAAAGAAATCCAAACATCTGAAAGATGGCAAAGTAGTCCTGGTAAGGACTACAGAAAACACTGGCAAGATGATATATGCATAGTAATGAGATGCATCGTGAAATCCCCTGAAAAATACCCCAGCTTACAAGTGTAAGTCACGTTTGAAATGATAACGTATTCACCCAATTGTTAGGTGACTTAGGGTTGTTTCATTACTTGTGGTGATGTTGTTATTTCGTTTAGGCTTAAGTGCGTTTCACTTTTATTGAACAAACACTTGTTATCATTTTTAAAGAGAAGTGGTTATTACTTACTTAAGTAACACAATAACAGCACATGGAAAATAATTATCGAATAGTTCACAGACACATTTTATTATATGCTTGGAAATGTAGAGCTAATGCCAATGAGTTTAGTTAATTCATTAGTTGTTCAGGGTTCTAACTTATATTTTTAGTTGGAAACATTGCAAAATGTTATGCACTCAGGAATTGAGTAATGTTCACTTTTATGCAGGTAATAAGATGATAAAATAATAAGGATAATGTTTTAAGGAAAACAAACATAATTTGTTATGATTTGGAAAATTGTTCCTCTGGAAGTATTACTTAAATAAGATGGAAGTTCTTGCAATTCTCAATTAAATCATATGCTAAGGTTCTAAGTTTCTCCAGTGGTTATCTTTTATTAAGTAAAATTGCACTTATGAACTAAATCCTTTTGAAGATATTAATTGCAATCTTCAAATAATAAAATGAAGTTATATTCATTTCTCTATATAAGGTTTTAAACATTGAAAAAGTATAATTAAATGATGTGCAAAAAGTGTTTAAAATGAGGGCACTTTAAATGATTAGGATTTAATTATTAAGTACTAAATTGATTTGAATAATTTTAGATTTAAAAGCTTAAAGAATATATTATTTTCCATTCCTTTACTAACTTGTTTTATGTTGATTTTATTATTTTTCTAGGGTAAATCAGGAGAAAGTAACTTAACAAATTTATAAAAGGATAAGGCATTAAAGTTTTATAAATTGGTGTTTATAACAAAGATTTTAAGATTAACATTATTCTTCAATCATTTAGTAGTGTTATTTATTTTATCATAATTTATTTTAAATTCATAAGTTTAAGGTAAAATAGGTATTATATCATTTGATTTAAACTATTAGAGTATTAGAGGGTTTAAAATGGTGAATTTATTTAGGATCTTATTTCATTTTAATTTCTCAAGTTTTTGAGGATTTTATTGATATGATTTTATTGCTATCATTTTCCTTTAAAGAAAAAGAATGGTAAAAAAAACCCTCCAACCCTAAGACTGACTGGTGGCCAACCCACCAGTGGGTTGGGTCAAACCCACTTGGGTCCAACCCCCACACCCATCCGCTTCCCCTTCTCTCTGCCTCCTCTTCCTCCCTCGCAGGCGACACCGAGGCGATTCCATCGCCTCCTCCCCTCCGGCGATTTACCGCGCCCCTCTCCGGCCAACCCCGCCGCCCTTACCCAGCTCCATCAACGCTCCTCCTCTCTCTCTACTACCCCCTCCTCTTCGATCTGGATTTCTCCCTTTGAGGCTCCCGTGGACAACCCCTGCCCTAACCCTAGGGTTCGGGTACCCGGTGCGCCACCACATCTCCGGTGGCCGTGGCTCCACGACGAGGTTCCTGGATGCTCTTGGAGACCGAGCTGCTGCTGCTGTTGCTTCTCCTCGGCGGCTATGGTTGCGGATGATTGTGGTGTCGATGCGCCGCCGCCGGGACGGCCTTCCGGCAACCGTGGCCTCCGCCGTGCTCCTCTCCCCATCCGGATGTGGTCACCACGATGGTGACCACCTGTAAGTACTCGTTACCTCCCTTCCCTTCCTCCTACTCTCCCTGCTCCTTGCTCTCCATCCCTTTATGCTCTGAGACCAGGCCATCGAGCCTGTGATTGGTGTTGTGTGTTGTGCTGCTCCAGTTCGTCACAAGGATGAACTGATGTGTATGAATGCCGATGCTATGATTACTTGCTCATATATGCGTAGGGCTGCTCCTTTTTGGATAATTTTCTCATTATTGGCTGCTATTAGAGTGCACTGGATGTGATTTAAGCTCCTATGCTTCTTTGTTGTTCAGAATCATGATCCAGGGGTTTGCCCTGTTTGTCTCTGTCAATTTATTGACAGCTACATCAGTTGACCCTCTATGTTCTACATATTATTGTTACTCTGACCATTTGGTCTGGGATGCTCTAGTTGGTCACTAAATGGTGGTGCTTACAGAAAAATTCCATAGCCCTTTGATTCTTATTACTCTAAGATTTTCTTGACAAGGCCATCTAGTGTAGGATTGTGCTTGAGGTGCTCTGTCCAGTAGGACCTAGTGCCCAGCAATCCTGTTGGATGTCCCTGTTTGGATAATTTCCTAAATCCTGGTTGCTGCTAGCGTGCACCTGATCATGTGTTTGTGCTTGTGTGGTGGAACATGACTCTGTCCACTTCTGGACAGATCTACTATTACATATGTATCTGATAAGAACAGATTACTACTTGCTTTCTTGGTATAGCCCATGATAGGAAGTTTTCTTGAGGCTTTTAAATGATTTGCTAAAACAGTTAAATACCAATTGTATCCAAAGTTCAATGATGAACTTGATATCAAATCTGAGAGCAAAATACACTCTAAACAAAGATGCTAGGTTTGTTTTGCCAGATCTTGTGTCTAGGGTGTGCACTCCTGGCATCTTGTGTTTGGGGTGTTTGCTTTTATTTTCTAGACATATTTGGATGTATAAGCTGGTAAGAACAGATCCTTGCTTGTTTTCTTGGCCCAGCCTATGATGCAAAGGCTGAGGCACTTGTTTTTGATAAGAACAGAGTAATGCTTGTGAAATTGCCCTTAAGCCCATGATGTTGTTCTGAGGCAATTATCTTAAGATAAGAACATGTATTATACTTGTGTTTAAATCCCTGTGATGATATTAGCATAGCAATTCTATGCTAGACTGAGGGAAACAATTCCCAGCCCACTATCTGTGCATATCTTAGCAGGATCACTTGTTAGGGTGTGTGTAGATATCACCTTTTGGTGTTACTGTTGTGGCTGTGATTTACTCATGGATCTTGACTTCTTGTTCCACTTCTCCTGGAGCTATTACCCTTGCTCAGCTTGTGATCTTGTTGCTGTTGTGATCCAGGCCTACTTCTCCAGCTCCAAGCTTGGCCTTGCTGTGATCTTGCTGGATGTATTACCTGTTTATCTTCACAACAGGAATTTGGATGGTCTGGTTTGGGGTTTCTATCTGTGTTGCTGGAGCTGTGTAGCTCGAGCAGTGAACAGGGGAAAGTGAGCTTGATCTCCCCTCTCTTGCGGCTGATGTGGTATTTATACCACAATCTAGATCTTGACAGCACCAAAGTGTGCTGGTGAGTGTGCTGTGTGCTAGTGTACTAGCTGAGGAGATATTTCCTGGAGATAGGCTCGGTTTGCCCTTGGTCTTATCCTGGTGCTATGTTTATTTTTGCCTGACACTTGTATTACCTGTTACTTGCCCATGAGGTTACACTGAGATATTTTACTGATTTGAACAGATGCTTAACTTGTCGAAGCCTGAACTCGATGATGCGATTAGCAGTGCATCTCACTGCCAAGCTGAGAGTACTAACCCCCCCCCACTAATCTTTTTACTATTCTTTGCTTTTCTTGTTTATTTTTGCAGGATCCAAAGGATATCAATTGAAGACTTGAAGGTTTACAGGAATTAGATTAGGAATTTCTTTCTGTAATTGTCAACTTGTAATAGAACACGTAATTTTTTCCATTTGTTGAATGATGTAATAACTTTGTATTAATATTTTATATCAATAAAGTTTATTATTTTCTTTTACTTATTCACAATGGGATTGGAATATCCAATATTTATTATTTTATTATTTGTTTAAATTTGATTATGTTAATTTTATTTTCTTGTTTAATCAAATGGGATTCAAATTCAATTCAACAACTCACAATTCTCAACTCATTCAAATTTGAACTCCATTTCAAGTTTAATCGATAAGTCATGTCGAAATTCACTTTCTTCTAATCTCAGTCTCTCTCTCTTTGCTAAAACATCGATGAACTCTCGATCACTCCAGGGTATAGCATTTGCGAATAAGTCCCTAATTGCTGCTTCTCGTCTGATGATATCTTAAAGTCAATTACCAGCTTGTTCCTGTTTAATCTACCCTAATGAAACTCAAGTGTTTAATGCCCTCAGAAATAATCTGCTTACAAGATTGATCAGGTCCTGTATTCAAATTATTCTTGTATGACACCAAACACCAGGTTTTCACCCCCTCGATTGATATCTTCTATCTTGGCTCCCTCCTGGGCTGCTTCTCTTGTAGCCATGGTCATACAGGAATGTAGACAAGGGTTTGAAAAGATCACAGACAGTGATCAGGGTTTATTATTGGTTTGAAGAAGGTTTATTTCCTCGTTCAGGTTCCTCCTTCAGGATTGGTAAGATCCTCCAGCTATACATGACTAACTTGCAGAAGTAAGATCATCAACTGTGTGATTTGGATACTCACCCCTCTTCGAGTTCCAGATACCTAGTTGATTTCTCTCAAATCACTTACAGGCTTGAGGTTAGACTTGTTGGGAGTTAGTTTTGGCCACAACCAATTATGGTTTACGTAACCAGATGATTTGATTTCTAAAGATACTTCTTATAAAGATCACTCCAATTGTACTCTTGACCAGATGATCTAGTCCTATTTCATCATGTCAAGTGAAACATTGGTCACTTTGGTTTGTTTAAACTTTCGCGCCAAAATTTCCCGTACTTTTAGATGCATGCTTTGCAAATGCACATATTAAATTTAGATCCTTATAACTTCCCAAACACTGGGATGTTACAGTATCTCCCCCTTAACAAGAACTTCGTCCCGAAGTTCAACCTCTCTCACGTAAAGATAGGTAGAGAAAACTTTTGTAGAGCGTTGAATCTTCACAATTGTTTCCTTGTGTTGACCTTGGCATGTGGATCCTCTTGTCTTGACTGTTCACCTTCCACTGTCTTGTATGATAAACTAGTAGTATGCCAGTTGTTAGGACAACTCTGTCTTGTTACTAGACTTTCCTAATGGTCTCACGGAGAACACGTGGTACTTCCACCATATAGTGGATACCAGATTTCATTCTCCGGTGAATAGGTATGGTTTCCTAACTCTCACAACTTTCTGAAGAACAATTGGTACATCCACCAGGTGATGAATAATCAATAAGATTCTCCCGATACACTGGATATTGTCTATGGTTTGGTCTCCATTTAGTTCAATCTAATGGTCTGAAGATAAGGATTTTTAAAGAAACTTGTACGGAGTAGTGTACACTGACTTAGACTCAATTATTAGTGGAAATATCTTCGAGTTTCCTCGAGTTTTAACTTTTTCCTATAGGTGACTATAACCTATTCCACTGGTTACTTCCTATAGTCCTTCTACATCTTTGGGGTTTTGACTTCTATGGGACAATTCTATAAGTTTATTCATCAACTTCTACATGTTTCCTTCTAAGATATAACTACCCATGTTATTTTTCCTGGCACGATTTGTGGTAGCTCACCATGTGTTGATGTAGTAACTCACCAACTCCAAACAAGATGTGAATGTGGTCCATTCCCATCAGTGGCTTTATTGTTTTCTGCCTTCTTGCCGTCCTGGTCTTCCAGAGCTGTTGTGATTGTGTCCATCTGCTAATTACTCAGATCGCTCTCATTCTAATCCTTTACCCTCTAGACCAGTAACATCAAGATAGAACTCAATGTCTGCACATGCATTTGCACATCAAGTTCCAACTTCATGTACAGATCTAGTCAATCAAAGATCCAAATAAGATCCAATAAATCCCAAATGCAGTTATCACTCATGCATCAAAAGCCTGTGAACTAATTGTACTTTGAGTAGAACATCTCAAGTACCAAGGCTCTTAAATGCTATACACTACAAGTAGGTAAACATTACCTTGTAATCCTAGTCTACACAACCACTCTTTGCCTCGGAAATTACTCTAATTGCATGCCTTACTGCAATGGAATAAATCAAGACAAAATGATTCCTATAGTAGTTGTTGTCTAGCTTGGTTCCATACCGAACTAAGTATTATGTATTTGAACTACTTCATCTTGATTATGATATTCTTCTCATGGTATCTGTTGATCCTTCCTGGTGTTGATCACATCGTGGTAGTAGTAATGTAGCTTCCATCAATGCTTATGCCTTCTCCTAACTCTATTCTATACTGTTGTGATTCACCCCTGTACCTGATAACTAAGGATATAGTATATACCCTATAGTTACCATGGTCTAATGACTCTTCATTATTCACAAACATACCTTATTAATGACTCCTATACTTAACCTATGCAGGGTTCTACTCCATTCTATATATTCATAGAATGGGTAATCATCATTTTGACTTAATCATCGCTGACTATGTCAGATTTCTGTTTCTCACAATAACACTTCTACATGATAAACTTCTAACTATCCATACCTAGGTATAAAGATAATAGATAAGTAGATTTACTCAGGTTGAGTAAGAATAATTGTATACAAGTATGATTATATCATTCTCAAGTGAATGATCATCATAGTTGTAGGAAATGTGGTTTAGATAAGATGGCTTCCTATAGTAGTTACCAACCTACAGATCTCCTAAAAGGTTTTAAACCTAAGGTCGCTTCGCTCTGATACCACCTGTTGCGACCCAGCACACCACTGCATGTGTAGTGCGCAAGTCGATGACATAATACTCACAGAAGGACTTATCCGTGAATATTACATCCCTCAGAGTGGTACAACAGAAACACAGCGGGGCCAAGCAAGGCTATAGGATACAAACTTCATTACAAAATCATGAGAATCTCCTTGAGGAATCTAGAAGATCTCCTGCAAATGAAACATCAGAAGAAGCAATTCGAAGCTCCGAGCCGGAGAAGAACTCTAGCTCAGAACTAATCCACTACGGCTGATGTCAGCCCTAATCTATGGCTCATAACTACTAAGTCCAAGGATGTACTCTACCTACACCTTGATAGCTTGCCATCCACCAGCGTTGTTGATGATGATGCTTTACCGACTAAGTAGTAGATTACTCCACCTAGCTTCATGATGTAGGGATGGCTTCACGATGACGACTTCCAAGGCTTCAACTCTAAGCAGGGGGTCAAACGGGATAGAATGAGTAACGAGCGTTACTCAGCAAGTTCATGATATACAGTGGGTGGTTGATGCACTAACTACAGCTTTAGCCTCGAAAGAGTCATAAGCTAATGCAAGGTTTTGTAAAAACTTTCTTCAAGAGGTTGCTTTTAATTCTGAAAACTATGCCCGCCATTCTTCACAGGATTAGAACTTTCATGGAGTTGCCTTTCCTGCGGCGTTCGCAGCTCCTTCCCGGAACAAGGGGTAACATGCCACATCCTTTTACACTCTGCAGAGGTGCGTTACTTTACCCATGGACGACCAAGACCATGTTGCACAACCAGGCGATCGTTCCTGTCCACGCCCACTCAGGTGTGGGGCCCGGTAGTTGGTCCAAGCCAAACCGTGCTTCTCCGCACAACGCATGCCCACCCATTTCTGCCAGCAGGTTGAACGCCTGATTCCACCCCTCACGATGGAGATCTACGCGCCCCTGGCAGACACTCATAGACCCCAGAGTCCGTGGGACGTAAGGGCTCCCACCCATGTGCATGTAGTCCCGCAAGACCTACAGCGTACGTCTCTGGCGCATCCGTTGACATGCGAACGAGAAAAGTATCACGGTTGACTTACTTCCCCCATAGAAGATCCATGGTCAACGCGAATTTACGGCGCAAGAATCCTGACGGCAGTTGTTGTTAATTCCTAGGTAATACGTTCCCGTGCAGATGGAACCTTCCTTTGACCTATTCATCTTACCATGGTTCCATCCGCCCACCAAACAGAACACTACCACTCGGGTAGTCATTCAATTAGTCATATTATCATAAAAATAGGATCATGCATTCTTTTGAGAACAGGTGATAATATGATAGGGTTTTTGCAATTAAGTTGTTATGAGATACTGCAAAGGATATGAACAAGTGATGAACTTGCCTGAGATTGAAATAACAATAATAATCCAGGTCTTCGGGATTCGAGGGCCGCGTAAAGAAATCCAAACATCTGAAAGATGGCAAAGTAGTCCTGGTAAGGACTACAGAAAACACTGGCAAGATGATATATGCATAGTAATGAGATGCATCGTGAAATCCCCTGAAAAATACCCCAGCTTACAAGTGTAAGTCACGTTTGAAATGATAACGTATTCACCCAATTGTTAGGTGACTTAGGGTTGTTTCATTACTTGTGGTGATGTTGTTATTTCGTTTAGGCTTAAGTGCGTTTCACTTTTATTGAACAAACACTTGTTATCATTTTTAAAGAGAAGTGGTTATTACTTACTTAAGTAACACAATAACAGCACATGGAAAATAATTATCGAATAGTTCACAGACACATTTTATTATATGCTTGGAAATGTAGAGCTAATGCCAATGAGTTTAGTTAATTCATTAGTTGTTCAGGGTTCTAACTTATATTTTTAGTTGGAAACATTGCAAAATGTTATGCACTCAGGAATTGAGTAATGTTCACTTTTATGCAGGTAATAAGATGATAAAATAATAAGGATAATGTTTTAAGGAAAACAAACATAATTTGTTATGATTTGGAAAATTGTTCCTCTGGAAGTATTACTTAAATAAGATGGAAGTTCTTGCAATTCTCAATTAAATCATATGCTAAGGTTCTAAGTTTCTCCAGTGGTTATCTTTTATTAAGTAAAATTGCACTTATGAACTAAATCCTTTTGAAGATATTAATTGCAATCTTCAAATAATAAAATGAAGTTATATTCATTTCTCTATATAAGGTTTTAAACATTGAAAAAGTATAATTAAATGATGTGCAAAAAGTGTTTAAAATGAGGGCACTTTAAATGATTAGGATTTAATTATTAAGTACTAAATTGATTTGAATAATTTTAGATTTAAAAGCTTAAAGAATATATTATTTTCCATTCCTTTACTAACTTGTTTTATGTTGATTTTATTATTTTTCTAGGGTAAATCAGGAGAAAGTAACTTAACAAATTTATAAAAGGATAAGGCATTAAAGTTTTATAAATTGGTGTTTATAACAAAGATTTTAAGATTAACATTATTCTTCAATCATTTAGTAGTGTTATTTATTTTATCATAATTTATTTTAAATTCATAAGTTTAAGGTAAAATAGGTATTATATCATTTGATTTAAACTATTAGAGTATTAGAGGGTTTAAAATGGTGAATTTATTTAGGATCTTATTTCATTTTAATTTCTCAAGTTTTTGAGGATTTTATTGATATGATTTTATTGCTATCATTTTCCTTTAAAGAAAAAGAATGGTAAAAAAAAACCTCCAACCCTAAGACTGACTGGTGGCCAACCCACCAGTGGGTTGGGTCAAACCCACTTGGGTCCAACCCCCACACCCATCCGCTTCCCCTTCTCTCTGCCTCCTCTTCCTCCCTCGCAGGCGACACCGAGGCGATTCCATCGCCTCCTCCCCTCCGGCGATTTACCCCGCCCCTCTCCGGCCAACCCCGCCGCCCTTACCCAGCTCCATCAACGCTCCTCCTCCCTCTCTACTACCCCCTCCTCTTCGATCTGGATTTCTCCCTTTGAGGCTCCCGTGGACAACCCCTGCCCTAACCCTAGGGTTCGGGTACCCGGTGCGCCACCACATCTCCGGTGGCCGTGGCTCCACGACGAGGTTCCTGGATGCTCTTGGAGACCGAGCTGCTGCTGCTGTTGCTTCTCCTCGGCGGCTATGGTTGCGGATGATTGTGGTGTCGATGCGCCGCCGCCGGGACGGCCTTCCGGCAACCGTGGCCTCCGCCGTGCTCCTCTCCCCATCCGGATGTGGTCACCACGATGGTGACCACCTGTAAGTACTCGTTACCTCCCTTCCCTTCCTCCTACTCTCCCTGCTCCTTGCTCTCCATCCCTTTATGCTCTGAGACCAGGCCATCGAGCCTGTGATTGGTGTTGTGTGTTGTGCTGCTCCAGTTCGTCACAAGGATGAACTGATGTGTATGAATGCCGATGCTATGATTACTTGCTCATATATGCGTAGGGCTGCTCCTTTTTGGATAATTTTCTCATTATTGGCTGCTATTAGAGTGCACTGGATGTGATTTAAGCTCCTATGCTTCTTTGTTGTTCAGAATCATGATCCAGGGGTTTGCCCTGTTTGTCTCTGTCAATTTATTGACAGCTACATCAGTTGACCCTCTATGTTCTACATATTATTGTTACTCTGACCATTTGGTCTGGGATGCTCTAGTTGGTCACTAAATGGTGGTGCTTACAGAAAAATTCCATAGCCCTTTGATTCTTATTACTCTAAGATTTTCTTGACAAGGCCATCTAGTGTAGGATTGTGCTTGAGGTGCTCTGTCCAGTAGGACCTAGTGCCCAGCAATCCTGTTGGATGTCCCTGTTTGGATAATTTCCTAAATCCTGGTTGCTGCTAGCGTGCACCTGATCATGTGTTTGTGCTTGTGTGGTGGAACATGACTCTGTCCACTTCTGGACAGATCTACTATTACATATGTATCTGATAAGAACAGATTACTACTTGCTTTCTTGGTATAGCCCATGATAGGAAGTTTTCTTGAGGCTTTTAAATGATTTGCTAAAACAGTTAAATACCAATTGTATCCAAAGTTCAATGATGAACTTGATATCAAATCTGAGAGCAAAATACACTCTAAACAAAGATGCTAGGTTTGTTTTGCCAGATCTTGTGTCTAGGGTGTGCACTCCTGGCATCTTGTGTTTGGGGTGTTTGCTTTTATTTTCTAGACATATTTGGATGTATAAGCTGGTAAGAACAGATCCTTGCTTGTTTTCTTGGCCCAGCCTATGATGCAAAGGCTGAGGCACTTGTTTTTGATAAGAACAGAGTAATGCTTGTGAAATTGCCCTTAAGCCCATGATGTTGTTCTGAGGCAATTATCTTAAGATAAGAACATGTATTATACTTGTGTTTAAATCCCTGTGATGATATTAGCATAGCAATTCTATGCTAGACTGAGGGAAACAATTCCCAGCCCACTATCTGTGCATATCTTAGCAGGATCACTTGTTAGGGTGTGTGTAGATATCACCTTTTGGTGTTACTGTTGTGGCTGTGATTTACTCATGGATCTTGACTTCTTGTTCCACTTCTCCTGGAGCTATTACCCTTGCTCAGCTTGTGATCTTGTTGCTGTTGTGATCCAGGCCTACTTCTCCAGCTCCAAGCTTGGCCTTGCTGTGATCTTGCTGGATGTATTACCTGTTTATCTTCACAACAGGAATTTGGATGGTCTGGTTTGGGGTTTCTATCTGTGTTGCTGGAGCTGTGTAGCTCGAGCAGTGAACAGGGGAAAGTGAGCTTGATCTCCCCTCTCTTGCGGCTGATGTGGTATTTATACCACAATCTAGATCTTGACAGCACCAAAGTGTGCTGGTGAGTGTGCTGTGTGCTAGTGTACTAGCTGAGGAGATATTTCCTGGAGATAGGCTCGGTTTGCCCTTGGTCTTATCCTGGTGCTATGTTTATTTTTGCCTGACACTTGTATTACCTGTTACTTGCCCATGAGGTTACACTGAGATATTTTACTGATTTGAACAGATGCTTAACTTGTCGAAGCCTGAACTCGATGATGCGATTAGCAGTGCATCTCACTGCCAAGCTGAGAGTACTAACCCCCCCCCCCCCCACTAATCTTTTTACTATTCTTTGCTTTTCTTGTTTATTTTTGCAGGATCCAAAGGATATCAATTGAAGACTTGAAGGTTTACAGGAATTAGATTAGGAATTTCTTTCTGTAATTGTCAACTTGTAATAGAACACGTAATTTTTTCCATTTGTTGAATGATGTAATAACTTTGTATTAATATTTTATATCAATAAAGTTTATTATTTTCTTTTACTTATTCACAATGGGATTGGAATATCCAATATTTATTATTTTATTATTTGTTTAAATTTGATTATGTTAATTTTATTTTCTTGTTTAATCAAATGGGATTCAAATTCAATTCAACAACTCACAATTCTCAACTCATTCAAATTTGAACTCCATTTCAAGTTTAATCGATAAGTCATGTCGAAATTCACTTTCTTCTAATCTCAGTCTCTCTCTCTTTGCTAAAACATCGATGAACTCTCGATCACTCCAGGGTATAGCATTTGCGAATAAGTCCCTAATTGCTGCTTCTCGTCTGATGATATCTTAAAGTCAATTACCAGCTTGTTCCTGTTTAATCTACCCTAATGAAACTCAAGTGTTTAATGCCCTCAGAAATAATCTGCTTACAAGATTGATCAGGTCCTGTATTCAAATTATTCTTGTATGACACCAAACACCAGGTTTTCACCCCCTCGATTGATATCTTCTATCTTGGCTCCCTCCTGGGCTGCTTCTCTTGTAGCCATGGTCATACAGGAATGTAGACAAGGGTTTGGAAAGATCACAGACAGTGATCAGGGTTTATTATTGGTTTGAAGAAGGTTTATTTCCTCGTTCAGGTTCCTCCTTCAGGATTGATAAGATCCTCCAGCTATACATGACTAACTTGCAGAAGTAAGATCATCAACTGTGTGATTTGGATACTCACCCCTCTTCGAGTTCCAGATACCTAGTTGATTTCTCTCAAATCACTTACAGGCTTGAGGTTAGACTTGTTGGGAGTTAGTTTTGGCCACAACCAATTATGGTTTACGTAACCAGATGATTTGATTTCTAAAGATACTTCTTATAAAGATCACTCCAATTGTACTCTTGACCAGATGATCTAGTCCTATTTCATCATGTCAAGTGAAACATTGGTCACTTTGGTTTGTTTAAACTTTCGCGCCAAAATTTCCCGTACTTTTAGATGCATGCTTTGCAAATGCACATATTAAATTTAGATCCTTATAACTTCCCAAACACTGGGATGTTACAGGTGCCCAGTGCTACGCTGCAGCATCATTGCGCTACCCGTCTGGGTCATCGCGCGTGGAACTAATGGATTGTTTGGGTTTGGAACGCTTTGTTGGCGGAGAAAGAAGTATATGGCCCAAGTCTGGACTGTTGGGTACACGCCTAGGAAGGCTTCACAGACGGTGGCGTGGTTGGATAGCATCACAATGGCATTTGGAGGAAGATGATGTGGCTGGAGGCCAAAGTGGCGGAGAAAGTCGGAGAAGAACTTGGAGATGGGCAGACCTAGGCCGCGCTTGAAGTGGGAAAGAAAGACTACGTACTCACCGGCTTCCGGAGTCGGGACGAGCTCCTTGCCGGGAGGACGGCAGATCACGCCAGGAGGGACGCGGCGAGTGTTCACCAGCCACTAGCAATCAGCGGCGGTGACATCCGAGCCCTCCCAGCCGGCGCGGGCCGGTGCCATCTCATCCTCGTGCTGGTCCGCGGCAGCATTCGCGAGATCCATGACGGCGCGGTTGCTGGTGGAGAAGCGGGAGCTCGTCGAGGTTGAGGTTGATGACGAAGACGCAGGCGCGCGGGAAACTTTGCTCTCTGCTCTCAGTGCGGTGGCGCGTGGCGAGTTCGCGGCGGCGCTGCGCTCTGCGGCGAGGGCGAAGGCGAGGAGAAGAGGTGCGAGATGGGGAAAGTGCGACGGAAAGAAATGACTTGGGCGACACGGAGGTATTTATCTCGTCTGCGGATTGCAGTTACTAGCGGGATTGAACGTGGCTGAGATCGTGCGGCGTGGGTTAACTGCCCGTTAGAAACGCACACAGCGCAAAATGCGCGCGTAACGGGCATAGTTAATCCCACGACGTGGGTCGTGGGATTTCGAGTACACGATCGAGGTGACATAACGGGTCGTGGGCCCCAGGTGCAGAGACAGGCGTGTGGCACGTTGAAACGCCAGAACCGAGGCGTGGACGCGTGACACGTGCCCTATCTGGACACGAGAAGATGGATTTGCTCTGGATTGAGCGGGAGCGCGTTGAAATTTTCGCTAAGTGTTGAGTTCTCGGCAAAGCTCTGCGTTGCGTGGTCTACTCGGCACTTAGAAGATTTCTCTCAAGACATTAATCAGAGAAGTTCGAGCAATTCGGCCACACTACTTCACGGAGGCAATTTGGTTTAAGCTAGCAGGGCCCAATGAACAAGTTCACTGGACTCTACCAGTTTCGGGGACTAATGTCGGGGGGCTACCCCCGAGTAGGGGTAAGACAGGTGGTAAAACAGAGATCAGAGCACTGTTTACCGGGTAGGCGGCTACCCGGATATCTGGTATCCGGTACCTGCTACTCGGTAATAAGTATTGAAGGCCAAGAGAAGATAAGGAGGAAGATTGGAATCATCCGAGTAGAGATCAGGTGGTCCGAGTAGATGGGCATCAACCCTACTCGGGCACAAAGTCAATGGAGTTGTTCTGACGAGATCCTGCGTATCCCGCAGCCGTACAGGCATGCAGTTCAACTTATAAGACGCATGATTATCTGCGCTACGGCGTGGGTACCGTGAGGGTGGGAGCCTGTCGTTTCTTGTCACTGACAGAGGGGATAGGACATGTCAGGAGGCTACTCTGTGATACTGACAGGGTGGACAAGTCCTGTCAGACGGACGGCGCGGCGACTTCTCGCAACAGTGTGAGCGGGAACACGGAAGCGTGCTGCTGCTGTCACAGTGGCGTTGTCTTACCGTGTACTTCTAATCGTTGTTTACTCGCTGGATACCAGTATATAAGGTGCCCAGCCCCCTCCTGCGCGAGGGACGTTGCCCTGAGAGCAGTTATTGCGCTCCTTAGTGCTACACAGAGAGAGAGAGAGAGAACGACAGGCTGGCTACTCGGCTGAGAGCCTAAATTGTACTGTGGCTACTCGGTAGAACTATATACAGAGAGATAGGTAGGAGTAGGGGTGTTACATCCACACGAGGGCCCTGAACCTGGATAGAGCTTGGTGTTTGCCATGTTTCTGAGCGTGTCTACTCGACGTGCGATCCCTCCCCGAATACTTACAATGTCCATCGGCCCCAACAATTAGCCATCCCATGGCATCTGTCTTCTCCACACCACGACATGTTTCTAGACCACAATTGAGTGCTCCTAGGCCACAAGTGGGGAAGCAAGGTCTTGGCTATGTTGCCTAGAAGAAGAAAAAGAAGAACAACAACAAGAAGAAGAAGGCCAACAATGGTGCCTCGGGTGGTATTTTCATTAGGGACAACACTACTCGTAGCACTCCCGCACAAGCAAGCAACGTTGCTTCGAGTAGTAGTGTCATGAGGGACAACACTACTCGTAGAATCTCCGCGGGAACTAACAATCCACACCATTTCTCATATGTTGTTTATTATGATGTTGTGCAAGCTAAATATGTTGTTCCTCTTGAGGGTTTCATTGACTATACCATTTGGGTTCCAAAGACCCTTGTTACTAACATAAAGGGACCCTCCTCGCGTCCAAACTCTAGTCAATGATCTCTTGCAGGACTATGCTTCCGGTGGGTCTACATGGATAATTGATAGTGGATACACTAGCCATATGACCGGAAACAAAGAACTTGTGACGGAGTTGCGCCCAAATGACATTCAAGCAACCGTCACTTATGGAGACTCGTCCTCGTCTAAGGTATCGGGGTTCGGCAAGGTTGTGATTGATCCCGATATCACTATCGTGAACGTCATGCTTGTCGAATCCCTTGGTTTCAATTTACTTTCCGTCCGCTCTCTTGGAAAGATGGGTTTCTCCGTCTTTTTTGATGAAGATATTGTGGTCCTTTTTAGGAGCAAGACTCTTGACGTCGCATACGTGGGACATGTTGAAATCGAGTTGTTCGTGGTGGACTTTTCGAAGTCTACCAACTCTCAATCAATGTGTCTTTTCGGAAAGGCGGACGTGGGGTGGTTGTGGCATCGCCGCTTATCCCATGTCAACATGAGAACTTTGCAAAGTCTTCACAAAGGTGGACTTATTGTCGGACTAAAAGAAAATGTTTCCTTTTCCAAAGATCGCCGTTTGTAGGTCATGTGTTGAAGGAAAGATGCATGATATCTCGCACAAGGCCAAGACTATTATTTCATCAAAGAGGATCTTGGAGCTTCTCCATGTTGATCTCTTTGGTGCCATGCCCGAGGCAAGTCTTGGAGGAAAGAAGTTTTGCTTGGTGATTGTCGACGATTATTCAAGATACACTTGGGTTTATTTCTTCAAGTGCAAGAGTGAAACTCAACAAACCATCATTGACTTCTCCAACCAAGTGCAACGTCAACACAATGTGCAAATCATGGCTATTAGGAGTGATAATGGTTCAGAGTTCAAGAACTACACTGTGAATGAATTCCTTAGTGAAGAGGGCATTCGTCATCAATACTCCGCCACTTACACTCCTCAACAAAATGGTGTTGCCGAAAGGAATAATCGCACTCTCTTGGATATGGCAAGGACCATGTTGGCTGAGTATTCTTCTCCCCAATATTTATGGGCCGAGGCCATATCCACCGCATGCCACTCCTCCAACCGCCTCTACATCCGCAAGGGCTTGGACAAAACTCCATATGAGATCCTCACCGGCAACAAGCCCAACGTCTCCTACTTCCGTATATTCGATTGTAAGTGCTTCTATTTGATCAAGGGTATTAGGTTGTCGAAATTTCAATCCAAAACTATTGAGGGTATATTTGTTGGTTACGGTGCCGAATCCCACACTTATAGAGTCTTTGACAAAGCCTCACAGATTTTCATAGAATCTTTTAGTGTGGTTTTCGAGGAAAATTATGGCTCCCAAGTGGCGCATTTTCATGTCTAATGTAGATGTTGAAATTCCTCAAGAAGCCATAGGAAGGATGGGTGTGGGATATTTCCGCCCCATTGAGGGACACCTTATGGCGACTCGAGAAGGACTATGCTCTACTCAAGTGGATCCCTCCTATACAATAGAAGAACAAGCCAAGGAGCCAAGTGATACACCTAACCAAGAACATGTTGAAGACCCTCCTCTTATTGACCAAGTTGCTACGCAAGATGCAACCACTCCTATCATTCATGCTAGTCAAGGTCAAGGCCAAGATCAACCATCCTCATCCTCTCCTCTCAAGTTGAAGCTAGTGTTGAAGTTGATGATGATGATGATGATGATGATGATCAAGGCCAAGTTGGTCAAGACGGGGACCCAAATGATCAAGATGGTCAAGTGATCCCTCCTCGCAATAATGAGGAGATCTAAGCTCGTCGTGCTAGAAGGATAAGAAGAGATTTGAAGCATATTGATGCCCAAGACAACAAGGTCTTAGAGATATTCAAGCTATAAGATCCACAAGAAAGCAATTGGCACATTTTAGTGAGGATCAAGCTCACATATCTATGGTGGAACCAAAGAAAGTGTTTGAAGATCTTGAGGACTCCGATTGGGTTTAAGCTATGCATGATGAGCTCAATAACTTTGAGTGCAACAAGGTTTGGAGATTAGTTGAGAAGCCCAAAGATTGCCACAATGTTATTGGCACTAAGTGGATATTCAAGAACAAGCAAGATGAGCATGGCATTGTTATAAGGAACAAGGCAATATTGGTAGCTCAAGGTTACACTCAAGTTGAAGGCATTGACTTTGATGAAACCTATGCTCTCGTGGCTCGCCTTGAGTCCATCCGTATCCTTCTTGCATATGCATCTTCGCATAATTTCAAATTGCAACAAATGGATGTCAAAAGTGCTTTCTTGAATGGTCCACTCAAAGAGGAGGTATATGTTAAGCAACCTCTGGGGTTCGAGAACCTCAACTTTCCTAACCATGTCTACAAGCTCGATAAGGCGCTCTATGGACTTAAACAAGCACCACGTGCATGGTATGAGCACCTTGGAGAGTTGTTGGATGACCGTGGTTTTGAATTTGGGAAGATCGACCCCACTCTCTTCACCAAGAGAGTAAAGGGAGAGCTTTTCATATGCCAACTCTATGTGGACGATATTATCTTTGGCTCAAATAACCAAGCTTTCAATAATGATTTCTCAAAGCTTATGACTGACATGTTCGAGATGTCTATGATGGGTGATCTTAAATTCTTCCTTGGCTTTGAGATCAAGCAATTGGCTCGTGGTACTTTCATCTCTCAAGCCAAGTATACCCAAGACATGATCAAGAGGTTTAATTTCCAAAATGCAAAGATCAAGCCATCTCCTATGCAAGTCAAGTGCCACCTCGAGCGTAACCCGAAGGGTAAAGATGTGGACCAAAAGTTGTATCATTCTATGATTGGTTCTTTGCTTTACCTTTGTGCATCTAGGCCCGATATCGTTTTGAGTGTAGGTGTGTGTGCAAGGTATCAAGCGGCTCCTAAGGAAAACCATTTAATGGCGGTCCATAGGATCTTTCGGTATTTGGTTCATACCCCAAGGTTTGGTTTGTGGTACCCAAAGGGGGCACAATTTTCTCTCAAGGGCTACACGGATTCCGATTGGGTCGGTGATCAAGATGATAGGAAGTCCACTTCCGGGGCTTGCCAATTTCTTTGTAGGTCTTTGGTGAGTTGGTCGTCCAAGAAGCAAAATTGCATATCTCTCTCCACCGCTGAAACCGAGTATGTATCCGCCACAAGTTCTTGCACCCAATTGCATGGATGAGGCAAACTCTCAAGGAATATGATGTTCATTTGGATAAGGTGCCTCTCTTGTGTGACAATGAAAGTGCCATCAAGATAGCCTACAACCCGTGCAACACACAAGAACGAATCACATTGAGATTCGTCCTCATTTCATCCGTGACCATGTGGCAAGAGGTGATATTGCACTATCTTATGTGCCCACCAAGGACAATCTTGCGGATATCTTCACGAAGCCACTCGACGATGGAAGATTCATGTTATTGAGGAATGAACTAAACATCATTGATTCTAGGAGTTTGACTTGAGGGTCTTGCACACACCCCTATAGATGAAACGTGTTTGGGTTTAGGTGTAGGAATGGACATAGGGTAGTGTTATCCTAACACATTGGGTTCTCCCTCCCCCCATTATACCCAAAGCAAAAATTCATTGTTATCTCTCTTTTTCTAATGTTGAATTATGAGCTTCAATGTTGAGAATTGGCAATGCACCCAAGATATATCTTCGCGGTTGCATACCATGATCTCTTACATGGTGGCTTAGGCCACCAACCTCTTCTTTTTGACGAGTTGGATCTTAGTTGGGATTTCTTTGATATTTCATTACATTTCTTGGTTTTTCCCTTCTAAGTGTTCGTTCGTAGGAAAATCTCGCTCAATTGGTTTTTGTTTGTTTGATTCTTACATTTGAGAGGGATAAGTACTACTTTAAGTTTGGTGTTTCTATCCTAACCCTTCCTACCTTAAAACCAAACTCTATCTAGCACATTTGTCATTTTATTGAATCGAGGAAGTTTCGAAACAGTAGGCAGCCGGAATTTCCGGTTCAGTTCTGAACCGGAATATCCGGTCCGGCGATTTCCACTTATTCTGGAGAGGCACGGGGAAGAGGCAGTTTGTGCTCTTTCTTCCCCAACTCCTCTCCTCCATCCCCAAACGCCGCCGCTCCGTTTCTTGGCCCCCAGGCCACTTCCTCCGCGGGATCTTCGAGCTCTTGCCTAGATCTTGTTCCCCTTGTCCTCGGGAGCGTTTCCATCCAAGTATCTTCATCCATGGACACCGGTAAAGTTCAATCTCGTTGAATCTTGGTGCCATAACCATACCCTTCCATGGATTTGTGTTTTTGTTGACAATGCTTGGTAGAAATTGCTCCCTAGGGTTCCCTATGCATGCTAGAGACAATAGTTTAGATTCACATGTCACTGATCTAGTTTTGAAATCTAGATTAGAATCAATCTAGTGTTGTTTTCTTGTTGTTGGAATATTTGGTTCAGTATTGAACCGGAATATCCGGGTGGTACCGGAATATCCGGTCCAGTTTTGAACCGGAATTTACGGTTGAGTGCAGTACCATTTTATAACAGCCCTTGTTTGATCCTTGCTAGAATTATTTCTAGATCATAGCATGGAATCTTCCCTATTGTTTTTATGTATGATTCCTCCATTGCTTGACATATGTGCACTCACCCCTGTTGCTTCCTATCTATTTCTCCTTCACAGGTGGCTCTCGTCCTAACAAGTTGGGTCCTCGCAAGCGTCCCTCGTACAAGGACACTAGCGATGAGGATCCCGGTGATGCTCGCCCTCCCTGGGAAGCTATTTCCAAGAAGTCTATCGCCTCAAAGCCATCTAAGAAGAAGAAGGATACTCGGCCTAACTACAAGACCGATATTAGCACTCAGAAGTATGCTCAGATCAGGCAAAAAGATTGGTACAAGACTCCACGGGATGTTACTTGTAAGGATGCTCGTTTCTGGTGTTTGGAGCAGTCCTATATCTATGCAGACATCTATTCTGACCACAGGTTCCCTAACCGTGAGATGCATCCTACCAAGTTTCACATAATCAAGGAAGAGTTTGCAGATGCAGCCACTATCATTGAGAGGTTTGGTCTTGTGAGGCTCCTGGAGACCCAGTGCCCTTACAACACCGAGCTCATTACTCAGTTCATGTCCACTCTGGTTTTTAGCTCTGACTCTGTTTGCTGTCTGAAGTGGATGTCTCAGACTACTCCTTGTGAGATTCCTTTTCACAGATTGGCTCGTGTGCTTGGTTACCGGTACAACACTCACCCTCCAGTTGGTCACTGTATGCATGATGTGGAGAGACCTCAGAGGGAGAGATCTATGGTTGAGGTGTATGCTCCAGGTTTTGCTATTGGGAAGCTGGAAGGGCTTCTTCCTCTCTATGATTAGCTCGTGCGTATCTTCAGGTCCTTCTTGATGCCGAGTGGAGGTAACAATGATGCTCTCACCAGTCCTTTGTGCTATCTTCTCATATTGGCTAAGCAGTGCATTGAGGATGAGGATCCTTCTACTTCTTATACTATGGACGTCATGGACATTATCTTCCATGAGTTGCGCAATGCTATGATTGGTGGGAACACCATTCCATATGGACCTTATATCATGATGCTGATCAAGGATGTGATGAAGAGGGATTTCTCTGAGTTACCCATGGAGCCGCACAAGTTCAAGAAGCTGTACATCAAGAGAAAGAAGGTCGTACCTGCTGCTCCTGTTCCTCCATCTGAGGGTGGTTCTTCTATGGGGGGTGTGGCCTCTTCTAGTGATCAGCCTGTTTCCACCCCTCTGCGCAATGTCAGGAAGCTCTCCTGGTTTCAGCGCAATGTGTTATGCATGAAGGTGGACATTCACAAGGAGCAGTACGAGGCCTACCGCAGGGACACAGCTTTGGCCAGCTCTTAGAGCCAGATTCTTCACCGCGTGAGTGGTGCTACTGGTGATCTTCCTAATACACTTGTTCCCCAGACTTATACTCAGTGGACTGCCAATGACCGGACTCCTTGGGAGCGCATTGAGGAGGCTCTCCGTACCATTTCTGCTTCTTCCAGGGATCCTGTTGATGATGATGAGGAGGATGAGGAGACAGACGAGGATCTGGAGAGGGAGGCTAAGGGAGCTTCTGACATGTCTGCTGGAGAGTCATCTGAGCATTCGGACGCTTAGATCTTTGTTGGGACACTATCACCACTGTTTCTCTCCTTTTTGGTGTCTCGATGCCAAAGGGGGAGAAGTAGTATTAGACTACGGGGATTTGCATGGGTTTCGGGAACAAGCGTATGCCTTTATCATTTATTTGGAGCTTGTGTCCATTTAGTCTTATTCGTGAACTTCTTTCGTTTATTGTCTCGTTTAAAACTATGTGCTATGTGTTGTGAGACTATGTGACTGGTTATCATGGATTATGTATCGTATGTTATTGGTTATCATGGATTATCTATCTTATATGTTGAGGATATTATCTATTGTTGTGCTTGGGTATTCTTGTTATCATCTCTTCGCACAAGGTATATATTTCTCTCTTATTCTCAACATATTGGTGATTGTGTTACTCTGGCATGTTTGTTACTTTTTTGGAAATTGCTCTCTGTATGATATTGCACTTTTTGCATTTGAGGCAAACAAAAGATGTGCATATAAATAGGGGGAGACATTTCCATTTTGTTTCAAACATGTACTCGTCAAAGTTTTAATTGCAAATCTTAGTATTGTCATCTAACACCAAAAAGGGGGAGATTGAAAGTGCATTTCATTTTCCCGGTGTTTTGTGTGTTAGTTAACAATACTAAGTACACTATTTATCGAGGTGTTTAGGGTGCAGGTGTTATACTTAACATCAACATCGATCACCGAAAAGATCGGTGAAGATTGGGCTAAGAGATTTGGGACAGTGAGCAACCGGATTATTCGAACCGGATTATTCAGGGAAACCGGATATTCCGGTTAGGATGGTTTGGATCCATTTTCGGGACAGAGATGAGCCGGATTATTGGTACCGGATTATTCAAACCATACCGGATATTCCGGTTGAGAAGTTTCTGCTCGAAAATCGGCTAAGGACTGGAGTTGAGACTCACAGAAGTGAACCGGATTATTTGAATCGGATTATTCCGGAGGAGCCGGAATATCCGGTTTGGCTGCCTGCGCGGGACATAAGCCAACCGGATTATTTAGAGGCAACCGGATAATCCGGTTTTAGTCAACGAACTCGAGCAGATCTGGAGACCGGATATTCTGGGTCCAAACATGGACCGGATATTCCGGTATGTGTTTTCCTGCAAAACGGCTAGTTTTGAGGAGGGGGTATAAATACCCCTCCTCTTCCACCTTGAGCTTAGGTTCTTATTCTTGGCATTCAATAGCATTTAAGAGCTCACCAAATCCGCATTAACTCCCAATCCCTCCCACCAAACTCGAAGATCTTTGGAGGATTGAAGGAGAAGGCCCCGATCTACATCTTCAGCGAGTCGTTCTTCATTTCCCCCTCTCTAGCTTGAGGGATATATCCTAGGGTTTCCTCTTGTGGAGAACCTAGGCATCTTGCTACTCTTGGTGATTCAAGATTGTTGGGAGCCCCCAATTTGGTTGTGGATGTGTGCCCCAAGTTGTTTGTAAAGGATTCGATTCCAGCCTCAAAAGGGATCAATAGTGGAAGGTGGACTAGGCCTTTGTGGTGGGGTTCATCGGAGAATAGGGTGAGACCTTTGTGGCGTTGAGTAGGCCTTCGTGGCGAGCTCACACCCCTCCAACGAGACGTACTCTCTTAACAAGGAGGAACTCGGGATTACATCGTGTCTCCGCGTGCTTCATATCGGTTACCTCGTTCCCTTATCCCTTTACTCATACTTGCATTGTGATTGTGTTATCCTTGTCATATACGTAAATTCACCTTAGTTGCATTATCTAGAGAATTTACCTTTGTGTCAAGCCTAATTGTGATAGAAAAATTAAAATTGGTCGTAGCACCTATTCACCCCCCACCCCACCTCTAGGTGCCCATACTTTACTTTCAGCCGCACCGGGTATGCTTATAGTGGAGGGTCTCTCGGCTACCCCCACGTCAGTTGACCTATACACTTTCCCAGTGGCTGATTTTGCTCTCCGAATTTGCCAAAGATCAAATGGGCATGGTGATGGAGAAGCTGGAGTTGCTGGTACGCATGCCTCCCTCTTTGACATGGTCAGATCCAGGGTGAGTGCACTTGTGAAAATTGAAGAACCTCTGTTGAAACGACAAAAGGGTGGACCTCCAAGAGAACAAAATTATGATGAATGTGAGGCCACAATCCAGATGTTGGCGAAGACGCTGGAGGCGGCCTCGCTTGTGATGATCAAAGAGGGGGAGATGTGGAGGGTGGTGCACAAGCCTGCTTAGGCCCCGTTTGTTTCTAGAGTTTTTTCGGGGTTGGTGGGGATAATTCTAGCCTAATCCCGAATCCCCATGTATCGTCAAAAAGTTATTTGTTTCTAGAGTATTTTACCGGTATCATCCCTACATTTCCTAGAATTCCCGAAAGTCTAGTGTATTTTCTTCAGTACACAATACGCTATCTCTATCTAGTGGATTGGAGATTTGATGGGATTGGGTGAAGATGGGGTTTTCACCCAATCCTGTGGGGAGTATCCCTAACCTACTAAAAACCACTAGCAACAAAATCGAGCCCTTAAGAAAAAAAATCCTGCATGGGCTCCCTGCATCTCGGTCCTGTACAAAAAAAGGAACTCTACTTGAGCTGTAGGTTGGCCTTTCGCTCGACGCTATGCTTTTGGTGTTAAAACACTGAACTCCTTGAGTTCGCTCTGTGGGGTGGAGCTTGATTTCATTTGCCGTAGCTTTTGCTGTATCTTAGATTCTTAGCTGGGCATGGTACTCAGCCATTTGGCTCTGCGAGCTTTGAAGTGAACTATGTACGACCTGGGGTTTCATTCTCCGGAATGGAACTGGGGCTCGGCCCTTTTGCTCTAAAAAAAACTAATTCTATCGAGTATATATAATCTCCACGAAATGAACATATTTTTCTAAGTATGTCAATCGTCATCTCACAGCCTTTACAAGGTCCTAGAACTAACAAGAAGTCAAAAACTAAAAAAAGGCGACGATTTCTTCAACAAATTTCGTAAACTTTCTTTCTAAGATAAAATTCCATTTCACATGCTTGCACAAATTTGACAATGTGCTGCTATAGATAACATGATACTTAACACGTACAAGCTCAGGTGGGCTTTCGATGAAAGATTGAGGCTCTCAAAGCTTTATCCAACCACATACAGCAGCATCCACCAGGAGGTTTTCTAGCAAGATCTTATAGGATGATTGAGAGCTCAGTCCTAGAAGAGTGTACAAGTCAGTCAGTCGCTCATGATCTCACTTCCTTCTGAATGCTCGAAGGCATCCGTAATGTCCCCCAGCTCTTCGCTCTCCCCGTCGGTTTCCATACCATCAACATCAGATTCCTCGTCATCTGTGTCCTTGTCCTCATAGATAATCGGTGCAGCCTCCTCTTCCTCGTCAGTTTCGTCATCAGCAATCTAAAAAGCTTTCAATTATTTGAAATGCCCCAAAAAAAACATGCTTCTTACAGGAAGGAAACTTTACCTCGCTGAAACGGTAATCTAGGATGGTAGAAAGTTGAAGTGCTGATTTGAAGGTCGATGTTCTTGCATCAATAAGCTGAGAAAACAAAATGCACTCAGTACAACAGTACCCACGAACCAACATGACATATTTGCAGATATTCAAGGCAGTCCAAAACTGTAACAATCTCAAATGTCCGCGGCAAAAAATAGTTTGTTGCAGACATCTAGATGAAGCAATATATAGTGAAGCCAAAGTGGTAATCTTGATCAAAAGATTCTTAATCCAAATTTGTTCAACGTACTGTTACTGCAGGTGACAAATTACGAACCTGGTAGAGTGAATTGAGCAGCAGAAGAGAGGACTCTTGAGACACTATGCTGCTCATGTGCCGGCTAAGTAAAGTTTGTAGCCACGGGAGCAAACAAACCAGTTTTGCACCCCTGTGGATAAAAAATATCAAAATGAGAACTTTCTGTAAGGTTGTGATCTTATATGCATGCAAGAATCCCCAAATAATAGGAAAAGTAACTACAAGAGTCTAAGCACATTTGGAAGCTGTAAATTCTAGTCATGTCAATAAAAAGATTAGATCTGACATATACTCCCTCCATCTCAAATTAATTGTCGTAAAATTTGACAAAAGTGGATGTATCTCGACATAATTTAGTGTTAGATACATCCACTTTTGTCAAACTTTGCAACAATTAATTTGAGACGGAGGGAGTAGTAACTAACAATGTACTCCCTCCGTATCCAAATATAAGATGTTTTAGCGTTTCCTAGACAACACGTATATAGACATGTTTTAGTCAAGAACTCAAGATGCATACGAATCTGCACACTATAACATGTCTAGATACGCTTTGTCTAGAAAACGGTAAAACATCTTATATCTTGATACGGAGGGAGTAATAGTCAATGGATACATACAGTTAATGGTGTCTGACTAAAGGCAGTATCATAGTCAATGAACTGAAGTTCTCTAGTTAATATTACATGCACCACATAATTTGTCCTGAACAATGTACTCAAGTGATAAAATACCTCCGAAGCTTTCGTACCTAGAATGTATTGACAACACGAAAAACTTGAGAAGCTTCAGGGCATCTGCTGGTGTTAGGAGTGATATTGACTTTACAATGACCTGCATGTAATGAAACAATAAAATTATCAGACAAGAGGACATTCAAACAAATCACAATAAGATAAGTAAGACCAAATCCTCAGTTTGCCAGCTACCAATAACAGAAAGGTTGCAAGCTAGAGTAATTGGTGAGACTTAAACTCACTTATCTATTAGGTTTGTTATGGGCCAAAAAGCAGGCCAGTCCTTAGCCTAACAGAAGATAACCCCTAGCAAGGATTGTTTATAAAGCATCCCAGCTTGACTAAATAGCATGGGTCAAGAGCAGGAATAAGGAAGGAGCTCTGTTTCTTCTCCATCATCAATATAATCACAGGTAGCAACTCTGGATTGCAGAGAATTTACCCTTTCCTGTGCACCTTTACTTACTATGAAACAACCAGATGCTAGATTTGAATCACCAAATTCAGCTTCATCGCTACTATAATTTCATCACCATATGTTTCAGTCAGCCAAGTAATGGATCCTGAGCACTTGAGTAGGTCCCCCCGGTTTTTCTGATTACAACATAGAGAATCTCTATGGTACAGGAAATAGAACATTCAGCATAGAAAGACACAACACACGCCAGACTCCAAGAGAATAACATGTATCTCTAATATCATTTAATTAACTAGGAACTTCGAAGTAGAATTATTTCACGGTATGACCTGTGAAGATGGGTAGCAACAGAGGATTGGACATAACATTGCACATAAAAGAAAACAAAGCCATACCTTTTCATCTCTGGTGTACAAGCATTTCAGCAATTCAGCATGATCATCAGCGCGTAAAGCTTGCTTCAGCAAAATATGGACTGAATCTGCACTCGGCGGTGCTAGCGAGGCAGATTGCTCTTCAAGGAATTCAGGTTTGCTGAGCAAATTTAGACTTTCAAGTTGCTGCTCCATAGTTGGTTCGTCAAGGTTATACTCTGGATTCCCCTCCTTGACTGTGTCTAGACATTCCAACAAAATACATACTTTAGTCATCAGAAAGGTAGAAAATGAAGGGCTCCCTAAAATTTGTATTTTTTTCATGGTTTAGAACACCCGATGCATGTGACAGCGTCAGGTAGGTACTTAAAATTAATAGGGTAATTTGTTACCATTAGTAGAATCCAAAGCAGACGCTGTCCTTTTCTTTGATCTTCCTTGATCAGTGGGGTTTGTATTCTCCAGCTGATCTTGTTCACCAGCCTTCCTGCTATTTACTAGTGGCATACAGAAATAAATAAACAGTCAAGACCTATAATAAGTACATAATCTGCAACTTCAATAGCATAACATATAGTCGTAAAAACATATGGAGACGAAGTCCAAAATTTGTGATCAGTTTACAAGGAACCAAGACCAAACAAAAATGCAATTGGTGTCAATTCATATTTAATACAGAAGTAAGAGCAGTGCTTCCATGATTTCAAAAAATGCAGTTACCACTCTACTGAATACCGATGATTGCAAATAACATTCTCATTTCAATTTTAAAATGTGCTTTTTGCCGCTCATTGGGAAAGCACTTCATTAAGTGATAAACCCTTTAGTTAACTATATAAGTTTAATTCATATTTCATTATGTAGTCACAAGCTGCAAAACATGCCAGACTGCTTGGTTGAGTGTGACACCTTTTCATCAACAGAATATGACCACTTACATGTTCTGCTTACTTGTTTTATCCAAATTGGGCATACATTAGTTAACTATAGGATAGCTGCTATCTAAGCAACTAATAAGATCTGGCAAGGAATACTTCGTAGAGAAACCTTAAAAAAGCAGTGGCTTGGAAGGTTTGTGAAAAACAACAATGCTAATAGGATAGGTAAGTTATAAAAGACCAAATTTATGGATTACACGGTATGAATGGTCACAAAACATCCTGCTGAATAACCGAAACTTTTTTAACACCATAGAATTTATTGCAGATACCTAGACATGGGTAAGAGCCAAAAGTAAAAGCATCTCTTGCCATCGAAACAAACTCGCAAACGCAAATGCAAATCACAAGAAAAGTGGGAGAGCAGCCTACGCGGTTATGCAGCCAGGGACATCTGTCAAATTATTTTTCAGCACTACCGAGACAATGCCCTATACCTGTTTATTGACTTTACTGTGCTAATAATGATGGTTGGACATCGATAGATATATCAACAAACCTTTAGCATCTTGCTCCATATTCCTTTCTTGCGGTACCACATGTTCCGAAGCTAATGCATCAGATTCCGCAAACAAATTGATGTCCTCACAATTCTCACTCAATACTACAACCTTGAACTGTAAACAGCCTGGTGACCCAAACGCAACATGAACCTTAACTGTGTTGTCTTCTTTGACATCGCACAATTTAGCTAAGATAATTGGGATACGACCCTTTTTATCAAGTGGATTTTTTACTGTGATTTTGGTGGGCAGTACTTCATCTTGGGAGATGGTATGTAAATGCCACACATAAGCAACACCTTTCTTCGATACTGCAAGAACAATTCCTCCGGCTTCATATGATGTGCTTCTTTTACACTCTATAGCCTTTGGCTGAGTATGCATGACAAGAGAGGCTGTGGAATCGATAGTGCCATTATGATGATCACAAGACCAAACTTGGACTTCTTTATTATTGTCGGTACAAGAAACTAAAATCCGTGCATCATCAGACACGGATATCAGCTTGATAGGGCCCTGCAATCACAGTGGCACGGATAAGTGATAAAGCCTCTCTTTCATTAGGTGGCACATCGTAGAGAGAGAGAGAGAGAGTACATCTTCGGAAGGAATCTTCAAGACCTCCTTCTTATCCTTCACACTTAATAATTTTGTCATCTTACCTGAGACACCCATGAACTTCCCATCTGCACAATCCTAAAATGTAAGTTCAGAAAATACACAGAATTGACAAGATAAATATCTAAACAATAACATTCGAAGGTCCCATATTCACGAAAGACTGGAAATCTGATAAACTTTTGTTCCAACACACTAGATAAACTAAATATATTTGAACACTAAAGATGCAAACATATAAACTACAATGCTTCCACCTGAGTTTGTTCCTGGTAGGATACCACCCCTGTATGCGTTATTTAAAAATCAAATGTTTACTGGCAATCATCATACATGCTCAAAAAGGCTACTACTTTTATGGGTTAAAGAAGGTCACCCAGCTCATGAATAGGCTATCAGTAGGTCCAAAAATATTAGGAGACAGAGGATAAGTTAGTTAGGGAGAGTTACTGAATTAGGCAACATTGGTTTAGTATGTAAGATACAGATAGAGTTTGAGTGTTGAGGGACAAAATATAGTTTCCTATATGAAAGGCTATCATGTAATTTTGGATTGAAACAGTGAAATAAGAAGAAAAAAATTACAAGCCTGAAAATTCGGGTGAACATTCAGTTGATATGATTAGTTCGGTTCAGTTTATTAGGGTTTCGGGAATTTCAATCAGAAATAATATAGACACTGAACGTTATTCACCGAAATATTTTGATTTGGTTTATTGAGTTAACTGATTCACCGAAATTGGACGCCCCTAGAAGCTCGCTTATCACTTGTCGCAACAGAAAAATAATATATGAAGGCCCGCCGCTGGAGGTAGGGCTGTAACTCTTGGTTTTTTAAGGCTTAGATATTGGGAGGAGATGTTGCTAGGAAACGGGAAACAGACATGGGCTTCTTTACCTTGTGTGCATAAGACGCGGAACGGGCCTCAGACCTATGTGCATACTGTTGAGTGTATAAGTGGATTGCACTAGCTCTGTCCAAAAGTTCCGACGTTTGGTTGCGTTGGCTAGTGCATGAAGCACGACATGGTATCACAGACCAGGGTCTCGAGTTCGAGTCCTGGCTTTTGCATTTTATCCTAAAATTGTTGTTGCCCCCTCTGTACACGTACAGGGCCTCTTGAGCCTACCTCTGAGTCTTACACGTGTTGACTTGTCTTCCCCATCACACGTGAGAGGGGGTGTTAAAGTGTACATGTGGATTGTCTAGCCCTTTCCATTAGTTTGTACTTTTGGTTGCATTCGCTAGGGCATGAAGGTTGTTATGGTATCAGAGCCTAAGATCTCGAGTTCAAGTCCTGGTTTTCGCAATTTATCTAAAAAATTGTTGTTGACCTCCTCTTTGTCCACGTATAGGCCTCTAGAGCCATACCTCTAAGACTCCCGCGCGGTGCTCTCTTCCGGTTGCAGGTGTTGAGGGTGTGTTGAGTGTATCAGTGGATTGTATTAGCTCTTTCCATCAGTTCAGACATTGGCTAGTGCATGAATCTTAACACATACAAAATGGGCTGATAGGGGATACACCGTAGCATGGCATGCCTATTATTAGTACTACAGGTGATATTACGGAAAATCAAAGCGGTTTATTCGTTTTGGTTCAGGTTCGGTTTCAAAGTGCCCACCCCTGCCTGAAAGCATCTCTTCCTCAGGAACAAGATCTCTACCCGGTTGAGAGTGACTGCCCTGTCCCTGGTGTTCAGACCCTTACCCTACCCAATTTATACTGATGTGGATCAAGTACAGGGTCCATAACAGCTGTACATGACAATCAATAAACATTTAAGGAAATCAGAGTGAGATTCCTTTTAATGTAATCACACTGCTTTACAAATAAGCCATACATGTTAGTGAAGAAGCTCCCATGAATACAACAAACAAGTGGAACTTCAATAGACGGATCTTATAAGCATGCACAAGATAAGAGCACGTGAAGATAAAAGTTGCACTTACCATGAGAGATTGTCAAATAATTAATTGACTTCTTCGAAGCTTTAAATGTTTCTTTGGATTTTCCAGTGCGAGTATCCAATTCACATATAACTCCATCCATGCTGGCAGTATAAAGAATGCGTCCTTGTTTTGAGAAGTGAAGAGAAATTACCTTGCTAATGGAAAGAGAAAGGCATGTCAGTGTAGGCATCACTTTTTCACAATAAAGTCATTCTACATGTGGTATTTTGAGCTAGCTGATGTTTCTTCCAGAATCCAGCTGATATAAGGCTCTTCTTTGGAACCACATAGGTCAGCTTATGACAAGGATAATCAAAAGCGGACTTACAAAAGTTAGTCTTGCTTGTGAGTTGTGATAATTAAAATTAAGCCCGTGTTACCTGTGTAAGTACGACCAACTTAACTGTTTCATTATTGAATTAAAAAGAACAAATAAAAATATTTTTCCCTTTGATGGTTGGACTTACTTAGGTGAGAAACTGAGCTTAAGCATCTGGCAAGGAAAAAGAAACTGAAGCTGAATCTCACATAAATATGCCAAAAGAACATGTGGTTAAAAGGTACTAGTGTAGTGCTTTAGGAACCGTCATTAAATAATATTGAACTTTTCAACAACACAACTGTGCAAGGACTACCAAAGGAGATCTTCTTTCTAAGGCTATGTGCAATGGCGAGTACTTGCTTACAAAAATAAACCAGATTTTTCGTTAAGCACTAGTGCTTAACTCTATAGGATAGGCGGCCTAAAAATAAATCAAAACAATGCTTATACCAAAGAAATAATAGGGATCCTTTTATTGCAGAACACACCAAAGTTCCTACCAAACGGTGGGAAGCATGATGTTTATACCGAAGTACCACTAAGTTGATAGTAAGATTTCACATACCCAGTGTGAAAAGCACTTCTCCATATAACACCAGTAGAATCAAGAGCTAAAACCTCGCCATTTGCAGTGCCAACAGCAACAACAATAAGGTTGTCATCTTTTTTCTTCTGCAAAAAGCACCTCCAATCAAAAACTGAAATAATACGACAGTATAGGGGATAACACCTAAGCTCAACACAAAATACCTTCTTCTGAACAGAGCTGCAGGCAATGCAACTGTATGAATCATCTTGGGCTGCAACTGGATCAGTCCAGTCTGCTATCTTCTGCCCTCCTGTTGTACTCCATACCTTTCCAAATAAAAAAATCATGTGAAGAAATTGAATATGTTAACGCATTATGTATCTGCTTTCTCACGTACTTCTATTCAACTTTACAACAAAATATTTAAGAGGCAGCAATGTATTGAAACAGCGGAAAACAGAAACAAAATAGGGCCCTGCTTCAGTATTACTAGCTAGATGGGACCCAAATGAACAGATATTTAGTTCTAACAATCTCAACTTCCCAAGCATGAATTGACCAGTTCCATACAAGTTACATGTTTCAAGACCGATGGACGGGAAGAACCTTCTAGAAGTTCGGATGAGGTGCTAAATATTGGCAATTATGCAATCCAGTAAATATCACTTGACTAGAAGCAAGTGCCAAACCAAATTCACGAAATATCCAAGCCATGAATAGTCCGTATCATGTGAGCCTCTAATTTCTGACCCTTTCGCTTAGGAGGTTTGTACCCTGTACCCCCACGATGTCCACTTCTTTATAATAGGAAGCAGCAATCGTACTAAAACTAACGACACTCTTTTCTTTACTTCAAACAATGTCTGCAAATGCTGATATGCAAGTTGCTCAATGAACTTCACAGCCATTTACTTCGAATTTTCTGGATTAACATGGTATACCTTTTCATTGAAACGGGATACGAGAGTAATTAGTTACTTGGAAGTGACAGGGGGTAACAGAAGTGAAACAGCAATATGTCACGGAACTATTGACCACAGACTACAAGCAAAAGAAAACAAGGGCGAAACTGTCAATCGCCATAACAATGAACAGAACATGGAAGCTAGTCACCCCACCATACAGCACTTAAGCAATAACTGGCATGTAACACTGCATCTCAAGCACGGTCCATCATATTGCAGCAACTCTAACAGTCCAGAGCCGAGAATGCCACGATTCTAAAGAGCTAGCCAGCACGTAAAAATGGTGTTTAGGAGAGGGGGGTCGGGATAGGAGGGGCGAAGCGAGTACCTGGACCCTCCGATCGGCGACGACCGCGAAGAGGTCTCCTTCGGGGGAGAAGGCGATGGAGTCGGGCGGCGGCGGGGGTGTCGCCATGACTGGCGGTAGGGCGTGGGGGCGCGGACAGGGGGAGGAGGAGGAGTAGGGAGGCGAGGGTTTTGGTTCGATTGTTCCGGGGCTTTCGTTGTTCCCACTTCCGAGTTCCGAGTGCTCACAATGTCATCGACGCTAAGTGGGTCGGATGAACCGGTTAGTCCGTGTTCAACCGGCCTGGCCCACGAGTCGGTGCTAGTTTCTCTTCTCAAACCACATGGGCCACGTCTCAGGTCGATCTTCCTGATATACGGAGTAACTTTTTTTTCTTTGACGCCGAGGATGTCGAAACGGCGAGGCGCCGCAGGTGGCAGCGGGATGGGGGAATTGAGCTGTTGCGAGAGTAAGAAGAGGAGCACAATGGTAGCGGTGTGTAGGTCGACCCATACGCTTTCATCAGGCATCGACGCGTTTAGCGGCCCTAAACGCGTTAAATAGGAGCACCCGAGTCTTCCTAATTTACATTGGAAGAACGGATTGGCTAAGAAACACCCTATGTATGATCATTTTTAGAATGGATGAGAGATATTTTTCTCGTGTCTCCCGATAATGCAGATGACGCCTGTGGTAACTCCAAACGAAAGATGTGATATAGTGTAGCAGCAAATTTCACTTAGTTGTAAAACCAATGTTATCGAAACATTAGAAAATATAGTGCATCGGCGAGATTTGCAGTAGACCTACACAAAACACAAAAATATTTTGTCCCCAACGATCCACCGAGGTTGTCAAGTTTCTCGTCTTGCTGAATACAAAATATTAAACGTATATTGTAAAAGATATGGTTGTGAACATTAAAAGAAAAACCCAGCAAGTTAGCAATAGTAGAAAGTAAGTAAAAGAGATTGTAATCAATGTAAAATAATGTGTCGAGGCCATAGTTTTACTATTGGTGTCCCTCTAAAAATAACAAAGCAATATTATTGAATAAATAAATTACAGCTGCCCAATTGACAGAAATAAAAATAACATGCTATGGCAACAAGAAAGTTCATGGATATATCCATGTAGACAATACGTCAAACATATATAGACCGTCATCCGGCAACATCTATAACTAATACTCCACTTAGAGAGCGCTTCTATGCTTGCCTCTCTAGGTATTAAGTTGCAAGCAACGTAGTATTTTCCTTAAGTACAATACATAATGTAACTAATATTCACTATCAATATAAGGATATAAACACTGATGTTTTACCCTATTGACAACGTCACATCACCCCTCTGGTTTAGACATTTATGTCACTCATGCGCAGAGAAAGTGGGGCATTACCTCATTACCGAGCATATACTCCATCGTGGAGAATTACACATAAATTTTGCTAGAGTAAACATATAAATCTGAGAACATGCAATACCATAAATAAAGAATAGACATGATATCAAGTAGCACCATATATTAAACTTGCGCAGCCTGACCATAGCATCACTTCATCGGGTCCAAACAAATACAACATGTGCCAATTAACCATATGGATCTTGATCATATTAGGCAGCTCACAAAACCTTTGTATTGAAGAACATGGAGAAGAGACAAGCACCTAGCTACTCTATGGATCCATAGTTCAGGGATAAATAACTCGCACATCGTCATGGAGGCAATCATGTCACAGGACTCCAGAACCCTGGATTAGGGTTTCCATAAAGGCGGCGACTCGGTACCATTCTGGGAAAAATAATCTTCGTCCCCGATTTTTTTATGTTAGAGAGACTTTATAGGAGAAGGGGCAACTTGGCAGCAGAGGAGGCAAGTACGCAACCATGGGCGACGCCCTAGGACACATCCGCGGCTAGAGGGTGTGTGCCTAGGTCCCATCTGGCTGATTTTTGGCGAAATTCAATGTTTCTGATACTTATTAATGTGATTTTCTCAGATTATTTCATCGACTTTTGAAACATAAAAACAACAGAAAACAGAAACTGACACTTGGCAACTTGGCAATTGGTTAGTCCAGAAAAATACAATAAATGGGGGCACACTATTTTTTTGAGAGGGGGCACACTATGTGAATGGGGGCATTTCTTTCATAAGTTCAAATATTTTGAGTAATTTTCTCTTGAAAATGAATATATCCTATTGGATTTTCAAATTTCGAGTGGGGGCCAAGGCCCCCGCTAGCTTCTACCTGGGCACGCCCCTGATCGATGGTATAAAACATAGCACGAAAAAAATATAGATACATTTTAGATTATCATCTTCACGTCTTAAATATCGCACTAGGATTCTGTGTGTGCCTCTGTTGGTGCGTCCTTGAGCGTCTTAAAAACTGCAAGAGGCGGACTTATCCATATCTAGTCGTTGCAGTAGATAAGTATACCAAGTGGGTGGAAGCAAAACCCATCAAAAAACTTGACGGTGTGACTGGCAGAAATTTCGTCACTAACGTAGTCATGCCATACGACGTTCCACACAGCATAATCACGGATAACAGGACAAATTTCTCTATTGGAGAGTTGGCAAAATATTGCCGACAAACGGGAATTTTCCTAGATCTTGCATCTGTGGCACACCCACAATCCAATGGACAGGTTGAACGAATGAATAGTTCAATCCTGCAAGGAATACGCCCTAGACTCGAATCTCATCTTCATAGAGAAGCTGGAGCATGGGTAGAAGACTTACCTATTTCTGACGCAGCCGACACCTTTAGCTCCTCCTCTGCCCCCACATCACCTCGGTCCTCTTCAGAATCGCAGGGCATGGCGACGTTCGAGTTGAATCCGGCGAGGTGGATCCCGGAGGGCTTCCAGATCATCGATGGTGGTCCTTCCTGTCTGCCTCGCACTTTCTGTACCCCTGCAACCCCCCTCCTCGTACACATGAAGCTTACTGTGTCGCCATTGTGGAGCCTCCACAGCTTCCTGAAGAAGAACAATTCTGGCGACAACAGGTACGCCTGTATGTTGAGCAGCAACTGCTTCGTGTGGTGGAGGATGTGCAACCATGTCTGTTTGGAGTAGGTATGTTCGAGATGCGCAGTGCTGCAGCTCGTACAGCTTTGGTCCAGGGTGGCCCTTATGAGATACAGGAGGATGTTTTTGTTAGATTTGTTAATCATGATAACAGAACCCAGCTTCACAAATCTGCAATTGGCTTTCGCAAAGGATGGCTCATGTTCTTGGGTATCCCTGCTGATTTTCGTAATGATTCAGATATAGCCAATGCAGTTGCTTCTTTTGGTCGATTTCATCACTGGCATCATCTTGATGGCTCACTGGATAGAACTCTAGTTTATGCATCCTTTATTTCACCACAATTAGTGCCTCGAGATGTGGTTTTTGGTGATTTCAGTTCACTAGGTGCAGTTAGAGAATCCTGGACTGCCCCCTGTTATGTGATGTCTGCTGAATTTGCAGAGGTCCTTCCTCCTGATGAGGATCCCATGCCTCTGGATGGAAATCCACATCCACTTCCTGGTGGTCTGCAACAGGATATTGGGAATTTTGTCCTTCCACGGTATCCAGAGCAAGGCTGGAATGTTCCTCCTTTTCAACCTGAGATGCTATACAGCAGCAACAGCCAGATGCTCATGATGATAATGTTGGAGACTAGGATGATCTTATAGTCCCACAAGATTCTGGTTCTGCAGTGGTGGATAATTCTGATAATTCAATGACCAGAATAACCAAGTGCAGCTTGTGGTCAACATGCTTCAGTTGCAGGAAAATAATGTTGTGATCCCATCTGCTTGCAACATTATTTGGCCATGGGTGCAGCATAACCCTCAGCTATATGGCCCTGCTTTGCCTCCATCCATGCAATGGGAGAAGATTTTGAGCAAATTTATTCCAAAAAGCATCGTAAATTCTCTGTGCCCTACTGGCATGAAGATATGTCCTTTTTCTCATGTCACATTGGTCTCTGCACCTATAGAGGGATCTATATTTCAATTTACTGCAAAAAGGAACTATTTTCATGCCAAAAGAACTGCTAGAAGGATTTGTTTCTCTAAGTGTCCTGAGAATTTTGTTCACTTATCCAGCAGTCCTAACAGTAAACATGCCATAGTAGGTGAAAACATTGTTTCTTCTGTTTCTATCCCCAAGAAAAGGAAGAGAAACAAGGTGAGCACCCTGCTGCAGAATTTTCAGTGAGAAGGAGTACAAGGTAGGCTGTTATTGCTAATGGTTTTAAACTAGAGACCATGAAGGACAATCCTCTCCCCAAGAAGAAGCCCAGATCCACTAAGCCCATGCCAGATGAGTGCCCAGTTACCCCCCACACTCCTTTAGTTATTTTGCAACGGGTGGGAAGGGTGCTGGAGATTGCTGAGGAAGAAATTTCAGAGGAAAAGCTTGAGGCTATTCCAGAAGATGGGAAGAAGAACAAGAAGTTTAAATGATAGGAAAATCATTGATGATTTTTGGCCATTGTTTTGGGACCCTCTTATTTTGGATATTGTACCTAATGATGATATTTGTACTCAGACTTCTAGGTCCTGGAATGTTCACTCATGAAGCTATCTTGTACTCTGTCATTTTGAGTGGCTACTTTAAGGATTTATTTATCTTAATAGCTGGCTGGACTTGTTATTTATTATATGCATCTCAAGTTGGTTTTTATGGATAATACAACTTACTGGATGCTTGATTGGAAAGTATTAGACTGGAATGTTAGAGGGCTTAATGATCCAAATAAAAGATTGTTAGTCTATAACAAAACTGAGGAAAGTCAATGTGCCATTATCTGTCTACAGGAAACCAAATGCCAATCTTTTGATCATTCTTTCATTAGATCCTTCTGTCCAAAGAGATTTGATCGTTTTGTGTTTTCCCCTTATGTGGGTGCTTCTGGTGGAATCACTGTACTTTGGAACAGTTCACTTTTTGAAGGAAAGTTGTTGGAATTCCACAAGTTTGCTATAAGGTTATGTTTCACATCAAAACACAACAATACCTCCTGGACTCTAGTTACTGTTTATGGACCTTGCAGAGGAATTGAGAGAGATCAATTTGTTCTTTGGCTTCATGATCTTATTATTCCTACACATGAGAACTGGCTCCTTGTTGGTGATTTTAATTTTAGTCGTTCAGTTGACAACAGAAACAAGCCTGGGGCAGATATGAATGATATTTTCATTTTCAATGAAATCATTAGTCACTTGAGTCTCATTGAGTTGCCTTTAAAAGGTAGGGCTTTCACATGGTCAAATATGCAAGATCAACCATTGCTTGAACAATTGGACTGGTTCTTTACCATTCATATTTGGACTATCAATTATCCCAATACCCTAGTCATGCCTCTTGCTAAATCTACTTCAGATCATGTTCCTTGTGTCATCTCCATTTCAACTATAATTCCAAAGGCACAGATTTTTTGTTTTGAGAACCATTGGATCCATCAGGAAGGGTTTAATGATCTTGTTAATAGGGTTTGGCTTTGGCCTGTTAAGTCTACTAATATTGCTTCCAGAATCTCAGCAAAATTTAAAAATCTCAGACATGAGCTGAAAAGGTGGGGCAGAAACCTTTCTCATCTCAAATTATTAATTGCCAAGTGTAACAGAGTGATTCTGATTTTGGATAACCTTGAAGAGGAAAGAAATTTAAGCAGGCCAGAATTCAATTTCAGGACTATTGTGAAGTGTCATCTCAAAAAATTACTGCTCTCTCAGTCTGCATATTGGAAAAAGAGATGCACTATTAGATGGGTTCAGTTGGGAGGTGAAAATACTAAATTTTTCCATGCTAAGGCCACTGAAAGATATAGAACCAACACAATAGCAGAAATAAAAAATGATGAGGGAGTCACTATGGTTGATCATCATCATAAGGCTGCTGCTTTTTGGTCCTGTTTCAAAAATAGGATGGGCGTATCCATGCCAATTGCTCAAGATTTAGATATTCATAGTATCCTACACCATGTGGATAATCTTGATGGTCTTGTGGACCCTTTTTCCAAAGAGGAAATTGAAGGTGTCATGAAAAATCTAAAAAAGGACAGAGCCCCTAGTCCTGATGGTTTTAATGGTTTATTTGTTAAAAAATGCTGGGATATTATCAAGGAGGATTTTTTCCAGCTTTACGAGGAGTTTCATGCTGGAACAATTTATTTACAGAGTATTAATGGCTCATATATCACTCTTATTCCTAAGAATAATTCTCCAGAAACTGTTAATGATTTCAGGCAAATTTCACTCACAAATACATGTCTTAAATTCCTTACAAAATTGATTGCCAACAGGATGCAGAACATTATTTGCACCACTATTCATGACAATCAATATGGTTTCATCAAAGGGAGAACAATTCAAGACTGCCTTGCTTGTTCTTTTGAATTTCTGTTTCAATGTCAGGAATCGAAAAAGAAAGTTGTGGTGCTCAAAATTGATTTTGAAAAAGCATTTGACACTTTGGATCATCAAGCTATCATCAAAATTCTGAGAGCTAAAGGTTTCCCTGAGCTGTTTATTGTTTGGGTAAAGGAAATTCTTTCCTCTGGATCCTCTTCTATCCTTTTAAATGGGATTCCAGGAAAATCTTTTGCTTGTAAAAGAGGGGTTAGACAAGGTGATCCTCTCTCTCCACTTCTTTTTGTTGAAGGTGTTGATCTACTACAAATCTTGGTGAACAATGCATACAGAAATGGTCTGTTATCTTCACCAATCCCTGTGAGGAAAGATTTCCCTATTATTCAATATGCTGATGATACATTAGTGGTTATGCCTTCTTGCAAGAAAGATTTATTGGTTCTTAAAGAGATACTCAATATTTATGCAAGCTTTACTGGTTTGAAGATTAACTTCCACAAATCTTCTATGGTTCCCATTAATATTGCTGATGAGGAAGCTACTGAGTTGGCTCAAGTGTTTGAATGTCAATTGGGATCCATGCCTTTTACCTATCTTGGTCTTCCAATGGGTACTACAAGATCAAGTATAAGAGATTTATGTCCTCTAATTGATAGAGTGGAAAGGAGATTATCTTCTACAGCCTCCTTTTTGTCATATGGTGACAGATTAGTCCTGGTTAATTCAGTCCTCTCCTCATTACCAACTTATTGCATGCTATCTCTAGTCATCCCTGCTGGTGTTATTAAGGTGATTGATAGAGCTAGAAGGCATTGCTTGTGGAGTAAAAAAGGGAAAGACAGAGCAAATTCTCTTGCTGCTTGGCCAATGGTGTGCAGGCCAAAAAAAATAAGGGGGGATTAGGAATCATTAACTTACAAACTCATAATTCAGCCTTATTGCTCAAGCACCTGCATAAGTTCTATAATCAGGAATCTATACCATGGATTCAGTTAGTAACAAATGCTTATTATCATGATACTGTTCCCCATGCTGTCATTTCCTCAGGCTCCTTCTGGTGGAAAGGAGTGTTCAGCTTATCTGATGATTACAGGAAAGTAAGTACTTGTAAAATTGGTAATGGCATCACTGCTTTATTCTGGGAAGATACTTGGCACAATATCATTATGAGTCAACAATTCCCTAGACTATTTTATGTTTCTAAAGATAAACTGCAGTCAGTCAGGGACTTCATGATCTTAGAGGATGGGCTTCAAAAAATTTCATTGCCCCTGTCATCCTTAGCTCATCAGGAGTACTTAGAGCTTTGTTCATTACTCAACACATGCTTCTATCCACTCAACAGAAGGATATATGGACTAGCTCAATTTCTAGGAAGGCATTCTCACCTAGCTCCTTTTATAAATTCAGCTTTTCACACATCCCTCCAGACTGTATCTCGGATTGGTTATGGAAAAGTAAATGCCAGTCCAAGCATAAATTTTTTGCTTGGTTAATCCTTCACGACAGGATTGATACAAAGGATATGCTCACCAGGAGGAATTGACATGTCTCTGATACACGTGAGTGTGTCCTTTGTGCTGCTCATTTGTTGAAGATTGGAGGCATCTTTTCTTCAATTGTCAATTCATCACTCGAGCTTGGAATTTTCTGCAAATTCCATGGATTCCTGGAAGCACTGCTGAATCTCTTAAGTTTGCCAGGAAATATTTCTCGGGTCCTTGCTTTGCTGAGATTGTGATCTTGGCTTGTTGGGGTATTTGGAAGCAAAGAAATGGCTGGATATTCAATAATATTAAACCTACTTTTAGAGGTTGGAAAGCAATTTTCCTGCATGAGATCACCCTTCTTAAGTATAGGGTGAAGAAGGCTACACTTCCTTTTTTTGACATCATGGATTAACTCCATCTCCTAGACTTTGGTTCCTTTTTTGTACATATTGTAAATAACTTTGTTTATTATTAATAAAAAAGGGGGACTGTGGGGGCTTCCCCCACAGTATTGGTGTCAAAAAAAAGGCAACAAGTGGGCAAGCAGGGTCTTGGCTATGTTGCCAAGAAGAAGAACAAGAAGAAGAGCAAGAAGAAGGCCAACAATGGTGCTTCGGGTGGTATTGTCATTAGGGACAACACTACTCGTAGCACTCCCGCACAAGCTAACAATGTTGCTTCGAGTGGTGGTGTCATGAGGGACAAATCTACTCGTAGCATTTCCGCGGGAGCTAACAATCCACAACATTTCTCATATGTTGGTTATTATGGTGTTGTGCAAGCTAAATATGTTGGTCCTATTGAAGGTTACAATGACTATACTATTTGGTTTCCAAAGACCCTTGTTGCTAACATGAGGGGACCCTCCTCGGGTCCTAACTCTAGTCAATGATCTCTTGCAGGACTATGCTTCCAGTGGGTCTAAATGGATAATTGATAGTGGATGCACTAGTCATATGACCGGAAGCAAAGAACTTGTGATGGAGTTGCACCCAAATGATATTGATGCAACCGTCACCTATGGAGACAAGTCCAAGTCTAAGGTATCGGGGTTTGGCAAGGTTGTGATTTATCCTGATATCACTATCGTGGACGTCATGCTTGTTGAATCCCTTGGTTACACTTTGCTTTAAGTTTGTTCATTAGGGAAGATGGGTTTCTCCGTCTTCTTTACCCTGATATTGTTGTCCTTTTGAGGAGCAAGACTCTTGATGTCGCGTATGTGGGACATGTTGAAAATGAGTTGTTCGTGGTGGACTTTTCGAAGTCTACCAACTCTCAATCAATGTGTCTTTTCGGAAAGGCGGACGTGGGGTTGTTGTGGCATCGCCTCTTATCCCATGTCAACATGAGAACTTTGCAAAGTATTCACAAAGGTGGCCTTATCCTCAGACTAAAATAAAATGTTTCATTTTCCAAAGATCGCGTTTGTAGGTCGTGTGTTGAAGAAAAGATGCATGATGCCGCCCACAAGGCCAAGACTATTATCTCATCAAAGAGGATCTTGGAACTTCTCCATGTTGATCTCTTTGGTGTCGTGGCCGAGGCAAGTCTGGGAGGCAAGAAGTATTGCTTGGTTATTGTCGATGATTATTCAAGATACACTTGGGTTTATTTTATCAAGTGCAAGAGTGAGACCCAACAAACTATCATCGACTTCACCAACCAAGTGCAATGTCAACACAGTGTCCAAATCATGGCTATTAGGAGTGACAATGGCTCCAAGTTCGAGAACTACAATTTGAATGAATTCCTCAGTGATGAGGGTATTCGTCATCAATATTCCGCTACCTACACCCCTTAACAAAATGGTGTAGCCGAGCGGAAGAATAGAATTCTATTGGATATGGCAAGGACCATGTTGGCGGAGTATTCTTCTCCCCAATATCTATGAGCCGAGGCCACCGCATGCCACTCCTCCAACCGCCTCTACATCCACAAGGTCTTGGACAAGACTCCATATGAGATCCTCACCGGCAACAAACCCAACATCTCCTACTTCCCTATATTCGGTTATAAGTGCTTCTATTTGATCAAGAGTGTTTGGTTGTCTAAATTTCAATCCAAAACTATTGAGGGTATATTTGTTGGTTACGGTGTCGAATGCCACACTTATAGAGTCGTTGACAAAGCCTCGCGGATTGTCATAGAATCTTGTAGTGTGGTTTTTGAGGAAAATGATGTCTCCCAAGTGGCGCAATTTCATGTTTCTAATATAGATGTTGAAATTCCTCAAGAAGCCATAGGAAGGATGGGTGTGGGATTTTTCTGCCCCATTGAGGGACACCTTATGGCGACTCGAGAAGGACTATGCTCTACTCAAGTGGACCCCTCCTATACAATAGAAGAACAAGCCAAGGATCCAAGTGATGCACCTAACCAAGAACATGTTGAAGACCCTCCTCTCATTGACCAAGTTACTATGCAAGATGCAACCACTCCTATCATTCAATCTAGTCAAGGCCAAGATCAACCATCCACATCCTACTCTCCTCAAGTTGAAGCTAGTGTTGAAGATATTGTTGATGATGATCAAGGCCAAGTTGGTCAAGACGGGGACCCAAATGATCAAGATGATCAAGTGATTCCTCCTTGCAATAATGAGGAGATCGAAGCTCGTCGTGCTAGAAGGAGAAGAAGAACTTTGAAGCATATTGATGCTCAAGACAACAAAGTGTTGGAAGATGTTCAAGCTAGAATATCCACAAGAAGGCAATTGGCTCATTTTAGTGATCATCAAGCTCACATATCTATGGTGGAACCAAAGAAAGTGTTTGAAGCTCTTGAGGACTCCGATTGGGTTGAAGCTATGCATGATGAGCTCAATAACTTTGAGCGCAATAAAGTTTGGAAGCTAGTTGAGAAGCCCAAAGATTGCCACAATGTTATTGGCACTAAGTGCATATTCAAGAACAAGCAAGATGAGCACGGTATTGTCATAAGGAACAAGTCAAGATTGGTGGCTCAAGGCTACACTCAAGTGGAAGACATTGACTTTGATGAGACCTATTCCCTTGGCTCGCCTTGAGTCCATCTGTATCCTTCTTGCATATGCATCTTCGCATAATTTCAAGTTGCAACAAATGGATGTCAAAAGTGCTTTCTTGAATGGTCCACTAAAATAGGAGGTATATGTTAAGCAACCTCGGGGTTCGAGAACCTCAACTTTCCTAACCATGTCTACAAGCTTGATAAGGCGCTCTATGGACTTAAACAAGCACCACGTGTGTGGTATGATCACCTTAGAGAGTTATTAGAAGACCGTGCTTTTGAAGTTGGGAAGATCTACCCCACCCTTTTCACAAAGAGGGTAAAGGGAGAGCTTTTCATATGCCAACTCTATGTGGACGATATTATCTTTGCCTCAACTAACCAAGCTTTTAATAATGAGTTCTCAAAGCTTATGACTGACAGGTTTGAGATGTCCATGATGGAAGAGCTTAAATTCTTCCTTGGCTTTGAGATCAAGCAATTGGCTTGTGTGAATTTCATTTCTCAAGCCAACTACACCCAAGACATGATCAAGAGGTTTAATTTCCAAGGTGCAAAAATGAAGCCATCTCCTATGCAAGTCAAATGCCACCTCAAGCGCAATCCGGATGGTAAAGATGTGGACCAAAAGTTGTATTGTTGTATGATTAGTTCTTTTCTTTACCTTTGTGCATCTAGTCCCGATATCATTTTGAGTGTAGGTGTGTGTGCCAGGTATCAAGCGGCTCCTATGGAAAGCCACTTAGTGGCGGTCCATAGGATCTTTCGGTATTTGGTTGATACATCAAGGTTTGGTTTGTGGTACCCAAAGGGGGCACAATTCTCTCTCAAGGGCTACACGGACTCGGATTGGGACGGTGATCAATATGATAGGAAGTCTACTTCCGGGGCTTGCCAATTTCTTGGTAGGTCCTTGGTGATTTGGTCTTCCAAGAAGCAAAATTGTATATCTCTCTCCACCGCTGAAGCCGAGTATGTGGAGGCCGCTAGTGCTTGCACCCAATTGCTATGGATGAAGCAAACCCTCAAAGAGTATGATGTTCACTTGGAGAAGGTTCCTCTCATGTGTGACAATGAAAGTGCCATCAAGATCTCCTACAACCCCGTGCAACACACAAGGACGAAGCATATTGAGATTTGTCATTGTTTCATCCGGGATCATGTGGCAAGAGGTGATATTGAGCTAGCATATGTCCCCACCAAGGATAATCTCGCAGACATCTTCATGAAGCCTCTTGATGGTGCAAGATTCATGTTCTTGAGTAATGATCTAAATATCATCGATTCTAGGAGTTTGACTTGAAGATCTTGCACACACCCCTATAGTTGATACGTGTTTGGGTTAGGTGTAGGCATGGACATATGGGGAGTGTTATTCCAACACATTGGGTTCTCCCTCCCCCAATTATGCCCAAAGCAAAAATTCATTGTTATCTCTCTTTTTCTAATGTTGAATTGTGAGCTTCAATGTCGTGTATTGGCCATGCACCCAAGATATATCTTCGCGGTGTCATGCCATGATCTCTTACATGGTGGCTTAGGCCACCAACCTCTTATTTGTGAAGAGTTGGATCTTAGTTGGGGTTTATTTGATTTTCATTGCATTTCTGTTGTTTTCCCTTGCTAAGCGTTTTCATAGGAAAATCTCGCTCACTTGGTCTTTTGTTGTTTGATTCTTGCAAATGAGCGGGATAAGTACTACTTCCAGTTTGGTGTTTCTATCCTAAGCCTTTCTACCCAAAAACCAAACTCTATCTTGCACACAAATTAGTCCCTTGAAACTTGGAAGTTTCGAATCATAAGGCATCCGGAATATCTGGTTCAGTTTTGAACCGGAATATCCGGGTGGTGCCAGAATATCCCGTTCATACTTGAACCATAATATCCGGTCCGGCGAATCTCCCTCAAATCTGAGGAGCACGAGATGGATTGGCAGTTCATGTCATTCATCCCCAACCTCCTCCACCTCCAAAAACGCCGCCCTCTTGATTCTTGGCCTCCCGGGCCACTTCCTCCACGAGATCTACGAGTTCTAGGACGAATCTTGGGATCTGTGACGCCCCGAGATCGGGCACTATGCAGATTTCAGCGTTCCCGCCAAAATCCACATAATAACCGATTCCAGGTTGCCACTTGTGATAACATTACAACAGTTCACGAATAATCCACAACAACAACAGAAAAGATATATACAAGAGGTCTCAAACGAGCCAAGGGTACAACTGATACAATACAAATATCCAATTAACAGCGGAAGAAACAACATAGCGTCCGGCTACGGACAAGATACAAATTGGACTAAGAGTCCTGAAGATAACCGAGAGCGTCCAATCCCTGCCCAGGCCAAGCCGGAGGGATTCCCAAGCTAACGTCGTCAGACTTCAAACCTGTTGACTGCAATATTGAATATGCAGCCACGAAAAAGGGATTCGTGGGTCAGTACGGTTAAGTACTGGCAAGTGGATAAACCATACTCACAAGATACCGGCATAGCCAGTCATCACAAGATACAAATACTTTGGGATCAACGGAAAGGAAGGGATTATTGCAAATAAGCGGCAGCGGGCTGCACTAACCAACTACAGAGACTCACTACAACATCCGACTAAAAGAGGGGGATAAGATAGCGTATCGTAACCAACTAGTGCTAACCACCCAAACAAACCCATCCAATGTTACCCCCTACTAAGGAAGCAACCCAAGGATAACTCACACTGTTGGATTAATAATGGGTCAAGTTATTGTATCAATAAGACTATTACTAGTCAAGTATCATTAGTTAGGTGTAAGTTGCTCTGAGTACTTGTCAGCCAGTACTTTCACCAAGTTAACCATAACCGCGGAAAACACGGCTTCTCGAGAAGATTTACCCTGCAGGGGTGCACCAATTTAGCCGTACACGTAAGAATAACCCGCCAGATGGAAGGGCCCTTCCACCAAGCGGGGCACTCAACACAACTCAACTCTTCTTCGCATCAAGCCCAAAGAACCCCGTGCAATTGAGCGCACGGCTAATCAAGCCCCACGAAGAAAAGGGGACCCTCATAGCACTCTAAGAACGTGTCTCCCTAAATGCCGACTACAAAAGTTCCACCCTGGCCTAGGTTCGCAAGATCATGCATGCGGCAAATGGAAAACCCGAACTAAATGAGGCGATTTGGACGAGATGCGAATCGAATCAAATTGAGGGGGGCGCCCATACTCGCTTCCCACATGCGGTTAGTGCGCTCATCATGGATCAGTAGACAAGACCCTTTTCCTAATTAGGGTCGACACTAGCAGGCTTCAAAACCACGCCGGGCCTCCTGCCGGTGCCTTATCATCAAATTATTATTACCCAAAACATTAACATGTTGTGGATTGAATTGAAACCCAACTATCAAACTAAACAGGTGATAAGACGGACAACAAGACGTGAGCGCAAACAACACTAAGCATGCAACTGCGACACGAGGGCCAACAAGGTAAACAAACAAAAGTTAATAGGAAGTGGAAGGAAAGGCTATATCATGGCTGCAAGGTAAACATATAATAGGATCGAGACACAAGCATCGAATCAAGGCTAGAATAAGAACAGCGGAAAGAATCGGTAACAAGTGATGAAAGGCAGCCATTTGGCAGCAAGTGAGTATACTTGCCTGAGATCCAGCAAGTAGAGGTACATCCACAGAACTTGTCGTTGCTCACATCATCTCAACGTCCTATCCGGGAAGAAGCAACGAACCTCGAACAAACACCGGATGCAACAATTACTACTACGGCAAAAGATCCAGCATGATCAAGATATGGATGCATGACAATTTAATGGATGCATAGAAATAAACTAGTTGACATGATAACATGTTTAAACGGACCCATATGCAATTTGAGTTGCATATGAAAAACCCATGAATTATGGTGCAAACAATTGTTTTACAACTAACCAACAGGTGAAAGTGGTTTAGTATGATGCATGGATGAGGAAAACAACAAAATAACAACAATAGAACCAATTGGAAATAAGGTTTACCCATTTTGAAATTCACTTATTAAGTTTTCGAATTTTGGTTACTTAAAGGTGTCACACAAACTTTTGTTATTTTCGTCAGGTTAAATTGTTCAAAACAGATAACAAAGTTCATATTTGAGAAGATCACAAAATTTTAGGTGGATTACATGTTTCAATTATTGAAAAAGGAATTACAATGATTTAATTATGAATTAAACAAGTTTAAACAGGATTTAATTGAATTTAATTCAAGTGTGAATATTATTTGAATTTTATTTGTTAAAAACATAAATTCAAATTCATAATTGAAAAGGTTATACTTTTCTAGTTTGAAAACATATTTTATCTGTTTCAAAAAGAATTTAATTTGACCAAGTTATGAATTTAGCAATATTAAATGATTTAAACAAGGTTTAAATTATTTAACCACTTTTGATTATTCAAAACATGAAACAAATTTTATATTTGAAAAGGTGGTTCAAAATGGCATGGAAAACATATTTTATTTGTGACAGTTGAATTAAATTTGAATTAGTTATGAATTTCACCATTTAAATGATTTAATTAAAGCATTAAGTAATTCATTAATTTTATTTATCCAAAACAGAAAACAAATGTTATTTTTGGAAAGAGTATGAAATTTTGGATGGGAATCATATTTTACTTATTAGGAAACAATCTTAAATGATTTGGTTAAGCATATTACCAATTTAATTGCATTAAATAAGAGATGAAACAATTATCCAATTTAATTGTTGCAAACGAGAAAACAAAGTTGATATTCAAGTGTGGCATTTAATTTGGGATGGAAAACATGTTTTGAGTATTTAATTTGGATCCACCATTTGAAAGTTATTAATTATGCCATTTAGTTTGTCATTTTTAAGGATTATTAAATAACCTTAATTTTAATTGTCCAAATTGCAAAACAAAGGTGATAAACAGAGAGTACATTGAATTTTGACTGAAAAACATATTTTACAATTTCAATTTGGAGTTTATTTGCAATTTCTATGTGTGTTTGAAGTTCAGGGACTGATTTGTGATTTACAGGGACTGGGCTGTGGAGGCAAGGGCTTATCTGCGAAAACTGCGCCCAAAACTGGGGCTGCACCAAGCCACAGTGACCCCGAGTCGCTGCCAAGCGGGCCCGCGCCACGCTGGCGCCAACGTGGGCGTGGGTGCAGATGAGGTGGCAGCCCACGCCACAGACGGGCGGGCCCAGGCGCGCGGAGGAATTCGCGAAAAAAAGGTTTGGCCTTGCGGCCGAGGGGGATCGATCCCTGGCGCTCGCGACGCGGGGCAAGGAACTGAACCACTGCGCTGCTCTGAAAGTTGTGATACTAAGCGAGACTGACAGAGGAAGATGTATACGCGACTGCTAACTGAATTTTTGACAGCGCAGGTGGCCGGCGGCGATCACGCGCACGGCTCGACGGCCGGTTCACAGAGCATGACGGGAGGAGGGAAAAGGGGCTGGTGGAGGTGTGGCTCACCTCGAGGGGGACCGATGGCGCGAGTGCGAGGCGAGGTGACGACGCTGTGGTCTGTTCGGAGACGGTCACGACGGCGTCCTCGGCGTGGACGGCGCGACAACCCAGGGCAGTCCCAAGCCTGGCTCCCGGATGAATTTGATGCAGGACGACGAGGCGATGCATCCCCGTGCTCGGTTGGGCTTGGCATCGACCGGACGTCGCGGAAGGAGGAGTAGCAGCGGGCGGTGACCGGCGGGAAGAAGTGCACGGCGTGGACGCCTCCGGGCTTGATGGCGCCGATCCTTGGGCGTGGTGGTACTGCATGTTGAGGCGCGGCTTCTGGACACGGTCGCTGGCCTTGGAGTATAGCAGATGGGAGGGGACGTCGACGGCGGCCACCCTCGGGGCCCTAGAGCGCGCGGTTTGGCATGGAGATGTTGCAGCGAGGAGGGAGAGATGGGTGGCGGCGCTGTGGGAGGAAAAAGAGAGGGGAAATAGGGCTACCGTCCGGACATGGATATAGGAGGAGAGGGGGCCAGGGAGGCCGTCCATCGCATCCACTGTGAACGTGGCCAACGATGGCTGCGTTCGTACAGTGATGACGATAGCAGGAAGAAGACGACAACCCCCTCTCCTGGGCTGGTTGCTGTGGGCTTTGGGTAGTGGGCTGAGGGAAAAAAAAAGGAATGGGCTGGCTGCCTCTCTCCTTTCTTTTGATTTTTCCTTTTCCCTTTTTTTTGTAAGAGATAAAAGAGAGAGAGAGATAGAAATAGGGTTTGGGGGTTCTTTTATTTGATGAATATTTTTTTATTAATTGCAAAACAGCAATTCAAAGCCATTTAACATTAACTTCAAAATTTGGAATATTAATTTGATTTTTAATTGGTTAGTTGAATTCCAAATAAGGTTTGAGGGTTTTTATTTTATAAATAAATCTTATTAATTGGCAAACAGCAATTTCAAAGCAATTGTGAACATTAAGTCCAAAATTTGGAATATTAATTTGAGTTTTAAATTGCTATTTGCATTTCCATTGTATTTCATAAAGATTGATTTTTAAACAATTTATTCAATAAACCCAAACAATTATGAAATCTTATTGAACTTAATTGTTTGCAAGAATTTAGTGTTTAAGCCACAATTGGAAACATGCCCATTTTGATTGATTTTGAAATGAATTTGAATTTTCCATTTAGGGTGTTGATTAAAGGGAGTTTTTATTTAACAAGCAATTTAAATAAATTCAACTTCAAAACTATTGGAAACAATTGAGTTGTTTTAGTTTGCAATTTTTTAATTGCAAATTTTGAACAATGTTTGAAAGTTTAATTTGGTTTGAGTTTCCCAGTTGTTTTGAAAACATGGTGCAATGCATATGATGCATGTGATGCAAAAAAAGAAAAAGGAAAGCAACCAATTTCTACTAAGGGGGAACACCCCAGGTGTTACAGACGACACCACTAACAAGGGATTGCGCCCTCGCAATCCACCTGCTAACCCGAGAGGGGAAAGAAGTTCGACTATCGGTTCTTCATGCTTCCAGCTGATCTCCATCGACACCACTAACAAGGGATTCTCGACACCATAACAAGAGATTCTTGCTCGGAGTGACGACGATGTTCTTCCACCAGGAATCTTCTGATGATCGAACCTATTAGGTTAAAGGCTCAGAAAACATCCACCCACGTAGGATCCTAACACTTTGAAAGATAGACAAGGGGGGAGACTCCAAAACAAATAAGATGGGAGGGGAAATAGAATAGGGATAAGGAGAAAACAAGAATCCTATTGAGATGTTTTTCCCAAAATAGTTTAGCAGAAATAGTTTTTGACATTCTAGAAACAACGACCGTTAGCTAGGTTATCCTACAGGCTTTGCGGACCCGTTGCTTCGATAACCATTCGTATCGAAACAATATCGGGGATCGGAACCAAGGCTCTGATACCATTTGTGACGCCCCGAGATCGGGCACTATGCAGATTTCAGCGTTCCCGCCAAAATCCACATAATAACCGATTCCAGGTTGCCACTTGTGATAACATTACAATAGTTCACGAATAATCCACAACAACAACAGAAAAGATATATACAAGAGGACTCAAACGAGCCAAGGGTACAACTGATACAATACAAAGATCCAATTAACAGCGGAAGAAACAACATAGCGTCCGGCTACGGACAAGATACAAATTGGACTAAGAGTCCTGAAGATAACCGAGAGCGTCCAATCCCTGCCCAGGCCAAGCCGGAGGGATTCCCAAGCTAACGTCGTCAGACTTCAAACCTGTTGACTGCAATATTGAATATGCAGCCACGAAAAAGGGATTCGTGGGTCAGTACGGTTAAGTATTGGCAAGTGGATAAACCATATTCACAAGATACCGGCATAGCCAGTCATCACAAGATACAAATACTTTGGGATCAACGGAAAGGAAGGGATTATTGCAAATAAGCGGCAGCGGGCTGCACTAACCAACTACAGAGACTCGAACCTCATCCAGGCTAAAAGAGGGGATAAGATAGCGTATCGTAACCAACTACAACTACTCACCCAAAACAAACCCATCAATGTTTCCCCCTACTAAGGAAGGCAAACCCAAGGATAACTCAGCACTTGTTGGTTTTAAGGATGGGGTCAAGTTATTGTGGATCAATAAGACTATTACTAGTTCAAGTATCATTGATCCAGGTGTAAGTTGCTTCTGAGTACTTGTAGCCAGTACTTCATCACCAAGGTAACTATAACCGCGGAAAACACACGGCTTCTAGAGAAGATTTACCCTGCAGGGTGCAACCAATTTGGCGTACACGTACGAATACCCCGCCAGGATAGGAATGCCTCTTCCACCAAGCGGGGCACTCAACACAACTCAACTCTTCTTCGCATCAAGCCAAAGAACCCCGTGCAAGTTGAGCGCACGGCGTAATCAAGCCACCACGAAGAAAAGGGGACCCTCATAGCACTCTTAGAACGTGTCTCCCTAAATGCCGACTACAAAAGTTTCCACCCGTGGCCTGGGTGCGCAAGATCATGCATGCGGCTAATGGAATACCCGAACTAAATGAGGCGATTTGGACGAGATGCGAATCGAATCAAATTGAGGGGGGGCGCCCATACGCGCTTCCCCACATGCGGTTAGTGCGCTCATCATGGATCAGTAGACAGACCCTTTTCCTAATTAGGGTCGACACTAGCAGGCTTCAAAACCACGCCGGGCCTCCTGTCGGTGCCTTAATCATCAAATTATTATTACCCAAAACATAACATGTTGTTGATGAAATTGACCCCCAGCTAGCAAACTAAACAGGTGATAAGAAGGACAACAAGACTTGAGCGCAAACAACACTAAGCATGCAACTACGACACGAGGGCCAACAAGGTAAAAAAACAACAGTTAATAGGAAGTGGAAGGAAAGGCTATATCATGGATGCAAGGTAAACATATAATAGGATCGAGACACAAGCATCGAATCAAGGCTAGAATAAGAACAGCGGAAAGAATCGGTAACAAGTGATGAAAGGCAGCCATTTGGCAGCAAGTGATTATACTTGCCTGAGATCCAGCAAGTAGAGGTACATCCACAGAACTTGTCGTTGCTCACATCATCTCAACGTCCTATCCGGGAAGAAGCAACGAACCTCGAACAAACACCGGATGCAACAATTACTACTACGGCAAAAGATCCAGCATGATCAAGATATGGATGCATGACAATTTAATGGATGCATAGAAATAAACTAGTTGACATGATAACATGTTTAAACGGACCCATATGCAATTTGAGTTGCATATGAAAAACCCATGAATTATGGTGGAAACAATTGTTTTACAACTAACCAACAGGTGAAAGTGGTTTAGTATGATGCATGGATGAGGAAAACAACAAAATAACAACAATAGAACCAATTGGAAATAAGGTTTACCCATTTTGAAATTCACTTATTAAGTTTTGGAATTTTGGTTACTTAAAGGTGTCACACAAGCATTTGTTATTTTCATCAGGTTAAATTGTTCAAAACAGATAACAAAGTTCATATTTGAGAAGATCACAAAATTTTAGGTGGATTACATGTTTCAATTATTGAAAAAGGAATTACAATGATTTAATTATGAATTAAACAAGTTTAAACATGATTTAATTGAATTTAATTCAAGTGTGAATATTATTTGAATTTTATTTGTTAATAACATAAATTCAAATTCATAATTGAAAAGGTTATACTTTTCTAGTTTGAAAACATATTTTATCTGTTTCAAAAAGAATTTAATTTGACCAAGTTATGAATTTAGCAATATTAAATGATTTAAACAAGGTTTAAATTATTTAACCACTTTTAATTATTCAAAACATGAAACAAATTTTATATTTGAAAAGGTGGTTCAAAATGGCATGGAAAACATATTTTATTTGTGACAGTTGAATTAAATTTGAATTAGTTATGAATTTCACCATTTAAATGATTTAATTAAAGCATTAAGTAATTGCATTAATTTTATTTATCCAAAACAGAAAACAAATGTTATTTTTGGAAAGAGTATGAAATTTTGGATGGGAATCATATTTTACTTATTAGGAAACAATCTTAAATGATTTGGTTAAGCATATTACCAATTTAATTGCATTAAATAAGAGATGAAACAATTATCCAATTTAATTGTTGCAAACCAGAAAACAAAGTTGATATTCAAGTGTGGCATTTAATTTGGGATGGAAAACATGTTTTGAGTATTTAATTTGGATCCACCATTTGAAAGTTATTAATTATGCCATTTAGTTTGTCATTTTTAAGGATTATTAAATAACCTTAATTTTAATTGTCCAAATTGCAAAACAAAGGTGATAAACAGAAAGTACATTGAATTTTGACTGAAAAACATATTTTACATTTTCAATTTGGAGTTTATTTGCAATTTCTATGTGTGTTTGAAGTTCAGGGACTGATTTGTGATTTACAGGGACTGGGCTGTGAAGGAAACGTGGAGGCAAGGGCTTATCTGCGAAAACTGCGCCCAAAACTGGGGCTGCACCAAGCCAGAGTGACCCCGAGTCGCTGCCAAGCGGGCCCGCGCCACGCTGGCGCCAACGTGGGCGTGGGTGCAGATGAGGTGGCAGCCCACGCCACAGACGAGCGGGCCCGGGCGCGCGGAGGAATTCGCGAAAAAAGGTTTGGCCTTGCGGCCGAGGGGGATCGATCCCTGGCGCTCGCGACGTGGGGCAAGGAACTGAACGACTGCGCTGCTCTGAAAGTTGTGGTACTAAGCGAGACTGACAGAGGAAGATGTATACGCGACTGCTAACTGAATTTTTGACAGGCAAAAATGCAGACTTGGCCACGGGAGAGAAACAGCGCAGGTGGCCGGCGGCGATCACGCGCACGGCTCGACGGCCGGTTCACAGAGCATGACGGGAGGAGGGAAAAGGGGCTGGTGGAGGTGTGGCTCACCTCGAGGGGGACCGATGGCGCGAGTGCGAGGCGAGGTGACGACGCCGTGGTCTGTTCGGAGACGGTCACGACGGCGTCCTCGGCGTGGACGGCGCGGCAACCCAGGGCAGTCCCAAGCCTGGCTCCCGGATGAATTTGATGCAGGACGAAGAGGCGATGCCATCCCCGTGCTCGGTTGGGCTTGGCATCGACCGGACGTCGCGGAAGGAGGAGTAGCAGCGGGCGGTGACCGGCGGGAAGAAGTGCACGGCGTGGACGCCTCCGGGCTTGATGGCGCCGATCCTTGGGCGTGGTGGTACTGCACGTTGAGGCGCGGCTTCTGGACACGGTCGCTGGCCTTGGAGTATAGCAGATGGGAGGGGACGTCGACGGCGGCCACCCTCGGGGCCCTAGAGCGCGCGGTTTGGCATGGAGATGTTGCAGCGAGGAGGGAGAGATGGGTGGCGGCGCTGTGGGAGGAAAAAGAGAGGGGAAATAGGGCTACCGTCCGGACATGGGTATAGGAGGAGAGGGGGCCAGGGAGGCCGTCCATCGCATCCACTGTGAACGTGGCCAACGATGGCTGCGTTCGTACAGTGATGACGATAGCAGGAAGAAGACGACAACCCCCTCTCCTGGGCTGGTTGCTGTGGGCTTTGGGTAGTGGGCTGAGGGAAAAAAGGAATGGGCTGACTACCTCTCTCCTTTCTTTTGATTTTTCCTTTTCCCCTTCTTTTTGTAAGAGATAAAAGAGAGAGAGATATAGAAATAGGGTTTGGGGGGGGGTTCTTTTATTTGATGAATATTTTTTTTATTAATTGCAAAACAGCAATTCAAAGCCATTTAACATTAACTTCAAAATTTGGAATATTAATTTGATTTTTAATTGGTTAGTTGAATTCCAAATAAGGTTTGAGGGTTTTTATTTTATAAATAAATCTTATTAATTGGCAAACAGCAATTTCAAAGCAATTGTGAACATTAAGTCCAAATTTTTGAAATATTACTTTGAGTTTTAAATTGCTATTTGCATTTCCATTGTATTTCATAAAGATTGATTTTTAAACAATTTATTCAATAAACCCAAACAATTATGAAATCTTATTGAACTTAATTGTTTGCAAGAATTTAGTGTTTAAGCCACAATTGGAAACATGCCCATTTTGATTGATTTTGAAATGAATTTGAATTTGCCATTTAGGGTGTTGATTAAAGGGAGTTTTTATTTAACAAGCAATTTAAATAAATTCAACTTCAAAACTATTGGAAACAATTGAGTTGTTTTAGTTTGCAATTTTTTAATTGCAAATTTTGAACAATGTTTGAAAGTTTAATTTGGTTTGAGTTTCCCAGTTGTTTTGAAAACATGGTGCAATGCATATGATGCATGTGATGCAAAAAAAGAAAAAGGAAAGCAACCAATTTCTACTAAGGGGGAACACCCCAGGTGTTACAGACGACACCACTAACAAGGGATTGCGCCCTCGCAATCCACCTGCTAACCCGGGAGGGGAAAGAAGTTCGACTATCGGTTCTTCATGCTTCCAGCTGATCTCCATCGACACCACTAACAAGGGATTCTCGACACCACTAACAAGAGATTCTTGCTCGGAGTGACGATGATGTTCTTCCACCAGGAATCTTCCGATGATCGAACCTATTAGGTTAAAGGCTCAGAAAACGTCCACCCACGTAGGATCCTAACACTTTGAAAGATAGACAAGGGGGAGACTCCAAAACAAATAAGATGGGAGGGGAAATAGAATAGGGATAAGGAGAAAACAAGAATCCTATTGAGATGTTTTTCCCAAAATAGTTTAGCAGAAATAGTTTTTGACATTCTAGAAACAACGACCGTTAGCTAGGTTATCCTACAGGCTTTGCGGACCCGTTGCTTCGATAACCATTCGTATCGAAACAATATCGGGAATCGGAACCAAGGCTCTGATACCATTTGTGACGCCCCGAGATCGGGCACTATGCTGATTTCAGCGTTCCCCCCAAAATCCACATAATAACCGATTCCAGGTTGCCACTTGTGATAACATTACAACAGTTCACGAATAATCCACAACAACAACATAAAAGATATATACAAGAGGACTCAAACGAGCCAAGGGTACAACTGATACAATACAAAGATCCAATTAACAGCGAAAGAAACAACATAGCGTCCGGCTACGGACAAGATACAAATTGGACTAAGAGTCCTGAAGATAACCGAGAGCGTCCAATCCCTGCCCAGGCCAAGCCGGAGGGATTCCCAAGCTAACGTCGTCAGACTTCAAACCTGTTGACTGCAATATTGAATATGCAGCCACGAAAAAGGGATTCGTGGGTCAGTACGGTTAAGTACTGGCAAGTGGATAAACCATACTCACAAGATACCGGCATAGCCAGTCATCACAAGATACAAATACTTTGGGATCAACGGAAAGGAAGGGATTATTGCAAATAAGCGGCAGCGGGCTGCACTAACCAACTACAGAGACTCACTACAACATCCGACTAAAAGAGGGGGATAAGATAGCGTATCGTAACCAACTAGTACTAACCACCCAAACAAACCCATCCAATGTTACCCCCTACTAAGGAAGCAACCCAAGGATAACTCACACTGTTGGATTAATAATGGGTCAAGTTATTGTATCAATACGACTATTACTAGTCAAGTATCATTAGTTAGGTGTAAGTTGCTCTGAGTACTTGTTAGCCAGTACTTTTACCAAGTTAACCATAACCGCGGAAAACACGGCTTCTCGAGAAGATTTACCCTGCAGGGGTGCACCAATTTAGCCGTACACGTAAGAATAACCCGCCAGATGGAAGGGCCCTTCCACCAAGCGGGGCACTCAACACAACTCAACTCTTCTTCGCATCAAGCCCAAAGAACCCCGTGCAATTGAGCGCACGGCTAATCAAGCCCCACGAAGAAAAGGGGACCCTCATAGCACTCTAAGAACGTGTCTCCCTAAATGCCGACTACAAAAGTTCCACCCTGGCCTGGGTTCGCAAGATCATGCATGCGGCAAATGGAAAACCCGAACTAAATGAGGCGATTTGGACGAGATGCGAATCGAATCAAATTGAGGGGGGCGCCCATACTCGCTTCCCACATGCGGTTAGTGCGCTCATCATGGATCAGTAGACAAGACCCTTTTCCTAATTAGGGTCGACACTAGCAGGCTTCAAAACCACGCCGGGCCTCCTGCCGGTGCCTTATCATCAAATTATTATTACCCAAAACATTAACATGTTGTTGATTGAATTGAAACCCAACTATCAAACTAAACAGGTGATAAGACGGACAACAAGACGTGAGCGCAAACAACACTAAGCATGCAACTACGACACGAGGGCCAACAAGGTAAACAAACAACAGTTAATAGGAAGTGGAAGGAAAGGCTATATCATGGCTGCAAGGTAAACATATAATAGGATCGAGACACAAGCATCGAATCAAGGCTAGAATAAGAACAGCGGAAAGAATCGGTAACAAGTGATGAAAGGCAGCCATTTGGCAGCAAGTGAGTATACTTGCCTGAGATCCAGCAAGTAGAGGTACATCCACAGAACTTGTCGTTGCTCACATCATCTCAACGTCCTATCCGGGAAGAAGCAACGAACCTCGAACAAACACCGGATGCAACAATTACTACTACGGCAAAAGATCCAGCATGATCAAGATATGGATGCATGACAATTTAATGGATGCATAGAAATAAACTAGTTGACATGATAACATGTTTAAACGGACCCATATGCAATTTGAGTTGCATATGAAAAACCCATGAATTATGGTGGAAACAATTGTTTTACAACTAACCAACAGGTGAAAGTGGTTTAGTATGATGCATGGATGAGGAAAACAACAAAATAACAACAACAGAACCAATTGGAAATAAGGTTTACCCATTTTGAAATTCACTTATTAAGTTTTGGAATTTTGGTTACTTAAAGGTGTCACACAAGCATTTGTTATTTTCATCAGGTTAAATTGTTCAAAACAGATAACAAAGTTCATATTTGAGAAGATCACAAAATTTTAGGTGGATTACATGTTTCAATTATTGAAAAAGGAATTACAATGATTTAATTATGAATTAAACAAGTTTAAACAGGATTTAATTAAATTTAATTCAAGTGTGAATATTATTTGAATTTTTATTTGTTAAAAACATAAATTCAAATTCATAATTGAAAAAGTTATACTTTTCTAGTTTGAAAACATATTTTATCTGTTTCAAAAAGAATTTAATTTGACCAAGTTATGAATTTAGCAATATTAAATGATTTAAACAAGGTTTAAATTATTTAACCACTTTTGATTATTCAAAACATGAAACAAATTTTATATTTGAAAAGGTGGTTCAAAATGGCATGGAAAACATATTTTATTTGTGACAGTTGAATTAAATTTGAATTAGTTATGAATTTCACCATTGAAATGATTTAATTAAAGCATTAAGTAATTTCATTAATTTTATTTATCCAAAACAGAAAACAAATGTTATTTTTGGAAAGAGTATGAAATTTTGGATGGGAATCATATTTTACTTATTAGGAAACAATCTTAAATGATTTGGTTAAGCATATTACCAATTTAATTGCATTAAATAAGAGATGAAACAATTATCCAATTTAATTGTTGCAAACCAAAAAACAAAGTTGATATTCAAGTGTGGCATTTAATTTGGGATGGAAAACATGTTTTGAGTATTTAATTTGGATCCACCATTTGAAAGTTATTAATTATGCCATTTAGTTTGTCATTTTTAAGGATTATTAAATAACCTTAATTTTAATTGTCCAAATTGCAAAACAAAGGTGATAAACAGAAAGTACATTGAATTTTGACTGAAAAACATATTTTACATTTTCAATTTGGAGTTTATTTGCAATTTCTATGTGTGTTTGAAGTTCAGGGACTGATTTGTGATTTACAGGGACTGGGCTGTGAAGGAAACGTGGAGGCAAGGGCTTATCTGCGAAAACTGCGCCCAAAACTGGGGCTGCACCAAGCCACAGTGACCCCGAGTCGCTGCCAAGCGGGCCCGCGCCACGCTGGCGCCAACGTGGGCGTGGGTGCAGATGAGGTGGCAGCCCACGCCACAGACGGGCGGGCCCGGGCGCGCGAAGGAATTCGCGAAAAAAGGTTTGGCCTTGCGGCCGAGGGGGATCGATCCCTGGCGCTCGCGACGCGGGGCAAGGAACTGAACCACTGCGCTGCTCTGAAAGTTGTGATACTAAGCGAGACTGACAGAGGAAGATGTATACGCGACTGCTAACTGAATTTTTGACAGGCAAAAATGCAGACTTGGCCACGGGAGAGAAACAGCGCAGGTGGCCGGCGGCGATCACGCGCACGGCTCGACGGCCGGTTCACAGAGCATGACGGGAGGAGGGAAAAGGGGCTGGTGGAGGTGTGGCTCACCTCGAGGGGGACCGATGGCGCGAGTGCGAGGCGAGGTGACGACGCCGTGGTCTGTTCGGAGAGACGGTCACGACGGCGTCCTCGGCGTGGACGGCGCGGCAACCCAGGGCAGTCCCAAGCCTGGCTCCCGGATGAATTTGATGCAGGACGACGAGGCGATGCCATCCCCGTGCTCGGTTGGGCTTGGCATCGACCGGACGTCGCGGAAGGAGGAGTAGCAGCGGGCGGTGACCGGCGGGAAGAAGTGCACGGCGTGTGATGGAGGGATAATAACCCGGTAGGCCAACTCCAAGGTGTAACCCGGCCCAAAGGACGCTGCGCAGGATCCGGCTAAGGATAAAGAAACTTCAGGAAGGCCCACATTTGTAGGCCCTATAACCCGGTTTGTGGGTTACAATAAGGAAAGTTAGGGTTTGTATGCGGTGTCCGGGTAGGATTCCGGGTGCGCCTTGGAGGACAAGCCAGGGGGTACGGGTGCTTTATAAACCGACCCCTAGGTTTAGTTGAGAGAGATCCAAGTCCTAGCAATATCACCTGATATCGAATATCCAGTGTAATACGAGAGTTGAGTTATTATATTGAGATCGGAGACTCGGCGACTTGATTGTCGGCTACTAGATCGAGTATCATCATGTTTTCCTCTGAGCTAAACCCTCTCCCAAACGCCTGTGTCGTCTTGCCCCAAGATAAGTTACCCCCGGTAACGTCTGCCGTGATTATCCCACGACAGTTGGCGCCCACCGTGGGGCCTGCATCCAAAGGTGTTTACATCACGGGAGAAGCTCGGAAGAATATGGAGAAACTAGTCATCGGCGAGATGTACATCAACCACGAAGGAGAGAAGATGGTGGACGATTCCGGCTGGGGACCAGAGTCGGATCACCTCGAATCTGGGTCTATCATGACAATCGGCCAGATCAGCGTCTTCATCGGTATGGTACGTACTTCCGGTTCGATCCCTGACGACTTTGGGTTTGATTCTGTGTCAGGGAAGACCAGCTATATCCAATCAGATGGAGAAGAATCAGTTGGGACAACAAACCCGACAGAAGAGCTCACCACGAAGTGGGAACAGCCGGAGGAGCCGGCATGGACCCCGCGTGGTCGGGACGAGAAAGAAGATGATACCGAATCTATCCTGCATCTACTGGAGAACTGGTACGAGGAACATAGCAGCGAAGGGGAACAGTATGGATCCGCGCCAAGCATTGTGTGTCGGGTTGCGGTTTACACGGCTCCCGCGACCAATCTCAACCAAGAGAGCGTAACCGTGGCCGCAGCCGGGACAGCACAAGCATTAACCCGGTAGCAAGGGCCGGCTAACGGGAACACGGTTTTGGCCCAGGTTGACGGAGAGTCGGCATCGGTTACCAGTCAAGCGCCAGAAAACGAGTTACACGCGAACATGTTTGGATTCCTAGCAAACCGGACACCAGGAGCGGGTCCTTCCAATCCACAACATCCGGCCTTGTTCGACAACAATCTGATCCTAGATCCGACAGTTCTTGCCACAGTTATCACTCCAGAGAACGCGGCGGAACGTGTTAGGGATTTGGACGTAGCCCGTCGTGCATTGGAGCAGCAGAGGAGGCAAGTAGAAGCAGAAAGACAAGGGATGGCCACACGACAACACGAGCTAGATGCACTGGAAACCCGGCTCCGAGAGGAAATGACTAGAATACATCAAAGGCACCAAACCAGATTGCCAGCATTGGGAGGAGTCATAAACCCGACCGCACTATTTATCACGCCTCAGGATCAGCCGATTCCAGCGGCAAATCAAGGAACCGCCCCTCAGCCGACAACCGGAGGAGTACAACCGGTAGACACACAGGTCGGGTTACCCGCACCACAGACTGGAGTTACTACCGGCAATATTGTACCACCGCCACCACCACCACCACCATCACGTTTTCACACACCAACGGGTCATTACAACAATCCCATGGACAACGTGTACGCGGCAACGCTTGCACTAAATCAAATCCCCGTGAGAGAGCCACCCCACGCAGAGGAGACCCGGCGGGCGATAGATATGCTGCGCACCGCGGTGGCACAACAGGTTAATTACCCGGATCACAGAAGTGGAATGCATGGGACACCGTATGTCAGCCAACAGCAAGGTAATGCTGGCAACATCCAAACAAGTTCGGCACGGCGGAGGGAAGAGCAGCAGCAAATGCCGCCTCCTCCACACATTCAGGCAGTACCAGCAGCATCAGCAGCACAGGCCATCGTGGACAGTTCCAGAGCCAGGAGAGCCGTGGCCGGGTCTGCCGGTACGTGGGATACCAGCAGTACCGCGTCCAGCTGTACCCCCTGCAGGATCACACGTTTCCCGAGTAAGACCGGCTTCGACCATTCTTGCAGGACCTAAGTGTCTTTCAGATAGCATCAGGGCTGAGCCTTACCCGGAAAAGTTCAAAGAACCGGGTAAAGTAGTGAATTACGAGCCAACTATGGATCCGGAAACATGGTTGAGCAGTTATGAGATGGCCATGTCGCTTCGCAATGCGTCCGAGAATCTTCAAGACAAATTCATGTATCTAATGATGTCAGAGGGAGCAGCAAAGTTATGGTTCACCAATCTACCGGAAGGATCTATCAAGTCATGGGAAGAATTGAAAACTGCGTTTATCAAGCACTTTCACGGGACGTGCAGAAAGTTATTCACTATTGATGACCTAGAGCGATGTGTTCAGAAGAAGGGAGAATCGGCGCGCAGCTGGGTGCGCCGGGTTATGGAAATACTTCATTCATCTACAGATATTCAGCCCAAGGATGCGCTGCAAGCTATGGCAAAGACCTGCAAGTACACACCTCTAGTACAAAAGTTAACTCGCATGAAATCAAGTCGGAATGCTTCGGAGGTTACAATGGGAGAACTAATGGATGCATGCAACAAACATGCCGCAACGGACACTACGGAAGAGGAAACTGATGACAAAAAAGCAAAGGCAAACACAAGTAATAGTGGAAGAACCGGCAACGGGTCAGCACCGGGTAACAACGGAAACAGCCAGAACAAGCGCCCGTTTGAAGGAGGCTCCGAGTTTGTCGCCAACACAGAAGCCGGGTCTTCGAGACCCAGGGCAGAAGGAAATTTTAACACTGGAAACCACAATGGAGGAAACTATCAAGGGCCGTCAAGGCCGAGCAACAATTGGGACATCTTTAGAATGGCGTGCCCGAAGCACAGCAGGAACGGTAGGCCGGCTAATCACTCCCTGGAGCAATGCGTCGATCTACAGAGATGGAAGAACGATGAAGTGAACAGAGCCATGCGAGGAGCAGGCCGGGGAGGAGGACCGGGTCCAGGTGGAAACCCGGGCAATGGCCCACCCCCAGCCGGTAACCCGGCAGCTGGAAATCAAGGCAACAATCAAGGGGGAGCTGGAGGTTTTCAGGCTAACCCCAAACAGCTGGGTCAATATCATGTGCATACTACAGGAGGTTCTAGCAAGGACAAAAAGATACTGAAGCAAGCGGTAAACTCAATTTATTCGGCTGTTCCGAGGTATCTGAGGTGGTCAGAACAGGAGGTAACATGGAGCAGAAGAGATCACCCGGAAAGAATAGAACACCCGGGAGTCTTGGCATTGGTTGTTGCACCACAGGTCAATGGATACGAGCTGAAAAAGGTCCTGATGGATGGAGGAAGCAGCATCAACATCCTGTACTGGGAAACCTTTCTACGCATGGGTCTCAAGGAATCTCAGCTACAAAAAAGTGCAACAATTTTTCATGGGATAGTGCCGGGTCATTCAGCGTGCCCCGAGGGAAAAATCGCATTGGAGGTAGCTTTTGGGGAATCAAAGGACAATTATCGAGTTCAGTGGCTTACTTTCGAGGTGGTTAAGTTGTGCAGTCCTTATCACGCGCTATTCGGAAGGCCGACTTATGCTAAATTCATGGCAAGGCCGTGTTACGTGTATCTACAGCTAAAAATCCCGGGTCCTAAGCAGACCATTACCATACATGGAAATCGAGATATAGCAGCTGAATGCGATGAAGGAGACGCAGCAATGGCCGAGCAAGCCTGTAGAAAAGAGGAACTCAAGCATTACCGGTCTCAAGCAGACCCGGATGACAGAACCGCATCGAAAAGGCCAAGCACTGAAGGCGAAAGAGCAAAGTCCAAGGCAGCACAAGATGCTAAGATGGTAGCTTTCATCAAGGGTGATTCCTCCAAACAATCAGGCGTAGGAGAAGAAATCGCACGACAGTTTGCAGCCAGCCGCGATATGGATACGCCTCACCCGGATTGGCTAGCAAACTGTAACATCCCTGATTTTTGGAAAATGCAAAAATCACAAAAATTTGAAACTTTTTGTTTTCATGTTTAGTAAGTCACCAAAAACCAAATGAGATGCAAGAAACAAAAGAAAACAATGCATGTTCTAATGTTTTGGAAATGAAAATCCAATATACCTCTATTCCATAAACCCCTAAAGTCATTTCAAAATAAATATTTCTACATAAATAAAATAATTCTTCTTAAGCAAACCCTTACACCAAACATGTTTTCAACCCAATTATGATCTTGAAAATATTTTTGATATATAAAAACTAGAGAATTGTTATCTCTAATATTTTTCTTCTTATCTCTAAAAAGGGTTTCACTATTATTGAAAACCCCAAAATAGATATAAGTTGGATCCTTGTTTTCCAAGTGCTATGTCAATCAACAAAATAATATAGTGCTATAGAAATAAATTGTTTATGAAAACAAGTAATATTACTTTGAAAATAGTTTATGGCAACATTACTCAATTATTTATAGCCCTTAATAAAGTTCTAGGCCTTAAAAGTATTTGAGGAGAATAAAATTTATTAATAATAACCTTTAGTTGTTATTCCAAGTTTTAAACATAAAGGTGTGAAAATAAAATGCATTGCTTGATAATAACATAAAAGAGGGTTTTGAAAACAATATTATGACTTGTGGTTTTATTCTAAAAATTATTGATCAACAATATTAATTAATTGATATGAACTAATTAAATAACATTAAGTTACTATTAGTAAATCCTTCATATTCTAAAATTATAAAATGAAAAAAATGATTTAAAATGGATTTACAAAAATAATATATGACATGTAAAATGTCTCTGAAATTTTATTTAGATAATAACATCAATTTATCAATTTCTAAATTTTAAAATGGCCTTAAAGTATAATTAGTGTTTTATTTATTTTTCAAAATATAAACTCTGAAAACAAGATGAAATTACTCACATAATTTTGTTTTTAACATTTATAATGTCACTAAAATTTAAATTGACCAATAACAATGTTTCATAAATTTTTAAATTAAAAATCACATTATGTGACTATTAAGGAATTATTCAAATTTCCAAGATTCAAAAATAAAATATGATGTTTTATTTCCAAAAATGGTACTGTTAAAAAGTATTTGAAATTTCAAGAATTTATAATTTTTTTTCATGTCATTTGGATACTTAAAACAGAAGTTATTAAAGATTTAAATAAACAGAAATTAAAAGAAAAATTTTGATGACGTCATGATGACGTCATCATCTTCTTCCTCAGAAGGAAACCCCCGGCCGTTTCTTCCCGATTTTTCTCCCCTCGATTACGCGCCATTAAGGCCGTGTTTACTCTCCCTCTATGACTCTATAAAAAGCCCCCGAGCCCCTCGTCCTTCTGCCCCTTCCCGTTTTCCATTTCGTTGCCCGAGTACACCAAATTCGCTCGTCGGAGGTCGTCGCTTCCGCCGCCGCGATTCACAATTCCGGCAAGTACAGAAGACCATTGCCGCCCTCGTTTGGCCCCCTCGCTTTATCCCTTTCCAGTGCACCTCTGTGACCACTTGGGTGGATTTTTCGTGCAGCATTTTCGCCGCGTCGTGCTCGCCGGAGTTACACCACCTCGGGACGTCGCCGCGCCATCACTCGAGGCCGCCAGCGTGCAAACCGTGGGCACCATCAACTTCACCGCGTCGAGGCGAAGCTCACCGTGGTCTCCCCGAGCCCGGAGGCACACCGGAACGCGCCGCCGTCAACCTCCCGTGAGCAGCACCGCCGCCGTCGCCATTTTCCGGCGAGCCAATCTCCGGTAAGCCCCTCCCCTCTCCTCGGTCCGTTAGATCTAGGATCAACGCCTAGGATTAGATCCTAGACGAAGGGGTATGCCACCCTCAGATCTGGATCTAACGATCCAGATCAAATCACTTAAGCCCAGTCAGCACATCCCAGTCAGCGCCTAGTCAGCAGATGCGCCCAATCAGATCCGGCCACGTGGCCAGCCCTTTATTCGAATTTTTCTCCCGGTAGAATATTTGGCAGTTTTACAGATTAGTCCCTGCAACTTAGATCTAACATAACTTTTGATCCATAAGCTCAAATTTAGCAATCTTGGACTTTTTGGAAAGCCCTTGACATCTAGAAACTTTTGGAACTGGCCAAATTCAAATTTGACAAAATTAAATTTATTCAAATTCAAATATGCTTGTTTGATGAAATTTGGCATAATTCAAATTCTACAAATCCAAAAATTGCAAATAAAATATATTTGGAAACCTTAGGATGTGTACTTTCATAACCTCTGTCCCAAAATAATTTTTGAACAAATTAAAATTCAATTTAGAATTAAGTTGTCTATTTGATTATTTTGACATAGATTAATTTCTATAAATAATTAGAAAATGTTTTCCTAGGCAAAGTTGATCCTTTTGGTAGCCTTGAACCAGAGACATCATTTCCCAACCATTTTGGACACCCTTGGACCATGGCCATGATTATTTGACCAAAAACCCAACATAGTGATACATCCATTTTCACCATGACTTAGGAATTGTTTTCAACTATTATTATTTTATGTTATGTCTAAGTGGAGCCAAGACAAGTCCTTAGAATGTGTCAATCACATATAGTACCAAATAGTGAAATTTAGTTTTCTACCTACTTCTCCACTCCCCAATTCTTGCTTCAAGATTTCACCAAGTCAGCAAAATGGAGATCAAGACTCAAGCAAGAAGAAAACTTCATTATCAACTTGGTGACAACATGAAGAGATACAAGGAGGATCAATGAAGAAATTTTGAAGAAAAGGCTCCACCACTAGAAGCAACTCAAGGAAGTACAAGTGTGAAGAAATCCAGAAGAAAACATCTCCCTCTCTCTTTCTATCTTTCTTCTTATTTTTCTTTCCAAATTGACTTAGTGGTATATGTGCCCATCCCATACCCAAACCAATTAGTGAAGTGAAAGCCCAGAAGAATTTATCAAGACCAAGAGAAGCACCACACCAAGGAAGGAAACAACTTAGATGGCATGATGATGATCTTCAAGAAGGCAATCACATGAGGACTAGAAGCAAATCCATACAAGTTGAAGAATAACAAGTTATTTTTGTCCAACCATTGACCCAAATGGAAAACCCAAGACTTAGTAATATTTTCCCTTTGATGATGAAGTTAGTAGACCTACCCTAACCACAATGGAAAATACTAACATAATCACTTAAATATTTTTGAAGGTGAATATGACCAAGTGTTTGCAATGTATTACTTTGGTTGAAGAAGTAATATGTTTATTCTTAGTGAACTCTTGGAACTTCCTCGACAAGTATGGTTATAATAAAGTTAGATCACATCAAACTCAACCTAGTCCTTCCCAAGTAAACCATTGGAATTTCCTTAACAAGTATTGAACTCAAATCTTGACCTTGCCCTAGCCAACTTGGTCCAACTCCTTTGTTATGTTATTTGCTCTGTTTGCTTTCTCCACCTATGTGTTTGATTGCTAGGATGCTTGTTTATTTTGTTATTGTGTTTTCAATGAATAGATTGTACGGAGAGCAACGATCTTTTGTGAAGAGAGTGTGATATCTTCACCAATTACAACAAGGCAAGTAACACACCATCAACTACCCATTATTTTCTATATGCATTAGTTGATTTTGAGTAGTATGCATGATAGGAAATTTTACTAAGTTATACTATGCTATGCTATTATCCTAGTAGTGTGTAGCCATCCCTTTTACCTTGTTATTTTGATAGCCTTAGAATTTACTAGGTGCTATGCAATGTTACAAATTGTTTTACTAGATGTTGAGGAAAAATCCTAAGTATAACTAATGAATGAACCACCTGGGTGGAAGTGGTAAGATTGGGTTATGTTGAGTGTTTCCTCAGGGCCCTTATCTAAGGGTTATTCCACTTGAGGTTGTCACTTGCGGATGGCCACCCAGGAACAAAGAGATTACTATGTCCCTCTAAATCTAGTAGCTTCCCGTGCAGCCTTTTGACAATATGGGCTCTGTCTTGATCAATTAAGTTGTGAGGGTTCAGCCCAGGCTTGACAAGCAGATGTAGCAAAATTTTAGGTGGAACGGGTCTTGCCGGTGGGTTTGGACTTCTTCTTCTGAAAGATCTCGTCTCAATTCTCTCCTTTCCATGATGCACTCCGGGTGTATAGGATGTTTGGGCTAATTGAAGACAAAGGGTGAAAGTGCACAACCTCTGCAGAGTCAACAAACTAAGATCTTAGCCGTGTCCCCGGTTATGGACAATTATGAGCAGCTGGACAAGGATTGACGGAAGAATCTCATCATCAATTTTCAATAAGTAAAATTTTGACCAAGGGAACAGTAGTAGTGGTGCTTGGATTTCAATCCAATGATGCCACCCTTTGAAAAGAAAAGTTTGTTTTACAAAAGTGATAGGAGAAAACTTGCTTTATGCAAACTTAGCCAAAACCCCACCAAGCCAAATATGCATGTAGATATAGTCTTGCCATTTATATCCACCATAGTGTTACTTGCCAATACATTAAATTGTATTGACTCCCTTGTGGCTGCATATTCCATATTGCAGATGTTTCTGAAGACGAGTGAGGATTTCGTTTAGGATCTCGAGACTATCGCCAACATGTTTTGCCTTTGGCACATGAAGAAGATGGGCTCAATGTTGTTCTATGTTTTCCGCTGCAATACTTTGTTTTCTGCTAGTCTTCTAAGACTATGCAAGTTGTAGTACTATTTTGTAAAGACTGGATCATGCGATGTAATAGAATTTGATGCATTTGCATGATATTTCATTTTGTACTGTGGTGCTAGCAATTGATCCAGGGACTAGCACAATAACACAGGTATTCCATCTTTATTAAAAGTTGGGATGCTACAAAATGGTATCAGAGCATTGTGTTGCCTGTAGGATTCGAGACCCTAAGTTTGGATTAGAATAGGAAAAGCCATAGGAATAAAAATATACTATCTATTAACTACTCCACAAAGGAATCTTTTATATCTTCATTTCTCCTCGTACTCCTTTCCATGGTACATTTCTAATGTATACTCTTATCTGTAGATGACCAACATCATTGAATCACTCAAGAAAGGACCAATGATGACCATGACCCTGGAGTGTGACACAGATTTTCCAAGAACATTGAAGGATCTCATGTCAATCATGGGATTTGAAGGACCAGCAGTCTACTGGGGCTTTCCCTACATTGATGGGGAAGATGATCTTGAATATTGGTGGGTGCAGATTCATCTGTACATGAACAAGGAGTACGACCACAAGATGGGAGGGGATTGCATGCTTACCAACAAGGAGGTGCATTTGACATTCTTTGATTCAGCAAGAAGTGCTGCATGGAGGGCTATTGAAGAACTTACTGAGAGACTCAAGTGGAGACTTCACAACACTAAGAAGATTCTCAAGGAAGCCGAAGAAGAGATCAACACTCTTGAAAAAGAGATTACAATGTACAAGAACGCGGAGATCATTGTGAAGACTGAGTATTGAAGACCTATCATGAGGAATAAAGCAAGAAAGTTGTTACCCTGCCTTGAATAGTAGACCACCATGAGATGTAACAAAGTTGTGAGACACGAAACACGATTAGAGTATTGATCATACTAATGAGTGTGGTATGACAATACTATATGTTTCCCTAAAACTATGTTGTTTGGTGTGATGAATGTGTTGCTATATGTTTGTTATGTGTTGTTTGTAAGATGAGTTTCCTTGATCTGCTGTGTTTGGATAGGAACCTTCTTAGATCCTTTCTAACCTCTACTCATCTTCCCTAAAACCTCAAAACAGATATCTAGCCAGAATTTCAACAACCCGGAGAACTCAATAGCAATGCAGATGTTACTAGAAGCTCAAACTCAGCTGATACAACTGATGATCCATAACCAAGCAAGCCACCCCAATATGGAGTTAACCCAAGGAATGCAACAAGTGTTGGACACTCAATCACAGATAGTGAAGATGATGTCCCAAAACTTGGCCAATAGTAAAGACAATCAGCCTTGGATAACTAGAGATAACCATGAGATAGAAGAAGAAATGTTTTCAACACCCAAAGCCTGCAAATCTTGTGGAGAGATAGGACACTATTCCAAAGATTGTCCTGATGAGTGGCCCCATGGTGATACAAACAACTCAATTGAAGGATACTTCACTCAAGTTACTTGTTTTCTGTGTGAAGGGACAACACATGTTCCCACACAATGTCCACTTTACCCCATGGTACAACAAGTTGGACAACAAGCCAAAATGGAAATGCTTAGTGAAATCCAAGAGAACTTAGGAAAACCAGATGTGAAGGGAAAACACAAGCTGGATACTTTTCAGATGGACCATGTCAAGATAGATACTGGAGCCAAGACTACACCACATCCATATTCATCCAAACACTCCACCAAGAATTGCTATTCTTGTGAAGAAGATGGACATTTGTCTAGAAATTGTCCCAACAAGAAACCCAGACCTTCAACCAACATAGTTGAGTATACTGGGCAGCAGTATGAAGATATGATGGCCAATTTAACTCCACCAAGGAAGAAGAAGAAACTTCAGAAGAACCCCAATCCTGTCTATAGAGACATCAGCCAAGTGACTTGCTTCAAATGCAGAGATAAAGGACACTATGCAAATGGATGCCCTCAAAGGGAGAAGGAAGGAAACATGACTTTCTGAAAGAAGGAATCTTAGGCAAAGTTTCATGTTGAAAATAAATTTATTTTCCCTAGGAGTTCTTCCAGTGTAATAAACCACAATGAATGTCTGAGAAATGTGTTCCCATTATAATGAGATGATGTTGTGAAATCCTCTCAACTTGATCTTTTGATTGACCCAAAGAGTGACCCCTCAGTGTCAAAGGTAGTACAACATACCTATGTTGGTCTACACCTCTACCACAAAGGAAAGATCTACTCAAGCTAATCTAGAATCAATCTACACTCTAATCTAATGAAAATAGACTACCCACAAAAGTTTCTTTTAAGGGTGGTAGCCCACCCAGTTGTTTTGGAATCCAATTACCCAATCTTTCTTTCTAAACTTCCCAAATCTCGGGACGAGATTTCTTTTAAGGGTGGTAGTCTGTAACATCCCTGATTTTTGGAAAATGCAAAAATCACAAATATTTGAAACTTTTTGTTTTCATGTTTAGTAAGTCACCAAAAACCAAATGAGATGCAAGAAACAAAAGAAAACAATGCATGTTCTAATGTTTTGGAAATGAAAATCCAATATACCTCTATTCCATAAACCCCTAAAGTCATTTCAAAATAAATATTTCTACATAAATAAAATAATTCTTCTTAAGCAAACCCTTACACCAAACATGTTTTCAACCCAATTATGATCTTGAAAATATTTTTGATATATAAAAACTAGAGAATTGTTATCTCTAATATTTTTCTTCTTATCTCTAAAAAGGGTTTCACTATTATTGAAAACCCCAAAATAGATATAAGTTGGATCCTTGTTTTCCAAGTGCTATGTCAATCAACAAAATAATATAGTGCTATAGAAATAAATTGTTTATGAAAACAAGTAATATTACTTTGAAAATAGTTTATGGCAACATTACTCAATTATTTATAGCCCTTAATAAAGTTCTAGGCCTTAAAAGTATTTGAGGAGAATAAAATTTATTAATAATAACCTTTAGTTGTTATTCCAAGTTTTAAACATAAAGGTGTGAAAATAAAATGCATTGCTTGATAATAACATAAAAGAGGGTTTTGAAAACAATATTATGACTTGTGGTTTTATTCTAAAAATTATTGATCAACAATATTAATTAATTGATATGAACTAATTAAATAACATTAAGTTACTATTAGTAAATCCTTCATATTCTAAAATTATAAAATGAAAAAAATGATTTAAAATGGATTTACAAAAATAATATATGACATGTAAAATGTCTCTGAAATTTTATTTAGATAATAACATCAATTTATCAATTTCTAAATTTTAAAATGGCCTTAAAGTATAATTAGTGTTTTATTTATTTTTCAAAATATAAACTCTGAAAACAAGATGAAATTACTCACATAATTTTGTTTTTAACATTTATAATGTCACTAAAATTTAAATTTACCAATAACAATGTTTCATAAATTTTTAAATTAAAAATCACATTATGTGACTATTAAGGAATTATTCAAATTTCCAAAATTCAAAAATAAAATATGATGTTTTATTTCCAAAAATGGTACTGTTAAAAAGTATTTGAAATTTCAAGAATTTAGAATTTTTTTTCATGTCATTTGGATACTTAAAACAGAAGTTATTAAAGATTTAAATAAACAGAAATTAAAAGAAATTTTTTGATGACGTCATGATGACGTCATCATCTTCTTCCTCAGAAGGAAACCCCCGGCCGTTTCTTCCCGATTTTTCTCCCCTCGATTACGCGCCATTAAGGCCGTGTTTACTCTCCCTCTATGACTCTATAAAAAGCCCCCGAGCCCCTCGTCCTTCTGCCCCTTCCCGTTTTCCATTTCGTTGCCCGAGTACACCAAATTCGCTCGTCGGAGTTCGTCGCTTCCGCCGCCGCGATTCACAATTCCGGCAAGTACAGAAGACCATTGCCGCCCTCGTTTGGCCCCCTCGCTTTATCCCTTTCCAGTGCACCTCTGTGACCACTTGGGTGGATTTTTCGTGCAGCATTTTCGCCGCTTCGTGCTCGCCGGAGTTACACCACCTCGGGACGTCGCCGCGCCATCACTCGAGGCCGCCAGCGTGCAAACCGTGGGCACCATCAACTTCACCGCGTCGAGGCGAAGCTCACCGTGGTCTCCCCGAGCCCGGAGGCACACCGGAACGCGCCGCCGTCAACCTCCCGTGAGCAGCACCGCCGCCGTCGCCATTTTCCGGCGAGCCAATCTCCGGTAAGCCCCTCCCCTCTCCTCGGTCCGTTAGATCTAGGATCAACGCCTAGGATTAGATCCTAGACGAAGGGGTATGCCACCCTCAGATCTGGATCTAACGATCCAGATCAAATCACTTAAGCCCAGTCAGCACATCCCAGTCATCGCCTAGTCAGCAGATGCGCCCAATCAGATCCGGCCACGTGGCCAGCCCTTTATTCGAATTTTTCTCCCGGTAGAATATTTGGCAGTTTTACAGATTAGTCCCTGCAACTTAGATCTAACATAACTTTTGATCCATAAGCCCAAATTTAGCAATCTTGGACTTTTTGGAAAGCCCTTGACATCTAGAAACTTTTGGCACTGGCCAAATTCAAATTTGACAAAATTAAATTTATTCAAATTCAAATATGCTTGTTTGATGAAATTTGGCATAATTCAAATTCTACAAATCCAAAAATTGCAAATAAAATATATTTGGAAACCTTAGGATGTGTACTTTCATAACCTCTGTCCCAAAATAATTTTTGAACAAATTAAAATTCAATTTAGAATTAAGTTGTCTATTTGATTATTTTGACATAGATTAATTTCTATAAATAATTAGAAAATGTTTTCCTAGGAAAAGTTGATCCTTTTGGTAGCCTTGAACCAGAGACATCATTTCCCAACCATTTTGGACACCCTTGGACCATGGCCATGATTATTTTACCAAAAACCCAACATAGTGATACATCCATTTTCACCATGACTTAGGAATTGTTTTCAACTATTATTGTTTGATGTTATGTCTAAGTGGAGCCAAGCCAAGTCCTTAGAATGTGTCAATCACATATAGTACCAAATAGTGAAATTTAGTTTTCTACCTACTTCTCCACTCCCCAATTCTTGCTTCAAGATTTCACCAAGTCAGCAAAATGGAGATCAAGACTCAAGCAAGAAGAAAACTTCATTATCAACTTGGTGACAACATGAAGAGCTACAAGGAGGATCAATGAAGAAATTTTGAAGAAAAGGCTCCACCACTAGAAGCAACTCAAGGAAGTACAAGTGTGAAGAAATCCAGAAGAAAACATCTCCCTCTCTCTTTCTATCTTTCTTCTTATTTTTCTTTCCAAATTGACTTAGTGGTATATGTGCCCATCCCATACCCAAACCAATTAGTGAAGTGAAAGCCCAGAAGAATTTATCAAGACCAAGAGAAGCACCACACCAAGGAAGGAAACAACTTAGATGGCATGATGATGATCTTCAAGAAGGCAATCACATGAGGACTAGAAGCAAATCCATACAAGTTGAAGAATAACAAGTTATTTTTGTCCAACCATTGACCCAAATGGAAAACCCAAGACTTAGTAATATTTTCCCTTTGATGATGAAGTTAGTAGACCTACCCTAACCACAATGGAAAATACTAACATAATCACTTAAATATTTTTGAAGGTGAATATGACCAAGTGTTTGCAATGTATTACTTTGGTTGAAGAAGTAATATGTTTATTCTTAGTGAACTCTTGGAACTTCCTCGACAAGTATGGTTATAATAAAGTTAGATCACATCAAACTCAACCTAGTCCTTCCCAAGTAAACCATTGGAATTTCCTTAACAAGTATTGAACTCAAATCTTGACCTTGCCCTAGCCAACTTGGTCCAACTCCTTTGTTATGTTATTTGCTCTGTTTGCTTTCTCCACCTATGTGTTTGATTGCTAGGATGCTTGTTTATTTTGTTATTGTGTTTTCAATGAATAGATTGTACGGAGAGCAACGATCTTTTGTGAAGAGAGTGTGATATCTTCACCAATTACAACAAGGCAAGTAACACACCATCAACTACCCATTATTTTCTATATGCATTAGTTGATTTTGAGTAGTATGCATGATAGGAAATTTTACTAAGTTATACTATGCTATGCTATTATCCTAGTAGTGTGTAGCCATCCCTTTTACCTTGTTATTTTGATAGCCTTAGAATTTACTAGGTGCTATGCAATGTTACAAATTGTTTTACTAGATGTTGAGGAAAAATCCTAAGTATAACTAATGAATGAACCACCTGGGTGGAAGTGGTAAGATTGGGTTATGTTGAGTGTTTCCTCAGGGCCCTTATCTAAGGGTTATTCCACTTGAGGTTGTCACTTGCGGATGGCCACCCAGGAACAAAGAGATTACTATGTCCCTCTAAATCTAGTAGCTTCCAGTGCAGCCTTTTGACAATATGGGCTCTGTCTTGATCAATTAAGTTGTGAGGGTTCAGCCCAGGCTTGACAAGCAGATGTAGCAAAATTTTAGGTGGAACGGGTCTTGCCGGTGGGTTTGGACTTCTTCTTCTGAAAGATCTCGTCCCAATTCTCTCCTTTCCATGATGCACTCCGGGTGTATAGGATGTTTGGGCTAATTGAAGACAAAGGGTGAAAGTGCACAACCTCTGCAGAGTCAACAAACTAAGATCTTAGCCGTGTCCCCGGTTATGGACAATTATGAGCAGCTGGACAAGGATTGACGGAAGAATCTCATCATCAATTTTCAATAAGTAAAATTTTGACCAAGGGAACAATAGTAGTGGTGCTTGGATTTCAATCCAATGATGCCACCCTTTGAAAAGAAAAGTTTGTTTTACAAAAGTGATAGGAGAAAACTTGCTTTATGCAAACTTAGCCAAAACCCCACCAAGCCAAATATGCATGTAGATATAGTCTTGCCATTTATATCCACCATAGTGTTACTTGCCAATACATTAAATTGTATTGACTCCCTTGTGGCTGCATATTCCATATTGCAGATGTTTCTGAAGACGAGTGAGGATTTCGTTTAGGATCTCGAGACTATCGCCAACATGTTTTGCCTGTGGCACATGAAGAAGATGGGCTCAATGTTGTTCTATGTTTTCCGCTGCAATACTTTGTTTTCTGCTAGTCTTCTAAGACTATGCAAGTTGTAGTACTATTTTGTAAAGACTGGATCATGCGATGTAATAGAATTTGATGCATTTGCATGATATTTCATTTTGTACTGTGGTGCTAGCAATTGATCCAGGGACTAGCACAATAACACAGGTATTCCATCTTTATTAAAAGTTGGGATGCTACACAAACCCGGTACTCATTATGAAAAAGTCTAACAAATGGAGAATGTGTATCGGTCACGTCAGCTCGGGACCGATTTCCAAGAAGAACTAAAACAATGTAGCAGGCAGCAGGTTTCAGACGCGCTCTTTTCCTACCCAGGGTACCTAAGGGGACTGGAAGGTTTTTAATGAGGCGACTTGCTGACCCAAACTTTCTCGTATCAATAAAGAGATGGTTATCAAGTCTTATTTTATTATGATCTTTGCTTTGGTTAAAGGTAAATATTTGTCTATTTGCTATCAGTACATCAGTATCATCAAGTGTGTTGCATATATATATATATATATAGGTCTTGGGAGCTGATTGCTCGAATAGCACAGTTACAAACCCAAAGACCCGGCCTAGATGCCTATGAGTTATAAGGGCCGATTACTCGCAAACGAGTACGGCTGCAATCTTATAACCGGACAAAGGAGCCAAATTTTCTTGACTTTTCTTACTTAAGCTCGATGTGACTCGCACTAAAGTGGCATGATTTGCTCGCTTACGATTACAATCAGCCATGAAGCCCAATGGGACCTGCCTGATCTTGTTTTTGTATAGATGTAACAACATGGTATCCACGCGAAAGCCGGCTTATAGTACAAGATAGTCAAAAGGGTCATCTAAACCACAAGTTATGCAGAGTACAAGGCTAATAGCCGGAAACTCAACGTTTATCAAGCGTAACTTCATTATCTATGTGAAACGACTCTGGGTTTCGGCTTAGCAACAACAAGTTTGTTCTCTTCGAAAAGACCACACACCACAGACTCGGATATTCGGGCCTTGGGGACTGTGGGTTTCGAAACATAATCAAGTTGTTTTGTCGCTAAGCTCGAAAGACCCCAATGTCCGAGTCATGGGGACTTGGGGCCTTAAAGAAAAGTCCACCTGTGAAAACTCACGATACTCGGAAAACGAGTCTCACAAAAAGAAATGTAAAGAAAGATGGATATCAAGAATAAGTTCAAAAATAGACAAGTATCAAGTTCATCAAAAGGCCTAGAAAGGCACGAAGTATATCACGGAATTAAAGTACGATACCAGTATCAAGGGTGCACAGGCGCACCGTCAAAAGAATACTTATTTTGAATAAAAGCATCAGATGATTGAAGTATTATGATGGCTTTTGCCTATTCGGCTTCCTGAGTAGTGTCCACATCTTTGCCCTTGCCCTCCGGGTCTTGGTCCTGGGCTTGCTCTTTAGCTTTCCCGGCATCATCACCCGGATTCTTTGCGTCAGGACGGACAGGCGGAAGGACAGCTGGTGTAGAGGTGGTTGGCTCTGATCCTAACTCGGGCTCTCTCTTCGCAGTTTCTTCCCTCTTCCTGGCCGAGTCAGCAGCCCATTTCCCCAAAATATCAAAGGGCGGGGGCGCGTCCTCCTTCACGATTTTGCCTTCAGCATCGTACGCACTCATAATTGCGCTCAGATCCATACTATCGGCCAAAGTGGTTGCCGAGTGACGCACTGCGGATTGTATGGCCTTGAAGTCCTTGGGTACGAACTTGGAGCCATCAGCTTTGAACTCTGGAAACCCGGATATTACCTTTGTCGGATCAAGCTTGGGAAAATAAGCCTTAGCCAGAGTAAAGGCCCGGGTCATACCAATCCGGCATGCCGAGCGTTTCCAGATCTCGATCCATGCAGGCACGGTGGAGCAGGCTTGGATAAGATTTTCTTCACCCGGATATACCTCGGTAGGCCACTTCACGGCATCCAGTATAAACTTGGTGTCGGCAAAGAAAGTCCGGAGCACAGTCTTCAGCGTTTTAGCTTTGGCAACAACATCTTCTTCTGGGGCCGCAAGGTTGGCACCTGCAGTTGAAACAAAGGAAGGACGTATCAGTAATCCCGAGTATCATGTAATAAAGTAAAGGCATGAAGTCAGTCGGCAGCAAAAACTTACTAAGCAAGATGCGATAGGTATCGGTAACCTGGTCCGATAATTTCTTCAGTGCGGTTTGAGCAGTATTGCACTTCTTCTTGTATTTAGAAACATCCTTCTTCAAGGTTTCCACGTCAGCCTCAAGGTCTTCTCTCCGCTTTACCTCGGCAAGAAGAAGTTGTTCGGTCTTGAGCAAAATTTCATCAGACCGGGTCATCTGTGCCTGTAAAGAACAAGGAGCACAAGTATCAGTCGGGTATCATGGCAAGCCGAATATTGCATAAAGTACCAAGCACAACTTCAACAAAGTTATGCTCGGAACTTGGGGACTAAGTGTATACTACGAGATATCAAGTGTTGTTACCTGGCGCTCTGCGGCCATGCGCTCTAGAATATTGCTCTCTGAGGTCTTCATAGTGAGGAGAGTGCTCATCAGCTGGTCAAAAGTATCATTACCCGTGTTAGAGGATCTGGGGTCTCGGAAACTCGGAGAAGGAGTTTTCTTCTTAGCGGGAGACGGCATCCGGGTCATCCGAATGTCGGAGAATCTGGTGATCCTCCTCCCGCACCCAAAGTTGCAGCTTTTTCCTTCTCGCTTGCATGCGAGGCTATCGGATACTCGGCTTCTTGTCTGGCCGGGTTCATCGGTGACACTTGTCCTTCGTCGCCAGCTGCGGCTGTCGTATTATCAGTCGGGTTCCCCTTACCCGGGTCATCGGTCTCCATATCCTCTTGGTCGCTAATAATGACCGTGGCCCTATAGATAGTATGAGTGAGCAGTTAGTGTACAACCAGGAAAGGGTGATGAAAATGTGATAGAACGTCAGGAAAGGAACTTTACCCGGGATTCACCGCAAAGTCCGCAGGGAATTCGCTGCTGGACCCGGACGAAACTGAAAAGTATCAAGCGAGATCTCGTAAGGGAATGGTTCAGGAAGATTGTTTCGTCCGAGAAAGGATAAGGTAAATACCAGCGCGCCGAGCCGGAGACAATGGAATACTCGGGTTAAGAGCACCATCACCCGGGTAATTTCGAGTTGCTCTGTGCTTGGTCATGGGCGATTCCTTCAAATACGGCCAGTGGAATAATGTCAAGTTAGCTCATGTATATCATCAAAGGAATACGAATTGAATACAAGGAGGCGATATGAAACCTTGAAGACGACCCCTCGGGGTTTTCTCTTAGATCCGACTTTGATTGTCGGCTCCACTTCCTCCTCATCACTGGCGGATTCTACCTTGCCGTCAGTTTCTTCTTCTTCGTCCTTGTCCTCTTGCTCTGGAAGTTATCAAGGTCACAGTTGGAAAATGAAGAACGGGACACGACGAACTCAAAGGAACTAAGTGAAGTTCGGAACGTACCTTCATCCGAGTTAGCGCTATCCTCTTGCTCCTCTGGATTTTTGGAGTTAGGAGGAGTTTCAATCTTCCAGAAATCATCATCGACCTGAGATGAAGACATAAGAGCAAGGGTTATCAGCTGTATCAAGTGGAAAGAATAAAGGTGAAAACATGAGAACCGAGTTTTTACCACAGGGGCCGGGTTCTCGAGTGTGAAGGGCTCTAATCCGGTTATATTCCGGATTACCTCCAGCTTCTCTGTCAGAAAGCTCTTGATAGTTTTATTGGTGTCGCCGGGTGCAAAGCTGTTGGTGGAGTACCAGAGCGAGTCCGTGGTGTGCCCCGAATACTCACACATTAATTTTGTGCGGATGGAGTTGGGCTGGATTCGGAAATTGACCCAAGTTTTCACCAGGTTAAGCCCGATGAGACCTTGGGCCGAAAGAATGGAGTTGGCCAATAAAGGCAGGATTGCTTCCCTGTCCGAGTCAGGGGCGAAGGCGTTGAAGGTCTCGGAGATATCGAGTAGGCCTTCCGAGTAACCCGGCAATTTCTTTTCGCCGGGTGGGGAAGTGTCCCGGCAATAAAAGCATGAAAGCTGCCAATGTTTGACGTGGGAGTTGAGGGTAAGAGGTGGCATTAGAGAGTTCTTGCGGCGCTGGATAGAAACCCCGCCGCAAGCGAGAAGTGCCCCGTCACCGCTTTCGCGGCACGGTTTGCATTGGAAAAGCTCGACGAAAAGAGCCAAACTTGGCGGAGTGCACAAGTATGACTCGGAAAGGACGATGAAGTGGGAGATATTTAACACAGAGTTAGGCCCTATGTCAAATATACGAAGGCCATAGTGGCTCAAAATGTCACGAAAGAAAGGGTGACCCGGAGGACGGAAGCCCCGGGTCACGTGCTCCACAAAACATATTACCTCATCCTTTGCCGGTGTAGGCTGGGTCTCGTTACCCGGCACCCTCCACTGGATATCCTCTTGGGGGGGAAGAACCCCTAGCTCGACCAGTTCTTCTAACTTGGCCTTGGTGACCGTAGATCGCGCCCAGTTGGCGGATATGGAGTTGGTGGTCTTGGCCTTGGTCGGCTGCTTTCCCTGTTTCTTGGGAGCCATGGGTTTGACCTGCAAAGCACAAGGTAGAAGAGTGTGAGGAATAAGACTCGGAAACCGTGAGCTGGCCGAGTATCGGCGAGTGATATCGAGACAACATGGAAGTTGCATACTATCCGGGTATCAATCTGCAGAGTAAGGTTCAAACTATCCGGGTATCAAGCATCATAATAAAAGTTATGGAGGCCTATGCATTGAAAGAGCCTTTGAGGGCGATGGATGGTTGCACAGGTACCTATTGCGAATAAACAGAACCGGAAAAGGGAGGATTTTCCGGGTGACAGAGACAAGGGCGGAAAATTTGGGCGGCCCGAGCCCAGATTGGAGACTCCGTTTCTAGATTTGTGGTAAAATTAACGATTATGGGCGGTAGGAAAGCGAAATAAAGTCTATATCCAATTCATTGGATGAGCTAGAATGAATACGAGCAACCTAATTCGGCGTGACCGGGAAAAGGACCGGCGAGTTAACTTAGATCTAATCTGAAGAAAATCAAGAAATCGCGGAGGCCAGTTAATGGATGAGAGAGGCTTACTGGAGGGGATTGCAGTGAAGCTCGACGGAGGCAAATGGCACAAGCCTGGTGCCCCTTTGCGATTCCCGGCGGGCAGGTCGGGGGTCCGGCGGCGGATCTGGGCGGTGGTGCAGAGCGCACCGTGGCGGAGCGTAGCCGGCGGCAGATAGGCTCCGGTGATGCGCGCGAGGTTTCCGTAGTGGCGCTCTGTGAGCTAGAGCACTGAGGAAGAAAGGAAGAGGAATGGGGGGAAATGAGCTGTTGGGGTTAGGGTTACCCCTAAGAGCCAATTTATAATAGCGTGAGTGGATAAGCCCAGTTCAACGGGTGGGAGCCGGAAGTTACGGAGTAATGGCTATTAGTTTAAGTTTTGCGAGATACGCTCTAAATATTGGGCGAGGTATCCGGACAGAAATAGGAAGGAGATATTCTTCATAATATCAAGATCAATTATCGAGTAAAGTACAGGATCTTGACATTTTTATCAGGGCTTAGACCCGAAAAGCTAAGCCAAGTGTTTGGAGAGAAGCCGGGTTACTATATGGCCACCATGGAGTTGGGCCTAGCTATTTATCAAAGCGCTTTAACCCGGCCTCCATACACTTGTGCGTTTGATAATTTTGCAGGGAATAGCAAGCGCTTCAAGGAAGAATCCGTGAAGCCCAAGCTATTCTGGGGACTACTGATGGAGGGATAATAACCCGGTAGGCCAACTCCAAGGTGTAACCCGGCCCAAAGGACGCTGCGCAGGATCCGGCTAAGGATAAAGAAACTTCAGGAAGGCCCACATTTGTAGGCCCTATAACCCGGTTTGTGGGTTACAATAAGGAAAGTTAGGGTTTGTATGCGGTGTCCGGGTAGGATTCCGGGTGCGCCTTGGAGGACAAGCCAGGGGGTACGGGTGCTTTATAAACCGACCCCTAGGTTTAGTTGAGAGAGATCCAAGTCCTAGCAATATCACCTGATATCGAATATCCAGTGTAATACGAGAGTTGAGTTATTATATTGAGATCGGAGACTCAGCGACTTGATTACTGGCTACCAGATCGAGTATCATCATGTTTTCCTCTGAGCTAAACCCTCTCCCAAACGCCTGTGTCGTCTTGCCCCAAGATAAGTTACCCCCGATAACGTCTGCCGTGATTATCCCACGACAGCGTGGACGCCTCCGGGCTTGATGGCGCCGATCCTTGGGCGTGGTGGTACTGCACGTTGAGGCGCAGCTTCTGGACACGGTCGCTGGCCTTGGAGTATAGCAGATGGGAGGGGACGTCGACGGCGGCCACCCTCGGGGCCCTAGAGCGCGCGGTTTGGCATGGAGATGTTGCAGCGAGGAGGGAGAGATGGGTGGCGGCGCTGTGGGAGAAAAAAGAGAGGGGAAATAGGGCTACCGTCCGGACATGGATATAGGAGGAGAGGGGGCCAGGGAGGCCGTCCATCACATCCACTGCGAATGTGGCCAACGATGGCTGCGTTCGTACAGTGATGACGATAGCAGGAAGAAGACGACAACCCCCTCTCCTGGGTTGGTTGCTGTGGGCTTTGGGTAGTGGGCTGAGGGAAAAAAAAGGAATGGGCTGGCTGCCTCTCTCCTTTCTTTTGATTTTTCCTTTTCCCCCCCTTTTTTTAAGAGATAAAAGTGAGAGAGAGATATAAATAGGGTTTGGGGGGGGGGGTCTTTTATTTGATGAATTTTTTTTTATTAATTGCAAAACATCAATTCAAAGCCATTTAACATTAACTTCAAAATTTGGAATATTAATTTGATTTTTAATTGGTTAGTTGAATTCCAAATAAGGTTTGAGGGTTTTTATTTTATAAATAAATCTTATTAATTGGCAAACAGCAATTTCAAAGCAATTGTGAACATTAAGTCCAAATTTTTGAAATATTACTTTGAGTTTTAAATTGCTATTTGCATTTCCATTGTATTTCATAAAGATTGATTTTTAAACAATTTATTCAATAAACCCAAACAATTATGAAATCTTATTGAACTTAATTGTTTGCAAGAATTTAGTGTTTAAGCCACAATTGGAAACATGCCCATTTTGATTGATTTTGAAATGAATTTGAATTTGCCATTTAGGGTGTTGATTAAAGGGAGTTTTTATTTAACAAGCAATTTAAATAAATTCAACTTCAAAACTATTGGAAACAATTGAGTTGTTTTAGTTTGCAATTTTTAAATTGGAAATTTTGAACAATGTTTGAAAGTTTAATTTGGTTTGAGTTTCCCAGTTGTTTTGAAAACATGGTGTAATGCATATGATGCATGTGATGCAAAAAAAGAAAAAGGAAAGCAACCAATTTCTACTAAGGGGGAACACCCCAGGTGTTACAGGATCAATCCCATCCAAGCATTTTCATCCATGGACGCGAGTAATGTTCAAAATCTTTGGATCTTGGTGCCCTAACCCTACCTCTCCATGGATGTGTGTTTTTCTTGTCAATGCTTGGTAGTGGATGATCCCTAGGCTATCTTATGCATGCTAGAGACAATAGGTTAGCTTCTCCGATCTAGTTTTTGAATCTAGGCAAGGATCAAACCAGTGATGGAATCGTGCACCCGGAATATCCAATTCAGCATTGAACCAGAATATCTGGTTGAGTTTTGTCCCAAATACTATCAGTATTGTTTTGCTCCTATCTAGAATTGGTACTTGATCGTTGTGTGGATGCTTACCTATTGTTTCTACGGTGTGATTCCCTTATTGATGACTTGTGTGCACTTACCTCTATTGCTTCCTTCTATGTTAGGCTTCACAGGTAGTTCTCACGCTGAGAAGTTGGGCCCTCGCAAGCGTCCTTCGTACAAGGAAACTAGTGATGAGGACCCTAGTGACCCTTGTCCTCCAAGGAAAGTTGTATATCCACCTTAATGCACAACACATTGCGCTGAAACCAGGAAAGCTTCCTGACATTGCACATAGTGGTGGAAGAGTTAGTCATGCGATCACTAGAAGGGGTCACACCTCCCATAGAGGAACCATCCTCATGAGGAGGAGCAGGAGCAGCAGGTACAACCTTCTTCCTCTTGACATACAACTTCTTGAAGGCATGGTCTTGCAAAGGCAGCTCATTGAAGTTCCTGTGCATGGTATCCTTGATCAACATCATAATATAAGGTCCATATGGGATGGTGTTCCCACCAATCATAGCATTGCGAAGCTCATAGAAGATAATATCCATAACATCCACAGTGTAGGAAGCATTAGGGTCCTCATCCTCCATACACTGCTTTGCCAGAATCAGAAGGTTGCAAAGCGGACTAGTGAGAGCATCATTATTACCTCCAGTGGGAACCAAGAAGGACCGAAAGAGGCGCACGAGCTTATCATAGAATGGGAGAAGCCCTTCCAGCTTGACAACAGTGTATCGAGGAGCATACATCTCAACCATAGTCCTCTCTCGCTGGGGTCACCACATCATGCATAAGGTGACCAAGTGGAGGATGAGAGTGGTGCTTGTAACCAAGCAAATGGCCTAGCCTATGAAATGGAGCCTCACAAGGAGTGGACTGGGTCATCCACTTCAAACTGTACGGGACACTAGAGTCAAAAGCCAAAGTGTTCATGAAGTGAACCATGACATCGGTGTTGTAGGGGCAACGAGTCTCCAAGAGCTTTACAATACCAAACCTCTCAATGATACTAGCAGCATCAGCAAATTCCTCCTTATCCTTGATGAACTCGAACCTGGTGGGATGCATCTGATGGATTGGGAACTTGTAATCAGAATAGATGTCAGCAAAGATGTAGGAGTGCTCCTTGCACTAGAACCGAGCATCCCCAACCTCCATATATCTGGGAGTATTGTACCAATCCCTCTAACAAATCTGCATAAATTCCTGAGTGGTCACATCATACTTGTAATTCTTCCTGACTTCGCTGCCCTTTTTCTTCCTTGAGGATGGCTTATTGGCTACAGACTTGGCCTTCCCCTTGGCAACACAAGGAGCAGTACCAGGCCTACCGCAGGGACACTGTGAAAGTGCATTTCGTTTTCCCGGTGTTTTGTGTGTTAGTTACCAATACTAAGTACATTATTTATCGAGGTGTTTAGTGTGCAGGTGTTATCTTTAACATCAGCATCAATCACCGAAAAGATCGGTGAAGATTGGGCTAAGAGATTTGGGTCAGTGAGGAGCCGTATTATTCTAACCGGATTATTCTGGGAAACCAGATATTCCGGTTAGGATGATTTATGTCCAGTTCGGGGCAGAGAAGAGCCGGAATATTGGTACCGGATTATTCATAGCGTACCGGATATTCCGGTTGCGGAAGTTTCTGCTCAAAATCGGCTAAGGACTGAAGTTGGAACTCACAGAAGCCAACCGAATTATTTGAACCAGATTATTTCGTGGCAATCGGAATATCCGGTTCAGGTTCCTGCGAGGGACAGAAGACAGCCGGATTATTGCTACCAGATTATTCCGGGTCAATCGGAATATCCGGTTGAAGTCAACGGTTTCGAAGCAGATATGAAAAAAAATACCCCGACCGAATATTCCGGTCCAAACTTGGACCGGATATTCCGACACCTGTTTTTTAGCCAAACAACTAGATTTGAGGAGGGGTATAAATACCCCTCCTCTTCCTCCTTGAGCTCTAGTTCCTCCATTAGCATTCAATAGCATTTATTGAGCTCACCAAAATCGCCATAACTCCCAATCCCTCCCACCAAACTTGTTGATCTTTGGAGGATTGAAGGAGAAGACCCCGATCTACATCTTCACCGATCCGTTCTTCATTTCCCCCTCATTAGCTTGAGGGATCTACCCTAGGGTTTCCTCTTGTGGAGAACCTAGGAATCTTTCTACTCTTGGTGATTCGAGATTGTTGGGAGCCAACAATTTGGTTGTGGGTGTGTGCCCCAAGTTGTTTGTAAAAGATTAGATTCCCACCTCAAAGGGGATTAATAGTGGAAGGTGGACTAGGCCTTTGTGGCGGGGTTCATCGGAGAATAGGTGAGGTCTTTGTGGCGTTGAGTAGGCCTTCGTGGTGAGCTCACACCCCTCCAACGAGATGTACTCCCTTAACAAGGAGGAACTCGGGATTACATCGTGTCTCCGCGTGCTTCATATCGGTTACCTCGTTCCCTTCCTCCTTTACTTGTACTTGCATTGTGTTTGTTGTTATCCTTGTCATATAGGTAAATTCACCATAGTTGCATTATCTAGAGAATTTACCTTTATGTCAAGCCTAAACTCGAAGAAAAATTAAAATTCGTCGTAGCACATATTTACCCCCCCTCTAGGAGCCGATACATTACTTTCAATTGGTATCAGAGCCTCGACTCTTTTATCGGGCTTAACCGCCTAAGAGTTAAGTATGGTCGATGATACGGAGACCACCGGTTCCGCGGTGCAAGTCTCTATGGATGATCTCAATGAGTTGAAATATTCATTGACCTCATCCATGGAGAACAAAATCGATGAATTGCGACAACTCGTGTTGCAATCATGAAAGCCAAGGAACAGGAAGTCTCTACTTCACCTCCTCCGGACAAAGTTCCGGATGGCGCCGAGAAAGGGGATAATGGAGACCCATCTAAAAGTGCTTCCGCTAACAACTCCACCGATAAGGGTACGGAAGGAGATGGAGAATATCACTCCGTCAAAGGACATTATTCTCCTGATCCTCCCGTCCCACATCCTCATATAATCCCTAGGGGAGATCCACCTAAAATTGATGCCTTTTCTTTTCGTGAATGGAAATGTTACATGGAAACTCACTTGAACTCTTCTTGTATAGAACTTTGGAGGGTCACTCGTGATGTATACAATCCTCATGACCCCAAGAACTTGACAAGAAGAGAAGCCGTAGATTGTCAACTCAACTACACCGTCTTGTCAATTCTTCAACAAGCCGTGGGTCCTAACCACATGCCTCATCTTCAACAATATTCCACCGGCAGTGAAACATGGGACGCTCTCGTTTTCATGTTTGTGGACAATGAAAGCATGAAAAGTAATAGGTATGATGCCTTGAGCAATGAGGCCTAAGGGTTCTATATGCATGATGGAGAGAGCCATGAAGACATGTACCGAAGGCTCAAGTCTCTTGCCACCGCATTCTCCAATGTTGGTGCCAAGTACATTGATGATGCTTGGATCAAGAGGAAGTACATGATTGCTCTCATGCCATTTGAGCCTGCGGATTTGAAGAGCATTCAAGGAAGACATGACTTTGCTTCCTTGACCTCGACCCAAGTTATGCAAGGGATGTGCTCCTATAAAGTGCAAACCAAGAATGCTCTTGACAACCATACTAGGGCCATAGGAATGCACAAAGGGGCATCGGTTTCCTTGAAGGCCAAGGTTGTGTCAAGGGAGGTTGAGTATGAAGAAGAGTGCCATGAGGAGTTGGGTCCATTGAAGGATCAAGAATATGATCCCGTGCTCAAAGATGTCATTGCTCTCACCCTGCAAAAGTTTTGGAGGAATCCTCCAAGGCCAAGGCATATGTTGAGGAGAAGACCAAATCTCGCTATGGAAATGATGGGACTCAACGAGTGAGGTCTTGCTTCAATTGTCAAGATAAGCAACATTTCATTGCGGAGTGTCCCTATGAAAATAGAGAACTCCATGGTGGCAAGCTCATTCGCAAGGACAAGTCCAAGGTTGATTACAAGAAACCTCACTTCAAGAAGAAACCATTCAACAAGAAGTCCCCCACCAAGTTTGTGCTTGTGACTCAAGAGGAGTATGATTTCAGAAGTGATGATGAAGAAGAAACTAGAAGTGAAATGGCCGATCTTGCTATTGCTTCTACCCCATTGTCTTCATCTCTCTTTGAATCCCCCAATGAGAATCATCCTCACCCAAATGCCAAGTGCTTCATGGCTAAGGCCTCGGAGGTATCACCTTCTCCCAACTCTAAGACCCCAAGTGAAATAGAAAATCATGCTAGTCTTAGAGTATAAGATGAAATTCTCTCTCTGGCACATTTTATGTCTAACATACAAGGGGAGACAATAAGTACTTTGATCGTCTCATGAGCCAATTGGGAGAGGCCCATGAAGCTCTTGAGAAGAAAGGTGAGATTGAAACAAGGGATGCGGATGAGATAGCATCCCTCTCTATGACTCTTGAGGAAGAGCATGATGGTAGAGTTTCTCTTGAGGAGGAACTAGAATCTATTTAAGTGTCACATAATGAACCTGTTTCTAATATCACTAAAGAACGTGACCTTGCAATTTCTAAATACAAAAAGGCTAAAAAAGGATAAGGTTGAGTTTGGTGTTGGTCATGGTAAACTAACCGTGGAGTTTGAAAAGCTAACCAACGGCTCGCAAGGCCTTGGAGAGTCAACATTCTTCCTTCAAAGAGTTGCATGAACAACTTCAAACTCAACTTAATCAACTTAACAACCCTAGCATCTCTACTTCTTCTTGTGATCATGCAAATATTATTGAGTGAAATGCTAGGTTTAAGGAAGAGCTAGCAAGGCTCAAGGGCAAAGGCCCTCAAGTTGAGAAGGTTGTGGTCTCTATCACACAAGTGGTTGCCCCTAGCCCTCATGTGGTTGTTGCTAGACCACAAATGAGTGCTCCAAGGCAACAAGTGGGAAAGCAAAGTCTTGGCTATGTTGCCAAGAAGAAGAACAAGAAGAAGAGCAAGAAGAAGGCCAACAATGGTGCATCGGGTGGTTTTGTCATTAGGGACAACACTACTCGTAGCACTCCCGCACAAGCTAACAATGTTGCTTCAAGTAGTTGTGTCATGAGGGACAACACTACTCGTAGCATTTCCGCGGGAACTAACAATCCACGCCATTTCTTATATGTTGATTATTATGGTGTTGTGCAAGATAAAATATGTTGCCCCTATTTAGGGTTACATTGACTATACCATTTGGGTTCCAAAGACCCTTGTTGCTAACATGAAGGGACCCTCCTCTGGTCCTAACTCTAGTCAATGATCTCTTGCAGGACTATGCTTCGGGTGGGTGTAAATGGATAATTGATAGTGGATGCACTAGTCATATGGACGGAAGCAAAGAACTTGTGACGGAGTTGCGCCCAAATGATATTGATGCAACCGTCACCTATGGAGACAAGTCCAAGTCTAAGGTATCGGGTTTTGGAAAGGTTGTGATTGCTCCTGATATCACTATCGTGGACGTCATGCTTGTTGAATCCCTTGGTTACAATTTACTTTCAGTTCGTTCATTAGGGAAGATGGGTTTCTCCGTCTTCTTTGATCCTGATATTGTGGTACTTTTGAGGAGCAAGACTCTTGACGTCGCATACGTGGGACATGTTGAAAATGAGTTTTTTGTGGTGGACTTCTCGAAGTATACCAACTCTCAATCAATGTGTCTTTTTGGAAAGGCGGACCTGGGGTGGTTGTGGCATCGCCGCTTATCCCATGTCAACATGAGAACTTTGCAAAGTCTTCACAAAGGTGGCTTTATCCTCGAACTAAAAGAAAATGTTTCATTTTCCAAAGATCGCGTTTGTAGGTCGTGTGTTGAAGGAAAGATGCATGATGCCGCCCACAAGGCCAAGACTATTATCTCATCAAATAGGATCTTGGAGCTTTTCCATGTTGATCTCTTTGGTGCCGTGCCCGAGGCAAGTCTTGGAGGCAAGAAGTATTGCTTGGTGATTGTTGATGACTACTCAAGATACACATGGGTCTATTTCTTTAAGTGCAAGAGTGAGACCGAACAAACTATCATCGACTTCACCAACCAAGTGCAACGCCAATATAGTGTCCAAATCATGGCCATTAGGAGTGATAATGGCTCCGACTTCAAGAACTACACTTTGAATGAATTCCTTAGTGATGAGGGTATTCGTCATCAATATTCCGCCACCTACACCCCTCAACAAAATGGTGTAGCCGAGCGTAAGAATAGAACTCTATTGGACATGGCAAGGAAAATGTTGGCGGAGTACTCTTCTCCCCAATATCTTTGGGCGGAGACTATTTCTACCGCATGCCACTCCTCCAACCACCTCTACATCCGCAAGGTCTTGGGCAAGACTCCATATGAGATCCTCACCGGCAACAAGCCCAACGTCTCCTACTTCCGTGTATTCGGTTGTAAGTGCTTCTATCTGATCAAGGGTGTTAGGTTGTCTAAATTTCAATCCAAAACGATTGAGGGTATATTTGTTGATTACGGTGCCGAATCCCACACTTATAGAGTCTTTGATAAAGCCTCACGTATTGTCATAGAATCTTGTAGTGTGGTTTTCAAGGAAAATGATGGCTCCCAAGTGGCGCAGTTTCATGTTTCTAATGTAGATGTTGAAAATCCTCAAGAAGCCATAGGAAGGATTTGTGTGGGACTTTTTCGACCCATTGAGGGACACCTTATGGCGAGTCGAGAAGGACTATGCTCTATTCAAGTGGAGCCCTCCTCTACAATAGAAGAACAAGCCAAGGAGCCAAGTGATGCACCTATCCAAGAACATGTTGAAGACCCTCCTCTTATTGATCAAGTTACTACGCAAGATGCAACCACTCCTATCATTCATGCTAGTAAAGGTCAAGGCCAAGATCAACCATCCTCATCCTCCTCTCCTCAAGTTGAAGCTCGTGTTGAAGAAGTTGTGGTTGATGATGATGATGATCAAGGCCAAGTTGGTCAAGACGGGGACCCAAATTATCAAGATGATCAAGTGATTCCTCCTGGGAATAATGGGGAGATCAAAGCCTATCGTGCTAGAAGGATAAGAAGAGCTTTGAAGCAAATTGATGCTTGATGGCCCACAAGTATAGGGGATCGCAACTGTCTTCGAGGGAAGTAAAAACCAAATTTATTGATTCGACACAAGGGGAGCGAAAGAATATTTGTGAGCCTTAACAAGTGAGTTTTCAATTCACCTGCAGCTGAAAGTACTTTTGTTCGTAGTGGTTTATCAGTAGTAACAGTTTTATAGCAGCAGCAGTAGTGAAATAATAGCAGCAGTGGAATGAAAACAGCAGCAGTGTTGTTTGAAGTAAACAACGAGATTAAATATTGTAGGCATAGGGATAGATGAACGGGCGTTGCATGGATAAAATAGTTCATATAATAATCAAGACATGGGCATTGCAGATAAATAAGATAAAGCATCGAAGCACTAAGTAACCATAGGCATGTGTTCCGTAAATAGTCATATATGCTCGCAATGAGAACTTGCAGAACATCTTTTGTCCTACCAGCCCGTTTTCAGCGGGGCCTCAAGGGAACTACTGGTAATTAAGGTGTTCCTTTTAATAGAACACCGGAGCAAAGCATTAAAACTCCGTGAACACATGTGATCCTCACATCACAGCCATCCACTCCGGTTGTCCCAATTTATGTCACTTTGGGGCCTCGGGTTCCGGACAACAATATGTGTAAACAACTTGCAGGTATGATCAAGAAACAATAATTATCATCGTGATTCAATAACATGTTCAGATCTGAGATCATGGCACTCGGGCCCAAAGTGGCAAGCATTAAGCATAACAAGTTGCAACAATGTCAATAACACTAATAGAGGATACTAGGCACTATGCCCTAACAATCACGACATTATTACATGAACGATCTCATCCAATCCCTACTATCCCCTTCAGCCTACAGCGGGGGAATTACTCACACATGGATGGGGGAAACATGGATGGTCGATGGAGAGGGGTTGGTGATGACGATGGCGATGATCTCCTCCAATTCCCCGTCCCGGAAGGGTGCCAGAATAGGAACTTCTAATCCCCGAATCGAGTTCCGAGGTGGCGGCAGAGCTACGGACTTCTTTCTGGAAAACTATCGACCCCCCCCGTGTTTGAGGGTTGAAGGCTATTTGTAGTCGAAAGGGGAGACCGAGAGGGTGTGGGAGTGGCCCACACCATCTGCTGGCGCGGCCTAGGGAGGGGGCGCGCCACGGGGTGGTTCGGCCACCTCCTGGCCCCTCTCCGGGTCTCCTTGTGGCTCCCGGGGTCTTGTGGTGTTTTAGGGCCAATGGGGTCTTTTCTGGGAAATTTCCCGAAAGTTGATTTTTCTGCACAAAAACGAGACACCAAAGTAATTCTGCTAAAAACAGCGTTAGTCTGTGTTAGTTGCATTCAAAACTCACAAGTTTAGAGGCAAACAATAGGAAAAGTGTTCGAAAAAGGAGATACGTTTTCGACGTATCAACTCCCCCAAGCTTAGCTTAATGCTTGTCCTCAAGCAATTCAGTGACAACTGAGTGCGATAAAGGACGTTTACAAACACATTTGTTTCATATGATGTAAATATACTCACTATATGATCAAATACTTAATTGTGCTCATGATAAGATACATGCAAGATACTGTCACTTAATATCTATGCAAACCATGAGGAGATAACAACATATTAATAATAAACAACATGAAGCATAACTATTTGCAAGATTGTAGTATTCATAAAAGGATCTAATAAAGTGGTATCTCGCTTGCCCTTAAGTGTGGGGAAAAACATAAATGCCAGGGCACCTCTGAAGTTCAAGAGCAGACTAGAAGTAAAGATATCAAAGATACAAGTGTCAAGATTATACCACAATCAACCGTGCTTTGGGACAAACACATCACACTAAGAATGACCACTTTGCTCTCAAGAAAGTGCTCAAAGAATATGATGGAGACTCAACATAAAAGTAAAAGAAAGACCCTTCGCAGAGGGAACCAGAGATCAACTCATGTGCTAGAGCTTTTTATTTATTAAACAGAGGTATTGAAAACATTTTGAGAGAGGTGTATGCTTATGTCAACGAATGGTAAACAGACAATACAGTACGTCACAAGCCAACTGGATTCACAAGAGAGGCTCCCATGTGAAGGATGCATCTAGGTAGAAGGTCATCCCTCTTTCTCTTTTGTTTACATAATTATGCTCTCACTGATAAATCAGGGGCAAAAAGAGTGAATAGAATTTGTGTGTATTAATGTGGGGCTGGGCACCCCGCTGCCAGCTCTTCTATCGTTTGGATAAGCGGATGAAGCCACTAGTCCAGGGTGTGAAATCCAATCAACAAGTGAGATAAAGATTCTCTATTTACGTCCTCGTGAGCTAAAACAGGGGCACAAAGGTAGCACATGAGCAATTTACTTGGAGTGGCGGTTAAATACCACATATAGGTAGGTATGGTGGACACATTTTGCAAACTTTGGTTTTTGGGAGTTGGATGCACGAGTGGAGCTCATACTCAGTACAGGTGAAGGCTAGCAAAAGACAGGGAGCGACAATCAGGAGAGCAACAACTATCATAATCATGTTTGCGACAAAGTAAAGTTAACTAAGGCACAAAATTGATACTAGAACTCTGAGGAAAAATAAATCATCGAGGCTTATTGACTTTTTGTTTTCAGTCTTAGCACGCGTGAGCATGTGCCAAGTCGATTCAAATGAAACAGTCAGAGAAGGCTACCACAATATCATGTCCTTCTACGAATGAAAAAATGCGAAAAAATATTTATATGACATGTCATTTACCATTAATAAATTGGAACAAAACATGAGAGAGCACAAACTATTACGCAGCCATTAAGTCACATATATCTTATACGAACAAACTAAGCATGCCCACATAGATGGATATATGTACAAAAATGAAAGCAAATAGAGTTCATACCAGCCTCTCACCACAACTTGAATTGTCGTAGATCATCATTATTGCTCTTCACTTGTGGCTCGAATAATATATAATGAAAACCAAGCTCCAATGGAGTCACGGACGACTGTTGAACTCTGCAGCAAACTTTACAAAACCAAAGAAGAACAACAAATATTTTTGGGTTTTTCAATTAAAGCACGAACAGAAAGAGAACAAAACAAAATATTTTTGGATTTTTGAATATTAAACTGCAACTTAAAGGATAAAGAAAACCAAATAAAGAAACAAATAGAGAGAAACAACAGAAATATTTTTGGCATTTTTTTGTTTTGGAAAACAAGAACAGAACAATAAAAACAAAAGAAACGAAAACAAACGAAAGAAACAAAGAGAAACGAAAACAAGCAAAAAAAAGAAAACATGGATATAGAAAGAACCGACCGAACATGATATATAAATGAGTGTGATGTCGGTATACCTCCTCCCAAGCTTAGGCTTTTGGCCGAAGTGGAGATCAATCACCAAGGGAACCATGAGGCGGCGCCCCCATAGTATGATGAGGAGGAACCCTCCTCCTGATATGTGCTCGAGGATGCGCCGGTGTACTGCGTGTTGTGGTCCTCGAGAGGTGCGTCTCGTCTCTCCTACTGCCGGTAAAACTCCATGGTGCTCAGGTGCTCGTCTACCTGCTCCTTGGAGAGCGACCATGGTGACCTGTCAATCTTAAACAAAATAGGATGCGACAAAGTAACTTTTCGCTCCTCTCCATCCATATATAAAACTCTATACACTAAACGTTCATTAGTAGAGTTAGCAGTGAAAAATTGATGGGACTTCATGGCAGCAAGGTTAAGCCTACATGGAGAAATTATTTCATCATTGGGGTTAATGGAAACATTTAAAGCAGCTGCTACACGTGTAGCAATAATACCCCCCAAAAATAGGCCCAGAAGCAGCAAGGCGGTGTGCAACAAGTGCACCAAGGTTATACTTCGTGCTATGGTTCAGTGCAGCATCAATAAAAGCAAGGTGGTAACTAGAAATGTTGCTAGTGTTCTCCCTACCAAGGATACTAGTAGCAAGATAATAAGTAAAGTATCTAAGAGCATGAAGTTGAATGTTCCTTATCTTCCCACACTGGGATGATCGGCCGTCATCGTTGGTGATCTCTCGGTAGAGCCCCTAGAGGTATGCTAGTCTATCTTGAATCCTGCTCGCTGTCCTGGTGGCGTTGATACCTATAATAGTACAAAAATCCACCAAGGACAAAGAAATAGGACTACTATATAACTTGAATGCAACAGTTGGACCAAATTGAGTGTTCTGAAATTTAAAGCTCTTAACAAAAGCTTTTGTGAGAGTGGCATAGTGAGGGCTTTCATCCTCCATAAAGTCGGTGTGACCAACTCTTTCAATAAGCATACGAAAGTCATCTAATAAACTTGCACTTCTTAAAAATGTACTGCAAGGAAAGCTAGATGGGTTAACGATACCATCATCTCCTTCATCGTCAATAGTCGTTGCAATAACGTCTTCATTATACGATGGCCTCGCTGAAGTGGATGAGCGTGAGGGCCTTATCCTTCTAGGAGCATCACTCATAAATATCTCTCCAAAATTATAACTATCCATCTATGATTTTTTTCAACAATCATCATAAAAATTAATTTCAAGCAACTATAAGGTGGAAACTACCATAGGGACTTATATGAGAGCTAAACATACATCAAAAACACATTATTTGTACTCAAATCAAGCATGCAAACTCACATAAGATGTCACCTACAGTACCAAAATACTCAAGAAATACTTCACTAAACAAAATTCTACTTGGATCATTGGAGGAGTCACATACCGGAGATCAAACACACCAAATATCAGCACAAATGATGGGATGAAGAAGGAGATCGAAAATCCAGAGGAAGAACAACAAGAACACGGGTTCCAGGAAATATTTCCAGTTTGGGAGGTGAGAGAGAAGACTTGGGCAGTGGAGAGAGTAAGTGGAGGGCCAGGGGGCCCACACCATGTGCTGGCACCACCAGGGGGCTGGCCGCGCCACCCTGTGGTGTGCCTGACTGGTGGGCCCCCTGGGGCCTCCCAGGTGTCTTTCTGCCTCATTTTTGACGTAAAAATTTATTATAATTTTTCTGGAATTTTTCGAGAAACTTTATTTTTGAGGTATTTCCAGAATTTTAATAATTAATAAAAACCAGGAAAACGAAAGTGAAAAGGTGGAAAACAAAACCAAAACAAGCACTACAGAGGTTCTATGACACATTAATGAAAGAATATCCAAAGAAAACAAAGGTGGTAGTGGTGAAAACAAAACTATGGGTGGTGAAAACATGCATAACCTCAGTAATCAGGGTGAAAACAACAGGAAAACATGCATAAGGATGATGGAAAACATGATTGAACTCAAGTAGTAATGTGATAACAGAAGTAAACATAGTGAAAATATAATGGGGAAGGTGAAAACATAGCCCACTTCATTTAAAATCATTTTGTTAACAAGGGTGATCAAGTCTTGCTACCAAAATAATTTTATATGAAACAAAACTTTGTTTCTCACTAAATAATTATGTTACCTCAACCTTGATAGACATAGACCCAATCATAATAATTTCATATTCTTTGGGTGGCTTTGGAATAGGACAATAAAATTCTCCAATCTTGATGGTCCAATATTTTCAATGGAATTTAGACCATATTTTCTATCAATCTTTTTGGGAAAATAAACAGTGTGCTCTTTATAATTAACATTAAAAGTAACTTTTCCTTGATTGCAATCAATAACGGCCCCTGCAGTATTAAGAAAAGGTCTTCCAAGAATAATAGACATATTATCATCTTCAGGCATTTCAACACAACAAAGTCAGTTAATATCAGACAATTATAGCAACTTGAACAGGAACATCCTCACATATACCCACAGGAATAGCAGTAGACTTATCAGCCATTTGCAAGGATATATCAGTTGGTATCAATTTTTCTAGGATGAGTCTTTTATAGAGAGTAAAAGTCATGACACTAACTCCAGCTCCCAAATCACACAAAGTAGTTCTAACATAATTATTTTTAATAGAACAGGGAATAGTTGGTATACCAGGATCTCCAAGATTCTCAGGAACCTTGCCATTAAAAGAGTAATTAGCAAGCATAGTGGAGATTTCCTCATTAGGAATCTTCCTTTTGTTAGAGACAATATCTTTCATATATTTTGCATAAGGAGGCAATTTAATAGCATCAGTTAAAGGAATTTGCAAGAACAAAGGTTTCATCCATTCACAAAACTTGTTATAGTGTTCTTCTTCCTTCGATTTGTGTTTCTTATTAGGAAAAGGCATTGGTTTTTGTACCCAAGGTTCTCTCTCATTACCATGTTTATTAGCAATGAAATCTTCCTTAGTGTACTTTGCAGTTTTAGTTTGCTTTTCAGGTTTAGCTACAGGTTCTTCTTTATCAGAAGCATCATTCTTGTCATTACCACTTTCAGTTTCACCATCAGAGATAGATATACTATTAGGATCTTTAGCAAGTTCAGAGGATTCTACAGTAGTTTTAAGTTTCTTCTTCTTTTTTCTTCTTAGTATGAATAACATTATCATTAGTTTGCTGAGAATCTTGTTCAATACTTTTAGGGTGTCCCTTAGGATATAAAGGATCTTGTGTAGCAATACCACTTCTAGTTCTTATTTCATAAGCATGTTTTTCTTTAGAAGCATTAACTAGCAAATCTTTTTGCACTTTAGCAAGTTGATCAATTTGAGTTTGAACCATTTGAAAATGTTTAACAAGCATTTTAACATCATTAGAGGTTCGTTCTATAATACCATGAAATTTTTCAATAGCTCTAGAGTTTTCCATTAGGTGATTTTGCACTCTCATATTAAAATTATCTTGCTTGATAACATAATTATAAAATTCATCTAAACATTGATCAGGAGGTTTTTTATAGGGAATATCTCTACTATCAAAATATTGGAGAGAGTGTACCTCAATGGTGGATGAGTGAGGGATTGGCTTACATAATTCCTCTATAGGTGGAAGATTCTTCACATCTTCAGATTTAATACCCCTCTCTTTAAGAGATTTCTTGGCTTCTCTCATCACTTCATCATTTAATTAAACCATTCCCCTCTTCTTGGGTGTTGGTGTTGGTCTTGATACTGGAATAGGAGTCGGATCAGGCTCAACCATAGTCCAATCATCATGATTTTGGATTATTTTAGCCATTAATTCCTCAGCTTCTTCTGGAGCTCTTTGCCTGAAAACACAGCCAGCACAACTATCCAGGTATGTCCTAGATTCAACAGTTAGTCCATTATAGAATATATCAAGAAGTTTATTATTTTCTAGCTTATGCCCAGGTGTAGCCCTAACTAAAGAACAGAACCTTGCCCAAGATACAGACAATTTCTCTCCTTCCAATTGCTTGAAATTAAATATATTTTGTAAAGCAGCATGTTGAGCACCAGCAGGAAAGTATTTCTGAAAGAAAGCATTAACCAAACCAATAGGACTATCAATAGACCCAGGAGACAAATTGTTAAACCAAGTTTTAGCTCCATATTTTAATGAGAAAGGGAATATTTTAGCAACAAAGTAGCTACGTTTCTTAAGATCATTAGAGAATAAACTACTCAAAGAGAAGAGCTCATTCATATGTTTCATAGCACTTTCATTTTCAGTACCACAAAAAGGTTCTTTCTCAACAATAGATATACAAGATAAAGCAAGAGAGAAATCATAATCCTTATCCCTAATATTAATAGGAGAAGTGGCAAACTTAGCATCGGAAGATAATTTATATTTAACAACACGGCTTTCAATAAGACTCATAATAGCATCTTTATCCTTTATAGCATGTATTTCATCAATAAGATCATCATTAAGGCCAATATAGGAATCATCAAAATCATCACTAGGATTCTCTATAAGCTCAGGTGAAATAGCAGGAGTAACAGGATTTTTATCAGGAGATTCAGTGTTTGCAATATTTTTTAGCTTTAGCAATAGTAGCATCTAAGAAAGGACCAAGAGAACCACTCTCCTCAAGCATAGTAGAAGAATCATCAAAAGTATCAGAAATATTTTCAAATTCAGCAGAAGTAGCATGTGTAGCATGTGGTGGTGTATGCAACTTACTCATAACAGACGGTGAATCAAGAACAACAGAAATGTTCAGAGTTGTACCTCTTCTTGTAGTGGATGGTAATATAGGAAACTTTCCATCACGAGTCATACCCATGATGAATGATGGAAGTAGATAATAATACTCTCCGGTGAGCTCGTAAATAAAGCTATGCTCCCCGGCAACGGCGCCAGAAAATAGTCTTGATGACCCACAAGTATAGGGGATCGCAACAGTCTTCGAGGGAAGTAAAACCCAAATTTATTGATTCGACACAAGGGGAGCCAAAGAATATTTGTGAGCCTTAACAAGTGAGTTGTCAATTCACCTGCACCTGAAAGTACTTTTGTTCGCAGTGGTTTATCAGTAGTAACAATTTTATAGCAGCAGCAGTAGTGAAATAATAGCAGGAGTGGAATGAAAACAGCAGCAGTGGTGTTTGAAGTAAACAACGGGATTAAATACTGTAGGCATAGGGATAGATGAACAGGCGTTGCATGGATAAGATAGTTCATATAATAATCAAGATATGGGCATTGCAGATAAATAAGATAAAGCATCCAAGCACTAAGTAACCATAGGCATGTGCTCCGTAAATATTCATACGTGGTCGCAATGAGAACATGCACAACATCTTTTGTCCTACGAGCCTGTTTTCAGCGGGGTCTCAAGGGAACTACTGGTAATTAAGGTGTTCCTTTTACTAGAACACCGGATCAAAGCATTAACACTCCGTGAACACATGTGATCCTCACATCACAGCCATCCCCTCCGGTTGTCCCAATTTTTGTCACTTCGGGGCCTCGGTTTCCTGACAACAATATGTGTAAACAACTTGCAGGTATGATCAAGAAACAATAGTTATCATCGTGATTAAATAACATGTTCAGATTTGAGATCATGGCACTCGGGCCCAAAGTGGCAAGCATTAAGCATAACAAGTTGCAACAATGTCAATAGCACTAATAGAGGATACTAGGCACTATGACCTAACAATCACGGCATTATTACATGAACGATATCATCCAATCCCTACCATCCCCTTCAGCCTACAGCGGGGGAATTACTAACACATGGATGGGGGAAACATGGATGGTCGATGGAGAGGCGTTGGTGATGATGATGGCGATGATCTCCTCCAACTCCCCGTCCCGACAGGGTGCCAGAATAGGAACTTCTGATCCCCGAATCGTGGTTCGGGGTGGCGACGGAGCTATGGACTTCTTGCTGGAAAACTATCGACCCCCCTCCCGTGTTTTAGGGTGGAAGGCTATTTGTAGTCGAAAGGGGAGACCGATGGGGTGTGGGAGTGGCCCACACCACATGCTGGCGCGACCTAGGGGGGGGGGGCGCCGGGGGGTGGTTTGGCCACATCCTGGCCCCTCTCCGGGTCTCCTTCTGGCTCCTAGGGTCTTTTGGAGTTTTAGGGCCAATGGGGTCTTTTCTGGGAAATTTCCCGAAAGTTGATTATTCTGCACAAAAACGAGACACCAAAGTAATTCTGCTAAAAACAGCGTTAGTCCGTGTTAGTTGCATTAAAAACACACAAGTTTACAGGCAAACAATAGGAAAAGTGTTCGGAAAAGGAGATACGTTTTCAAAGTATCAATGCTCAAGACAACAAAGTGTAGGAAGATGTTCAAGCTCGAAGATTCACAAGAAGGCAATTGGCACATTTTAGTGAGCATCAAGCTCACATATCTATGGTGGATCCAAAGAAAGTGTTTGAAGCTCTTGAGGACTCCGATTAGGTTGAAGCTATGCATGATGAGCTCAATAACTTTGAGCGCAATAAAGTTTGGAAGCTACTTGAGAAGCCTAAAGATTGCCACAATGTTATTGGCACTAAGTGGATGTTCAAGAACAAGCAAGATGAGCATGGCATTGTCATAAGGAACAATTCAAGATTGGTGGCTCAAGGCTACACTCAAGTGGAAGGCATTGACTTTGATGAGACCTATGCTCCTGTGGCTCGTCTTGAGTCCATCCGTATCCTCCTTGCATATTCATCTTTGCATACTTTCAAATTGCAACAAATGGATGTCAAAAGTGCTTTCTTGAATGGTCCACAAAAAGAGGAGGTATATGTCTACAAAATTGATAAGGCGCTCTATGGACTTAAGCAAGCACCACGTGCATGGTATGAGCACCTTAGAGAGTTATTGGAAGACCGTGGTTTCGAAGTTGGGAAGATCGACCCCACCCTTTTCACAAAGAGGGTAAAGGGAGAGCTTTTCATATGCCAACTCTATGTGGACGATATTATCTTTGGCTCAACTAACCAAGCTTTTAATAATGAGTTCTTAAAGCTTATGACTGACAGGTTTGATATGTCCATGATGGGAGAGCTTAAATTCTTTCTTGGATTTGAGATCAAGCAATTGGCTCGTGGGACTTTCATTTCTCAATCCAAGTACACCCTAGACATGCTCAAGAGGTTTAATTTCCAAGGTGCCAAGATGAAGCCATCACCTATGCAAGTCAAATGCCACCTCAAGCGCAATCTGGATGGTAAATATATGGACCAAAAGTTGTATCGTTCTATGATTGGTTCTTTGTTTTACCTTTGTGAATCTAGGCCCGATATCGTTTTGAGTGTAGGTGTGTGTGCAAGGTATCAAGCGGCTCCTAAGGAAAGCCACTTAGTGGCGGTCCATAGGATCTTTCTCTATTTGGTTGATACCTCAAGGTTTGGTTTGTGGTACCCAAAGGGGGCACAATTCTCTCTCAAGGGCTACACGAACTCAGATTGGGCCGGTGATCAAGATGATAGGAAGTCTACTTATGGGGCTTGCCAATTTCTTGGTTGGTCCTTGGTGAGTTGGTCTTGCAAAAAGCAAAATTGCATATCTCTCTCCACCGCCGAAGCCGAGTACGTGGCCGCCGCAAGTGCTTGCACCCAATTGCTATGGATGAAGCAAGCCCTCAAAGAGTACGATGTTCACTTGGAGAAGGTTGCCCTCATGTGTGACAATGAAAGTGCCATCAAGATCGCCTACAACCCCGTGCAATACACAAGGACGAAGCACATTGAGATTCCTCACCATTTCATCCGGGATCATGTGGCAAGAGGTGATATTGAGCTAGAATATGTCCCCACCAAGGATAATCTCGCGGACATCTTCACGAAGCCTCTCGATGATACAAGATTCATGTTCTTGAGGAATGAGCTAAATATCATTGATTCTAGGAGTTTTACTTGAATATATTGCACACACCCCTACAGTTGTGACGTGTTTGGGTTAGGTGTAGGCATGGACATAGGGGGAGTGTTATCCTAACACACTGGGTTCTCCCTCCCCCCATTATGCCCAAACCAAAATTCATTGTTATCTCTCTTTTTCTAATGTTGAATTGTGAGCTTCAATGTCGAGTATTGGCCATGCACCCAAGATATATCTTCGCGGTGTCATACCATGATCTCTTACATGGTGGCTTAGGCCACCAACCTCTTCTTTGTGAAGAGTTGGATCTTAGTTGGGGTTTATTCGATATTTCATTGCATTTCTCTTGTTTTCCTTGCTAAGTGTTTTTCGTAGGAAAATCTCTCTCAGTTGGTCTTTTTGATTGTTTGATTCTTGCAATGGAGTGAGATAAGTCCTACTTTCAGTTTGGTGTCTCTATCCTAAGCCTTTCTACCCAAAAACCAAACTCTATCTAGAACACTTGTCATTCCTTTGAAACTAGGAAGTTTTGAATTAGAAGGTAGCCGAAAATTCTGGTTCAGTTTTAAACCGGAATATCCGGGTGGTACCGGAATATCCGGTTCATACTTGAACCGGAATATCCGGTCCGGTGCATCTTCACTTATTCAGAGGGGCACGGGGAAAGAGGTAGTTTGTGCCTCTTTCTTCCCCAACTCCCCTTCTCCACAGACGCGCAGCCACTCCGATTCTTGGCCTCCCGGGCCACTTCCTCAATGGGATCTGCGATTTCTTGCCCGGATCTTGTTCCCCATCACCTTGGGAGCATTTCCATCCAAGCATATTCATCCATGGACACCGGTAAAGTTCAAATATTTTGAATCTTGGTGCTATAACCATACCTCTCCATGGATTCGTGCTTTTCTTGGAAATGCTTGGTAGTGATTGTTTCCTAGGGTATCCTATACATGCTAGAGACAATAGGTTAGATTCACATGTCACCGATCTAGTTTTCAAATCTAGGTAAGAATCAATCTAGTGTTGTTTTCGTGCTCTCGAAATATCCGGTTCAGTTTTGAACCGGAATATCCGGTTGTGTTCTGCAGTGCAGTCGGAATATCCGGTTCAGTTTTGAACCGAAATAGCCGGCTAGGTTCTGTCATGAAATCGGAAGATCCAATACAGAACTGAACCGGAATATCCGGTTGAGTTATGTCCCGAATTTCTCTATTACTATTTTGACCCTAGCTAGAATTGATCCTCGATTGTACCATGGACTCTTCCCTATTGTTTTGACGTATGATTCCTCCATTGTTAGACATGTGTGCACTTATATCATTGCTTCCTCTATGATTCTCCTCCACAGGTAGCTCTCGCGCTGAAAAGTAGGGCCCTCGCAAGCGTCCTTCATACAAGGACACTAGTGATGAGGATCCCGGTGGCTCTCGCCCTCCAAGGAAAGTTGTTGCCAAGACCAAGTCTTTGGCGTCGAAGCCATCAAGGAAGAAGAAAGGAAAGGAAGCAAGGAAGAATTACAAGACGGATGTCTCCACTCATGAATATGCTCAGATCCGTCAGAAGGATTGGTAAAACACTCCACGTGATGTTGATTGTGAGGATGCTAGGTTCTGGTGCATGGAGCAGTCTTACTTCTGTGCGGATATCTACTATGACTACAAGTTTCCCATCCGTTAGATGCATCCCACCAAGTTTGAGATGATCAGGGACAAGAAAGAGTTTGCTTATGCTGCTAGTATCATAGAGAGGTTCGTTCTTGTGAGGCTTCTGGAGACCCGCTGCCCCTACAACACCGAGCTCGTTGTTCAGTTCATGTCCACTCTGGTGTTTGATTCCAGTGTTCCTTGTGGTCTGAAGTGGATGACTCAGTCCACTCCTTGTGAGGCCCCATTCCACAGGCTGGGTCGTCTGCTTGGTTACTCGCACAACTCTCATCCTCCACTTGGTCACCATATGCATGATGTGGAGAGACCATAGCGAGAGAGGTCCATGGCAGATATGTATGCTCCAGGTTCACTATTGGGAAGCTAGAAGGGCTCCTCCCCTTCTATGATCAGCTTGTGCGCCTCTTCCAGTCCTTCTTGGTGCCTAGTGGCGGTAACAATGATGCTCTCACCAGTCCATTGTGCAATCTTCTCATTTTGGCTAAGCAGTGTATGGAGGATGAGGATCCTACTGCCTCTTATACTATGGATTTCATGGACATTATCTTCCATGATTTGCGCAATGCTATGATTGGTGGGAACACCATACCTTATGGACCATATATCATGATGCTTATCAAGGACACAATGAAGAGGGAGTTCCATGAGCTGCCAGAGGAAGAGCATCGTTTCAAGAGGTTGTATATCAAGAGGAAGAAAGTTGTTCATGATCCTGTTCTTCCTTCTGGGGGTGGTTCCTGTATGGGAGGTGTGGCCCCTTCTAGTGCCACCATTCCGATTCTTCTACCACTCTACACAATGTTAGGAAGCTCTTCTGGTTTCAGTGCAATGTGTTATGCATGAAGGTGGATATCCACAAGGAGCAGCACCAGGCCTACCGCAGGGACACTGCCATGTCAAGCTCTCAGCGTCAGATCCTTCATCACGTGAGTGGAGCTTCCGGTGATCTTCCTGCTGACCTTGTCCCCCGGTCTTATTCTCCGTGGTCTGCTAGAGATCGTACCCTTTCGGACCGTATTGAGGAGGCTCTTCGTGCCACAGCTGCTTCTTCCAGTGCTCATGTTGGAGATGATTTTGATGAGGAAGATGAAGACGAGGATATGGAGAGGGATGCGGAGGGTGCTTCCGACGCGTCAGCGGGAGAGTCGTCTGATCATTCCGATGCTTAGATCTTTGTTGGGGCGCTAGCACCACTACCTATCTACTTTTTGGTGTCTCGATGCCAAAGGGGGGAGTAGTATTAGGACTACGGGGATTTGCATGGGTAACGGGCACAAGCATATGCGTTTACCATTTCTTGAGATCTCGTGTCCATTTAGTCTTATTCGTGAACTATTTGCTTGTTATTGTCTTGTTTGAAACTATGTGATATGTGTTGTGAGACCATGGTGATTATGGTTATCTACTATGGTTATTGGTTATCATGGATTATCTATTATATATGTTGAGGATATTATCGTTTATTGTGCTTTGGTATTCTTGTTATCATCTCTACGCACAAGGTATATATTTCTCTTATTCTCAACATATTGGTTATATTGTTTACTTTGGCATGTTTGCTACTTGTTGGAAATTTCTCTCCTTGTCTTATTGCATTTTTGCATTTGAGGCAAACAAAATATATGCATATAGATAAGGGGGACATTTCCACTTTGTTTCAAACATGTACTCGTCAAGGTTTTATTGGAAATCTTAGTATTGTCATCTAACACCAAAAAGGGGGAGATTGAAAGTGCATTTCGTTTTCCCGGTGTTTTGTGTGTTTGTTAACAATATTAAGTATATTATTTATCGAGGTGTTTAGTGTGCAGGTGTTATCTTTAACATCGACATCAATCACTGAAAAGATCGGTGAAGATTGGGCTAAGAGATTTGGGACAGTGAGGAGCCGGATTATTCCGGGAAACCGGATATTCCGATTAGGATGATTTCTGTCCAGTTCGGGACATAGAAGAGCCAGAATACTGGTACCGGATTATTCATATCGTACCGGATATTCCAGTTGAGGAAGTTTCTGCTCAAAATCGGCTAAGGACTGAAGTTGGAACTCATAGAAGCGAACCGGATTATTTGAACCAGATTATTCCGTGGCAACCAGAATATCCGGCTCAGGTTCCTGCGAGGGACAGAAGACAGCCGGATTATTGCTCCGGATTATTCCGGGTCAATCGGAATATCCGGTTGAAGTCAACGGTTTTGAAGAAGATCCGAAGAAATATCCCGACCGGATATTACGGTCCAAACTTGGACCGGATATTCCGGTACCTATTTTTCAGCCAAACGACTTGATTTGAGGAGGGGTATAAATACCCCTCCTCTTCCTCATTGAGCTCTAGTTTGTCCATTAGCATTCAATAGCATTTATTGAGCTCACCAAATCCGCCATAACTCCCAATCCCTCCTACCAAACTTGTTGATCTTTGGAGGATTGAAGGAGAAGGCCCCGATCTACATCTTCACCGAGACGTTCTTCATTTCCCCCTCATTAGCTTGAGGGATCTAGCCTAGGGTTTCCTCTTGTGGAGAACGTAGGCATCTTGCTACTCTTGGTGATTCGAGTTTGTTGGGAGCCCCCAATTTGGTTGTGGGTGTGTGCCCCGGGTTGTTTGTAAAGGATTCGATTCCCGCCTCAAAGGGGATCAATAGTGGAAGGTGGACTAGGCCTTTGTGGTGGGGTTCATCGGAGAATAGGGTGAGGCCTTTGTGGCGTTGAGTAGGCCTTCATGGCGAGCTCACACCCCTCCAACGAGACGTACTCCCTTAACAAGGAGGAACTCAGGATTACATCGTGTCTCCGCGTGCTTCATATCGGTTACCTCGTTCCCTTTCTCCTTTACTTGTACTTGCATTGTGTTTGTTGTTATCCTTGTCATATAGGTAAATTCACCGTAGTTGCATTATCTAGAGAATTTACCTTTATGTCAAGCCTAAACTCGAAGAAAAATTAAAATTGGTCGTAGCACCTATTCACTCCCCTCTAGGTGCCTATACATTACTTTCACACTGCTGTGTCCAGCTCTCAGCGTCAGATTCTTCACCATGTGAATGGTGCTACTGGTGATCTTCATGTTGCCCTTGTTCCAGAGTCTTATTCTCAGTGGGCTTCCAGAGACTGTACCCCTTGGTAGCGGATTGAGGAGGCTCTCTGTGCCACTTCTGCTTCTTCCAGTACCCATGTAGGTGATGATTTCGATGAGGAAGATGAGGATGTGGACGAGGATCAGGAGAGGGCTGCTGAGGGTGCTTCTGAGGAGTCAGCTGGAGAGTCATCTGAGCACTTGGATTCTTAGCTTGTCGATGGGACGCTAGCACCACTACCTATCTCCTTTTTGGTGTCTCGATGCCAAAGGGGGAGAAGTAGTCTTAGGCCTACGGGATTTGCATGGGTTTCGGGCACAAGCACATGCATTTACCATTTCTTGAGAGCTTGTGTCCATTTAGTCTTATTCGTGAACTATTTGCTATTTGCTGTCTCGTTTAAAACTATGTGCTATTATGTGTTGTGAGACTATGGTTATTTGGTTATATATGTTGAGGATATTATCTATTATTGTGCTTCAGTATACTTGACATTATCTCTACGCACAAGGTATCTCTTTCAACTTCCTCAACATATTGGTTATAGTTTTGTTGGCATGTTTGTTCTACTTGTTGGAAATTACTCTCCGTATGGATATTGCACATTTTTGCATTTGAGGCAAACAAAAGATATGCATATGTGTAGGGGGAGCCATTTCCATGTTATTTCAAACATGTCCTCGTCAAGGTTTTATTGCAAATCTTAGTATTGTCATCTAACACCAAGAAGGGGGAGATTGAAAGTGCATTTCGTTTTTCCGTTGTTTTGTGTGTTATTTAACAATACTAAGTACCGTATTTATCGAGGTGTTTAGTGTGCAGGTGTTATACTTAACATCCGCATCGATCACCAAAAAGATCGGTGAAGATTGGCCATTGAGATTTGGGACAATGAGGAGCCAGATTATTCTAACCTGATTATTCCGGGCGACCGGATATTCCGGTTAGGGTGGTCTCTGTCCAGTTTGGGACAGAGATGAGCCGGAATATTTGAACCGGATTAGTCATAAGGAACCGGATATTCCGATTGTGGTAGTTTTGCTCAAAATCGACTAAGGACCCAAACTTCAAGTCACAGAATCCAGCCGGATTATTTGAATTGGATAATTCCATATCAACCGTAATATCCGGTTTAGGTGCCAGCGCGGGACAGAAGCCATCCGGATTATTGGTACCAGATTATTCAGTCCTAGTCGGATTATCCGGTTGAAGTCAACGAGTTTGTTTCGGATCTGGAGAAAGAAGCCAACCGGATATTCCGGTCCAAACTTGGACCGGATATTCCGGTACACGTTTTCCTGCTCAAACGGCTAGATTTGAAACAAACATTGAATAGCATTGAATATAATTTATTGAGCTCTAGTTCGTCCAAAGCATTGAATAGCATTTATTGAGCTCACCAAATCTTCAATTACTCCCAATCCCTCCCACCAAACTTGTTGATCTTCGGAGGATTGAAGGACAAGGCCCCGATCTATATCTTCATCGAGCCGTTCTTCATTTCCCCCTCATTTTCTTGAGGGATTCGAGTCTAGGGTTTCCATTTGTGGAGAACCTAGACCTCTTGCTACACTTGGTGATTCTTGGTGTTGGGAGCCCCATTTTGGTTGTGGGTGTGTGGCCCAAGCTTTTTTGTAAATGATTCGATTCCCGCCTCAAATGGGATCAATAGTGGAAGGTGGACTAGGCCTTTGTGGCGGGGTTCATCGGAGAATAGGGTGAGGCCTTTATGGCATTGAGTAGTCCTTTGTGGCAAAGCTCACACCCCTTCAACGAGACGTACTCCCTTAACAAGGAGGAACTCGGGATTACATCGTGTCTCCGCGTGCTTCATATCGGTTACCCCGTTCCCTTCCCCTTTACTTGTGCTTGTATTGTGTTTGCGCTTGTTGTTGTCATATAGGTAAATTCACTGTAGTTGCATTATCTAGATAATTCACCTTTATGTCAAGCCTAATCTTGAAGAAAAATTAAAATTGGTCGTAGCACCTATTCACCCCCCTCTAGGTGCCTTCACGATCCGTTCAACTATCTTATGCCCCGAGCTATTTCCTCTAGAGCCTGATATAGGAGAATATTACTACCTTGATTACATCAATAATTGCATACTAACTACAATAAAAAAACACCAAACTCAGGACAAAGCCCCTGTTGCCTAGCTGTCTCCGCCACTATAGTCCATGGTTTTGTCAGATTTCATTATCTTTAGTGCCTCAACTGAATTTGGCTTCGGCGTACTTGTAAACTTGGATAATATGAGAGTTTGACTATCAGCAATCTCAAAGAGTTGAACCTCAATGTTCTTGGTCATTCCTTACAAGTTTTGCACATAGAAAGAAAAGTCACTAACTTTTAGTCCATTTGGTGTCAAAATAGTAAAGGTACTATTTTGCTCCATATGAGCATTATAAATTGCTTGGGAGTGTCTTCGAAGTCGGGACAATGAAAACTATCATTGAAACCACTTGCATACCCGCATTATTTTCTTCTAGTAATTTTTATTATATGATTTGGAATTTTTTCGATCTCCATTAAAGTTTCCTCTAACCACGAAACTAGAATCACAGACCTTGTGAACGGATAATATGGTCATCTAGAGGGGGGGGGGTGTGAATAGGTGCTACTTCAAATTTTAACTCCTTTTCAATTTAGGCTTGACAAAGGTAAATTATCTAGATTTGCAACTATGGTGAATTTACATATAGGAAAAGCATAACACTAAGCAAGATACTGATGGGAGACTTCTTGCTCTCGTTGGTAAACCCCAAGAGAAAGATTGTGAAGAGTGCAGCGGCAACTTTTCCCTTGAAAAAGAAACCAAGGTTGAATCGACAAGTAGGAGGACAAGCAATCTCTGAAGATTGATGCAGCTGAGATGGTGAAAGATAAATAACATGTGTGGTGAAGAAATTACAGCTGGGAAATTGATAGAAATGAAGGCTGCACCGTAGTGCATATGCAATACATAACGATTAGTATGTGATTCATGCGGGCATTACAACAAAATACATAGACCGTCGTCCAACTGTATTTATGTCTAATAATCCACCCTTCGAATATCATCCGAACAAACATTGGGTATTAAGTTGCAGGCAAGAGACTATCGCAGTAAGCAAAGTGTGTAATGTAAACAATGTAAACTAGGTAAACACCGTTGTTTTCTCCCTAATGTCAACAACACATCCTCCATCTGTCATGGTTCTGTCACTCGAGCACAGATGCAAAGGAGGCATGAATCCACTATCGAGCATAAATACTCCCTCTTGGAGTTACTAGCATCTACTTGGCCAGAGCATCTACTAATAACGGAGAGCATGCAAGATCATAAATAACATAAGCATGAAGATAACATGATAGATTGATAATCAGAAGACATAGCATTCAATGTTCATCAGATCCAAGCAAACACAACATGTAGCATTACATAAAGATGATCTCAATCATGTGAGGCAGCTCACGAGATCTAAACATGAGGTACAAAGTGGAGAGAACAACCATCTAGCTACTGTTATGGACCCGTAGTCTAGGGATGAACTACCCGCACGTCACTTCGGAGGAGGGCATGGTGGTGTAGACCCCTCCGGTGATGAATTCCCCTCCCGGCAGGGTGCCGGGGAGAGCTCTAGAACCCTCCAGATCTCGGGATGACGATGACGGCGGCCTCGGGTGTTTTCAGGATGAAGTGGTATATAGTTAGGGTTTACGTCTCGGGGGGTATAAATAGCTGAAAGGGCAATGGCGGTGGAGGCCTGGGGGGCCCACACCACCCCATGGCGCGGCCAGGGGGCGCGCTGCTCTATGGTGTGGGCCCCCCCTCTGGGTCTCTTCGGGACTCCGTGGAACCTTCGGGAATTCTAGGACCCCCGGACTTCGAATTTTCCAATTCCGAGCGTATTTCCAGAAGAACTTTTCTGAAACTAAAAACATTAGAAAATAGGGAACTGGCTCTGTGGCATCTTGTCAATAGGTTAGTCCGGAAAATCGATAAAAATGACATAAAGTGTATAACAAACATGTGGGAAACAACATGAAAACAACATGGAACATCAGAAATTAAGGATACGGTTATGACGTATCAACATCCCCGAGCTTAGTTCCTACTCGTCCTCGAGTAGGTAAACGATAAAAACACATAATTTCTGAGGTGACATGCTACCAACATAAACTTGATCATCAAAATGTAAAAGCATAAGTAAGTTGAGATCATAGAACTTAAACACAAGCATGATAAATAGAATTTTAATAATAAAGCATAGCATTCACCTTGCATCATGAGAAATAACACAAATAAAAGATCATGAATAACAATGCAACAAAAGATATATTTTTGTTTCAAGTATAGAGAAAACATGGCAAAGTGATATTTCGCTAGTCCTTAAGAGTGGGGCAAAACATAAATGCAGGACACGTTCAAAGTTCATGAGGAAGACTAGAACAAATAATTAGAGAACAAGCAATAACACATCATGAATCAATTAATAATGTTTCTAGGACAAATGCACATAAAACTCAGAATGACAACTATGCTCTCTCAACTGTGCATAAAGTTAGAAGATGGAGACTCAACATAAAAGTGAAAGAAAGGCCCTTCGCAGAGGGAAGCATTGATCACTCATGTGCTAGAGCTTTTATTTTATTAAACAAAGGTATAAAAGCTTGACACTCGTCCCAACCATCTTACACAAACCATGGCTAACCGAATCCTCGGGGTGCCTGCCAACAATCACATACCGTGGAGGAGTGTCTATATTTTAAGAGAGGTGTATGCTTATGTCAACAATGGTAAACAGAAAATATAGTACGTCACAAGCCAACTAGACTTCACAAGAGCGGCTCCCATAGAAGGACGCATTTGGGTAGAAGGTCATCCCTCTTTCTCTTTTGTTTACACAATTATGCTTTGAATGATAAATCAAGGGCAAAAATAGTGAAGAGAATTTGTTGTTATTAATTTGGGGCTAGGCACCCCGCAACCAGCTCTTCTATCATTGGATAAGCGGATGAAGCCACTAGTCCAGGGTGTGAAAGTCCAATTAACAAGTGAGATAAAGATTCTATATTTATGTCCTCATGGGCTAAAACAGGAGCACAAAATAGGAGTAATTTTGAATGTTTTAAAGGTAACACATGAGCAATTTACTTTGGAGTGGCGGTTAAATACCACATGTAGGTAGGTATGGTGGACACAATGGGAAAACTTTGGTTTTTTGGGAGTTGGATGCACGAGCAGAGCTCATACTTAGTACAAGTGAAGGCTAGCAAAATACTGGGAGTGACAAATCAAGAGAGAATAAGAGCCATAATCATGCATAGTGACATAAATATCATTAGTAAAAGCATAAGTGGTACCACAAGTTCAAAAACTAAATGATCATGGAGGCTATTAGTGACTGGTTCATAGTCATAAACATGGTGTGATCATGCGCCAAGTCAACCAAATAAAACATTCAAAGGAGAACACCACAAATTTATGCTTCAATATGACAAGAACAACTCATGATTCTTTCAATGGCACATTAAACACTCTCAGCTGTTTGAGGATAATCATGCTACTAAATAACAAAAGGCTTTAGAATTAAAATAACATCTAGCATGATATGAAAAAGTCTAGCCACAGTCTATACAAGCTTCTACTTGCACCGTTATAAATTCTACCTCAAGCAACATTTTCTTCTCCCAACAAGCACCATACAAAACATGCTTTAACAAAAACTCTCTACATGCTATAGCAAGAAAACATGAGAGTACTCACATAATACTACTAAAACTAACAACTCTGAACAAGAGATGCAATGAAAACAAGAGCTAAACATGAATTTTGGAGCAACTAGAAGAAAAACTAAGAATACTAGCATAGCAAGTATTCAAACGAAAAAGCGGAGTGTGTCTCTCTCCCAAAAAATAAATGCTAGGGTCCAACTATATTATTGCAGCAAGGAAAACAAAAGAAAACAAAGGAAAACAAACAGACGCTCCAAGTAAACTTCATATGATGTGACCGAATAAAAATATAGTTTCACTAGAAGTGACCTGATAGATTGTTGATGAACAAGGGGATGCCTTGGGCATCCCCAAGATTAGATGATTGAGTCTTCTTAAAATATGCTTGGATGAACCACGGGGAATCCCCAAGATTTGACCTTGCACTCTTCTTGATCACATATATCACCCTCTTTTCTTGACCCTTGAAAACTTCCTTCACACCACACTGAAAGAGTAATTCGCATTAGAGGATTAGTGCAACAATAAAAAATCCATTGGTTCTGTATGGCACAAGTGCTATTGATAATTTTAAACATTAGATACAGCCAATGATGTTTCGTGAAGCAAAGAAATCCACTTGACATCGCAAAAGAGCAAATGGAAGAAAAATGGCAGAATCTCTCAAAACCAGAACAGTGTATTGATACTTTTAAAGACGAATTTTTTTGAGGCACTTATGTTGCTCAGTTCGAAAAAATTAAAGAACAAAAAAGTTACGGAATTAGCCGAGGAATAAGCACAAGAAATTTCAGGTCATTCTGATATTCTATGATTTATACGATTTTTTACGGTGGACAGCAGAAATCTGTTTCCTGCGCAGAAATCCGAAAACCAACTCCAACTCTCGTCAGAAACTTTACTTGGCAGTACTAAAATATGAAAATAAAGATAGAGAGGAGTTACTATAGAAGTATACAACCCCTTGACTCAAAGAAAACAAAGAAAAACAAAGCAAAAATAAAACCATGGGTTATCTCCCAAGAAGTGCTTTTCTTTAACGACTTTTAGCTATGCTTAGAAAAGTGGAATCAAGTGTTTTCGAGTGAAGAAGCATCCAAATTGTTACGAGGCTTACGTTTACCTTTCTTACCCTTATTCTTGCTTTTAGGGAACTGATGGTCTGCACATGATTTTTGAGTAAAAGTCATGGTACCTCTCCCCATATCAATAGTTGCTCCTAAGAGCTTCAGCAGAGATCTTCCAAGAGTAATTTGGCCCTCTCCTACACATTCAATAACAAGATAATCAGTGGATACCATTCTTCCTAGGATCTTTGTAAATATTCCCTCAGCTATCCCAATGGGAAATATAGTGGTGTTATTAGTGATACGTATTTCTTCCCCTCCCTCAGTAAGTCTCCAAGTATCCAAAGATTCATAAATTTCTTTAGGCATAAGACAAAATTCAGACATAATATCACAACGAGCATGAAAAGTTTCACCATTAATAGTAACCTTCACAGTAGGGATTATATTTGAGGCTTCAGAGCTTATTGGAACATGATCAAGGTGTTCACGAATCCGATTATGATCCTCACTTAAGCAAGAAACATGTGTCTCAAGAATATTCAATCTAGCATAAATACTTGCAAAGGCTTTATCAGAGCTACTAGGTGAGTTGTAGGTGACAATTAATTTTTTTTATAGCATCAAAAGCCTGATCTTCATCACAATGAAGGAAATATCCTCCTACCACAGTATCCAAAGCACATCTACAGTAAAGAACAAGACCTAAATAAAAGCTATGGAGAAACAGGCTTAGAGTCATTTTAGGTTCAATTTTGCAATAGGAAAAAAAAACTCTAGACCAAGCTTCCTTGAAACTCTCATCATTCCTTTCTTTGAAAGTGGAAATAATTTCCTCGTGCGACAAGGTAACAGGAACAAGAGTATTCATTTTAACAAGACTAAAAACAGGAATAAAACTACAGCTAGAATAAGAACTAATTTTTTTGTGTGTTTTTGACAAAGAGAAGCAAACAAGACAAAATAAAATAAACTAAGCAAACAAAGTAAAGAGATTGGAAGTGAGAGAACCCCCTTGCAGAAATTCTCTTCCTCCCCTGCAACGGTGCCAGAAAACTTGATGGGAGACTTCTTGCTCTTGTCGGTAAACCCCAACAGAAAGGTTGTGAAGATTGCAGCGGCAAGTTTTCCCACAGAAAAGAAACCAAGGTTGAATCGACCAGTAGGAGGACAAGAAATCTCTCAAGGTTGATGCAGCTGAGGTGGCAGGGCGCACTACCGGTTCAGCAGCAACGTGGAACCTACACAACACAATCAAATCACTTTGCCCCCAACGAAGCAGTGAGGTTTTCAATCTCACCGGTTTTGCTGAACACAAAGAGGTTAAACATATGGTGTGGAAAACAGTAGGAAAACAATGTGAAAGCAGCATCAACAGTATGAAAGCAGTTGTCGTGGGATAATCACGGCAGACGTTACCAGGGGTAACTTATCTTGGGGCAATTCGACTCTGGTGTTTGGGAGAGGGTTTTGCTTAGGGAAATCATGCTATCAGTCGATTTGGTAGCTCTGGCAATCAAGTCGCCGAGTCTTCGATCTAGGGTTATAGTTATCAACTCTCGTATTACAGGGATACTCGAATATCTGGTCAAGCTCTCTTTTCCTAACCCTAGGAGCCGGCTTATATCTTACCCGGCTCCCTGGCTTCCTATACAAGGCATACTCGGAATCCTACCCGGAAACCGCACATAACCCTAAGCTTCCTAATTGTAACCCCAAGGGCCGGGTTACAAGGCCTACGTTCCTTCTTGGGCCTTCTAGAAGCTCCTCTTCCTTGAGCAGGGTCTTGTACGATTACCTTTGGGCCGGGTTTCACCTTGGTGTTAGCCTACCGGGTTATCATCCCTCCATCAGTAGTCCCCAGAATAGCTTGGGCTTCTCGGGATCAACCATGAAGCGCACGTTATTCCCTACAAAACAATAAACATTCAAGTTCACAAGATACCGGGTTAGTATGCTTTAATAATAGCTAGGCCTTGCTCCATAGGCGGTCCATATAATAACCCGGTCTTTCCTGAGTCAAACATAATTTTCCCGGGTCAACACTCCGAGAAAACGTGACAAGACCCAGATTCGCACCGTTGCCAATCAGTCCGAATATCACGCTCGCAATCCATTTCAATCCCTTCCGGATATCCCGCAACGGGCGCTTTAATGCTTATCCCAAAATATCCGGCCAAATAATATTTTTCCGAAAATCTGGCTCTTGCCGCCTAAACCTAGGGCATTTTCCTCCCACTCTATAAATAGGCACCCAGGGGTCACCCTTTAGATCTACTAGCCATTCCCCTTCTTATCCCTTCGTCTCCACTTCTCCTTGGCGCTTGCAACCCCGAGCTCGAGCCCGCACTAGCAGCACCGCTACGCCGCCCTCGAGTGCGCCACCGGAATCACGCCGCCGCCGCCTGGTCGCTACTGCCTACGCCCGTAACGCTGCCGTCGATCTCCGCCGCCGCGCCCACGATCAATCCGCCGGAGATCTCAAGGCACCACCGCCGTCAAGCTCTCCGCCGCGCACCCTATCTCGATTCGTCGGTAAGCTCCTTCAATTTCTTGGATCTAATTCTTGATTTCGCGCGGGCAGATTGGACCTAATTTCACCTCCAAATCCTCCACCATTTCTCACTAGTTGAATACGCCATAATCTTGCTTTTTTCACGACTGGTACTTAGTTAGATCCAAGCGTGCACCTCTCAGCACATCTTCACCATTTTCAATCGCGAATTTTCCCTCTATATGTTTTTGACTAGATCCAATCTGCCAACTTTTCTGCAAGTAATTTCCATTAAGTCAGATAGCTGTAATTTCCGGGTCTCTCGTTATTCATACTCTGTATTTGCCTCTTTTTTAGATCTTCACCTATGGCTCCTAAGGCCAGTGCTAAGCTGAAGGGAAAACACCCGGCTGGCAAGCAAAAGCCGAGTCAATCGATCTCCGTCAACTGGGCGAGATCGACCGTGACAAAGGCTAAGCTTGACGAGCTTACGGAGTCGGGTGTTCTGCCCACACGGGAGGAGATCCACTGGAGGGTACCCGGCGAGGAGACTCGGCCTTCTCCGGGTCTCGACGAGGTGGTGGTCTTTGTCGAACATGTGATCCGGGGTTTCCGCCCCCCGGGTCACCCTTTCTTCCGTGAAGTCCTGGACCACTACAAGCTCCGGGTATTCGACATCGGCCCCAACTCCATGCTTAGTATCACTCATTTCATAGTTTTATGCGAATCGTATCTATGCGTTCCTCCAAATCTAGCTTTATTTCTCGAGCTCTTTCAATGTAAGCCATGCCGAGAGAGCGGCGACGGGGCCCTCCTAGTCTGTGGGGGAGTCTCGATCCAGATGCGGAAAAACTCCCTTATGCCGACTCTGAGCCTATCTTCGCACGTCAAACACTGGCAGAAAACGTATTTTTACTGCCACGACACCTCCTTAGCCGGCGAAAAGCCATTGCCGGGTTTCACCGACGATCTCCTCAATCTTTCCGATAATCTCAGCTCGTTTGCTTCTGAGGCCGAGAGGCAGTCTATCCAGCCTCTCCTCCATAAACTTGCTGTACTCTCGGCCCATGGTCTCTTAGGGCTCAATCTGATTAAAACCTGGGTGAGTTGCCGGATTCATCCTAACAGCACCCGGACAAAACTTATGTGCCACTACTCGGACATCTTACCGACTCTCTCCGATACTCGGAGAAAAATTACCCGGCTCGTGACATAAACAAGCTCATGAAGACCTTCTTAGCTGAGAAACTCGACGCTATCAAGAATATAGTCGGGCTTAACCCCTTCACGTGAGATAACCCGGCTCCTCCAGTAAGACCCCGATATTACCCTTTCATTCGACTAACATTCCTTATACTAACCCTTTTCATGGTATTTCTCTCTCAGGAAGATGACGCATTCTGGAAGATAGTTACTCCTCCCCCTTCCGAAAACTCGGAAGAAGACGAAGAGCCAGTTGATAGCGACGAAGGTAAATCCGAATCACACTCATATCCTTCTTTTGTTAATTTGTTCAGATCAACCTTTTTCCCTTTTCCAACAACGTACCTTATTTGCTAGGGCTAGAGGACAAAGAGGATACACAGTCTGATGAGAGCGAGGCTGAGCCAGAAGTAGAGGTTGGGGCGAAGAGGAGGACCCAGGGGAGTTGTCTTCAAGGTGCCTTATTCCTCTATTGCCTGCAAACCATACTCGTATGCTAACATGTGCGAACTTAACCAACGCTTGATAAATTAATCACACTTGAAGGAACCTGCCCCGGTCAAACGTAGGGTAACCCGGAACTCTCCGGGTGACGATCCTCTTCACCCGGGCATCCTTCATCCCCCGTTCGCCGAGCCGGTACTCCCCAAACTTATTCATCTTATGTCCCTCGGAAATTTCCATCTCCAAACCATCCATTAGCCGGCCAACTTAGGGTCTCACTTTCCAACTCCTTATCAGCTTCTTCCGGGTCTAGCAATGATCTCCCGCCAGATTTCGTCGTGAACACCGGGTAAGTTACCTTTCTTGCCACTCGATATACTAGTTTTTTCCATATCTTTCATTCATCATATACTGACTATTTCTTTCTCTTTCTCAGGGCCAAGGTCACAATCAGTGATCCTGAGGACATGGATGTGGATAACCCGGCTATGGAAGAGCCGGAAGACGTTATGAAGACCGCGGCTGGCGGTGTAGAAGATGAAGAAGATTTGCTCAGAGACCCGGCGGAGCAGGAAGCCGAGTTTCCGCTGCCGGGAGACGAGGACCTCGAGTTCCTGGGATCGCGGATGGGTGACCCCACTCCCAACACCCAGGCAACCCGGGTCAACGCCCCTAAGCAGGAAAGGACCCCGCCTCCGGATAATAACCCCAGCTCCTCCAGGCCAAAACTCGGCGATCTGAACTTTGAAGGAATGTTAGATGCGCTCTTCTCCCTGAAGACCAATGAAAAGGATATTCTGGAAGCCATGGCAGCTGAGCACCAGGTAACTTAATCCACGTTTCTTGTATATTCATCTAGTCCCCAAGTTCCGAGTGAACTATGCAATGTTTGCTCGGTACTTTCATAGCTACATAATTTACCATACCCGGTTATATCATGTATCACACTGACTTTTCCTTTTCTTTTTTCACAGGCACACGTGACCCGGTCTGAGGAGATGTTGGCAAAAAACAACAAGCTCCTCGAGGTCGAGACAAAGTTACGTGAAGATCTAGAAGTTGAGGTGAAAAACCTTGACAAAGACGTGAGAAAGTATAAGAAAAGGTCCCAAACTGCTGAGGGTGCGCTGAAGAAAATTTCAGCCCAGATTGCCGATACTTACCGCACTCTACTTGGTAAAAATTAACTTACTGATTATAACCCGGATTTATCATTCCGTAAGGTTTATAACCCGGACCTCAGTGCTTTAAATTTTCTATTACTTTGCAGGTCCGGGTGAGGAGGCCCCAGATGAAGATGATGTTGAGAAGTTGAAGACGCTGAAGGCCATAATCCGGCAATTCACTATCGGCACCAAGTGGACTTTGGAGGCTGTGAAGTGGCCGGTGAAAGTGCAATATGGTCAACTAGAGGGGGGGGGGGTGAATAGGTGACCTACAAATTTTACTTCTTTTTCACTTTTAATGGGGCTTTTAAGAAAGTAAATGCTTGATTACCTAAATGTGTAACTAAGTGAAAACCCTAGGTGATAAGAAGCAAGTAGCAGCGGAAATAAAGGAACGGTACAAGATAACAACAAGTGAAAACACGGAGACAAGGATATGTTTCCCGTAGTTCCTTCTTAAAAGAAGTACGTCTACGTTGGAGAGGTGGGGAGCCACCTAGGCGCTCCTCAATAGCACGGATGTGCACACCTTGTTCTCCTTGAGCTTCTCCGGTGAGGGAGATTCTCGTTTCCACTATGAGGTCGACTTGAAGGCGTTGACCAAACCTTTACAAGGGGTTGAGGCTACTCCACAAGTGAGATGGGGGCTCTCAACAATCGAAGCTTCTTGCTACAAGGTGGAAGCTACAAGCACTAGGGTTTCCCTTGGATGACAAAGCAACCAAGAGATTACAAGATCCCAAGAGTTGTGGTGTGGGTACACACGTTTTGGCTTGGTGGAAAGGTAGATCTAGACCTCCTCCATGAGATCCTTGAAGGGCATCGAGTTTGGTTGGAGGAGGAGGGAGATCGGGGCGATTTGAGCTCTACAACAATGGAGGAGAGAGAGGAATGGATGAGCTACCTATCTAGAGGAAGAAGACAGCTATTTATAGGCTCCTCCAAATTCTGACCGTTGTAGTCCTGCGGGACCGGAAATTTCCGGCCTAAAGACCGGAATATTCCGGGGTAAGTTGGCCGGATAATTGAAATCTCCGGGGGGCGGATAATTGAAATATACGGGGGCGGAATTTTCCGCCCCAATACTCCGCCCCCATCTCTGTGCGCAGGCACCAACACGATGATGAAAAACTTCTAAGGACCAAGGGCCGGATTTTTGCTGCGGAAATTTCCGGGGCAAATTTCCGCCCTACCTTCTGTGCGCGGGCATCAACTTATGATGGAAAAATGGCTAAGGACTTTGATTCCCGGAATATTGAAATATCCGGGGGCGGATAATTGAAATGTCCGGGCCCGGAAATTTCCGGACTGAATTTCCGCCCCCATCTCTGTGCGCGGGCAACGTGAAGAAGACCAAATTCTGCTAAGTCCTTGAAGGCCGGATTTTTGGCCCGGAAATTTCCGGGGCAAATTTCCGCCCTGGCTTCTGTGCGCGGGCAGACAAACACTTAGTCGTTTTCGTGGAAGCCAGAAGGGAGGCCGGAAAATTCCGGTGAGATGGCCGGATAATCCGCCCCATAAGTCCCGGAATTTCCGCCCTTTATACTGAAAAATCCGGTGGCTGAATTTCCACAATAGAGAGCTTCTCTTTGATCTTTTGACAAGGATATACAGATGATCATCTAGAACAATAGCTGCACAGACTGAACCTCATTGTTAGATAGGAGATATCCGTGTTAGCATCATCACCAAAATCATTAGAGGGATCATGAGCTTTCAATCTCCCCCTTTTTGGTGAATGATGACAACACGGGTATTTGCAGGGAATAAAGCTAACAATGCATGATATGAAAACATCACAGGTAGCATATATAGGAGACATGCCTCCCAATAATAATAGTTCAACATAAAGGACGAGTACGGTAGAACGAAGTTCGAAAAAGACGCACGAAAAACGGAAATGGCAACGAAGAACAGACGAAAAAAAACCTCCCAAGCAAATCCCCACGATCATCTAATTCTTCTCCCCCTTTGGCATCAAGACACCAAAAAGAGAAAAGAGATAGCTACGTCCCATGGAGCACACTCTAGGCCTGGGTGTCCTCGTCGTCCTCTTCAGCTTCACTGTCGGTGGCAGTCTCCATGTCCTCATCTTCATCAACACCAATATCCCAGTCAACATCACGGTTGTTCCAGTTCCTGTAAGCAACCCGAGGAGGAGGAAGTGGTGGCACAGAGGGAGTCTTGAGTGCAGTCATGATGTGATGCTGGTTCTCTAAGATGGTGCGGCGTTCCACATAGGCTGCGTAGTTCTCCTTGTGGAGGCAAACAGTCAAGCTGAGCACCTTCTCAACAGCACGAGCAAGCCACGAGCGCTTCTTCTTTCCAGGAGTAGGAGGACGCATGCGAGCATCCCTGTGGCCCTGTCCAGATCCACCAACATCATGAGCGGCCTGCTGAGTGTGAGCAGACTTCTTGTAGAGGTTAATGTCCTTGTGATCCTCACAGTCCAACTCCAAGTCTTCTCGGAGCGCCTCAGGATAGCGTGCCTTGATGAGCTTCATGATATAGGGGGCATATGGTGGCACCTTGCGATGGAAGAGAGCATAGTGGATCTCATTGAAAATGAAGTCCATGACATCAACCCTGTGAGCCTCCATATCAGTCATATCAGTCTCAGAGAAGGTCAAGAAGGCATGGTGCATAAGGTTGACCAATCCACCACGAATAGCATCATTGTTTCCCGCGCTTGGAGCAATGGACTCCCTGAACATGCGCAGGAGAATATCATAGACTGCAAAGAGGCCTTTAGCCGAACCAACTGTGCCTCGAGGACCATAAAGCTCAGCAAGCCTGTTCTTCTGATACTCTTCCCCATGAATGTGCATACGGTGGCCCTGAGGAGTGTTGAGGCCAGCAAACGGATAGGCAAGTACAGTGGCAAAGTCATGGAAGTTTGCAGTGAGCAGGTGAGGGCCAGACATCCAGGACATCCCAATATCTTCAGAATCATCAATGACAAGAGTAGCAAAGAACTGCTGGATGTAGGTGGTGTTGTATGAGCAACGAGTCTCCATAAGTTGACGCAGACCAAGGACCTCCACAAGCTGAACAGAGTTGTTGAAGTACTCGGGGTTGGCAGCCAGATGAGCAAAATTGATCACCTTCATGGGGCAAACAGGTTTGCTCATAACGGTGTAGACCTGCTTGAAGAGAGTCTCCTGCTCGACGTGCCAAAAGCACGAGTCAATCGTGGGGTCCTGAGGACCCTCCGTGTACCAAGCCTTCTTGCGCCATTCCGAAAAGTCAGCAATGGGCATAGTGCCCACATTGAGAGGTGCCTTGCCTTGCTGCCTACCAGCTCTGCGAGCAGCCCGATCAGCCTCACGTTGTTGCTCATATGCTCGCTGAGTATCTCGTTCACGCCGGCGAGTTTCATTGTCTTCTACAAAGGTTCCCTCCTCATTTTCTGTCAGATGACGGAGGCGTTTGCGGGAACTGAGCAGCTTGCCAGACCTAGAGGTGGAACCATCTGCGAGAAAAGCAAAAGAAAGCCAAAGAAAAAGCAAACAAACATCAAAAACGGGGGCTCACGAAATGAGGAATGGAATTGTGGAGTTCTGGTGTAGAGTCAGTATAGGCCGGAAATTCCGGTCATGGAGACGGAAATTCCGGAGGGCGGAAATTCCGGCCACAGGGCGAATTTCCGGGGTGCGGAAATTCCGGCCCTGGGCGGAAATTTCCGGCCTGCGGGATTTTCGAATCCCAGATCTGAATCTGTGCCTATAACGAATCTAGAACATGGGATCTAGTACGAGGAGGAATAGATGGTACTTTGTGGCAAAGAACCATGCTAGAACAGGAGAAACACTAGATAAAGTGATAAAGCATCTACTCAACCCGAAATTTTGCGGAGAAAACAAACACGTACCAGGATCCATGACAGGAAAGGACGTGCGGTCTCTTGATCCGCAAGGGAAGAGGAGAGGCGGAGGAGGGGAGGCAAAGAGGCCTCCCGGAAGTCTCGGAGGCGGCGGCGGCTGGCTGGGGCGAGTGGAGAGACGAGGGGAGGAAAACAGTGCGGAACCGTCGCCTCCCGTCGCCCTTATATAGCCCCAGGCCAAGGGCACCGGAAATTTCCGGTGTTTAATGCCGGATATTCCGGGGCCCGGAGATTTGGGCCGGAATATTCCGCCCAAATATCCGGTGTGCCTTCTGCGAGCGGGCACGCTGGATAGTTGGGGAATTATTCGAGTCCAAATCTCCCTCCGGAAATTTCCGTGGCTTAAGACACGGAATATTCCGGGCCCCCGGAAATTTGTGCCGGAAATTTCCGCTGAAATTTCCGGTGTGCCTTCTGTGAGCAGGCACATCGGAAGTTAGCGAAATTTTCGGGGACAAACGTCTGAGGGCCGGAATATTCCGGTCCTAGGCCGGAATTTCCGGAGTGCCAATGCCATCCGAGTTTTGTGGAAGATGGATCAAATCGTGAGCCTCCAAAGACGCAAAAAGACACAAACACTCGAACAAACACGAGGAAAACATCAAACAAAACACATTCAAAAGAAAAGGTTGGTGGCCGGAGCCACCGTGTTTGAGTGACACCAAGGAGCCGCGAAGATGTATCTTGGACTCAAGAGTATCACTCACGTTTTAAGCACAATAAGTCACGAACTGACTAGATATGCATTACGTTTTGATTGTTTTACGCATGATAGGTGGAGTGTTTATCCATGAGTTGAACTACGCTCCCCCTATGTCCATGCCTACATCTAGACTAGATAACACATATAGTGAAGGTTCACATGCAAGGGTTCAAGAGAAGTTAGACGCATCGATCACATTTAGTTCATTCCTCAAACCCCGAAATCTTGGTTCATCAAGGGCCTTTGTGAAGATATCCGCGAGTTGATCCTTGGTCGCAACATAGGAGAGGTCAATATCACCCTTCTCAACATGATCCCGAATGAAGTGATGCCGTATCTCAATGTGCTTCGTCTTGGAGTGAAGAACGGGATTGTAGGCGATCTTGATGGCACTCTCATTGTCGCACAAGAGAGGAACGTTGTCGAAGATGATGCCATAATCTCTCAATGTTTGCCTCATCCAAAGTAATTGAGCACAACAACTAGCCGCGGAGATGTATTCGGCCTCAGTGGTAGAGAGAGCAATGCAGTTTTGTTTCTTGGACGACCAACATACCAATGAGCGGCCAAGAAATTGACAACTTCCGGATGTAGATTTCCTATCCGTCTTCTCTCCCGCATAGTCCGCATCCGAATACCCAATGAGCTGAAAGCTTGAACCCTTGGGATACCAAAGACCAAAGTTTGGGGTATGAACTAAATATCGAAAGATACGCTTAACCGCTTCAAGATGACTTTGTCTTGGGGAGGCTTGAAACCTTGCACATTTACCAACGCTATACATAATATCGGGTCTAGATGCACAAAGGTAGAGCAAAGAGCCAATCATGGAGCGGTATACCTTTTGATCTACCTCTTTACCATTCGGATCGGGTTTCAAATCAACCGTCGTGGACATGGGAGTCTTCATAGGTTTAGCATCATGCATATTGAATCGCTTGAGCATATCTTGAGTATACTTGGCTTGCTTGATGAATGTGCCTTCGGGGTGTTGCTTGATCTCAAAGCCAAGAAAATACTCCAATTCTCCCATCATAGACATCTCGAACTTGTCCGTCATAAGCTTGCAAAACTCATCATTGAAAGCAACGTTAGTGGAACCAAAGATGATATCATCCACATAGAGTTGGCATATGAACAAGTCACCGCCGACCTTTTTGGTGAAAAGGGTGGGATCGATTAAACCAACATTGAACCCACGATCTACCAAAAACTCTTTAAGGTGCTCGTACCATGCACGTGGAGCTTGTTTAAGCCCATATAGCGCCTTATCGAGTTTGTAGACATGATCGGGGTGGTTGGGATCTTCGAAACCCGGAGGTTGCTTGACATAAACCAACTCATGGATGGGACCATTCAAAAAAGCACTTTTAACATCCATTTGTTGCAATTTGAAGTTATGATGAGAGGCATATGCAAGTAAGATGCGAATAGATTCGAGACGAGCAACGGGAGCGAATGTTTCACCGAAATCGACACCTTCGACTTGAGAGAAGCCTTGAGCAACCAATCTAGCCTTGTTGCGAATGACGATGCCGTCCTTGTCTTGTTTGTTCTTGAAGATCCACTTAGTGCCGATGACGTTCTTGCAATCTTTGGGCCTTGGTACCAATTTCCACACTTTGTTGCGCTCGAAATTGTTGAGTTCATCGTGCATAGCTTCAAGCCAATCTTGATCTTCAAGAGCTTCATAGACCTTCTTTGGCTCAATGTGCGAGACAAATGCATGTGCTTTGCTAAAGTCCGCTAGTTGCCTCCTTGTGACGACCCTTCCACGAACTTGTCCAAGAATCATATCCTCCGTATGGCCGGCACGAGCAAGATTATCGAGCCTTCTCTTTGCTCTACGAGCTAGCATCTCCTCCAAAGTTTCCTTAGATAGGACTTGATCATCTCCTTCATCATCGGAGACATGTCCACCTTGGTCTTGATCATTGATGGGAGGTGGATCCCTAATGTGATGAGTTGCATCATCACCATGTGTATCTTGTTCTTCATTATGAGCTTGGCCTTCATCATGAGCTTGGCCTTGATTGTTTGCTTGGCCTTGTGGTGAGGCATGAGGGCTTGGTGCATCTTGTTGGGTAGCATGGTTATCAATGGATGTAGTCAATGGCTCCACTTGAGTAGAGCATAGTCCTTCTGTCGCACCCTGATTTCTAGGGGATACTCACCGTACGAACTGGATAGCAGATGCTTGGATTATGGGGCATAACTGCTCCCACGTCCCAGCTTCCTGGTAGGCCTGCGCTTATGCGCGACAACACAAGCCCTACTATTCCATCGTCGATGTAAACTATCCACTAGAGATCAAAGGCACTTCCGTCGACGTACTTCAAACCATACACACATGGTACGTCAACGGCGTTTAACAAGTGATATCACAACAGATCTCTACGACACAAAAGATTGAAATAACTTGCAAATGGCTCTCATTAGAGCAGAGATAGCAAATACAATCATTCAGAGGGCACATGCCCCAACAATACATCATTACAATACAGCGGAAGCATTCAACATGTCTGAGTACAGACAAGAACCAAATAGGCCTAAGAGGCCGGAAACGAAAAGACGGAGCCCATCCACGAAGTCTCGGATCCTGCCCGGGTCCGCTATCTACTCGTCAGCAGTCTCGTCGTCATACTCCACGTAATAGCCACCATGTAGATCCTCGGAAACGTCGTCTGCGTAAACCACAGCCCCAAAGGGGTCAGTACATAAACGTACTGGCAAGCAAGACTCACAGTTCACCAAAGTGTAACCCGTCAACACCAAGCACAGATGCCTTGGGTTCAACGGAAAGGAAGGGGATATAAAAGATGCTGCAACTGGCTGCGCTAACCAACTACAGAACATACTACAACTTCCGACTATCAGAAAGGAGATAAGATCGAGGATTGTAACCAACTGGAAAGATAACTTCAAACAAACCCATCCTGGATCTCGCCCCTTATCCAAAGAAGCAATCCGAGGATAACTCACACAGTTGTATTAAAGGTGAATCAAGTTATTGTGTCATCCACCTATTACTAGTCAAGTTATTAATCATTGGGTGTAACATGTTTGATCATTATGTTTAAGTTGTCCTGAGTACTTGTTAGCCAGTACTTTCACCAAGTAATCCATAACCGCGGAAAACACGGCTTCTCGAGAAGATTATCCCTGCAGGGTTGCACCAATTTGGCCGTACACTCATGAATAACCCGCCAGATGGAAAGGCCCTTCCACCAAGCGGGGTACTCAACACAACCAACCATTCCTCGCATCAAGCCCAAAGCACCTTGGGCGCACGGCTAATCGAGCCCAGAAGAAAATGGACCCTCATAGCACTCTAAGAACGTGTCCCCCTATATGCCGACTACGAAAGTTCCACCCTGGCCTGGGCTCGCAAAAACATGATGCGGCAAATGGAAAACACGAACTAAATGAGGTGATTTGGACGAGATGCGAATCAGGTCAAGTTGAGGGGGGCGCCCATACTCGCTTCCCAAATGCGGGTAGTGCGCTCATCATGGATCAGTAGACAAGACCCTTTTCCTATTAGGGTCGACACTAGCAGGCTCCAAAACCTCTCATGGGCCTCCTGCCGGTGCCTTATCATCAAATTTATTATTTAACAATATCATTAGCATGATTGATTGATTAACATCGAGCCCCCAGAACAATAAAGTAGTAACAGAAAGTAACGGGTAACAGACTCGAGCAAAAACAACCTAAGCATGCTAGTAAGACACAGGCTCAGGCAATGGTTATAGGTATGGAGGTGAGGCAATATCAGGGTTAAAAGGATTCATGTGGTAGGTTCGTAACAGAAACAACTACTACGAAGGCTAGCAGAAAAGAACAACGGAAAGTATCGGTAACCAATGTTGAAAGGAACACGGTGGTTCATGTGAGTGATAACTTGCCTGCAAAACCCAGTAGCCTGGTACTGAGCTAAATCCTTAGAAGGGATGTCGTAAGTATCGTCGGTCTCAACGTCGTCGTGTATCCGAGAAGAAGCAATCAAACATTGCAGAAAGATAAGCAATCATTATCATGGCATAGTGCACAATCAAACATGATGCATGACAAGTTTAATAGTTGCATCAAAGTAACTAGTTGACAAGGTAGAACAATTTAAATGGACCCATGTGCAAGGGTTGCACATGGAAAGATCCATTGAAAATAAGTAGAAACAATGATTCAACATTAGTTATTAGGTGAGAGTTGTTGGCATGATGCATGCATGATGATGATAACAAAATAACAACAAATAACAAGAGTGGAATCAATTGAAAAGGAATAGAACAAGTTTGGAAAACATTGATTGGTTGGAAGCTTTTGGTTACTTAAACATGGCACACAAGTAAATGTTGTTATCACCAATTTAAAGTGTGCAAAACAATTTACAAATTTTATATTTGGAAAGGTTATCAAATTTTAGTTGGATTACATGTTTCACAATTTGAAATTGGACTTTGGATTAATTATTTATGAATTAAACAATTTTAAACAATTTTTAATTGAATTAAACAAGATTTAAATAGTTTAGGCAATTTAAATTTTTCAAACCAGAAAACAAAATTTATATTTGAATAGAGCATTCAAATTGGTGTGAAAAACATATTTTATTTGTATTATTTGGAAATAGGATGAATTACTTATGAATTATTACAAATTACATTTGAATTATCCAAATTTGAGTTTTAAATGCATTTTGAAATTTCAAAACAGTGAACAAATGGGTTATTTGGAAAGATTATGAAATTTGGAGCAATAAACATATAAAACTTGTAATTATTGGGCTTATAGATTAAAAGATATTAAATTTTTAAAGTTTAGTTTTAAATCTGTTAATTAAAAGGATTTTAATTTGGAAAACAGGGAGGCCAAACTTTTGTTACCGAGTGGCAGCTACCCGCAGCACTGCCGCGTGGGCCAGAGGCCACGTAGGCGCCACGCGGCGCGGGAGACCACGCTGGCCACCACGGTCGCTGACCGGTGGGGCCAGCTGGGGCGCGCGGAAAAGGGACCAAAAAGGGTGGGGTTTTGCCTTCCCCAGGGGTCGATCCCGCGAGCTCTGCTTGCGCGCACGGAGGCGTTGGCCAGCTGGGTTGGATGCGTTCGGTTGTCACATAGCGGTAGCGAGGGGGGGTTGAGGTGTTATTTGCGCTGACTGAATTTTGGGTTCAGGTTCAGTCGCTGCTACCCATCTCGACGGGAAACAGATGCATGCCAGCTCGCGGCCGTTGCGCGCGGCGGCTCGCTGCGGCGCGGTGGCCGGCCGTTCTGTGGTGCTTCCGTGCAGCGTGAGTGTGAGGCGGGCGAGAGGGATAGGGCGAGGGAACGAGGAACAGAGGCTCACCGCGGATGCTTGTCGTCGAGGCGAGGACGGCTGACGAAGGTGGTCGCCGGCGGAGGGAAGGCGTGGACGGCGGCGGCCATCTGGCCCTCCTCTCGCCGCCGCGTCTTCAGCAAAATTGAAGGCCAGGCCACGGGGGCTCCATTCCCGTGGCTGGCTTGGCCCGAGGAGGATTGTGGCGAGGGGATGGCGATGGGGTTTGGCACTGACAGTGGTTTTCAGACAGTTTCAGGCAACGTTCAGCAGAGAAGAAGAAAAACAGAGGGGACGGCGGCGACAGGGAAGAGATGAACTAGGGTTTAGGGGCAGAGGGGGGAGGTGCTACTTAAGGGGGAAGGGAAACTCGTACGGCAGCAATCGCAGCTATGGAGGTGGGATCGTATGGTTCAGAGGGAAACGTACAGGTGACATCACCTGTGGGGAAGAAGACAGCGACAGCCTGAGGGTTACTGGGCCAGGTGGGTTAGATGGGCTGGGTGTGTTAGTTAGCTGCTGCTCCTCTCTTTTGCATTTTTATTTTTGTTTTCTTTATTTTTTTTTTGTAGAGACAGATTTTGGAAGAAAAACATGATAATTAGATTAGTAAAAATTCCAGTAAAAAATTTGGGTTAGTGATTTAGTTAAAAGAAAGCAATTTACAAGATTGGTTTTCAAAAGTGGTGCTTTAAAATTGTTGTTTGTATTTGGAACCATAATTAAAGAAATTTTGCTATTGTTTAAACATTATGAAAACAAGGTATTTTTAATAGGGTGGCCCCTATAGATTAAAAGTTTGAATTTAGTTGATTGGTTTAGAGATTTCAAAAACTCCAGTGGGTTGTTGTTTGATGAATTTGAAGATTTGATTTGAATTGGAATATTGGAATATTTTGTTAAATAAAATAGAAACCACAATTTAATAGGGTGAACCCTATTATTAGTTGGGTTAGAATTATTGGACTGATTTTATAATTTCCAAAAGAGTTGTTGAATTTGAGTTTGAGTTTGGAAACAATTTGGGAATTATTTGTTTGCAATAGAAGCACCATTTTATTAGTTGATCAACATGGAATAAAATGAAAGCAATTTGGTTGTTTTTATTTGAACTCTCACTTTAGAAATTGTAACATCACAAGGATGAAACAAAGGGTTTGAAATTTGAGTTGAAATTCAAACAGGAAACAAAGGAAAACAAACAAAACAATTGCAATCAACATGATGCCATGATGCAAAACATAAAATAACAGAGAGCAAAACATTCTAAAGGCTATTTTTCAGACTTGGGATGTTACAAAACGCCCCCCCCTTGAAGGAATCGCGCCCCGAGATTCCTACTGAGAAAAGAAAAGGTCCGGAAACTTCTTGGGAAGATCCTCTTGAGCTGTGACACGTGAAACACATCGTGCACATTGGATAGACGTCAGGAAATTAGCAAACCACCGGAACATTTTCAAGTAAAGGGAGAGGTTTTGTATTGAGGGTGTATAGCTGGATAGAATTTGATTCATTTGGAGAATAGACTATCTGTAATAAGGTTGGAACAGAGTTATTGACATCAATGGAACACCAAGGATGACATCAATGTCAGAATCAGCAACATGAGAGTAACGAGGAATATGTGGCCTCTCATTAGAATTGGATTGTTCTTACTTATCTTGGAAGTCAACATTTGAGATCCCGGGGAGTGAACAGAGTTTTGATTGCTTAGTGGAACCAGAACTGGGTTGTATGTTGTGGAAAAGATTGTTGACACAAAGAAATGTGATGCTCCGGTATCATATAACACTTTAGCTGGAATAGAGTTTAGGAGATGAACGGGGAAACTTTGATTAGACGCCGGTAGAAGAACTGAAATGGAAAACAACAACAAGATTTCAACGGACGAAAAGGATGTTGAGAAGAACAGGATATCAACATCGGGGAAAACGAGAACAAAACTCATGAGGTACTATGGAAAACCCATCCGGCTTCTAAAGGATCAATATCTACTGCTTAAGGAATAGAGGATCTGCTTCCGGGGCCTATTTGCCACCGTTCTCAATCATGAGTAGGCAACATGATAAATCACGTCACAACCACCTCCATTCCTATGGTCTAGTAGATATAACCATCCTAGAGAAACCAGAATTCGTGAAATCCTAACTTGAAAGTTTAGATGAGAAGGGAAAACAACGTTGCACTTCCTTACCAGAAAAGGGAGGGTGGGTGGGGAAAGAAGAAAAAGAACAGAATTCCTACTCTCACGTTTCATTTTTCCTATATAGCTACAAAATAGTTTCTAGACTCAACTGCGACCAGTAAAAAGGGATCCTACAGGCAGACAGGCTCTGATACCATTTGTCGCACCCTGATTTCTAGGGGATACTCACCGTACGAACTGGATAGCAGATGCTTGGATTATGGGGCATAACTGCTCCCACGTCCCAGCTTCCTGGTAGGCCTGCGCTTATGCGCGACAACACAAGCCCTACTATTCCATCGTCGATGTAAACTATCCACTAGAGATCAAAGGCACTTCCGTCGACGTACTTCAAACCATACACACATGGTACGTCAACGGCGTTTAACAAGTGATATCACAACAGATCTCTACGACACAAAAGATTGAAATAACTTGCAAATGGCTCTCATTAGAGCAGAGATAGCAAATACAATCATTCAGAGGGCACATGCCCCAACAATACATCATTACAATACAGCGGAAGCATTCAACATGTCTGAGTACAGACAAGAACCAAATAGGCCTAAGAGGCCGGAAACGAAAAGACGGAGCCCATCCACGAAGTCTCGGATCCTGCCCGGTCCGCTATCTACTCGTCAGCAGTCTCGTCGTCATACTCCACGTAATAGCCACCATGTAGATCCTCGGAAACGTCGTCTGCGTAAACCACAGCCCCAAAGGGGTCAGTACATAAACGTACTGGCAAGCAAGACTCACAGTTCACCAAAGTGTAACCCGTCAACACCAAGCACAGATGCCTTGGGTTCAACGGAAAGGAAGGGGATATAAAAGATGCTGCAACTGGCTGCGCTAACCAACTACAGAACATACTACAACTTCCGACTATCAGAAAGGAGATAAGATCGAGGATTGTAACCAACTGGAAAGATAACTTCAAACAAACCCATCCTGGATCTCGCCCCTTATCCAAAGAAGCAATCCGAGGATAACTCACACAGTTGTATTAAAGGTGAATCAAGTTATTGTGTCATCCACCTATTACTAGTCAAGTTATTAATCATTGGGTGTAACATGTTTGATCATTATGTTTAAGTTGTCCTGAGTACTTGTTAGCCAGTACTTTCACCAAGTAATCCATAACCGCGGAAAACACGGCTTCTCGAGAAGATTATCCCTGCAGGGTTGCACCAATTTGGCCGTACACTCATGAATAACCCGCCAGATGGAAAGGCCCTTCCACCAAGCGGGGTACTCAACACAACCAACCATTCCTCGCATCAAGCCCAAAGCACCTTGGGCGCACGGCTAATCGAGCCCAGAAGAAAATGGACCCTCATAGCACTCTAAGAACGTGTCCCCCTATATGCCGACTACGAAAGTTCCACCCTGGCCTGGGCTCGCAAAAACATGATGCGGCAAATGGAAAACACGAACTAAATGAGGTGATTTGGACGAGATGCGAATCAGGTCAAGTTGAGGGGGGCGCCCATACTCGCTTCCCAAATGCGGGTAGTGCGCTCATCATGGATCAGTAGACAAGACCCTTTTCCTATTAGGGTCGACACTAGCAGGCTCCAAAACCTCTCATGGGCCTCCTGCCGGTGCCTTATCATCAAATTTATATTTAACAATATCATTAGCATGATTGATTGATTAACATCGAGCCCCCAGAACAATAAAGTAGTAACAGAAAGTAACGGGTAACAGACTCGAGCAAAAACAACCTAAGCATGCTAGTAAGACACAGGCTCAGGCAATGGTTATAGGTATGGAGGTGAGGCAATATCAGGGTTAAAGGATTCATGTGGTAGGTTCGTAACAGAAACAACTACTACGAAGGCTAGCAGAAAAGAACAACGGAAAGTATCGGTAACCAATGTTGAAAGGAACACGGTGGTTCATGTGAGTGATAACTTGCCTGCAAAACCCAGTAGCCTGGTACTGAGCTAAATCCTTAGAAGGGATGTCGTAAGTATCGTCGGTCTCAACGTCGTCGTGTATCCGAGAAGAAGCAATCAACATTGCAGAAAGATAAGCAATCATTATCATGGCATAGTGCACAATCAAACATGATGCATGACAAGTTTAATAGTTGCATCAAAGTAACTAGTTGACAAGGTAGAACAATTTAAATGGACCCATGTGCAAGGGTTGCACATGGAAAGATCCATTGAAATAAGTAGAAACAATGATTCAACATTAGTTATTAGGTGAGAGTTGTTGGCATGATGCATGCATGATGATGATAACAAAATAACAACAAATAACAAGAGTGGAATCAATTGAAAAGGAATAGAACAAGTTTGGAAAACATTGATTGGTTGGAAGCTTTTGGTTACTTAAACATGGCACACAAGTAAATGTTGTTATCACCAATTTAAAGTGTGCAAACAATTTACAAATTTTATATTTGGAAAGGTTATCAAATTTTAGTTGGATTACATGTTTCACAATTAGAAATTGGACTTTGGATTAATTATTTATGAATTAAACAATTTTAAACAATTTTTAATTGAATTAAACAAGATTTAAATAGTTTAGGCAATTTAAATTTTTCAAACCAGAAAACAAAATTTATATTGAATAGAGCATTCAAATTGGTGTGAAAACATATTTTATTTGTTATTATTTGGAAATAGGATGATTACTTATGAATTATTACAAATTACATTTGAATATCCAAATTTGAGTTTTAAATGCATTTTTTGAAATTTCAAAACAGTGAACAAATGGGTTATTTGGAAAGATTATGAAATTTGGAGCAATAAACATATAAACTTGTACTTATTGGGCGTATAGATTAAAAGATATTAAATTTTTAAAGTTTAGTTTTAAATCTGTTAATTAAAAGGATTTTAATTTGGGAAAACAGGGAGGCCAAACTTTTGTTACCGAGTGGCAGCTACCCGCCAGCACTGCCGCGTGGGCCAGAGGCCACGTAGGCGCCACGCGGCGCGGGGAGACCACGTGGCCACCCACGGTCGCTGACCGGTGGGGCCAGCTGGGGCGCGCGGAAAAGGGACCAAAAGGGTGGGGTTTTTTTGCCTTCCCCCAGGGGTCGATCCCGCGAGCTCTGCTTGCGCGCACGGTGGGTTGGCCAGCTGGGTTGGATGCGTTCGGTTGTCACATAGCGGTAGCGAGGGGGGGTTGAGGTGTTATTTGCGCTGACTGAATTTTGCGGTTCAGGTTCAGTCGCTGCTACCCATCTCGACGGGAAACAGATGCATGCCAGCTCGCGCCGTTGCGCGCGGCGGCTCGCTGCGGCGCGGTGGCCGGCGTTCTGTGGTGCTTCGTGCAGCGTGAGTGTGAGGCGGGCGAGAGGGATAGGGCGAGGACACGAGGAACAGAGGCTCACGCGGATGCTTGTCGTCGAGGCGAGGATGGCTGACGAAGGTGGTCGCCCGGCGGAGGGAAGGCTGAGGACGACGGCGGCCATCTGGCCCTCCTCTCGCCGCCGCGTCTTCAGCAAAATTGAAGGCCAGGCCACGGGGGCTCCATTCCCGTGGCTGGCTTGGCCCGAGGAGGATTGTGGCGAGGGGATGGCGATGGGGTTTGGCACTGACAGTGGTTTTCAGACAGTTTCAGGCAACGTTCAGCAGAGAAGAAGAAAAACAGAGGGGACGGCGGCGACAGGGAAGAGATGAACTAGGGTTTAGGGGCAGAGGGGGGAGGTGCTACTTAAGGGGGAAGGGAAACTCGTACGGCAGCAATCGCAGCTATGGAGGTGGGATCGTATGGTTCAGAGGGAAACGTACAGGTGACATCACATGTGGGGAAGAAGACAGCGACAGCCTGAGGGTTACTGGGCCAGGTGGGTTAGATGGGCTGGGTGTGTTAGTTAGCTGCTGCTCCTCTCTTTTGCATTTTTATTTTTGTTTTCTTTATTTTTTTTTTGTAGAGACAGATTTTGGAAGAAAAACATGATAATTAGATTAGTAAAAATTCCAGTAAAAAATTTGGGTTAGTGATTTAGTTAAAAGAAAGCAATTTACAAGATTGGTTTTCAAAAGTGGTGCTTTAAAATTGTTGTTTGTATTTGGAACCATAATTAAAGAAATTTTGCTATTGTTTAAACATTATGAAAACAAGGTATTTTTAATAGGGTGGCCCCTATAGATTAAAAGTTTGAATTTAGTTGATTGGTTTAGAGATTTCAAAAACTCCAGTGGGTTGTTGTTTGATGAATTTGAAGATTTGATTTGAATTGGAATATTGGAATATTTTGTTAAATAAAATAGAAACCACAATTTAATAGGGTGAACCCTATTATTAGTTGGGTTAGAATTATTGGACTGATTTTATAATTTCCAAAAGAGTTGTTGAATTTGAGTTTGAGTTTGGAAACAATTTGGGAATTATTTGTTTGCAATAGAAGCACCATTTTATTAGTTGATCAACATGGAATAAAATGAAAGCAATTTGGTTGTTTTTATTTGAACTCTCACTTTAGAAATTGTAACATCACAAGGATGAAACAAAGGGTTTGAAATTTGAGTTGAAATTCAAACAGGAAACAAAGGAAAACAAACAAAACAATTGCAATCAACATGATGCCATGATGCAAAACATAAAATAACAGAGAGCAAAACATTCTAAAGGCTATTTTTCAGACTTGGGATGTTACAAAACGCCCCCCCTTGAAGGAATCGCGCCCCGAGATTCCTACTGAGAAAAGAAAAGGTCCGGAAACTTCTTGGGAAGATCCTCTTGAGCTGTGACACGTGAAACACATCGTGCACATTGGATAGACGTCAGGAAATTAGCAAACCACCGGAACATTTTCAAGTAAAGGGAGAGGTTTTGTATTGAGGGTGTATAGCTGGATAGAATTTGATTCATTTGGAGAATAGACTATCTGTAATAAGGTTGGAACAGAGTTATTGACATCAATGGAACACCAAGGATGACATCAATGTCAGAATCAGCAACATGAGAGTAACGAGGAATATGTGGCCTCTCATTAGAATTGGATTGTTCTTACTTATCTTGGAAGTCAACATTTGAGATCCCGGGGAGTGAACAGAGTTTTGATTGCTTAGTGGAACCAGAACTGGGTTGTATGTTGTGGAAAAGATTGTTGACACAAAGAAATGTGATGCTCCGGTATCATATAACACTTTAGCTGGAATAGAGTTTAGGAGATGAACGGGGAAACTTTGATTAGACGCCGGTAGAAGAACTGAAATGGAAAACAACAACAAGATTTCAACGGACGAAAAGGATGTTGAGAAGAACAGGATATCAACATCGGGGAAAACGAGAACAAAACTCCTGAGGTACTATGGAAAACCCATCCGGCTTCTAAAGGATCAATATCTACTGCTTAAGGAATAGAGGATCTGCTTCCGGGGCCTATTTGCCACCGTTCTCAATCATGAGTAGGCAACATGATAAATCACGTCACAACCACCTCCATTCCTATGGTCTAGTAGATATAACCATCCTAGAGAAACCAGAATTCGTGAAATCCTAACTTGAAAGTTTAGATGAGAAGGGAAAACAACGTTGCACTTCCTTACCAGAAAAGGGAGGGTGGGTGGGGAAAGAAGAAAAAGAACAGAATTCCTACTCTCACGTTTCATTTTTCCTATATAGCTACAAAATAGTTTCTAGACTCAACTGCGACCAGTAAAAAGGGATCCTACAGGCAGACAGGCTCTGATACCATTTGTCGCACCCTGATTTCTAGGGGATACTCACCGTACGAACTGGATAGCAGATGCTTGGATTATGGGGCATAACTGCTCCCACGTCCCAGCTTCCTGGTAGGCCTGCGCTTATGCGCGACAACACAAGCCCTACTATTCCATCGTCGATGTAAACTATCCACTAGAGATCAAAGGCACTTCCGTCGACGTACTTCAAACCATACACACATGGTACGTCAACGGCGTTTAACAAGTGATATCACAACAGATCTCTACGACACAAAAGATTGAAATAACTTGCAAATGGCTCTCATTAGAGCAGAGATAGCAAATACAATCATTCAGAGGGCACATGCCCCAACAATACATCATTACAATACAGCGGAAGCATTCAACATGTCTGAGTACAGACAAGAACCAAATAGGCCTAAGAGGCCGGAAACGAAAAGACGGAGCCCATCCACGAAGTCTCGGATCCTGCCCGGGTCCGCTATCTACTCGTCAGCAGTCTCGTCGTCATACTCCACGTAATAGCCACCATGTAGATCCTCGGAAACGTCGTCTGCGTAAACCACAGCCCCAAAGGGGTCAGTACATAAACGTACTGGCAAGCAAGACTCACAGTTCACCAAAGTGTAACCCGTCAACACCAAGCACAGATGCCTTGGGTTCAACGGAAAGGAAGGGGATATAAAAGATGCTGCAACTGGCTGCGCTAACCAACTACAGAACATACTACAACTTCCGACTATCAGAAAGGAGATAAGATCGAGGATTGTAACCAACTGGAAAGATAACTTCAAACAAACCCATCCTGGATCTCGCCCCTTATCCAAAGAAGCAATCCGAGGATAACTCACACAGTTGTATTAAAGGTGAATCAAGTTATTGTGTCATCCACCTATTACTAGTCAAGTTATTAATCATTGGGTGTAACATGTTTGATCATTATGTTTAAGTTGTCCTGAGTACTTGTTAGCCAGTACTTTCACCAAGTAATCCATAACCGCGGAAAACACGGCTTCTCGAGAAGATTATCCCTGCAGGGTTGCACCAATTTGGCCGTACACTCATGAATAACCCGCCAGATGGAAAGGCCCTTCCACCAAGCGGGGTACTCAACACAACCAACCATTCCTCGCATCAAGCCCAAAGCACCTTGGGCGCACGGCTAATCGAGCCCAGAAGAAAATGGACCCTCATAGCACTCTAAGAACGTGTCCCCCTATATGCCGACTACGAAAGTTCCACCCTGGCCTGGGCTCGCAAAAACATGATGCGGCAAATGGAAAACACGAACTAAATGAGGTGATTTGGACGAGATGCGAATCAGGTCAAGTTGAGGGGGGCGCCCATACTCGCTTCCCAAATGCGGGTAGTGCGCTCATCATGGATCAGTAGACAAGACCCTTTTCCTATTAGGGTCGACACTAGCAGGCTCCAAAACCTCTCATGGGCCTCCTGCCGGTGCCTTATCATCAAATTTATTATTTAACAATATCATTAGCATGATTGATTGATTAACATCGAGCCCCCAGAACAATAAAGTAGTAACAGAAAGTAACGGGTAACAGACTCGAGCAAAAACAACCTAAGCATGCTAGTAAGACACAGGCTCAGGCAATGGTTATAGGTATGGAGGTGAGGCAATATCAGGGTTAAAAGGATTCATGTGGTAGGTTCGTAACAGAAACAACTACTACGAAGGCTAGCAGAAAAGAACAACGGAAAGTATCGGTAACCAATGTTGAAAGGAACACGGTGGTTCATGTGAGTGATAACTTGCCTGCAAAACCCAGTAGCCTGGTACTGAGCTAAATCCTTAGAAGGGATGTCGTAAGTATCGTCGGTCTCAACGTCGTCGTGTATCCGAGAAGAAGCAATCAAACATTGCAGAAAGATAAGCAATCATTATCATGGCATAGTGCACAATCAAACATGATGCATGACAAGTTTAATAGTTGCATCAAAGTAACTAGTTGACAAGGTAGAACAATTTAAATGGACCCATGTGCAAGGGTTGCACATGGAAAGATCCATTGAAAATAAGTAGAAACAATGATTCAACATTAGTTATTAGGTGAGAGTTGTTGGCATGATGCATGCATGATGATGATAACAAAATAACAACAAATAACAAGAGTGGAATCAATTGAAAAGGAATAGAACAAGTTTGGAAAACATTGATTGGTTGGAAGCTTTTGGTTACTTAAACATGGCACACAAGTAAATGTTGTTATCACCAATTTAAAGTGTGCAAAACAATTTACAAATTTTATATTTGGAAAGGTTATCAAATTTTAGTTGGATTACATGTTTCACAATTTGAAATTGGACTTTGGATTAATTATTTATGAATTAAACAATTTTAAACAATTTTTAATTGAATTAAACAAGATTTAAATAGTTTAGGCAATTTAAATTTTTCAAACCAGAAAACAAAATTTATATTTGAATAGAGCATTCAAATTGGTGTGAAAAACATATTTTATTTGTATTATTTGGAAATAGGATGAATTACTTATGAATTATTACAAATTACATTTGAATTATCCAAATTTGAGTTTTAAATGCATTTTGAAATTTCAAAACAGTGAACAAATGGGTTATTTGGAAAGATTATGAAATTTGGAGCAATAAACATATAAAACTTGTAATTATTGGGCTTATAGATTAAAAGATATTAAATTTTTAAAGTTTAGTTTTAAATCTGTTAATTAAAAGGATTTTAATTTGGAAAACAGGGAGGCCAAACTTTTGTTACCGAGTGGCAGCTACCCGCAGCACTGCCGCGTGGGCCAGAGGCCACGTAGGCGCCACGCGGCGCGGGAGACCACGCTGGCCACCACGGTCGCTGACCGGTGGGGCCAGCTGGGGCGCGCGGAAAAGGGACCAAAAAGGGTGGGGTTTTGCCTTCCCCAGGGGTCGATCCCGCGAGCTCTGCTTGCGCGCACGGAGGCGTTGGCCAGCTGGGTTGGATGCGTTCGGTTGTCACATAGCGGTAGCGAGGGGGGGTTGAGGTGTTATTTGCGCTGACTGAATTTTGGGTTCAGGTTCAGTCGCTGCTACCCATCTCGACGGGAAACAGATGCATGCCAGCTCGCGGCCGTTGCGCGCGGCGGCTCGCTGCGGCGCGGTGGCCGGCCGTTCTGTGGTGCTTCCGTGCAGCGTGAGTGTGAGGCGGGCGAGAGGGATAGGGCGAGGGAACGAGGAACAGAGGCTCACCGCGGATGCTTGTCGTCGAGGCGAGGACGGCTGACGAAGGTGGTCGCCGGCGGAGGGAAGGCGTGGACGGCGGCGGCCATCTGGCCCTCCTCTCGCCGCCGCGTCTTCAGCAAAATTGAAGGCCAGGCCACGGGGGCTCCATTCCCGTGGCTGGCTTGGCCCGAGGAGGATTGTGGCGAGGGGATGGCGATGGGGTTTGGCACTGACAGTGGTTTTCAGACAGTTTCAGGCAACGTTCAGCAGAGAAGAAGAAAAACAGAGGGGACGGCGGCGACAGGGAAGAGATGAACTAGGGTTTAGGGGCAGAGGGGGGAGGTGCTACTTAAGGGGGAAGGGAAACTCGTACGGCAGCAATCGCAGCTATGGAGGTGGGATCGTATGGTTCAGAGGGAAACGTACAGGTGACATCACCTGTGGGGAAGAAGACAGCGACAGCCTGAGGGTTACTGGGCCAGGTGGGTTAGATGGGCTGGGTGTGTTAGTTAGCTGCTGCTCCTCTCTTTTGCATTTTTATTTTTGTTTTCTTTATTTTTTTTTTTGTAGAGACAGATTTTGGAAGAAAAACATGATAATTAGATTAGTAAAAATTCCAGTAAAAAATTTGGGTTAGTGATTTAGTTAAAAGAAAGCAATTTACAAGATTGGTTTTCAAAAGTGGTGCTTTAAAATTGTTGTTTGTATTTGGAACCATAATTAAAGAAATTTTGCTATTGTTTAAACATTATGAAAACAAGGTATTTTTAATAGGGTGGCCCCTATAGATTAAAAGTTTGAATTTAGTTGATTGGTTTAGAGATTTCAAAAACTCCAGTGGGTTGTTGTTTGATGAATTTGAAGATTTGATTTGAATTGGAATATTGGAATATTTTGTTAAATAAAATAGAAACCACAATTTAATAGGGTGAACCCTATTATTAGTTGGGTTAGAATTATTGGACTGATTTTATAATTTCCAAAAGAGTTGTTGAATTTGAGTTTGAGTTTGGAAACAATTTGGGAATTATTTGTTTGCAATAGAAGCACCATTTTATTAGTTGATCAACATGGAATAAAATGAAAGCAATTTGGTTGTTTTTATTTGAACTCTCACTTTAGAAATTGTAACATCACAAGGATGAAACAAAGGGTTTGAAATTTGAGTTGAAATTCAAACAGGAAACAAAGGAAAACAAACAAAACAATTGCAATCAACATGATGCCATGATGCAAAACATAAAATAACAGAGAGCAAAACATTCTAAAGGCTATTTTTCAGACTTGGGATGTTACACCTTCTCCCTCCGTCATCCGGTTTTCCTCAATGGGGATTATTTCACCAATCCCCATTCTTCTTATGACGATGGGAGGAATTGCATCTCCTACAATACCATGATCTATACGGCCCCCTTGGGACCCATTATCCTCATCGAACACCACGTCTATAGCTTCTTCAACTTGTCCGGTGGATTTGTTGTATACTCTATAGGCGTGAGAGTTTGTGGCATAACCAACAAAGATACCCTCATAGGATTTAGTCTCGAACTTTGACAAGCGTTTCCCTCTTTTGCGAATGAAGCATTTGCATCCAAAGACCTTGAAGTATGAAACATCCGGCTTCTTGCCCGTGAGAATCTCATAGGGGGTCTTGTTCAAAATCTTGCAGAGATATAATCGGTTGCTAGCATGACAAGCGGTGGAGACGGCCTCGGCCCAAAAGTTGTAAGGAGAAGAGAACTCCGCAATCATGGTACGAGCCGCATCCATAAGAGTCCGATTCTTTCTCTCCGCCACACCATTTTGTTGAGGAGTGTAGGGAGTGGAATATTGATGAGCAATGCCTTCCTCACTAAGAAATCCCTCAATGGTGTAGTTCTTGAACTCGGATCCATTATCACTCCGGATAGCCATGATGCTTGTATTATGTTGTCTTTCCACCAAAGTGATGAACTCGATGACCCGCTTTTGAGTCTCACTCTTTCTCTTGAAGAAGTACACCCAACAATATCGTGAGTAATCATCCACAATCACCAAGCAATACTTTTTGCCTCCAAGACTATCATATGATAGAGGACCAAAGAGGTCCAAGTGAATGAGCTCGAGGATTCTTGATGTAGTGATGTTCGTCTTGGTGGGATGTGCTTCTCCATGTTGCTTTCCTAGAACGCAAGAGCTACACACACGATCTTTGGCAAACTTAGCATTTGTTAGTCCTAGAACGTGATTGCCACTTTGAAGGTCATGCAACGTCCTCATATTGGTGTGGGCTAACCGGCGATGCCATAGCCAACCCACATCAACTTTAGCCATTAGGCATGTCGCGGCACACGTGTCTCCTTTGGAGAAGTCCACTACATACATGCCGTTCTCGACATGCCCAACAAAGGCTACTTTAAGAGTCGTTTCCCAAGTGACAATCACATTCTCCTTATTAAAGAAAGAGGTAAAACCACTTTTAGCAAGTTGAAGAACCGAGATGAGATTGTAGCCAAGGGACTCAACAAGAAGAACATTCTCAATTGACAAGTCATTTGAGATATCTACCTTGCCTCGTCCCAATACCTTTAGTTCGGAGTTGTCACCAATAGTGACGCAATTGAGATGAGGTAATGGAGGATGAATATCACTCATTGCGTCATTGCTTCCGGTCATATGTTGGGATGCACCACTATCCACCGTCCATTTGCTCGAACCGGAAGCACTTCCCTACAATAGATTAGTTGCTTGATTTAGGGACCCATCTTTGAATGGGTCCTCTCATGTTAGTGACAAGGGTCTTAGGAACCCAAATACTCCAATGATAATCGTCACCATAAGAAGTACCAACATATTTAGCATATACATGACCATCTCTAGATTTCATAAGAACATAAGATGGATTATATTTCCCGGCAAAGTTATTGTGAGTGGTGCTCCCCCTAGAGGTCTCACCACCCACAATGGTGTTGGTATCCTTCCCTTTGGTCACCTCTCCCTCTTTCACAAATCTTACTTCTTGTGAGGAGGAGGTGACTCTCTTCTTGTTCTTCTTCTTGTACTTCTTCTTTGACTTGGCAATATAGCCAAGTCCCTCCTTTCCATTGTTGGCATGATGAGAAGCAATCTCATGGGAACTCTTCTCATTTCCTACAAGATTAGTTGTACCACAAGCATTGCTAGACAAGACATTCAAGCTAGAAAGTGAAGTGGATACAACTTGCTTGTTTGATTGTTGAGCTAGAAGATTGTCACGAGATTTGGTTAACTTGTCATGAATTTCCTTAAGAGACATGAACTCTTTTTCAAGTTTTTCATAACGAGTACCAAGTTCCTCGTGAGCAATTCCTAGCTTTAATTCTTCATGCTCAAGAGTTTTAATTAAGGCAAGAGATTGAGCATTTTCCTTCCTAAGCTTAGAGACACTCATGGCAAAGTTTTCTTCAAGACAAGACAATTTCTCCTCAAGTGAGGCACGAATGGAACGCTCATTATCAAGAGCTTTTTCAAGCTCTTGCTCATTGCAAGTGTGACCTCCATGGCTTTCTAAGGTCATGATGATCTCCTCCTTTTCATCAACAAGAGAGTTAGCCTCATCAAGTTGCCTCAAAAGGGAGTTCACCTTTTCCTTAGTCTCACCCTTAAGGCTAGATAGCCATAAGCTTAACTCATTAGACTCACTATCCTCCTTACAAGCATTTTCAACACAATCCAATAACGAAGGAGGGTTAGTGACAATGGTCTTAGAGTTGGGAGAGCATACCGAAGTGGCTTTTGCCATAAGACATGTAGGTCGGGTATCCACATTCTCATTGGGGGATTCGAATAGAGAGATCGAAGGTGATGATGCGGTGGCCTTGGCGATGTGAGCAACTCCAACCACCTCATCTTCTCCTTCATCTCCGGAGATGTAAGTCTCAAGAACCGCCCCTTCTTGTACGTAGAGAGCTCTTGGAACCTTCCTTGCAAAGTTCTTGTTTTGAGGAGGCTTGGTCTTGTTCTTGCGAATGAGCTTGCCTTCGTTTTCTTCTCTTGGCTCAAAGCGGCACTCCTTCACGAAGTGGTTAGCACTACCACAATTATAGCATGTTCTTGGTCGCTCCCCCTTCTTCTTGTAGTTCTTGTTTCGTGGAGGCCTTGGAGATCCGGTCTTGTGAGCTTCCCATCTCTTCCAATATCCATGCATAGCAAGGGCAATGCACTTGTGAGCTCCTGTTTAAGTATCTTCATAGTCTTCCTCATCATCATCATCTTCTTCACTTTCATCAACTCGAGCCATTGCTTTTGACTTTAGTGCAAGGTTGGGAGACTTTCCCATCCCTCTAGAGCGAGCTAGAGCATCATCCGCACTCTTGTGAGAGAGAGAGATTGCGATGAACTCACTAAGAACACCTATGGAGTTGAGAGAATTGTAGTCCGCTCTTGTCCGGATGCTAGTGGCGAGATTCTTCTCGAAGGGTGTGATAGCCTTGACAAACTTCCTCTTTATCCATTCATCAGTGATCTCTTCCTTGCCAAAGTCTCTCAGTTGATTGGCGAGAGTGACATCTCGTCTATAGAGCTCTTCAGGAGTCTCATCCTCTTGCATAACAAAGTTCTCGGAGTTGTCAATGGCCACATCATACTTGGAGGACTGAATACTAGCATTTCCTTGAAACAAGGTATCAAGTTTGTCCCAAGCTTCCTTGGCGGTCTTGCAACCGCGAATGTGAGTGAGATGCTCCCTTGGGAGAGCCTTCTGGATAATAACAAGAGCAGTTTTGTTGAGTTGAGATTCAACATCCTCCCTTGGAGTCAAGTTGCTTGGATCATGAGGATGAAACCCATGGATCACGCTTCTCCACAATGCCGTACACGATCCTGAAATGTGAGATTCCATTTCAAACTTCCAAGAGGAAAATTCGTTAGTGTTAAGGATGGGTGGAACTCCAACATTAAGGATGTGTGGCATGGAAACGATTGGGTGGATGGAATCATAGTTTTGCGGTGGTGGAACTTTTGAATTGGACCCCGAACCATTAGCCGTTTGAGACTTGGAGCCACCGTCACTCTCCTTAGCTTTGGCTTTAGCCTTTTGTGCGGCTTTAGCCTTAGCTTTGGCAATGTTTTCTTCGATTTCGGATATGTCCGGATTTGTTTCCTCATCCGAACTATCCTCGTCGGTGACATGGGGAGAGTGGGACGGCTCCTTGGTTCTACCCATCATGTTCTCCAACATCTTCTTGATGGAGGAGACCTCCGAGCCCACACTAGAGCTAACCTTTGACAATTGGGTTTGTATGGTACAAACCGTTGTCTCAAGGTTGGCTATAGTGTCGGCCATTTTGGAGAGCTCCTCCTTAGAAGTTTCGGGAACATCCCCGTTGACCATGATTACTCTTAGGCGGTTAAGCCCGATAAAAGAGCCGAGGCTCTGATACCAATTGAAAGTGCAATATGGTCAACTAGAGGGGGGGGGGGTGAATAGGTGACCTACAAATTTTACTTCTTTTTCACTTTTAATGGGGCTTTTAAGAAAGTAAATGCTTGATTACCTAAATGTGTAACTAAGTGAAAACCCTAGGTGATAAGAAGCAAGTAGCAGCGGAAATAAAGGAACGGTACAAGATAACAACAAGTGAAAACACGGAGACAAGGATATGTTTCCCGTAGTTCCTTCTTAAAAGAAGTACGTCTACGTTGGAGAGGTGGGGAGCCACCTAGGCGCTCCTCAATAGCACGGATGTGCACACCTTGTTCTCCTTGAGCTTCTCCGGTGAGGGAGATTCTCGTTTCCACTATGAGGTCGACTTGAAGGCGTTGACCAAACCTTTACAAGGGGTTGAGGCTACTCCACAAGTGAGATGGAGGCTCTCAACAATCGAAGCTTCTTGCTACAAGGTGGAAGCTACAAGCACTAGGGTTTCCCTTGGATGACAAAGCAACCAAGAGATTACAAGATCCCAAGAGTTATGGTGTGGGTACACACGTTTTGGCTTGGTGGAAAGGTAGATCTAGACCTCCTCCATGAGATCCTTGAAGGGCATCGAGTTTGGTTGGAGGAGGAGGGAGATCGGGGCGATTTGAGCTCTACAACAATGGAGGAGAGAGAGGAATGGATGAGCTACCTATCTAGAGGAAGAAGACAGCTATTTATAGGCTCCTCCAAATTCTGACCGTTGTAGTCCTGCGGGACCGGAAATTTCCGGCCTAAAGACCGGAATATTCCGGGGTAAGTTGGCCGGATAATTGAAATCTCCGGGGGGCGAATAATTGAAATATCCGGGGGCGGAATTTTCCGCCCCAATACTCCGCCCCCATCTCTGTGCGCAGGCACCAACACGATGATGAAAAACTTCTAAGGACCAAGGGCCGGATTTTTGCTGCGGAAATTTCCGGGGCAAATTTCTGCCCTACCTTCTATGCGCGGGCATCAACTTATGATGGAAAAATGGCTAAGGACTTTGATTCCCGGAATATTGAAATATCCGGGGGCGGATAATTGAAATGTCCGGGCCCGGAAATTTCCGGACTGAATTTCCGCCCCCATCTCTGTGCGCGGGCAACGTGAAGAAGACCAAATTCTGCTAAGTCCTTGAAGGCCGGATTTTTGGCCCGGAAATTTCCGGGGCAAATTTCCGCCCTACCTTCTGTGCGCGGGCATCAACTTATGATGGAAAAATGGCTAAGGACTTTGATTCCCGGAATATTGAAATATCCGGGGGCGGATAATTGAAATGTCCGGGCCCGGAAATTTCCGGACTGAATTTCCGCCCCCATCTCTGTGCGCGGGCAACGTGAAGAAGACCAAATTCTGCTAAGTCCTTGAAGGCCGGATTTTTGGCCCGGAAATTTCCGGGGCAAATTTCCGCCCTGGCTTCTGTGCGCGGGCAGACAAACACTTAGTCGTTTTCGTGGAAGCCAGAAGGGAGGCCGGAAAATTCCGGTGAGATGGCCGGATAATCCGCCCCATAAGTCCCGGAATTTCCGCCCTTTATACTGAAAAATCCGGTGGCTGAATTTCCACAATAGAGAGCTTCTCTTTGATCTTTTGACAAGGATATACAGATGATCATCTAGAACAATAGCTGCACAGACTGAACCTCATTGTTAGATAGGAGATATCCGTGTTAGCATCATCACCAAAATCATTAGAGGGATCATGAGCTTTCAGCCGGGTGAGGGTTACTGTGGTTTGAACGATATGCTTGAAGCATGTTCTACCATTCCCGCCTGGATCGACCACTGGAAGCGTTCAGCGTGCTGGATTGGGGTACCCCGCGGGCTCGCTCTGGCCAAGGCCTATTTTTCTAGGCTTGAGCCAGCAAAGCTCGTGGGCGGGTTTCCCGAGTTCAACAACGACGGCTCCAAGTTCATTGGTAAGGATTACAAGACCATTCACGCTCAGGTGCATCACTCGGCAAGCTTGATAGCCGACAAACTAGATGTAAGAAAGATCACTCCACCCTATGATGCTAATGACAAGCCGGTTCCATCGGATCTCCCTAAGCCCTTTGACATGCTGGAATGGTGGAAGGAAGAAGCTGCCAAGAAGAAAGCTGAGGCCGATACTGTGCCTTCCTCCTCTACTACGGTTGTCCCTCCTCCAGCCCGTGCCGATACTGCGGCTAACCCGGACGTGAGAGCGGAGAAGACCACCGATGAGCATTCCACAGACCCGGCCGCCAAGGATAACGTTGATGACTCGGCCTTTGGTGCCGAGTAAAGTTTCACTATTTATCGCCTCAAACACTTATTCGGCCAATAGGCATTATGTAATATGCCTCATACAATTATTCTTTTAATAGTGCGCCTGTGCACTTTTCGATACAATTTCCTCGGTTTGTAATACGTTTAAACCTTAATAGCTTTTGGTGGCCCTTCTGGCCCCTCGCTTTGATATGATATTTTTCAGTTTTGAACCTCTTTTGCTATTTTGCCGATCTTTTCTCTTTTTCCTTCCGTGAGACTCGGTTTCCGGGTCTCGGGATCTTTGACCAAGTGGACTTTACTTCTTAAGTCCCCAAGTCCCCAAGACTCGGATTTTTGGGTTTTTAAGCTTAATAGCTAAACAATTTGTTGCTTTTCTCAAGTTCCCAAGTCCCCAAGGCCCGAATTTCCGAGTCAAGGGATTTGTAGTTTTCAAAAAAGCAAATTGTTTTTGCTAAGGCCCAAAACATAGAGTTGCTCAAGTAGGTTTGAAGTTATGCTTAATGTATTGTGATTTTCCGGCTATTAGCCTTGTACTCTCCATAACTTGTGGTTTAGATGACCCTTTTGATCCTCTTTGTTGTAAGCCGTCTTTCGCGTGGATATTCGATGCTGCTATAACTTTATAAAAACAGGGTCAGGCAAGTCCCATTGGGCATCATGACTGATTGTGATTACACGTTAGCAAAGCATGCCACATTTTTGCGAGTCACATCAAGCTTAAACAAGAGAAATCAAGAAAATTTGTCTCTATTGTCCGGTTATAAGATTGTAACCGTACTTATTGCAAGTAATCGGTCCTTATAACTTAATGGCATCGTGGCCGGGTCTTTGAGTTTGTAACTGTGCTATTCAAGCAATCAGCCCCCAAGACCTATATATGCAATCTTAGGAAACAACATAAAACTAATGTGCTATAAGCAAACGAGTAATACTTACCTGATAAAGTAAAAAACAGAAAGCAAAAACAGAAAAAACAAAAACTTAACAGAAATAAATAAGAAAGAAGCAATATCACGGTTTAACCATCTCTTTATTGATATGAGAAAAGTTAGGTCAGCAAGCCGCCTCATTAAAAACCCTCCAGTCCCCTTAGGTACCCTGGATAGGAAAAGAGTGCGTCTGAAACCTGCTGCCTGGTACATCGTGTAATTCACTTGTAAACCTAGCCTATGCTAGGTGTAGTAGGGACGTAGCTGAGCCACGTTCCATGATCTTTCCCTCTCTTGGATAGATGAAGTGGTGTGGGCGGTGTCATTGATAGTATCCGACTCTTCCCTTGCATCTACTAAGTAATATGATCCGTTGTGCAGGTTCCGGCTTATGATGAATGGTCCTTCCCATGGTGGAGATAACTTGTGCTTTCCTTCCTTTGATTGTACCAAGCGCAATACCAGGTCCCCTTCCTGGAAGACCCGGGTTTTGACTCGCCGACTATGGTATCTCCTCAAATCTTGCTGATATATGGCTGATCTCTCCAAGGCTTGCTCCATGTGTTCTTCTAGCATATCCACGACATCCTGCCGGGTCTTCTCATTCTCCACCTCGACATAAGCCGACACTCGGGGCGAGTCATGAATAATGCCACTCGGCAACACTGCCTCTGCACCATAAACCATGAAAAACGGGGTCATCTGCGTAGATCTGTTAGGTGTAGTGTTAATTCCCCAAACTACTGATGGTAACTCCTCAACCCATGCTCCAGCAGCTCTGATGCATGGGACTCTCAGCCGTGGTTTCAATCCACGAAGTAACTCCTGGTTTGCCCTCTCCACCTGTCCATTAGCTTGTGGATGGGCTACTGAGGCTATGTCAAGCCGGATACCATTGTTCTCGCAAAATTTCTCCATATCACCTAAGGACATGTTGGTTCCATTGTCTGTTATTATGCTGTGAGGGTATCCAAACCGGTAGATAATCCTTTTCAGGAACTTGACTGCTGTGATTGCTTCGCAATTGGTAACTGGCATAACTTCAACCCACTTAGTAAACTTATCAATAGCTACCAAAAGATGAGTCTTTTTGCAAGGTGACATGTGGAAGGGGCCCACCATATCCATGCCCCAAACAGCAAACGGCCAAGTCAGCGGGATTGTTTGCAACTCCATAGCTGGCACATGGGTTTGGCGAGCTTACCTTTGACATCCATCACACCTTGCCACCAAGCGCTCCGCGTCCGCTAAGGCCGTGAGCCAGAAGAAACCGTGTCGATATGCTTTGGCCACAAGGGATCTTGTGGAGGCATGATGACCACAATAGCCTTCATGGATCTCCTTCAAAATCTGTCGGCCTTCTTCTGGTGCTACACAGAGCAAAAAGACTCCTGCTGCGCTTCTTTTATACAACTCTCCATTGATAATAGAATAGCCCTTTGCTCGTCTCAGAATTTGCCTTGCTAAAACTTCCTGTGGTGGTAACACGCCTCGTGATAGGTAGGCCAAAAACGGCTCTGTCCACTCGGGAACAACACGTACTGTGGCCACGAGCTCCAAATCTGGGTCTTGGTTAGCCACCTCTTCCTCAGACTCGGTTTTAACAGATGGCCGCCATAACTCGTCCAAGAAAACATTAGGTGGAACCGGCTCTCTGCGCGAGCCGAGTCTTGCGAGCGCATATGCTGCCTCATTCTTTCGCCTGTCAATATGTTCCACCTCATACCCGGAAAAAGGCCCGGCAACCCTGTCCACCTCTCTGCGATATGCTGCCATTGTTGCATCTTTTCTATCCCAAGTTCCTGAGACCTGCTGTACCACAAGATCCGAGTCTCCATAGCACCGTATTCGCCTGATGTTCATCTCCTTTGCTATTCTCAATCCATGCAATAATGCCTCATACTCGGCCACATTGTTGGAGCAATCGAAGTGAATCTGCAACACGTAGCTCAATTTTTCTCCTTTGGGTGATGTGAGTACCACCCCAGCTCCTGACCCCTCATACTGTTTAGAACCGTCAAAGTGCATCACCCAAGACTCGGAACTTGGCATCATTGTGGGCATGCTTGTGTGAGTCCAATCATTGATAAAATCAGCTAAAGCTTGAGATTTAATTGCGGACCTAGGATCGTAGTTGATGTGATAATCTCCCATCTCAATGGCCCACTTGGCAATTCTACCTGCCGCGTCTGAATTTCTGATAATATCTGCCATTGGTATAGAGCTAACCGCTGTTATGGGGTGTTCCTGAAAATATGGTTTCAATTTCCGGCTAGCCATGAAGACCCCGAAAACTAGTTTTTGCCAATGTGGGTAACGCTGCTTTGCTTCCGATAGTACTTCACTCACATAATAAACCGGCCTTTGTACCGGGTGATCCTTTCCATCCTCTTTGCGCTCGACAACAACCACGGCGCTAACCGCCCGGGGCCCGGCCGCAACGTATAACAACATGGGCTCTTTAGGACCCGGTCTGCCAGAATCGGTGCCCCAGATAATTGCCTTTTCAGAGCTTCGAACGCCTCGTCCGCCTCTTGGTCCCAAACAAATTTGTCGGTTTTCCTCAAGAGCCGGTATAAAGGTATTGCCTTCTCTCCAAGCCTGGATATAAACCGGCTTAATGCTGCTACACATCCTGTAAGCTTTTGAACATGCTTCAGGCCTTCCGGCTTTTTCAGATTCTGAATAGCTTTAATTTTGTCCGGGTTTGCCTCAATTCCTCTCTCGGAAACAATCAATCCGAGTAATTTTCCTGCTGGAACTCCAAACACACACTTTGTGGGGTTAAGCTTCATCTGATATCTTCTCAAATTTCTGAACGTTTCCTTTAGGTCATCAATGAACGTTTCTGCCTTCCTGGTTTTAATCACCACATCATCAACATAAGCATGAACGTTGCATCCAATCTGATCCTCAAAACACTTCTGAATTGTAGCGTTCCCAACTTTCTAATAAAGATGGAATACCTGTGTTAGTGTGCTAGTCCCTGGATCAACTGCTAGCACCACAGTACAAAATGAAATACCATGCAAATGCATCAAATTCTATTACATCGCAAGATCCAAACTTTACAAAATAGTATTACAACTTGCATAGTCTTAGAAGACTAGTAGTAAACAAAGATATACAGCGGAAAACATGAATAACATTGAGCCCATCTTCTTCATGTGCCACAGGCAAAACATGTTGGCGATAGTCTCGAGATCCTAAACGAAATCCTCACTCGTCTTCAAAAATATCTGCAATATGGAATATGCAGCCACAAGGGAGTCAATACAATTTAATGTATTGGCAAGTAACACTATGGTGGATATAAATGGCAAGACTAATACTACATGCTTATTTGGCTGAGTGGAGTTTTGGCTAAGTTTGCATAAAGCCAGTTTTCTCCTATCACTTTTGTAAAACAAACTTTTCTTTTCAAAAGGGTGGAAACATTGGATTAAGATCCAAGCACCACAATACAGTTCACTTGGTCAAAATTTTACTTATTGAAATTGGTGATGAGATTCTTCCGTCATTCCTTGTCCAGCTGCTCATAGTTGTCCATAACCGGGGACACGGCTAAGATCTTAGTTTGTTGACTCTGCAGAGGTTGTGCACTTTCACCCTTTGTCTTCAATTAGCCCAAACATCCTATACACCCGGAGTGCATCATGGAAAGGAGAGAATTGAGACGAGATCTTTCAGAAGAAGAAGTCCAAACCCACCGGCAAGACCGTTCCACCTATAATTTTGCTACATCTGCTAGTCAAGCCTGGGCTGAACTCTCACAACTTAGTTGATCAAGACAGAGCCCATATGTCAAAAGGCTGCACGGGAAGCTACTAAACTTAGAAGGACATAGTAATCTCTTTGTTCCTGGGTGGCCATCCGCAAGTGACAACCTCAAGTGGAATAACCCTTAGATAAGGGCCCTGAGGCAACACTCAACATAAACCAGTCTTACCACTTCCACCCAGGTGGTTTATTTATTAGTTATACTTAGAATTTTTCCTCAACATCTAGTAAAACAATTTGTAACATTGCATAGCATCTACTAAGTTAAAAGGATATCAAAATAACAAGGTATAAGGGATGGCTACACACTACTAGGATAATAGCATAGCATAATATAACTTATTAAAAATCCCTATCATGCATACTACTCAAAATCAACTAATGCATATAGAAAATAATGGGTAGTTGATGGTGTGTTACTTGCCTTGTTGAAGTTGGTGAAGATATCACACTCTCTTCACAAAAGATCGTTGCTCTCCGTACAATCTATTCATTGACAACACAAAACCAAATAAACAAGCATCCTAGCAAACAAACATACAAGTGTAGAAAAGCAACTAACATATCAAAAGGGGCTTAACCAAGTTGGTTAGGACAAGGTTTGGGTTCGAAAGATTCATTCTCTAATGGTCTCATACTTGTTAAGGAAATTCCAATGGTTTACTTGGGAAGGGCTAGGTTGAGTTTGATGTGATCTAACTTTATTATAACCATACTTGTCGAGGAAGTTCCAAGAGTTCACTAAGAATAAACATATTACTTCTTCAACTAAAGTAATACATGCAAACACTTGGTCATATTCACCTTCAAAAATATTTGAGTGACTATGTTAGTATTTTCCATTGTGGTTAGGGTAGGTCTACTAACTTCATCATCAAAGGGAAAATATTACTAAGTCTTGGATTTTCCATTTGGGTCAATGGTTGGACAAAAATAACTTGTTATTCTTCAACTTGTATGGATTGCTTCTAGACCTCATGTGATTGCCTTCTTGAAGATGATCATCATGCCATCTAAGTTGTTTCCTTCCTTGGTGTGGTGCTTCTCTTGGTCTTGATAGTCTTCATGGTTTTATCACTAGTTGTTTCCCAAGTGGTGTGGTCACAACTAAGTGTTTTATTTAACAAATGTGAAAATATCACTAAGTCAATTGGGAAGAATATAAGAAGAAAGATAGAAAGAGAGAGGGAGATGTTTTCTACTGAATTTCTTCACACTTGTACTTCTTGAGTTGCTTCTAGTTGTTGTGGAGTCTAAGTCTTCTCTTCAAAACTTCTTCATTGATCTTCCTTGTAGCTCTTCATGTTGCCACCAGGTTGAAAGGAGAAGAATAGAAAAGGGAAGGAAAAAGACTTAGAGAGAAAGGGGTTTAGTCTTCTAAGTGCTTCCACTTCTTGGAGATGCTTATGAAGTTTGTTTTATTTTCTAAGTCCTTCATTGGTCTTCTATCTTCATGTTGAAAAATCTCTAGATGGTTAAGTCCTCCATTGCACTTCATGGTTCTCACAATTCCCAACTTGGTGAAATCTTGAAGCAAGCATGGGGAGACAAAAAGTTGATGGAAACATTTGTACTAGTGTTTTTAGGTTCATTTGTTGGCTAAGTATAAGTTGAAACTTCACTAAGGACTTAGCCTTGGTTTCATATAGCCATACACACATAGAACCACTTAAGCAAAATATTTCCTAAGTCATTTTTAATATGGTGTGAAACATGTGTGTCATAACTTGGCCTAAAATACATGGGTATGGCTCATATGTGTCCAAAATTCTATGGCACTGGTTTCTATGGATTCAGGTTGCCACATGGAGCATCATTGCTTAAGAAAACATATTAAAATCATTTATAGAATTTAAACTAAGTCAAATTTGCTCAAATGGTCATATAATTCTAAATCCATTATAAACTTGTTCAAATAATATTTTGGGCTTATCTATCTGTTAGTACACATTCTAAGGAACCCAAAACAATTTAGTTTGCAAAAATTGGATTTACAGAATTTGAATTATGTCAAATTTCATCAAACAAGTATATTTGAAAATGATCATATTTTAGATTGTCAAATTTTAATTTGGTTAAAGCCAAAAGATTCTAAATGTTCTGGTGATTTCAAAAAGTCCAAGTTCATCAAATTTGGCCAAGTGGTTTAAAAGTTAGGGTGGTTCAAAGGTCTAGGGGCTAAACTGCAAAAATTACATTCTAATTTTATTCGAAAATAAATTCGAGAGACAGTTGGGCCGAAACTGGCTTATCTGTCGCGCGGAGCGATGGACAGGAGGTGGGCTTGGGCCGGCTGTGTGTTGCACCGAGCGACGGATAAAGAAACAACGCTCGGCTGACTGGGCAGCCGCATGGCGCAATATTACTCGCTGATACCGGTTCACTTAAGTGAAAGAAAATAGACGGTTGGATCGAGATCCAACGGATAGAGAGGATGGAGGCTTACAGGGGCGGCGCGGTTCGCCGGAGAATGGCGGGGACGGCGGCGTTGTCCTCGGAAAACGACGGCGTCGACGTTCCGGTGGCTGCCCGCCTCGATGGAGATGACCAGGACGTGCAGAGCGACGAGAGAGACTCGATGGTGACCTCCGTTGACTCCGGTGGTGCTCCAATCGCTGGCACGGTGTAGATCCCCGTCGCGGTGGCAGCAGGCATCTCCGACGAGCTCAACGCCGTCTCTCCTCTGAACAAAAGAGTGGGACAAAGGGCCAGGGAGTACCACGGGGTCCAGGGGGATGGATGGGAGGGGTCTCGCCCTCGGGGAGGGGCTTACCTCGCCGGAATCGGGAAAACTCGGCCGCGGAAAAGGAGATCGCCGGCGAGCTATTTCTTCGGCCTCGGGGCACTACTATGGAAGGAGTCAGAGGGGAAATGATGCGGAGGGGGAGGGCTTTAAGGGACAGCAAACGGGGCAGCATTTGATGATCGGAAACGGCCGCAATCAAGGGATTTATTTCTCTTCAATTCGGTTAGAAACGTCAGGAGGGAGGTTGATGACGAGGTGACGTCATCATGACGTCATCAATCCCTTTTTTTTTGTTTTTCTTATTTCTCTTATAATTTCTGTTTTATAAATCCAAACAACCCCATTTAAATTTCTAAAAATTTGTGATTAAATTATCTACCAAATACAAACATTATTTTGATGTTTCCAACACAAATCAATTTTTATAGTTTGTAATTAAAATTAAATCACTAATAGTACTTAATGTTATTTAAAATTGGATAAATAATAAAATGATGTTTTTTTTTATGAAATAAAATTTTAGAGACATTTAACATGTCAAATACTATTCTTGAAAATCATTTTTCCTCATTTTTACATTTTATAAATTTAAGATTTCAATGATTTACTAATAGTAACTTAATTCCAATTTAAAAATAGAAATTAAATAAATATAAAAGTGGCTTAAATAAAATTTAGAAAGCTCCTCAAGATTTAATATTGTTTTCAAGACCTATTTTATGTTATTTTCAAATCAAAAGATTTTATGAATACCACTTTATGTTTAAAACCTGGAATGACATTTGGATATCAATATAAATAGTTGTTATTCTCATAAAATAATTTTGAGGCATAGGAACTGTTAGAGGTAATAATTCTATGGTTTCAAAGGCTATAAAACATTTTAAAAGTAATAGTTGATTTGAAACCATGCTATAAAATAAGGTTTTCTAAGAGAAAACAATTTCTTTGATTAATGAATATTTATTTTGAATGGGCTTTTAGGATTTATGGAATAGAGGTATAATGGATTCTTAATTTCAATAACATTAGAATAACAATATTATTTCCTTTGTGTTTGGGTTTTATTTGTTTTTGGTGGATTGCTTTAATAGAAAACAAAAAGTTTCAAATTTTTGTGATTTTTGCACTTTCCAAAAATCAGGGATGTTACATGAATGCACCGTTGGTATGTTGCGCCAGCGTTCTTTAGCCCGAACGTCATGGTTTTGTAACAGAGAGCTCCAAAGGGGGTTACGAATGATGTTTTCTCCCAATCTTCCTTCTTGAGCTTGATCTGGTGATACCCGGAATAGGCATCCAGGAAACACAATAGGTCACTTCCAGCCACTGTGTCTATAATCTGATCTATCCTTGGAAGGGCAAACGGATCCTTTGGGCAATGTTTGTTGAGACTTGTGTAATCTATGCACATCCTCCACTCGTTGCTCTTTTTCATCACCAGAACCGGATTTGCCAGCCAATCCGGGTGAAAGACCTCCATGATAAAGCCGGCTGCAAGGAGCCGAGCTATCTCCGCTCCTATAGCCTTTCTTCTTTCCTCGTTCATTTTTCTCAGGCCCTGCTTCACGGGCCGAGACTTGGGATCAACATGCAAACTGTGCTCAGCTAACTCAGTCGGGATACCCGGCATATCGCTGGGCGTCCAAGCGAAAACATCTTGATTTCCACGAATAAACTCAATGAGTGCTTCTTCCTGCTTACTGTCCAGGTTAGATCCTATAGCAAATTGCTTGGAGGGATCGCCTTCGACAAAAGCCACCATCTTTGTGTTCTGTGCTGCTTTGAATTTTGCTCTCTCATCTTCCGTATTCGGTCTTTTCAATGCTGTTCTATCTTCCGGGTCTACCTGAGACCTGTAATACTTGAGCTCTTCCTTCCTGCACGCCTGCTTTGCCATTGCTGCGTCTCCTTCGTCACACTCAGCTGCTATAACCCGGTTGCCGTGTATAGTAATGGTTTGCTTGGGACCCGGGATCTTTAGCTGTAGGTATACGTAACACGGCCTGGCCATGAACTTGGCGTAAGCCGGCCTTCCAAAAAGCGCGTGATAAGGACTGCGCAATTTTACCACCTCCAACGTGAGCCACTCCACTCTGAAATTGTCCTTCGATTCTCCAAAAGCAACCTCTAGCATTATCTTTCCTTCTGGGCACGCCGAGTGACCCGGTATGATCCCATGAAAAACTGTAGAACTTTTCTGCAACTGAGACTCCTTAAGCCCCATGTGTAGGAAAGTTTCCCAATATAAGATATTGATGCTACTCCCACCATCCATCAGAACCTTTTTCAGCTTGTAACCATTGACCTGTGGTGCAACTACCAGAGCCAGTACACCCGGATGTTCTATTGTTTCCGGATGATCCCTCCTGCTCCATGTGACCTCTTGATCTGACCATCTCAAGTATCTCGAACAGCTGAAGAAACCGAGTTTACCGCTCTTTTGAGTATCTTTCTATCTTTATTGGAAGTCCCCGTAGTATGGACGTGGTACTGCCCTAGCTGCTTTGGGTTGGCTTGGAAACCTCCAGCGCCTCCTTGATTGTTACCCGGATTACCACCTCCTGCGTTGCCAGCCGGGGGTGGGCCATTGCCTGGGTTTCCGCCCGGACCTGGTCCTGCTCCCCGGCCTGCGCCTCGCATGGCCTTTTGTATTTCCTCGTTCTTCCATCTCTATAAATCTACGCACTGCTCCAATGAATGATTAGCCGGCCTGCCGTTCCTGCTATGACGCGGACAGGGCATCCTGAAGGCCTCTATATGATTAGCCGGCCTTGGTGGTCCTTGGTAATTTCCTCCATTGAAGTTTCCTCCGTTGAAATTTCCCTCAGCTCTGGGTCTCGCAAACCCGGCTTCTGTATTGGCGACAAACTCGGATTTGCCTTCATATGGGCGCTTGTGCTGGTTGTTTCCATTATTTCCTCCATTATTACCCGGTGCATCTCCATTGCCGGGTCTTCCACTATTACTCGCGTTGGCTTTTGCTTTCTTATCATCGACATCCTCCTTTGTGGTATCTGTGGCGGCGTGCTTGTTGCATGCGTCCATCAACTCTCCCATCGTAACCTCTGAAGCATTCCGGCTAGACTTCATGCGTGTCAGTTTTTGCACTAAGGGTATGTACTTGCATGTTTTTGCCATAGCTTGTCATGCATCCTTTGGCTGGATATCAGTGGACGAGTGGAGAATTTCCATAACCCGGCGCACCCAACTGCGTGCCGACTCTCCCTTCTTCTGGACACACCGCTCTATATCATCAATCGTAAACAACTTCCTGCACGTTCCATGAAAGTGCTTGATAAAGGCAGTTTTCAGCTCACCCCATGAATTTACGGATTTTTCGGGTAGGTTATTGAACCATAACTTTGCTGCTCCCTCTGACATCATTAGGTACATAAATTTGGCTTGAAGATTCTCAGATGCGTTGCGGATTGACATGGCCATCTCATAACTCCTCAACCAGGTTTCTGGATCCATGGTCGGCTCATAATTAACCAGCTTACCCGGTTCCTTAAATTTATCCGGGTAAGGCTCAGCCCTGATGGTGTCCGACAAACACTTAGGTCCGGCGAGGTTTGTCGGTACTGGCCTCACCCGGGAAACGTGTGATGCCGCAGCGGGTACGACGGGAGGTGCAACCGCTACCGGTCCCCGTACCACAGACCCAGCTGCTGCTCGCCTGGCTCGAGAACTGTCCCACAATAGCTTGTGCCGCGGATGCTGCAGGCGTTGCCGGCCTACGGGGAGGAGGCGGCATTTGCTGCTGCTCTGCCCTTCGCCGCGCCGGACTCGACTGGATATTGCCGGTATTTCCGTTCTGCCGGCTTACATATGGTGTTCCGTGCATTCCACTCCTGTTATCCGGGTAATTGGCCTGCTGAACTATTGCCGTGCGCAGCAAATCTATTGCCCGTCGGGTCTCCGCTGCATGGATTGACTCTCCTACAGGAACTGCATACACGTTATCCATGGGGTTGTTGAAGTGACCTGGTGGAGTATGAAATCGTGGTGGTGGTGGTGGTGCTGCATTGCCAGTGGCGATTCCTGTTTGCAACGTGGGTAACCCGGCTTGCACGTTTGCCGGCTGTCCTCCCAAGGTTGCAGCTTGATGTCCGGTTTCCTGATTCACAGCCGGAATTGGTTGATCCTGAGGGGTAATGAACAGTGCAGCTGGTTGCAGGTTTCCACCTGTTGCCGGTAATCTCGTCTGGTGCCTCTGATTGTAAATCCTAGTCGACTGGACCTGCAGCCGGTTCTTCAATTCTTCCAGCTCGCGCTGGCGCGCGGCTATCCCTTGTTTCTCAGCTTCAACATCTCTCCTTTGCTGATCCAATGCACGGCGAGCTACATCCAGATCTCGGGCGCGCTCCGCCGCGTTTTCTGGGGTTACCACCGTTGCTAGCACCGTGGGATCTAAGATGAGGTTGTTGTTGAACAGAGCCGGGTTTCGCGGATTCGAAGGTCCTGCCCCTGGTGTTCTGCTTGCCATAAACCCAAACATGTTTCTCTGCCGCTCGCATTCCCCGGTACGGCTGGTGACTGAAGCCGACTCTCCGTCAACCCGGGCTATAACCGGGTTTCCATCAGCCGGAACTTGCTGCTGGGCCAGCGCTCGCGCCGCTCCGACCGCGACCGTCGTCACATCTCCCTGATTGAGATTGGTTGCAGGGGCTGTGTAGACCCCGACCTGGCGCACGATGCCTGGCGAAGACTCGTATTCTTCCTCATCACAGCTATCCTCCTCGTATCGATCTTCCAGCAGGTGCAGGATAGACTCGGTGTCATCTTCTCTCATGACCCGGCCACGCGGGGTCCATACCGGCTCCTCCGGCTGTTCCATCTTCGTGGTGGGCTCTTCTACCGGATCGGCTGTCCCGACCGATTCTTCCCCGTCCGACTGAACGCAGGTCGCTCCTCCTGACACAGAATCATATTCAATATCATCAGGAATAGAACCGGACATACGTACCATGCCGACGAAGACGTTGACCCGGCCGATCGTGACGATAGATCCGGTTCCTAGCAGATCCGACTCTGGTCCCCAACCAAAGTCGTCTACCATCTTCTCTCCTTCAGGGCTGGTGTAGATCTCGCCGACGACGAGGTTCTTCATGCTTTCCCGAGCTTCTCCCATGATGTAAACACCCTTGGACGTAGGCCCCACGGTGGGCGCCAACTGTCGTGGGATAATCATGGCAGACGTTACCAGGGGTAACTTATCTTGGGGCAATTCGACTCTGGTGTTTGGGAGAGGGTTTTGCTCAGGGGAAATCATGCTATCAGTCGATTTGGTAGCTCTGGCAATCAAGTCACCGAGTCTTCGATCTAGGGTTATAGTTATCAACTCTCGTATTACAGGGATACTCGAATATCTGGTCAAGCTCTCTTTTCCTAACCCTAGGAGCCGGCTTATATCTTACCCGGCTCCCTGGCTTCCTATACAAGGCATACTCGGAATCCTACCCGGAAACCGCACATAACCCTAAGCTTCCTAATTGTAACCCCAAGGGCCGGGTTACAAGGCCTACATTCCTTCTTGGGCCTTCTAGAAGCTCCTCTTCCTTGAGCCGGGTCTTGTACGATTACCTTTGGGCCGGGTTTCACCTTGGTGTTAGCCTACCGGGTTATCATCCCTCCATCAGTAGTAGTAACAACAGTAGGTGTTTTATCAGTATGAGGAAAAAGGACCGGGTTCCACAGTTCACTAGTGGTGTCTCTCCGTGAAAGATAAATAACATGTGTGGTGAAAAAATTACAGCTGGGCAATTGACAGAAATGAAGGCTGCACCATAGTGCATACGCAAGACATAAAGATTACTATGTGATTCATGCGGGTATTACAACAAAATACATAGACCGTCGTCCAACTGTATCTATGTCTGATGATCCACCCTCCGAATATCATCCGAACAAACATTGGGTATTAATTTGCAAGCAACAGATTATCGCAGTAAGCAAAGTGTGTAATGTAAACAATGTAAACTAGGTAAACACCGTTGTTTTCTCCCTAATGGCAACAACACATCCTTCATCCGGCACATTTCTGTCACTCGAGCACAGATGCAAAGGAGGCATGAACCCACTATCGAGCATAAATACTCTCTCTTGGAGTTACTAGCATCTACTTAGCCAGATCATCTACTAATAATGGAGAGCATGCAAGATCATAAATAACATAAACATGAAGATAATATGATAGATTGATAATCAAAAGACATAGCATTCAACATTCATCAGATCCCAGCAAACACAACATGTAGCATTACATAAAGATGATCTCGATCATGTGAGGCAGCTCACAAGATCTAAACATGAGGTACAAAGTGAAGAGAGCAACCATCTAGCTATTGCTATGGACCCGTAATCCAGGGATGAACTAATCACGCATCACTTCGGAGGAGGGCATTGTGGTGTAGACCCCTCCGGTGATGAATTCCCCTCCCGGCACGGTGCCGGGGAGATCTCCAGAACCCTCCTGATCTCGGGATGACGATGACGGCGGCCTCGGGTGTTTTTCAGGACGAAGTGGTATATCTAGGGTTTACGTCTCAGGGGTAGAAATAGGTGAAAGGGCAAAGGCGGTGGAGGCCTGGGGGCCCACACCACTCCATGGCGCGGCTAGGGGGACGTGCCGCCCTATGCTGTGGGCCCCTTGTGACCCCCCTCCGGGTCTCTTCGGGACTTCGTGGAACCTTCGGGAATTCTAGGACCTACGGACTTCGAATTTTCCAATTTCGAGAATATTTCCAGAACAATTTTTCTGAAACTAGAAACAACAGAAAACAAGGAACTAGCTCTGTGGTATCTTGTCAATAGGTTAGTCCGGAAAATCGATAAAAATGACATAAAGTGCATAGCAAACATGTGGGAAACAGCATGGAACTTTAGAATTAAGGATACATTTATGACGTATCAGATACAAACATAAAATAAAGAAGAGGGAACGAGGTAGACGATAACGGAAGCACGCGGAGACAAGGATGTAATCCCGAGTTCCTCCTTTCGAGGGGAGTACGTCTCGTTGGAGGGGTGTGAGTTTCGCCACACAAGCCTACTCATCGCTACAAAGGCCTCGCCATATTCTCCAATGAACCTTGCCGCAAAGGCCTAGTTAACCTTCCACTATTGATTCCCTTTGAGCTGGAAATCGGTGCCTTTACAATGATCTTGAGGCACACACACCCACAACCAAATTAGGGGCTCCCAAGAATCACCAACAATCTTGTTTCAATCAACAAGTAAGCATCAATGGAGTCTAGGTTTTCCAGAAAGAAACCCTAGACTCAAATCCCTTAAGTGAATGAGGGGGAAATGAAGAACGGATTGGTGAAGATGTACTCCCTCCGTCTCATATTAATTGTCACAAAGTTGTACAAAAGTGGATGTATCTAGACATATTTTAGTGTAAGATACATCTAGTTTTGTCCAACTTTGAGACAATTAATATGAGACGGAGGGAATAGATCGGGGCCTTCTCCTTCAATCCTCCAAAGATCAACGAGTTTGGGTGGAGGGATTGGGAGAAATCTTGCTTTTGATGAGCTCTAGAAATGGATCTTGAAGGCTTGGACGAACTTAAGCTCTTGGAGAAGAAGGAGGGGTATAAATACCCCCTCACGAAATCTAGCCATTGCAGTGCAGGAAACAGCCGGAATTTCTGGTTCAAACTTGAATCGGATATTCCGGGTGTCATTGACCACACCGGAAATTACGGTTTTTGGAAATTTCCGGTACCAAATGTCCGATTGGCTTCTTTTCCAAAAAGCTTCTCGGACTTAGCCAAATTTCGAGGACTTCTCCAAAAACCGGATGTTCCGGTCGCTTGTAAATTTCCGGTTGGAAATTTCTGGCTGACTTTTGTCCAGAAAACGCTTGGTCCTTAACCTTTTTCTCTAGGCACTGGAGGAAACCAGATAATCTGATTTGCCAGAAATTTCCGGCTACCTCCGGTGCCAGGGAGATTTCCTTCCTTAGCCGTTTTCGTTGAGATTCTTCAGAACCGGATAATCCGGTTGACCAGAAATTTCTGGTTGCCTTCTGAATCTTCAACAACTCATCTATCTTCACACAAATTGGTGTTCGATGCAAAGGATGAAATTCACGACCTGCACCACTTAACACCTGATCAAATATATCACTAGTTTTGTTAACTAACACAAAAAACACTAGGGATCAAGAAATGCTCTTTCAATCTCCCCCTTTTTGGTGTGAGATGACAATACTAGGATTTGCAAATAAAATCATACCATGATCATGTTTGTAAAGGAAATGGAGATTTCTCCCCCTATAAGTGTGCATAAATTTTGTGTGCCTTTGATATGCAACTACACACTTAAGAGGAGAACAATTTCCAACAAGATAACAACATGATAAAAAAGTGAGACAACGGTAACATCTATATTGAGGGAAATGAGTTGAACAACCATACCTTATGCATAGAATAGATGTGACGATAATAACAACGCACAATAAGATAATCCTCAACATAGATAATCAAATGATAGATCCTAGGATACCATAATCTCACAATAATAATAAAATATAGTTCCACACACGAAATAGCAAAAAGTTTAGAGCATAAAAGCTAAATGGACACAAGCTCTCAAAGTTTGGCATAAAAGCTAAATGTCCAAAGGGGCATAAGTAGTCTATTATTGTGCCCTAAACCCATGCAAATCTTGTAGACATAATAGACTACTTCTCCCCCTTTTGGCATAGAGACACCAAAAAGTAGACACGTAGTGACGCTAGCATCCCAAGAAGAACTAGTCGTCAGACTCCTCCGGAGACTCCTCAGCCGAGCCATCACCTTGTCCATCCTCATCATCTTCCCCATCATCATCATCAGCAGCAGCAACACGAGCACTGGAAGAAGTTGTAAGGCGAATGGAATTCTCGATCTTGGCCCAAGGAGTGACATCATTAGAGGACCACTGAGCATAGCTATCTGGAGCAAGAGTTGTGGGAGGAGTGCCTGTAGAACCACTCACATGGTGAAGGATCCGCTGCTGAGAACTAGACATGGCAACATCTCTGCGATAAGCTTGATACTGATCCTCGTGGATGTCCACCTTCATGCACAAGATGTTGCGCTGAAACCATGAGAGCTTCCTGACTTGAGGCACAAAGGATGTATCCATAGGATCAGCACGAGGGGCAATAGTGGAACTAGTGCGGGCATCTCTCATGAACCCACTGTCAGAAACAGAAGAAGGAGCCAGTGGATGTTTCTCCCTAGTGATGTAGAGCTTCTTGAAATGATGATCCTCCATAGGCAGCCTACTGAAATCTTGATCCTTGAAGGTGTCGGTGATGAGCAACATGATATATGGAGCATAGGGGATGGTGTTCCCACCAACCATAGCATTGTATAGCTCATTGAAGATGAAGTCCGTCACATCCACATGATACATGTTCTCAGTATCGAGATTCTCAATGCATTGCTTAGCCAGAATCAATAGGTTGCAAAGAGGGATAGTGAGGGCATCATTGTTACCTCCACTCGGTGCAATGAAGGACCTAAAGACTTCCGTTCCACCTTGCCAATAACACCATCGGGCGATACATATCAACCATCAGTTGTTCCCGGTTTGGCTTCTCAGCATGCATACAATGACCAATGGGAGGATGATCCCACCACTTGTACCCAAGAACACGAGCAAGCTTGTGAGATGGAGCCTCACATAAGGTTGACCCAGTCATGTCGAGGGGCTACCCCCGAGTAGGGGTATGATAGGTGATAAAACAGAGATCAGGGTACTGTTTTCCGGGTAGGCGGCTACCCGGTATCTGGTATCCGGTAGACGCTACTCGGTGATAAGTACTGAAGGCCAAGGAGAAGGTATAAGTGAAATTCAGAATTGGCCGAGTAGAGCTCGGGAGGTCCGAGTAGATGAGCAGCAATCCTACTCGGGCACAAAGTCAAGGGATCCGTTCGGACGAGATCCCGCATATCCCGCAGTCGTACAGACGTGCGGTTCAACTTACAAGGAACATGATTATCCGCGATACGGCGTGGGTACAGTGAGGGTGGGCGCCTTTCATGTCTTGTCACTGACAGGGGGACATGACATGTTAGGGGCCTACTCTGTGAGACTGACAGGGTGGACAAGTCCTGTCAGCCGGACGGCACGGCGACTTCTCGCCACGGCATCAGCAGGAACACGGAAGCGTGCGCCGTTGTCACAGGGGAGTTGTCACTTCATGTACCTTTAAATAATTGTTTACTCGCTGGATACCAGTATATAAGGTACCCAGCCCCTCCTGCGCGAGGGACGTTGGCCGAGAGAGCAATTATTGCGAGAGCTAGCGCTAGACAGAGAGAGAGAGAGAGAGCAAGCGAGTGGCTACTCGGCTGAGAGCCCGATTTGTACTGTGGCTACTCGGTCATACTATATACAGAGAGATAGGCAGGAGTAGGGGTGTTACCTCCACACGAGGGCCCCGAACCTAGATAGATCTTGGTGTTTGCCGTGTTTCTGAGCGCGTCTACGTGACGTGCGATCCCTCCCCGAATACCTACAGCGTCCATCGTCCCCAAACTCAAGCCACCCTATGGCATCTGTCTTCTCCACACCACGACAGTTGGCGCCCACCGTGGGGCCAGCAGCGGCGCTGGCTGGGGTGCATATTCGGACGGGATCGGTTACTCCGTCGGGGGAGCACGTGGTTTGTGGCCTTGTCCACAGATTCGGCTCCTTCAACTTCGTCAGCGACAACGCCGGCGATTTTGGCGGCAGGCCCTTGCCTGCGGGTGGTTCCTGTGCTGTCTTTCGGCATGCATCTGGTGTACGTCGCCACCACCGTAATCCGCGAGTACCCCGAGGTGGTGCTCGTTGCCGATGATCCCCCCTCTATTCTCGCTGTCCGCGGGAAGTCGGCTGGCTGCTCTGTGGGCAGCGTGGAGGTGATGATGACGGGCCCGGCTATCGATGCCGGGAAAGGCGCGCCCGCTGCGGCTGAGGTCGTCGAGGAACCGGCTGCTTCCAGGGGCCACAAGCCCTACGAGATGCCCCGGAACATTCCGGGTTACATGGATCCTTCTACATCGACCGCCATTCCGGCTGCTCGTGCTAGTGTCGAGCAGCTCGGCATGCCTATCGCCACGGACGCTGATACAACGGTGGTGAGGGCGCAGCTCGAGCAACAGCGACTCGCTTTGCTGTGAGAGGCCCAGGAGCTGGAGAAGGTTAGGCTTGATCTTAACTTGGATCAGAATGAGTACAATAGGGCGCATGGCTTTACTCCTATTTCTAGAAATCCTAGCAAGATAGGGACTATTCGGCGTAACTTAGGCACTGAGCTAGCTAGAGATGGTAGAGCTGCTAGCAAGTCTGCCAGTCAAAACACAGCTAGTAGGCCGAAATATAGTTCCCCTGCAAAAACACTTAGAGCTGCAGAGGTTGTTGCTGCAGAGTTGCCAAATCTCACTGGCGAGGCCCGAGTAAGGCAGCAGGAACGGCTCAATGAGCTCGTTCTAGAAGCTGGCAGGCAGAATGAGGCATTTCGGCAAGCCAACCTGGGGCGGTGCGTCTCATGTTGTTCAGTCGCATGGGGCAAGATCCATTGACCAGGCCTCATCGCCGCTTCCCCGGGGAGAGAGGGCCCAGCGTGTGACCTCCGGGAGACATAAACAGATGCATGTGTACGACCCGACTGTCGTCGGAAAACAGCCCGCTGTAGCGCGGCAGCCCGGCCAAAAACACAACGCTGCAGGTATTGCCCATCCGGCTGCAAGAGCTCGCCAAGAGGGGCAAGGAGGTAACCGAGAAGGCACGTCTCGGCAGCATGTTGCTAACCCTGTCCAACATGTCGCTCAGCCAAACGTGGTTGCTGTTGTGGCCAACCCGATTGCTCAACCCGGACCAGTGCCTCAAGACCGCTACAACGACGGGTATTCGGCCATGGAGCATGCTGGATGCCGACCCAAGAGATCTCGCTACCCAGTTGGGAGTGAGAATGCTGGAACCAAGTGACGCAAGATACAAGCTGGACCGACTCTACCGGTCTGAGGAGATAGAAGGGAGGGGGCCACCTGGGCCAGATTGTTTTGGTCCCAGGATCATGGGGGAGCCACCCGTGTCCAAGTTCCAGCTGGCTAGGGGGACCAAGACCTATGACAGAAGCACCAAGCCAGAAGACTGGCTGAATGACTATGTGACTGCCGTATACGCTGCAGGTGGCAACAGGTGGTGGGCAGTTCGGTATGTGCCCCAGATGCTGGAGGGCCCTGCCCGGATCTAGCTCAACAACTTGCCCAGAGATAGCATCAACTGATGGCTTGACTTCTCGGAAGCCTTCATCGGCAACTTCACCAGCACCTACAAGAGGCCAAACCGGTCGCAGCAGCTCTCGGCATGGAAGCAAAGAGAGGAGGAAACTGACCGGGAGTACCTTACTCGGTGGAGTACTCTGAGGAACACCTGTGCGGGTGTGAATGAGTCGCAGGCCATTGCTTGGTTTGCGCAGGGATGCCGTCATGGCAGCATGCTGTGGCAGAAACTGCAGAGGGAGATGCCGAGTACCCTTGTCGAGACAATCAAGATTGCTGATATGTATGCACTCGGTGATCCTACTCAGCCTCTGCTTGATTCCTTTGAGCCCAAGAGGAAGCACCATGATGGTTCTCGGCGCCATGACCGCCAGGAATTCCGCAACAAGAGAAGAGAAGACCGTCCGGATATCCGCTACGTGTCTGACCATGTAGCTGCTGTTACTCAGGATCAGGGTGCTGCCGGGAGCAGCCAAAGGCAAAAAACTGCTGGAGCCCAATACGGGCAAAACCAGAATCAGTGCCAGAACTTCAAGAAGCAGTACAATTCTCCTCAGCAGCCCAGCACCTCCCAGGGATCCGGAGATCCTGCCAGGTTCATCTTTGAGAACATGAAGGATGGGCCGTGTAGCTTCCATACTCGGCATCCGAGTAGGCCGGCCAATCACACTACCCGGCAGTGCAACTGGTGGGACAGGATCAAGGGTGAGGCTCTCGGTCAGCTGCCTCCTCCACCTCATCTCTCGCTTTCCGGTTCCAATGTGCAGCCAATCCGGGTAGCTGCTCTCAGGCCAGCCGAGAACCAGAGAAGGGAGAATGTGAACCAGGTAGATCAGGGAGCCAACACGAACAACACCAACTACTACAACTGCAACTTCAACAACAACAACCGCCACAATAACTACTACACCTGCAACAACAACCGCAACAACAACAATGCCAACCAGAACAACAACAATAATGGTGGTGATTGGGACCGGAACCAGTACCAGGAGCACCACGAGAGTTATATGGTGTTCACCACTAAGCCGGATGACAAGCAGTTTCTGCACAGGCGCGCGATGGAGGTAAATTCCGTGATGCCTTCTGTGCCTCACTACATGGAGTGGTGCGACCAGGAGATAGTCTGGTCTAGAGCTGATCATCCCAGGATCATGCCCAACCCGGGTACATATGCTCTGGTGGTGGACCCAACTTTCTTGGGGACCAAGAAGAACGTGAAGTTCAGCAAGGTGCTGATCGACAACGGGAGCATCATCAACATCATGTACAAGGATACCATGGAGAAGCTCGGCCTTGCCGAGAACATGTTGCTACCCAGTCGGACTACATTCCATGGCATTGAGCCGGGAGCATCGTGTGCTCCGATCGGCCGCATCTGGATGGATGTGCTATTCGGCACCAGGGAGAACTGTCGCACCGAGTGCCTGCAGTTTGAGGTGGTTGATCTTGTAGCCCTTATCATGCTCTACTTGGTAGGCCTGCTCTGACCAAGTTCATGGCCTCTACTCACGCGGCCTATCTGAAGATGAAGATCCCTGGTCCCAACGGCATCATCACCATCTCGGGTGATTACAAGCGCTCTTTGGAGTGTGCATCTGCTGGATCTCGGCTTGCTGAGTCCATGGTCAGTGCTGCCGAGAAGAAGAAGATACGTGAGGTTGTGGCTATGGCCCAAGAAGCTCAAGTCGGTATGCCTGGCATGCCGAGTTCTTAGTATGGGGCTACTTTCCAAGCCTCCCAGGAGACGAAGAAGGTGCAGATTGACCCAGAGTTCCCGGAGCGTGTGGCCATCATTGGTGCCGGGTTGGAGGAGAAATAGGAAAGTGAGCTCATCCACTTCCTCCGTGAGAATCGGGATGTCTTCACATGGTCCAATCAGGACCTGCCGGGTGTCCCGAGGGAGTTGGTTGATCACTCGTTGCATGTGCGCCCTGACGCCAAGCCGGTTAAGCAGGCAATGCGCCGCTTCGCGGCTGAGAGAAGGAAAGCCATCGGTGATGAGATCACCAAGCTGCTAACAAGTGGATTCATCATGGAGGTGCTGCATCCGGATTGGTTGGCCAATCCTGTCATGGTGGAGAAGAAGAAGGAGGATCCCAAGGCTGCCATAGCTTGGCGCATGTACGTGGACTACACCGACTTGAACAAGGCCTGCCCCAAGGACCCATTCCCGCTACCCCGCATAGATCAGGTGATCGATTCCACTGCCGGGTGCGAACTTTTGTCTTTCATTGATGCCTACTCTGGTTTTCACCAGATTCCTCTAAACCCGGCTGATCAAATAAAGACTGCTTTTATTACCCCGTACGGGGCTTATTGCTATGTTGTTATGTGTTTTGGGTTGAGAAATGCTGGGGCCACTTATCAGAGGTGCATGAAAAAATGTTTGCATGACCAGATAGGAAAGAATGTGCAGGTGTATGTAGATGACATTGTCATCAAAACGAAAGAAACACATACTCTGCTAGGAGATCTTGAGGAAATATTTGCCAGCTTGCTCAAGTATCGGATGAAGTTGAATCCAACCAAGTGCACGTTTGGCGTCCCGGCTGGCAAGCTACTCGGCTTCTTGGTATCCAGTCGGGGCATTGAGGCCAATCCTTCAAATAGAAAAGCTATTGAGAGCATGTCTTTGCCGAGATCACTGAAGGATGTGCAGAAGTTTACCGGATGACTGGCTTCTCTTAGCCGCTTCGTGGGAAGAATGGGCGAGAAGGCATTGCCTCTGTATCAGCTCATGAAGAAAAGTGAAAAATTCGTCTGGACACCGCAAGCTGATGTAGCTTTCAAGGAACTCAAGACCATGCTGGGTAGCGCTCCCATCCTGGCAAGCCCTCTGCCCAAGGAGCCAATGTTGTTGTACATTGCAGCCACCAACCGAGTAGTCGGTGTGGTGGTGGTAGTGGAACGAGAAGAGGAAGGGAAGACCATGCAGAGGCCGGTGTATTATCTCAGCGAGGTACTATCCATCTCCAAGCAGAATTACCCTCACTACCGAAGATGACGTATGGCGTTTACCTGGGTGCCAAGAAGCTCAAGCATTATTTCCAAGAGCATCCCATCACGGTGGTGAGCACCGCTCCCATCTCGGAGATCATGGGCAACAAGGATGCAAGTGGACGAGTTCCCAAATGGGCGATTGAGCTGGCCGCGTACACCCCTTTGTACGCGAGAAGAGAAGCAATCAAGTCACAAACCCTGGCGGATTTCTTGGTGGATTGGGCCGAGATGCAGTATGAACCTCCCTTGCCGGAAACCAACTTCTGGAAGATGCACTTTGATGGCTCCAAAGTAAAAGAAGGGCTTGGTGCTAGCGTGGTGCTCACCTCACCCAAGCGAGATCAACTCAGATATGTGTTGCAGATCCACTTCTCGGCATCCAATAATGTTGCTGAGTATGAAGCCCTGGTGCACGGCCTGAGGGTATCCAAGGAGATTGGAGTTAGGCGTATTGTTTGCTATGGTGATTCAGACCTAGTAGTTCAACAAGTCTCGGGGACTTGGGATGCCTTGGACGCCAACATGGCGTCCTACCGGTTTCTAGTGTAGAGTATGACTGGATTCTTTGATGGGTGTGAGTTCCATCACATCCACCGAGCTGAAAATGATGCAGCGGATACTCTGTCCAAGTTGGGATCTTCTCGGCAGTTCATCCCGCCTGGGATTGCCTTGGAGCATTTGAGGAAGCCATCTATCAAGCCATCTACCAACTCGGAGTCAATATACATTCCAGGTCTGCTGGACTCATAGGCTGTTCCTATGGAAATTGATTGGGAAGGTGCAAAAGAGAACCCGGGGACTGCTGCATCCAACCCGGGGACTGCCTCTATCAACCCGGGGACTATCGCATTCATCGAGGGGATTATTTGTCAGTACTCGGGGACTCGGGGACTCGTCTCCAACTCGGAGCAAGTCATGGCAGCTGATCCAATGGAAGTGGACGAACCAGTGTTTCCCATCCGGGAGACACCGAGTTGGGCTTTTCCCATATTATCCTTTCTAGCGGATGGCATATTGCCGAGTGACGAGGTCACAGCCAGGCAAATACAAAGAAGATCTAAGGGCTACACTATCATCAACAAAGAGCTGCACAAGAGAAGCCCTACTGGTGTGCTGCAACGCTGTCTTGAGCCTGAAGAAGGAGAAGAGATCCTAAGGGAGATACATCAAGGAGAATGCGGGCATCATGCCTCATCTCGGGCCCTGGTCAAGAAGGCATTCCGGCATGGATTCTTTTGGCTCACTGCCTTGCAGCAAGCAGAAGACATAGTGAGAAAGTGTAATGGGTGCCAGAGATATGCGAGCAAGATTCACATGCCAGCTTCCGAGTTGAAGACCATCCCTATCACTTGGCCGTTTGCACTATGGTGCTTGGATATGGTAGGCCCTTTCAAGCCGGCTAGAGGCAACATGACTCACATCTTGGTCATGGTGGACAAGTTCACCAAGTGGATTGAGGTGAAGCCTATCCGGAAATGTGATGGGAACACAGCTGTGAGTTTCCTGAAAGATATCATCCTGAGATACGGCTATCCGCATGGCATCATCACGGACAATGGAACAAATTTTGCTGAGGGAGCCTTTGCCAGGTTCTGTAGAGATAAGCGGACCCGACTAGATATCGCGTCAGTCGCCCATCCGGCTTCCAATGGGCAAGTTGAAAGAGAAAATGGCATGGTCCTTGCCGGGATAAAGCCAAGGCCGATTGAGCCGTTACAGCGAACCCCTGGTTGTTGGCTGGACGAGTTGCCGGCGGTGTTGTGGAGTCTAAGGACTACCCCTAACCGATCAACCGGATACACACCATTCTTCCTGGTATATGGAGCTGAAGCCGTGTTGCCCACTGACCTTGAGCATGACTCACCTAGAGTAACCCTCTATACTGAGGCGGACGCAAGAGAAGCCCGAGAAGATGATGTGGACCTGCTCGAAGAAGCAAGAGAGTTAACTCTGTCCCGCTCAGCTGTGTATCAACAGAATCTGAGGAGGTATCATAGCCGGAAAGTGAACCCAAGGGTTTTCCGAGAAGGAGACGTGGTCCTTAGGCTCGTGCAGCGCACGACCGGGATGCACAAGCTATCCCCTCCATGGGAAGGGCCTTTCATTGTGAGGAAGGCGCTGCACAATGATGCCTATTAACTCATCGGTGCACAGCCATCACAGAAGAACAGGCCGGATAGAGCTAGAGAGGAATCCAAGCGTCCCTGGAATGTAGCTCTACTCCGCCGTTTTCATTCATGAGCAAAACATAGTATGTATCTTCTTAACCGAGTTAAAATTCAAGTTTGCACTCCGAATTCAAACTCGGGGACTGTCTGTGCAAAAACCTTGCCTTGTGTTGCTTACTTTATCTCCTTTGCCTACTCGGTTCTCCTAATCGAAATTTCATGTGTACGTTAAGTAGTGTGTTTAAACCCAAGAGCCAACTCTTCGACTATGCTGCTATCCGCAAACCGGCTTCATGGCAAGCAAGAGAACAAGCTAAAGGTCCATGAACACATAAAAAAACTACTAAGGAAAGAACAATGCGACAACCGAGTAGGGTGTTTTTACTTCTCCGTTTTACTTTTCGGCTAAGTGGTGGGCAGTGTTAACATGAAACTTTCTAAGTGGTTAAGTATCTGAAACTCGGTTTTTGAAATCTTGTGACTCGACTACCAAAAAATCCACAAGTGGAAGGTAAGAGCAAAGACAAAAGAGCTGAGTGAATAAAAAAAGAACTCGGGGACTTGCATTTTAACGCAATCCGACATTGAGCCAGTCTTGCTAAAAAGAAATAACTTAAAACTGAGTACCAAGAAGAACCTTGAAAGTATCTATTACATCTGCACCCGGCTTCCCGGGGATCTGATAAAAATTTAGGATAAAAGTGCAGGAAGTCAAACAACGGTGGAGGTAGTGGTGTCCGAGTCGGTGCCGGTAGGCGCCACGGGCTCAGAGGCAGCAGTTGTAGACGCAGGCTCGGCCGCATAAGAAGTGGGAGTAGCGGAGATTGGCTCCGATGCAGAGTTGGTGGCTTGAGTTGCTGACTCACTGGCAAGCGGATAGAGCACGGAGGTGATGTTCTCGGTGGGAGCCCCAGTCGCGCCCAACTCTGGAGCCGGGTCGTCAATCACCATCTCAGTGGTGACAACCTCCTCCTGAGCAGCGGGTTGCGGCTCAACCTGGGCCTCGTCCGAGCCGGCGGCTGTCTTCTCGGTTTCCGGATCAGCTTGAATCCCGGATTCCTCCGCGGCGTTGCGCTGCTTGGTATCCCCCTGGTTGGCTTCTCCGTGCTCGGCCTCGTCTTCCTCAGCCTCTTCATGCTCATCCTCCTGGAACTCGGCTTCTTCATCACCTCTGCTGCGGTCTTCACCGACATCTTCCTCGAATTCGGCCTCCTCCTCCTCCTCATCATCGTCAACATCGGTATCCGGCTCGGTGGGGCCGTCGATGTATTGGTTAGTCTCAGCATAGGAGGCAAGCTCGTACGCCACTTCCTTTCGGCGCAACATGCACTCTGGCCGTTCAGTCCACTTGGATCCATTCCTGCGGGTGCCAATCCGGTCAAGGTTCAGATTCTCATACCAGGAGAGGAGGAAGTGGAGGGTCTCGTCAGCTCCAGAACGAGCTGCGGAGGCGCATCATTTCTTCAACTCCTCTTTGACATGATCCAGGTAGGCTGCCATGCCGCTGATGGTGTCCGGAATCTGGCGCTCTTGTCAGACCCCGGACCCAGAGATATACATACTGTTATGTGCTCCTAGCCTTGGACTCACAAGGGCTTCAGGGTTACCAGCCCCAGCCGCAACAAACAACGGCAGGCAGACCGGATTCATCGGCACGTAGTCCGGATCCCCGGTCTACTACTCCTTGTATCCATGCTAGTCATAACCAATTATGCATACCCAAGCGTCCACGAGTCGGATGAAACTGAAGGAACGGGACCAAAGTTATACAGAGCTGCTATGTGTCCAGAAAGTGCAACAACAATCGAGGGTTACTGGGGTTACCTCGCCCCAGGCCGATCAAATCGACAGGCGGGCTCGGACATGGATCATCGGCCCCACAACCCCTCGACTGCGACAACTATGCAGGCATAGCCAAAACTGTATAACAATGAGCTCGAAACCAACAACCGATCAAAGCAGTACTCTAACATGAAGCTTTATTAAACAAGATGTTACTAGAGTATAGCTTACAAGCAGAGGTCACACGACCCAACATTACATCAGACAACGGAAGTCAAATTATGTTGCTAGTCAACAAGAACCAAAAAGGCCTAAGAGGCCGCAACATAAGGCGACGTCCCAGCCCATAGATTCCAGGCTGCTACCTGGGAACCCCGAACTACTCGTCGATGTCCATGTTGAATCACCACCGATGTGAGATCTTCTCCTGAACCAAAATTAAGCAAACCTGAGTACGGGAGGTACTCAACAAGACTTAGTTAACCTATTATATATCTGCTATTTCGAAAAGGGTTTCATGAAGGCTCATTTGCGTAAAGCAATCTTTGTTTTGCAAGTTGAGGAAGGAATAGCACGTCTCATGGAGTATTTTGAAAACAGATGAGAAAGCTACTCAACTACTGATATCATCATCTTTTGATCCACCAAAACATATCAGCACCTCGTGCTTCAAAGATCACCTCCTCCAGTTGTTCCACACTATCTCATGCTACAAGGTAACCCCTCTCGGCATCTCCGAGGAGGCATCCTTCAATCGTTATCAACAAGTTTTAATCATTCCGTTTAAGTTGTCTATGATCACAGAATCCGTCACCAAGTCGTCTTTAACCGCAGACACGGCTTTTCGAAAAGATTTAACCCTGCAGGGGTGTACAACTTTACCCACACGTACCAACCGACTCTTAGTGCCACCGGGTTGGCACTAGTCCGGGAAGTGCCGGCAGAGGGTGGTCGATTCCCGGCCTTTACCTTGTCGAACCATATCCATGAGTCAACCCAAACAGGGCCACCCCGTCAACAGGGAGTTGGCCACCTCCTGACGGCACCTGTTCTGTGAGTCGGGAACAAGATCCGTGTACGTCCATCACTTGTCCCGGTCACGACCTAGTTTTCTCCAAAACATTTTCCGACTCACACGCAGATGGAAAGTTCAAACTACGTGGCTCATGGATAAGGTTAAACAAGTTAGTTAGTGTCACATCCCAATTTTGGAATACCTGTTAACATAGTTGTTTTGCTAATTGCTTTACTAATAAACCTTGGTTGTGTTTGTTGGTGGTTGTTTAAGTGCAACCAAACAAACTAATTATATAAACTTGCAAACTTAAAAGGATAGCAAAGCAGTGAACTAAAAATATTCAACATATTGTTCCAGGGATAAAAATATTCAACATATTGTTCCAATGACTTTGACAATATTTTCTAAAGTAAATATTGATCAAAGAGTTTTCCAAACTACCTTATAAAACTCATACTTGTTGAATATCATTCCAAGACATAAATTAAGAAAGAGGAAACACTTAATAAATTTCCCTAAAAGATTATCAGGAAAAGGAGGCATTCTTAAATGCTTCACCAAAATATTATCAAATGTTTTTCCAACCTTGCAAGATTAAAAACAAAGGTATTGGAGAGCATTGACTTGCTATCTCTAGTCACATAAATATTTTGGCAAAGCATTGTTAAAGAAAAGCCAAGTGCCTTATTAAATAGAAATTCCAATATTTCCAGAAACAGAAAACTAGAACAGGTTACTATTGGAAACTTTCTTAAAATGATTTGAAATACATACCATTGCTTCCTTATATTAAATAAGGAACACACACAAGAGGAGACCAAAAATTGAATCCATTAAAGCCCTGAAAACATGGTTTTTCTTCACAGCAACAATTGGGATTTTGAACAAGTTTGTTCTACAAACTTTTTCCAAATGCCATGAAATAAATACCACATTATCTATATCATAAATAAGGATGAAAACCAAAAGGGCACAAGTTTTTCAATTGTTTAAGTTGCCAAAAAACCCTGTTTTCTTGACAGCACCTTTTTGAAATTTGAACAAGTTTGTTCTATGAAGTAACTCAAAATGACTTGAATTTTCTACCACATAAGGAACACATCAAATAAGGAATGTTTGCCAAAAATTATCATTTTTGGAAGCTCCTAAGTAGGTTAATAAATTCAATGTCCATTTATTTAAGAATTCAAATTTGAACAACTTTGAATTATGAAGTTTATCTAATTAAGCCAATTTTCACATATGTTGTGCATCTTAACTAATTAGAATTTTGGGCAAAAGGATTTAAATTTAAAACTTTGTTTGCCTAGAGAAAACATCAATTTTTAGAGAGGATAGGGACCCATTTGTAATTTTGCAAGGACCTATATGTGAGCTGAGTCACCTTCTTCAACCTCTAGCCTCTCTGTAGAGTACAGGAGACCTATGCTCATTGCTTCGATTGGAAGCAATTCGAGGGGATAAAGAGGCCCCCCATGTGGTATGTCTCCCACATGCCCCCTCTCTCTTCCCCCCAAGCTCTCTCTCTCTCACTGTGCAAAATTCACAAAACCGAAACCCTAGCTTCTAGGTCGCCGGCGATTCGGCCGTTTCCGAGCACGCCGCCGGTCACCGTTGGTGCCATCAGCTCCGCCTCGACGCGTTGATCACGGGTGCGAAAGGAATCGTGGAGGAAAGCCGCGTGGAGCCCGCGCCAGCCATCTTCGTCTCCGAACCCGACGGCACTCCGGCGAGGCATTGCCGCGGCCTCGTCTCTTCTTCGACTTCTCCGAGCATCCCTTTGCGTTCTAGGTGAGCAGGCGCCCCTCGCCGTCGCGTTTCCCCTCTCCATCTCCCCCTAGAAACCCGCCGCGCCTTGCTCGTGTCCGGCCGCCGCCGCATCGCCGTTGCCGCCGTCCTCCGGTGGCCTCCCAGGAAACGAGCCTCCGCTCGGTTGGTAGCCCGCGTCTAGAGGAACATTTTGGTGCGGTTTAATCGTGAATTAGGTGAACGTACGTGTCGATTAGAGCTCGCCGGAGCAGTTTTCCGCCGGCAATGACGTCGTGGTCGCGTCACGACGACGTCAGCGCCCTTGCCGCGCGCTGTACGGTCAAACTGGCCCGTGGGCCTGGCGCTTGCCCGCGTGGCGCCCGCGTGGCTGGCTGGCCCGCGCGTCAGCGACCTGCGGGTAGATCTGCCGCGGTAGGAAGTGTTCTAGCCGGCCCATTTAACAGATCTGGCCCAACAATGTTCTTTTCCATTTATTTTTCTTGCAGATTGTTGCATAGTTACTTTTGGCTCTAAAAGGCAACCAAACAAATGAATTTGACCAAACTAAAATTCACAGTGGTACCTCAACTAATTCTAAACCACCTCCAACTTGCAGATCTACTTTTGGATGAACAATTTTGAAACTAAAAATGATTTGGCAACAGGTACCAGAAACACCAAAATGAGCACCATTTTTAGTTTACAACTCAGAATGAAGTGAGGCAAATTGCATTGGAAAGCCCTTGAAATTTCCAAACAGGAGCATTTAACCTCGTTTCCAAATTCATTGTATTTTTGAAATGGCATGCAATTTGGTAAAACCCAGAGAGCACTTTGGTGATTTTTATAAAATAATTAAAAATGATTTTTGATGCAAACTCAACTGGGTGGTCTTGTATATGTTTAGGACTATCCAAACCTAGAAGGGTTTAATTTTTAGAGCATCCTAGAAAATTTGGTGGACAGATCTTTGTTTTGCATGTTTCTGCCATTTTGGCATTTTAGGTAATTAAATTGTGTGAGTATATTTTTGTGTTTCCATATTGTTTTCTAGCATGTATAAGTTGTGTGAACTTGTGTTATAAGTGTTACTTAACTATTTTAGCATGTTAGATTGTGTGGACTTGAGTGGAGAAGAAATATGATTTATGTTGATAGCATATGTTTTATCTCTAGTTAATATTTTTGCATAGTATTTTTGAGTGATGAATTGATGTGCTAGCACTTGGATTTTTGATTGGATCCAGTGCCATGTTAGTACTTAGTTTGTGTTGTTATCACCTCTGCTAGCTTGCATTTGAGTTGGTAGAAAAGCATGAATAGCTTTGTGGTGACTATGAAATTGTTATGGAAAAATTCCCTCATGTGTGGAATTTTTGACATGAACATTTGTGATTGTGTAGCCACATAATTTTGTGTTGTATCCATAGTACCAGTAGCATTTTGATGATGTTATTATGAGTACTTGACCCCTAGAGTTTTCACTTGTGTGAAAACAATAGCATGAGTATCATTACCTTGCTTATTTAAGCATCCTATTATTTTCTACTAGTATGGTTAATGAGATAGATGCTAGTTTAGTTTTTTTTTTTGCTAATTTTTGTCAAGTATGACCAGAGGCTTTGTGACCTCTTAATGCTTTGTTATGCTAGTGGAACACCCACTGGTGTCATTGCATTTTTGGTGGAAACATTATTTCCCCAAACTAGATGCATTTCTCTTAGGTAGTTTCATAACTAATGAGTGCCTAGTATTTTTGCTTTGGGAATTTTAGTGCTAAATGAAAATGTGTATGCTTCTGTTTGTAAGTGGTTGTAATCATGTGTGGCTTTCTAGGAAAAATCCATCTTTGGAGCGTTGATTGATTCCTCTAGTAATGCCCTGTTTATTACCACTAGTATGTAGGAGTTGCCCTGCAAATTGATGCATTGTTTTGTTAAATGGGATAATTTTGTTATAGCAAGTATATATGTTTTTCACTCCTGTTTTTATAACATGGACCCTCTGGTTGTATTTCAATGACTTGATTGAAATACATCCATTGATTCTTCATGTGTGAGTAGTACTAGTTTCCTTAGCAGTTTGTGTATTGAATTATTTTTCTGCCGACTTGTGTTGGTAGATATTTGTGTATCCTTGCATGAGGACATGTTTTCATTCCCATTATGATAACATGGTTCCTTGTTTGCATTTTATTACTTTACTTATTATGCATGCTTGCATAGCAAACTTTTAGTAGAAACATGTCTATAGGATTCCTCCTTTCTAGCCATTGTTTCTATTGTTCTCACTATGAGGAATTGTGTGTTTTGTGATGAGTATATTACCTTGTTACACTTGTGTAGGCTCACTGATTTGTAAAAGTAACTTTTGCAAATCATGTGTCTTATTTATTCTTGATGTGAATTTAGACTTAGTAAGATAGCTACCTTTTTCTTTTTGTTGTTTGGTTGATAGACCCATTGCCATGATTATTTTTGTGCATGTTTTATATACTTTTAGTAGTCTCACCCTTGTGAAACTAAGTGTATTTTGGGTTTATTAATATCTTGGTATGAGAGTGGCACACCCACTGAATCCATGATATTAAGGTTGTGAGATATGTCCCTCCAACCTTAAGTTGTCTTATTAAATGGCATTTCTGCCAAGTAGGATTGTTTGATTGTTTGCCTCAATTAATAATTGAGTGATTTTGTTATTATTAGATTTCCTTGCTGTATGTATTGTTATGTATGGTTGCTTGCCTTGATTGGTTCTGAATGTGTGTCCTTTATTCCTTTTACGACGTTAGAAAACGAAGAGGAAGGAAGTGTCGTGAAGCTCTGTTTCAAGTTCCAGTCACTCCAACACCAGGGACACAAGAGTTACCAGGCAAGCCATCCTGATGCTTGCTGATACAATACTTATCATTATCTATCATGCATGTTTTACCTCTGAAGTTTTACAAAAACTTGATTATCAAAACTATTTTTGATGTGGAATTTACTACTATACTATATATAGGTTACTATCATGCCAATAGTTAAACTTGGTAATACCAAGCCCATAAGCCACCATATGGTATTTATTACCATCAAATATACTAGTCCCTAAGTGGACACCCTAAAATTGTGATTCTACAAAACAAAGGCTTTACGGAAAAACCCGGAGAAAGGGCGGATCCTTGTTCTCCGGAGGAATGTGGAAGTGGTCATTTTTGAGAAAGTGGTGTTTTCAAAATGACACATAACCTAGTCTTCGCCGGACAACCTTTACCGTACTGCCACCCTACCCCAACATGGGCAAGGGGCTTAACTTGAAGTTTGTTCTTATTAGTGTGTGCTATCTCAATGTGCTATAGGGGATGCGATCCTCTGAACCGAATGTCGTGGAGACATATAAAGTGTGGGATTAATTTTCCCTCCGGATGCATCAGTTGAGGCATCCTGGCTTGGCGGGGATTAGCTCGGTGCCGGGGATGTGGTAAAACTCATCTGAGAGATAGGCATATTCTAGCTTGAACATAGTGGATGGTTATGATCAGATACCTGATGTTTACATACTGTTGTTACAGTCCGTGATTGTTCACGGGAGGTGTACTGGATCTGGTGGATGTGTACACCTCTGCAGAGTACAACTTTTTCGAAGAAGCCGCGTCCTCGGATATGGACAGTTGAATGGCCATGTAGCTAGCATTGTGTCAATGTTTTCAAAAAGGAAGTTTTTGAAAGGGAAATTTTGGAAAGGAAGTGTTGAACTTGTGAAGTTCGGAAAGGAATGGAAAATTATACCGTGGAGGTATCGTCGATGATGAAAAGCCAGATGATGTTATTCAAAACAAAATGTTTTGCAAAAGAAAACCTTTTCTACTCTAAGCAAGAATTCTGGAAACTGATTCCAAGAAGTTTTGCAAAGAGAAAATATTCTTTAACAAAGTTTTACAAAACCTCTTGTACATGTGATATCGACAAGAGAAATAAAACTATATTATTTTCTTCTGAAGTATCTTTTTCAACAAAGATACAGAATAACCTGACTGCAACTATGGTGTCATCATATATGAACACCATTGATAGTGAACCCTATTTATAGCCTACCTATTCCACCATATAAGCATACTTGCATGTTGGTAAGTGATATGATGGATGTCTTGCTGAGTACATTCAAATGTACTCATTATGGTTTCGCCCCTGGTATCTACTTATCAGATTTGGAGAAGGAGCCTCCAAAGGATATCTATGAAAAGAAGTACGGAGTTGACGGCTTTGCGAACTAGGATCGACTCCGGGTCAGCAGCCTGTAGGTTAAGGCGTGACTTGGGCTCAACTACGTTGTGTTTTATTTGTCTTCCGCTGTGTTTGATAAGTTGCCTGCCCCATGTGGCAGTTGCGTTAAACTTGATCATGTGATCTTTTATGTAATACCTTTATGTATTCGTGTAATGGATGATGTATTTCTGTGTGCCAACTGTGTATGTTGTTCACGACTGATCTTTCTGGGATCGTGAATGTATGCATACGTAGGGTTTCAGACTGCCGGTCTGGGGTCCTTACAGAGTTGGTATCAGAGCCATCCTGACCTTAGGAGACCTTAGTTAGCATGGACGTCAGATAGGAAAGAAAAGTATTTTGAGTAAAAACCTATTTACTATCTACATTATTTTTATCTAAGGGAATTTTAGTATATTTTCCCTCCTTTATATCTTTTCAAAAGATTCTAAATGCATATCAAGGGCGTCCTTGAACAGTGGTTCGAAGGGCGGGCCTTATTGAGTTGGTATGTCTCTCGGTTAAGAGTCTATTTCTTACTTGTTTACAACTGCTCCGCTCTGTTTTTGAAACATCTCTCGTCTTTGAAGTTTTCTGTCCAGAAAATAGTTGGAGTTTCAAAAACAGATTGTTGCATAAAGTTTTATCAAAACTTTACTTCTATTTATCTTGTTTTCATCCAAAAACTTGTATACTTGCCGATGTCCCGAGAGACCAAAATAATTGCCTAGCTCTATAGTGATGATGGTCAGAAGTAGATATAGTTCTTCAGCCACTTCTAGGGTTTTGGATTAGTCTAGTTTGGAGTAATTTAGCGATAACTCCATGAGTCACCTCCCCCGACGTAGCTCCAATGGAGCCTTGCTTGTGTGTTATGGCTTGCTTATGTGTGTCCGTAGGACTTTTTGCTGTTGTGTGGTGTAGAATTTGGTTCATCTAGGCTTCTATATGTTTGTGGGGTGCTCAAATTTTGCAAATTTGTGATTGCCCCGCTCTTGTTTTTGAATCGCCTCGTGTTAAATTTTTGCAAGCAAAAATGTTGTATAGTATTCAAAAACAAGAATTTGTTGCTTATACTTATACTTGTTTTCGCTTCATAATGCGACCCGTCGTGAACCACCACCATCTGCCCCACAAATCAATGAAAGCACCGTTGTGCCTAATAATAGAGGACCATCAAGCCACACGAGTTGCTAGCGTTGCTAACAATGCTGCACTCCAACAGATAAAGCTCCCACAACGACAACCCTCAAAGAAGAAAGGCGTGACTGCACCAACCACTACTGACCAAAACCTCTGTGTTTTGTCTGTTTGAAAAAGACTCTTTTTACCATGATTGGCTAAATGTCGCACCTTTTTATGTTCCTCTTTAAAAGACCAAACAAGAGAAAAACCCTTTTTAAAAAAAAAAATTATATACCTCCCTCCTCTGGAGAAAGGTGCAAAAATAAGTCTTCACATGCCATGATGCGCAACCCCCTAAAAAGCTAATCAAAAGAACACGATTAAATATTCGACGTACGATGACGCCAGTCGTATCTTGTCGGACAAACCTTATTTAATAGAAAGCTAACAAGACTAACATGCTTTGTCTAATCTTAGGTTGACACCTAACCAAAGCATGCAAACTACTGACAATTCTTTCTAAACCAAGGAATTAAGTGACTTAAGACACCTTTTAATATAGTTGGTAAAAAGGAGAAGTCACGAGAAAATAAAATGATGACCTATTCGTTTACTAGCCAATACGATATCAGGTGTATCTATTTTGGAAACCAAATCTTAGTAGACGTTGTAAGTACTATGAGATTCGAGATTTAGAAATTAAGTGAACGATGGAATGGATATGATAGATCTAGAAAACAGCAGTTTTTCGGTGTTTATTTCTTTGTGTGCTCTTGATTGAAATAAATTTGTGTATTATTCAATCTTGCTTCCTAACTTATATGGAGTTGTTAGGACTTGTTATTATGTTGTTCTCTTACAATAAATCTACCCTAGAAAGTGTGTGCATGATTGAAAACTCGAATAAAAATGAAATAACATTTGTTACCTTCTAGTTTATTATTTGGAAGTATTGTGAGAACTAGATCTGGGTATACTTTCTTAGTGGATTTTGTGCTATGTTTTCTTTGAGTCCAGTACCCTTTAGGTACTGTTATTTTAATGCTTGTACCTATGTTAGCTTGCATGTCTCTTAATAGTAAAGCATGTGTAAGAATTTGCTATTAATATGCAAATAGTATTGTTTCACTAGATTAAATAGCCTTATATTTTTATCTTTTTATGCAAAGTTTTTCATGAGTAACCAGAGGCTTAGCACCTATTTTTACTTGGTATTAGTAGGCCATAGCCCACTGGTCCCATTGCATTTTGGCTTGAGGATAAAAATCCCCAACCATACACATGTGTAAAAATAGTATGTTTCACTATGTGATTGATTTCTATTTTCCACCATGGAAAAATATAATTGTTTCTTTTCACTTATGCAAGTGAGAAGTTTATTTCTTATTAGTAAATACTAATATGTTTAGGTGTGATACTTTTGTTAGCATAATATTCCTTAGGGGTATCATGTTAATAAATGTTTCACTTTCGTGTGCTAAAATTAAATTGTTCGCAAATAAAATAAATTCCTCTTGATGGGTAGATTGTTTGTGAATAATTTTAAATTGAGTGTATGGATTTTTGAAAAGGTTTAGATAACTTTTCATTAATTGCATAGCTACTGGTTGTGTGAATTATACCTTGCTTATTTGCTAGCAATTGTTTAAGAAAAACATAAATTGCTAGAAGAAATTTCTGCATGTTTAATAGTTGTATCATGGAAATTGTTTTGATGTTTGTGCTTACTAACATGAGTAAGTTTTGTGTACTGTTATTAGGTACACTTATATTCATGACTTGCTTGTTTAAGTTTAAACATCATATTAACATTGTTTGTTTCTCTAGAGTGAAACTAGTTCCACCACTAGAAAATGGTGATTTTTGCTCTAGTATTACCCTCTTTTTATTTTATGGGTATATGTGTTGATATAGCAGGTTTAGGAAGTTATTACTTCTTTTATAATGCCATGAATTATTTAGTTACATGTTCTATGGTTATAGGATATGATTATCTCGTATAGCATGCTGGTGTAGATTTTTCATACTAGTGTGTTATTTGTGCAGACCTTTTTTTTTATGCCTGTGTAATAGGAGTTTTACCTTGTGTAAAGATGGTGTTTTAGAGTATCTTTATGATTGTATTCATTGGTTTTTAGCTACTGGTTGTTTGCTAATTGTTCATGATTGATGGATTCCAAAACCTCTAATAAACAATAACCTGGTGAATAAATAGTCTATTCATCTGTGGTGTTGTTTGCTTGCTTATTGGATTTTGTTTAAATGTTTTTACCTTAGCATGAGTTAATACTTGTGTTATGATTGTGATTAAGAGTATCTTATTAAACTAAAAACATCCAACTAAAAATCATGAACAGATTAAGTGATAGTTGCTTGTGGTGAGTAATAACCACTGCCATGGGTATTTGTTCTGTCTGTTTGTTTTACCTTAGCAACCTAACCTTTTTGCACCCACAAGCTATATTGTCAGCTTCTTATATACCTTGTTATGAGGGTGGTACACCACCCCATATGTGTTATGTAAGATGTGGGATATAGCTAAGAACTCATGTAATAATTGACGGTATTTTTCCAGGTAGTTCTGCACTAACCTTAATTTTTGTTCAAACTAGGAAACAAAAGTTTTGGACCTAAAACAAGTACTGGTGTACTTCTTTTAATAGTGAATTCACTAATTTAGGGATGTACCCCGCCTCCCAAGAAAAGTCAAAGGGGGGAAGCACCTGCACTCCAACACTAACATTGTGTTTGTTGGCCCTCCCTTAGTCCTCGCTTGTGAATCTCGGGGACGAGATTCTTTTTAAGGGGGGAAGACCTGTCACATCCCAATTTTGGAATACCTGTTAACATAGTTGTTTTGCTAATTGCTTTACTAATAAACCTTGGTTGTGTTTGTTGGTGGTTGTTTAAGTGCAACCAAACAAACTAATTATATAAACTTGCAAACTTAAAAGGATAGCAAAGCAGTGAACTAAAAATATTCAACATATTGTTCCAGGGATAAAAATATTCAACATATTGTTCCAATGACTTTGACAATATTTTCTAAAGTAAATATTGATAAAAGAGTTTTCCAAACTACCTTATAAAACTCATACTTGTTGAATATCATTCCAAGACATAAATTAAGAAAGAGGAAACACTTAATAAATTTCCCTAAAAGATTATCAGGAAAAGGAGGCATTCTTAAATGCTTCACCAAAATATTATCAAATGTTTTTCCAACCTTGAAAGATTAAAAACAAAGGTATTGGAGAGCATTGACTTGCTATCTCTAGTCACATAAATATTTTGGCAAAGCATTGTTAAAGAAAAGCCAAGTGCCTTATTAAATAGAAATTCCAATATTTCCAGAAACAGAAAACTAGAACAGGTTACTATTGGAAACTTTCTTAAAATGATTTGAAATACATACCATTGCTTCCTTATATTAAATAAGGAACACACACAAGAGGAGACCAAAAATTGAATCCATTAAAGCCCTGAAAACATGGTTTTTCTTCACAGCAACAATTGGGATTTTGAACAAGTTTGTTCTACAAACTTTTTCCAAATGCCATGAAATAAATACCACATTATCTATATCATAAATAAGGATGAAAACCAAAAGGGCACAAGTTTTTCAATTGTTTAAGTTGCCAAAAAACCCTGTTTTCTTGACAGCACCTTTTTGAAATTTGAACAAGTTTGTTCTATGAAGTAACTCAAAATGACTTGAATTTTCTACCACATAAGGAACACATCAAATAAGGAATGTGTGCCAAAAATTATCATTTTTGGAAGCTCCTAAGTAGGTTAATAAATTCAATGTCCATTTATGTAAGAATTCAAATTTGAACAACTTTGAATTATGAAGTTTATCTAATTGAGCCAATTTTCACATATGTTGTGCATCTTAACTAATTAGAATTTTGGGCAAAAGGATTTAAATTTAAAACTTTGTTTTCCTAGAGAAAACATCAATTTTTAGAGAGGATAGGGACCCATTTGTAATTTTGCAAGGACCTATATGTGAGCTGAGTCACCTTCTTCAACCTCTAGCCTCTCTGTAGAGTACAGGAGACCTATGCTCATTGCTTCGATTGGAAGCAATTCGAGGGGATAAAGAGGCCCCCCATGTGGTATGTCTCCCACATGCCCCCTCTCTCTTCCCCCCAAGCTCTCTCTCTCTCACTGTGCAAAATTCACAAAACCGAAACCCTAGCTTCTAGGTCGCCGGCGATTCGGCCGTTTCCGAGCACGCCGCCGGTCACCGTTGGTGCCATCAGCTCCGCCTCGACGCGTTGATCACGGGTGCGAAAGGAATCGTGGAGGAAAGCCGCGTGGAGCCCGCGCCAACCATCTTCGTCTCCGAACCCGACGGCACTCCGGCGAGGCATTGCCGCGGCCTCGTCTCTTCTTCGACTTCTCCGAGCATCCCTTTGCGTTCTAGGTGAGCAGGCGCCCCTCGCCGTCGCGTTTCCCCTCTCCATCTCCCCCTAGAAACCCGCCGCGCCTTGCTCGTGTCCGGCCGCCGCCGCATCGCCGTTGCCGCCGTCCTCCGGTGGCCTCCCAGGAAACGAGCCTCCGCTCGGTTGGTAGCCCGCGTCTAGAGAAACATTTTGGTGCGGTTTAATCGCGAATTAGGTGAACGTACGCGTCGATTAGAGCTCGCCGGAGCAGTTTTCCGCCGGCAATGACGTCGTGGTCGCGTCACGACGACGTCAGCGCCCTTGCCGCGCGCTGTACGGTCAAACTGGCCCGTGGGCCTGACGCTTGCCCGCGTGGCGCCCGCGTGGCTGGCTGGCCCGCGCGTCAGCGACCTGCGGGTAGATCTGCCGCGGTAGGAAGTGTTCTAGCCGGCCCATTTAACAGATCTGGCCCAACAATGTTCTTTTCCATTTATTTTTCTTGCAGATTGTTGCATAGTTACTTTTGGCTCTAAAAGGCAACCAAAAAAATGAATTTGACCAAACTAAAATTCACAGTGGTACCTCAACTAATTCTAAACCACCTCCAACTTGCAGATCTACTTTTGGATGAACAATTTTGAAATTAAAAATGATTTGGCAACAGGTACCAGAAACACCAAAATGAGCACCATTTTTATTTTACAACTCAGAATGAAGTGAGGCAAATTGCATTGGAAAGCCCTTGAAATTTCCTAACAGGATCATTTAACCTCGTTTCCAAATTCATTGTATTTTTGAAATGGCATGCAATTTGGTAAAACACCAGAGAGCACTTTGGTGATTTTTATAAAATAATTAAAAATGATTTTTGATGCAAACTCAACTGGGTGGTCTTGTATATGTTTAGGACTATCCAAACCTAGAAGGGTTTAATTTTTAGAGCATCCTAGAAAATTTGGTGGACAGATCTTTGTTTTGCATGTTTCTGCCATTTTGGCATTTTAGGTAATTAAATTGTGTGAGTATATTTTTGTGTTTCCATATTGTTTTCTAGCATGTATAAGTTGTGTGAACTTGTGTTATAAGTGTTACTTAACTATTTTAGCATGTTAGATTGTGTGGACTTGAGTGGAGAAGAAATATGATTTATGTTGATAGCATATGTTTTATCTCTAGTTAATATTTTTGCATAGTATTTTTGAGTGATGAATTGATGTGCTAGCACTTGGATTTTTGATTGGATCCAGTGCCATGTTAGTACTTAGTTTGTGTTGTTATCACCTCTGCTAGCTTGCATTTGAGTTGGTAGAAAAGCATGAATAGCTTTGTGGTGACTATGAAATTGTTATGGAAAAATTCCCTCATGTGTGGAATTTTTGACATGAACATTTGTGATTGTGTAGCCACATAATTTTGTGTTGTATCCATAGTACCAGTAGCATTTTGATGATGTTATTATGAGTACTTGAACCCTAGAGTTTTCACTTGTGTGAAAACAATAGCATGAGTATCATTACCTTGCTTATTTAAGCATCCTATTATTTTCTACTAGTATGGTTAATGAGATAGATGCTAGTTTAGTTTTTTTTTTGCTAATTTTTGTCAAGTATGACCAGAGGCTTTGTGACCTCTTAATGCTTTGTTATGCTAGTGTAACACCCACTGGTGTCATTGCATTTTTGGTGGAAACATTATTTCCCCAAACTAGATGCATTTCTCTTATGTAGTTTCATAACTAATGAGTGCCTAGTATTTTTGCTTTGGGAATTTTAGTGCTAAATGAAAATGTGTATGCTTCTGTTTGTAAGTGGTTGTAATCATGTGTGGCTTTCTAGGAAAAATCCATCTTTGGAGCGTTGATTGATTCCTCTAGTAATGCCCTGTTTATTACCACTAGTATGTAGGAGTTGCCCTGCAAATTGATGCATTGTTTTGTTAAATGGGATAATTTTGTTATAGCAAGTATATATGTTTTTCACTCCTGTTTTTATAACATGGACCCTCTGGTTGTATTTCAATGACTTGATTGAAATACATCCATTGATTCTTCATGTGTGAGTAGTACTAGTTTCCTTAGCAGTTTGTGTATTGAATTATTTTTCTGCCGACTTGTGTTGGTAGATATTTGTGTATCCTTGCATGAGGACATGTTTTCATTCCCATTATGATAACATGGTTCCTTGTTTGCATTTTATTACTTTACTTATTATGCATTCTTGCATAGCAAACTTTTAGTAGAAACATGTCTATAGGATTCCTCCTTTCTAGCCATTGTTTCTATTGTTCTCACTATGAGGAATTGTGTGTTTTGTGATGAGTATATTACCTTGTTACACTTGTGTAGGCTCACTGATTTGTAAAAGTAACTTTTGCAAATCATGTGTCTTATTTATTCTTGATGTGAATTTAGACTTAGTAAGATAGCTACCTTTTTCTTTTTGTTGTTTGGTTGATAGACCCATTGCCATGATTATTTTTGTGCATGTTTTATATACTTTTAGTAGTCTCACCCTTGTGAAACTAAGTGTATTTTGGGTTTATTAATATCTTGGTATGAGAGTGGCACACCCACTGAATCCATGATATTAAGGTTGTGAGATATGTCCCTCCAACCTTAAGTTGTCTTATTAAATGGCATTTCTGCCAAGTAGGATTGTTTGATTGTTTGCCTCAATTAATAATTGAGTGATTTTGTTATTATTAGATTTCCTTGCTGTATGTATTGTTATGTATGGTTGCTTGCCTTGATTGGTTCTGAATGTGTGTCCTTTATTCCTTTTACGACGTTAGAAAACGAAGAGGAAGGAAGTGTCGTGAAGCTCTGTTTCAAGTTCCAGTCACTCCAACACCAGGGACACAAGAGTTACCAGGCAAGCCATCCTGATGCTTGCTGATACAATACTTATCATTATCTATCATGCATGTTTTACCTCTGAAGTTTTACAAAAACTTGATTATCAAAACTATTTTTGATGTGGAATTTACTACTATACTATATATAGGTTACTATCATGCCAATAGTTAAACTTGGTAATACCAAGCCCATAAGACACCATATGGTATTTATTACCATCAAATATACTAGTCCCTAAGTGGACACCCTAAAATTGTGATTCTACAAAACAAAGGCTTTACGGAAAAACCCGGAGAAAGGGCGGATCCTTGTTCTCCGGAGGAATGTGGAAGTGGTCATTTTTGAGAAAGTGGTGTTTTCAAAAATGACACATAACCTAGTCTTCGCCGGACAACCTTTACCGTACTGCCACCCTACCCCAACATGGGCAAGGGGCTTAACTTGAAGTTTGTTCTTATTAGTGTGTGCTATCTCAATGTGCTATAGGGGATGCGATCCTCTGAACCGAATGTCGTGGAGACATATAAAGTGTGGGATTAATTTTCCCTCCGGATGCATCAGTTGAGGCATCCTGGCTTGGCGGGGATTAGCTCGGTGCCGGGGATGTGGTAAAACTCATCTGAGAGATAGGCATATTCTAGCTTGAACATAGTGGATGGTTATGATCAGATACCTGATGTTTACATACTGTTGTTACAGTCCGTGATTGTTCACGGGAGGTGTACTGGATCTGGTGGATGTGTACACCTCTGCAGAGTACAACTTTTTCGAAGAAGCCGCGTCCTCGGATATGGACAGTTGAATGGCCATGTAGCTAGCATTGTGTCAATGTTTTCAAAAAGGAAGTTTTTGAAAGGGAAATTTTGGAAAGGAAGTGTTGAACTTGTGAAGTTCGGAAAGGAATGGAAAATTATACCGTGGAGGTATCGTCGATGATGAAAAGCCAGATGATGTTATTCAAAACAAAATGTTTTGCAAAAGAAAACCTTTTCTACTCTAAGCAAGAATTCTGGAAACTGATTCCAAGAAGTTTTGCAAAGAGAAAATATTCTTTAACAAAGTTTTACAAAACCTCTTGTACATGTGATATCGACAAGAGAAATAAAACTATATTATTTTCTTCTGAAGTATCTTTTTCAACAAAGATACAGAATAACCTGACTGCAACTATGGTGTCATCATATATGAACACCATTGATAGTGAACCCTATTTATAGCCTACCTATTCCACCATATAAGCATACTTGCATGTTGGTAAGTGATATGATGGATGTCTTGCTGAGTACATTCAAATGTACTCATTATGGTTTCGCCCCTGGTATCTACTTATCAGATTTGGAGAAGGAGCCTCCAAAGGATATCTATGAAAAGAAGTACGGAGTTGACGGCTTTGCGAACTAGGATCGTCTCCGGGTCAGCAGCCTGTAGGTTAAGGCGTGACTTGGGCTCAACTACGTTGTGTTTTATTTGTCTTCCGCTGTGTTTGATAAGTTGCCTGCCCCATGTGGCAGTTGCGTTAAACTTGATCATGTGATCTTTTATGTAATACCTTTATGTATTCGTGTAATGGATGATGTATTTCTGTGTGCCAACTGTGTATGTTGTTCACGACTGATCTTTCTGGGATCGTGAATGTATGCATACGTAGGGTTTCAGACTGCCGGTCTGGGGTCCTTACAGTTAGCCGGGCGGGGTTCATCGGCCCACGTGTGGCTGTACGCTCAGTCTTGGCTCGAAGGCGAGAACTCGCTCCTAGGGGCATGAACAGGACAAAATGCCACAACCCATTGTGGCCTCACATCCATGCCGTGATTAGTCAAGTTACCAAAGGTAATTCAAACCATAAACACCTGACATAGAATATTCACGCATTGACCAGATTCATCAACTAGGCATGGCTAAGCAAGACTCACAAGGTTTAGCGGAGCGCACACAAACAAACCTACAGCTGCTAGGTGAAGTGGATCAGGATATCTAGGTTATGCAGTATGTAGGAGAACTCTATCTACTGACATCAAATAGTTTGGAACCGAATGCAAAGTACGAGATTCAAATCACTTTGAAATCATATATGAGCAGATAAGAGGTTATGCTTGCCTTGGTTATAAGAAAACCAGATAAAGTCTTCAGGGATAAGTGCTTGACTTGTCGGTTAAGATCAAGTATTCGCCATTGGACTGCTGGCCTTCTCTTCGGAGTCACGTTCTACCGAGGGGGACAAACACCGAAACAAGAAGAACAATCAACCATGGCATCGATGCAATGCACAATATGTATGCATGAGCAAGTTAATGCAATGAAATAAAGCCCTAGACATGTTCGTTGGGTTGCTAAGGTTCGTATGACAATTATGCAGTTTTTCTGGAATTAGCCCGAAATGAACCCCGGAGCGGGTTTCGGGTGGTTATGAAGGTGAGTGCAATTTTAAAAGCCCAAATGGGTTTGAAAACATCATAACTAGGTTGCATTTGTCATTTTGAGCATTTTGGCATATAACTTTTAATTTTCTAATTTCAGTGAATAAAAACTTATTTTCTCCATTTTAAATGATTAAACAATATTAAATAAAGGTCATTTTCAACTTTCTCAAACATGAATGAAAATGATATAGTTGGGTAGATTATATTTTTCTGATCAAAACCATATATTCACGTTATTTTTCTGGTCAATATTTTATTAGTTATTGATGTTCCAAAATCAATTCATTTTCTGAAATATTTAAACAGTACAGGGCCCACGTGTCAAAGTGATTATACAAATTCCAAAAACAGAGAAAATCACGCGGTGACATCAGCATGACGAGATGATGACATCACCGAGTCTTGATCTTCACAGATGAACTCCAATCGGAGGATTTTGCGCGCTATTCGCGAATCGAAACATACCACAAGGGAGAGGAGCTTATGGGGAGTCTAGGGGTGGCACCGGAACGACCAAATGGTCGCCGGAGCTTTGCCGGCGGCGACCTTCCGCGGCGGCGGTGACACGGTCATGTCGGGGAGGAGGATTCCGAGGGGGAGAAGGAGAGCTGAGGCCATGGGGAGGCTCACCGGACCGAGGGGAGTACGATGGCATCGATGGGGAGGTGCGGGAAGGCCGGAGGCGCCGGAATTAAGCTCGTCCGCCGGCGGCCGGTCGTGAGGAAGAAGGCGATGGCGCGGCCGATTTCGGCCATCCCTGCTCACAGGGTTTGGGGTAGGAGAAAGAGGTTGCCGAGGCGGAGCCGTAGGTGGTCTCTGCTCGTCGCGGCGTGGCCGGAGACGGCGGGAGGAGCGGCGGCCGACCGGACAGTACGGCTAGGGTTTCGTCCGCCCAGGCTTTACAGAGAGCGGGAGGGAGGGCGCGCAAGGAGGGTTCTGCGACTTGGAGCAATTCAGACGGCTCTCTGCGTCCTCATCCACGCCCAGGAGGTGAAGCAGGAGCTGGCAACCGGCCATGGAAGCTTGGCCACGCAGCTGCTTCCTGTCTCAACGAAGAAGACAAAGGAGATCTTGTGAAAACCCCCTGGAAAATTAGAAATTCACCAGAAGGTCCTTCTCTATTTTAAAACAGCACAAAAACCATTGATTTGAGGGCCTTTTTGCAAAGTAAAAATTTGTCAAAAATAACTTTTGAAAAGCTTATGAAATTTCCAACAAAACCATGTTTTGCTTTGGTGTGTTTGAAATATTTTTAACACAAAATTTTGGGACCCATTTTAAGTACTTTTTGTGATATTTTCTGAAACCATTTAAATTCACAAATTAAATTGGTTAAAACATGATTTAAATTTGTGGTTTCATGCATGTATGATATGAACAACACCACACACCCTGCTGTAGCAAAAATTGGCATGTTACAAATCTACCCCCCTTACAAGAATCTCGTCCCGAGATTCCCGAAGGAGAAGAAAGAAGGAACACCGGTTTTGAACGATCTTCTCGAACCTTACGGTTCTCTTCTCGAAGAGGTTGATCCGTAGCATCTTGAAGTATTGAACGGATACACCTAGGTGAGAGGGAAACTCTTAGGAAATGATCTTCACGAAGATCGAGTATCTCATGGCTAACTCATGATAGGAATGTTTATAAAGAGTTTTTGTTTTGAGTTAACAAGCATGAAACACATCAAGATAACGGAGTGAGTAGAAGATGGTTTCAAGTTTACGGACGATGGTCTTGAAAGGATTTAGAATATGAGCTTTGCACAAGACTTGAAATCCTTTTGGAAAAGATAGGTCGAACAACTTATGGTATCGAAGTTTCTTCGAAATAGAATACCAAGATGGAAAGAATTGTTTTGAATATCACCATATAATATCCGTAGACGAGGGAGAACACGAGAAAACACTGTAATCGTGTGTCAGAGGGAAGTTGATACATGATCATGTTCACTATTCGGAGTGGACACGAAAGATAACAGAACTTTCATTCCGTTATAACTTTTTCGAAATCTTTGTCAAAGATCGGGATGTTACTTCACAACGGAGGATGAGTAACCAAATGATGATGGAACACCGTGGTGAAGGAGAACTTCTTGGTCACACCATAATATGAGTAACCAACGAGGATTGGAACATCGGAAGAAAACAGGGAATCTCTTTCCTATTGTGGTTTATCCGTAGCAATACGTTTACCACATGGTTAAGATCCCATGGCTGAAGTAACTGAAAAATTCACACAATGTGTGAGATGAACAGAACTTCAAGTACAAACAACTTGAGAAAGGGAACTGAGCAAAGGCGGTTACAAAATACCACGAGATGGTCTCATGATGAACTTGTTTCCACCGGAACAAACGTGTCGAGGATTGACAAATAGACATTGCAAAAATCAACCTCCAGGTTATCCTGGATGTTCTAGATACCGAAATCAAGCTTATGTAAGCCGTGAGTAGATCTTCAAGTGAAAGTAGAACTCCGGTTTGGAAAAACGGTGAGGAAAACTTGTTGAGAACGAGCCACACAAGAATTCTCACGGGGAGTGGTTGTTCTTATGAATTCAAGGGCATATGACATTAGGCCTTCCGGCTAATTGTGTCAACCACCACATCAACCATGCCGGATTTTTGAATGGACCTGATTCAATACCCTTCAGAAAACACCAACCATCGTTGCTGCTTGAGATTCAGCTCTGGTTAATGGGTTGGATAACTGAGACTTGGTATATATGATCAAAGAGATTGCACCGGTTATCAACGAGACACATCTACAAGATTCTCAAGATATGGACTACGATGTCAAGCTCAAGAAGATGAGCGAGATTGCAAAACTCATGTATTAGCAACTTGAGAAAGACAGTTGCACCTACATGAACTACTTGCAGAAGAATACATCGGAGTCCTTGTTGGGGAGACGATACAAAGATAACGAAGTTTTTTAGACTTCTTCTCTTTTGCGAACAATCAGTCAGGGCTTAGTGGGATGCAAACTTCTTTAAGTGAATGGAGGTATAAACCAACCATCTCAAGACTAGACCACACGTGCATGACCGAGGGATTATTCCCGAGGGAACAAGAAAACTCTACTCGAATCCATGGCGACAACTTTCACCATAAGCACATGGACCCGAGAAAGTCACTTCAAACATCCAGAACACAACTTCGCGATAACACAAAGTTGGTTCTCGAAAGTTTCCAACATTAATGCCAATTGTTCAACATGAACCTCTTGCAACTTGGGAGAAATGGGAATGTCATCGATGGGCTCGAAAACACACTTATCAACACTCCAAGAAGAGGGATTCATATGAAACATGAACAATGCAAAATATTGGTCTGACCAGAGGACATGAGGGTGTTCCCGGCAAAACACCAGGAGTGAAAACACCATAAAGATAGTCCTTGGATCTTTTCTCGATTTGACGATAGCCCAAATCAAATCAAGGGTAGAGTGGTAGCATTTCCGCAAAGGAGATACTATCCTGCTTCAACACAAAAGAACTAGACATCCCTTAGCAGAGGATCAAGTTAGGCGGAGCTTTTGCCTTTCAACTCTCCAAGTTATTGTTTTAAGCTCAACCAGCTAGTTCAGGGTATCCAGCAAGGTTTCTTGGAGAAAAGAGTAATTAAATTACCCCTTGTTTAGACATTACGGTCAGGTGACAAACCTGGTGATACTTCTAGCAAGACAACCAGAATATCACAACCTACCGTTATGTCTCGGAATTTGGAAGGGAGGTTTACTTTTCAAAGCAACTGATATGGTCTGAAGAGGTTTGGCATGAACCTAACTCTTTTACCAAGAATGTGCACCAGAATGAACGGATTTGGTGACTCAGTCAACTTCAAACAGAGGCTGGGTGACCAGTAGTGCTAAGAAGGATACAGATGTTTCTTAGATTTCCAAAGCAATAAGAATTGCTAGGAATAGCAGATACACATGTCGATGAATAGACCCATCATTCTCAAGCATTCAAGCTTGGAGGAAGGGGGTGAAGATGTGTGAGAGCATCACTTCATCAATATGGCCATGAAACTCAGCACAGCCTCTTGATACGAAAGAGTGTGATACTCGGAGGTAGAACAGATTGGAAGTTGACAAAACTTCTTTAATCTGCGGATTACAAAATTTTGACCTGGTCCTAGAAATGAACGAGGTACTGGAGTTTGTTTCTCCTGACATTCCAAGGTGGAACGTTCTGACGGATCACAAGAGCAAATGTATTGGAAGAATCCAACACACATACGCAACTTGGTGTGCAAAACAACGGACGAAGTTTGGAAGCAACTAAGAAATAAGAACGTGCTCGGGGGAATCCTGAGATCACGTTTGAAAGCACAGGGTAATACTCATTTGTAAAACCCCTGCAGAAGAGTTGGTATAACTGAAATAAGAACGAAGATGTGGAATTCAGGACGACCACTCTTGCGGTGATCCCTTTTGGTTCCAGTAGAGAGCCTATGGCTATGAGAGTTGGAATTTCCTATCCACCCTGAGGTAAAACAGATTCCTCGGGATCCAAAGAAACGGAACTTGGGTTAAAGGTCAGCATCCTGTACTGATAGCGTGAGCATTACATGGTTAAGAAACCACAAGACTCAACCCACTGCAACTCAGCACATTCCGGGACCTTCGGTTCAAGTCCAAGGTTAAAAAACACACGAAAGGAGTAACTACTATATGAGTGCCACAAAGGACACTACAATTAGCAATCACGAGGTATCTTTCAAAAGACAACGATAGCTCCGGAAGAACTTTGAGCAGAGGATAACAGATACATTCGAGATGAAAAGCAGATCTCGAGGTTCAGGATTTAAGACTTTGGAACATGAGTATGTGGAACCCACACAACTCTGAGGTGTTAGGATGGAAAGGAAATCTCCCATTTGGAACGAGAGATAACGGAATACAGAACACACACGACTCTAGAAACTATAACACTAGGTCAACTTGGGTAGAAAACGTCTTGCCAGAGAAGGCACCTAGGTTTTGAATTACTAGAAGAGATAGCAAAACCTTTTCAAATCAAAACAGATAAGGTGACCCAGAGTTAGAGCGATACCAGATAAGGAGTAAAAAGAATCCTAAGAAGGTGTTTCACACTCCATTTGAAGTTTCAAAGTAGTTTTCACAAACACTAGACTCAACATCGACCAAGCAGTAAGGTTTTCCTACAGGCAGTCCGGCTCTGATACCAAGACTTGTCAGACCCCGGACCCAGAGATATACATACTGTTATGTGCTCCTAGCCTTGGACTCACAAGGGCTTCAGGGTTACCAGCCCCAGCCGCAAGAAACAACGGCAGGCAGACCGGATTCATCGGCACGTAGTCCGGATCCCCGGTCTACTACTCCTTGTATCCATGCTAGTCATAACCAATTATGCATACCCAAGCGTCCACGAGTCGGATGAAACTGAAGGAACGGGACCAAAGTTATACAGAGCAGCTATGTGTCCAGAAAGTGCAACAACAATCTAGGGTTACCGGGGTTACCTCGCCCCAGGCCGATCAAATCGACAGGCGGGCTCGGACATGGATCATCGGCCCCACAACCCCTCGACTGCGACAACTATGCAGGCATAGCCAAAACTGTATAACAATGAGCTCGAAACCAACAACCGATCAAAGCAGTACTCTAACATGAAGCTTATTAAACAAGATGTTACTAGAGTATAGCTTACAAGCAGAGGTCACACGACCCAACATTACATCAGACAACGGAAGTCAAATTATGTTGCTAGTCAACAAGAACCAAAAAGGCCTAAGAGGCCGCAACATAAGGCGACGTCCCAGCCCATAGATTCCAGGCTGCTACCTGGGAACCCCGAACTACTCGTCGATGTCCACGTTGAATCACCACCGATGTGAGATCTTCTCCTGAACCAAAATTAAGCAAACCTGAGTACGGGAGGTACTCAACAAGACTTAGTTAACCTATTATATATCTGCTATTTCGAAAAGGGTTTCATGAAGGCTCATTTGCGTAAAGAAATCTTTGTTTTGCAAGTTGAGGAAGGAATAGCACGTCTCATGGAGTATTTTGAAAACAGATGAGAAAGCTACTCAACTGCTGATATCATCATCTTTTGATCCACCGAAACATATCAGCACCTCGTGCTTCAAAGATCACCTCCTCCAGTTGTTCCACACTATCTCATGCTACAAGGTAACCCCTCTCGGCATCTCCGAGGAGGCATCCTTCAATCGTTATCAACAAGTTTTAATCATTCCGTTTAAGTTGTCTATGATCACAGAATCCGTCACCAAGTCGTCTTTAACCGCAGACACGGCTTTTCGAAAAGATTTAACCCTGCAGGGGTGTACAACTTTACCCACACGTACCAACCGACTCTTAGTGCCACCGGGTTGGCACTAGTCCGGGAAGTGCCGGCAGAGGGTGGTCGATTCCCGGCCTTTACCTTGTCGAACCATATCCATGAGTCAACCCAAACAGGGCCACCCCGTCAACAGGGAGTTGGCCACCTCCTGACGGCACCTGTTCTGTGAGTCGGGAACAAGATCCGTGTACGTCCATCACTTGTCCCGGTCACGACCTAGTTTTCTCCAAAACATTTTCCAACTCACACGCAGATGGAAAGTTCAAACTACGTGGCTCATGGATAAGGTTAAACAAGTTAGTTAGCCGGGCGGGGTTCATCGGCCCACGTGTGGCTGTACGCTCAGTCTTGGCTCGAAGGCGAGAACTCGCTCCTAGGGGCATGAACATGACAAAATGCCACAACCCATTGTGGCCTCACATCCATGTCGTGATTAGTCAAGTTATCAAAGGTAATTCAAACCATAAACACCTGACATAGAAGATTCACGCATTGACCAGATTCATCAACTAGGCATGGCTAAGCAAGACTCACAAGGTTTAGCGGAGCGCGCACAAACAAACCTACAGCTGCTAGGTGAAGTGGATCAGGATATCTAGGTTATGCAGTATGTAGGAGAACTCTATCTACTGACATCAAATAGTTTGGAACCGAATGCAAAGTACGAGATTCAAATCACTTTGAAATCATATATGAGCAGATAAGAGGTTATGCTTGCCTTGGTTATAAGAAAACCAGATAAAGTCTTCAGGGATAAGTGCTTGACTTGTCGGTTAAGATCAAGTATTCGTCATGGAGTTGTTGGCCTTCTCTTCGGAGTCGGATTCTATCGAGGGGGAAAAAGACCGAAACAAAGAAGAACAATCAACCATGGCATCGATGCAATGCGCAATATGTATGCATGAGCAGGTTAATGCACTGTAATAAAGCCCTAGGCATGATCGTTGGGTTGCTAGGGTTCGTATGTCAGTTAAACATTTTTATTGAAATTAACCCGAAATAGACCCCGGAGGGGGTTTCGGGCGGTTATGAAAGTGAGTGCAATTTTAAAAGCTCAAATGGGTTTGAAAACATCATAAACAGGTTCCAATTGTCATTTTGAGCATTTTGGTATATAATTTTTAATTTTCTAATGTTAGTGAATAAAAACTTAATTTTCCATTTTAAAATGATTACACAATATTAAATAAAGGTCATTTTTCAACTTTCTCAAACATGAATGAAAATGATATAGTTGGGTAGATTATATTTTTCTGATCAAAACCATATATTCACTTTATTTTTCTGGTCAATATTTTATTAGTTATTGATGTTCCGAAATCAATTCATTTTCTGAAATATTTAAACAGTACAGGGCCCACGTGTCAAAGTGATTATACAAATTCCAAAAACAGAGAAAATCACGCGGTGACATCAGCATGACGAGATGATGACATCACCGAGTCTTGATCTTCACAGATGAACTCCAATCGGAGGATTTTGCGCGCTATTCGCGAATCGAAACATACCACAAGGGAGAGGAGCTTATGGGGAGTCTAGGGGTGGCACCGGAACGACCAAATGGTCGCCGGAGCTTTGCCGGCGGCGACCTTCCGCGGCGGTGGTGACACGGTCATGTCGGGGAGGAGGATTCCGAGGGGGAGAAGGAGAGCTGAGGCCATGGGGAGGCTCACCGGACCGAGGGGAGTACGATGGCATCGATGGGGAGGTGCGGGAAGGCCGGAGGCGCCGGAATTAAGCTCGTCCGCCGGCGGCCGGTCGTGAGGAAGAAGGCGATGGCGCGGCCGATTTCGGCCATCCCTGCTCACAGGGTTTGGGGTAAGAGAAAGAGGGGGCCGAGGCGGAGCCGTAGGTGGTCTCTGCTCGTCGCGGCGTGGCCGGAGACGGCGGGAGGAGCGGCGGCCGACCGGACAGTACGGCTAGGGTTTCGTCCACCCAGGCTTTACAGAGAGCGGGAGGGAGGGCGCGCAAGGAGGGTTCTGCGACTTGGAGCGATTCGGACGGCTCTCTGCGTCCTCATCCACGCCCAGGAGGTGAAGCAGGAGCTGGCAACCGGCCATGGAAGCTTGGCCACGCAGCTGCTTCCTGTCCCAACGAAGAAGACAAAGGAGATCTTGTGAAAACCCCCTGGAAAATTAGAAATTCACCAGAAGGTCCTTCTCTATTTTAAAACAGCACAAAAACCATTGATTTGAGGGCCTTTTTGCAAAGTAAAAAATTGTCAAAAATAACTTTTGAAAAGCTTATGAAATTTCCAACAAAACCATGTTTTGCTTTGGTGTGTTTGAAATATTTTTAACACAAAATTTTGGGACCCATTTTAAGTACTTTTTGTGATATTTTCTGAAACCATTTAAATTCACAAATTAAATTGGTTAAAACATGATTTAAATTTGTGGTTTCATGCATGTATGATATGAACAACACCACACACCCTGCTGTAGCAAAAATTGGGATGTTACAGCTCTGGCCAGAACATCTTGTGAAGCTTCATTGCGGTGGAGACCATGGAGGTGCCCAGACCTTTGAGACGCTGCCCAGGCCCTTCTTGCCTTCTCCACTGCAGATTCAGCGGCTTCGTGGAGATCCGGGAAGGTATCTGGGTCAGGGCACGCTAGTGGGAATCAAAGAAACGCACCGGGAAGAAAAGGAAGAGAAATCGAGTAAGAGAAAGGCAAAAAAGGAAAAAACCGAGTAAAGAGGAGGGTAGCGAGAACTTACTGTTCAGTTCCAGGACAACGGCCCCTAGTCGGGTCTTCCAGTCGGCGGCAAGTTGGATCTACCGGTCTTGTACATGGCGGGAGTCATTGAGCATGTTCTCGAGAGACTGATTTCTCTCTTTCAGAGATGAAATCTCCCTCTCGAGTTCTTGCTTATCCTTGGCACCTTGCTTCTCCAATGCTTTCTTCTCTTCAACAGCCGCAATTGCAGTCTTGAGCGCTTCTGCAAGCTCAAGTTGGAGCTTCTCATATTCAGTCTTCTCGGTTTCCCGCTCCTTCTGCAATTCGGCCTCTCAGACCTGCACTTGGTGATGTGCTTCAGCTGGGGTGAGGCACTCCAGGTGCTCCTCTCGGAATTTCTTGTATTCTTCTGCGGGTAGAGCAGCAAGTTAGCAAAGTAAGCAAGCAGTAGCAAGCTAGGTGAAGGGACCAGAGAAGGAGTAGCCCACCTCCCAGTCTAGAGAACGTACTCTGCGCTGAGGCAGCCATGACCTCGCAGTCTTGGTGCCTCTCGACCAAAGACTTGAGTTACCTACAGAGATGACAGCGACTGAGCAAAAAAGCAAAAAACGGGCGTAAGAAAAAAACGCACAAACCAAAATGCTAGAAGCTTACTTTCGACTGCGGACTGCCTGATGGCGTTCTCCGTGGCATTCTTCTCCATAGCGTCCATCTCGCTCTTCTTATACTCCAGCTCCCGGTTCCTATCTCGGACCTGTCGGTGCGACCACAGGAGCTGGCGGAAAATCTTGGTCCTGTTCTGGATGCTATCCTGCAGGGAAGAAGGAGATTTGGTGAGTTTTGGAAGATTTGGCCCGAGTAGATGGCAACTCGGTTGAGCTTTACCTACTCGACCCGAATCTCGGGGACTGGGTAGTAGATAGAAGGAAGAGAAGTAACGAAGGAATCTGGCAACTCGGAAAAGCCAAAAGAAGAAAGGTACTTACCACATAGGACTGTTTGATATCTTCGATGTTCTTGCGCAGGACAAACATCTTGGCTGCCAGGGTGCTGCTGCATCCGGCCATGGCCACGCTAACAGGGCCAATGTCGGCCTTGTTCCACTCCTGCTGGTAGTTGTCGAGGTTTCTGAGCTCAACACCATCCCAAGCAGCGTGGCCGAGTCTGGTGTTGTCCCAGAACTTCTCGATGAAGCCTACTCGGCCGAGGATAGCTGCTTCGCCTTCTGTGTGGAGCTCCTCGTCATCTTCGTCGCGGGAGGTGATTTCTTTGACAGTCAGGGAGTCGTTTTTTCCCTTCGTCCTGGAACGGGTCACGGCCCTTCGCTCTTTCAGAGCAGCTAGCCGCTCAGCCTCCTTCGACATCTGGATCTGATGCCTTTCCTGCAACTGGACCCAGTATTCGGGAAGAGCAGGAGGTTTCTCGGGGTTGCTGGCGCCTGAGCCGGGATCTTGCTTCTCTGCAGGGCCAAACTGGATGTTGGCCTGCACTAACCTGGTGTTCGGGTTGGTAGCTTTCCTGGCCTTGTTAAGTGGCCAATTGGCATTCTCAGGTGGCGGCTGCTGTTGTGCGGGTTGCCCACCTGGCTGACCGCCTGGCTTCTAGGGCCCTGATGGCTGGAAGGACAACTGTTGTTGCCCAGCTTGCCGCTGCCCGGTTGGCTGCGCACCAGCCTGTACTGCGCCTCGTGGAGGTTGCTTCCTGGTTGCCTGCGGGACCACCTTGGCGGTAGAGGGCGCTGGCTGCTTCTTGGTGGAAGGCGCGGGAGTTGGATGCGGAGGCGGAGGCGTTTTCTTTGGTGGCGGCACCTGTGGCTGGCTAGCCGGCGCAGCATCTGGCTGCACTAGATCTTGGCGCGGGGGCTATTCCTCAGCTCGGTTCTCTTCAGGCGGGGTCCTTGGCCGCTCAACTGAAGGGTCTTCTACCCGCTGCTCGGCAGCGGGGTCTGGCTGCTCCGCAGAAGTGCTATCTTGCTGCTGCTCCGTAGCAGGGTCTAAGCTCTCCTTAACGATGTCGTCTTGCCGCTGCTCGGCAGAGGTATCAAGTGGCTCCTCAGCGGAGGTAGCTGGAGGAGTTGGTAGCCTCTCGATGTTGGTGGCATCCTGGGCAGCGTGCTGCTCGCTGGGCTGCGGCTGCTCCAGGGTACACTCGGTCTCCATCTTGGCGCCAGTGTTCTCGGCGCCACGATCTTGTTCTTCTCGGAGGGGGGAGGACGCTGGTGTCCTGGCCTCGGGTATGTCATCCCCTTCATCGTCGGAGAGCTCCACGAGTTCTTGAACTGGTTTTTTCTTCCTCCGGGGAGCAGGTTCGTTGGTGGCATCAGCATCGGGTGCATCACTGAAGAAAAACAAACACAAAAGAAAGAAGTTTAGAATGGATGCATAGAAGAAGGATATAAGGAAAATTGGGAGGAGAATAGAAGACATAGGATTGATTCAACTCGGAAGCACTTACCCATCAACAGTGGGGGGCTTCTTGCGTGTGTTGGGCTTGCTGGGCTTGTGTCCTGGCCTCTTCTTGATCTTCTTGGAAGGGGGCTCCAGTGCCCCGCTACCCGTCCTCTTCCTGGTGTTTGTGGGGGCAGCTACGGAGACAGGAACCACGTCTATGGGTTCCTCTCCATCCTCCAGGTTCGGTTCCTCTGTAGTTGAAAAAAGCAAAAGATCAGAATAGGGAAGAGAAAAGGATCAAGGCGCGCTGCAAGCAAGCAACAAAGGTGAACTCGGTCACCTTCTTCATCATCTGACCAGTCCCGGATAGAAGCGTCAACGCGGGACTTACCATCCTGACCGGCACGGGGGATGCAGAGCGTATCCTGGATGTCGTACGCGGTCTCGTCATCCTCAGCCCGGTCCGGTTTCCAGTTCTTTTCGAAGATGGCGTGGCCTTCCTTCTTCTGGCGAGCGATGTGCTGAAAGTGCAAACATAAAGCACACTAAGTCGAGGCCCGACAGAATAGATATTCTACTCGGTCTAGCATGCAAACAGAAAGCACTAAATGCTAAGGACCGGAAGAGGTAAACGAGTAAAGGTTCTACTCAGTCTAGCGTGCAGGCGCAAAGCACAAAATGCTAAGAGTTCTACTCGGAACAGCATGCAAGCATAAAGCATATTAAGCTAAGTATTAACAGAGGATTTCTACTCGAAACAACATGCAAACATAAAGCATATTAAGCTAAGTATGAGCAAAGGAGATCTATCCGGCATCAAGTGCAAACATAAAGCATATAGAGGAGGAAACTCACATGGGGGATGGGTTTAGTGCGTCTATACGGCGCGAAGCCGTAGTACCCGTTCTCGGTGAGGGTGCTCCGCAGGATGGACTTGGCCCAAATCGCCACCTCTGCTCTGCTGAGCTCGAAGGTGGTCATCCGGGTGCAGTCACGGGGGCCACCCATGTAGCACATCTTGTGAACCCGGTGCTGAAGCGGGAGTACTCTGTGCTCCACCCAGCAGGCTATAGGATCGTCTTGAAGGAGCCCTTCCTTCACCAGCTGCTCCAGGCGCTTGTCTACCTGGACGACATCAGGCACCGTCTTCCTAGGGTTATACCCCCAATTCTGTCCGGTGGGCAGGGCGTTCTAGAACTCGGGAAGCCCAATCCTATCCACGGCCTTCTCTCCTTTGGCAGCAGGAGCATTCTTGACATAAAGGAAACCTCTCTGCCACTTGCGGACGGTCTCCAATCCGAGTACTCGTGGGTGGTGGCCAGTGCTATGTTGCAGCATCATCGCGCTACCCGTCTGGGTCATCACGCGTGGAACTAAGGGATTGGATGGGTTTGGGATACTCTGTTGGCGGAGAAAGAAATATTTGGCCCAGGTTTGAACGGTGGGGTAGACTCCTAGTAATGCCTCGCAGACAGCGGCGTGGGTGGACAGCATCACGATGGCGTTTGGGGGCAAGTGGTGTGGCTGAAGGCCGAAGTGGCGGAGGAAATCTTGGAGAAACTTGGAAATGGGGAGTTCAAATCCGCGTTTGAACTCCGAGAGGAAGACAACATACTCACCGGCATCGGGAGCAGGCACGATCTCGTCGCCGGGAGGGCGACAGATGACGCCGGGAGGGACGCGGCGGGTGTGCACCAGCCACTGGCAGTCGGCGGCGGTGACGTCTGATCCCTCCCAGCCGGCGCGCGCGGCGCCATCTCCTCATCGTGGTCTCCGGCGAGGTTGTCGAGCTCCATGGCGGTGCGGTCGACAAGGGAGCGGCTGCGTCAAGGTTAAGGACGACGGCGAAGACGGAGGCACGCGAGAACCTTCTCTCTCTTCTCTCAGTGCGGCGGTGCGCTGCAAGCTCACGGCGGCGCTGCGCTCTGCGGTGGAGGCAGAGGTGAGGAGAAGGGCTGCGACTTGGAGAAAAGTGCGAGGAAAGAGACGACTGGGGCAGTGCGGGGGTATTTATCCCGCCGCAGTTGCGGTTACTGAAGTAGGATCGATCGTGCATGAGATCGTGCAGAGTGGGATTAACTGCCCGTTAGAAACGCACACAGCGCGAGATGCGTGCGTAACGAGCGCAGTTAATCCCACGACGTGGGTCGTGGGCTCTCGAGTACACAGGCGAGGTGACTTAACGGGCCGTGGGCCCCAGGTGCAGTGATGGGTGCGTGGCACATAGTAACGCCAAAACCGAGGCGCCAGGGGCGCGGTTGTGTGACACGTGACCTCCCTGGACACGCAAAGATGGATTCGTGCTGGATCTAGCGGGAGTGCGTTGAAAATTTCGCTAAATATAAGTTCTCGGCAGAGCTCTGCGTTGCATGGTCTACTCGGCACCAAGAAGATTTCTCCCAAAACCATAATCAGAGAAGTTCGAGTAAGGACTTTGAGTGTCCGAGTTGAGGAGCAACTCGGCCAGACTGCTTCACGGAGGCAATTTGGTTTAAGCTGGCAGGGCCCAACGAACAAGTTCACTGGACTCTACCAGCTTCAGGGACTAATGTCGGGGGCTACCCCCAAGTAGGGGTATGACAGGTGATAAAACAGAGATCAGGGTACTATTTGCCGGGTAAGCGGCTACCCGGTATCTGGTATCCGGTAGACGCTACTCGGTGATAAGTACTGAAGGCCAAGGAGAAGGTATAAGTGAAGTTCAGAATTGGCCGAGTAGAGCTCGGGTGGTCCGAGTAGATGGGCAGCAATCCTACTCGGGCAAAAAGTCAAGGGAGCCATTCTGACGAGATCCCGCATATCCCGCAGCCGTACACGCGTGCGGTTCAACTTACAAGGAACATGATTATCCGCGCTACGGCGTGGGTACAATGAGGGTGGGCGCCTGTCATGTCTTGTCACTGACAGGGGGGACATGACATGTCAGGGGCCTACTCTGTGAGACTGACAGGGTGGACAAGTCCTGTCAGCCGGACGGCGCAGCGACTTCTCGCCACGGCGTCAGCAGGAACACGGAAGCGTGCGCCGTTGTCACATGGGAGTTGTCACTTCGTGTACCTTTAAATCATTGTTTACTCGCTGGGTACCAGTATATAAGGTACCCAGCCCCCTCATGCGCGAGGGACGTTGGCCCAGAGAGCATTTATCGCGAGAGTTAGCGCTAGACAGAGAGAGAGAGCAAGAGAGTGGCTACTCGGCTGAGAGCCCGATTTGTACTGTGGCTACTCGGTCATCTATATACAGAGAGGTAGGCAGGAGTAGGGGTGTTACCTCCACACGAGGGCCCCGAACCTGGATAGATCTAGGTGTTTGCCGTGTTTTTGAGCGCGTCTACGTGACGTGCGATCCCTCCCCTAATACCTACAGCGTCCATCGGCCCCAAACTCAAGCCACCCTATGGCATCTGTCTTCTCCACACCACGACAAGTCATCCACTTCAAACAATGGTGCATATCATTCCCAACTACTAAGGTGGGCATGAACTGAAGCATAAGAGGAACATTATATGGGTATTTAACCTCCATGAGGTCATCAAGACCAAACCTCTCCACTATGATAGCACACTGAGCAAAATCTTCCTTGTCCTTGAGATGTTGGAGCCTTGTTGGGTTCATGGAACGAATAGGAGACTTATTGTTAGAATAGATGTCTGAGTATACGTAGGACTGCTCCATGCACCCGAATCTGTTATCCTCGATCTCAACATCTCTTGGATGAGCATACTAGTCCTTCTGACGAATCAAAGTGTACTCAACAATAGTCAAATCATTCTTGTAGTTCTACCTCTGAGCCTTGCGTTTCTTCTTTGAAGCAGACTTCTTCACCACTCTGGACTTTTGCTTAATAGTGGTCTTCCTAGGAGGCTGTAACATCCCAATTTTGCTACATTAGGGTGTTGGTGTGTTTTTGGCATCTCATACATGCATGAAAACTTTGGTCACAATTTTGCATTTGAAAATAACAAATGAAATGACCAAAAATCACTTAAAGTGGTTCCCCAAATTTTGTTTTAAAAACAAATTCAATTTGGGAAAAACAAAACATGGTTTTGTTGGAAATTTCACAAGGTTTCCAACATCTATTTTTGCCAATTTTTCTGTTTGCAAAAAGGCCCCCAAAACCTCTGTTTCTGTTCTGTTTTATAATAGAGAAGGACCTCTGTGTAATTTTTAAAATTTCTAGGGGGTTTTCTTTAAAAACAAAACCTGTCATCTTCCTTCTCGTGACAGAAGGACCGAAGGTCGACGACGGCGCCCCGCGCCACGTCCTGCTTGCTTTCCCCCGAGGGGATAAGGGTGAGGAGAGCCCCTCCCATGCGCTGCTCTTCCCTCACTCGCAGCTTCCTCTCTCTCCCTTACTCTCCTCTGAACCGGAACCCTAGCCGAGACGGTCGCCGGCGAGCGCCGTCGCCTCGAGCAACCCCGCAGCCTTCTGTTAGTCCCAAGAGCTCCGCAAGGTCCTCCTCTGTCTCCCCGTGGAGTTTCGCTTGCCGGGATGGCCTATCAAGCGCGAATCGCGACATCCTCCCCAACTCCGGCCGCTGGCCGCCGTGGGAGATTCCGGCGCCACCGCTGCCCCACCGGCCTCCTCGACCCTTCCATGATGCTCCCGGTGAGCTCCTGGTCCTAATGGACCCCTCCCCTGCCTTCCTTGTCCTATGTACCGCGTGGGAGCCAAACACCGATGAGCTCCGCCGCCGTTTAAGCTCGCCGGCGAGCTTCCGGCGACACTTCTCGGGCGGCGCCGCCACCTTCCGGTTTGTCGTCGTCTCCTCTCCCTCGTGGTGCTCCTCGTTTTCGGAATCGCGTGCTGCATCGCGCAATCGTTCGAAGGCAGTGGAATTCTGGCCATTGCTGACGTCATGCTGGCATCAGCATGGTGTCATAATTCCTGCTTTTCTATTTTCCAGAAAATGGGTTATTTTGTAAAATAAATAACTACTAAAATGTTACTCAGAAAAATGAAATAAAAGCATGGTTATGTTCAGAAAAATATTCTCTATCCAAATATGTCATTTCCAACCATGTTTGAGAAAGTTGATTTTTGAACATTATTTAATATTGTTTAATCTTTTAAAATATAAAAATAAGTTTTTATTCACCAAAAATAGAAAATTAAAAGTTATATACCAAATTGCTCAAAATGACAAATTCAACATGTTTATGATGTTTTGAACCTCATTTGAGCAATTAAAATTGTACTCACTTTCAGAATCGTCCGAATTGCCCCTCCGGGGTCTATTTCGGGCTAATTTCAGTAAAACTTTATAGTTGTCATATGAACCCTAGCAACCCAACGATCATGTTTAGTGCTTTATTTTAGTGCATTAACTTGTTCATGCATACATGATGTGCATTGCATCGATTCCATGTGTTGATTGTTGTTTTTCTTGTTTCGGTGTTTGTTCCCCCTCGATAGAACGTGACTCCGAAGAGAAGGCCAGCAACTCCAATGGCGAATACTTGATCCTAACCGACAAGTCAAGCACTTATTCCTGAAGACTTTCTCTGGTTTTCTTGAAGCAAGGCAAGCATAACCTCTTATCTGCCCGTATATGATTTCGAAAGACTTTTGATTCTCGTACATTGCATCCGATTCCAATATATCTTGTGTCAGTAGTTAGAGTTGTCCTATATTATGCATAGCCTAGTTATCCTGATCCACTACTCCTAGCAGCCATAGGTTTGATTGTGTTCATCACCAAAGCCTTAAATATGCTGTGCTTAGTCATACATGCTTGTTATCTCTGCTCCATCCGGTTGATGAATCAGAGTTGCGAATGAATCTAGTATGGTAGGATGTTGTGGAAAGTTAAGATAACTTCTTTAACATGATTTAAAGGTGTGGATGACGAGACCACAGAGGGTCTGTGGTGGTTGTCTCGTTCATGCCCCTAGGAGCGAGTTCTCGTCTTCGAGCCAAGACTGAGCGTGCATCCACATGGGGCTTAGATTCCCCTCGGTCTCAACTTGCCTAGTTTGTTCCATGAGTTGCCTAGTTCGGGAGTTCCATTTGGATTTGCGGGGATGTTAAAAACGTTTGCAAAACTAGGACGTGGCGGTGTAACAGCCTGTGGCGAGACAGTAGTTGAAGCACCGCTCACAATGATAGAGACCCGGCAGGAGATGGCCACTCCCTATTGGCGGACCATCTCTACTCGGAGCGACTCATGGAATAGGCGAAGCAAGGGAAAGGTCGTGGTCAACCTCCATCTGCCGGCACTTCCCGGAATAGTGATAACGTCTGGCATTAAGAGTTGATTGGTACGTGTGGTTAAAGTTGTACACCCCTGCAGGGTTAAATCTTTTGGAAAGCCGTGTCCGCGGTTAAGGACGACTTGGTGACGGATTCTGTGATCATAGACAACTTGAATAGAATGACTAAAACTTGTTGATAACGAATTAAGGATGCCTCCTCGGAGATGCCGAGAGGGGTTACCTTGTAGCATGAGTTACCGGAACAACTTGAGGTGGTGATCTTTGAAGCACGAGGTGCTGATATGAGTTGGTGGATTAAAAGATGATGATATCAGTAGTTGAGTAGCTTTCTTATCTGTTTTCAAAATACTCCATGAGACGTGCTATTCGTCCCTCAACTTAGAAAACAAAGATGGCTTTACGCAAAATAACATTCATAACTCTTTCTAAAAGAAGCAGATATATAATAGGTTAACTAAGTCTGGTTGAGTACCTCTCGTACTCATGTTTGCTTCAACTTGGTTCAGGTGGAGTTCCTCAGTTCGGTGGTGATTCAACGTGGACATCGACGAGTAGTTTGGGGTTCCCAGGTAGCAGCCTGGAATCTATGGGCTGGGACGTCGCCTTATGTTGCGGCCTCTTAGGCCTTTTTGGTTCTTGTTGATTAGCAACATAATTTGCTTTCCGTTGTCTGATGTAATGTTGTGTCGTGTGACCTCTGCTTGTAAGCTATACTCTAGTAACACCTGTTTAATACAACTTTCATGTCTAGAGTGCTGCTTTGATCGGTTGTTGGTTTCGAGCCCGTTGTTATACAGTTTTGGCTATGCCTGCATAGTTGTCGCAGTCGAGGGGTTGTGGAGCCGATGATCCATGTCCGAGCCCGCCTGCCGATGTGATTCGGCCTGGGGCGAGGTAACCCCAGTAACCCTCGATTGTTGTTACACTTTCTGGACACATAGCAGCTCTGTATAACTTTGGTCCTGTTCCTTCAGTTTCATCCGACTCGTGGACGCTTGGGTATGCATAATTGGTTATGACTAGCATGGATACAAGGAGTAGTAGACTGGGGATCCGGACTACGTGCCGCTGAATCCGGTCTACCTGCCGTTGTTTGTTGCGGCCGGGGTTGGTAACCCTGAAGCCCTTGTGGATCCATGACTAGGAGCACATAACAGTATGTATATCCCTGGGTCCGGGGTCTGACAGAGGCCTAGCAGCACCAATATCTTCATCACTAGATTCACGATAATTGAGGCGCTTGCGAGAACCCGACTGGGGGTCAACATTGGAACCACCTGTGAAAACAGAATAACAGATGGATAACATACGGATAATTGCACAAGTCATGGCAAAGTAATTATACTAGGAACAATAGAGAAGTAGCCACAAATCGATCACGAAAAAGTCCTAGCGAAATCACGCAAGTTCTAAAATATGGAAAATAGGGACAAAACCCAACCGGAATTTCCGGTTTAGTATTGAACCGAATAATCCGGTTCCACGAAAACTGAACTATGGTGATTTCAAATCTAGGTCTAAAACTAGATTGGACTAAGTGTAGGCTAACCTATTGTTTCTAGCATCCATTGGAACATCTTAGGAACCTCTACCACCAAGTAATCTCAAGAAAAACAAGTCTCCAATGAGAAAAATGAATGAACACGCTAGATTTGAAAGTGGGGGAGTTACCCGTGTCCATGGAGCAAAGTGCTTGGAGAAGAAGGTTCCCGGGAAGGAGGAGAACCAGATCCGGCCAAAACCACAAGAATCCGGTGGAGGAAGTCATTGGTAGGGCAAGGGTTCGTGGAGGTGGCAACAATGGTGGAGAGGGAGGTTGGAGGGTGAAAGACAGGATAACTTCCCCGCACCCCGCACTCCCGTATTAAAAAAAAATCGCTAGCTGGATATTCCGGGTCAAACTTGAACCGGATATTCCGGGTCCATCCAGAAATTTCGATCCAAGTTTGGACCAAAAATTCCGGCTGACTCCAGAACCGAACTTCCTAGTTTCAAAACAAAGACTTGTGTGCAAGATAGAATTTGGGATTTGGATAAGGATGCTTATGATTAGAATGCCACACTTAAATTGGTACTTCTCCATCATTCTTCCAAGAATCAAACAATGAAATTCCAAGATAGAGAAAGTTTCCCAGAAAACACTTAGCTAGGAAAACGAATGAAATGCGATGAAATCCAACTAAAATTCGAACTAAGATCCAACTCTCTGCAACGAAGATGTTGGCGGCCTAAGCCACCATGTAAGAGCATTAGGGAATGCCACTGCAAAGATATATCTTGAATGCACTACCAACTACTCAACATTTTAGCTCACAATTCAACATTAGAAACGAGAGATGTAAATGAAATTTTACTTTGGGCATGATGGGGGGAGGAAGAACCCAATGTGTTAGGACACCACTCCCCCTATGTCCATGCCTACTTCTAAACCCAAACACATAGCCAACTATAGGTGTGTGTGTGTAAGATCCTCAAGTCAAACTCCTTGAATCAACAATATTTAGCTCGTTCCTCAAGAACATAAATCTTGCATCATCAAGTGGCTTTGTGAAAATATTTGCAAGTTGATCCTTGGATGTCACATAGGTAGAACAATATATCCACGTGAAATATTATCTCTAATGAAGTGATGATGAATCTCAATATGCTTCGTTCTTGTATGTTGCACGGGGTTGTAGGCAATCTTGATGGCACTCTCATTATCACATAGAAGAGGCACTTTGTCACAATGAACAACATATTCTTTGAAGGTTTACCTCATCCATAGCAATTGAGTGCACGAACTAGCCGCCGCCATATACTTGGCTTTGGCGGTGGAGAGAGATATGCAATTTTTCTTCTTAGAAGAACAACTCACCAAGGACCTACCAAGAAATTGGCAAGCTCCCGAAGTCGATTTCCTATCATCTTGATCACCAGTCCAATCCGAGTATGTGTACTCACTGAGAGAGACATGTGCCCCCTTTGGTTACCACAATCCAAATCTTGGGGTATGAACCAAATACCGAAAGATCCTATGGACCGCCGTCAAATGGATTTCCTTAGGAGCTGCTTGATACCTTGCACACACCCCTACACTCAACACAATATCGGGTCTAGAAGCACAAATATAAAGTAAAGAACCAATCATAGAACAATACAACTCTTGGTCCACATCTTTACCATCCGTATTGCGCTTGAGATGACACTTGGTTTGCATTGGAGAGACTTTGCCTTTAGCATCTTGGAAGTTGAACCTCTTGAACATGTCTTGGGTATACTTGGCTTGAGAAATGAAAGTCCCATGACCCAATTCTTGATCTCAAAACCAAGGAAGAAGTTTAGCTCTCCCATCATAGACATCTCAAACCTGTCAGTCATAAGCTTTGAAAATTCATCATTGAAAGCTTCGTTAGTTGAACCAAATATAATATCATCCACGTAGAGTTGGCATATGTAAAGGTCCCCTTTAACCCTCTTTGTGAAAAGGGTGGGACCGATTTGCCCAACTTCAAACCCACGGTCTTGCAACAACTCTCTAAGGTGCTCAAACCATGCACCTAGTGCGTGTTTAAGTCCATAGAGCGCCTTATCGAGCTTGTAGACATGGTTAGGGAAGTTGGGGTCCTCAAACCTTGGTGGTTGATTAACATATACCTCCTCTTTCAATGGACCATTTAGAAAAGCACTCTTGACATCCATTTGTTGCAACTTAAAATTATGCAAAGATGCATATGCAATAAGGATATTGATACGTCATAAACATATCCCTAATTTATGATGCTCCATGATCATATTATGCCAATTGCTACATGTTTTCTCCCTTTTTTATGTCATTTTTATACGTTTTTTGGACTAACCTATTAACAATATGCCACAGAGCCAGTTCCCTGTTTTCTGCTGTTTTTAGTTTTTGAAAAGTTTTTCTGCAAATATTCTCGGCATTGGAAAATTCGAAGCCCAGAAGTCCTATTTTCCCCGGAAGCATCCAGAAGACCGAAGAGGAGTCAAAGAGGGGCAGCAGGGGGGCCACACCATAGGGTGGCGCACCCCCTCCCCCTTGGTTGCACCAGCTATGGGTGTGGGCCCCCCGGCCTCCACCGCCTTTGCCCTCTCGCCTATTTAAGCCCCCCGGATGGAAAACCCTAAAAACCTGATCAAAATCCCCGAAAAAGTTCCGCAGCTGCCATCACCCTCAACCCCAGACCAGGGGGGTTCTGAAGTTGTTTCCTGCACCCTGCCGGAGAGGAGATCATCACCGGAGGTCTGTTCATCACCATGCCTGCCTCCGAAGTGATGCGTGAGTAGTTCATCCTTGGACTATGGGTTCTTAGCTGTAGCTAGATGGTTGTACTCTCCTCATATGCCTCCATGTTTAGATCTCGTGAGATGCCTATCATGATCGAGATTGATCTTATGCAATTCTCTGTGCTGTGTTTGCTGGGATCCGATGAATATTGACCTTATGCCAAGTTGATTATAGTATTTATTTTCATGTGTTATTTGTGATCTTGCATGCTCTCTGTTGCTAGTTGTTATTCTGGCCAAGTAATTGTTAGTGACTCCAAGAGGGAGTATGATCGATAGTGGGTTCATGCCTCCTTGTTGCCTTGCTGGAGAGATAGAAACGTGAAGGGGGAGGATGTGTTGTTGCCATTAGGGAGAAAACATCGGTGAGAGTGCCCGCGTGCATAATCATTGCTTACATTACTCACTTTGTTTAATGCAATTATCTGTTGCTTGCAACTTAATACCTGAGGGGGTTCGGATGATAACCTGAGGGTGGATTATTAGCCATAGATGCAGATGGATGTCGGTCTATGTATCTTGTTGTAATGCCCGCACTAAATAACATAGTAATCTTCATGTCATATGGTGCACTACGATGCAACCTTTATTTTTCAATTGCCCAGCTGTAATTTGTTCACCCAGCATGTTGTCTTTTATGGAGAGACACCACTAGTGAAACTACGAACCCCGATCCATTTTTCCACACTGTTAAACAACCCACAACAATTTCCTGCTCTCTTTACTTTCTGCAAGCATACACTGTTTTTCCACACTATACGTCTAATCTTTGTTTTCAGCAAGACCGGTGAGATTGACAACCTCACTGTACCGTTGGGCCACAGTATTCTGATTGTGTTGTGTGCAGGTTCCACGTTGTTGCTGACACCGGTGAAGCGCCAGCATCATCCTCAGTGGCATCAACCTTCCGAAGATTCTCTTTCTCCTACTGGATTGATAACCCTGGTTCTTAACTAAGGGGAAAACTTCCTACCGCTGTGCTCATCACACCCTCCTCTTGGGGTATCCCAACGAGTGCAAGGTCTGCACCATCAAGGACTTTTTCTGGCGCCGTTGTCGAGGAGAAGGAAGTCTTCTAGCAAGCGGAGTCTCTCACTCTCAATCTCTTTGTTTTGTTTTTATTGTCTTTTTTTATTTCTCTATATCAAAAACACAAAAAAATAGTTTATTTCTCTATATTGAAAACACAAAAAATATTAGTTTACTTCATAGCTGTTATTTATTTGCTTGCTTTTATTCTGCTAAAATGAGTTCCTCTGAGAATACCAAGTTGTCACAAACAAGAAATATTTTATTTGCACACCTATTGCTCCACCTGCTCCTACTGTTGCTTTCTATGAGATTAAGCCTGCTTTATTAAACCTTGTGATGAAAGAACAATTTTCTGGTATTAGTACTGATGATGCTGCTGCTCACCTTAATAATTTTGTTGAACTATGTGAGATGCAAAAATATAAAGATGTGGATGGAGATATTATTAAACTGAAATTATTTCCTTTCTCTTTGAGAGGAAGAGCTAAAGAATGGTTGCTATCTTTGCATAGAAATAGTATTGATTCATGGACTAAGTGTAAAGATGCTTTCATCGGAAAATATTATCCTCTGCTAAGATTATATCCCTGAGAAGTGACATAATTAATTTTAAACAATTTGATAATGAACATGTTTCTAAAGCTTGGGAAAGAATGAAAACTATGGTGAAGAATTGTCCCACTCATGGACTGACTACTTGGATGATTATACAAACCTTTTATGCAGGACTGAATTTCTCCTCAAGGAACCTATTGGATTCAGCTGCTGGAGGGACCTTTGGGTCCATCACTTTGGGCAATGCAACAAAGCTTCTTTATGATATGATGATAAATTATTCAGAGTGGCACACTGAGAGAGCTCCACAAGGTAAGAAGGTAAATTCTGTTGAGGAAACCTCCTCTTTAAGTGAAAGAATTGATGCTATTTTGCCTATGCTTGTTAATGGTAAAGCTCAAGTTGATCCAAATAATGTTCCTTTAGCCTCTTTGGTTGCTCAAGAAGAGCATCTTGATGTGAACTTTATTAGAAATAATAATTTTAACAACAATGCTTATAGAAATAATTTTGGTGGAAACAATTATAAGCCCTATCCTCCTAATAATGGTTATGATAATTATTATGGCGATTCCTACAATAGTAATAAAATATCTACCTCTGATCTTGAAAACATGCTTAAAGAATTTATTAGCACACAAACTGCTTTTAATAAATCTGTTGAGGAAAAGCTTGGTAAAATAGATGTTCTTGCCTCTAAAGTAGATAGCCTTGCTATTGATGTTGATTTTCTAAAACTGAAGGTTTTGCCACAAGATGTTAAACAAAATAAAACTTTGAATTCCATCCAAGTTCAAATAGACAATAATGTTAGGTTGATGGCTGAATTACGTGCTAGGTGGGAAAGAGAAGATGAACCGGCTGAAAAGAATAATATTGCTAGAGTTTGTACTATCACAACAACTAGTAAAACTGAAGTTCCAAGTGCTAGTAAACCTCCTACTATCAATGGTAAAGTAGTTGGTGTTAATAAAGTCCCTACTCCTTTGGTGAAACGTGCTAAACTGCCTAATACTGCTGAAACTACTTCTGATAAAAGTGCTGAAATTTTTAGAAGTGTGGGAGATAATGGTTCCATTACTTTTGATGATAATAATATTTATTTTGATGATTGCAACGTCTCTGAAGTTATTATGTTTCTACAAAAGCTTGCTAGAAGTCCCAATGCTAGTTCCATGACTATGGCCTTTACTAAACATATTACCAATGCTCTCATGAAAGTTAGGGAAGAAAAGTTGAAACTTGAGACATCTATCCCTAGAAAATTAGATGATGGTTGGGATCCTATCATTAAGATAAAAGTAAATGATTTTGATTGCAATGCTTTGTGTGATCTTGGTGCTAGTATCTCTGTTATGCCTAAAAATCTTTATGATATGCTTGATTTGCCACCGTTGGAACACTGTTATTTGGATGTTCATCTTGCTGATAATGCTAAGAAGAAACCTATTGGTAGAATGGATGATGTTCTTATTATGGTTAATAATAACCTTGGACATGTTGATTTTGTTGTTATGAACATTGAATGCAATGCTTCTTGTCCTATTGTTTTGGGAAGACCTTTTCTTAGAACTGTTGGTGCTATTATTGATATGAAAGAGGGGATTATTAAATATCAACTTCCCCTCAAGAAAGGTTTGGAACACTTTCCTAGAAATAAGATGAAGCTACACTTTTACTCTATTATTAGTGAAAATTATGATGTTGATGCTTACTCTCTTAAAAATACTAGTGGATTTTTCTATGCCTAGCTGAAAGGCTTTAAAGAAAAGCGCTACCGGGAGACAACCCGTTTTATTTCTCTGTTTTCTTTTAGTTTTATTTTGTTTTCTTTTGTGTGCTTGCACCTGGGTGTTTATATTTCCTTATCAACCCTTATGTATCTTTTATTTTGATTTTTTGTTGAGCCAAGTAAATCCACTAGTGAAAGTTGAGCCTATATTTCGGATTTCTGCGCAGGAAACAGATTTCTGCTGTCCATTGTAAATTCCGTTAAAAATCACATAAAATTCAAATTGATCTGATATTTTTTGTCATTAATCCTGAGTTATATACTCAACTTTTTCTAGAATACCACTTTTTGATTTGAGCAACAAAAGATTTTTGAAAAAATCGATCTTTACCTGCTGTTCTGTTTTTGACAGATTTCTGCCATTTATCGCATTTGCATATTAATCTCTTTCTTTTGGTGTTCATTTGAGAAAAAGAGTTTCGAAATAAGTTGTGGAAGTAGATAATGTGTTTTTTAGTGTTAGAATTGTGTTTAAACTTAACCATGTGAATTTCTTATTCCAACTGCACTAACGTTGCTAATGAAGATTGTGAGAATTTTGATGTGAAGGAAGTTTTCAAGGGTCAAGAGAAGAGGATGATATGATGTGATCAAGAAGAGTGAAAAAACTAAGCTTGGGGATGCCCCGGTGTTACACCCAAGAAAATTCCAAGAATACTCAAGCGTCTAAGCTTGGGTATGCCCAAGGCACCCCCTTCTTCATCAACAAATTCTCAAGTCACTTCTAGTGAAACTATATTTTTATTTGGTCGCATCTTATGTGCTTTACTTGGAGCATATTTTTTTTCAGTTTGCTTTTTTCTTTTGCTTTCAGTTTGTTTTTAATTTCTTAATAATCTTGGTTGGACCCCAACATTCTTTTATTGGAGAGTGACACGCTCCGCTTTTTCATGAGAATATGTTGTATTCTTAGTCTCTGTTTATCTGCTGCATTTATTCAGCTCCTATTTTCCATGCATCTCTTATTAGATCTGTTAGTTTTAGTAGTATTATTTGAGTACTATCATGTTTTCTTGCTGTATCATAAATAGTATTTTTTAAAGCATGTTTTGTATGGTGCTTGTTGGGAGAAACGAAAGAAAAACTACTGCTTGAAGTAGAATTTATAACAGTACCAGTAGAAGCTTGTATAGACTGTGGCTAGGACTTTTTCATGCCATGCTAAATGTTATTTTAGTTTTAAAGCCTTGTGGTTATTTAGTAGCATGATTAGCCTCAAATAGCTGAGAGTGTTTAATATGTATTGAAAGATTCTTGAGTCGTTCTTGTCATAGTAAAGCATCAATATATGGTATTCTCTTTCGAATGTTTTATTTGGTTGACTTGGCGCATGCTCACACCATGTTTATGACTACAAACCAGTCACAAATAGCCTCCATGACCACTTAGTTTTTGAACTTATGATACTGCTTATGTTTTAATTAACGATGCTTATGTCGCTATGTATGATTATGGCTCTTATGCTCTCTTGATTTGTCGCTCCCAGTCTTTTGCTAGCCTCCATCTGTACTGAGTATGAGCTCTACTCGTGCATCCAAACTCCCTTAAACCAAAGTTTTTCCCATTGTGTCCACTATACCTACCTACATGTGGTATTTAACTGCCATTCCAAAGTAAATTGCTCATGGGTTTCCTTTAAAACCTTCAAAATTACTCCTGCTTTATGTTCCTGTTTTTGCTCATGAGGACGTAAATAGAGAATCTTTATCTCACTTGTTGATTGGATTTCACACCCTGGACTAGTGGCTTCATCCGCTTATCCAAATGATAGAAGAGCTAGCAGCGGGGTGCCCAACCCCAAATTAATGCATATAAATTCTCTTCACTGTTTTGCCCCCTGATTTATCAGTCAAAGCATAATTGTGTAAAAAAAAAGAGAAAGAGGGATGACCTTCTACTCCAGTTGTGTCCTTCACCATGGGAGCCGCTCTTGTGAATCCAATTGACTTGTGACGTACTGTATTTTCTGTTTACTATTCGTTGACATTAGCATACATCTCCCAAAATATAGACATTCCTCCACAAATGTCAAACTTTTAATACCTCTGTTTAATAAAATAAAAGCTCTAGCACATGAGTGATCCCTGCTTCCCTCTGCGAAGGGCCTTTCTTTTACTTTTATGGTGAGTCTCCATCTTCTAACTTTATGCACAGTTGAGAGAACATTTTTTTCCATTCTGAGTTCTATGTGCATTTGTCCCATGAGCATCAATAATTACTTCATGATGCGTTATTATTTGTTCTTAAATTATTTGTTCTAGTATTCCTCTTGAACTTTGAAGGTGTCCTGGCATTTATGTTTTGCCCCACTCTTAAGGACTATCGAAATATCACTTTGCCATGCTTTCCCTATACTTAAACAAACATTTACCTTTCTTTGCATTATTATTCATGATTCTTTATTTGAGTTACTTTTCGTGATGCAAAGTAATTGCTATGCTTTATTATTAAAGTTTTATTTATCATGCATGTGTTTAAAGTCTTATGATCTCAGTGTGCATATGCTTTTACATTAGATTGATCAAGTTTGTGTTAGTAGCATGTCACCTCAGAAATTACTATTTTATCGTTTACCTACTCGTTCTCTTGGGGATGCTTGATACGTCATAAACGTATCCCTAATTTCTGATGCTCAATGATCATATTATGCCAATTGCTACATGTTTTATCTCTTCTTTATGTCATTTTTATACGTTTTCCGGACTAACCTATTAACAAGATGCCACAGAGCTAGTTCCCTGTTTTCTGTTGTTTTTTAGTTTAAGAAAAGTTGTTCTCGAAATATTCTCGGAATTGGAAAATTCGAAGCCTAGAAGTCCTATTTTCCCTGGAAGCATCCAGAAGACCGAAGAGGACTCGAAGAGGGGCAGCAGGGGGCCACACCATAGGGTGGCGCGGCCCCCCTTGGCCGCGCCAGCTATGGGTGTGGGCCCCTTCGGCCTCCACCGCCTTTGCCCTCTCGCCTATTAAAGCCCCCCGGGATGAAAAATCCTAAAAACTTGATCAAAATCCCCGAAAAAGTTCCGCAGCCGCCGTCACCGTCAACCCCAGATCAGGGGGTTCAGAAGCTGTTTCAGGCACCCTTCCAGAGAGGAGATCATCAACTGAGGCCTCTTCATCACCATGTCTGCCTCCGGAGTGATGCGTGAGTAGTTCATCCTTGGACTACGGGTTCGTAGCTGTAGCTAGATGGTTGTCTTCTCCTCATATTCCTCCATGTTTAGATCTCGTGAGCTGCCTATCATGATCGAGATTGATCTTATTTGATTCTCTGTGCCATGTTTGTTGGGATCCGATGAATATTGACCTTATGCCAAGTTGATTATAGTCTTTATTTGCATGTGTTATTTGTGATCTTGCATGCTCTCCGTTGCTAGTGGTTATTGTAACATCCCTACTTTTGTGTAATAAAGAGAGGTGTTGTGTACATGGCATGCATGCATGAAAAATGGACCAAAAATTTGCATTTAAAATTTAAGAAGTGAATAAAAAGAAAATCATTTAATCTGACTTCACACAAAATTGTTTTACAAAGTTTTTCAAAGTGAACCAACCATATGATAGAAATGTGGCAATTTTAAAGAGCTTTCCAACAAATATTTTTGTGCAATTTTTGCTTCACAAAAAGACCTTGAAAACTAACTTTTTGTGGAGACCTAACACACCACTGCATGTGTAGTGCGCAAGTCAGTGACATAATACTCACAGAAGGACTTATCCGTGAATATTACATCTCTCAGAGTGGTACAACAGAAACACAGCGGGTCCAAGCAGAGCTATAGGATACAAACTTCATTACAAAATCTTGAGAATCTCTTTGATGAATCAAGAAGTTCTCCTACAAATGAAACATCAGAAGAAGCAATACGAAGCTCCAAGCCGGAGAAGAACTCTAGCTCAGAACAAATCCACTACGGCTGATGTCAGCCCTAATCTATGGCTTATAACTACTAAATCCAAGAATGGACTCCATCTACACCTTGACAGCTTCAGCTCCATCAGAGTTGTTGATGACGATGCTTCACGATGACGACTTCCATAGGGCTTCACCTCTAAGCAGGGGGTCAAACGGGATAGAATGAGTAACGAGCGTTACTCAGCAAGTTCATGATATATAGTGGGTGGTTGATGCACTATCTACAGCTTAAGACTCGAAAGAGTCATAAGAAAATGCAAGGTTTTGTAAAACTTTCTTCAAGAGGTTGCTTTTAATTCTGAAAACTATGCCCGCCAGATCTTCACAGGATTAGAAATTTCATGGAGTTGCCTTTCCTGTGGCGTTCGCAGCTCCTTCCCGGAACAAGGGGTAACATGTCACATCCTTTTACACTCTGCAGAGGTGCGTTACTTTACCCATGGACGACCAAGACCATGTTGCACAACCAGGCTCGAGATCCTGTCCACTCCCACTCAGGTGTGGGGCCTGGTAGTTGGTCCAAGCCAAACCGTGCTTCTCCGCACAATGCATGCCCACCCATTTCTGCCAGCAGGTTGAACGCCTGATTCCACCCCTCACGATGGAGATCTACGCGCCCCTGGCAGACACTCATAGACCCCAGAGCCCGTGGGACGTAAGGGCTCCCACCCATGTGCATGTAGTCTCGCAAGACCTACAGCGTACGTCTCTGTTAGTCCGTTGACATGCGAACGAGAGAAGTATCACGGCTGACTTACTCCCCCCACAAAAGATCCATGGTCAACGCGAATTTACGGCGCAAGAATCCTGACGGCAGTTGTTGTTAATTCCTAGGTAATACGTTCCCATGCAGATGGAACCTTCCTTTGACCTATTCATCTTACCATGGTTCCATCCGCCCACCAAACAGAACACTACCACTCGGGTAGTCATTCAATTAGTCATATTATTATAAAAATAGGATCATGCATTCTTTTGAGAATAGGTGATAATACGATAGGGTTTTTGCCAATAGTTTGTTATGAGATACTACAAAGGATATGAGCAAGTGATGAACTTTCCTGAGATTTAAATGACCATAAAATTCCATGTCTTCGGGGTCAAGGGTCACGTAGAACATCCTGACGTTTGAAAGATAGCAAAGTAGTCCTGGTAAGGACTACAGAAATACTGGCAACATGATACATGCATAGTAATGAGATGTATCGTGAAATACCCTGGAAAATACCCCAGCTTACAAGTGTAAGCCATGTTTGAAACGATAACGTATTCACACAATTGTTAGGTGACTTAGAGTTGTTTCATTACTTGTGGTGATGTTGTTATTTCTTCTTTTAGACTTACATGTGTTTCACTTTTATTTAGCAAACAATGGTTATCTTGTTTAGATAAAGGTATTTATTACTTGATAAACAACAAAACAACAAAACAACAATACATGGGAAATAATTATTGAACAGATAATAGACACATTTTATTTTATGTTCGAAAGTGTAGAGCTAATGTCAATGAGTTTGGTTGAAAATGATGAACTAATAAAACTACTCTATCTTCATACAACTTGCTAGTGACAAGTGATGATAAGTTTAGTAGGTGTGAAAACACTAGGGTTTAATTAATAAATGAAATAATGTTGTGGTAATTGTTTTCTGGTTGTAATGGAATACTATCGAATTTCACTAAGCTTTTAGAATCAAGTTTATAACTTCAACAAAAGGTTTTATGTTTGTCATATTTTAATTGGAAATGCTTTCCTTTTCAATTTTGATATAACATTTTATGTAATTCTGAAATTATTAGAATAAGTTATTTTTTTATGAATTAATTGATTAGGCAAAACATTACACACCTAAAAAACTGATCAAATTACTTTTACACATCATAGATGAGTTGCATTTATCATTTGGAGCATTTTGATATATAACTTGTATTTTTCTGATTTAATGAATTATTTATTATTTTTCCATTATTCATTGTTATTCTTATAACTTATTTGATTGTTTTCACAGAAAACATTTGTTAGGGAGTATTTTGAAATGCTCAAAATATCTAATTAATGTTGAAAGAATAATTTACATTTGATTAAATAGTTTTGAATATTTCTTAACCTTATTATTAAAGTTTTATTATTTAAATATTATTTTGTATCCATAATTTTAAGACTATAAGCATTATTGGATTACCTTTCTTAATCTTAATATTCAACCATTTTACTAGATTAAGAGTTAGTTGTATTTGTAAAGGTTTGAAATTTTGTAGAATTTTATTTATTGTTTTCTATTATTTTTCTAATTATTATATTTAAGATTTTAAGCAATTACTAAAATGCCCCTAGGCTGACAGGTGGGCCAACCCACTAGTGGGTTGGGTCAAACCCACTGGTCTGGTCGGGCCGGACCAGACCAGCCATACCCGCACCCTCCCCGCAACCTTATCCCCTCTCCTCTCCTCGCGAGGCGACGCAGAGGCGATGCGATCCATCTCCTCCTCCGGCGATTTCCTCCGGCCTCCTCCGTACACCACCGCCACCGTGACCTAGCGCCACCCTAGCTTCTCTCTGTCCGCCACCACGCCTTTCCCTTCGATCTGCTTCCCTCCCCGTGTGGCTCCCGTGGGGATCTTCAAATCCTAACCCTAGGGTTAGGTTCCCGGGGTACTCCTCCCCTCTCCGGTGGCCGTGGCTCCACGACGTGGCTCCTGGATGCTATTGGAGACCGAGCTGCTGCTGCTGCTTCTCCACGGTGGTTGTGGTTGCGGATGGTTGCTGTGTCGATGCGCCGCCGCCGGGACGGCCTTCTGGGCAACCGTGGCTCGCCTCTATGCTTCGCTCCACCAACTGGCCGTGGTCACCACGAAGGTGACCACCTGTAAGTGCTCCTCTCCCTCTGCCCCCTGACCTCTCTCTCTCTCTCTTCCCGATTCCTCCTTCCCCGTTTGCTCTGGAGCCTGGCCCTCGTGCCAGTGTTCATGCCATGACCCAATAAAACCTTTAGGAGGTTGTGGATGAATTAATTGAACTGCGGGAATTTTCCCTTTTGATTTCTTGACACATAGACCATTGAGAGTTTGTTATTCTCTGTGATGAATTTGAGATATGAATGCTAGGATGTATTGTTATGCTCCTAGGGATCCTCTAACTGTTGCACTATACTTGTGGAATTTTTGTGGGTATCCCCTTTGTGCTGGTGGTGCAGAAATGGTCTGGGATTTATTCCCAGCCATTGCTGTGGAATAATTTCCTTTGGATATCCTTCTGTGATGAATCCCCTTGACTGGCTATCTGTTGAACAGAGCCCACCATCATGTGTGGCTTCCAAACTTTCTATGGGTGTGCTGTATATCGATAGGTATTACTCTGAATTTGTGATTCAGAGAATATGCCATCATTTTGTAATTCCCTTTTATTACTAGGTTGTTCATATATAGTTGTGTTGAGGTACTGCTCCAATGGACTAGTGCCCAGCAACAGTTGTGTATGCAAATTGGAACTTTGTCTTAGTCCATTTGCTTATGATTTGTGCTCCAGGTAGCTGTTTAATTTGATAAGAACATGATTTACTTGATCTTGGTGCCCCTAGCCTGCGATGCAAAAGTCTGAGGCCCTAGTTTTATTTAAGAACATATACTATGCTTGAGCTAAATGCTAATCTGTGATGTTGGTTAATTATTGGGCATCTCTATATGCCTACTGGTGGGTGCTACTCTGAACCTTAGGGTTAAGAGGATGTGCCACCATGTCCCTCTTGTTTTTGTAAGAAATATCTGGATTGGTGAGTTGTGTTTGAGGTACCAATCTTGATGGTTCTGGTGCCCAGCAACTATACTATGGATTGTTTGGTTATTAAATCTGATAAGAACAGATTAATGCTTGTGGAATTTCCCTTAGGCCAATGATGTTGTTCTGAGGCAATTATCTTAAGATAAGAACATTTCTTATACTTGTGTTTAAACCCCTGTGATGAGATTAGCATAGCAATTCTATGCTAAACTGAGGGAAACAAATCCCAGCCCCCTATCTGTGCATAACTTAGCAAGATCCCTTGTTAGGATGTGTGTAGATATCACCTTTTGGTGTTACTGTTGTGGCTGTGATTTCCTGATGGACCTTGACTTCTTGTTCCACTCCCCCTTGAGCTATTTCCCCTGCCCAGCTTGTGATCTTGTTGCTGTTGTGATCCAGGCCTGTTCCTCCAGCTCCAAGCTTGGCCTTGCTGTGATCTTGCTGGATGTATTACCTGTTTATCTTCTCACAACAGGGATTTGAATGGTATGGTTGATGATTATGTGGTTTCCTAGTGATTGGATTAATTTGCGGGGATAGATTGCTGGTGGTGAGATTCCTGGTGGTGGTGTTCTTGTGGTGAGTGCTTGAGCTGTGCAACCCGAGCTGTTGGATAGGAGAAGGAATGGACTTGCTCTCTTGCTACCCTGCGGTTGTTTGCCTTTTATATGTCTCTTGTAGCTGTGACAGCACAGAGATGTGCATGGTGGTGTAAGCTGTGTGCTTGTGTGTACGGACCTAGATCTTTTTCTTTACAGATGAGCTCGGTTTGCACTTGTCTTATCCTGGTGCTGTGTTTATTTTTGCCTGACACTTGTATTACCTGATACTTGCCCATGAGGTTACACTGAGATATTTTTCTGATTTGAACAGATGCTTAACTTGACTAAGCCTAACTCGATGATGCGATTAGCAGTGCATCTCACTGCCAAGCTGAGAGTACTAACCCTCACTAATATTATCATTTTTGTTCTTTGTTTTTCTTGTTTATTTTGCAGGATCCAAAGGATATCAATTGAAGACTTTTAAGCAAGAATTAGATTAGGAATTTCTTTTTATATTTGTTCACTTGTAATTTTCATTTGTAATTCTACTTATCTTTTCTATTTATTGTAATTGGTAATAACTTTGTAAAATTGTGTTGTTATTAATAAAGCTTATTGTTTTTCTATTAATAGCTTCTAATAATGAGTTTGAATTGAATTAGAATTTAATTATTAAATGTTTCAAAATTATTTAATTATCAAATAATTCCAATTATCAAATCATTCAAATTAAACTCAAATTCCAGTTACAAACGTTATTTTGTTTCTAGTGTTGAAGTGAATCCCTTCGATCCAATAACACCAGAGGGCATGTCGAAATTCCACTTTCTTCTAATCTCGATCTCTCTCTCTTTACTAAAACATCGATGAAACCTCGATCACTCCAGGGTTTAATGTTTGCGAATAAGTCTCCAATTGCCACTTCTCGTCTGATGATGTCTCAGGGTAAACTACCAGCTTGTTCCTGTATAATCTAACCTAATGAAACTCAAGTGTTTAATGCCCTCAGAAATAATCTGTTTACAAGATTGATCAGGTCTTGTACTCAAATTATTCTTGTATGGCACCAAACACCAGGGTTTCACCCCCTCGGTTGATATCTTCTATCTTGGCTCCCTCCTGGGTTGCTTCTCTTGTAGCCATGGTCATGCAGGAATGTAGACAAGAGTTTGAAAAGATCACAGACAGTGATCAGGGTTTAGTATTGGTTTAAGAAGGTTTGTTTCCTCGTTCAGATTCATCCTTTAAGACTGATGAGATCATCCAGTTATACATGACTAACTTGTAGAAGTAAGGTCATCATCTGTGTTATTTGGATACTCACCCCTCTTCGAGTTTTAAAAATACCTAGATGAATCCTCTCACGTCACTTAGGAACTTATGGTTGATGTTGTTGAAAATTAGTGTTGGTTATCACCAAATCTGGTTTGTCTTATAAGATGATTTGGTTTAGAAAGATGTTTGTTATAAAGATCACTCCAAATGTACTCTTGACTAGATGAACTAGACCTATTTCATCATGTCAAGTGAAACATTGGTCACTTTGGTTTGTTTAAACTTTCGCGCCAAAATTTCCCGTACTTTTAGATGCATGCTTTGCAAATGCACATATTAAATTTAGATCCTTATAACTTCCCAAACACTGGGATGTTACAGTATCTCCCCCTTAACAAGAACTTCGTCCCGAAGTTCCACCTCTCTCACGTAAAGATCGGTAGAGAGAACTTCTGTAGAGTGTTGATTCTTCACAGCTTTTTCTTGTGTTGACCTTGGCATGTGTATCTTCTTGTCTTGATTGTTCACCTTCCACTGTCTTGCACTATGATCTAATACTAAGCATGTTGCTATGACAACTCTGTTTTGTTACTAGACCTTCCTAATGGTCTCACGAAGAACACGTGGTATTTCCACCATATAGTGGATACCAAGTTTCATTCTCCGATGAATGGGTATGGTTTCTTACCTCTCACAACTTTCTGAAGAACAATTGGTACATCCACTAGGTGATGAATAACCAATAAGATTCTTCCGATACAATGGGTATTGTCTATGGTTAGACTCCATTTGGTTTAATCTAATGGTCTGAAGATAAAGATTTTTCAAAGAAACTTGTACAAGGTAGTGTACATTGACTTAGATTCAATTATTAGTGAAAAAATCTTCGAGTTTCCTCGAGTTTAACTTTTTCCTACATGTGACTATAATATATTCCACTGGTTACTCCCTATGGTCCTTCTACATCTTTGGGTTTTGACTTCTACAGGATGACTCTATAAGTTAACTTATCGACCTTCTATGTAATTCTTTCTAGGATATACTACTCATGTTACCATCTTGGCATCACTTGTGGTATATATCCCTGTGTTGATGAAGTATGCCACCAACTCCAAACAAGATGTGGAATGTGGCCCATTCCCATCAGTGGATTCATTGACTTCTGCCTTCTTGATTTCCTGGTCTTCCAGAGCTTTTGTGATTGTTTCTATCTGCTGATTACTCAGACCGCTCTCGTTCTAATACTATATCCTCTAGACCAGTAACATAACACTAGAACTCAATGTTTGCACATGCATATGCACATAAAGTTCCAACTTCATGGACAGATCTAGTCAATCAAAGATCCAAATAAGATCCAATAAATCCCAAATGCAGTTATCACTCATGCATCAAAAGCCTGTGAAATAAAAGTACTTAGAGTAAAACATCTCAAGTACCAAGGCTCTTAAATGCTATACACTACAAGTAGGTATATAGTACCTTACAATCCTAATCTACACAACCACTCTTTGCCCAGGTAATTACTCCAATTGCATGCCTTATTGCAATGGAATCAACCAAGACAAAATGATCCTATAGTAGTTGTTGTCTAACTGGGCTCCATATGGACTAAGTAACATGCCAACTAAAGTCCTACTTCTTGATTACGATAAACTTCTCATAGCATATGTTGATCCTTCATGTTATTGATCACATCGTAGGAGTAGTAATGTAGCTTCCATCAATGCTTATGCCTTCTCCTAATTCTATTCTATACGATTGTGATTCACCTCTGTACCTGATAACTAAGGATATGGTATATACCCCATAGTTACCATGGTCTAATGATTCTTCATGATTCACAACATTCCTTCCTGAAGACTCTTATACATACTCTATACCATGTTCTACTCCATCCTATTCATTCATAGAATGGGGTAATCATAACTGTGAATTAATCATCTCTGACCATGTCAAAACTCTTCTTTTCACAATAGCACTAATACATGCTAGACTTCTAACTATTCATACCTAGGTATAAAGAAAATAGATAAGTATATTTACTCAAGTTGAGTAAGACTAATTCTATACAAGTATGATTATATCATTCTCAAGTGAATGATCATCATAGTTGCAGGAAATGTGGTTTAGATAAGATGGCTTCCTATAGACTTTACCAACCTACAGATCTCCTAAAAGGTTTTAAACCTAAGGTCGCTTCGCTCTGATACCATCTGTGGAGACCTAACACACCACTGCATGTGTAGTGCGCAAGTCAGTGACATAATACTCACAGAAGGACTTATCCGTGAATATTACATCTCTCAGAGTGGTACAACAGAAACACAGCGGGTCCAAGCAGAGCTATAGGATACAAACTTCATTACAAAATCTTGAGAATCTCTTTGATGAATCAAGAAGTTCTCCTACAAATGAAACATCAGAAGAAGCAATACGAAGCTCCAAGCCGGAGAAGAACTCTAGCTCAGAACAAATCCACTACGGCTGATGTCAGCCCTAATCTATGGCTTATAACTACTAAATCCAAGAATGGACTCCATCTACACCTTGACAGCTTCAGCTCCATCAGAGTTGTTGATGACGATGCTTCACGATGACGACTTCCATAGGGCTTCATCTCTAAGCAGGGGGTCAAATGGGATAGAATGAGTAACGAGCGTTACTCAGCAAGTTCATGATATATAGTGGGTGGTTGATGCACTATCTACAGCTTAAGACTCGAAAGAGTCATAAGAAAATGCAAGGTTTTGTAAAACTTTCTTCAAGAGGTTGCTTTTAATTATGAAAACTATGCCCGCCAGATCTTCACAGGATTAGAACTTTCATGGAGTTGCCTTTCCTGCGGCGTTCGCGGCTCCTTCCCGGAACAAGGGGTAACATGTCACATCCTTTTACACTCTGCAGAGGTGCGTTACTTTACCCATGGACGACCAAGACCATGTTGCACAACCAGGCTCGAGATCCTGTCCACTCCCACTCAGGTGTGGGGCCCGGTAGTTGGTCCAAGCCAAACCGTGCTTCTCCGCACAACGCATGCCCACCCATTTCTGCCAGCAGGTTGAACGCCTGATTCCACCCCTCACGATGGAGATCTACGCGCCCCTGACAGACACTCATAGACCCCAGAGCCCGTGGGACGTAAGGGCTCCCACCCATGTGCATGTAGTCTCGCAAGACCTACAGCGTACGTCTCTGTTAGTCCGTTGACATGCGAACGAGAGAAGTATCACGGCTGACTTACTCCACCCACAAAAGATCCATGGTCAACGCGAATTTACGGCGCAAGAATCCTGACGGCAGTTGTTGCTAATTCCTAGGTAATACGTTCCCATGCAGATGGAACCTTCCTTTGACCTATTCATCTTACCATGGTTCCATCCGCCCACCAAACAGAACACTACCACTCGGGTAGTCATTCAATTAGTCATATTATTATAAAAATAGGATCATGCATTCTTTTGAGAATAGGTGATAATACGATAGGGTTTTTGCCAATAGTTTGTTATGAGATACTGCAAAGGATATGAGCAAGTGATGAACTTGCCTGAGATTTAAATGACCATAAAATTCCATGTCTTCGGGGTCAAGGGTCACGTAGAACATCCTGACGTCTGAAAGATAGCAAAGTAGTCCTGGTAAGGACTACAGAAATACTGGCAACATGATACATGCATAGTAATGAGATGCATCGTGAAATACCCTGGAAAATACCCCAGCTTACAAGTGTAAGCCATGTTTGAAACGATAACGTATTCACACAATTGTTAGGTGACTTAGAGTTGTTTCATTACTTGTGGTGATGTTGTTATTTCTTCTTTTAGACTTACATGTGTTTCACTTTTATTTAGCAAAAAATGGTTATCTTGTTTAGATAAAGGTATTTATTACTTGATAAACAACAAAACAACAAAACAACAATACATGGGAAATAATTATTGAACAGATAATAGACACATTTTATTTTATGTTCGAAAGTGTAGAGCTAATGTCAATGAGTTTGGTTGAAAATGATGAACTAATAAAACTACTCTATCTTCATACAACTTGCTAGTGACAAGTGATGATAAGTTTAGTAGGTGTGAAAACACTAGGGTTTAATTAATAAATGAAATAATGTTGTGGTAATTGTTTTCTGGTTGTAATGGAATACTATCGAATTTCACTAAGCTTTTAGAATCAAGTTTATAACTTCAACAAAAGGTTTTATGTTTGTCATATTTTAATTGGAAATGCTTTCCTTTTCAATTTTGATATAACATTTTATGTTTTTCTGAAATTATTAGAATAAGTTATTTTTTTTATGAATTAATTGATTAGGCAAAACATTACACACCTAATAAAACTGATCAAATTACTTTTACACATCATAGATGAGTTGCATTTATCATTTGGAGCATTTTGATATATAACTTGTATTTTAATGATTTAATGAATTATTTATTATTTTTCCATTATTTATTGTTATTCTTATAACTTATTTGATTGTTTTCACAGAAAACATTTGTTAGGGAGTATTTTGAAATGCTCAAAATATCTAATTAATGTTGAAAGAATAATTTACATTTGATTAAATAGTTTTGAATATTTCTTAACCTTATTATTAAAGTTTTATTATTAAAATATTATTTTGTATCCATAATTTTAAGACTATAAGCATTATTGGATTACCTTTCTTAATCTTAATATTCAACCATTTTACTAGATTAAGAGTTAGTTGTATTTGTAAAGGTTTGAAATTTTGTAGAATTTTATTTATTGTTTTCTATTATTTTTCTAATTCTTATATTTAAGATTTTAAGCAATTACTAAAATGCCCCTAGGCTGACAGGTGGGCCAACCCACCAGTGGGTTGGGTCAAACCCACTGGTCTGGTCGGGCCGGACCAGACCAGCCATACCCGCACCCTCCCCGCAACCTTATCCCCTCTCCTCTCCTCGCGAGGCGACGCAGAGGCGATGCGATCCATCTCCTCCTCCGGCGATTTCCTCCGGCCTCCTCCGTACACCACCGCCACCGTGACCTAGCGCCACCCTAGCTCCTCTCTGTCCGCCACCACGCCTTTCCCTTCGATCTGCTTCCCTCCCCGTGTGGCTCCCGTGGGGATCTTCAAATCCTAACCCTAGGGTTAGGTTCCCGGGGTACTCCTCCCCTCTCCGGTGGCCGTGGCTCCACGACGTGGCTCCTGGATGCTCTTGGAGACCAAGCTGCTGCTGCTGCTTCTCCACGGTGGCTGTGGTTGCGGATGGTTGCGGTGTCGATGCGCCGCCGCCGGGACGGCCTTCTAGGCAACCGTGGCTCGCCTCTATGCTTCGCTCCACCAACTGGCCGTGGTCACCACGAAGGTGACCACCTGTAAGTGCTTTCCGCTCCCTCTGCCCCCTGACCTCTCTCTCTCTCTCTTCCCGATTCCTCCTTCCCCGTTTGCTCTGGAGCCTGGCCCTCGTGCCAGTGTTCATGCCATGACCCAATAAAACCTTTAGGAGGTTGTGGATGAATTAATTGAACTGTGGGAATTTTCCCTTTTGATTTCTTGACACAGAGACCATTGAGAGTTTGTTATTCTCTGTGATGAATTTGCGATATGAATGCTAGGATGTATTGTTATGCTCCTAGGGATCCTCTAACTGTTGCACTATACTTGTGGAATTTTTGTGGGTATCCCCTTTTGGCTAGTGTGCAGAAATGGTCTGGGATTTACTCCCAGCCATTGCTGTGGAATAATTTCCTTTGGATATCCTTCTGTGATGAATCCCCTTGACTGGCTATCTGTTGAACAGAGCCCACCATCATGTGTGGCTTCCAAACTTTCTATGGGTGTGATGTATATCGATAGGTATTACTCTGAATTTGTGATTCAGAGAATATGCCATCATTTTGTAATTCCCTTTTATTACTAGGCTGTTCATATATAGTTGTGTTGAGGTACTGCTCCAATGGACTAGTGCCCAGCAACAGTTGTGTATGCAAATTGGAACTTTGTCTTAGTCCATTTGCTTATGATTTGTGCTCCAGGTAGCTGTTTAATTTGGTAAGAACATGATTTACTTGATCTTGGTGCCCCTAGCCTGTGATGCAAAAGTCTGAGGCCCTAGTTTTATTTAAGAACATATACTGTGCTTGAGCTAAATGCTAATCTGTGATGTTGGTTAATTATTGGGCATCTCTATATGCCTACTGGTGGGTGCTACTCTGAACCTTAGGGTTCAGAGGATGTGCCACCATGTCCCTCTTGTTTTTGTAAGAAATATCTGGATTGGTGAGTTGTGTTTGAGGTACCAATCTTGATGGTTCTGGTGCCCAGCAACTATACTATGGATTGTTTGGTTATTAAATCTGATAAGAACAGATTAATGCTTGTGGAATTGCCCTTAGGCCAATGATGTTGTTCTGAGGCAATTATCTTAAGATAAGAACATTTATTATACTTGTGTTTAAACCCCTGTGATGAGATTAGCATAGCAATTCTATGCTAAACTGAGGGAAACAAATCCCAGCCCCCTATCTGTGCATAACTTAGCAAGATCCCTTGTTAGGATGTGTGTAGATATCACATTTTGGTGTTACCGTTGTGGTTGTGATTTCCTGATGGACCTTGACTTCTTGTTCCACTCCCCCTTGAGCTATTTCCCCTGCTCAGCTTGTGATCTTGTTGCTGTTGTGATCCAGGCCTGTTCCTCCAGCTCCAAGCTTGGCCTTGCTGTGATCTTGCTGGATGTATTACATGTTTATCTTCTCACAACAGGGATTTCAATGGTATGGTTGATGATTATGTGGTTTCCTAGTGATTGGATTAATTTGCGGGGATAGATTGCTGGTGGTGAGATTCCTGGTGGTGGTGTTCTTGTGGTGAGTGCTTGAGCTGTGCAACCCGAGCTGTTGGATAGGAGAAGGAATGGACTTGCTCTCTTGCTACCCTGCGGTTGTTTGCCTTTTATATGTCTCTTGTAGCTGTGACAGCACAGAGATGTGCATGGTGGTGTAAGCTGTGTGCTTGTGTGTACGGACCTAGATCTTTTTCTTTACAGATGAGCTCGGTTTGCACTTGGTCTTATCCTGGTGCTGTGTTTATTTTTGCCTGACATTGTATTACCTGATACTTGCCCATGAGGTTACACTGAGATATTTTTCTGATTTGAACAGATGCTTAACTTGACTAAGCCTAACTCGATGATGCGATTAGCAGTGCATCTCACTGCCAAGCTGAGAGTACTAACCCTCACTAATATTATCATTTTTGTTCTTTGTTTTTCTTGTTTATTTTGCAGGATCCAAAGGATATCAATTGAAGACTTTTAGGCAAGAATTAGATTAGGAATTTCTTTTTATATTTGTTCACTTGTAATTTTCATTTGTAATTCTACTTATCTTTTCTATTTATTGTAATTGGTAATAACTTTGTAAAATTGTGTTGTTATTAATAAAGCTTATTGTTTTTCTATTAATAGCTTCTAATAATGAGTTTGAATTGAATTAGAATTTAATTATTAAATGTTTCAAAATTATTTAATTATCAAATAATTCCAATTATCAAATCATTCAAATTAAACTCAAATTCCAGTTACAAACGTTATTTTGTTTCTAGTGTTGAAGTGAATCCCTTCGATCCAATAACACCAGAGGGCATGTCGAAATTCCACTTTCTTCTAATCTCAATCTCTCTCTCTTTACTAAAACATCGATGAAACCTCGATCACTCCAGGGTTTAATGTTTACGAATAAGTCTCCAATTGCCACTTCTCGTCTGATGATGTCTCAGAGTAAACTACCAGCTTGTTCCTGTATAATCTAACCTAATGAAACTCAAGTGTTTAATGCCCTCAGAAATAATCTGTTTACAAGATTGATCAGGTCTTGTACTCAAATTATTCTTGTATGGCACCAAACACCAGGGTTTCACCCCCTCGGTTGATATCTTCTATCTTGGCTCCCTCTGGGTTGCTCCTCTTGTAGCCATGGTCATGCAGGAATATAGACAAGAGTTTGAAAAGATCACAGACAATGATCAGGGTTTAGTATTGGTTTAAGAAGGTTTGTTTCCTCGTTCAGATTCATCCTTTAAGACTGATGAGATCATCCAGTTATACATGACTAACTTGTAGAAGTAAGGTCATCATCTGTGTTATTTGGATACTCACCCCTCTTCGAGTTTTAAAAATACCTAGATGAATCCTCTCACGTCACTTAGGAACTTATGGTTGATGTTGTTGACAATTAGTGTTGGTCATCACCAAATCTGGTTTGTCTTATAAGATGATTTGGTTTAGAAAGATGTTTGCTATAAAGATCACTCCAAATGTACTCTTGACTAGATGAACTAGACCTATTTCATCATGTCAAGTGAAACATTGGTCACTTTGGTTTGTTTAAACTTTCGCGCCAAAATTTCCCGTACTTTTAGATGCATGCTTTGCAAATGCACATATTAAATTTAGATCCTTATAACTTCCCAAACACTGGGATGTTACACTTTTGGTAATGTTTTTTAAGTCCAAAAGGACCTCTTGGTAATTTTCCAGAATCTCCAGGGGGTTATCCGTGTTATCCTTTTCTTTTCCGTTTTATTCCACGGCGCTAGCCAGAAGGACGAGGAAAGGCGGCGAGCGCCACCTCTTGCTTCCCCTCCCTCGACGTGGAGGCCTAGAAGATCTCCAGGAGACGTCCAGGTCGAGAGCCTCCCGCAGAACCCCCCCACTCGCACACCTCCTCTTTCCCTCTGTCTCCTTGCGTGCCCGGACCCTAGTCGCCAGAGATCCGTCGCGGCCGTCGTTCTACCGTGTCCCCGCCCTTGCCGAGAAGCTCCATAGGACCGCCGCAGCTCCCTCTTCCTCCACGAGCGGCCGGAGCCGCCGGGATGGCCTAGGGGCTGCTAATTTCGCCGTCTTTTTCCGAGACGGCCGCCGGACGTCGAGCAAGCGCACGGTTGCCGCCGTGCTTCTCTGGCCACGCCGACTGTTCCGCCGTGCTCCTGATGAGCTAGGCCACCTCCCCATCCTCCCCGTTTTCCTTCCCGCGGCCGGAATCGCCGGATGCGTCTTAGCCCGAGATCGCCGCAGCTCCTCCTCCATGGCGGATCGACGTTGTTGACCTCCCACTGGCGGCGCCGCAACAGTTAGGTAGAGCGCAACGAGGCGCATCCAACGCACCTAGCCACGCATACTAGGGTCGCCGGAATCGCCGCCAGCGGGCGCAACTGTCACCGGCCGGCCACACCGTGACGCCACGGTGACGTCACTGTGACGTCACTTGGCCACGTGTCCGCCCCGCTGGCTTTCTTTTCTGTTTTTAAACTGTACGGTGGGGCCCGCAGAAAATAGAAATAACAGAAATGAATTGAACTTTTAATTTATAACTCCAAAAACTATAAAAACATATGCAAAATGTTCAGAAAAATATAAGCTATCTGTTTATACCATTTTCGTACATGTTTGACAAAGTTCAAAATGAGGCCATATTTGTAGTTTGAATTTAATTCATTTAAATATTGAAAATAATTTTTTAATTCAATAAATTAGAAAATTAAGTGTAATATACCAAAATGATCAGTGAAACATATGCAACCTATCTACGAGGTTCCCAAAGTCATTTGAGAAACTAACCTTGGTCACACCTCTAGAATAGGGTTTTCTCCCCCTCCGGTGTTCATCGTTCACGGCGTAGAACCTTAGCTTCCTGTTCTACCTTCCAAGCTTTAAATCAATTGCATTGTTTTAATCATGCATACATATTGTGCATTGCACGGTTATCATGTATTGATTGTTTGCCTTCTTTCCGGTGTTGCTCGTTATCGGTAGACCGAGATCCGGAGGTTGATCCGGCCTTCTATGACAACCCCAGTTCCACCTTCGACGAGCAAGGCAAGCACAACCTCATGGCTATCCCATGTTTTGAGTCTTTTCAACCTCTTACCCATGCATGCGATTCAACTTAGTTTTGAGTCTGTTAGAGTTAACTTACCCACTGCATGACCCCCTTATATGTCAACTTCATACTTGTTTAACCTCCTAGCATGACCAGGGTTGTTTGAGTGTCGTAGAGACTTCTGTGTTTACGCTTAGCCATGATTAGTGTTCTGATCTACTTCATCTGGTTGATGATTTGGGTCACTTCGATAACCTCTTATGTTGTTATGTTTGTGAATTCTGAGCATGTGAAACTGGCTAAGGCTTGCACGGGAGGCCACTTGGGTAGTGGTTATTCGTTCCGTACTCACCAACCCTAGGAATTAAGGTCTCGCCGCGGAAGCCAAGACTGAGCGTGCAGCCACACGCGGGCCAATGAACCCCGCTCGGCTGACTAACTTGTTTGATCACTTCCATGGGTCACATAGTTTGAATTCCATTTGCGGGTGTGTCATAAAATGTTTTGGAGAAAACTAGGGCGTGACCGGGACCAGTGATGGACGTACACGGATCTTGTCCCGACTCACAGAACAGGTGCCGTCAGGAGGTGGCCAACTCCCTGTTGACGGGGTGGCCCTGTTTAGGTTGACTCATGGATAGGGTTAAGCAAGGTAAAGGCCGTGGTCGACCACACTCTGCCGCGCTCTTAGAGAGGAGCTTTACCGCGTGGCACTAAGAGTCCGTCGATACGTGTGGGTAAAGTGTACCACCCTGCAGGGATAAATCTTTCGGAAATCCGTGTCCACTGTCATGGACGACTTGGTGAAAGACACGAGGTCATAGATAACTCTAACGAAATGACTAAAACTTGCTGACAACGAATGAAGGATGCCTCCTCGACTATGTCGAGAGGGGTGATTCTTGTAGCATATGGTAGGTCTGGGAATGAGAAAGTACTTGGTGGACAAAAGAACATGATGATCTCAGTAGTTGAGTAGATTCCTCCTCTGTTTTAGAAATGCTCTATTACACGTGCTTCTCCTTCCTCAACTTCTGAAAACAAAGATGGATTTACGCAAAAGAACTTAAAAGCCAAGTCTTGTTGAGTACCTTTTGTACTCAACCTTGCATCATTGTTGTTTTGTTTCAGACTTCGGCGATGCAGCTGAAGAAGGGTTCTACCTCAACGTCGATGAGTACCTAGGGGTTCCCAGGTGGCAGCCTGGTATCTGTAGTATGGGTTTGGCTATGTTGCTTATGTTTTGGACTCTTAGTTCTTTTGCTGTCTTGTTATATAGCAACATATTTGCTTCCGTTGCTTGATGTAATGGTGGGTTGCTTGACCTATGTTGGTCGTGTAACCTCTGCGTGTAAGCTACTCTAGTATGACTTGTTTAATACAACTTTCATGTCTAGAGTCTTCTTTGATCGATTGTTGGTTTCGAGCCCGTTGTTATACAGTTTTGGCTATGCCTTCATAGTTGCCGTAGTCGAGGGGTTGTGGAGCTGATGATCCATGTCCGAGCCCGCCTGCCGATGTGATTCGGCCTGGGGCGAGGTAACCCCAGTAACCCTCGATTGTTGTTGCGCTTTCTGTACACATAGCAGCTCTGTATAACTTTGGTCCCGTTCCTTCAGTTTCATATGATACGTGGATGCTTGGGTATACATAATTTGTTATGACTAGCATGGATACAAGGAGTAGTAGAATGGGGATTCGGACTACGTGTCGATGAATTCGGTCTGCCTGCCGTTGTTTGTTGTGGTCGGGGCTGGTAACCCTGAAGCCCTTGTGAGTCCATGGCTAGGAGCACATAACAGTATGTATATCTCTGGGTCCGGGGTCTGACAAGTCTTGGTATCAGAGCAGGACTGCATGTAGGAAACCCTTGTCGTTGGTCGATGTTGACTCTAGAACTTGTGAAAACTGTTTTGAAAAGACAAAAGAGTTGTGAAAACCCTCTTAGGATTCTTTTTACTCCTTACCGGGTATCGCTCTAACTCTGAGTCACCGTACCTCATTTGTTTTAATGTGTGTTATTTCCTTTGTGTTACCTAAAAGTTAGGAGTGAAACCGTTGGGTGTTTTCTTCCGAGTACTTTTTTTCAGGTTGTTATAGTTCCAAATTAAAACCATTCCTTCATGTCTTCTGACATCTTGCAAATGTGTTTGTTTCATATGACCTCTGGATAGGTTGTTCGACACACCCTTTGCCTTGGAGTTCCAGGTTTTCCCCATCTTTTAGCCTCAGCATGTGCAAACCTAGGAGCCCCTTGGTACCCTGTGTACACTGTGTATGATCAGTACCGTGACTTCAATCAGTCCCAGTACATATGTGGTGTTCGTCTTCCACAGCTAGACGGTACCATCATTCCTGCCATGCACTACACTGAGGGTCTTGGTTTCACTGTTGAGATGGTTGTGCAGGATGCTTCACGGCACTGTCTTAATGTGCTTCGTTACCACTATCCAGACCACGAGCATAGCTCTTTCCGTTATTGTCCTGGTTCTGAACCTACTCTAGAGGGGTGTCTCACCGATACCTTTGCTGATTCCTCCCAGGACGAAGATCTTAGACTTAGGTGCACCGCTGATCTTCTTGTTTCCTATGCTCGTCGTGAGCGTGAAATTAGTGCACTAGTCAACACCCTTGCATCTAGTCTCAGGACTGTGACAGATAGAGTGAGGCCATTCGTTGAGAGTGGTCTTGTTCCAACCTCTGAGATAGAGCTTCCATCTGTACTTGTGCCTTCTACGGTTGCGTCTCCAGATGTTGGAGGTGATGTTCCCCCTCGTGGACGCATGAGGAGGCCTAGGATGGTGCGTGGTGTACCATAGTCTCTCCATGGTACGCAGGACGAGTCTGTTCGTCGCTACTACGGTGCTCTTGTTCCACTTCCTTTCGACTTCGGAGGATACTGAGACCGATGTCGGTTCCAGCTAGAGTAATGTTTGCTTTCATGCACTCGAAACCCGAAGTTGTAGAAAAATAATGTATAGGAGCAGAACTTCGGTGATGTGTATCTACCGTACTCCTTTTAGTGTTGTATGTACTTAAGCTTGTATGCTTGTACCACCACTACGTATGGTTTGTACTTCGACTGGTTTCAATAAATGGTTATAAGATGTTGTCTCCATGTTGATGAAACGATACACTTCATGTTCATTCGTTCTCTTCTACTACATTTCGGCATGTATCTTGATTTCCGTTGAAACTACCACATGTTGATCCATTGTATCTTTTTCCATGGATGTGTTATTCATGATTCTTCTTCCTTTTACTCAGGATGTCGAGTGGTACTCGTGGCCGTAACAATCCTCCTCCTGAGCCAACACCTACGCTGCCACCCACAATGGCGTAGGTGCTGCAGGGCATTGAGAACAACCGTCTGAGGAACGAACATCTTCTGGAGCGTGTGGCCCAGAACACTGAACGCCGTGCTGCCGGTGTTAGACTTGTGGACTTCCTCAAGGCGCAGCCACCATACTTTGTTGAATCCACTGAGTCTCTCGATGCCGATGACTGGCTTCGCACAATGGAGCGCAAGTTCCTTGCTCTCCGTGTCCAGGACCGTGACCGTGTGAACTTCGCCACCTACAAGCTTGAGGGTGCTGCTGGTGCTTGGTGGGAAGGCTTCTTGGCGTTGCAGGCGCCAGATCATGAGGTCACCTGGGCAGAGTTCCGCACTGCTTTCCGTGAGGCTTATATCCCGAAGGCAGTTATGGACGGTAAAAGAAAGGAGTTCATTGATCTTACCCAGGGCAGTATGGGCATTGAGCCTTATGGTCGTGTTTTCACCCGTGTGGCTCGCTATGCTCCCCGTGACGTCATTAATGACGAGGACAAGCAGGATCTATTCCGTAAGGGCCAGAACCCAACTGTTCGTTATGAGCTGCTGCCCTTCAAGTTCCAGAACTTTCAGGAACTGTACAATCAGGCCATCACTCTTGAGCGTGGCAAAAAGAAGATGGATACCGCTATGAAGAAGAGTGCTGGAGATTCCCGTGCATCACCTTCTGGTCAAAAGAGGAAGCATCGTGTGTTCATCCCATACAGTGTTGTCCCCAGGGCTCCGTTTTAGCCAAGGCCATCTGGATATGCTCCTCGTCCGCCTGCACCGCCTGCTACATCAACCTATGGTGGTGGACAAGGTTCTCTTCCTCCAGTTGCCACTCCCCCCAGCAATGTCTGCTATCGTTGTGGTCAGCCTGGTCACTTCTCAAGGGAGTGCCCTTAGAATCATGCTGGACGTGCAACTCCTCCTCCTAAGAAAACGGCGAAGCCTGCTGGTGCCGGACGTGGTCGTCTTAACTATGTGACTGCTAAAGATGCTCATGAAGATCCAAGCGTCTTACTGGGTACGATTTATGTCAACTCAATTTTGGCTTTAGCCTTATTTGACTCTGGAGCATCGCATACATTCATATCAGAAGGGTTTGCTAAAATGCATGGGATACCTTTTGAAAAGTTGTCAAAACCGTTGATGGTAAACTCCCCTGGTTGCAACTGGCAAACCACCATGGTTACACCAGAACTCATGGTTGAGGTGGGATACTGGAAATTCCCCACAACCTTCATTGCACTAAAGTCCACTGATCTTGATGTCATACTGGGCATGGACTGGCTCTCGAAATATTTTGCTAAGCAGGATTGTGCAACAAAATCCCTTACCTTGACACATCCTTCCGGGTTTTCTTTTGTATATTGGTCTGAGTTCACCATTCCGCCATCAGCACGCACACAACTTTCTGCTGAACTGCAGCTATACTTCATGCAAGGTGAATACCCTCCTGAAATTCATGAGCTACCTGTAGTCAGTGATTTCCCTGATGTGTTTTCTGAAGAGTTACCTGGCATGCCACCTGGCCGAAGTGTGGAATTTGTCATTGAGTTAGTCCCTGGTACCGCTCCTATGTCTAAAATACCTTACCGTATGGCCCCAGAGGAGTTGGTTGAATTTAAGCGTCAAATAGAGGAGTTAGAAGAAAAAGGTTTCATCCAACCTAGCACCTCTTCTTGGGGTTGTCCCACTATCTTTGTCAAGAAGTGGGATACCAATGTTCCACGTCTGGTTGTTGATTATCGGCCGCTGAATGCAGTGACCATCAAAAACAAATACCCTCTTCCAAGAATCAACGATCTCTTTGATCAGTTAGCTGGTGCAATTGTCTTTTCCAAGATGGACCTGCGATCAGGATACCATCAAATAAAAATTAGAAAGGAGGACATTCCCAAAACGGCGTTTACTACTCGTTATGGTCTTTACGAGTACACCATCATGTCTTTCGGTCTTACCAACGCTCCAGCTACCTTCATGAGGCTTATGAACTCGGTATTCATGGAGTATCTTGATAAGTTCGTCGTGGTCTACATCGACGACATCTTGGTCTATTCCAAAACCGAAGATGAACATTCTGAACACCTGCGTTTGGTGTTGTCCAAACTCTATGAACACAAGTTGTATGCCAAGTTCTCCAAGTGTGAGTTCTGGTTGAAAGAGTGATGACTCCCAAGTGCAGGAGATCAATTGTAGTACCTTTCGATATGTATTTGAGTGTCGAACCCACGAGGAGCTGAAGGTAAGCTATCTATTCTCTAAAGCCCTATAACCCTCTTATATGGTTGTTTATGCAAAGCAATAAGTTTGACTAAAAGGAACTAACTAATTAAAATCAAGTGACGTGGAGTGTGGTTTGTCTAGTAACTAGTGAAGCAAGTTTAAAATGCAAGTAATCCTAAAGCAAGTTTCTAAAGCAAGTTTCTAAGCAAGTTTCACAAGTAGCAAGAAGCAAATATCTCAAGTATCTCAAGGGAGCAAGTGTTCTAGCAATAGGTGTTTCGTTCGTGTGGTTGTCACAATTAGTGAAGCACATGTTTTAGTCTTAGTTGTTTCTTCTAGGAAGGAGCCATGAATAGGTATAGTCAAGTAAATGATCTAAAACCCCTTATGATGGATCATGTGGCCAAGTAAATGACTGCACAAGATTGATTAAGACATAAAGTCCCACCATAGCCTTACGTTCTAAGGTCCCCTATATATATATCCCCCAATAACTTAACTTTGTGGCTCGGTCTCAGGTTACTTTCACTCCCAAGTCACCACCACTCCATTATGCTACCGATGATCACCTTACATGCATTCCCCAACATATGCGTGCACTCATATATTGTACATAAAGACAATCATAGAAGATAACAAACTTGTATGCAACCAATCAACGAACTATTTCACCATTGCCAAGAACAATTCACTACTCAAACATAGACAGGGAGACACAATACATCAAGGGAATATATTACTGCATCATACATCGTGTTTGCCAAGAGATTACAGTGGAGAGATGGAGCTGATCTTGCTGTAGATGTTGATGATGAACACGCCGGAGGGGGGGTGGAGCCCTCCCGGGGTGATCCCGGCGGCGTTTCCCCCCTCCGATCTTTTCCTGCGGCATCCTTCTGTCTCTCTGTTTCGTGGTTTCGTCTCTCGGCACCGCACACTTCTCGAAAAGTCCAGGGGACCCTTTATATAGTCGTTTTTAGGTCACGAGACACTCGGGAGAAGAAAGATCGACGGCACCGGAGCCACGGGGGCAAAAAGGGGGCCCCACACGCGGCCAAGGAATCTGGCCGCGTGGAGGGTCCTCTTTTCCACCTGGTTGGCCTTTTGGCCCTCTACTTTGGCCCATGGTCTTCGTCTCGAAAATTCTGAACCGTTCTCTTTGGCCTTGCCCTTTTTGGAGTCCCGAAGCTCCCGGAAAGTCTTAAACACTAAAAAGTACGTTTTCTGGAAAAAACAGGGTTAGAACCAAAAGAAGGGGAATTGTTCAGAAAATACCCCAAATCATTATAAAACATGAATATAAGTTGCTAATATGTAGGAAAACAAGTAATAACATGCAAAGTTCATGTATGCATTTTACATGCATCAACATCCCCAAGCTTAACCCATACTCGTCCTCGAGTATGAAGGTGATAAAACTAACATGGACTTTGCATTTTAAAACAATCATGGAATATCAAAGAAGATTATTCATGCTACATATAATCAAATGATTCATAATGTAGATGAGTAGCAACATACAATTCATGTTATAAGAAATATCAAATATGCAAGCAAAGATGCTTCATGAAAGTTCACAAAGTGTATAATGAAATAAAAGCACTATGGACCAAATGCATACACAAAATGAAAAATAAAATCCTATATTGGTAAGAGAATAGCATAATGGAAAATAGAAAATATGGTGGACACTTTGGAGAAAATTGAGTAGAGGTAAAGCATGATCAAGTCTTATTTAGCCTCTAAATTATTCAACTAAAATTACTAATTGAAATGTGGCATCCATTGGTCTAAGACTCTCATTGCCCCTTTATCACTAGCATCTTAAATTGTGAATGTTGAAGTAATGTGATTGACAAGGTGTTGGTTGAATGCCTCATGCCCCGTGAGTGTGAAAACCTACTCCATGATTACTCAACTTAAGATTCCTAATAAGCTTTGTACAATCATAATAAGTATTAATGACATCATAGAGAACCGCAAAGAGGTACCTCTTGCCCCATGACATGGAAACCAGCCCATGTCACAATGACAAGATGAACAAACGGAGTAGACTCATCATCCTTTTTTATTTCATTCACTATATGCATAGCTTCTTATTTTATTGTAGAATGTGTTTGTAGATTCCACTCTAGCTGTAAGTAAATTTCCACCATGATCAACCATGGCTTGGGTTAGCGGCCCAATGCGTTTTTCTAGTCATAAATATACTTACTCATCAAAACTTACTATTCCTCTATTTTATTTCGGCATGGCAGGAGTCCAAAAACAAAAGTACATGATATCAACCAAATGTAAATTTTTGTGCAATGTTGAAAGCTTTCCAGTGATACACGTTTATAGCTAGCTCCCAACCAAACACTTGTCAAACGCAAAACTTTTAGCTCCCGTTATTGGGTCATGTTTATTAAGTGCAATGAAAAGTAAAGGTGTGCATTCAAAAGTTCGTGAGAGTCCTATCCCAAATTCAGCTCATGACAATTAATAAAGTGAATATCTTAATTTATAACATAAATAACACTATAACATGGTGAACATACTTGGAATAGCTCTGAAGCTAATAGGTAGATATGGTGGACTCACTGGAAATACTTGGCTAAAGGGTGTTGGAAAGAAGTTTATACTTGTTGGAATTTTTACTTTTTTGGATAGCAAGAGGGAGATAGTTGACCAGCTACTAGGCATGCATTGGTGTCCATAGAACTACTCATTTAATGAAAAACTAAGTAAACTAATAATTAACATCAAAAACATGAATAAGAGATAGCTCATGACAACACTATTGCAAATTTCTACACCTAAAACAACATATAAATCATGCAACTATAAGTAGCTTTTATAATCAACTAAAGCATCCCTTTCCCAATAAATATAACAGCATCCAACTTAATTCAACCCATTATTCTAGTAGCTGATTCTCATAAAGATAATTGTGGTGGTGGTCTCACAAATAAACTAAAAAAAACAAAACTAGACGCTTCAAGTTTCTGCGATAAATGCTTTGCTTAGAAAAACAGAAAGTAGACGTGTGATAACCAAAAGAGTGTTGGTCCAGGGGGGTGTTCACCACATACCCAATCTTGTGGTTTTCACCACTCTTGGATCTCTCTTGGCGCAGCTCCTCTATTCCCTGTGAAAAAAACTTTACAAAACATGTTTCTCCCATTCTTTTTTCTGTGGGGTGAGATTAGCAAGGACAAACAAAACGTATGCATGCTGCGCAAAATTCCAAAACAAATGCTCCAGAAGATAGAAAATAAGGTTCATAATGTTGTATGTTCACTCTCTAGCTCGAAAAGATCAAGGAAATTCAAGTCCCAAACCCAAAGAGTGCATCCAACTAAAGAAGGAAAAATCTGTCCAGAGAAGCAATAGAAGCAAAACGAACTTTTTCCCTAAGCTAGACTCAAAAAAATTTAATCCAATTTTTGTGCTTACAGATTACGAAAAGTTGCAGAACATACTAAAAAATTAGCTCAATCTGACTTACAGATAAAAAATGAAAAATCGTACGGTGAGCAGAATCGTGCTGAAACAGAAATTCCAAGCACTAGGATAGCAACTTTTAAATCCAAATGGGTGAAACTTGACACTTTATTGAAAACTCCAGTAACTAAACTAAAGACTAAGTCTCTTGTTACAGCAAGAGGACACTAGGAAAAACCAACTAAGAACAACCGGGTTGCCTCCTGTAAAGCGTTTTATTGATAGCCGTATAGCTAGGCTTTTCTTACTTAACATCATGATGGTTGGAGTGAGGTGGCTCGGCATCCCCAAGCTTGGATTCTTGTAATTATTTTATACATGTAGGGTGAGACCAGGGGTACATCCCCAAGCTTGATTGGTTGTCCCTCTTGATCTTTGTTCATCTCACTCAACTCTTCCTCCTGAAAAATTCTTCTTACACAAATCTCAACATAAAACTTGATTAGAGGGGTTAGTGCCTCCATAAATAAAATCCACATAGGTACAGAAAAGACACATCATGAGTTGATTCTAAATATTAACTACTGTTACTACAGTTGTGCATTGCTCCTTGATCAAAAGAACCACACAAAACACAAGTAATGAGAGCAATGCAAAATAAAGACATAATCTGCCAAAAACTGAACAGCCCGTAAAGAGTGAATTTTTAGAGGCACTTAAGTTGCTCAAATCAGAAAACTTAAAACTAATGAAATATGTAGTGATAACTAAATATTGCTGTCGTAAATTACCAGGTCAAAATTCCACTTCTGTGATTTTAAAATTTTTTCGCAGTGAAGTTCAGGAATCTGTTTTCTGGACAGCTAATTACTATTGTTTAATCCTATCTCTCATATAAGATTATTCTTGCCATTTATGATGATAAATAAGACAGAAATGTGATGTTACAGTAGTGAACTAATATTTTTATTGTTTTTATCTTTGTAAAAAGTTTTAATGATAGAGACTTTGCAATGGTTTCATTCGCATGAACAACACATGTTCAAGGTCGACCCCAACTTCTCCATTACTCATCCTTCTCATTTACTTTCCCAATTTTTTTATAAAATGAAAATCTTAAACTAAATGATAGATAAAAGTAGGTAAAGGTATTTTACATGTTGAAAAAACATAAATGTGTGCTCAAACCGAATAGGAAATTAAAGCATAAGGAACACACCAAAAAATATTAAACAATTTATTTTTAAGTCTAACCGATTTCCTATTCATTGGCATTTTGTAATGAAACAAATAAAAGAAGCACATAATAGCAAGCATAGAAAGGTAGATCAAGTGCAACTTCAATACTTTCAGCATAAATAGGGGAAACTTAATATTGTTGAAATATGTGTAACCATGTTTCCCTCTCTCATAATAATTTTCAGTAGCATCATGAATAGATTCAACAATATGAATATCACATAAAACATTCTTATCATGAGCTACATGCATAAAAGAATCGCTACTCTCCACATAAGTAAAATCCTCATTAGTGATAGTGGGAGTTAAACATTCATAATTTTCATTGCAATCATCATATATAGGAGGCATAGTATCATCAAAGTGAATTTTCTCCTCCAAGGTTGGGGAACTAGAAATATCATGCTCATCAAAACCAACTTCCCCAAGCTTAAAACTTTCCATAGAATCAGCAAGTATATCATTTTTATCCTCAATAGTAGGGGGACTAAAAATATCATATTCATCAAGACAAACTTCCCCAAGCTCAAGGTTTTCCTTAGCAATAAAGGTGTTCAAAGAATTAGTACTACCACAAATATGATTGTTGTGCAAATAATTTTTCAATTTCTCCTCAAACACTTCATGTCCTAATTCAAGGTAGATATTATACAGTTCTAAAATTGTTTGTTTGTTTTCCATTTTATAATTTGTTTTTGTGTTTTAGGTTTATATGTTAGTATGTAATGCAAACAAGAATAAAAGCTTAGCACAACGCTCCCCGGCAACGGCGCCAGAAAAGTGCTTGATGACTCCCAAGTGCAGGAGATCAATTGTGGTACCTTTCGATAAGTATTTGAGTGCCGAACCCACGAGGAGCTGAAGGTAAGCTATCTATTCTCTAAAGCCCTATAACCCTCTTGTATGGCTGTTTATGCAAAGCAATAAGTTTGACTAAAAGGAACTAACTAATTAAAAGCAAGTGACGTGGAGTGTGGTTTGTCTAGTAACTAGTGAAGCAAGTTTAAAATGCAAGTAATCCTAAAGCAAGTTTCTAAGCAAGTTTCACAAGTAGCAAGAAGCAAATATCTCAAGTATCTCAAGGGAGCAAGTGTTCTAGCAATAGGTGTTTCGTTCATGTGGTTGTCACAATTAGTGAAGCACATGTTTTAGTCTTAGTTGTTTCTTCTAGGAAGGAGCCATGAATAGGTATAGTCAAGTAAATGATCTACAACCCCTTATGATGGATCATGTGGCCAAGTAAATGACTTCACAAGATTGATTAAGACATAAAGTCCCACCATAGCCTTACGTTCTAAGGTCCCCTATATATATCCCCAATAACTTAACTTTGTGGCTCGGTCTCAGGTTACTGTCACTCCCAAGTCACCACCACTCCATTATGCTACCGGTGATCACCTTACATGAATTCCCCAATGTCGCACCCGGACTTCTAAAGGATACTCACCGTTCCGTTGAACAATAGTAGATTGGATTACGGGGCTTACCGGCACCCGCGTCCTCTTACGAGTAGGCCAACACACGTATGTGTGACAACCAACCCCTATCTGTTCAGCGTCGACGTAAACTATCCCATAGAAATCAGGATACTTCCATTGACGTACTTCATACCATACACACATGGTACGTCAACGGCGTTGAACAAGATGATAACACAACATATCTCTAAGACACAAAAGATTGAAATAAGTTGCAAATAGCTCTCACTAGAGCAGAGATAGCAAATACAATCATCCATAGGACACATGTCCCAACATATCATCATTACATAGCAGCGGAAACACTCAAAGGGTCTGAGTACAGACAAATCCAAATAGGCTTAAGAAGCCGGAAACGAAAAGACGGAGCCCATCCACGAAGTCTCGGATCCTGCCCGGGTCCGCTATCTACTCGTCAGCAGCCTCGTCATACTCCACGTAGTAGCCACCATGGGGATCCTCGGAAACATCGTCTGCGGAAACCACAGCCCCAAAGGGGTCAGTACATAAACGTACTGGCAAGCAAGACTCACAGTTCACCAAAGTGTAGCCCGTCAACACCAAGCACAGATGCCTTGGGTTCAACGGAAGAGAGGGGATATAAAAGATGCTGCAACTGGCTGCGCTAACCAACTACAGGGATTCTACCACTTCCGGCTAACAGAAAGGAGATAAGATCGAGTATTGTAACCAACTGAAAGATAACTTCAAACAAACCCATCCTGGATCTCGCCCCTTATCCAAAGAAGCAATCCGAGGATAACTCACACCGTTGAATTAAAGATGAATCAAGTTATTGTGGCAATAAACCTATTACTAGTCAAATTGTTAATCATTGGGTGTAAGATGGTTAATCATTAGGTTCATGTTGTCCTGAGTACTTGTTAGCCAGTACTTTCACCAAGTTAACCATAACCGCGGAAAACACGGCTTCTCGAGAAGATTATCCCTGCAGGGTTGCACCAATTTGGCCGTACACGTATGAATAACCCGCCAGATGGGATGCCTCCCACCAAGCGGGGCACTCAACACAACTCAACTCTTCTTCGCATCAAGCCCAAAGCACCTTGGCCGCACGGCTAATCGAGCCCAGAAGAAAATGGACCCTCATAGCACTCTAAGACTGTGTCCCCCTATATGCCGACTACAAAAGTTCCACCCGGGTACCAAGGGCTCGCAAGATCATGCATGCAGCAAATGGAAAACCCGAACTAAATGAGGCGATTTGGACGAGATGCGAATCGAGTCAAATTGAGGGGGGCGCCCATACTCGCTTCCCACATGCGGGTAGTGCGCTCATCATGGATCAGTAGACAAGACCCTTTTCCTATTAGGGTCGACACTAGCAGGCCTCAAAACCACAAAGGGCCTCCTGCCGGTGCCTTATCATCAACAATAACATTAGCATGATTCATTGTTTAACATCGAGCCCCCAGAACATAATGAAATAGTAACAGAAAGTAACGGGTAACAGACTCGAGCAAAACAACCTAAGCATGCTAGTAAGACACGGGCAACAAACAAAAGGTTATAGGTACGGGGGTGAGGCAATATCACTAGAGCAGAGATAGCAAATACAATCATCCAGAGGACACATGTCCCAACATATCATCATTACATAGCAGCGGAAACACTCAAAGGGTCTGAGTACAGACAAATCCAAATAGGCTTAAGAAGCCGGAAACGAAAAGACGGAGCCCATCCACGAAGTCTCGGATCCTGCCCGGGTCCGCTATCTACTCGTCAGCAGCCTCGTCATACTCCACGTAGTAGCCACCATGGGGATCCTCGGAAACGTCGTCTGCGGAAACCACAGCCCCAAAGGGGTCAGTACATAAACGTACTGGCAAGCAAGACTCACAGTTCACCAAAGTGTAGCCCGTCAACACCAAGCACAGATGCCTTGGGTTCAACGGAAGAGAGGGGATATAAAAGATGCTGCAACTGGCTGTGCTAACCAACTACAGGGATTCTACCACTTCCGGCTAACAGAAAGGAGATAAGATCGAGTATTGTAACCAACTGAAAGATAACTTCAAACAAACCCATCCTGGATCTCGCCCCTTATCCAAAGAAGCAATCCGAGGATAACTCACACCGTTGAATTAAAGATGAATCAAGTTATTGTGGCAATAAACCTATTACTAGTCAAATTGTTAATCATTGGGTGTAAGATGGTTAATCATTAGGTTCATGTTGTCCTGAGTACTTGTTAGCCAGTACTTTCACCAAGTTAACCATAACCGCGGAAAACACGGCTTCTCGAGAAGATTATCCCTGCAGGGTTGCACCAATTTGGCCGTACACGTATGAATAACCCGCCAGATGGGATGCCTCCCACCAAGCGGGGCACTCAACACAACTCAACTCTTCTTCGCATCAAGCCCAAAGCACCTTGGCCGCACGGCTAATCGAGCCCAGAAGAAAATGGACCCTCATAGCACTCTAAGACCGTGTCCCCCTATATGCCGACTACAAAAGTTCCACCCGGGTACCAAGGGCTCGCAAGATCATGCATGCAGCAAATGGAAAACCCGAACTAAATGAGGCGATTTGGACGAGATGCGAATCGAGTCAAATTGAGGGGGGCGCCCATACTCGCTTCCCACATGCGGGTAGTGCGCTCATCATGGATCAGTAGACAAGACCCTTTTCCTATTAGGGTCGACACTAGCAGGCCTCAAAACCACAAAGGGCCTCCTGCCGGTGCCTTATCATCAAATTATTATTTAACAATAACATTAGCATGATTCATTGTTTAACATCGAGCCCCCAGAACATAATGAAATAGTAACAGAAAGTAACGGGTAACAGACTCGAGCAAAACAACCTAAGCATGCTAGTAAGACACGGGCAACAAACAAAAGGTTATAGGTACGGGGGTGAGGCAATATCAGGGTTAAAGGATACATGTGATAGGTTCGTAACAGAAGCAACTAATCATAGGGCTAGCAGAATAGACGACGGAAAGTATCGGTAACCAATGTTGAAAGGAACACGATGGTTCATGTGGGTGAATACTTGCCTGCAAACCCAGTAGCCTGGTACTGAGATAAATCCTTAGAAGGGGTGTCGTAAGTATCGTCGGTCTCAACGTCGTCGTGTATCCGAGAAGAAGCAAACAAACAATGCAGAAAGATAAACAATCAATAACATGGCATAGTGCACAAACATGGGATGATGCATGACCATTTAATTGATGCATCAGAAATAAACTAGTTGACAAGATAACAACATGATTAAATGGACCCACATGCAACTTGAGTTGCATATGAAAAGCCCATGAATTATGGTTGAATTAATTGTTCTACAACTAATCATCATGTGGAAGTTGATTATCATGATGCATGGATGAGGAAAACAGCAAAATAACAACAATAGAAACAATTTGAAATAAGGTTTACCAAGTTTGGAAATTTGTTTATTAAGTTAAGAGATTTTGGTTACTTAAAGGTGTCACACAAGCATTTGTTGTTTTCACCAAGTTTAATTGTTCAAAACAGATAACAAGGTTTATATTTGGAAAGTTCACACAATTTTAGGTGGAATACATGTTTCACTTGTTGAAAATGGATTTCAAATAAATTATTTATGAATTAAACAAGTTTAAGCAAGAATTAAATGAATTTAATTCAAACATGAACTTATTTGAATTTTTATTTGTTCAAAACATTAAATGAAGTTCATATTTGACAAGGTTATGTTTTTATGGTTTGAAAAAATATTTTATATGTCCCAAAAGAATTTGTTTTGATCAAGTTATAAATTTAGCAATATTAAATGATTTAAGCAAGGTTTAAATTATTTAACCTATTTTAATTATTCAAAACATGAAACAAATTTTATATTTGGAAAGGTGGTTTAATTTTGCATGGAAAGCATATTTTATTTGTTGAAATTGGATTTAAAATGAGCAAGTTATTATTTTGGCAATTTTAAATGCAATAATAAAGAAACAGTTGTTTTCAGCAATTTAAATTATTCGAAACAGCAAACAAAATTTATATTTGGAAAGTACATGAAAAGTTGATTGGAAAACATATTTAGTTTGTGGAATTTGGAATTTTTATGCCCAAGTTATGATTTTTGCAAAATTAAGTGAATTAAACAAGTTTTCAAATATTTCAACAATTTAAAATATTAAAAACAGTAAACAAATTTTATATTTGGATAGAGCATTTAATTTGGGACAGAAAACATGTTTAAAAAGTTAAAATTGGAGTTAAGATGAATTAATTATGCAATTTCCAATTTTAGGTGTAATTCTGCCATCTTAATGAGCTAGGGACTTAGAAAGAAATATTACAGGGGCTAGAATTAATTACCAGGGGCCTATGTGTGATTCTGAGAAGTTCTGTGACCAAAACAATTAGAAATAAAAAGGTGGGGATTTTGGTGGGCAGGGGGGATCGAACCCCCCACCTCCTGCTTCCTGCGCACAAGGGAAACCAGATGGGCTAGCTGCTGTTTGTGGATAGAAGGGGAACTCGGGGGGTAAGAGGTACATGTTACGGGCTTAACTGAATTTCGGGTTAACTGAACCTGTACAACCGATCGCTGACAGTCGAGGCGAGGTCGCCGGCATGCGGCAGCTGTGGCGATCGCGTGGCCGTGGGTGCGTGGTGGTGGAGGGGAGTGCGGCCAAGGGAGGAGGAGGGAGGCGAGAGGAGGAAGGGGGGCTCACCTTGGGGGGGCTCCCGAGGCAGGAGGAGGTCGATAGGGGCAGTGGAGGCGAGCGGCAGGAACAGAGGGCGACGGTGGCGACTTGGAGGGGAAGGCGCCGGCGACTCGAGGCTCCTTGGTCCAAGCCGATGGGGGGAGAAGGGAGCCCGTGGCGGGGGCTTTCCATTCCCGCCCCTAGCCACGGCGGAGGGAGCCCCTAGCCACGGCGAGCACCGGAGGGAAGGGTGCTCGGTTGAGTTTCAGTACAGGGAGAGATACAGAGCAGAGGGGAAAAAGGAAGAGGGAGGAGAGAATTGGAGGCGGGGAAAGGAAGAAGGAGGGAGAAAGAAAGGTCAGAGGGAACCCTAGGGTTTGGAGGTCGAGTTATAGGGAGGGGGGAGAGGATGGTGGCCGTTCCTGCTCATCCATGTCGACGTGGAGGCTCTGGATTTCCAGCCGTACAGGAGGTGGAAGACGACCCCAAGGGGTACCGGGCTGAGGGAGGTAAGTGGGCTTGGGGGGAGAGTTGGGCCTGCTGCCTCTCTCCCTGTTAGATGTTTTTATTTATTTTTTTTGCTCTTTTTTTTTGTCAAAAGGAAATTAGAAAAGGAATTTGAGGTAGATTTTCAAGTCAGAAAATTATGAAATAATTTCCTATGCATTGGGAATTCAAAATGCCCAGTTGCACAAACTTTTGTTTTTTTTTCAAAATCTCAAATTTTTGTTGCTATTTGAAATTCAAATGAATTTGGGTGCATTTTGCAATAATTGAAAAGGTTTGAAATTCCACCAAATTAATTGTTGCAAATTCAAATTTATGGAAAACAAATAACTTATTAGATTAGATTATTTTATTTGAAAAGGTTGTAACAGACCAAGTGTGAAAACATAAGTGATTTGACTTTAGTTGAATTTTGAAAATCCACACATGGAAGCAATATGATGACATGATGCAAAATATAAAATAACAGAGGGCAAAACATTCTAAAGGCTTATTTTTCATACTTGGGATGTTACAAAACGCCCCCCTTGAAGGAATCGCGCCCCGAGATTCCTACTGAGAAAAGAAAAGGTCCGGATACTTCTTGCGAAGATCCTCTTGAGCTGTGACACGTGAAACACATCGTGCACCTTGGATAGTTTTTCTGGAAGTTCAAAACGATAGGCATTTCTGGCAACTCTTCTGGAAAGATGTCAGGGAATTTGGAAACCACCGGAACATTTTCAAGTAAAGGGAGAGGTTTTGTATCGAGGGTGTATAGCTGGATAGAACTTGATTCATTTGGAGAATAGACTATCTGGAATGTGGTGCTTCAGGAATGCTTCCTCGAAACAACCCCAGGTGATAGGAAAGCCAGCTCTCATAGCCTGGTAGTTTTCGAAACAACAACAACCTTTCTGGCCAGATAGACTTGATATTTGGGAAGTTTTGATTAGACGCCGATAGAAGAACTGAAATGGAAAACAACAACAAGAGTTCAACGGACGAAAAGGATGTTGAGAAGAACAGGATATCAACATCGGGAAAACACGAGATCAAAACACTCCTGAGGTACTACGGACAACCCATCCGGGCTTCTAAAGGATCAATATCTACTGCTTAAGGAATAGAGGATTTGCTTCCGGGGCTTACACGCCTCCGTTCTCAATCGTGAGTAGGCAACATGATAAATCATGTCACAACCACCTCCATTCCTATGGTCTAGTAGATATAACCATCCTAGAGAAACCAGGATTCGTGAAAACCTAACTTGAAAGTTTAGGTGAGAAGAGAAAAACAACGTTGCACCTCCTTACCAGAAAAGGGTGGGTGGGTGGGGAAAGAAATAAAATGGCAGAATTCCTACTCTCACGTTTCATTTTTTTCCTATATTGCTACAAAATAGTTTCTAGACTCAACTGCGACCAGTAAAAAGGGATCCTACAGGCAGACAGGCTCTGATACCATTTGTCGCACCCGGACTTCTAAAGGATACTCGCCGTTCCGTTGAACAGTAGTAGATTGGATTACGGGGCTTACCGGCACCCGCGTCCTCTTACGAGTAGGCCAACACACGTATGTGTGACAACCAACCCCTATCTGTTCAGCGTCGACGTAAACTATCCCATAGAAATCAGGATACTTCCATTGACGTACTTCATACCATACACACATGGTACATCAACGGCGTTGAACAAGATGATAACACAACATATCTCTAAGACACAAAAGATTGAAATAAGTTGCAAATAGCTCTCACTAGAGCAGAGATAGCAAATACAATCATCCAGAGGACACATGTCCCAACATATCATCATTACATAGCAGCGGAAACACTCAAAGGGTCTGAGTACAGACAAATCCAAATAGGCTTAAGAAGCCGGAAACGAAAAGACGGAGCCCATCCACGAAGTCTCGGATCCTGCCCGGGTCCGCTGTCTACTCGTCAGCAGCCTCGTCATACTCCACGTAGTAGCCACCATGGGGATCCTCGGAAACGTCGTCTGCGGAAACCACAGCCCCAAAGGGGTCAGTACATAAACGTACTGGCAAGCAAGACTCACAGTTCACCAAAGTGTAGCCCGTCAACACCAAGCACAGATGCCTTGGGTTCAACGGAAGAGAGGGGATATAAAAGATGCTGCAACTGGCTGCGCTAACCAACTACAGGGATTCTACCACTTCCGGCTAACAGAAAGGAGATAAGATCGAGTATTGTAACCAACTGAAAGATAACTTCAAACAAACCCATCCTGGATCTCGCCCCTTATCCAAAGAAGCAATCCGAGGATAACTCACACCGTTGAATTAAAGATGAATCAAGTTATTGTGGCAATAAACCTATTACTAGTCAAATTGTTAATCATTGGGTGTAAGATGGTTAATCATTAGGTTCAAGTTGTCCTGAGTACTTGTTAGCCAGTACTTTCACCAAGTTAACCATAACCGCGGAAAACACGGCTTCTCGAGAAGATTATCCCTGCAGGGTTGCACCAATTTGGCCGTACACGTATGAATAACCCGCCAGATGGGATGCCTCCCACCAAGCGGGGCACTCAACACAACTCAACTCTTCTTCGCATCAAGCCCAAAGCACCTTGGGCGCACGGCTAATCGAGCCCAGAAGAAAATGGACCCTCATAGCACTCTAAGACCGTGTCCCCCTATATGCCGACTACAAAAGTTCCACCCGGGTACCAAGGGCTCGCAAGATCATGCATGCAGCAAATGGAAAACCCGAACTAAATGAGGCGATTTGGACGAGATGCGAATCGAGTCAAATTGAGGGGGGCGCCCATACTCGCTTCCCACATGCGGGTAGTGCGCTCATCATGGATCAGTAGACAAGACCCTTTTCCTATTAGGGTCGACACTAGCAGGCCTCAAAACCACAAAGGGCCTCCTGCCGGTGCCTTATCATCAAATTATTATTTAACAATAACATTAGCATGATTCATTGTTTAACATCGAGCCCCCAGAACATAATGAAATAGTAACAGAAAGTAACGGGTAACAGACTCGAGCAAAACAACCTAAGCATGCTAGTAAGACACGGGCAACAAACAAAAGGTTATAGGTACGGGGGTGAGGCAATATCAGGGTTAAAGGATACATGTGATAGGTTCGTAACAGAAGCAACTAATCATAGGGATAGCAGAATAGACAACGGAAAGTATCGGTAACCAATGTTGAAAGGAACACGATGGTTCATGTGGGTGAATACTTGCCTGCAAACCCAGTAGCCTGGTACTGAGATAAATCCTTAGAAGGGGTGTCGTAAGTATCGTCGGTCTCAACGTCGTCGTGTATCCGAGAAGAAGCAAACAAACAATGCAGAAAGATAAACAATCAATAACATGGCATAGTGCACAAACATGGGATGATGCATGACCATTTAATTGATGCATCAGAAATAAACTAGTTGACAAGATAACAACATGATTAAATGGACCCACATGCAACTTGAGTTGCATATGAAAAGCCCATGAATTATGGTTGAATTAATTGTTCTACAACTAATAATCATTTGGAAGTTGATTAGCATGATGCATGGATGAGGAAAACAGCAAAATAACAACAATAGAAACAATTTGAAATAAGGTTTACCAAGTTTGGAAATTTGTTTATTAAGTTAAGAGATTTTGGTTACTTAAAGGTGTCACACAAGCATTTGTTGTTTTCACCAAGTTTAATTGTTCAAAACAGATAACAAGGTTTATATTTGGAAAGTTCACACAATTTTAGGTGGAATACATGTTTCACTTGTTGAAAATGGATTTCAAATAAATTATTTATGAATTAAACAAGTTTAAGCAAGAATTAAATGAATTTAATTCAAACATGAACTTATTTGAATTTTTATTTGTTCAAAACATTAAGTGAAGTTCATATTTGACAAGGTTATGTTTTTATGGTTTGAAAACATATTTTATATGTCCCAAAAGAATTTGTTTTGATCAAGTTATAAATTTAGCAATATTAAATGATTTAAACAAGGTTTAAATTATTTAACCAATTTTAATTATTCAAAACATGAAACAAATTTTATATTTGGAAAGGTGGTTTAATTTTGCATGGAAAGCATATTTTATTTGTTGAAATTGGATTTAAAATGAGCAAGTTATTATTTTGGCAATTTTAAATGCAATAATTAAGAAACAGTTGTTTTCAGCAATTTAAATTATTCAAAACAGCAAACAAAATTTATATTTGGAAAGTACATGAAAAGTTGATTGGAAAACATATTTAGTTTGTGGAATTTGGAATTTTTATGCCTAAGTTATGATTTTTGCAAAATTAAGTGAATTAAACAAGTTTTCAAATATTTCAACAATTTAAAATATTCAAAACAGTAAACAAATTTTATATTTGGATAGAGCATTTAATTTTGGACAGAAAACATGTTTAAAAAGTTAAAATTGGAGTTAAGATGAATTAATTATGCAATTTCCAATTTTAGGTGTAATTCTGCCATCTTAATGAGCTAGGGACTTAGAAAGAAATATTACAGGGGCTAGAATTAATTACCAGGGGCCTATGTGTGATTATGAGAAGTTCTGTGACCAAAACAATTAGAAATAAAAAGGTGGGGATTTTGGTGGGCAGGGGGGATCGAACCCCCCACCTCCTGCTTCCTGCGCACAAGGGAAACCAGATGGGCTAGCTGCTGTTTGTGGATAGAAGGGGAACTCGGGGGGTAAGAGGTACAGGTTGCGGGCTTAACTGAATTTCGGGTTAACTGAACCTGTACAACCGATCGCTGACAGTCGAGGCGAGGTCGCCGGCCTGCGGCAGCTGTGGCGATCGCGTGGCCGTCGGTGCGTGGTGGTGGAGGGGAGTGCGGCCAAGGGAGGAGGAGGGAGGCGAGAGGAGGAAGGGGGCTCACCTTGGGGGGCTCCCGAGGAAGGAGGAGGTCGATAGGGGCAGTGGAGGCGAGCGGCAGGAACAGAGGGCGACGGTGGCGACTTGGAGGGGAAGGCGCCGGCGACTCGAGGCTCCTCGGTCCAAGCCGATGGGGGGAGAAGGGAGCCCGTGGCGGGGGCTTTCCATTCCCGCCCCTAGCCACGACGGAGGGAGCCCCTAGCCATGGCGATCACCGGAGGGAAGGGTGCTCGGTTGAGTTTCAGTACAGGGAGAGATACAGAGCAGAGGGGAAAAAGGAAGAGGGAGGAGAGAATTGGAGGCGGGGAAAGGAAGAAGGAGGGAGAAAGAAAGGTCAGAGGGAACCCTAGGGTTTGGAGGTCGAGTTATAGGGAGGGGGAGAGGATGGTGGCCGTTCCTGCTCATCCATGTCGACATGGAGGCTCTGGATTTCCAGCCGTACAGGAGGTGGAAGACGACCCCAAGGGGTACCGGGCTGAGGGAGGTAAGTGGGCTTGGGGGGGAGAGTTGGGCCTGCTGCCTCTCTCTCCCTGTTAGATGTTTTTATTTATTATTTTTTTGCTCTTTTTTTTTGTCAAAAGGAAATTAGAAAAGGAATTTGAGGTAGATTTTCAAGTCAGAAAATTATGAAATAATTTCCTATGCATTGGGAATTCAAAATGCCCAGTTGCACAAACTTTTGTTTTTTTTTTCAAAATCTCAAATTTTTGTTGCTATTTGAAATTCAAATGAATTTGGGTGCATTTTGCAATAATTGAAAAGGTTTGAAATTCCACCAAATTAATTGTTGCAAATTCAAATTTATGGAAAACAAATAACTTATTAGATTAGATTATTTTATTTGAAAAGGTTGTAACAGACCAAGTGTGAAAACATAAGTGATTTGACTTTAGTTGAATTTTGAAAATCCACACATGGAAGCAATATGATGACATGATGCAAAACATAAAATAACAGAGGGCAAAACATTCTAAAGGCTTATTTTTCATACTTGGGATGTTACACCCAACATATGTGTGCACTCATATATTGTAAATAAAGACAATCATAGAAGATAACAAACTTGTATGCAACCAATCAACGAACTATTTCACCATTGCCAAGAACAATTCACTACTCAAACATAGACGGGGAGACACAATACATCAAGGGAATATAGTATTGCATCATACATCGTGTTTTCCAAGAGATTATAGTGGAGAGATGGAGCTGATCTTGCTATAGATGTTGATGATGAACACGCCGGAGGGGGGTGGAGCCCTCCGGGGGTGATCCCGGCGGCGTTTCCCCCCTCCGATCTTCTCCGGCGGCAGCCTTCTGTCTCTCTGTTTCGTGGTTTCGTCTCTCGGTGCCGCCCCCTTCTCGAAAAGGCCAGGGGACCCTTTATATAGTCGTTTTTAGGTCACGAGACACTCGGGAGAAGAAAGATCGACGGCATCGGAGCCACGGGGGCAAAAAGGGGGCCCCACACGCGGCCAAGGAATCTGGCCGCGTGGAGGGTCCTCTTTTCCACCTGGTTGGCCTTTTGGCCCTCTACTTTGGCCCATGGTCTTCGTCTCGAAAATTCTGAACCGTGCTCTTTGGCCTTGCCCTTTTTGGAGTCCCGAAGCTCCCGGAAAGTCTGAAACACTAAAAAGTACGTTTTCTGGAAAAACAGGGTTAGAACCAAAACAAGGGGGATTGTTCAGAAAATCCCCCAAATCATTATAAAACATGAATATAAGTTGCTAATATGTAGGAAAAACAAGTAATAACATGCAAAGTTCGTGTATGCATTTTACATGCATCAAAGAGCTCGTCTATCTCGGACACGTGGTGTCTGCTGAAGGTGTTGCCGTCATTCCAGACAAGGTCCAAACCATTCTGGACTGGGAAACACCTAAGTCAGTCAAAGATGTTCGGAGTTTTCTCGGACTGGCAGGTTATTACCGTCGTTTCATCGAGAACTTCTCCAAAATTGCCAAACCTATGACTGAATTTCTTAAGAAAGGCAAAAAGTTCGAGTGGTCAGAAAAGGCAGAGGAAAGTTTCCAAACTCTGAAAACCAAACTAACTACCGCTCCTGTGCTTGTTCTTCCTGATACGAGCAAGGACTTTTTCATCTTTTGTGATGCCTCTCAACAAGGCCTCGGTTGTGTGTTAATGCAAGAAGGTCATGTGGTGTCTTATGGTTCTCGTCAACTGAAACCACATGAGCGCAATTATCCAACCCATGATCTTGAGCTAGCAGCCGTGGTCCATGCTCTCAAACAATGGCATCATTATCTTCTTGGCAATCGATGTGAGTTATACTCAGATCATCAGAGTCTGAAATATCTGTTCACTCTACCAGATCTGAATCTCAGACATAGAAGATGGTTGGAAGTAATCAAGGACTTTGACTTCGGTCTCAACTATCAACCCGGCAAAGCAAATGTCGTCGCTGACGCGCTAATTCGGAAGTCTTATTGTAACAATTTGATGATACAACATGCCCAACCTCCTCTTCATGAGGAGTTCTCCAAACTCAACCTAGAAATCGTTCCTTCTGGTTATTTGGCCAACCTTGAGGTAAAAGCTTCCCTTGAGGACCAGATCAAGAAAGCTCAAAAGCGGGATCTGGGAATTGCCAACATTAAGAAGAATATTGCTAGCGGAGCAGCTAAATGTTTCTCCGTCGATGATCAAGGTACCGTTTATTTTGGCAACCATCTGGTGGTGCCGAAGATACGGAAGCTGAGAAAACTAATTCTCCAAGAGGCTCATGACACACCTCTTTCTATTCATCCTGGTAGCACCAAAATGTATCAAGATCTACGTCAAAGGTTTTGGTGGTCCCGTATGAAGCGGGAAATCGCTCAGTATGTTGCTGAATGCGACGTTTGTCGTCGTGTGAAAGCAGAACATCAAAGACCAGCCGGTGTTCTTCAACCCCTACCTATTCCTGAATGGAAATGGCATGAGATTGGTATGGATTTCATCACTGGCCTTCCCAATACCAAAAAGGGGCACAATGCTATATGGGTTGTGATTGATCGTCTGTCAAAGGTTGCCCATTTCCTTCTTGTTCGTGAGAGTATCCGAGTCTCTGAGCTGGCAGATCTATATATCTCACGAATAGTCAGTCTTCACGGAATTCCAAAAAGGATTGTCTCAGATAGAGGCAGTCTGTTTGTCTCCAGATTCTGGGGAAGTCTTCAAAAGGCCATGGGAACTCGTCTATCCTTCAGCACCGCCTACCATCCACAAACCGGTGGTCAAACTGAGAGAGCGAATCAAATTATTGAGGACATGCTCCGAGCGTGTGTTATATCATTCGGTAAGGATTGGGAGAAGTTCCTTCCGTATGCCGAGTTCACTTATAACAACAGTTATCAATCTAGCTTGGGCAAGGATCCTTTTGAAGTTCTATACGGTCGTAAATGTCGAACTCCACTGAATTGGTCTGAAACCGGTGAAAGGTCATTGTTTAGTCCAGATGAAATCAAGGAAGCGGAAGAAATCGTTCGCATCAATCGTGAACGACTGAAAACAGCTCAATCTCGCCAGAAGAGTTATTATGATCGTCACCATCAAGATGTTCAATACAAAATTGGCGAGAAAGCTTATCTTTGAGTCACACCTCTAAAAGGTGGAAAACGGTTCGGAATCAAAGGCAAACTAGCTCCTCGTTACATCGGTCCTTTCCCTATCATTGGAAAACGAGGTCAAGTTTCATACCAGCTGGAGTTGCCTCCAGGATTTCCGGATGTCCATGATGTATTCCATATCTCCCAACTCAAACGTTGCTTCAAAGATCCTGTCTATGGTGTGGACCACGAGACTATCAAGCTCAAGGATAATCTCTCTTACTAAGAGGTTCCTATTCGTATTCTCGATGAGGGCGAACCAATAACTCACAGTCAAACCATCAAATTCCTCAAAGTTCAATGGTCACATCATTCTGAGAACGAAGCAACCTGGGAACGAGAAGATCGTTTGCAATCCAAGTACCCCGACTTCTTTTTTAAAACCTAGGAATCTTGGGACGAGATTCTTGTAAGGGGGGTAGACTTGTAACATCCCTACTTTTGTGTAATAAAGAGAGGTGTTGTGTACATGGCATGCATGCATGACAAATGGACCAAAAATTTGCATTTAAAATTTAAGCAGTGAATAAAAAGAAAATCACTTAATCTGGCTTCACACAAAATTGTTTTACAAAGTTTTTCAAAGTGAACCAACCATATGATAGAAACGTGGCAAATTTGAAGAGCTTTCCGACAAATATTTTTGTGCAATTTTTGCTTCACAAAAAGGCCTTCAAAACTAAATTTTGGTTATGTTTTAAAGTCTAGAAGGACCTCTTGGTAATTTTCCAGAATCTCTAGGGTGTTATCCGCGTTATCTTTTTATTTTCCGTTTTCTTCCACGGTGCCGGCCAAAAGGACGAGGAAAGGCGGCGAGCGCCACTTCCTGCTTCCCCTCCCTTGACGTGGAGGCCTAGAAGACCTCCAGGAGACGTCCAGGTCGAGAGCCTCCAGCAGAACCCCCCCCCACTCGCACGCCTCCTCTTTCCCTCTGTCTCCTTGCGTGCCCGAACCCTAGTCGTCGGAGATCCGTCGCCGCCGTCGTTCTACCGTGTCCCCGCCCTTGCCGAGAAGCTCCATAGGACCGCCGCAGCTCCCTCTTCCTCCACGAGCGGCCGGAGCCGCCGGGTGGCTTAGGGGCTGCTAATTTCGCCGTCTTCTTCCGCGCCGGCCGCCGGACGTCGAGCAAGCGCACGGTCGCCGCCGTGCTTCTCCGGCCACACTGACTGTTCCGCCGTGCTCCTGGTGAGCTAGGCCACCTCCCCGTTTTCCTTCCCGCGACCGGAATCGCCGGATGCGTCTTAGTCCGAGAGCGCCGCCGCTCCTCCTCCATGGCGGCTCGCCGTCGTTGACCTCCCGCGGGCGGCGCCGCCACGGTTAGGTAGAGCGCGACGAGGCGCATCCAACGCACCTAGCCACGCATGCTAGGGTCGCCGGAATCGCCAACGGCGGGCGCAACTGTCACTGGCCGGCTACACCGTGACGCTACGGTGACGTCCCCGCTGGCTTTCTTTTCTGATTTTAAACTAAACGGTGGGGCCCGCAGAAAATAGAAATAACAGAAATTAATTGAAATTTGTAAATTAAATAAATTTTAATTTATAACTCCAAAAACTATAAAAAGAATATGCAAAATGTTCAGAAAAATATAACCTATCTGTTTATACCATTTTCATACATGTTTGAGAAAGTTCAAAATGAGGCCATATTTGTAGTTTGAATTTAATTCATTTAAATATTGAAAATAAAGTTTTAATTCAATAAAATTAGAATATTAAGTGTAATATACCAAAATGATCAGTGAAACATATGCAACCTATCTATGAGGTTTCCAAAGTCATTTGAGCAACTAAACTTGGTCACACCTCTAGAATAGGGTTTTCTCCCCCTCCGGTGTTCGTCGTTCACGGCGTAGAACCTTAGCTTCCTATTCTACCTTCCAAGCTCTAAATCAATTGCATTGTTTTAATCATGCATACATATTGTGCATTGCACGGTTATCATGTATTGATTGTTTGCCTTCTTTCCGGTGTTGCTCGTTATCGGTAGACCGAGATCCGGAGGTTGATCCGGCCTTCTACGACAACCCCAGTTCCACCTTCGACGAGCAAGGCAAGCACAACCTCATGGCTATCCCATGTTTTGAGTCTTTTCAACCTCTTACCCATGCATGCGATTAAACTTAGTTTTGAGTCTGTTAGAGTTAACCTACCCACTGCATGACCCCCTTATATGTCAACTTCATACATGTTTAACCTCCTAGCATGACCAGGGTTGTTTGAGTATCGTAGAGCCTTATGTGTTTATGCTTACCCATGTTTAGTGTTCTGATCTACTTCATTCGGTTGATGATTTGGGTCACTTCGATAACCTCTTATCTTGTTATGTTTGTGAGTTCTGAGCATGTGAAACTGGCTAAGGCTTGCACGGGAGGCCACTTGGGTAATGGTTATTCGTTCCGTACTCACCAACCCTAGGAATTAAGGTCTCGCCGCGGGTGCCAAGACTGAGCGTGCAGCCACATGCGGGCCAATGAACCCCGCTCGACTGACTAACTTGTTTGATCACTTCCATGGGTCACATAGTTTGAGTTTTCCATTTGCGGGTGTGTCATAAAATGTTTTGGAGAAAACTAGGGCGTGACCGGAACCAGTGATGGACGTACACGGATCTTGTCCCGACTCACAGAACAGGTGCCGTCAGGAGGTGACCAACTCCCTGTTGACGGGGTGGCCCTATTTGGGTTGACTCATGGATAGGGTTAAGCAAGGTAAATGCCGTGGTCGGCCATACTCTGTCGCGCTCTTAGAGAGGAGCGTTACCGCGTGGCACTAAGAGTCGGTCGATACGTGTGGGTAAAGTGTACCACCCTGCAGAGATAAATCTTTCGGAAAGCCGTGTCCATGGTTATGGACGACTTGGTGAAAGACACGAGGTCATAGACAACTCTAGCGGAATTACTAAAACTTGCTGACAACGAATGAAAGATGCCTCCTCAACTACGTTGAGAGGGGTGATTGTTGTAGCATATGGTAGTCTGGGAATGAGAAAGTACTTGGTGGACAAAAGAACATGATGATCTTAGTAGTTGAGTAGATTCCTCCTCTATTTTAGAAATGCTTTATTACACGTGCTTCTCCTTCCTCAACTTCGGAAAACAAAGATGGCTTTACGCAAAAGAACTTAAAAGCCAAGTCTTGCTGAGTACCTTTTGTACTCAACCTTGCCTCGTTGTTGTTTTGTTTCAGACTTTGGCGATGCAGCTGAAGAAGGGTTCTACCTCGACGTCGATGAGTAGTTAGGGGTTCCCAGGTGGCAGCCTGGTATCTGTAGTATGGGTTTGACTATGTTGCTTATGTTTTGGACTCTTAGTCCCTTTGAAGTCTTGTTGTATAGCAACATATTTGCTTCCGTTGCTTGATGTAATGTTGGGTTGCTTGACCTATGTTGGTCGTGTAACCTCTGCGTGTAAGCTACTCTAGTATGACTTGTTTAATAGAACTTTCATGTCTAGAGTGCTGCTTTGATCGATTGTTGGTTTCGAGCCCGTTGTTATACATTTTTGGCTATGCCTGCATAGTTGTTGCAGTCGAGGGGTTGTGGAGCCGATGATCCATGTCCGAGCCCGCCTGCCGATGTGATTCGTCCTAGGGCGAGGTAACCCGAGTAACCCTCGATTGTTGTTGCACTTTCTGGACACAGAGCAGCTCTTTATAACTTTGGTCCCGTTTCTTCAGTTTCATCCGACTCGTGGACGCTTGGGTATTTATAATTGGTTATGACTAGCATGGATACAAGGAGTACTAGACTGGGGATCCGGAATACGTGTCGATGAATCCGGTCTGCCTGCCGTTGTTTGTTGTGGCCGGGGCTGGTAACCCTGAAGCCCTTGTGAGTCCATGGCTAGGAGCACATAACAGTATGTATATCTATGGGTCCGGGGTCTGACAGTTATTCTGGCCACGTAATTGTCAGTGACTCCAAGAGGGAGTATTTATGCTCGATAGTGGGTTCATGCCTCCTTGTTGCCTTGCTCGAGTGACAGAAACGTGAAGGGGGAGGATGTGTTGTTGCCATTAGGGAGAAAACGACGGTGAGAGTGCCCGCGTGCATAATCATTGCTTATATTACACTTTGTTTAATGCAATTATCTGTTGCTTGCAACTTAATACCTGAGGGGGTTCGGATGATAAACTAAGGGTGGATTATTAGTCATAGATGCAGATGGATGTCGGTCTATGTATCTTGTTGTAATGCCCGCACGAAATAACATTGTAATCTTCATGTCATATTGTGCACTATGGTGCAACCTTTATTTGTCAATTGCCCATCTGTAATTTGTTCACCCAACATGCTATCTTTTATGGAGAGACACCGCTAGTGAAACTACGAACCCTGTCCATTTTTCCACACCGTTAAACAACCCACAACAATTTCCTGCTCTCTTTACTTTCTGCAAGCATACACTGTTTTTCCACACTATACGTCTAATATTTGTTTTTAGCAAGACCGGTGAGATTGACAACCTCATTGTACCGTTGGGGCAAAGTATTTTGATTATGTTGTGTGCAGGTTCCACGTTGTTGCTGACACCGGTGAAGCGCCAGCACCACCGTCAGTGGCATCAACCTTTCGAAGATTCTCTTTCTCCTACTGGATTGATAACCCTGGTTCTTAACTAAGGGAAAATTCCTACCTCTGTGCTCTTCACACCCTCCTCTTGGGGTATCCCAACGAGTGCAAGATCTGCACCATCAGATATAGACGGACTCAAGGCGAGCCACGGGAGAATAGATTTCATCAAAGTCAAGGCTTTCCACTTCATAGAACACTACTAGGGAAAAGCTTACCCGTGACGCACCAATTTTCTTATCCGTGACGCACCTGGGCGCGTCACTGCTATCACGCCGCGCCTATGGGTTTAGCCGTGACGCACCTAGCGGGTGCGCCGCGCCTATTTATACCCGTGATGCACGGGCGTGGTGCGCCACGGCTACTGCGAGGCGCGTCACACCTAACCTCTCAGGTGCGTCACGGGTACCCTTTTTGGTGCGTCACGGCTATACTATGCTGTATTTTTTTTAAAATACGCAGTACCGTATTTATACAGGTATATACAGTTCAAATACAGAAGAATATCAGTAGACAAAATGTATCAAAACTGTTCTCTGACAAACAAATTATATATCATAGTTGATCATAACAGAGTCACAACAAATTGACAGAAATAAGTATGCAGTTGACAGCAAAATGACAGAATAAAGTTTCATAACAGAAATATTCTCGAACAATAGTCTCGATCATCACCACATAGTTCAACAAATATTACATAGTCCCTAACAATAGTCTCGAAAACAACCAAACTACTAAATGCAGGAGTTAGTCAGATGGAAATGATTTTTTTTCTAATTTCAACAAACTCGTCATCTATCTAGCGGGCTGAGGTAGTTGATGACCATCATCATGTCCAAGTTGGGGATGTCAGTATTCCTCATGGTGATCAGAATAGCTCGGCCAGCCTCCATACCAACTCTTGGGGAATGGAACTGCCTCCATGCTTGAGAGTTGAGGATGACGGGACCATCAACATTATCCCTGGTGAATGGAACTGCGGTGACATTTCCTGATTATCCACGGCGTACCTTTATGCTCCATGCCAGCACTGTCCGCTACTGCCATAGGTATTTTCTAGAACACACAATTCCAAGAAAGAATAAAAGCACAGTGTCACATACCGGCCACATTATAACATAAGCAACTATAGGAATAAGAAAGTGTTAAGAAACATACCATGACATGTCCATTGGAGATATTAGTGTTGGTGATGCGATGCACGAAAGGGACCCCGATGTAGCTATCTATCTGGGGTAGTTTCTGAAGGACACGGTCCTTCTCAAGCTCGCCAAGATTGGCTCTTTGAGCAACCACCACATGTTTCCATGGGTCCTCCTCGTCCATATAATCCTCATTGTTCCCAATTTCCTCCTCACTCCCGCCATCCACCTGTACACTCTCGCTATCCTCGCTCGCAATCTCGCCCATATACAGAAGTATGATACAAGGTTGCGGTCCTGCCATAGAGAAGTGAATGAGATCACCTCCGCTTAAATTATAGGTGGCGATGATAGACACCAATTGTTCCCCGTAGAAGTAGGTTCTCTTTCTTTCTTTCTTCACTCGAATCATGTAAGTGGTCCCGTGAACATCGAAATCCACGATATTGCCTACTAACTCGTTGAACTCTTCCCGAATATTGCATGGTACAATCTAAAAAAGAAATATAAAAGAATCTTTTGTTAAGAAACATACCAATCTAAGCTGGATAGTAAAACAAAAGAACACAAGTTGCAAGTTAACATAAAAAGAATCGTTTGTTAATTACCAAAGAATCAAGGTGACCGTCGTTCAGCTGAAGCATAAAAGAAGACCCGGTGAATTGTCCTTGGGCACATAGGGACCGACATACTTTGCAAGCCATGTTCTATTAAATTAAGAAAGTAGACATAGAGGTATAAAGCATCAGGTATAAAGCATCAGGTACAAAGCATCAGGTGTTAGAAGAAAGCAACATTTTATTTGTGACAACTAGCTGAACAAAATATTGTACAACATAGGTAAATTATTGTACAACTAAGGGGTGTGTGGGGGAAATTTATTTGTACATCCATTAGTGAATAATCAACTTAAATGAATTTAGTGTACAACTAATTGAGTTTTCTGCAAGTTGGGTGTTTGTTTGCTGTCACACCAAGTTGGGAGACATCTATTATACAACTAGATGAAATTTGTTCCTCAACCAGATGGAAATTATGAGGTGCCTGTATGCAACTAGATGGAATTTTTTTGTACAACAAGGAAACGTGGTCGCTGGAAATAACAACTTAAGAAAGTACATGAACTAGTTGAGTTTTATTCTTCAACTTGGGGGATTATTTGTACAACTAGGAGGATATTGTTCTGCAACTAGGAGGATATTATTCTGCAATTTGGTATGTATGTACTCACATGTGTACTCCCATGAGCACCCCCATTTGGGCAGACAAAACCGACAAAAAAGATGCTAAGAACCTAGGAAAAGAATGCTGCTAGTAGAAGAACCAATTTTGATATCCAGAACATCCCAGTTCTCCATACAACTGCCATTGTTTGAACATGTGCTGGCTCATCAAATTTTTTAACGAAAAGTGCTCTGTTTTTCATGTTTGGGTCAAACGTCCAAGCAAAAAGTCTACTTGAATTTGGCAGTCGTTAGGTGAATTCTGAATGACTTGAAAGTAGTGTACTTGGCCAATGGGAACCATGCTGTACAAGCTGTAGATATCAACTAAGTGGAACAATTACAGAGATGAACAACCAAAAAAAACATCAATAATATTACACATCTGCATACATATGCGTCAATGTCGGTAAGAAAACAGCGATCGAGTGTCCAACAGGAGCACGAGCAGCTTCGTGTTACAAAGATAAATGTATTCAGTTCATCAATTTCCACCGGTGTTGAACAAGTTCAGTGAGAAATCTATCCACACTTGGATAAAGCAAACCAGACGACAGATGTTTAAGATCAGATTTATAATTTTGCAGTAATGTTGATGACAAGAATCAGAGTGCATATCACACCATTACCCAGCCGGGACAACACAAACGAGTGAATCCTCTTCGTAACCGCAGGCAACAAGGCAACATGAAGAAACTAACACATCTCTACACCTGCAGAAGATCAGACAGTAGGAAAGCAGGGCGAGGCGCTCTACGCCCTCTCGCTGGGTACGGATGCGGCGCGCGAGCTGGGTGTGCTTGGGAAGCGCTTGGTGTGGATGTGGCGCTGAGGTTGTGTGTACATACATGCATATGGATGGTCCAGCATCTGTGTCCGCAAGCAAAAATTAGCCTAGGGTTCGATCTCCCATGTGTGATGTCTCAGGTTCGTATCTTAGGGTTCGATCTCCAAGAGATGGCCTAGGGTTGGATCGGTTTCAGAAACAAGAACAAGAAAAGGATAGGAGGGATGGAGGAGGGGCTTACCTGGGGCTCGGTGTGGTCGTTCACGTTGGGGAAGTAGGGGAAGAAGATGGCGGCCTTGGCACTCCTGCAGGTGGACGGCGTCGAGGACGAACCGGGCGGATGGCAACGCGACTCCTCCTCGTCCTGGATGGTGGCCCGGCTCCTCCTCCTTGTCCTTGATGGCGGCGTGACTCCCCCTCCTATTGGGACTCCTCCTCCTCCTGGTCGTGCTCCGTAGTTGGCAGCGGGCGGTGGGGAGGTGGGCGGCGATGGAGGTGGTTCGAGATTGGAAGAGATGAGATGGGGAAGAAGAGGGGAACGGCCCCGTGCTTATAGAAGGGGATAACCGTGACGCACCGCAGAGAGGTGCGCCGCGCCTATCTCACATAGCCGTGACGCACCAGCGGCTTGGTGCGTCGCGGGTATGCATCGGAGGCTTGCCACCCCGGCTTTGTTGTGCTCAAAGTTATTGAGTTCTTCATTCATAGCTTCCACTCAATCTGAATCCTCAAGAGCCTCAAACGCTCTCTAAAGCTTGCTAATTGAGATCTTGTGGTTCTTTTTCCTCTAAGGTCTCCCAACACTTTATCATCGGAATAGTCAATCTCGTTCATAGCTTTTGCAATCCTTTTTGCATGACGGGCGTAGATCTCCTCATTATTGCGAGGAGGGATCACTTGACCATCTTGATCATTTGGGTCCCCGTCTTGACCAATTTGTTGGACTTGATCATCATTTTGGCTTGCTTCAAAATGAGATGAAGCAGGTTGATATTGGCCTTGACCTTGGCTACCTTGAATGAAAGGAGTGCTTGGTCCTTGCATAGCCACTTGTTCAACAAGAGGAGGGTCTTGAACTTGTTGTTGGTATGTGATGACCCACAAGTATAGGGGGTGTATCGTAGTACTTTCGATAAATAAGAGTGACGAACCCAACGAGGAGCAGAAGGTGTTGACAAGTAGGTTGGATAGAGGATTCACTGTAAACACTAGCAAACGGGTTTTTGGTGGTTTTTGATATAGAAGATAAATAAAGTGCGAGTAAATAAGAGACAGTAAATCTAATTGCAGCGAGTGTCCCAATCCTTTTGCGAGCAAAGGACAAGTTGGTCGTTCTACTTATGAATACCAAACGTTCTCAAGGACACATGGGAATTTCATCAAGTGCTTTCGCTTCATACGATTGATTAATATTTATTGCTTCGTTAAGTGTTGTGTGGGTGAACCTATGCTAATGCACCGCCCAACTAGGACTAATACATACTTGTGATCATACCCCTCGTAAGCATCCACAAATACAAGAAAGTAATTAAGATAAATCTAACCACGACCTTAAAACTCCGGGATTCTACGCTCCCTCGTGCATCGGTTTCCTAACGGGGGTTTAGGTTTCTGTCACTTGGGAAACCCCACAATTAGTATCCAAATACACAATGCATCCTCCTAGGACCATAAAGGTGAAGTATCATGTAGTCGACGTTCACATGACACCACTAGAAGAATAGCACCACAACTTAAATACCGAACCACGAGATATTACTTCAACATAATTCAACTACTAACATCATGACTTCTCCCATGTCCTCAAGAACTAAACGAACTACTCACAATACATCATATCGATCATAATCAGAGGTGATATAATGGATAATAACAATCTGGTCATAAATTGTAAACACCAATAAATCTCACAAGCGTCAACTACTAACAAGTAATCCACACCGGGAGAGAGATTCAGTGAAGAGCAACGATAAAGATCCCTAATTGTTACAGCGGGATGAAGGTGGATGATGCGGGTGATGGGTATGGTGGTGATGATGATGACGATGATGATCTTGATGATGCCCGGAGCGATGACGGTGACGATGGCGATGATTCCCCCTCTCCGGGGAGGAATTTCCCCAGTAGATTTCTCCCTGCCGGAGAGCTTTTCTCTCTATGTTTTTTTCCGCCCCGAGGCGGCGGCGGAATAATTCTTCGATGATGTTCTCAGGCTTAGGATTCCCTCGGGGTCAAGTACGCGAATAGGGGCACCGAGGAGTGGGCCAGGGGGCCAGACCACCCTAGGCGCGGCCAGGGGCGCGCCGCCTGGTGGTGTGGGCCCCAGGTGTAACACCCGGGGGATTTTCCCCAATTAGATTTTGGTTGTTGTTTTTCTTTTCTTTTTGCACTGCATTGCATCATGCATCCTATGCATTGCACCTTGTTTTCAGAACAACTTAAAAAGTTCAAACCAATTTAAACTTTCAAACATGTCCAAAGTTTCCAATTAAAAATTGCAAACTAAACAACTCAATTTGGTTTCAATTGTTTTGAATTTTAATCAATTAAATTGCTTGTTAATAAAATCCCCTTTTATTAACACCCTAATGGTAAATTCAAGTTCAAATTCAAATCAATGTCACAATTTGAAATTTTCAAAAACTAAATAGCATGCACTTGGGCATTTGAAGTGGTTAATCCATTAAAAACTGATTTCATGTTTTTAACCCATCAAAATCCCTTTCTTTTCTTACCTTTTCTATCTCAAAAAAAATAACTAAAAGAGAGAAAAGAATAAAAAGATCTGGGGGAGGCAGGCCTTTCGGCCCACCTACCACCCCAGCCCAAAACACCAGCCCACCTCCTCTCTGGTTTTGGCCCGATACCCCCTCCTTCCACCTCCGTACAGGGAGCACGACTTCTGTCGCTTTCACCATGGACCCCTCCTCCACCTGCTCCTCCTCTCTCCCTTAAAGCCCCCTCTCCCATACAAACCCTAACCCTAGCCCTTCTACCCCCTCTCCTTCCCTCCTGCCGCCGCCGATTCCCTCTCTTCTTCCTTGTCTTTCTCTCTGGCTTTTTTTTCTCTGAACTGAACCGAGAGAGAGGAGGGCACCTCCATGGCCGGTAGCAGGATCACCAAGGGCCGCTGCCATGGTCACTGTGAGGGCCTCCGAACGCCGGGAACGGAACCATGGAGCCCTCCTCACCGTCCCCGTCCCCTCAGCCGAACCCGGGATGGCACACGAGCACCGCGCCGTCCGCGTCAATGTCCAGCGTCCGTCCATCATCGGTGACAGGCTTGTCGCTGTCACCTCGTCACCGACCCCTTCAACCTCGTCTTCAACCCCCAACGGTGAGTACCACCTCTGGACACCGTTCCCCCTCCCTTCCCCTGCTCTGTGAAGCCCGTTGTCGAGCGGCACACCGTCCCGATCGCCGTGGTCGCGTTTCCCCGTCGATCCCGTGGTTGTTCAGTCTGGTTCAGTTTCAGTCAAGACCGCTACGTTTACATCTTCTACCATCAGATCTGTATCGTACCACCAACCGAGCAGCAGCCCAGTGGCACACGTCCCACGCGCGCACGCCCGAGGTCCTAGGTTCGAATCCCCCTCGCGCGATTAAAAGGCACCCATTTGTTTCCCTTGCCACGCGCGCGGGTGGGTCCCTGCTTTCTGTGACCCTCACGGCACAGTCAGCA